>OZ010794.1:445486501-446891736 GCA_963932465.1 Maratus speciosus
GCTTCTGATCGCCATCTGAAAACTCCTGTTTATATGGAATTCCGTGAAGAAATCTGTCGAAGTGTATGTTTTCACCTTAGAATTTATAGCTTAAAATAAATATACAGTCTGTTAGGAATCTTATTCTTTAAAACTCATCACAAGGAAACCTAGTGTCATAAGGAATCAAAACTGGTCAGTCGAGTTGGAGTAGTAAAATTTCGTGTCATGGATTAAAAAAAAGAAAGAAAGAAAGAAAAATGATCGCGACGGTGCGTAACTTCGAATAAGATAGGACTGTTATTTTTTCTTTTACATGGCTATTCAATATATTTTCTATGAGGATGTGAGTTTCAAAACTAGCATTACCCAAAATTTAAAAAATTGAGTTTTCTCTATCAATCTATTTTGTGGGTGTAACTGCATCGAAAAAACCCTGCAATCTCTTGTTTACAAAAATCTTGTTTACAACGAAAACAATTGGATGCAGTCAGACATTTCTTGCGATTTCCCAAAATTTGATTCTCTTGATAAGGCGAGTTTTGAAACTTACGTCCTCATATGAACTATCTTAACTAGAAAAAAAGTTTTAAAGTGTAAAATAACGAAACTTTTTAATGAGCTTGATTTAATGATTCTGATAAATCTTCTTTAAAACTTTGAAATACTAAATGTGAACAATTTTATATTGAACTGAAATAAGTTTTCGATAAAATTTTTTCATTTTGTAATGAAGCTGAATTCGATAAATATTTTCAGGAACAATCATAAAACAAAAGATTGAATTTGGCTAAAAATTAAAAGAACAAAACGAAAACAAAAATGTGTTCTCAATGAATCAAAACCATGAAAAGAAAGTAGTGTAACAGAAGTTCGGTTTCACATAGTAAATCTACCTTCTTTTAGTGGAAATGTACAAGATTGGATATATTTTAAGGGGAGACATAAGAGGAATTGTATGAGAAAAATGATTTTTTCCTAATTCGCTTAAAAAATTCTTTAAACCTTCCTGGATCCATTGGTATGTCCAGTTTTTTATTCTGACCATTAGAAACAATTGTAAAAATTTAAGGGAAGACAAGACTGCGACGCCACGCCCACTTACATTACGAGAACACACGACTGGGCCCACTCGCATTAATTTTACTTATTTTATACTCATTCACTTACATTTCATATCATTTACAACATAATATACTCATTTATTATATATAACTAAATTTTATCCAACTGTTCATATATACTTTAATTCACGTGTTTGATAAAATTGTGCATGTCTAAACTGTGTGTCTAAGTTTTTTAGATCTCCGAAATATTGTACTTTTCAGCAAAAAACCCCATTAACTCCTAAAGTACTCGAGCGATTTCGAAAAAAAAAAAAATTGTGGTAGAGTATAAATATAAGATCATATGCGGCAGACAGTTTTAAAAAATTGTAATTAGTTTCAGAAAAAACATTTCTGAAAATAGAAAATTCCATTATTCCAAAATAAAAAGTTTTAGTCGCAGAAAAAAAACTGTCTGCCATAAGTCTTGAGCCCAATCCAGTGAATGGGGTTCAAAATTTCATTAAAATTGGTCTGGTTGTTTCCGAAGAAACAAGTCTTAACCCCTTGGGGACGAGCGACACGTATACGTGCCGCAAGAAGCGCTCAGAATCCTTGTTTTTCTTCACCAGTAAAATTTTACTGTAAAATTTGCCTTATTTAATAAGCTCATTTTCTCGATTCAAAAAGTCACAAATTTCTGTTTTAAAATAACTGTGTCAAAAGATTAAAAATTTTGTAAAAGGCTCCCGTCTCGAAGGGTTAAAAGCTCACATATTTCCTCTATGATTACACCCAGTCTTCCCTCAAAATCACTTTTCGGCTTTGTCATTTTTTAACACAAAGTTCAAAAAATACAAATCACAGTTCAACACAAAACAATATACAAAAAATTGGCGTCATTTGATTGAATAATAAGAATGTTTTTAAAAGGTTTACTGATTATTAAATTTGACCGATATCGACATTCCGAACACCTGTACTGTCGATATGTAACCAGAAAACTAGATTTGTCATTCGCAAAGAGCAGAGATTGGGAATACGTATCTAAGTTTTTTGGCTCTCCTGAAAAATCGTACTTTTCAGGTAAAAATCCCATTATCTCATAAAGTACTCGAGCGATTTTGATATATATATACATATATAATTTTTTTTTTTTTTTTTGGTGGTAGAGTATAAATAGTATATAAGATCATATGTGGAAGACAGTTTGAAAAAAATTTAATTAGTTTCAGAAAAAAAAATTCTGAAAAATGGAAAATTTCCGAAAAATTGCCATTGCTCTAAAATAAAAAGTTTTAATCACAGACAAAAACTGTGTCCCATAAGCCTTGAGCATAATCCAGTGAATACGCATTCCAAATTAAATCAAAATCGGTCGGGTAGTTTCCGAGGAAACGGGTCTTAAACAGTGTTGATTTCAGGGGGTGGCCCGGGGGGGGGGGACATTCCCCCCGGAAGATTTGAGATTTTGTGTTTTCAATGGTCAAAAAGTGCAATCCCCCCCCCGGAACTCTATAATGTCCCCCCCCCCCCCCGGAGCCACAGAAATCCCTCCCAGATAAAAGTGTCTGAATTCAACACTGATCTTAAAGCTCACATATTTCGCATAGAATTGCACATAGTGTTTAATGATCTTTCTAAGTCTAGTGCTAGTGTTCACATAGTCTTTAATGATCTTTCTAAGTCTAGTGTTCACAATAATACCGCACTCTCAAGTGATCAAAAACTATATCCTATTTAAAATCATCACTTCATTCGGGAGCTGCCAAAGTTATTCAATATATACAATTTCGGATGATAATTATCAAACAGCATGGTCTTTATTAGAGGAGACGTACTCTAATGAGAGACAGCAGGTTCACATTAACAAATTAATGTCTATTAATTCAATTCAAAGTGAAATGCCTAATGCGATTTTTAATTGCCTAATAAGTTTCTTCCTGATGAAGGTTGCAAACCGAAAGTTCTCGTACTCCAACTTAAGTCATTTATGTTGATTTTTTTTTTTTTAAATATCAAATTTTATCGTCTGCTTATCATTGCATCAATTCTTAAGTTTTTACCGTTTGGTTCTTTTCGAGCTCAATTGGTGCGAAAACTAAAGTTCTATTTAATTTTGTTCTTCATAGTGAAATGAGTTTGTCACGCATTCAGAGAAATGCGCTGCACGAAACTTATTTTGAATATAAATCGTATGAAAGGTCCAAAGATGTTTGGCGAAATAAATGTCCAAAATATGCAATATCGAGTAAAGATACGCGATATCGGCTTGTTCGACCATTTAAAACGTGTTTCTACAAACATGTACAAACGAGTTCAGCTTTGGCTCCTAGAAAGGGGTGAACATTTGGAACATTTATTATAAATGTTAGTTCAGTATTTTTCCGTATGAGATGTTAAAAGTGCTTTATCATTAGCACAAAAGTAATCGTTTTAAGGTTTGTTCTTTGGTGAATAATTAATACATATGTTATCAGTACGGGAACTTTTAGGACACTATATAGTTTGCGATAACTTACGTCAGAAGCTTCTCGCTGATTACATCTTGTCCCTATGCGACTAAAGTGGGAACGCTTTAACCACATAAATGCATTATTATGTGTAGCGTATCATGAGTCTGTAGAGATCGGCCGAACATTCGGTCGGTTCGAAACTCGACCGAAACTATCTGTATTCCAAAAATCCCAATTCTTCCTTCAAAAATGTTCAACATTATTCATTGATTTGCGCTGTCTCGGCTCAAATGAGGCACTTTTTATTTGTTGCTATGAACTTTCCTATTTATAATTATCAGGCATGACTGACTCAAAACGTGAGTGCAAATTATAAAGCAAGCAATGTATATATGATTAAACTTTGAAAACGCTTTTTATGTGCTCATTAAAAGTTGCAAACTTAACAGCAATAGAAAATCTTTAGTTTGAAACCGCGGAAGGGTTTCGAATGCTCTCTGATAAAGTTCATAGCATAACAGTTGATCTTTAACAAAAATCATTATAAAAGTTAAATCGATGCATGTATAAGTTATATAAGTAATGTGATACTGTGTGTGTGAATATGTTATATAAGTAACATGACGTAACTAAAAAATTATATTTCATGCTAGTAGTATAATACAAATCTTTTTATTATCAAAATGTTACACGAATATATAAAAATATTAAATATGTTATATAGGAAAAACTAAAGCAACATTAAAAAAATGTAATAATAAAATTAAAAACGGCAATTTATGGAAAACACCTTATCATTTATCTGTTTTTAAAAAACAACTAAAACTCAGCTCACTCTATTGTCAATATCTTGCTGAATTTTCACAATATTTGACTGGCTTTTTTTATGAGTTGCTCCATAGATTTGACTGTTAAAAAAATATTTGTTATCATGCGCGCATGCTCAGATAAAAAATATTTCAAACAACTGATAATATTTCATTATATTTAGATTCGAATTACACTATAATATTTCTACTACATTTTGTCAATTTTTCTGGAACTGGCGTTAAATTTGGTAGAAAACCTTGCATGATGTAAAGAAAAAACTTGCAAGAATTTTTCGAACTTTTTGAAAAAATCAATATATTTACATGAATATAGGGGAGATGGGGGCACATGTGAACAGTTCGCATAAATATACCTTTTTTTCGTGACTGAAATAATTTCTATAAACAAAAGCTACTCAATATAAGACTTTTTTTTACACATGACAATTTTTTTAAAATCATGTGTATAGTTCTTCTTACACTTTTTAATAGTTTTATAAATTTAAAAAATTGTTCACATGTGCCCCATCAGCGGGGTAAATGTGAATACATGTGGGGCACATGTGAACATAAGGAAAAAACATCCTTTGACATGCTTTTTATTCTGTTATTCATTTATTATCATAATCATTAGTTACATTACCTATTAAATTCATCATAAAGAAATATATGTACATATATTTCTATAAAAACATGTATAAAAATCACTTATAAACAGATTAAGTTAAATAATGCTATAAAAAGTGATAAAATATCTTTATTAAGATTGACGATCGTTTCGTCGCACAAACGGCGATATTTTCAAAATCATTCACGATAAAAAATATTTTCACATAGTTTAAATTATGCATCATATCTCGTGACATTGTTTACTATGTTTATTGTTTTTAAATTATGTGAAAATATTTTCTATCGTGAATGATTTTGAAAATGTCGCCGTTTGGCGACGAAATGATCGTCAATCTTAATAAAGATATTTTATCACTTTTTATAGCATTACTAGCTGTACCCGGTCACGCGTTACTGTGGCTTAGTCTGGCTAAATGGAAAAGAAAAAAAAGAGAAAGTGCACGTTTCTAATATGTTTAATTTCACAATACTTGTGGGTATACAATATTTTTTGTTGTTACATTGTCTGTGCAGATATAGAGATTGTCTGATTTGCCGATTCTAGAACACGAAACATATAATTGCCCGTGTAAGAAGCAATTCACGTCTAGGTCCAAACCGCAGAATTTTAAAGCTTGGCCCTAAGATTTGTTGATGGAGATTACAAACGCCAATCAAATAGGTAATTGCAATCTCTTAAATTGAAACTGCGCAGCGCATCCATCGGAATCAAAGGAATGCGAGGAATGAGGACATCTTCACTTTTGAAAGGTCCTTTCAAGATTGTTGCTTCTACGAAGTTGCTCATTATTTTTTTACTGGAAGTCGCGTGCCGTTGCAAAGGTTTGGCTTGTTAATGTTTCGCAGCATCATAATTGGTAGGCCGATTGTCAATTGCAGTACGTGCGGTGGCATTCCTGGCAAATCGAGTGAATTAAAAATATATGTGCCGAGTTAAATTTATGGCATTTAGCTCACAGGCCATTCACACTAATTGTATATTATACCTTATCTCAAAGAAAAATGCCAATTGAAAAATAAATTAATGGGAATTACCCCCCCCCCCGTTTCCCCCCTTTATACCTAACCAGTGAATCTCCAAATCTAATCAGGGAAACGCCTTATCAGAATAAACCGGTATACCAAACTTAAAGGAAATCGGATAATTCTACATGAAAAACCAATTTATCTAAATTAAGGGGATTAGCCCTCGTTCGCCCCTTTATACTTAATCAATGAGCCCCCAAAACAAATCAGGGAAGCAACTTATCAGATAGAACCTATTCAGAAAACTTTGAAGCAAATCGAATAATTCTACATGAAAAACCAAGTTATTTAAATTAAGTGGGGGGGGGGGGGGATTAGCTCCCCGCTCCCCTTTGCACAACCAATAAAACACCAAAACTAATCAGGGAAGAACTTCATCAGAATGAACCTATTTACAAAATTTGAAGCGAATCAGATAATTCTGCATGAAAAACCCATTTATCTAAATTAAGGGAGGATTAGCCCCCCCCCCCCCCAGTTTCCCTTTAATACTTAACCAATGAATTCACAAAACTAATCAGAGAAGCGCCTTATCAGAAGGAAACTATTTACAAAATTTGAAGCAAATCGGATATTTCTATCAGGAGCTATCGCGTTACATACATAATGTAACGCGATACATAATGTAACGATACATACAGAACCTGCGGGCACATGAGCTCTCAGGCTTTAATATCCTGTGAGCTAAAAAGAAAAAATCGCGAACTAAAAATACAAAAAAACAAATATTATAACAAATACTGACAAAATATTTCAGTAATGTGTCCCTCCGGAGGGCATAGTGAGGGGAGATGCATAATATGAAAGAGTGGTCAAAGGACTTTCTAATGATATACCACATAATGGGTGTCGAAAAATATTAAAAAAGTGGCCCGGGGCAGAAAATTGGGGAGGGGGATGTGAGGTTCATAACAGTAATATAAAAACTCGCGCGCATTCAAATGCAACGCAATCGGTGAATTAAAAAAAAATCGGAGAAGAACTTTCGGAGGTTTAAGATTTCGTACAAACGAACATTTACATTTTTTTTATATAGAAATGTGCCCCCACGGGGTGAAAGTGGGATGATGGGGGTGGTAGGTGCATAATATTAAAGAGTAGTCAAAGGGCTTTCTAATGATATGTCACACGACGTGTGTCTGAAAAAAATTAAAAAGCGCCGTGGTGGAGGCGAAGATATTGGAGGAAGGAGGAGCGAGGTTCGTGATTGGTACATAAAAACGCGCGTATTCGAATGCAACGCAATCCGCGAATTTCAAAGCAATTGGTGAAGAACTTTTGGAGGTTTACGATTTTGTACAGATGAACATTTATATTTTTATTTATAAAGAAATGTGCCCCCGCCTGGGGAAAGTGAGGGGAGCGAGAGGCGAGATGCGTGGTGCATAATATGAAACACTAGTCCAAGGGCTTTCTAATGATATATCACATAAAGGGTTTTGGAAAAAATTTAAAAAGCGCCCCCTGGTGGGAGTGGTGGCAAATGGGGGGGGGGAGTTCATAATAAGTATATAACAACACTTCCGTATTCTAATGCAACTCAACCCGTGAATATCAAAGCCGTCGGTGAAGAACTTTCGGAGATTAGCGATTTTGAACAAACGAATATTTACATTTTTATTTATATAGATTTAACTTAATCTACATATATTTCTTTAGTTTCTGGTTGATATGTTTTAGCAAAAGATTATAAAATGAAAAGAAGTAGATTTGGGGGGATGGGGGAGCCTTAGATGATTCATTAAGTATTGTTGCAATAAAATAAAAAAATAAAGAAATAATTTGAAAAATAAATTAAAGCTTTTAAATTTTGCTTAGGGGTTTTTGTTTGGGTTAACCTTTTGGGAGGGAGTATTTAGATACTATTTATTGGAAATCTGCCGAATTACGATAGATTCTCACTCTTCTATTTGCTTTATTTACTTTTAAATTATAGATAAAGAAGGGTTTATTAATGATTTAAAAACAATCTTGACTTTAATCCCCCCCCCCCCCCCCCAACCTCCAAATTTAACTTCTTTTGTTTTTGAAAGAGGGTGAGGGATTACAATCGGGATTTTACGGTAGTTATCAGTTTAAAAATTTTACTTTCTTAAAATATTACTGATATGTATCTGCATTCAAAGCATCATGTACATAACTGTTTTACAGATGGAAGTAAACCATCATTGCAAGCTTAGAACAAATGTAATAGAAAAACTTGCAAAGTTGTTTAAGTTAATACTTTTGTATTAACAATGCATAAAAAATATTGTTATAAACCGTTTAGTAAAATAATACATATCACTTATTGCATTTTAGAAAACATTAAATTTATTTAAAGTACAATTAAACGTAATCGAGCTTGTTATTCTTTATGTACTCGCTGAAAGATGTGTTTGTGGAAGATTCAATAAAAAATCAACTTTGCGTGGGGGGAAATATCTTCTATTTCAGGAAAAATTATAGATAATGGAACTGATATTATTTCTCATGAAGTTAACTGAAAGGAACAGAATCACAGAATGATTATTGGGGAACTTATGAACTGTTCATATCTGTTCTAGTCTGTTCACAAGTGCCCCGCATTGCTGCTAGAGTTAAATTGATAAATCATTAACATTTCTCAATTTCAGAAGAAAAAGAACTGTATCAAAAATATTTATTAGTATTTATAGTATATGTTAAAACACTCAAATTTAAATAAATAAAGTTATTCGCTTTTCAACTTGGAACAAAGATTTTACTTTTGAGATCAATAAACAGTCTTTTGGCTACAGAAGACAAACAAAATGTCAAAAAGCTTCAAAATTTTTTTACCATATGTCTACAGGTGCTGTCATCTTTAGTAATTTTTTTCAAATAAAGAAAGCTATAATAATTATTGAAAAATTGTGATGTTCACATCTGCCCCCATCTCCCGTATGTGCTATTCTTACACAAATGAGTACCCATATTGTACAATATCCACATGTCCATAAGCTATAGCGATTGACCTTCTCGTGCATTCTATTTTACAGGGTGATTCCAATTATTATTACCTTGCTTTGATTTTTTGTTTGCACCCGAATTGTCCTTCTGATCAAATCGTCTTTGATAAATATGAAGTCAAACATATTCTGCATAATTCTGAAGTTTCAGAAAAATCCGACAAGTACATCTTTAAATATTCGACAAAATATCTAAAACTGAAATTGTCGGGTGATTAATGACTATATAATGTATTTAGTTTATACTGATTGGTTTTACTGTATAACATGGATGTACGTACTTTATGATATCTGTTCATATTTCCTGAATTAATAGAAATGATAATGATTTCTATTATAAAGCACACATATAAAATGGAAAGTGTGCCCTGATCAATAAGTCATACATGATTTTCCTTTCCTTTTATTTATGCAGCCGAAAATTTTTTAGACTTTATATTTTGTATTATTTTTTACCTCTTTAAAATAATTCTAGTTAACAATATTCCTAATCTAACTCAACCAGTAACTATTTTTTTTTTCTTATAAGAAAAAAAAAAAAGGAAATTACAAAAAATATATAATTAGACAACGCATGAATAAATAGGGTCGGCTATAAAAATACGATACACAATTTAAAAACGAGCTGCTTTTAAAGGAGATATATAATACCTATAAAGCTTTCATTTCGTTGAAGCAAAAAAATAAATACGTAACATGTTTCAGCGCCTCAGTTAATAATTAGTTAATCCCATGCATAATTAAAAAGTCACGAAAGGGACTTTAGGAAGATTTTGTTTTTGTTTAACAGATTTCTTTGAAGAGTGATTTGTTTTATTGTGAAAACGCATATTACATTCTTCTTTCTAAAGAACAAAGTATTGTAATGGAGATTTTTTCAACTTCCTGTTTTCGACGGATTTACACGCATTAAGAACTGTTTTTTTATACATTTACCAACATAGTTGAAAATTCTTTATGAATTAGGTTTATCTGCCCGTCTATCTGCTGCGTCTGCATTATGGTAGAGTTCGGAATGCTCTAGGCGTCTAGGCCATTCGGAAGTAAATGCCCAAGATACATACCACATTTCGGATTTTGCGAACTCTAACATAATTATACTGATTTGCAATACATACGTCTGCCGCATACTTCTTCAGGCCCGGTACACAAGATTAGTTAGCTAATCCGTAAATGAAGCAGGCCATGTTCCTTCAAAGTAAGACAGTTTTGCTATGACTTTAATTTCGATTTTAACATTAGAATGACGGTGAGGGGCCATTTCGGCCCCAACCATATGGATATATTTCGGTTCGAACCGGAAATGTCTTTTTAAATCAAGTTGAAAAAAACAAAAGAAAAAAGGGCTAATTAAATAAATTAAATAGTTTTAAGTAAAAATTCTGGTATTAAATATTTTTTATAAAACTTGAGTAAAAATTCCCGTCTTTCTAATGTTAAATGTTTTGATGTTTTTCCTCCTGTAAGTTGTTCTTAATTTAATGTTTCATGACTCAAAAAACGTTTTTGCTATAATGGTGAGGGACTAATGTTTTTTCCGAAACTTCTACAGGGTTTTTAATGGGATTTAATAGTGTATTTTATTAAATTGTCTGCATTTAAAGTGTTAGTTTTCATAGAGCCATAATTAAGCTGAATTGCAATACATACGTCAGCCCCATTTTTCTTGAGCCCTGGTACACAAGATTAGTTTATTCATCCTTAAGTGAAGCAGGCCATATTCCTTTAAAGTAGATATTTTTGCTAAGACTTTCACTTCGATAAAATATATTATATGAAGATTAATAAGTTCACTGTTTTACTTAAAATGTGACTAAAATAATAAAAGAAAGGTTACAAGTTAAAATATACATTTTATTTAAAACTTCTTAGTACTTTCAAACTTCCCAGAGCTTTCCATCAGAGAATATATTAATAACTAATTGTGGTTTATTTATACAAATATGTCACTTCGTTTTGAAAATCAGAGGGCCAGTAATTATTAGAGTTGAAAGTAGAAGTAGCAGTTTCTTGGATTGAAATTAATTAGAGAAAAACTGCAGTTTTACTTATTTCATTACATAACTCTGTTTTCATACGATACTTACATAAATATCATGAACTCTGTGTCATGACTCGAATGAGGAATTGCAAGACTTCCAGTCGTTGCTGCAAATGTTCGTGAAACACTTGGAATCGGCAAAAAGGTATGCCCGTCACTTTGATAGACCTTGGCAGTGACACAATTGACCACTTACTGTAATTGTTATGTCAATAATACGCGTTTTCATCTCCTCCGAATTTCTTATTTTTCGCAAAAACTTTCCATTTCAGATCCCACATTGCTTTACCAAAATTTCTTTTTTATGTCTACTTTACCTTCCCTTAAAGTCTGGCCCATGAATTCGGGAGCATCCTGTAAATACAGGGGTCTATGTTGAGATTTAAAAACTTGTATAAAAATAAATAAGTATATGGGGCATTCTCACAATGTTTTGACTTCCAGGAATAAAAATTTGGTGGAATTAAATTAGCTAAAATAACATTTTAAACTTATAGACGAATGCCTTAGTAATTCAAAATAAGGAAAAATGGTCAGCAGCGAAACATGCTTTATTTAACTGAGGTTTAACTTAAACTTGCGAGTTTAATTTTCCTTACCATTTTACCACTATAACTTTTTATTTTCTTCTCAATTTTTTCTTATGATGAATTTCCATAGCACCCACAGGACATTCAAATAAGAAATAATAATAATGTAGCATTTTTAGTAAAACATTTTGGTATAACATTGTCTTAAAGAGGTGTTAAAGAAGGGACGGTAAGGAAAAAAAAGGGGATGGTATAGGAAAAAAGGGACAATAATTGTAAAAAAAGGGATGGTAAAGATCGGACGGTAAGGGAAATTACCACCTATTTTTAGGCAAATCGTGTAAAGATTCAGTGATAGCCACAATGTTCACTGATTTTTAGAAACAGTTATTTACATTGCATTAAATTAAAAAAATAATTTACCTCGAAAAGTGCAGGAAAAAAACCTTGGGGTCGGTAAGACTACGAATAAAGCCACGATGCTTGAAATTGATATTTAAATGCTGATTTAAATTCTGGAGTAAATTTCCTGTCAAAGAATTTTAGACATTCTTTCTCTAGCATACTTCTGCATGAGAAAAAAAACTTGAAAAAAATTCTGTGGCTGCATCTAAAGTGATTTTCTGCATAATTTTAGAAGAGGGGCGGTAAGGAATCTAAAACCTAGGGACAGAGTTAAAAAAATAATAACAACCGTAAAAATGTGTGCAGGTTAATGTTTTGCTACATATTTATATAAGATAACAGTCCCAGTTTAGGAAAAAAATTACATCGAATGAATTACATTTATTGAAACAATTTTATCCAGAGGACATTATCAGCATCAGGGACGCGGGACGGTAGAGGAGTTTCCTGGACATTTGGATCCCCAGCATCGTCCAAAACTTATTTATCTCGTTAATATTGTTATGCAGTCATGCAATGGGATGTTCCCCAGTATATGAAGTAAAAAAAACCACAAGAATATGTACTAAAATAAAAATTATTATTCAGGGACTTAAGAGTCAAAAGATTGTGAAAATGACCCATATACTCCTTCGAGAAACTTTAGCTATAACAGCAAAATAGAATGTCATAAACTTAGCTTAAATTATAGATAAAGAGAAGCAGAATAGAAGGCAATGTTTTTTGGTGTAAAGAAAATTAATCTGCAACTTTTAGAACAATAGTTACAACCAGATTTTGGAATTTTTTTTTTTTTGTGTGTGTGTGTGTTTCTGTGTACTGTACAAAATTGAAAATGTGTCGTGATCAATGCGTGGTACATTAACACGTTCACGCCGGCGCGGTGGGTCACACTCGACTGTCTCAGAGCTGGCAAGTCTCCGGCCTTTTGGATACCAGTATTTTAATACAGAAAATGTTTTATTTAATTAAAGCAATTGGGGATTTAAAAGAAACAACATTTTCTCTAAAATAACAGTGGTGTGCAAAAAGCCGGAGACTTGACAACTCTGAGACAGTCGAGTGTGACCCACCGCGCCGGCGTGAACGTGTTAATCACAACGAAAAAGTGTTCTTTCCTGTTAAATACTCGGACGGACTTTTTTTTACATACATTATTAACATTTACGCTTCTTTTGTAACCGCCTTGAAAAATCCTAGCTAGAAATATTTTCAAACTAAATCAATCTTTTTTTTTTCCAGTCGAAAAAAATTTATAACAAAAAATGTATAATTACAATACGCATGAATAAAAATGTTCGGTTATAAAATCACAGTAAAAAAAAACCTATTTCTAGGTCGCTATATTGTTCCTACACTCCTTAAAAACAAAAAATAATTACCTAAATTTTTATAGCAGCAAAATTATTAATTTGTTAATCCCAATTATTTATTATAAGTCACGAAGAAGAATAACTTACGAAGATTATGTTTTTATTTCTGATTGCTTTTTTTTTTATTTCTTTAAAATGTCATCTGTTTAAACTTAACTTTATTGTCTTCTGAATTTATTTACACATTTATCTTAAAACTCAATTGCAAATTGGTAGCAGAAAACAAAAGGAAATGTCTTATGCTTGGATTAATACGAAATTTAAATATATTAATATAGGGCACTATGTAAATCAATATTGGTAGTTGGTACTTATTTATAATTGTTTTTCTATTAAAATGCCATGGGTATAATTTATACTTCTTTTACACGGATGTTCAAAACAATTTAGATACATTGTAGTCTATAGATGGTAATTGCTTGATATGTTTTCAGTGATATTTCAGACAGAAACTGGTAAATGCTATTTACTGCAGCATGCTCTCTTCTGAAAATCCCAAATAGAATTTATGGTTCTCTTACAGAGACACACAAAGGACTTCAAATATGTCATTATAATTGTATCTGAAGTGCATTTAAATGATATTAATCGACGAAGGTTATTCGACACGTAAGTTCTGGAGCGTTATAATTTCAGCATCCCGAAGGATAAAGTCACGTTGTGCACGCGGTATCACGTCCTCAATGAATAAAGAGTGCGTCACAACAACACAATTCATATGGTGTACATTTGACACATGTAATCGTGCACTAATCATATTTAAGAAGATAGAAGTTTTCGGCGATTGTAAATCTTTTTTTGTAATTATCTTTTGGAACGCATGGACCAACCAACAGAAATATATCGACAAATCCGTGAGGTGTAATGTGTAATAGAAGTAGCAGAAGGTGGGTTGTTCAAATGATGAAGAACGAATGTGCACGATGAAATGCGAAGCAATGTCTGTTGCCACACATGTGGTGAAAGATGGATAGATGAACAGAAATACATCGACAAATCTGTGAAGTTTAATCTATAATAGAATGGGTACAACGTGAGTTGTTCAGGTCCTGAAAAACGAATTTGTACGATGAAATGCGAAGCTGTGTCTGCGGTCACATACGTGGTGAAAGATGGATAGATGGACAGAAATCCGTCGACAAATCTCTGAAGTTTATTTAGTGATAGGACGAATATAAGGTGAGTTGTTCAGTTTATGGACAGTTGCACCAACTTGCTATACAGACATCACAAGCAGTTTCTTTGCTGCCGGCAAACAAGCAGTTATATCTCTTTATGTTATTTACTTAATTTTTGGATGTGAATATCTAGAAAAACAGTGTACTGTTTTTTAATAGATAAATATAACGGGCTGCTAGGGCAAATTAGGCCTAGAAGCCACAACAACTTAAAGCAGAGTTTAAGATTAAGTGTCCACTGACATGCAGAAATAAGTTAAGATATAATTCAAACATAACTTTATTAAAACCAATTAAAAACACGATTAAATATATTAAATATAACAATATATGGCCATAACTTCGGCCAAGAACTTAAAACAGCTCATTTATAGAACCTTTACTTAATATTAGTTACATTACTGAAAAACATAAGATACAAAACGAGCCATCTGAACATGAAGTCGCTCCAATATATACCAAACAGAAATCAACTTCGTAACTAACAGTGAAACATGCAGTTTTAGATATCATCCAATTAGAAACCAGCGTACGTCATCGGCACGATGACGCAATACCTAAGTTGGAATTCAGTCATTCATCTCCAGATGCGTGAATTCGTAAATGTATGACGTCATATCGTGTGAAAAACGAAACGCTCGTAAGTTAAAAGCTGAGAAGATTTCGTAGCTGAGCTAGAAAAACAAACATCGATACCGAGCAGTCTCAGAATTGGGCCGCAAAGCAAAACGACTTTAAACGTTGATATTTATGCCGTATTTCGATATCGGCAAGAAATGCCGCGATATGACATCAAAATAAGTATGCATCTCTGCCTACACCTTAATGCTATTGTTTTTACTGCACATTCTAGAACAGGTGTCGCCAAACTTTTTTTGGCTGTGGGTCACAATTATCAAAATGTATGTATTAAGAAGACGTTTTGGTTCAGTGGTATTTTCTGGTGAATAAAAAGATCAATTTTATTTAGAAAACAAAACCAATACGCTTTTTTAAACTTTAAACATACAAATTATAATTATAGTTATTAAAAAAGAAACATAACTGTATTAACTTTACTTTTCTCTTCGATATTAATGTCCCTCCTGAGGCAGAACTTATGATGTCAATTCAACCTAAGACTTGGTTTACAGTTAGTCGTCTAATGACGAATACAAGCATATGATTTTTCTGAGGTTAAGCTGTTCCTGTTCTTACTTAAAATAAATTTCATGTGTGAAAGTCAGGGCCGAAACTAAGGGGGGGGCAGAGGGGGTATGTGACCCGGGCGCCAGAACGAAGGGGCGCCAAATGAAGGATTATACCTTTGGAAAGGATCATTTTCTTCTGATGGACTGATGGCTTCCATTATTATGAAACAGCCATTATAAATGAAGTGTTAGGTAAAGATGAAAAAGCAGCCGTAAAAAGTTAGAACTCTGATTTTCTGGTCCGAATGGGGGAAAAAATTGGTCATAATTTTTTTTTTTTTTGCAAAAAAAAATTATGGCCATTTTTTTCCCATAAATTTTGTTTTTATTATTTGTTCTTCAAATTATGTTTTTGTTAATTTATATATATATTTATTTATATCTACCTTATATATATAAAATCCTAATGAAACGAATTTATGAAACGGAAGTATGAAACGGATCTATGAATCGACTGATTAAACAACTGATTATGTTTCACGGCGATTTCTCCTAAAATATGGAATACTTTGCGATGAAATTAACACCAAAAATCAATATTGATCCGCAGATTTCGAAACTGGTATTAGAATTTTTAAATTCGAATTAGTTTTCGAAATATTAATTTTTTTTTAATTTTATATACATTTTTCTAATGATGGCAACTCAAATTTTAAACAAACAGATATTTTTTTTTATATTTCAGAAAAGTTGAGATAGTAACCCGGCTATTGTTGTTTATTTGATAATAAATGTTTATTTACTTTTATTTCTTTTTACAAATTATATAAATTATTTTGTTCTATGATTATTAATTATTTTTTTGATATTTCCTTTAGAAAATAATAGAAAATGATTAAGAAATACAGTACTACTTAGTTATTCCGTCGATCAATTTCGCCAAATTATATAAATAGCCAAATTATACAAATTGACATACTTTTTTATTTTAAATAAAAAAAGAACAAATAAATTAGTATAACATTAATAAAAATACAAATAAAACGTCGAAAAAAAAATCACTTGATGGCGTGAACATGTGTAACTTCCTTAAAGTCAAGTGAATGTGACATTTACGATAAACCATTATTGGCATTTAATCTTATAATTTGGCGATAGATTTTTGGTCGTCGGGATATCTAAGGAATACCAAAAATGCATATGTAACTGGTATTTGAAAACGAGGTTTTCGCCAAATTTTCGTAAAAAAATAAAAATCACGCCAAACTTGCCGTGCGTATCTGGCCAAATATTACCACTGGAAAAAAAAAAAAAATGCTAACTAGCGAGTTGAAAAAAAGCTATTACCGAGATTTGCATCCTGCTAGCGTAACAGTACCTAGAATTCTTTGCGACCATGGCAACTTTTATGTAGTTTTATTCGAAAAAAAAATTGATTTTTTAATCAAAATGGAAAACTTACGGTCCCATATTGCCGCGATTTTTTTCTGACGCCAATGTCATATACGGAACGGGCACATGACTGGCGCCAAAGTATCGTTATTTTGCTTGATATGGTAAGCCGGATGTTGCTGTTTATGATGTTGATGCGTTCCCCAAACTGGCGTCGTTAAAAAATCACGCCAATATGGGACGTATATGACATCTTTGCCAAACTTTCATATGAACGGCGAAGGGATCAGATCGTATTTGTTTATGGCAGTTGGCGACTTGAACTATTATAATATAGATGAAATGATGGCGATAGAATAATATTTGATGGCTTATTATCACCTGTGCCTGGCTAACATTAAAGTACCAAAATGGCACCTAGAGTATAGAAAGCGAAGTGGTCCGCCTGAAACTGTTGATGATAGTCACATGACTTAGGCTATTGTTATAGAGATTGTTTTAAAATAACGGGAGACAAAGAATCTTATACTTAATTTGTTTTATTTTAGCTTCTTTTCAAATGTTTAACTGATCCTCTTTAATCAAAAACGAAAATAACCATTGGATGTCTTAACAGCAACTGATTCGCTCTTAAATTTTTGCAATCAAAGGGAATTGAATGGAAACCCGTTTACAGGGAGATCTGCACAGCTTTTTTCAGTATAATTCAATCTTCTCTAATATTTTTAAAACCCATCAGATTAGCGTGTTTTTAGATTCTGCGGTGTTTGAACGCGGGTTGGCGAGCGTAGCTTGCAGGTGGCAGAGCCCCCTAGTATTTCTATATTTATATATCTTGTTTAACTTAAGGTGAAATCATTTTTTTCAATTCCTACTATTAGCTCACACTCTCCCTATATTTATTTACATATTTATATATTTATCTTGTACAAATTTTCAATCGTTAATAAAATACTCATTATTCATCCTATCCAGTTGAAATAATTTTTTTTTAAATTATACTGGATGACAATTGATGTTAATACAGTTTTTTCAAATATTAATTAATTAATTAATTAAATTTTAATTAATTAACTTTAGTTTTCCATGGGAAACAAAATGGCGGCCATTGGTTATTGAAGATCAATAAAAGTATTTTCAATAAGGGGTTACCATAGGGGGGACCCTGTTCTGTCGCCAAATATCGCCAAGTTTGTCACCAACTTGGCGATATATCACCAAATTTGGAGGCCAAAATGAGTCGCCAAAAGTGACGCCAACTTGGCGATATCTCTAATATTTCGCAAAATTCCCATAGACTTCCAATGTAAACTTACTTGCTTATAGAAAATCAACAAATTGAGATATTTTAATGCAACAAAAACTAATATTAGCTTAAGGGATTATATTAAATTTTTCTTTGATGACCTAAGTAGGAATTGACTTTAAAAACAAAATTTTTATATTACTCGTTTATATTACTTTCCTATTTTTTTATTTACTTGTATTGGTGACTTTTAAGTTGTGTTTAATTGCTAGTTCCTATCTATAAACACTGTTTTGATGAGGCCTATAGATGTCTATGAAGGTTAGAGTTGCAGTAAAGCTAGAGATCCTACCTACACAACTTCCAGGTTGTGTAATATTTAAACGGAGGTTATGATTGTAAAATAGTCAATGAAACATCGTCTTCATTTTGTAAGACCTATTCAATAATATGCCACTCAATAGGGTGCGTAAAAATTTTTTCGTCTATACCGCCATTATGTATTTTACGTCTGCCATTTTGGATTTATAAAAACAAAACGTAGCCTATAACCTAGGACGGTTAAGACGAATCGATAGAGACCTCATTCATTAAAATCCATCCAGCCATTGGGATGTTTCGAGGGTATAAAGAAATCCACATACCCAGATACGCATGAAACACATAACCTTTCTTGGCAGTCGGGTAATAAAAAGTACATAACGAGTAGTATAACAAAGTTAATATTATCTTTAGTGTTTAATGTTTGTTGAGAAAGAAATGTTAAACAACTAGTGAACAGGAATTCTGCTTTTTCAGAATTTAGTGTCGCCCCGGCATTTCCATTAAAGTAGAACCTCTTTTATCCAAAATTCTTTTAGCCGAAACTCTCGATTAACCGAAATCCATTTTTAAAGCTTTTTACCATCACATTCCTTGTGTGCAAAATTCATTTTGAAAGCTTTTTTTTTTTTTAAACTCTCATAATACTTGTGTGCAAGCGGTGCCTTCCGAACTACATCGATCCCCTTTGTTAGAGTTCCTTTGAATTTAACTTGAGTTCCCGTAAGCTGCGGAGTGGAATGAAGAAAACGAGCAAATTAGCAATTCTGAAACATTTGAATATTTTGTAAAAGGTTTGGCATGACTGGAGCAGCCGTAAGACTGTGATACTGGTGAACTAATAATATTTTAAAACTTCGTGACAGAGCTTCAAAGCAAAGGCAATCGAAACTGCGACAAACGAAACATTTTTTCAAACCCTTATGATACATGTAAAAGATACTTAATTTCAAATTTAAAATTCAGGTAATTTATTCTTGTTTCTATTTTGCTAATGCTTTATTTTTTATTGAGCATTTATTACCATAATAAGAAATATTTCATATGTTTCTCTTTAATCTTAAAATTGAAGCATTCTCGATTATCTGAAAATTTAGATTTTCCGAAAGATGGTCGGTTCCAATTACTTCGGATAATCGAGGTTCTACTGTACTTCATTTTCTTCTGATGGCTTCTATTATTATGAAACAGTCATTATAAATAAAGTGTTACGTGAAGATGAAAGAGCAGTCGTAAAATGTTAGAACTCTGATTTTCTGGCCAGAATGCGAAAAAAAATGGCCAATTTTTTTTTTTTTTTTTTTTTTTTTTTTCTGAAAAACCTAATAAGTATATGCACCGTATTGTGCGTTTAAATGGAAGCATGTTCCTCATTTAAAATTGTGCATGAAATGCTTATAGAGCGTTTCATAGCAGAACTCTTGCAAATAGTTGTAATGCTGCTTTGTGCCTTTTTAAGATTTTTATGCTATGTTTCACATGCATCATCTATCATTTTTAAACAGAGTCGATCAAAATAATTCGAATGCATTACCGATATTAATTTACATAATTTTTATTCATGTGATAAGTTTTTAAAGAGAAAAATGTGCTAGATTTTAAAATTTGTTTTCCCGAATCTGTAAACCCTTTCTTGTAAAAGATTTTTTTCAGACATTTATAAATAATTAGGTTAGAGTGGCTCACCTTGGGTGACGGTACACCTTGGAACAGCTTTATTTTTTGCCCTAAATTTTAAATTAACTCTTATCTCTTGCAGATGCAGATAGATAGCAGCAAAATATAACTTTCAAACATGTTTTGATTCCATTGATGAAGTAGGCAAGAATTTATTAAGATTTTTATATTACAAAGATGTGTAGTAACTTTCATGTAAAAGTTTTTTAAGTTGCAAAATGGAATTTGATTGAAAATATTTTGAAATAAAAGGTAATATAATGAAATTTAAAGCTTTCTCTATAAAACTGATGTATAACAATAATTCTAGCGCTAAGCTTAACAGCATAACATTCTAAAATTTCATAGTGGGTATATGGTGCACCCTGGGACACAAGATATGCCTAGCTAACTTTTATTCAAAATATTTTAACAAAAATATATTGTGTTTAAAACATTTTTTATTTGATCTACATAACTTATAGATTAATAGATGAATAATTATTTCTTCTTTTAAGAAGTCATTAGGCTTATCAACGGCAAAGATTAGATATTTAGAATACAAAAAAATGCAGCAATTCATGCTGACAATATTCAGAAAGCTGCTGCAAAATTTTTATCAGCTGAAATATCTTTTCAGTTTAAATAAATTTCTTTTACTGAACATACAATTCCATGTATAATTGTAATTCAATTATAGAACTTTACAGATGTATTCTTAACTGTCCCAAGTGGGGACCACCAGGTGGTATACCTTGGGACAAAGCACAAGTTTAATAAATATTTAAAAAAATATTCTATAATGCATATAAGATCAAAATCTATTTAATAATGTAGGCAAAGGTTAAAAGAATGAATACCAGGTAAAATTTTGACGATTTATATAAAACAAAATGAAAAAAGAAAGAAAAAATTGTCCAAGGTTAGCCACTTACCCCTAGATCAACTGTGATGAAGGTTTCTAACATATTTTAATATTGGAAAGTGCTCCGTTATCTAAAATCTCACTTGTTTTTTCTTTCTTCTTTAGTTTTGTTACAAAATCTAATCATCTCTACATCTTTAATGCTTTTAAAATCACAATGGTTAAAAAAAAAAAGCGTTCAAAAGAGAAACTAACAGCATAAATTTCATTTATCAGCGGGGTGACTTGATAAATGAACATTTATGTAATTATATACATTATCAAACATTTCCTCTTTCTAAAAATAAATTTGGGGAAGATTATTATCTAATTAAGATTTATTATTAATGAAAGAATATTCGCATTAAAAGTGAACTAATTTTTTATTTTTTAAATCTATCCTAGTTACAAATTATAATATTAATGAATAAAAATTTAGTAAAAGAAACTTTTTTTTTTTTTTCATTTATTTCAAATATATAAAATATATAAATTTGAAAGAAGAAAGTTATTAACTTTTCTTTTTATTTTTACGTTATTAACTTTAAATATTTTATATCTCTCTACAGTTAACACAAAATAATGCATTTTTAATTAACTTAAGTCAGAAATTTAGTTAATTCTCCTTTACTTTTTGTCTAAGATTTTGAGAAAAAGTGAATCCTTTTCATTTGATATAAAGAATGCAGATAATTGTATTTATAAAATTTCTAAATATGAGTTGAATTTATTTTATATCTTAAATTGAACCGATGAAAAAACATTTGAATTATAAAAATCCAATTTATGCGTCCATACTAAAAAGATATCACAGCATACTTGTAAAACAAGCAGGACATTAATATGGATACTTAAAATTAAATACAGTTTATTATAATTCCATGTTTTATCAGAAATCATTCATTTATATTTTTTAAAATAGCACGTATTTTAATTACAATTTTGTTTTCAATTGTTATGAGAAAATGGCAACAAAAAGATATAGAAATCTGCTATTTTCCCTTTATTTTCTACAGAAATACTGTACTTCAGTTGCATCAAAACAGAAATAGCATTAAAACCTACAAAAATATTAATATTACAAAAATAAATTGAGATGTAGTTTTCAAACAAATTGCAGTTAAAAAAAGTTTTTATCCCTATACAAAGGTGTAAAAATTGGAAATGTTCCATCCTTAGAAGTTTAAAAAATTGCAGTAGAGATTATCAGTATTTAAACGTACAATGATACATCTGCTTCGTTTTATGGCTGGCTTTGTAACGTAACGTTATTTTTTAGGGACGACACTTTCATTGTTGCATGAAAGAAATAGCATATCGGAGGCTAATAAAATCTCAACGTTGAATTACTATTAGTCCTTAATATTCATATTTTAATTATTTATACATATATTTTTCCCTTTAATCTAATAGAAATTTAAAAATACAGCACTGGAAAATCTTCTGCATATATATTAATAATGTACTTATTATTATTTTTTTTTTTTTGTACATTTGTTAACTTAAAAAATACCATTTTTAAAAGAAATATATAAACATCCATGAAGTGTGAAATTATAAAAAACAAAAATATATTTTTCGAAAATTTTTTTATATTCTTAAATTATATTTTGAAAAAAAAAATTGAATTATAAATTTCAAATTTATGCATTCTTAACTCTGCAGTGCTCACGCGGCGTCCCACAGACGCCAGGGATGTTTCTTTTTTATACAGGGTGTCCGGTCTCAACGGTGTGCAATGGCTAAATCCTAAACCGTTAGTCATAGACATATAGTTCCAATTACAAAAATGTTTTAAATCAGGCAAAGAAACATTTTAAAAGCGATTTGGGTCAATAAAAACATTTCTTAAAAAATTACGAAATTTAAATTTTTATACGGTCCCCCGTCCTATAAGTTATATTTAGTAATTTTTTCCTATTACACTGACAAGTAAGACAAAAAAAGTCCCATTCATATAACGCTAAAATTGAGCGAGTTATGAAACTTTAAAAATGCATGACTTATGCCACTTTTCTACTCTGAAAACAAATGAGTTCGGCTTGGCTTTGAGGGATCATATGTCAAGTGTTTAAAGTATTCGAAGGTCTTACTTCATGTGTATCTGCGCCTTGAAAAAAAATCCTACAAGTATTATGATTAAGTCTCAAATTGGGTAAAATAACATAGGTTTTATTTTGTCAGGATTTGAGACTTTTTCTCTTATGATTTCTTTTAACAAAAATTATGTGTTTTTATAAGTTTTTATGTTACTTCAACAATCATATGTATGTTTTTCCAGTTCAAAATTTGTACTCTAACTTTAACCCACTTTTAAATATCCGATCGAGATTGCATTTTACATACTGGCGCAAATCCGATAACAATCTAATATTATTAAGATTTTCGGTGGTTACCATTTATACTTATTTTACAGGATAACACAAAAAATTTTGGATAAATTTCTGCCAAGAAGTTTAAGAAAAAGTTTTAGATTAGATAATACAAGACTGCGATTGTTGGGTTTTTCATATTTATGTATTTTTTAGCACTGAATCCGAAAATTACCTTAATTGTTAACCGTCATGTCAGGATATTTCGCAGATCACAAATTTTCAAATTTAAAGAATAACAAAAATCGAATACTATAAAGTAGCGGAGATGGTTGTGTTTTTTAACTTTTTATAATTGATTTTTACGCACTTTTTAGCACTGAATCTGAAAATGACCTTCATTTTTAACCATCACATTAGAATTTTTTTTGCAAATCGTAAATGTGTAAGTTAAAATATAGCTAAAATCTCATACTATAAAACATATGTAAAACATTTTTTATTTTATTTTATTTTATTTTATTTTATTTTATTTTATTTTATTAAAAGATTTATTCGATATTTTTGCTTATCCTGGGATTCTTACAGCTAAACAGCTGAGTGGTCCGATGAGATGGGGGAGGAAATTCAATTTTAACATTGAACTCCTTAACTTTGAAATTTGCAATGTGCGAAAAATCCTGATATGATAGTTAAAAATGAAGGCCAATTTCGGATTCAGCGGTATAGAGTATACAAGAATCAATTATCATTAGCTAAAAAACATGACATAACTCAATTTTTGCAGGCTTGTGCAATCTAATAATATTTTAAAATACGTATCATTTTGTAAAGAATTGAGGCTGTTAATTTAGAATCATTTTATTTAAGAAAAATTCTGTTTTTTCTTTCTTCTTAAATGTTTATTACAAATTGCACATTTTCCATTAATATGCCAGAATGATTAAAGATTTCAAATTTATATTGAATTGTTAATTTTACTCCCAGATATTTTTTATATCTGACGAAATTATATTTCGACTAAATTTGTGAATGACCCCCAATTTGCAGCAAAAAATATGCTCCAACTTTAAACAACTATTACTCGGTCAATTTTAATCGTAGAATAACCGGACTTTTCTTGTATTACTTGTCAGTGTAAAAGGAAAATTTCACTAAATATAACTTATAGAAACGGGGGACCGTATAAAAATTTAAATTTCGTAATTTTTTAAGAAATGTTTTTATTGACCCAATTCGCTTTTAAAATATTTCTTTACCTGATTTAAAACATTTTTGTAATTGGAACTATATGTCTATGACTAACGGTTTAGGAATTAGCCATTTGACACCGTTGAGACCGGACACCCTGTATAATAATATATTCAAATATATATGTTTTACTTCAATAATCCCTTTCCATTTGTAAATTTGAATTGAATGACCTAAATATATATTAGTACAGCAAAAATATACCTGGCGTCTATCAGACGCCGCTCGATCTTTAATGTAACAATATGCCATGCGAGCACTGCAGGGAAAAGGGATCACAGGACTCTTAAAATTGGAAAAATTTAAAAAAAGATACTTTTTTCAACATTTAATATCTTAAAATGTATTTGATTTTAAGACACATTTTTAATTGGGATGAAAAGATATAAGTATTTTCTTTCATTTCAAATATTTAAAATCTGCAAGATGCAAAATTAGCATTTAGAGGGACGAGAGAAAACAACATAACAGGTTACGCACAAGATTACATAATAAATTTTGCAACTAGAATGAAAAATTTCGTGCCTAGTTATACTTTAGATTGTAATAATTACTCTGAACCTAAATAAATTTGTATTTAAAGCAGTTTATATTTTTAATACAAAGTTGCATTTAGCTTATGCAAAATTTAGAAAATTTTAACAACATAATCACCTAAAAAATTTCTTTGAACAATAAAAAGGAAATTTCAGATTCAGTTTATACAGACTAATATATGAAACATATGTTTTGAAAATTTCATGAAAAAAAATTCAGATGTATTTGAGGTAGCGTGCGTGTTATGCCCATTTGGAGAAAAATGACTTCAAAGTTTCGGAAACCCCTCTTCAGCTATTGAGCGGGTATAATTCTAAAAGCCATAACTTCTGTTCTAATGGGAATTTCAAGGAAACAATTATATCAAAACTTTCAGAAAATATAGGAGTTTAACATCTAAATAAAATTTCTAAAATTTTAAGTCCTGAGACTCCTTAATAAATATAAATTGTAGTATCCTCATAAAATAAAGTCTGTGCTTTATGTTATGTTAAACATTAACATTCACGTTATTATTCATGTAAAATGTAATACAAACAACAATATAAAAATATTTCACTGAAAAAAAATTTAACAATTTTAACTATATTAAATATATTATCTTGTTATGTTATCTTATTATGTTATCTTATATATAACCATTAAATAAGCATTCCCGACCACCAACAAAAACTGTGAAATTATGAATAAAATAACATTAACAAATTGACAAAAATACAGTTCCCCCAACACACTTAACATAGATTCTAAAAACATAGTAAAAAAAACAGCAGAAATTGAATAACAGAAATGGAATATTGGAAATTTGTAGAACTTAGGCAGAATCGTCCGGTCCCAAATGCCTAAAGTTCCAGAAATAAAATGTGTGGTTTCATCTTCACATTAGCCATAAATTAGCTAAAGAATATGAATTTGAGACTACCACACACATAAAACAGAGAAATAAACCATTCAACACCAATTAAGTTCAAGATAATACAAGATTAAAAAGGATAGAGTAAAAATAAAAACAAATTAACAAATTAAAATCCATATTATCTTAGCATTAGGCATAACAAATACACTCATTGGTGATCACCAACACATGTTGCACAAAAACTTTTTTACATGATGGTGGACCAAGGATCAACAATATACAACACAGCCAAGCACACACTCAATATATATAACCAGCGCCCTGTATAAATAATTTAGAACTGAGAATGAACTGCTCCATGCATTCAAATGAATCAGTGTGGTGTATCTTTTGACTTATTAGTAAAATAAAAACTATTACATAATAAAAACTATTAATAACTATTAATGGATTAAGTTTTAAAGCAAATACTGTCTATATATATATATATATATATATATATATATACAGTCGGACCTCTATTTAACGAAGTCGCTAAATCCCGAAAAAAAGTTCGTTATATGGAAAATTCGATAAATAGAGAGTCACTCTTTAAAATACTTTAAACTACGTAAAACACATTTTAAGTCCATAAACACTAAGTATAATTAAAAAAAGTAATTAGTCACACTTTTTTTATAAATTACATCTATTTGTTTTACTTATTTTACCCATCAAAAAGAAATCTGCAAGGGAAATAAGAATGAAACAAAACATTGTCTGAAAATACATTGTATTTTCAGTTAACAAAAATAATTTTACATTACAATCACGATTTTTTATTATGGTTGATAAGCTGTTTGGAGGAATACCACATTTTAAAGCAGTATTCTTTTTCTTCATGCATTTACCCACCTCATAAAGAATATATATTTTTTTTCTTTGATGCTCAAGCACTTTCGCTTTGACATTTTTGAACTACAAGAACTGAAATTACCAACACGATTGATCATGATCAACATCAACAATCTAGAAAACAGGAAACTATAGTTTAAGTACACGGGGCAGCCCCATTGAGGGTTAAAAGAGGATATTGAAAGTTTGCTTTTCTTGGATGGAAAGCAAAGATTCACAACGATTTTACTGCTCTCGGTGAGTTAGGTGCCTGGTAAGGCCTGTTCATGATCATCGATCATCATAAAATGTGTTAAAAGAAAGAATAAGTTTGAAATGTCCCGTAATATTTAAAGAAATAGGGAGAAAAAAAATTAGATCCCACGGAAAAGTTCGTTAAATAGAGAATACACTTCGCTATTTGGAGGTTATTTTACGAAGAAATTTGCAAAATGTTCTTGGTTCCAAGTAAAAGTTCGCAAAATAGAGAAATTCGCAAAATAGAGGTTCGTTAAATAAAGGTCCGTCTGTATATATCTAATCTATACTAATATTGTAAAGAAGTAACTTTTGTGCATTTGCTCGTTTGTAAGGTATAATATCTGAAACTACCGAGCCAATTTCGAAAATAATGGTAGCAAAATGCTGGTGACAATCTCTAATCCAACATAAGCCATATTTGATGTCGGTACAGAAAACCCCAACGGGGTGCAGGAGCAAAAAAAGTTCTAAAATTGTGATTTGTGTCATATTACTGGGGCGAGAAAGTTGAAATTTTGTGTTACTTTTGTAAAAGCTCGCTATGGACAGTTTCAGAAAAGTTCGAAATATAAGGGTGAAATGAGCAGCAAACGTTGCATATTACAATTTATATGGAAATGTTAGGGTTAATTTTACATGGCTGTTACTTTTCAGACGTAAACGCTCGTACAGACCAGTTCTTTTTAATTTGAAATTTAAAAGGCTGATGGAGAAAAAGACGTTCTGCAATTAGGATTTCTGTGGCTAGAAACTTAAAATTTCACATGCGATTAATTATAAGATATAAAAACTGGCTATTGATGGTTTTAAAAAAGTTCGAAATTTAAAAGGGGTAAAAATAGCAGAAAAGGTTCTATAATAAGATTTATTTGGATTGTTAAAACTAAAAAATTGAAATGTATGATAAAACTTGTTTTCTTTCCCCCGAAACAATCGAAAGATCTCATTCAATTTAAATACAACACACTGCGTTGCATTATACCTCCGCTAACTTAGAAATTATTCTGTTTATCAGCGAATATTCGTGAAATGAAAAGATAATTTTCCATTTGAAAAAATAATCATTCTTCGATTTGTTACGTCAATATGTTTTAAAAAATTCAATTTAACAGCTTTTTATTATTTTGTTTCAATGCATAAATTCAATTACTGCCAATTTTAGATAAATAAATCGGAAATATGGAATATGAGCTAATATAAAAAAAAAAGTTAGAGCATTACAACAACCATTTGCACTAAGTTTTTAAAATTAGGAATTGCTGAGTTAAATATATAATTTCTTTTGAAAATTTCAGGTAACACTTTGGGAATTAAGAAAACAAAATTCTAGAAGCGTAAGAAAATGAAAGATGACAATTTTAAGAAAGATTTGGAAAAGTTTGAGAATTTTTTCTAAATGCTCTAATGTAAATAGTTTCATATAGAAGTTGATAATCTTATTTTTCTATGCGGTGAGAAATTTAATTTTGCGCCTTTTAACTCTTTCAGAGGCGGTGGTATGTTTACGAAACCGCTTAATTTTAATTCCTAAACGCCAAAATGGCACCAAAATTTTGGTAAAATATTTTCCATTTGATATGTATGTGAAATATAGCCTTTTCATATTTACAAATAAATTTGTTGGTCAATTCCGGTGCCAATTATTTACTTCAACACTTTAGCATTGAAAATGCTTTGTCCCTGAAAGGGTTAAAGGGATTAGATAACATTTGAGCTTTTAAACTTTCCAACATATTTTAAAAGTGTTTATGAATTCAGTTTGTCTGTCCATACGTCTGTTTGGCTATTTTTTCGTTTTCTAATTCGCGCAAATATAGTCTATTGCCATATAATTGATATACAGTAAAACCTCCCTAAAGCGACCATGTTCCGTTCCAATAAAATTTGGTCGCTCCGAGAGGAGATCTCTGAACGGAGGTCACATTTAAATCTTGTTTTTAATTGTTGAAAATAAGGTAACAAGTAGTGTTATGAAAATTTATCTTTCCCATTAGAAAAAAAAATAACGATGCAAAACAAAATATTAATTTAATTACTACAACGGTTTAAAAAATGTACATATTGACGTTTGCTTTGGTTTTACAAGTTTATCTTTTATAATTTTTTTCCCCAAACTCTTTCGAAGTTCGATAAATAGATGCAAAATTTTTTCGTCTTGAACGGATAATGACGATTCATTCCACTGAAGCAGCCATACTCAACCTGCGGCTCACGGGCCGCATGTGGCCCGGCGATCTTTTGTGCGCGGCCCAAGACACATAATCATTCATCCATATTTATAAAATTAACTGAGATGTGCATAAAATAATTTTAAAATCTACACTGTTGTTTTATATATTTTCAAGACGAAGTCTGTCTTATTATTTCTAATTAATTTAAAGTTATGCTAAAACATCTTAAATGCCATTTTCTTAGTCAAAAGTCCAATTTGTGCTACAGTGGTGTATACATATCTTAATCTTCAACAGTGATCAAACATTATTTGAAATTAATATAATTTGCATTATACATTTCTACAATTAAAAAACAATAATAATAAGTTTTGCATTTACCACCAAACGACTAATTATTTCATTTTATACAGCTTATAATTTTATGTATTTATTTAGTTGAACGTTTGTTACAGAAATATATTGGTTCCAAAAACCTTTTTCAACATTGTTTCCAAACAAAAGACTTCGCGACCTGTTTCTACAACCTTCGCAATAGTTGAAGATTGCCACGAAATTTATTGTTTGGAAATCATTGTGATAAAACTTTTTTGGTAACATTTTTTCCGCGACAAACGTTCAACCGTACTGATAATATTAACTTTGTACATTCTTTCGCTGTACTACTTCTGTTATCGCACTACTTTAATTATCCTTTTTTAAGAGTGTTGCGGCCCGCTAAACATCGCAAATCTTCGTTTGCGGCCCGCGAAAAAAAAAAGGTTGAGTATAGCTGCATTAAAGTATCTATTTATTTGAGAGTTTTCTGACAGTATAAGACAGGGAGTTTATTGTCCGGTACTTCTGATTCGTCATCAGAATTAGATTCATTGCCTGAAAAGGCACAAAGAGGTTTTACACTTAAAAGTTACCACAATAAAAAAAATCTAAAAAGTTAAAATTGAATTCTTACAAACCTGCTGACAAATTTTGATGAATAATGCGCTTTTCCCAAATTTCACACAAATCGTCGTAACATTCAAGTGTTTTTCACATTCAAAGAAATTGAGATCGTATTCTATTCCAGATACTTTAGACAGTTCGATGGATTCTTCTTCTACAGGATCAATATTTGCCAAATCAAAAACGTTTTCTATTGACTCATTTGACAATCCACAAGCTTTAAAACATCTCATGATTGTTTGAATTTTTACAATATTCCAAGACAACTTTATTTAAGAAACTGCATCACATACCATAATGTTTTTTGCCAATTCCGAAGCACTTTTAGCATCATCTATTCGACTTACGAGTGTCTGTAAGATGAAACGGCGGTATTCTAATTTAAAGCTTTGAATAATGTCATGATCCAAAGGTTGAAGTATGGTCGCTGTATTTGGTGGTAAAAACCACCAATAAGTTTTACGCTGCTTAACCCTTTGAGCTCTGATGGGTGAATATTTTCCTTCCCACTGACGTTTAATCTCCAAATGTTACATTGGCACCGGTTGGTCGATTGGTTGATTTTTGACTGCCGATTATCTTACTCGAGGGATATAGGGCCTAAAGGTGGGGGGGGGGGGGTCTTTCTAAGGGAACCTAACCCATATTTACGCTTGAAAATCCAATGTTCGAAGAAAACTACGAAAACTTCGAACGATTAGACTGACGGGCGAATAGTTCAAAAAATATTGTTGTTAAACCTTTAAAATTGTTTTTCAAAAAGGGTAGTTTTCGCGGTAAACATTTTCCTGTTACACTAACGTCCCGCCTCCTGCGGGGGATTTTCAATTCGGAAATATTTCTGTATTTCTATTGTAAGAACATTATATTTGTACATTTCCTAATTCTACAAAATACTAAGAAAAATAGTTAAAATAAAATATTTGAGTGGTGTTATAAATACTGCACAAAATCCCTATAAATTCAACTTTAATTAATCCATCTAAATCCTCCAATCCTTCTAAAATCCTACTGAAATTTATTAAATGATTATGTAAATCTCCTAATGTAGCTTAAACAATTCACGAAAAAGGCTTTAGAAGATAAAATTTTCATGAATTCACAATTCAGTACATAAAGGGTTAAAAAATATATTTTCATATTCAAGGCTGGAGTAGCACAGTTGAAGTTTATTCCAACAGAGCGAAAAATGTCCAGACCAGGGATCGAACCTGGATACTTGGCGTGCCGTGCCAATGCCTTACCTGTTAGGCTATCCGGACCGATACCTGGCTGACACAATTCACTCTCTTATTAGTTGGACTTGGCTGCGAACTGCAGCGCTAGTTTCATTCATCCGAGCTATAACTATAGCATTTACATGTTGAAACTACTTTAACACGGAAACTCCTGTATACCATGTAATTAGGTTATAATGAAGGGAACGAATATTTTTTCCAACTAGATTAAATCATATTCAAGGCTGGAGTAGCACAGTTGAAGTTTATTCCAACAGAGCGAAAAATGTCCAGACCAGGGATCGAACCTGGATACTTGGCGTGCCGTGCCAATGCCTTACCTGTTAGGCTATCCGGACCGATACCTGGCTGACACAATTCACTCTCTTATTAGTTGGACTTGGCTGCGAACTGCAGCGCTAGTTTCATTTTTCGCTCTGTTGGAATAAACTTCAACTGTGCTACTCCAGCCTTGAATATGATTTAATCTAGTTGGAAAAAATATTCGTTCCCTTCATTATATATTTTCATACTTTATCCATTATATTTAATTTTTTAAAATTTTAAATAGTTAAGGTAAAATAGAAATAGTTAAATAACCGCAATCTAATTATTATATGTATTTAGCACATGAAATTTTTTTTCACATAATTCTTAAATTTTTATTGTTGTTTTTTCTGGTACATATAATCAGAAAAAAAATTTCAACATACATTGAAAAAAAAAAAAAAAGAAAGAAAGAAAGAAAGAAAACAATTTATACATTTATTGAATTATTACTTAACCAAATATATTTAAACATGTGTTTAAAAAAATTATCTATAATAAAATTGAATGTAATATGATAATGATTTATTTGATTATTCCTGTTTTCCATATCCATTTTTTATTTAAGTATTATTTTAAATTTTAAGTTTTGCTCTTTTTACTCCGTTAAAGCTTTTCCAATAAAGATTTTGTAGAAAATAGACTAAAATTTTAATTTAAATCTATTTTGAATCGAATGAAAAGTACAGATGATTTTATTTTTCGCTTCATTAAATATTTAACTAGTAAAAAAAATGTGATTATGTTTAAAAATATTTAAAAAAAAAAAACCTTAGGGTTAAAAATACGAATTTATGAAAATTTCCATTATTTATACTTATAAAATTTTCATTCCAATGCAACATTTAAATCTTTGTTTTTCTTACTTTTCATATTTGATCGATTATTTAAATTACAAATGTATTTTGAAAACAAAAATATCTTGTTAAAATTATTTTAATACCTTTTTAATAAGTACATAAACAATTACTGTTTATGTTATAACATCCTCAAAAATTTAAAATAAAAATAAATGAAGTAAAAGTTCAACTACATTTTAAATATTTAATTACTGATTGTATTTAAAAATTTAAATAACATGGAAGTTGCGAAGTAATAATGAGAACACGTTTTATTGTTTTAACCCTCCGACTGTCTTGGAAAAGGGCAAAATTGTAATGTTGTTTTCTCGGCATTTTGTTTTAAATGCTAAAAAAAAATGATTCTTTGAACATTTTATAAAAAAAAACTTAATAACGAATATCAATGCAATCCTTGGAAGTATTAATCATTGTTCAAAGTATTAAAAATACATTAAATCAATAGAATTATATTAATTTAAATATTGCTTGTTTTGCAGTGAAACCTGGAGCTTAGTGAACGTATTAACACGGGCTTGTCAGTGAGGGGGTTTTAAATTATTGTAAGATGTTCTTCAATTTTTATTTTCAATGTGCTTTAAAGAAGAAGATCTCTAACGGAACCTTTTTATAGTTATCTATTAATTACATAACTAACGATATTTAAGATCTAAAAACGAAATTAAACTGAAACTAAAATACATACAAATTGATTATTCCCACTTTTCTTAAGAAAATTTAGCTTTTAAAACTTTAGTTCTTATTATTCCCGCTACATAAATTTTGTGATGTGCACTTTATTCTGAAAGCTTTCCGTTGTTTTTCTATGTGTCAATGAAATTTCGTATTGCGATAGTTTTTTTTTTAATATTTTGTTAGATTTATTTATAATTCGTATTGCGATAGATTTTTTATTATTTTTTTAGATTTATTTATAATTGGAAATGCGATAGTTTTTTTTTTATTACAATAGGTTTTTTTTATTATATTGTTAGGTTTATTTGTAATTCATATTGCGATAGTTTTTTTTATTATTTTGTTAGATTTATTTATAATTCGTATTGCGATGGTTTTTTAGCTCACAGGCTATGAAAGCCTGAGAGCTAATGTGACCGCCGGTTCTGTATGTACGTATGCACGTAACGCGATAATTCACGATAGAAATATCCGATTTGCTTCAATTTTTTTTCTATGTTCAACCTGATAAGGCACTTTCCTGATTAGTTTTGGGGGTTCATTGGTTAGTATAAAGGGGAGTAACAGGGGGCTAATTCCTCTTTAATTTAGATAAATGTTTTTTTAGTACAAAATTATTCGATTTGCTTCAAATTTGGTATACCGGTTTATTATGTTAAGGTGCTTCCTTGAATATATTTGGAGGTGTATTGGTTAAGTATAAAGAGGGGGACGGGGGCTAGTCCCCCCCTTAATTTAGATAAATGGTTTTTCATGCAGAATTATTCGATTTGCTTCAAATTGGATATACCGTTTTTTCCGATATGGCGATTGCTTGATTAGATTTGGAAGTTCATTGGTTAACTGTTAAAGGGGGAAAGGGGGGTAAGTGCCCCTCCTTAATTTAAAAAAATGGGTTTTCTAGCAGAATTATAGAATTTTCTTAATTTTTTTTTCAAGTTATGATAAGGAGCTTTTCTTGATTAGATTTGAAGGTTCATTGGTTAAGTTTAAAGGGGGAAATGGGGGAGCTAATATCCCCTTAATTTAGCGAAATGTTTTTTTCATGCAGAATTATCAGATTTGCTTCAAATTTGGTATGCAGGTTTATTCCGATAAGGCGCATCCTTGATTATTTTTGGAAGTTTATTGGTTCAGTATGAAGGGGGGAAAAGGATAATCTCCTTAATTTACTTTTTCGAGAGCATTATTCTTTGATATAAGAGTATAATATACAATTAGTGGGAATACCCTGTGAGATCAATGCCATCAGTTTAACTGGGAACTTTTTTTTTTATTTATTATTTTGTTAGATTTATTTATAATGCGTATTGCTATCGTTCTTTTTTATTATTTTGTTAGATTTATTTATAATTCGTATTCCGATAGCACCTCGTTTGTTAATAACTATTCACTGTAAAAAAGAAAAATGTTTCCGAAAATATTACGAAATCTAGCACGCGTTACGAAAATATAACTTTTTCTGAGACACCCACGATTCTGAAAAGTGTTCTTTTATCCTCCGAAACATTAGAAATCCATAATTTACTGATATTTAAAGAAGCATTTTCGCAACAAAACTTCTTTTTTCCTGTCCCTAATTTTCGGAAACGTTTCCGAGTTGTGTATACAGTGTATTAATCAGTTTTCTCAACACGAAATATCAGTCTTATGGGTGCTATCAATTGTCACGTAAACATTTTCATGTTCAGTACACGTCTTGAGCCGTGAAAAACGCTAAATTAACAGTATTAACATTATGGGGACTCGATACCGCTATATTGATCAAAATATCGATTTTTCAATTTTTTGTTAAAAATATACTTTAATAATTCTAATATATTGGCACAAAGTTTTGAGATGATCTGACGATTGTAAGGGTATCAATAATATCTTTTATTATCTTTATAGCCCTTTAAGTGGGTCCGGACACATTTTAAAGTAATTTTTATTTATTGAGTTAAAATTTTGAATTTTTTTGTGATGGTTAACCATATTATTTGTAAACCAAACCACATGATAAAACTTCTCATAAATATATAAGTTTTAATTTAGATTCAGCATTTTTAAAAATATTAAATTAGAGAAAAATTAAAAATATTTAAAATATAAATGTAAAAAAAGGATGTAACTTTAAACAAAATATCATATTTTCAAAAGTAAATATTTTTTTTTGTAATTTGCTGAATCAAAATTAAAGTAAAACAATTGAAAAAGACATGTTCCAAATTTGAACCATTTATCTATAACTGTTATTCACTTATAATAATTTAAATACAAGAAATGGGGAAAAATCCATCATGAAGAAAAACGCATTTTCACAAGGAGTCGTTTCCACGACAAACATTGCTTGAAAGTAAAATTTTGAAAGGGTCAATCCATTTCAAGTGGTCCAGAAAATGTCATATTCGTTGCTCGACCATTTTTAAAAAATCTGAAATTTTTTGTACAACAACCCTAACATGATGGAAGTTCAAAATGACTATTATTTTAATTTTATTAATTTTTGTTTGTCCATGGCGGCCATCTTTATTTCATCGTCTGCAGCAATTTTCTCACAAGAAGGGTTTACGGAATGGTAAATAATTCATCGTTTATTTATCCAATTCAGTGCGGATTAAAGCAATTTGTACAGAATACATTGGGCTAAAAGTTTGGTAATGGAGTAGTTTTCGAAACTAACTGCTTATTGGTAAAATTTAAGCATAAAGTTTCAGTTTTTTTCCAAAATTTGTCCATATACAAGAGGAAATTTTTCTAGCAAGAAAAACTGTCAACATGACATATTTTTTTTTACAAATAGGCCGAAAATACTTCTACTCACAGCTGAGTTCCAGATCTGGGACTTGCTTTCTCTTCGCTAAAAAAAATCCCAAATTTTTCAAAAATGACAAAAATCGCACTTTTCAGGCTTTGATATTTCTGGTGGGGCACGAGATAAAAATCTGAATTTTTTTTTTTTTTTTTTTGTAAGAGTATTGTATGGTAGTGTTATGCACATGAAATTTCAGGATGGAGATTTGACTACAAGCTGAGATATGGCAAGGGCAACATGTCAAAACAATACTGCAAGACTATTGTTTTGTTGTAGTCACAGCTAAGTATTTATCTCAGAGTATCATTTAAATTGATTTTTTAGATTATTTTTAAATAATAGTAACAGAAAATAAATCTTTTGCAATTAATTTAAAAAATAATTATGTCTAAGGCTTACATTTTGTATGGTATCAGTAATTTTTGTTGTAATTTTAGTAACTAAAAGAAACCTCAGCAGTTTTACATTGTCTTGTATATATATATATATAAGACGTGAAATAAAAACAGAATAGGGAAAGAGAAAAGCTGTTAATGTTGGCATACTTGTTGAGACATGATCAAACGTGTCAAAACACATTCCTGATTGTTGGTTTAAAAACCACAATTTTAATGCTGCTTGCCAGTCCTTGAAACTTGTTCCTACCATAAGTATGTTCCTGTAAATGAAACATTATGTGATGTTACCATGCATCAGCCTCAAGTAATTTTCAGAAAGTAAAGATACTCAAAGCCTTTTCAAAATTTATACTGCAGAAAAATCACATTTTTTTCATAAGTAAGCTAGGAATTATTAATGAATTGAGACTTGCACATAGTGATTTCAAAGTATATTTCTATGAGCCAGCAGGGACAAAATCCTTAATCAAGTTATCAAGAGATGACAAGACTTGGTTCCTACAAATAAAATTTTGAGAAAGATCAAATTTGTGGTTTTTGAACCAACAAGCAAGAATGTGTTTTGACACGTTTGATCATGTCTCAACAAGTATGACAACATTAACAGCTTTTCTTTTTCCTTATGTTGTTCTTGTCTCAGGTCTTGTATAAAAATATTTTTTTTTCTTTATGTAAAAGTGCTGAGGTTTCTTTTAGTTACTAAAATTACTTACAACAAAAATTACTGAAGCCAAACAAAATGTATGGCCTTACGCATAATTATTTTTTTTATTAATTGCTAAGCTTTGCAAAGGGCTTTATTTTCTGTTACTATTATTTAAAGAAAATCAAAAACATAAATTTAAATGACACTCTGAGATAAATACTTAGCTGTGACTACAACAAAACAATAGTTTGGCAGTATTGTTTTGACATGTTGCCCTTGCCATATCTCAGCTTGTAGTCAAATCTCCCTCTTGAAATTTCTTGTGCATAACACTACCATACAATACTCTTATAAAAAAAAATTTCAGATTTTTATCTTTTGCCCCACCAGAGATATCAAAGCCTGAAAAGTGCGATTTTTGCCATTTTTGAAAAAATTGGGATTTTTTTTAGCGAAGAGAAAGTAAGTCCCAGATCTGGAACTCGGCATGTGAGTACAAGTACTTTCAGCCTATTTGTAAAAAAATTATGTCACGTTGACAGTATTCCTTGCTAGAAAAATTTCCTCTTGTAAACGGACAAATTTTGGAAAAAAATGGAAACTTTATGCTTAAATTTTACCAATAAGCAGTTAGTTTCGGAAACTACTCTATTCCCAGATTTTTAGCCCAATGTATTCTGTACAAATTGCTTTAATCCGCAATTGAATTGGATAAATAAACGATGAATTGTGTACAATTCCGTAAACCCTTCTTGTGAGAAAATTGCTGCAGACGATGAAACAAAGATGGCCGCCATGCACAAACAAAAATTAATAAAATTAAAATAATCGCCATTTTGAACTTCCATCATGTTAGGGTTGTTGTACAAAAAATTTCAGATTTTTTAAAAATGGTCGAGCAACCAGTGCTGGACCACATGAAATGGATTGATTCGAAAGCAAACCAAAACGAAAAAAGTAATATTTCCTGTTCTAAGAAAGACAGAAACTAGATTTAAACGTCATTTTAAACAGCCAAAAACAGAGACATTTTTAATGCAATAAAAGTTTTTTCGAAAATTTGGAGATTTTTGTGTCCCGGACCCTCTAAAATGACACCCTTTAACTCTTTAAATCCTGAATTTTGAATAAAGAAATTGCTTCACCTGAATAATTATTTACGTTAATGTCTACGATATCCAGAACAACCTATATAATACTAATTTCATTTTTAGATAATTTTTTTAAATTAAAACTGATTTAATAAATCAGTAGTTAGAGTTCTTTTTCCAAAATATTTACAAGAATAATTAGATATTAACAAAAAATACTTTTATGGAAATCACACAATTCTTATAAGAAGAGTGTAAATAAATGTGATCCTATCTGTAACAGAGAAGTGTTTTGTAATTCCAAATTTTTCGTATAACATTTTTTAATAGGATAAAAGCTACATCTAGGTAAATGGATGGGAAAATAACCACATTAAAAAAATATTTATCTTCGACTGTTTCACTCTGCTTTCTAAATAGGATTGAACAAATTATTTTGTATGAATAGTACGATCTACTTTTGTTAGTAGACGAATTAAATAAAGTTTACATTGAATTTTCATTAATGGTAATTAAATGTATCGTTAGGATATAAAGGGCCTTTAAATCGATTTTTTTCAGTTTGCTGTTTTTTGATACATTACTGTGTTTAAAAACTCTAAAACTCCTACAAATATTTGTCAAGTCACTACATTGTTTTTTGTATCCTCAATATAGTGTACTTAAGAAAATTAGGTATGAATTTGTCAATATAAGGAAAACAAAAACATATTGAAGAAATCATGTTTTTTGCTGCGTTTTTGCCTGTATTTGTATATACAGAATCTTATCTAGATAATAATACAGTACACTCTCGATTATCCGTGCGCGGGTTATCCGGTTTGCGGATTATTCGTGCTCATTCCGAACTGAAAAGAAATTTAAAGAGAAACATTTTCACGCTTATCATGCATGTAAAATCGATGTTGATGTGATTTAGAATCTTGTCCTGTTTAGCTGACAGTACTGTGAAGTGCTTAGGTGTAAAATCGAACGCTTTGGAACCTGTTTGACGGGTAGGATTAAATTTGAATCATGATGTTAAAACACTACCAATATTTTTGGAAGCAATATTCGTTATTGGATGCAGTATATGGAATATCAGCAGCGTGGTCAAAGGTGAAATCGTCTACTGTATCACGATCGTAAGGAAAGATCCTACCGCTAGATGAAGAATCATCTTTAGATATTCAAGTAGGATATGAAAATAGTAGTATTCTTGAATAAGCACAGGAATTATAAGGTTTCGAAAATCTTCATGAAAAAAATTTAGAAGATTGGTTACAAAAGGATGCATGTGAGTCCGGCTTCCAGTATTTGACAGATGAAGACATTGTTTCTAACTATGTTGTGAAATCTAATAGGGTTGATAGTACTGATGCAGAAGATGTACTGAATGAGGGAAATATAATTTCTCATTCTACTGCTCTACAATCTGTAGAAACTTTATTAGACTATATGGGACAAAGAGGATTTGATTACGGTGACATTACTCCGGTTTGTAATGTATGTGCCGATATATCACAAGAGATGAACAAACAACAGAATGAAAGATCCATTATAGATTTTTTTAAGCAGTAAATATTAAAAGGAAAATTTCTAGTTTGACGTTATACAGCATGAAAATGTAAGTATTTTTTATATTTTTGTACTAATGTTGATTGTTTCTTTAATAGAGTTTCCGGATTATCCGTGTTTTTCGATTGTCCGTGCGACCTCTCCCGGTGATTAACCTGGATAATCGGGAGTGCACTGTATCTAGTAAATAATATCTAGAATATATCTTTCTCTCTAAAATTCATTAACTGTAAAATCGATTCTAAGAATTATAAAGAATAATCGGATAAATATTAAACCAAAAAATCTTGTAGAACTTTGAAAACTATAGGAGGAGAACGATTTTTTTTTAATTCTTTAAATTGAAAAAAAAAAATCTGACTTTTTACTTACAAAATGACTTTTTTCTTATCAAAATCAGTTTTCCTAAGTATCACCTATAATAATATGTCTGTATAATAAGTAAATGTACATCAGTAAAAGAAATTCCTGAAAGGGTACCGAGTCCCCTTAATGTATTCTTAGCATCTGAAAAAACGATATTTCGTGTTGAAAAACTGATTAATACAGTGTAAAAATTACTAGGAAACAATCCGAAAATTACGGCGCCAAAAGAACCTTCTATTTCAGATATACGTCTTTAAATCTTGAAACTTACTGCTTTCTGAGGTTTCGAAAGATAAAGGAACAAGGAACGCCTTTTGGATTCGTGTGTAATTCGGAAGGGGGTTATCTTATGTTTTTGCAAAACTGTATTAAATTTCGTAACGTTTTCGAAAACTTAGTTTTGTTACAGTGTAGGACAGAAAAACCCTTTATACTGCCCAAACACCCGATTTATTCAATAAACATCGGCGAACGCAAGAATGAAAACATGATAATTCTGTGCTCTGATTATGCTTAGTTAATTAACCCAATTTATCCATGAATTCTGATAACTAACGCATAGTAACTTACATAACACACAAGCACGCACACACATATATAAAACAGATATTGTTACAATATTAAAATTGGAAAGAAAACAAAATTAATTATTTCTACTTCCCACAAAATTTATTTAACAATTTTCTTGCAATCAAGCATCTGTTTTTATACTCAGTTTATTCTGAATCTAAAAAAAAAGTCTTCAAATAAATTCCTTTATATATGTCTTTAAAACATCTTTATTTTACAAGTTAACTTTTTAAGGTTTTAAGTAGATGTTAAAAAGGTTAAGTAATAAGTAATTTTAAAGATATGTTATTTTTTTTTGCTTAGTCAAAAATTAATGAAACTAAAATATTATTAATACTTTTATTTATTTCTACTTACCATATAAAATTTTTATTTAGACTACATTTTTCCATTCACACACTTATTGTTCAAATTTATGCGAGTTTTTCAAATTCTTTATAAAACTAGGGGGCTCGGCCCCCTACGAGCTACGCTCGCCAACTCCCGTCCAGACACCGTAGACTCTAAATGCACGCTAATTTGATCGGCTTTAAAAAGATTTCGAAATATTGAATTATATTTTAAAAAACAGTGGCGATCTCTCTATAAACGGAGTTCTATACATTTCTCTTTGATTGGGGAATTTTAACGCCAAATCCGTTGGGGTACTACTTGATTATCCCGTCGACCAATTTCGCCAAATTATATAAATCGCCAAACCACTCGCCAAATTATACAAATTGACATAATTTTTATTTTAAATAACGAAAAAACAAATAAATTAGTACAACATTAATAAAAATACAAATAAAACGTCGAAATAAAAATAACTTGATGACGTAGACACGTGTAACAACATTTCAAAATAAGCTAATATAAAAGGAATTAAGTAAACAGAGTCTTTGTCTCCTGGTATTTTTTAACAAAGTGAAAAGAAAGTTCTTTTAAATGAGACATTTTAAATTAATCGTTTTTAATCTGACGTAATTTTGACCAAACTATTCTTTCTCTTTTTAATATTCACGTGAAAATACTTGTGTTAGAAATTAAATATTATTTGCGCTTTCCTAACAAAAATAGTTGAAAAGTATCCTCTTAAAATATCAAATAAATGTCTAGCGCAATTTCTAAATTTAAACCGTTTTGCAATATTATTTTGTGTTCATTTTATGATATAACTGTAATGTGACGTAAATATGACGTAATTTCTCGTATTTAAGACTTCTAACGCATGTTAATAAATTTATTGCTTTACAAATTCCCTTTTCTCTTAAAATTCACGTGTAATTATAGTTTTTATGACATAATTTTTAATAAGTTCCTGCTTTTTGTACATAATTATTTAATTCTAATTCCAAATGTGTTTTTCTGTTTATAATAGTCACGTGTAAATAATTTTTTAATTTATTTACACGTATAAATATTTTTTTGAAGCAAACATTATTGCTTCCGCTGTTTATACAGTTGGCAACAGTTTAAATTGATATCACTTTCTAAAATCTGTTAAAAATATCTCTAGAAATGCTGAAAATCTGAATTTAAAATAGAAATAAAACCTCAAAAAAATAGTCAAAATAAAAAAATTAATGCAATCTGCACTCCGGCAAATTCTAACGCATAAAATGATCTAAAAATGATTAAATTCCTATGAACAGTTTTTGCTCCTATAAAACTTTTTTAGTGGAACGATTTTGTCCAACTTTAGCATTAAATATCTCTTAAAATAATTCTTCGATTTGAAAACTGTCTGCATCAGCGTGTTTATCAAACATTTCTGTATAATACTACTGATTTTCATATTTTTGTATGCATTATTTTTCTTAATATTAACGAAGAAAGACCTCCGGTCACAAAAAATTCAAAACCGGCGGCGGCGGTGACAGCGGTAGTTACTTTTTTTTAGAATAGAGAGATATGTAAATTCGCATACATTATTATGCGGAAAAATACTGTTTTCTTTAATTTGTATTGCGCGTGTAGCTTCCTTTTTAATACCTGTGTTACGAAAATACCATTGATTATATTATCCAACATGCAATTGACTTAATAAATATCGATAAGCACAAAAGTGAAAACACGAAATTTCTATGTTACATATTCGATTATTCTTAATTATATAATTTTTCTTCGATTTTAATTTTCACAATATTTCGAACAAGAATAAAACAAATCTCCTAATAAATTTATTTCACGATTATTTAATAACTGCATAACTATTAACTAATTATATTTTAAATATAGAAAAGTAATAACAATCATCGAAGTGCGATGAAAGTAAAACACAAAATAAATAAATAAATAAATAATAATAATAATAAATAAATAAATATATAAATAAAATAAAATAAATGATTATTTCTACTTTTCATATAAAACTGTTAGAAAAGATATAGCTTTTACAATTTTACTTCAGTATTTTCATCTTATTCACCTATACATTTATTTCAATCTGTTGATTAGCAAAATAATTTATTAACTTTTGAATTATTGCATAATTAATTACAGAAAATTTTAATTATTTTTAATAATGTAATAAGAATAAAACTAAAATACGTAATATATTTTTTTTTTTTTAAAGTCAATTCCTACTTAGGTCATCAAAGAAAAAATTAATATAATCCCTTAAGCTAATATTAGTTTTTGTTGCATTAAAATATCTCAATTTGTTGATTTTCTATAAGCAAGTACACCCTATTGGTTTACAATGGAAGTCTATGGGAATTCGGCGAAATATTCGAGATATCGCCAAGTTGGCATCACTTTTGGCGACTCATTTTGGTCGCTAAATTTGGCGATATATCGCCAAGTTGGCGACAAACTTAGCGGTATTTGGCGACAGAACAGGGTCCCCTATGGTAACCCCCTTATAGATATAAAGATGCATTAAATGCTGTTCAATAACCAATGGCCGCCCTTTTGTCTCCCATATAAAACTAAAATTAATTATTTAAAATTTAATTAATGAATTCATACTTGAAAAAACTGTATTAACATCAATTGTCATCCAGTACAAGTTAAAAAAAAGTTATTTCAACTTGATAGGATGAATAATAAGTATTTTATTGACTATTGAAAATTTTAACAATATATATATATATATATAGGGAGAGTGTGAACTAATAGTAGGAATTGAATGACAACAAATTTAATTATTTCTTCCCACCTGGAGATTTTTTTGCACCTATATTTTTCTCTTTAAGAATTTATAATCGATTTATTCAAAATAGAGTAAATAAATCCAAGCAACATTATTTCTATGACTATTGAAATGTAGCTAAACTAAATACAGATCTCGTTAAAAAAAGTTAACCCTCTCGGCACTGAATTTTTTTTTTCCAATTTTGGGAAAAATTACTTTTATGCTAACAAAATTATAAGTAGCTATCGAAATCACAGAAGTTGCAGTTTACTGAAATTTAAGGAATGTGTTCTTTACAGAAACCTAACGAATGTAGTTATGTTGCGTCTTTTTCATATAAAAATAGTCTAAGGAAGCATTTTTTCAGACGTTTGGAAAATGTCGTATTACAACCAGATTAAACAAACATAAAAAAATTTAGTAGTACAGTAGAACCTCTTTTATCCGAAACTCTCGATTAACTGAAATCCATTTTTAAAGCCCCCTTTTTTTTACTATCATATCCATTTTTAAAGCTTTTTTTTTTTTTTTTTTTTTTTTTTTTTTAACTACCATATTCCTTGTGTGCAAGCGGTCCTTTCCGAACTACGAGTACATATAAATATTTTCAATCCCCCTTTCTTAGAGTTCCTTTGAATTTAACTTGAGCTTCCGTAAGCTGCGGAGTTGAACGAAGAAAACGAACAAATTAGCAATTCCGAAGCTTATGAATGTTTTGCAAAAGGTTTGGTATGGCTGGAGCAGCAGAAAGATTGTGATACTGGTGAACTAATAATATTGAAAAATTCCATGATAGAGCTTCAAAGCAAAGGCAATCGAAACTGCGATAAACAAAACATTTTTTCAAACTCTTGTGATATATGTAAAAGGTACTTAATTTCAAAATTAAAATTCAAGTAATTTATTCTGGCTTCTATTTTGCTATTGCTTTATTTTTATTAAGCACTTGTTACCATAATATGAAACATTACATATATTTCTCCTTAAACTTAAAATTGAAGTATTTTCTATTATCCGAAAATTTCGATTTTCCGAAAGAGGGTCGGTCCCAATTACTTCGGATAATCGAGGTTCTACGGTATTTTTAGTTTTTTTTAATCACAAATTACTAATTCGGAACAGGGGTCCCTAATTAAAATTTAAAGAGTGAAACATATGTTTGAATTAAGAGAAAAGCGACGGTTTACTAATAATTAATAAAATTGTATTAATATTGTTATTATTATTAAATGCTGAAACATAAGTAAAGTCATAATAGTAAATGTATCGACATATGCTATCACTATTAGGTGCTGGAATTAATAAAAATAATTTTGTTCTTTCAAATATTGCAATTCGAAGTAGGAGCCTCATATGACGTTTAGGCTGACGAGAGTGTTAAAGGTTTAATCTGAAATGAATAAAAATTAAATTCTATTTTTTTATTTATTTTTTACATACTATATCTTCTTTTACTCATTTAAATTAAAATTTTAATTCTTTCTAATTGCACTAGCTGCAACATTTTCAGACCTTTAAAATAAGTAAATGTTAATAAATTTTTAAATCATATCGGAAGTAACATACAAATAAATAAATAAATTAATTAATTAATAAAAGGTTATTTCTATTTTTCTTTTATAAAACTGTTAGAAAAGTGCAGTTTTTAAAATTTTACTTTAAATTTCTATCACGTTCCCCTAAAAATTTATCGCAATCTGTGGTTTAGTAAAATAATTGTTTGACTTTTGAGTTATTGCATAATTAATTATGCATAATTACGATAATTTAAAATATTTTTAATATTGTGATAAGAATAAAATTAAAATGACAACAAATTTGATTATTTCTACGTTATCTAGATATTTTTTTTTTTGTATACTAGGGGGCTCTGCCCCTACGAGCTACGCTCGTCAACCCCCGTTCAGATACCGCAGACTCTAACAGCACGCTAATTTGATCGCCTTTAAAAAGATTTCGGAAGATTGAATTATAATTTGAATCTGACAATTATATTCTGACGTAATTTTCACCAAACTTTTCTTTCTCTTTTTAATATTCACGTCAAAATACTTTTGTTAGAAATGAAATATTATGATCATCTTAAAATGTCAAGTAAATGTCTCGCGCAATTTTTAAATTAAAACTGTTTTGCAATATTATTTTTTGTTCATTTTACGTAATAAGTGTAATATGACGTAAATTCTCCTATTTAGGACTTCTAACGCATGTTAATGAATTTATTATTTTACAATATTCTTTCTCATTTAAAATTCACGTGTAACTATAGTTTTTATGACGCAATTTTCAATGAGTTCCTGCTTTTTATATTTTTTGTTTATAATAGTCATGTGTAAAATAAATTTTTAATTTGAAGCAAACATTACTGTTTGCGCTGTTTATACAGTTGGCAACAGTTTAAATTAATACAATTTTCTAAAATTTGTAAAAAATATATCTCGAAATGCTGAAAATTTGAATTTAAAATAGAAATAAAACCTCGAAAAATTATTCAAATTAAAAAACTAACTGCAATCTGCACACCGGGAAATTCAGACGCATAAAATGATCTAAAAATGATTAATTTCCTATGTACAGTTTTTGCTCCTATAAAACTTTTTTAATGGAACGATTTTGTCCAAATTTGGCATTAAATATCTCTTAAAATAATTCTTCGATCTGAAAACTGTCTGCATAAACGTGTTTATCAAACATTTTTCTATAATACTACCGATTTTCATATTTTTGTATGCAACAGTTTTTTTAATATTAACGAAGAAAGACCTCCGGTCACAAAAAATTCAAAACCGGCGGCGGCGGCGGTGACAGCGGTAGTTACTTTTTTTTTTAGAATAGAGAGATATTTCTCCTTAAGAATTTATAATCAATTTATTTTAAACAGAAGAAATATTATTTATAAAGAATTGTATAGACGAAGAAATATTATATGATAAAGCTGTTAAAATGAAGTTTTTGTCTTATAAGTGTTAATTCATATTTTGCCTCACGTGAACTTAGCACATGTACATTATGCATTGATGAGTTGTTCATCAGTACAGGAAAACTAAGCTGTATTTTAACACGTTAAGCACCACGTCAGCCAACGGTGACTGACACTGAACTTTTCGTTTAGAACGCGTTATTCACCGATGATCGACGGTCTAAAATATGATCTAAAACTAAAAATATGTATATTGTTTTAAGTAATAACTGAAAATGTATATAAAATTTACTTATCTTTTATTTATTACAGGATTATACTTTCTAAAAAGTTAAAATATTGTACATTTTTCAGCTTCAGTGTCATTCCCCGTGGCACTCAATGTGTTAAAAATGTAATAGCGAATAATGGCTTTTCTTTTATTTATATCCATGCTATTAAAATTCTACTACAGTTTTTCATATTCGTAGGTTTCTTTTCTAAATAATGCATTTCTTTCTTTTTAATGTGTACTAGTATAAATATCAATCGACTCGAAGCTTTCGTATTCTGTATGTTATGATAATATTTTTTATAAAAGCAACTTTATTTTTATGACTATTGAAATCTAGCATAACAAAATACAGATACCGATTAAAAAAATATTAAAGATTTGTTTAAGTTGAAACTAATATAAATTAAATTTTATTAATTCTATTATTTCTATTTACCATATAAAATTATTCATTTAAATGCAATTTTGAAATATATAAACTTCTTTTCAGTCCGTTAAAATAAATATGTGTGAATAAATTTTTAAATCGTATTCTGATAGGGTTTTTTTTTGTGCTATTTTTTTTTCTCAGATTTAGTTTTAATTCGTAATACTATAATATTAAATTCTTCGTTAATTCTACACTATGTAAAAAAAATACAGTTGTTTACAAACATATTGCGAAATTAAATACGGTTTACGAAAATATAATATAACCTCTTCCGAGATAACCACGATTTCGAAAACCGTTCTTTAACCCCTTAACAGGTTTACCCGTACACCTTACGTGCAAAAAGAGTTTGCTTGCTAAAAGCTTTTCGACAACACTAATTTTAAGCTGCAATATTAACTTTATTTAATAGCAGACGTATTCCGATTATACAAGGCAAATATTTTAATACGGTAAAGGTGGTATATGGTCTCTATTTTTAGCTTATTGTGTCAAAAGAAATGATTTTCTTAAGGCTCCTGTCCCTGCCGGCTAAGACACTCACGAGCTAAAGCTAATCCTTGGGAAGGAATTTTTCTACTATCTCGTTTGCATTTCAATATTTTTATTTTTATTTTTTATTTTTTCATTGGATAGCCGAGGTCCGTCTCTACATCGCGCCTTTTTTACTTTTTCCATTTTGGTTGCAGATATTTTTCATAAAGTTACTTTCACTTTGAAAACCGGTTCTGAAAATGAAAGTGTCATTCTAAAAAATATCTGCAACCAAAATAGAAAAAGGAAAAAAGGTGCGATGTAGATCTCGGCTATCCAACGAAAAAAAAAAAAAAATAAAATAAATAAATAAATAAAAAATGTCGAAATGCAAACGAGATATTAGAAAAATCCCTCCCCATAGGATTAGCATTAGCTCGTGAGTGCCTTCGCCGGCAGGGACAAGAGCCTTAAGGGGTTAAACCTTCGAAACTTAGGAAACCAAAATTTCCGAGCCTTTCGGAACAAAAGTTTCTTTTGCAGACTTTAACTTTCGGAAATGTTTCTAAAAATTATGAGTAACAAAATAACCTTTTGTTTCAGGAATATTATAAGGATATCTCGCAAGGTTTTATATTATATTTTCATAAACCGTATTAAATTTTTTTATGTTTTTAGAAATTTTTTCTTTTTAGAACAGGTTAGGGACAGAAAAAGTCCATTTTATTATCCAAATTCTCAGTTTATTCAATAAATATCGGCAAACGCAAGAATGTAAAAACAAAATTCTCTGTTCTAAGTTGAACAATTAACTACACATAATTTATCTATGAGTTCTGATAACTAATGCACAGTTAATTGCACAATATATGTATATAAAAATATAATTTTAGAATATTAAAATTAAAAACAAAATAGAATTAATTATTTCTATTGTCTCAAAAAATTTCTTTAATAATTTTCTCCAAAAAAGTCCATTATATTATTCAAACTCCAAATTTATTCAATAAATAACGGCAAACGCAAAAATGCAGCAACAAAATTATCTGCTCTAAATTGCACAGTTAATTACACATAATTTATCTATGACTTCTGGTAAGTATTGCATCGTTAATTACATAGGATACGTATTAAAATTTTTTACAGTATTAAAATTGAAAAGAGAACAAAATTAATTACTCCTGCCACATGAAATTTATTTAATAATTTCTCCTTTTAAGAAATTGTTTTTATACTCTGTATTCTGGATATATAAAAAAAAGTCTCAAATAAATTCATTTTCATAATTTTTCAATATTTTTACAAATCTTAAAAATGTGTCAATCCGAGGTTAATAAAACTAAAGTAATTATAATTATTTGTATTTATTTCTACTTACCATAAATAATTTTCATTTAAATTCAATGTTTCAATTTACACACTTGTTGTTCACATTTCTGCGAATTTTTTCAAATTCTTTGTAAACAAACTAAATATTAATAAACTGTTATGCGAATAAATATAGTTTTAGTTAATTTGTATTGTGATAATATCTTCCCTTTTTATTCCAATGTTAGGAAAATCCCATTATACTGTCAAACACACAATTTATTTTATAAATATCGTTACGCACAAAAGTGAAAACACGAAATTTCTTTGCTTTGAATCACTAGGAGCGACTCACCGCTTGCACTTGAATCAAAGATATCTGAGAGTAGAATGAGAAAGTGGTTGTTGCGTTCGAAGGAGTGATCGTACACATTCATTCTTGTGTTTCCAGCGCCACTCTACTTTAGTTCGATTGGTGGGAAACTGTGAAGAAATTTGATTGGATAGGAAAGATATTAGAAGTCATCGGATAGTTTCGCACCAATTTAAATGAAACGTATTTGTTTGCCTTTTAGCGTATATTAATATACTGAAAAAACAAACAAACAACAACAAAAAAAAAACCAGAAAACAATTTTATCCAAAGTTTATTTTTTTCTTACTTATGGGACATGAGGCAGTTTTAAATCAGTAAAAAAATTATTTTTTGTATATTCATCTGTCTAAAATTCAGTTAAAAGTTACGTCTAAATATGCTTGCATAATGATAGAATATTTTTAAAATCACTGTATTCAGAACAGCTATTATACAGTTTAGCTCATGGTTTTGGAAAAATATATAGTCATATTATCATGAAAATTTTATATATTGTATAGATATATTAAAATTTGATCTTCAATCAATAGTATTAATAAAATGTGTTTGCTTGTTTTGACATTAGAAGTCATCGAGTAGTTTCTAACCAATTAAAATTAAATGTATTTGTTTGCCTTTTAGCGTTTATTAATATACTGAAAGAGACCAATTTTAGCCAATTTTATTATTATTATTTATAGGGTGTGAGGTAGATTTAAATCCGCCAAAAAAGCATTTTTTTATATTCACACGTCTAAAATTTAGTTAAAAGTTACGTTTAAAAGAAAAACTTTCATCCGTCTGCATATACCGCATAAGGAGTGAAGATTTTTAAAATCATTCTATTCATAAAGGCTATTCTGCAGATTTAACGCACGGTGTTGAAAAAATGAATATCACATTAATTTAATATAATAATATTATTGTATAGTAAATGACTTAAAATTTTGGATTTCAAGCAGTATTCTTAAAATATGTTAGCTTGTGTTGCGATTAGAAGCTTGGAAAGTGCTTGATTGGAAGGATATCAGAACTCATCAGATAGTTTCACATCAATTTAAATGAAACGTCTTTGCTTGCCTTCTACCGTATATTAAGTTGACAGTGGACTTTCAAAATCACGAAATTTGACAAAAAAAAATCAATTTTTTTTTAGCTCACAGACTATCAAAGCCTGAGAGCTTATGTGCCCGCCGATTCTGTATGTACGTACATACATAACGAAATAACTCTTGATAGAAATATCCGAGTTGCTTAAAAATTTGTTTCTAAGTTTATTCTGATAAGGCGCTTCCCTGATTAGTTTTGGGGGTTCATTTTTTAAGGATAAAGGGGTAAAAGACGGTTAGCCCCCCCCCCCCCTTAATTTAGAAAAATGGGTTTTTCATGCAGAAATATTCGATTTGCTCCAAATTTAGTATACTGGTTTATTATGTTAAGGAGCTTCCCTGATTAAATTTGGAAGTTCATTACTTGAGTATAAAGGGGGGGGGCAAAGGGGGTCTCCCCTTAATTTTTATAAATGGGTTTTTCATGCAGAATTATTCGATTTGCTCCAAATTTGGTATACCGGTTTATTATGTTAAGAAGCTTCCCTGATTACATTTGGAGGTTCATTAGTTAAGTATAAAGGGAGAAACGGGGGGCTAGACCCCCACTCTTAATTTAGATAAATGGGTTTTTCATGCAAAATTATTCGATTTACTCCAAATTTAGTATACCGGTTTATTCCTATATGGCGCTTCCTTCATTTGATTTGGAGGTTCATTGGTTAAGCATAAAAGTGATAAATTGGGGCAAGTCCCCTCCGCTTAATTTAGATAAATGGGTTTTCATGTAGAATTATCCAATTTACTTTATTTTTTTTCTAGGTTCATTCTGATAAGGATCTTTTCTGATTAGATTTGAAGGCTCATTGGTTAAGCATAAAGGGAGAAATGGGGGAGCTAATACCCCCTTAATTTAGCGAAATGGTTGTTTTCATGCATAATTAAGTGATTTGCTTCAAATTTGGTATACCAGTTTATTACGTTAAGGAGCTTCCCTGATTAGATTTTTAGGTTCATTGGTTAAGTATAAAGGGAGGAAAGGGGGCTAATTAAATTTTTTAGGGGTATTATTCTTTGAAATAAGAGTATAATATACAGTTAGTGTGAATAGCCTGAGCTCAATGCCATCAGTTTAACTGGGTACTTTTCTTTTTATTATTTGGAGAATTATGAAATCAGATGTTAAAATTTCTCATGCAAAAAGAATCTTTCAATTCTGACGCTTCTTCGCAGAGATATAAGCTTTTATATTTGCAAAAAACTGTATATATTTATGTATTTTGTTTTACTTAAAATGCTCTTTTCTGAAATTTGAAAATATCACACATTTCTAACTTTTGAAGCGCTCCATGCGGATTCCTAATTAACAAGTTATTTTAAAATTTATATTGTATATCCTCTATACGATACTAAATAAATGTTAGCATAAAAGTTTGCATTCAAGGCGTATTTCAATGTTGAAATGTATGTGCATATGAAAATATGTAGCTACTTTTTAAGAAAAAACAAAGCATTATTATAAAAATATTTTTTCCTGCTTATACATTCAGCGAACTTTTACAGTTCATGCCAACTTCTATTGTAATATATAAAAACTATCTCATAAATAAATATTGTCATATTTTATGTAAAAGAAATGTGCATAGAAGATTTTAAAATATGACACTTATTCATAATTTTAAACATTTAAAAACTGAATAATTAAAAACCTTTTTATTATTTGAACACCAAATTTTGAATATAACTACTTAAGCTTGCTTTAACAAGTCTTCCAATTTTCAAATGAACCCATTGAAAATTGAAGTATTTGCTTTTTAATGTCCACTGACCCCTTAATATAATGAAAGAGCGCAATTTTAGTCAAGGTTGTTTTTTTTTTTTTTAATTTTATTTATGAGGTGTGAAGTAGCTTTAAATCGATTAAAAAAGCATTTTTTTTTTTTTTAAATATTCACACGTCTAAAATTTAGTTAAAAGTTCCGTCTAAAAGAAAAACTTATATATATATCCCTGTACTGCATAATAAACGAATATTTTTAAAATCACTGTATTCAGAACGGCTATTCTGTTGATTTAGTGCATGGTTTTGAGAAAATGAATAGTTATATTATCATAAAAATATAATGTATGAAAAATGTAAATGACTTAAAATTTTTGAGCTTCAATCAATATTTAAAAAGTCCTTCCGGCCAGTGCCGGGAGGAAGAGGTAGCTTTCATATTCTTTATTTTAAAAAAGCCAACTTATATTATTCAAACACACGAAGCTCAATTTAGTTAGAAACCGAATATAGGAGATTCAATACTAATTTTTATCAATATAATGAATGAGAATTACGCGAAATTAGTCAGCTTTATCCAAGCTGCTTTTCTTTAAAGTAACTTATATTTGGCTGCCAAATTCGGCGATTTCTTAAAGTGCCTGCCATTTTAAGACAACAGGGTGGATGAGGCTAACCAGTGAACTTGGTCGAGACCTTAGTAATTGCTGTGCACATGCTCACTCACATCGGAAATCGGTTGATATATACGAGTGCATCGCAGGAAAAAAATCAGATTTTTCAAAATGTCACCCATATTAGAAATTGAAACTGCTATATCTGAGCCATTTTTAGGTAGCTTTCATTACAAAAAGCTACCTATTGCAGCCGTTCGGAGGAAAGCGATTTCAAAAAATTTTGGTATATTTTCATCGATCATGACCCCCAGACCCCGAAACCACCCTCCGTTCAAAAGTTGATATATATATATATATATATATATCTGACCTTTGTCATACCGTAACTCTCGAATTTATGAACCGATTTGGATGTAATTCGGTATGTACATAGTACATACCAATGTCTCGACCGAGTTCGTTGGCCAGCTTCATCCGCCATTTTGTTTCAAAATGGCGGCCATTTAAAATTTTTAAAAAATTTTTAAATTTAAAATGTGGTACGAAAGAATTAAAAATGGTAAAATATGTTTTTCTTATGTATTTTACCTTTATACAAAGATTCCGGAGCAGTTTTTGTTTCGACTATATCTTAAAAAATGGCTGAGTTATAGCATTTTGAATTTCTAGCGTGGCTGACATTTTGAAACGTCCCGAATTTTGTCACGCGATAAAAGGCGTATTTATGAACCGATTTGGATGTAACTTCGTTTGTACATAGTACATACCAATCTCTCGACCGAGTTCGTTGGCCAGCTTCATCCGTCATCTTGTTTAAAAATGGCAGCCATTTAAATTTTTAAGAAAAATTTAAATTTGAAATGTGGTACCAAAAAATTGAAAATTGAAAAAATATTTTTTTCTTATGTATTTGACCTTGATACAAAGATTCGGGAGCAGTTTTTGTTTCGTCTATATCTTAAAAAATGGCTGAGTTATAGTATTTTGAATTTCTATCGTGGCTGACATTTTGAAACGTCCTGATATTTTTCACGTGATAACAGGCGTATTTATGAACCGATTTGGATGTACCTTGGTGTGTACATAGTACATACAAATATCTTGACCGAGTTCGTTGGCCAGCTTCATCCGCCATCTTGTTTCAAAATGGCGGCCATTTAAATAAATTTTAAAAATTTTAAATTTAAAATGAGATACCAAAAAATTGGAAAATGAAAAATATTTTTTTCGTATGTGTTTGACCTTAATACAAAGATTCCGGAACAGTTTTTGTTTCGTCTATATCTAAAAAAATGGCTGAGTTATAGCATTTTGAATTTCTATTGTGGCTGACATTTTAAAACGACCTGATTTTTGTCACGCGATAACAAGCGTATTTATGAACCGATTTGGATGTTACTTGGTCTGTACATAGTACATACCAATGTCTCGACCGAGTTCGTTGGCCAGCTTCATTTGCCATCTTGTTTAAAAAAAAAATTAATTTTAAAATTTAAAATGAGGTATTAAAAAATTGGAAAATGAAAAAGATTTTTTTATGTGTTTGGCCTTGATACAAAGATTCCGGAGCAGATTTTGTTTCTGAAAATTTGTTATTTTGTTTATATCGTGAAAAATGGTTGAATTATAGCACTTTGAATTTCTAGTATGGCTAACATTTTGAAACGATCTTGTATTTGCCACGCGATAACACACGTATTCGCCTATTTCCATGTAAGAAGGCATGTGGATTGTATACATCAACATCTCAGCCAAATATAAGTTACTTTAAATAAAAGTAGCTTGGATAAAGCTGACTAATTTCGCGAAATTCTCATTCATAATGATTTAGTATTGATAAAAAGTAGTATTGAATCTCCTATATTCGGTTTCCACTAAATTGAGCTTCGTGTGTTTGAATAATATAAGTTGGCTTTTTTAAAATAAGGAATTTGAAAGCTACCTCTTCCTCCCGGCACTGGCCGGAAGGACTTTTTTAAGATAAAGACAAACAAAAAATGCTGCCGAATCCTTATATCAAGGTCAAATACTTAAGAAAAAAACCTTTTTCAATTTCTAATTTTTTTTGACACTCACTTTAAATATATATATTTTTTAATTTAATGGCTGCCATTTTGAAACAAGATGGCTGATGAATCTGGCCAGCGAACTTGGTCGAGATAAGGATGTATACTATCCACATTCCTTCTTACATCGAAATAGGCGAATACTTGTGTTATCGCGTGACAAATACAAGATCGTTTCAAAATGTTAGCCATGCTAGAAATTCAAAGTGCTATAATTCAACCATTTTTTAAGATATAAACAAAAGAACAAATTTTCAGAAACAAAAACTGCTCCAGAATCTTTGTATCAAGGCCAAACACATAAAAAAAATCTTTTTCATTTTCCAATTTTTTAATACCTCATTTTAAATTTTAAATTACATTTAAAAAAAAATGGCAACCCTTTTGAAACAAGATGGCGAATGAAGCTGGCCAACGAACTCGGTCGAGATAATTGGTATGTACTATATCGGTTCATAAATACGCCTGTTATCGCGTGACAAAAATCAGGTCGTTTTAAAATGTCAGCCACGATAGAAATTCAAAATGCTATAACTCAACCATTTTTTAAGATATAGACGAAACAAAAACTGCTCCGGAATCTTTGTATAAAGGTCAAATACATAAGAAAAAAATATTTTTCCATTTCCAAATTTTTGGTACCACATTTCAAATTTAAATTTTTTTAAAAATTTTAAATGGCCGCCATTTTGAAACAAAATGGCGGATGAAGCTGGCCAACGAACTCGGTCGAGACATTGGTATGTACTATGTACACAGCGAATTACATCGAAATCGGTTCATAAATACGCCTTTTATCGCGTGACAAAATTCAGGACGTTTCAAAATGTCAGCCACGCTAGAAATTCAAAATGCTATAACTCAGCCATTTTTTAAGATATAGACGAAACAAAAACTGCTCCGGAATCTTTGTATAAAGGTCAGATACATAAGAAAAAATATTTTTCCATTTCTAAATTTTTGGTACCACATTTCAAATTTTAAATTTTTTTAAAAATTTTAAATGGCCGCCATTTTGAAACAAAAAGGCGGATGAAGCTGGCCAACGAACTCTCCTGCGACATTGGTATGTACTATGTACACACCGAATTTCATCGAAATCGGTTCATAAATACGAGAGTTACAGTGTATATATGTATATATATATACATATATCAATTTTGAACGGAGGGTGGTTTCGGGGTCTGGGGTCATGATCGATGAAAATATACCAAAATTTTTTGAAATCGCTTTCCTCCGAACGGCTGCAATAGGTAGCTTTTTGTAATGAAAGCTACCTAAAAATATGTCTGCTTGCGATGATATTAGAAGTTTAGAAAGACATTAGAAGTCATCGGATAATTTCGCACGAATTTAAATGAAACATATTTGTTTGCATTTTAGTGTATATTAGTATACTGATAAAAACAATTTTTGCCAAAATTTTTTTTTAATATTATTTATGAGGTGTGGGGTAGCTTTAAATCGGCCAAAAAAGCATTTTTTTATATTTACACGCCTAAAATTTAGTTAAAAGTTATTTTTAAAAGAAAAGCTTTCATCTGTCTCGATATACCAATGTAAGCGAATATTTAAAAATCATTCTATTCAGAACGGGTATTCTGCAGATTTAGCGACAATTTTGGAAAAATTAATAGCCACATTATTATAAAAATTAAATATTTGTAAGTAAAGGAATAAAATGACTTGAAATTTCGATCGTCCAATTAATATTCTTAAAAGATCTTTGCTTGTGTTTCTAAAATCTTTCTAACTTTGTGAGTTAGTTAGCTTCAATCATTGAAACTAGTTAGATGTGCCAATCTCAAAACTTTCTGCTATCTCACAAATCTTAATACAGTAGAACCTCGATTATCCGAAGTATTTGAGACTGATACTCTTTCGGAAAATCGAAATTTTCCGATAATCGAGAATACTTCAATTTTAAGATAAAGGAGAAATGCATGCGCTATTTCTTATTATGATAACAATAGCTTAATAAAAATAAAGCAATAGCAAAATAGAAGCACGAATAAATTTCCCGAATTTTAATTTTGAAACTAAGTACCTTTTACATATTTCACAATGGTTTGAAACAATATTTTGTTTGTAGCAGTTTCGATTGCCTTTGCTTTGAAGCTCTATCACGGAGATTTTTAATATTAAGAGTTCACCAATATCACAGATTTTCTACTTCTCCAGCCATGCCAAATTTTTTGCAAAACATTCAAAAGATTCGGAATTGCTAATTTGTCTGTTTTCTTCGTTCCATTCCGTAGCTTACAGGAGCTCAAGTTTAGATCAAAAGAACTCTAAGAAAGGGGATCGAAAGTATTTACAGTACTAGTAGTTCGGAAAGGATCGCTTGCACACAAGGTATATGGTTGTTTTTAAAAAAAAAGAAAAAAAACTTTTAAAAATGGATTTTGCACACAAGTAATGTGATAATAATAATAATAATAATAATAATAATAATAATAATAATAAAACTTTAAAAATGGGTTTCGGTTAAAAAAGTTTCGGATAAAAGAGGTTCTACTGTATTTAAAAAAGTAGTTACAAATGTTAATACTTCAATAGTATTAGTTCAATACTATACCAACTTTGACTTTCTCGTTAAATTTCTGCTTTAATCAATTAATCGGAATAAAAACGAGTTAATATCGATATTTTTCATTATTCTGTTGTCCGCCAGCTATTCGCTAATACCCAGCATAGCAGGATGCGAAGTTCCTGTCGCTGCACGAGCCACAGATATACAACAGAACTACTACGAAAAATCAAGAAAATTACAGATAAATCGCTATTACTGCGCCCGCTTCCGACGGAATATTTCCAAATTCGAGAAGGATCTGCTTCCTACAGCCAAAAAGATATATAGGAAATTTGGTTCAGTTCTATACATGACTTCATACACTTTTCGATGGTTCAATAATAAAAATTGGCTCAAAAAGTACGAAGCTTACAGCGCCTTCTTCCGGCGGAATATTCCCATATTCAAGGAGGTCCTGCTAGTCATAGCCATAAAAATATACAAGAAATTTGGTTTAACTCTATGCATAACTTCATACACTTTTCGATGGTACAATAATAATAAAAACGGTCAAGTGCGAGCATTACTCGCGTACAGAGGGTTCCGTAGAATAAATATATGAATTTGTAATTGTATTATTTAAAAAAAAAAAAAAAAGTTGCTAAAAGAATACTAAGACTTTGTAAAAAACTATACAACGTAGGGTTGGGTATAACTGTATATATTAGAAAAGTGTAAATGGGTATACCATGAAAGTTCAAAGCGATATGGAACCTAAATAATATCAAATATAGCTATTCGTATAACTCTTTTTTTAATATTATCCTAATCTGTTTATGATGTTAATATGGTGTAATCATGATATATCATAGTTAAACTTTATTTGGCATTTCATGAAACTAAATTAAGCATATTAATAACCTTTATTTCTACAGTGTAGCTAAATCAAAACCTTTGCTCACAGTTTAAATTTGTCATTGTGCTAAGCGCGCTTCGAATTGAGGTCTCAAACTGCAACGCCGCCTTGGTCAGTGCCCCGTTTTTCCAGATTGGTGTTTAATTAACTTTTAAAGTCACTCAAGGCGTATTGAGAGATACAATCAATGCAAACTATCGCGAATCCCACAGTATTTATGCGATTCATTCTAATTAAATCTTTCGAGGGCGATGCCCTTAAAAAACGGACACCTAATTTTAATTTCAAAACAGACAAACGGCACCAAGAAAATTTTAATTAAAATTTTCCTTTCATCATGTACGTGAAAATAAGCAAGTTCGCATTTTCTAGTAAATTCGTTTATAAATTTTGATGTCAGTTCATTATTTCATAAGTTTATAAATAGAATTACTCCGTGCCGGAAAGGATTAAGTGGTCGCAGGACTCTTAAAGCTTCAAAATTTAAGAAATTTTAATTTTTTTAGATGTTAAACTCCTATCTTTTCTGAATATTTTGATATAATTGTTTCCTTGAAATTCCCATTAGAACAGAAGTTTTGGCTTTAAGAATTATAGCCGCTCAATAGCTGAAGCGGCGTTTCCGAAACTTTAAAGTCATTATTTTCCAAATGGCGTTTTTTGGGCATAACGCGCAGGATACCTCAAAAATTTCTGAATATTTTTTCATGAAATTTTCAAAACATATATTTCATGTTAGTCTGTATAAACTGAACCTAAAATTTCTTTTTTATTGTTCATAAAAATACTTTTTTAGGTGATTTTACTGTTGAAATTTTCAAAATTTTGTATTAGCTAAATGCAACATTGTATTAAAAATATAAAAATGCTTTAAATACAAATTTATAACAATACAAATTAAATACAAAGTTCAGGGAAATTATTACAATCTGAAGTATAAGTAAGCACCAAAATTTTCATTCTGGTTGCAATATTTATTTTGTAATCCTGCGCGTAAACTGTTATGCCAATTTTTTTGTTCGACAGATGTCTAACAGTTTCGAGCCCCCTATAAATACTAATTCTGTATCTTGCAATTTTTTAAATACATGAAACGAAAGAACATACTTATATGTTTTATCCCAATTAAAATTGTGTTTAAAGTCATAAACATTTTAAGACATTAAATGTTGAAAATGGTCTTTTTTTTTTTTCACTTTTTCCACTTCTTAGAGTCCCGAGACTCCTTAAATTAGTATGTTTTTAACAATTTGAGGTTTATTTCTTTTATACTGTTACTGGACATTACATTACACATATATATCATTAAAAGTTGTTAACTAGGCATAGAGTACGCCGCCCCTGACCTTGTGTATGTCCAAACTGACCGTACCTTTAAGGGTTAATATCTCGGTTAATTACCGATGACTTTTTCGAAACTCATTATCAACAATGCTTTTATTCTTGTGCAACTATAGGTATATTCAGCGATGCTCAAAAATTTTTCTGAATGCCCGTAAATCGAAATTTGTGTAGAACAGAAAAATGCTAATTACTCAAAAACTACATGACCTAGAGTAATCGCTATAATTTTCCGGCAAGGTTTATATTAACGTCTACTACCTCTAATTTTTTCATAATTTTAGTTTCAGTAGATTCGGAATTAGATGGGGGGGGGGACATATTTTTGCGCTACATTTTCAAAGATATCTTTGAAAATATAATACATAAAATTAAAAGGAATGTATTTTTGAGTTCAGCGTTACAAAAGCTTTCACAGGATACCCCACATGATATACAAAGAAAAATTTTTTTTCAAGTAGCATAATTAGCCCCTCTACTTTTTTACTAAATATATTTATGAATGTTTACTAATCTGAAAATATGTGGGTCAATGATCTTTATTACTTCCCCGAATTTGAACTTTTTACGTTCCATAGTTTACGAGTAAAATGGCTGTGACAGACAGACAGACGGACAGACTCAGGAGTGATCTTATAATTGTTCCGTTTTCACTTTTTAAGTACGGAACCCTAAAAATGGCACAAAAATCGTTGTTACAGCGTCCCATTCCAGCGGCCTATTACCCAAGGAGGACCGTCTTGTCATAGCCATAAACATATACATGAAATTTTGTTCAATTTTACGCATAACTTCATACATTTCTCGATGGTACGATAGCGACTCACGGACAGACAGACATTTTTGTATAAAAATGTTTTTGGGGATCCCTGACCTCTAAAGCGTGCAAATCCGTCGAAAACCGGAAGTCGAAAAAATTTTGATTACAATACATTTTTCTGTTATAGATAGAAAAAAGTAAAAACAGAAAATTTCTTTGTTCGCGTGCAGGCTATTTGAATTAGGCATTGTTAGTTTCAATATTAAAATAATAAATACATTGCAAAACAATTTCCTATATATACGATTGATTTTATGTGAAACTAGCCGCCATTGGCGACCAGTTTGGTCTGCCTTAATATTGTATCATGTTACTTTTATTCATAATTTAATTTACTTGGGCTCAATATAATTAATATTAATTAATAATTACTTAATATAATTAATATAATCCTATAAGCTAACATTAGTTTTTGTTGCATTAAATTATCTCAATTTATTGATATTGTGTAAGCAAGTAAACCCTATTGGTTTACAATGGAAGTTTATGGGAATTTGGCAAAATATTAGAGAAATCGCCAAGTTGGAGTCCCTTTTGACGACTAATTTTGATCGCCAAATTTGGAGATATATCGCCAAGTTGGCGACAAACTTGGCTGCATTTGGTGGCAAAACATGGTCCCCATATGGTAAATCCTTATAGGTATGAAGATGAATTAAATGCTGTTCAATAACCATTGAGATGCGTTTCATTCGAGCGTTGCCATTGAACAATTAACAAATAATCGCGATTTCTATGCCACGTACGATAGCGTAATATATATATATATATATAGATAGATAGATAGTGAATACGGAAATAGAGTCAAAACACTGTATTAAAAACTAGTGTCGTAAAGGAAATTTTCACCTTGTTGTTAATAAACTTTATAACATATTTATAACTACTTAAAAGGTGACATAAACATATAAAAATATTACTTAATGCAATCCTGAGATCTGTTGAACGCACACGTGTTCATTTTCAAAGGGAAAAGATGACTGACTGAATTGAAAATAAATTTTAAAAACAAAAACAAAATAGTATATAGTATAACCTTTACTATTAGTTAAAGTATAAATATAGTGAATTATACTAATACGCTATTTAATGTTAACATCTTTTGATATTACAACGATGCAGTTTTCACTAGGAGAAAAAGGTAGTACAACAACATACGAGCGTCTCTTTCGAAGAAGTGTCGCCAGGATCGAGTGGAGTGGAGAAGTTCTTGAGTAACGGCGGTAACGTTAACATATTCCCAGAGATTGATGGTAGTTACAGTTAAGGTGCCCCAGTACTCCCCCCTTCCCCATCAGTGGTCTACAGACACGGTACCTGCTAGGAAAATGAACTCTTCTACTGGATCAGATTATTTTCTCAGAGCAATTCTTTTGGTACGCAGTCGTATTTGGCTGTTGAAGGGTTTCCTTGGTTGCAAGCACATCTTCCGGCACACTGAGGAGAAATGCTGGTTTTAGTCGGTCGAGGCAAACACTTGTTTTTTTTTGCCCTTCATGTCAAGTACAAATCTTGGATTTTCCTCACGGAAGCTGTCTCCCACTGAAAAACGGTATAGTGTGTACGATAGAAAATTATTAGCTGGCTATTCGCCTATTCGACATTTTCAATACATGCTTGAAGGTAGGACATTTTGCATATATACCGATCGCAAACCGTTAACTTTCGCTTTTCATCAGAAATCACATAAAGAATCCCCACGGCAAAATAGACAACTGGATTACATATCACAATTCACAACAGATTTGTGTTACGTAAAAGGTTCAGATAGTATTGTTGCATACACTCTCTCTCGAACTACAGCTATAGATAGCCTTCGTCAATTGATTATATAAATCTCGCTAAGGCACAGGCGAATGATCCTGAATTACAGGACTTAGTGAATAAAAGCACCTCCTTGAGACTCCGTAAAGTTGCTCTACGAGACGCAGAGCTTTATTGTGACTTTCAACAGTTACCATCAGGCTATATGTTCCAAAACGACTACGTTTTGAAGTTTTCAAATCACTGCATAATCTGTTCCACCAAGGGATAAAGGCTATTACAAAACTGATTACCAGTAGATTCGTGTGGCTGGAAGTGAACAAGGATTACAGAAACTGGTCTCGCGCTTGTGTTGCATGCCGCAGAACTAAAGTACAACGTCATGTCTCCAGCCCCCTGGGTTCCTTTGTGCCCCGAAACGAAAGACTTCAACATATCCACATGGACATAATAGGACACTTGCCACCATTTCAAGGATACTGCTACGCCTTGACGATGATAGACCGATTCACGCGTTGGCCGGAGGCCATAGCCACATCACTGCAGAAACGGTTGCAAGGACACTTGTTTCCACCTAGATTTCTCATTTTGGAGTGCCTATATACATAACTACCGATCGAGGTCGGCAGTTCAAAGCGGAACTATTATAATCTCTAGCTCGACATTTCGGAATAACAAAGCTTCGAACAACTCCATTTAACTCGAAAGCCAACAGAATGATAGAACGACTGAAAAGGCCGCTGAAAGCTGCCATCAAATGCTGCATGACGGAGCGATGGGTAGATACATTACCATTTGTGCTGCTCGGCCTTCGGTCTTCCCTGAAAAAATACATTGGTGCAACAGTTTTGGAATTGATATATGGGATTACGTTAAGATTTCCAGTTGAATTATTAGGTCTGCGACCCACTTCGGTTCCTGATCCTAAACCATTCGTGGATAACCTGAGAGAGACCATGAGAAAATTTCAACCAGTACCTCCTGCAAACCATGGACGCCACACACCATTAATTTACCAGGATTTGAAAAGTACGTATTTATCAAGCATGATGCATCCAGGAAACCACTCCAGCCTGCCTACGACGGACCATTTAAAGTCCTCTCCCGTTCAGTAAAATGGACCATGGTCTCTCTCAGGTTATCCACGAATGGTTTAGGATCAGGATCTGAAGGCGGTCCATTGCCCAGTCAAGTTCAGTCAAATGTACCCATTTTTGCATTTTATAATCCCATTCAGCACAGAACAACATGGGAGTTTATTTTATATTGGTATGACATCTCGAAAATTTGAGGAAATATTAAAAGAGTACATTTCTGATATCAGGTTTAAATTATCAAGTACAGCTTTATCCAGATTGTATCAAAAAGAAAATATTAAGATAAACTTCAAAAAAGCTAAAATGATCATTTCAACATCTAACCATTATTATTCAGTAATCCGTGAATCCATAGAAATTTTACTTAGAAGTGATACTGTTTGTAACGATGTCCTTTCTTATAATAATCCCGCGATTTGGTATAATATCCTAAATATTTCAAGAACTCCTGATAATATGAACTTTTCACACCTCTGCAAAGAAATGGACTGAGCTCCGCTTGTGCATGCGTACTATTTTGTTTTTGTTTTTAAAATTTATTTTCTATTCAGTCAGTTATCTTTTCCCTCTGAAAATGAACCCGTGTGTGTTCGAAAGATCCCAGGGTTGCATTTAATAACATTTTTATATGTTTATGTCACCTTTTAAGTAGTTATAAATATGTTGCAAAGTTTATAGTGAATACGGATAGGTAAATTTTGAGATGGTGAAAATGATGCAAGGTTTAGATTTCAAGCAGAAAACAAATTTTATGATTGTGTCAGAGTGCAATAATTTTTGCTGATTTTTCGTTCGGTAATATTTTGGTAACTTTAAATGAAAGTAATATTTCTTTTAAGATTCGGACTAACCAATATTTGATGGATTTGCTATTGCAATTAATTTCGTAGGTTTATTATAAATCAATGTAACAGTTCTTTTTAGCCCCCGGTATGCTATTTCTTTCTCCCAGCTTATTTTGTTTCCAATAAATAACGTTACCTTGTATACGCCAGCCGTAAAACAAAAGCCAATCTTTCATTGTGCGATTAAATACTCTACAGCATTTTTTTAAACTTCTAAGCATCGCACATTTTCAGTGTTTATACCGTCGTATTAGGGAAAAAAGTACTTTTTAATGCAATTTGTTTGAAAGCTGTATCTCCATTTATTTTTGAAATATTAATTTTTTTGTAGTTTTTAGCATCATTTGTTTAATTTTGGCAGCTCAAGTACTCCATTTCTGTAGAAAGAAAGAAAAAGTTGTTGAAAAATAGCAATTATATCTTTTTGTTGCCATTTTCTCATAAAAATTGAAAAAAAAATTAATTAAAATACGTGCTATTTTGAGAAAAATATAAATGAATGATTTATGATAAAACATGGAGCTATTATAAACTATATTTAATTTCAAGTATCTATATTAATGCAAATGACGTCATTTTACATAAAATAAAAGCGTGTGCTTTAAGTCTTAAAATTGAAATATGTTTTGCAGTAGAGTCCCGATTATCCGAGTCCCGCTTAACCGAGTTATTTTCTTCTGATGGACTGGTGGCTTCTATTATTATGAAACAGCTGACTGCTCTTTCATCTTCTCCTAACGCTTCATTTATAATGGCTGTTTCATAATAATAGAAACCACCAGTCCACCAGAAGAAAATGAAGTAATGGAACTGCCGTGGGAGACACTAAATTCTGTAAAAGCTGAATTCCTGTTCTCTAGTTTTAAACATTTCTTTTCGCCGAAATTCGACAGGCCCCACCTCTTGTTTTATTAAGAAACTATTATCTTTTTCATATTATTACGTCATCATGTAATTTACTTTCGGGTTTCATGCTTCCATAAGAGCTCCATGATCGTAATTTTATCTTACTGCAGATGATCACGCGCAATGATGTAGTAGAGTTTTTTAGAATAAAATATTTCATTCAATTTTTAAAGCACAAATAACAGGAATCTAAATTTGTCACTTTTTAATATATCGGAAATTTTTATTTTTTTGCAAAATTCTATTGAATTTTTGTTAAATTATTGACGATTTTACGAAAACAGTTGAAAATATGTCGCAAGTAAGAAAAACATCAACAGATATCGAAAAAGCAATTTTGAAAGCCATTCGTCATCTTGGTCAGACTAGAGGTTCTTCTTCAGCCGATATTTTGCGGTATTTGACGTCCAAGAGACTTATGAATATGGTGGATTCAGAAGACATCGTCCAGCTGAATCTTAATAATGCTGTTGATAAAGGACTTCTGAAACAGTTGACTAATGGAAAGTACAAAGTCAACGAAACTGCAAGGCGCAGGGAATCTCGTAGCAGAAGTCGCTCAAGAGCCAAGCCTAAACGCAGGTCCAGATCCAGGAAGCGGTCTGGAAATAGGAGACGTCGGCATTCGAGCAGTGGCAGAAGACGCAAGCATTCCAGCAGTGGCAGAAGACGCAAACGTTCCAGCAGTGGCAGAAGACGCAGGCGTTCCAGAGTGGCAGAAGACGCAAGCGTTCGAGCAGCGGAAGGAAACGCAAGGATTCCACTTTCCGGCGACGACGATCAAGACCACGCACAAAAATGCCTAAAGAACAGGAAAAACTGTTCAAGATGTCAAATCTGTGTTCAAGATGGCTACTCCGAAATTTGGAGAAGCTATTATATTTAAATCACACATGATTAATTTGTATAAAAGTTAGATGACTAAGATCACGGTTATAAAGAAATAAAATTAAAGTAATTTATCTTGCCTGTTTTTTTAAATGCTTTTACTACTGTAATAAGTTATTAGCTTTTATCAATTAACTTTTAATCTTTTAATTATGCTGGAGTTTTAGCATTTTTAAGATTCATAATTCGATAGTTGAAAGCTACTTAGGTTTTTTTTATATATAAAATTATTAATAAAATTATTTCCAAGTATATATTTTAAATTGGGAAGAGTTCCATATCCTGTGCGGGTTGGCGCGATTGGCGAAGGAATCCAAAAGGGCGCCAAAAAGCAATTTTAGCATCTTATAAAAATTTTCAAAATGGCAAAAAACATGGTCGGCACAGATGTCATATTCGCCCCATATTGGCGCGATTTTTTTCCGACGCCAATGTCATATACGCAATGTATACTTAACCGGCGCCAAAGTGTCGTTATTTTACTTGATATGGTAACCCGGATGTTGTTGTTTATGCTGTTGACGTTTTCGCCAAATCGGCGTCGGAAAAAAATCGCGCCAATATGGGGCGAATATGACATCTGTACCACATGAGATATATATTTTTTAAATTGGGAAGAGTTCCATATCCTGTGCGGGTTGGCGCGATTGGCGAAGGAATCCAAAAGGGCGCCAAAAAGCAATTTTAGCATCTTATAAAAATTTTCAAAATGGCGGAAAAACATGGTCGGCACAGATGTCATATTCGCCCCATATTGGCGCGATTTTTTTCCGACGCCAATGTCATATACGCAATGTATACTTAACCGGCGCCAAAGTGTCGTTATTTTACTTGACATGGTAACCCGGATGTTGTTGTTTATGCTGTTGACGTTTTCGCCAAATCGGCGTCGGAAAAAATCGCGCCAATATGGGGCGAATATGACATCTGTACCACATGGTCTTTAAATATTTATAAACATATATATATTTAATAAATGGGAACAGATGTTATATATTCCCGTGGCCGCCATCTTGGATTTTTCTTGGCGTGAAAACCCCTTTTCCGCCAAGTAAATGTCACCAAGCAGATTTATGCGCATGTTAGGTTTAACGGGGTTGCGAGAACACGTCACTCGTCGGAGTTGCCTTATCGTTAAACGCCAACAAAACATAGCCGAGAAATTCAAGATGACGGCTGCAGGAATATATAACAACGAAACAATTAACGAGGCTGCATCTCTACCAATAGAATATTCAGTTTTGTTTTAACTATAATTTTTTGGCAACTTTATGTAATGTTTTTCCACTTGTTGAACTTTAAAATCTAGTATGACTTTTACGTTAGAAATTAGCTGATGAGGAATTCAGAATGAATCCGAAACGTCCTTTTATATTGTTTTTAGTGTTTTTATCTTGTAATGTAATGTAATGTCTGTTATTTTGAAAAGTTTTTATAAATATATAACACCTTAGCCAATAAATGTCATACATGTCACATGTTAAAAAAAATACGATGTTTATACAGATAGTTTTATTTTTATGTACATATATTACATATAGAGATATACTTTATACATACATAATATACATATACGTACGTAATTACATACATTATGTATATTACATACGTACTATACATAATACACTTATAAATAAATATTATGCAGTTATATATTATTTTGGCACAGATGTCATATACGCCCATATTGGCACGCTTTTTTGGCACAGATGTCATATTCGCCCCATATTGGCGCGATTTTTTTCGGTTGCCAATTTGGCGAAAACATCAACAGCATAAACAACATAATCCGAGTTACCACATCAAGCAAAATAACGACACTTTGGCGCAAGTTAAGTACCTGGTTCCTATATGATATTGGCGACAGAAAAAAAATCGCGCCAATATGGGGCGAATATGACATCTGTACCGCTTTTTTTATGAAGCCAATGTGATATACGCAACGAGTATTTAACTATGGCGCCAAAGTGTCATTATTTTGCTTGATATGGTAACCCGGATGATGTTGTTTATGCTATTGATGTTTTCGCCAAATTGGCAACGGAAAAAATCGCGCCAATATGGTACATGACATCTGTGCCATAATTTTATATATTTATTATATATGTCAAATTAAAACAAAAGTTATAAATTTTCCCGAAAAAAATATGCTAAATGTAAAAAATGACACAAAAACATATGAATAAAGTCTATTTCAGAAATAAAGAAACCCCAAAGGCTGAAGATCACAACCACATCGATTCATTTAATGCGAAAAAAAGCTCGCCGAAAAAACCAGCACAGGATATGGAACTCTTTTTAAACGTTTGATTTGCTATAATAAATTAGGTACAGATGTCATATTCGCCCCATATTGGCGCGATTTTTTTCGGTTGCTAATTTGGCGAAAACATCAACAGCATAAACAACATAATCCGGGTTACCACATCAAGCAAAATAGCGACACTTTGGCGCAAGTTAAGTACCTGTTGCCTATATGATATTGGCGACAGAAAAAAATCGCGCCAATATGGGGCGAATATGACATCTGTACCATAAATTATTCTTAAATTATTTTTGTTCCTCAATTCCACTAAGATGCTGTATATTACCTCCGCCGCCATCTTGGATTTCTTGGCGTGGCACAGATGTCATATTCGCCCCATATTGGCGCGATTTTATTCTGACGCCAATGTCATATACGCAACGGGTACTTAACTGGCACCAAAGTGTCGTTATTTTGCTTGATGTGGTAACCCGGATTATGTTGTTTATGCTGTTGATGCTTTCGCCAAATTGGCAACCGAAAAAATATCGCGCCAATATGGGGCGAATATGACATCTGTCCCTTGGCGTTGTTTATCGATAAGGCAACCCCGTTAAGCCTAACATGCGCATAAATTGCTGCTTGGCGACATTTACTACTTGGCGGAAAGGGTTTTTCACGCCAAGAAAAAATCCAAGATGGCGGCCGAGGGAATATACAGCATCTGTTCCATAAATTCCCCAACGATACTAAAGTTAAATTTAAAATTTAAGTATTCCTTTTCCATTAACTGATAAGCGACTAATTCTCGATAATTCAGGACCGTGCCAAACTGTTGAGCTGTGGATAAATACTCATTGCAATCTGGTATAAAGAAATTACTGACCACAAAAGAAAATTTGAAAGAGATGTTGCAGACGCACCGGGGTTGGCGAAATTTTTGTTTTTGCGCCAACTTAACGAGAAAATCCCATTTTCGAATACATGTTAAATCTAGCCTGTGAAAATAGCACGAAAGGGCACATATGTCATATACGCCCCATATTGGTGCGATTTCTTTCTGACGCCAATGTCATATACGCACCGGGTACTTAATTGGCGCCAAATTTTCGTTATTTTACTTGATATGGTATCCCGATATAGATGATATAGTAACGAAGTTTCCGCCAAATTGGCGTCGGAAAAATTCGCGCCAATATATATATATATGACATCTGTGCCAAAATTGCTGGTACAGATGTCATATTCGCCCCATATTGGCGCGATTTTTTTCGGTTGCCAATTTGGCGAAAACATCAACAGCATAAACAACATAATCCGGGTTACGACATCAAGCAAAATAACGACACTTTGGCGCAAGTTAAGTACCTGTTGCCTATATGATTTTGGCGACAGGAGAAAATCGCGCCAATATGGGGCGAATATGACATCTGTTCCAAATTACTTTAATTTTGAAAGTATCGGCCATGTTGGCTTCTTTATCTCTGACTTTCAGATTGGCGATCATTTACAAAAATGGCATTTCGGCGTGTTTTGGGAAAAAATCGCCAAGTTCAATCTGCGGCTGCGGGCCTATAACACATTTGTTCCAAATTAATTTATTATAAAACACACTCTATGTTTAATTTAGGTACTTTTTAGTTATCCCGTCGACCAATTTCGCCAAATTATACAAACTGACATAATTTTTATTTTAAACTAGCTGTTTAACCCGTTCTATGCTCGGGAGATCATGAATTTAATTCTAAAACCAAAATTAAAAATAACTATTCGATTTAGTAAAATATCTTTCTAATACTGAGCCTTTTTTAAAATGAAATTTATTTTATCATGTTACTATGGCAGCAGACGATAAAACGATATCTTTGGAATAAGGGAATAAATAGAATAAAAAGTTTTGTTGAAGTTTGTGATAAAATGTTTGTTTTATTTAAAAAAAAAAATTGTAATAATTAAGCACAAATAAATAATCTCTACTTATTTGCATGTGAGATAAAAGAATTATCGTAATACCCGCTGGAGCTTTTTAGTATCGCAGCGTGGTGTACGTAATATGGATATCTCACATTGGGTAAAAAACTCGCGCGATTACGGATTCAACATAAACAAGTAATATAATTTTTTAAAGTCAATTCCTACTTAGGTCATCAAAGAAAAATTTAATATAATCCCTTAAGCTAATTTTAGTTTTTGTTGCATTAAAATATCGAGATATGTTGATTTTCTATAAGTAAGTAAACCCTTTTGGTTTACGATGGAAGTGTATGGGAATTTGGCGAAATATTAGAGATATCGCCAAGTTAGTGTCACATTTGACGATTCATTTTGGTCGCCAAATCTGGCGACATATCGCCAAGTTGGCGATAAACTTGGCTATATTTGGCGACAGAACAGGGTCCCCCTATGGTAACCCCCTTATAGGTATAGAGAAGGAGATGCATTAAATGCTGTTCAATAACCAATCGCCGCCATTTTTTTTCTCCTATATAAAACTAAAATTAATTAATTAAATTTAACTAATGATTTTTGTCAATTTAATTTGTCATCACTACAAGTTTAGAAAAATGTATTTGAACTTGAGTGGATGAATAAAAAGTATTTTATTAACGATTGAAAATTTGAACAAGATATATATAGGGAGAGTGTGAACTAATAGTAGGAAATGAAAAAAACAAAAGGATTTTATTGTGATTTTTTTAACTGTTGGCAGCTATTATAACGAAAAGTGTTTAAATAGGATAGGAAATTGCTCTTAAATTGGTGATTTTCTATTAATTAAAAATTAACTATAAATTATTTCGATTGCGAATTGCTTTAGTTGCCTCGGCCGTGTTTTAATACACATGTACATAACATTTCACAATTCTGGCTTTCAAACTGTGGATTTGTATAGCACTACAGACAGACAGACAAATTTTCATTATATATTAGAAATGCTTGTTTTATCGGAGCCATTCTGTTTTGAGTGGAAGTCGCAGATTTTTCAGGAATAAATATAAATCTGGGAGCACGGCAGTGCGTCCGCCAAGTTCGCACAAGCCATAAGCTACCTTTTCCTGAACCATTTCGGCATACTTTTCACCCCCTCATAACGTCGTTTTAGGGAGAGATATAGAAATTTTTCTTTTATGGACATGTTCGTATGGTCAAACTGAACTAAGGTTCCACGATTTCATGTCCCTATATTTAGTAGTTTTCCAAATATTAAATTCCGAAAAAGAGCTCTTTTGTCACTGACTCACTTCGCATCATCAAATAACTAAGGTACTTCTAAAAGTCGTAGAATCATGAAATTTCACAAGTAAGTCGGGTTTGTAGCACAATTAACCAGAAAAATCTGAAAACACAGAATTTCCGCCTCTAAACCCTTCAAACAGGGGGTGTTCCTTTGGCCGTAAACAGTTCCTTAACACATTCAATTGTGCCACTGTTGGTCGCCAAAACTCGATTACAGAGTTTTGAAGGGAGTCACGTGATTTCAAGCAGAATAACATTTTATATATATGCTTTTTCAAAGATGTTTGTTAAATAGAAAAAAATAAATATACCTAAAAATTTTAATCAGTATAGGTTATGATATATTTACGATATTAAAACAATAAAACATTTAACAAAATATAACCGCAATTCGGTACGTTTTCGATATAGTAGCCTTGGCGAAATACAGAAAATAGCCTTAACGAGAAAAGAAATTTGATAATAACGTATTTTCTGGCAACCCATTTACTGTGTCATATACACAAGCAATTTTTTCCATATGTATACAATTTATTTAATGTAAGGAACCCGTTTATTTATTTTTATATACCAACATAAATAATTTGCATATAAAAAATAATATTTTATACATGTATAAATAAAATGTTTATATGTATATAAATGCATGTATAAATAACATAAATGTTCATCAGGTTTGTTTTCATAGTTGTTTATATCATTTGGCAACATATGTCAGTTTCTGAAGTCCGAATTGCGCCAAGATTTTTAAAAAATGCCAAGATCCCTATAGTGGAAAAATATCATAATTCCATATGAAAGATTAAACATCTCCTTTTAATTAAATGAAATGTGTAACTAATAAACTGTCTTTAACGATGTGCGACAGATATGGCGTCCGAAATCCGCTGCTAATGTTATTATATTGTATTATTAGCCTACTTACTGTTAATTTATTGTTAATTTTAAATCTGTAAAAGAAAGATCATAGTTATAGATAAGATATGTTGGTCGCCAAAACCCGATTACAGAAAATTAGCCTGAGTTATAAAGGTGTTATATGATTTCAAGCTGAATGAATTTTTATATGCTTTTACAAAAATCTTAATAAGGCAAATCTTTCAGTTTATCTGTCCATCTTTCTATCTTTTACTTCCTTAAAACAAATTTTATTAAAGACCGGGAGGCGTCTGCACAGATTATCACCTCATCGAGTTGACGGCTGAAAATTTAGGATTAGTTAAATATCGATTAGCGTATTGAAGTGTAACTGGTCTGCCAAGTCGTATCTTTGTGGAAACCACCTACAGACCCGATTTTACGGGTTAATTGGTGGATTTTCCATTGTGTTTTCCTGCACCCATTCCTCCATGTTTCCAAACTTTTGGATGCAGGAAAATATAATAGTAAACCTATCAGTTAACCACTAAAAGTAGGTCTTCAGGTGGTTTCTACCAAGATATGACTTAACGGACCAGTTGCATTTAAATATGCTAACCTAGTTTTAACTAATCCTAAAATTTCAGCTGTAAACTCGATGAGGTGATGGTGTGTGCAGACGCCTCCCGGTCTATTATAAATGTCGGAATTCTAATCTCAATAGCACTCCGGTCAATCTGGCAAATATCTCTACTATTTATGGAACACCATTCCTTTAATTGCGCTTTAGTGATGTTAATGAACTTTATGCATATGCATCATACATATTATACATATGCATATAATACGTAATACATTTGCATCATACATATTATAGGTATGTGTATAATACATAATACATATGCATCATTATGACGTCAGAATAAACAAAACATTTTTTGTCCCCAAATTTGAGAATTGACATGATATATTACCAAATTTGGCGAAACTTTGCTAAATTTCGCCAACCTTGGCGAATATTTGACGCTAGAAGCTATTTTTCAATGAGTTAATTATTAATAAGAGCCATCTATTTTTATTTTTCCGCATATCATCTGAATAGTTAAATGATATAACGTACTAATATTTCCAAAGTGCTAATAGTCTCGTCACTGCCCAAAACCTACTGCTATTGTTATTATATTGTACTGCTATTATATTTACTGTGACTATGTTGTTAATCTTTACACCGCTAAAACTTCTGTATCATATAAAGGGAATTTGCGGAAGCTATTAAAGCATTGAAACTGCCAGTTCTCCTTATCATTATCATAATTCTATAATATGTAACCTGTTAATCGATATGTACATTAGAATTAATCTTCTATAATCCGCTTCCTCGCATTTTAGTTTTCAGGTTTCGAATAAAATTAGCTAAAATCTTAAAACCATGGCACAATGACTAATTCTTCAACACGATCAGATGAGAAGAATGAGATATTTTCAAATGGATCATAGCAGTGAGCCGGTAGACCTTCTATTCTTCCGTAATCGAGTCTATTGAAAAGGTTAACGTGAAACAAAAAGATATTAGCATCAATATGGTTTAATGCAAATGTAGATATTGTCAAAGGATTTCATAAGATCCATTTCACTTGTACCCAGTCGTATCTGTTAAAATACAACAATTGGCAGTGAGCCCAATTAGAAAAGATTACTTAATAGGATTAAAAATTTCCGCATTAGAGAACGAATCGTAACTGCTAAGGAAACATGCATAAGTGTGTTAAGAAATATTTGTCACGAAAGATGAAATACATAACAACACAAAATATATGATGTGCTTCCATGATCGTAAAGAGTTCTTGATTTCTCTATCAAAAGCTTCCGACTTGGCGAAAACATGGGCAAGTAAATTAAATTATGAATAACAGTAACATGATGCAACGTTTAACATGGAATTAATACGGTAAATACTGCTTGCTAGAGGCGGCTAGTACTTTAATATAAAAAGAAATAAAGTATAAATTTGTAAAGCTCAATAAAATAAATTTAGGTATTTTTATGTTTGCCGGGCCCAAGTGGCAAATCGCCAAATACTGTTCCCAGCTCCATTGTTCATATTGCATTCATTTTATTTAAAGATATATACTTTTCAGTCATCTCATTTAAAATAGATACATTTCCCTCATTTTAATTAATAGAATATTTAACATAGAAATAAATAAATAAATAAATAAGAAATAATAACATAAACTAAAATATTTTATTTGAAAATCAAAGCATTGTTTCTAATTTACACATGTGAAAAATGAAAACTGCTATTGGCGAAAAAACAAAAGGTTAATGAGGAGATTTGCTCCCGGCTAACATAAAAGTACCGAAATTTAAGTTTTTTCATATTAATATAGTTTAGAATAACAAACTTGAAAAAACATACAAAAAGTAGTGATATCCCAACAAAAAGTTTTCGCTAAAAAAAAAAAAGCGCCAAGTTCTCCTTAATGTTTCGGCAAGAAAAAGTAGTGATATCTGAAGTTCGCACAAGTTAAAAGCCAAACATCCCAAATCTTTCATTGAAAATGGCTTCCTGCGACTTGGCCGTTAATGCTTTCGAGAGAGTTTTTCAAATTTTCAAATATATACAATTGCCAACATGCCAACTACATTTTTTGATTATTTTAGGCATTTTGTGGCACAGAGTACAGAAATAAAATACACATTTGAAAAAAGCATCTAAACAACTTCAGTCTATTTAAATGCTTAGAAGTTGCAAATAACAAAATACTTGTATTCAGGAGATAATATCCCTAATTGCTAAAACATAATTAGTATCAGCTTTTAACCGTTTATAAATCGAATACATCTTAATGTATTCAAACAAACTATAATAAATGTTCAAACGAAAAAAATCTCTTTCGTCAATACACAAGATTTCAATACTATACAATAAAATATAATGTAACATATTGTGAGATTTGAAGTAAGTAAATTTTGTTTTATTTCTTGGGTTTTACGTTAATGACTTTAGCTTTAGACAGACCGTACAAAGTGGCAATTAAACCACAAGTGGATTAAATGATCTGTAATCAAAACTAATGTTTGTTGAAACTGAATGGTAGTTATCAGAAATCTTTTACTTATAATGTCTTTATGTGAATTTGCCTTTTTGCATTCTAATATTACTTTTAATATTTAAATAATTCATAAATGCGTAATTTCCAATCATTAATTTTGAAATGCTGTAGAAGGCATTAACGGCCAAGTCGCAGGAAGCCATGTTCAATGAAAGATTTGGGATGTTTGGCTTTTAACTTGTGCGAACTTCAGATATCACTACTTTTTCTTGCCGAAACATTAAGGAGAACTTGGCGCTTTTTTTTTTTAGCGAAAACTTTTTGTTTGGATTTCACTTTTTATTCTTACTCGTGAATATTAAAAACGGAAATCTTCCTTTCAAAAAAGGCAATCGGAAATGTTCCTTTTCAATGGAGAGGAAAAGGTAATGTTCCGGTTAATTTTTCGTAATTGGTGTTTTACCCTATAACTCCATAGCATGTTTAATTAGCTAATATTTATCAAATGTTGTCGATGACACAGCCTACCAAATGTAACGGCTAGCTATGAAAGCATACTTTGTTATATACAAACTGTTTTTGAAAACATAAACACTTTTTGACTGTTTCAAAATTTCGATTTCTTTTCTTATTTCAATTCCTACCATTAGTTCACACTCTCCCTATATATATCTTGTTCAAATTTTCAATCGTTAATAAAATACTTATTATTCATCGACTCAAGTTCAAATACATTTTTTTTTAATTTGTAGATGACACTTGATGTTAATGCAGTTTTTTCAAATATTAATTCATTAATTAAATTTAATTAATTTTAGTTTTATATGGTAGAAAAAATGGCGGCCATTGGTTATTGAACAGCATTTAATGAATCGCCATACCTATAAGGTGGATTACCATGGGGGGACCCTGTTCTGTCACCAAATACCGCCAAGTTTATCGCCAAATTTGGCGACCCAATTGAGTCGCCAAAAGTGACGCCAACTTGGCGATATCTTTAATATTTCGCGAAATTCTCATAGACTTCCATTGTAAACCAATAGCTTTACTTGCTTATAGAAAATCAACAAACTGAGATATTTTACTGCAACAAAAACTAATATTAGCTTAATGGATTATATTAAATTTTTCTTTGATCACCTAAGCAGGAATTGATTTAATTTTTTTTTATATTATTTGTTTTAGACGACACAGGAAAATCATATTTTAATAAATAAAAATCGATTTCGAAAGTGAAGGGGCAGTTTTTGAAATACAGAACTGCGAAATCGTCACAGCGAGTAAACGAAAAAAAAACAAAAAAAAAACGACATAAGGCGCTTAAAAAAAAAAAAAAAAAAAAAAAAAAAAAAAAATATCCTCCTAACATATTTGAAAAGTGTTTATGAATTCGGTTTGTCAGTCTGTCTGACTGCTGTCTTTTTCTCCATGCTCTAACTCGCTTAAATACTTTCGGAATATCATGCAATCCATATATGTTATTGAACTCTACTATGGACATGTTCGGTAAATAGTTTATAGTTCGTTTACAAGGACACCCAAAAGTACTTTGTTATATTACAGTCGTTGGAGAAAAACCATATGCAGTGTATTTTAATGATGTTACACCGTTTAAAACATATTGAAAAATATATATGTCCCTGAGATGCACTACAAGAGTCTTACTGTAAAATATGCTGTGCAAAGTATTCATCCGTTATTTACAGGGACTCGCAAAATAATTGCAGTTCTACTCATGAACAATGATTGCTGGAAGTGCGTTTTCAGTTATGATATGCGTCTTTAAATTTAATAATTTTTAACACTTTCCAACAAAGTTGAAAAGTGTTTATGACTTCAGTTTGTCTGCCCGTCTGTCCGTCTGTCCGAGCTCTAACTCCCGTAAATATACACGGATTGCCCTGAAATTTTTGGATGTAATTGACGTTTACCATAGTACGTTCCCTATTTCAAATGAAGTTCGTAGCATGTTTAGTTCATTTACAGGGGCAGTCAAAAGTTTTCCGTTACATTACGACTTATGGGAAAAAATATTTTAAAATGTTTTTTAATGGTGTTGCACGCTTTCAAACATAATAAAATTGATATGCATTAATGAAGTGCACTAAAATATGTATTCTGCAGAATATGCTGTGTAAAGAATAGTTATTATTCATTTACAGGGACATGCAAAATAATTTCGTTACATACTGATATAGGGGTGGAGGGAATTGATTGCGGCGTATTTTAATTATGTTAAATCATTTCATGTATAATGAAATTGATATACGTCGCTGAGGTTTACTATAACTTATTTCATGTATAATACGAAGTGCGTAGCATTTACAGGGACACACAAAAGATTTCAGACAAGTATATTTTATCCCAAGCACTGTATACATTAGCGATGATGGCTGGAAATGCATTTTTAATTATGATATGCGCTTTTATGTTTTACTATATTTAAACATACTATATGGTGTGTATAAATGCTATAATTCATATACAGGGCTACACAAAAGTAAAAGGGTTACTAGGTATGAGTGCAAAGGTAATTCCTGGAAATGTGATTTCAGTAGTTTTAAGAGTGTTTTAGTTTGAATTAAATTTTAGCTAAATAGTGGCGTGTAATAAAGGTACTTGGTTAACTACAGGGTTGTACAAAAGTATTTAAGTACATCTATTAGTATAAATTACTGAAAGAAAAATTTCAACCTGTTATGTGTTTTCTTGCTAAACTAAATTATTTCCCCATTATATAGTATATATATCAACCTACAGATCAAATACAGGGCTGTTCAAAAGAACTGGAATGCATATTTGGCTACGAATGGTAAATGCTAAAATCAGTTTTTCAAATGTTTTATACGTTTTCTAAAATGTTTACTTAGTTATGAGTGGGGCTAGTAGAGCTTTAGCCCTTGGGTAGGCCTCCCCACCTAGTTGAATCATGTTTATTTAGTTATCTTATATACCTTATTTCCCTAAATAACGAAGTTTTGGTAAAGCCTTCAGGAAGTATTGGAAAGTGTTTCATAATCTATGCTGAACGCATGATTTTTCTTTCTTGTTTCTTTATTACTTAGTGTGTATGAATTCTATAGATCATCTATAGGCTGCATAAAAGAATTCCAGCACTTTTCCATAATTTGGCGGAATTTTCTGAAGGTGAGTTTTCAACTGCATTTTCTAACTCAACTAAATGTTTGCATATTAGGTAGTGTACGTACAAATTTATAGATAACATACAGAACTGCACAGTTCGTTTTTCCAACTATTGATGTTACCTGAATTTGAGTTTTCAAATGTGTTATGCGATTCCACAGTCAACGTATTTTGGAAGTGTTGGATAGGTTTTCATAATCTATGCACGACGCATGATTTTTCTTTTTTTTTCGTTTTTCCGAACAGCACTTTAAAAATCGGTGGCCACTCTACCTCCACTAATTTTCAATCAATCAACTTCTATGTTTTTGGAAAGTTAATTGTCACACATTTTTTTTTTCGTGAAGTATGTAGGATTCTTTTCGAAATATTGGTATCTCATTTCTCTGCGTAATTTGACGTGTGACGTGACGACTCGGCGTAAGTGACAAAATTTGCAGTGTAAAACTTACATTTTATTTTGAATATATGCTAATTCAGAAAAATGCGTATTTTTTAAAACGACTTCTTATATCACTAGCTTTTCGACAATGAAATCTAATTCTTTTTCGAATTGTTCCAGGTCAAGTCTACGATGAATTTATGTGTCCGCTCTTTGACCCTCTTATTTGAAGTGATCCCACACATTAGCTTTTAAACCACAAATTTTTAATATATCAACTAAACAAAAATGCACTCATGTCCAAAATTAAGGTCACAAAGATAAAATCTGTGAAAATTGATGAACTGTTCAATGTGTTGCCGCGAAATTTGGAACAGAGTTATATTACAATAGGAGAAAGAATACAGCAACATAACAATATGGAAAAGATTTTAATTGTGAATTAATATATACAAGGTATATCAAAAAGTGTTAAATCATGAATCAGAGATAAAGCATTTATCTCGGAGAAAGCCTGTCTAATATGGAATGTGACCACTGTGCACTGCTATACAAGCCTCACAACGAGCTCTCATATTGTTTATGAGGGTTTCAATAAACGTTTGTGGCAACAAAACCCATTCTTCGAAAAGCGCGGCTTTTACCTCCTGGCGGGTCCTGAGACGGTGGTTACGCAGAGCAATGGCTCTTCCGAGACCATCCCAAACATGTTCAATAGGATTGAAGTCTGGAGACCTCCAAGGTCAATTCATAGGGCGAATATTCTCTTCTTCAAGAAAATCATCAACAAAGTGAGCTCTGTGTGGCTTCGCATTATCGTCCATAAACATGAAGGCCGGACCCACAGCATCCCGGAACAACCTCATATAGGCTTCAAGTACCTCATCCCTATAGCGATGTGCGTTGACAGTACCCGCATCGAAGACGTGCAGTGGTGTACGACTGCTCAACATTATGCCGCCCCAGACAGGGATTCGTTTGCCACCAAATCTGTCGATTTCTTTTACGTAGGAGGCATGATAGTGAGCTCCACGTTCTCTCCAGATGAAGATTCGACGAGAATCACTCTGCGTGGTAAATCTCGACTCATCACTGAAAAGAACACGCCTCATTCTTGTTGTGTCCAAGACTGATGGTTTCGGCTCCACAACAACCGGGCTTACCTGTTGGATGCAGTGAAAGGGATACACATGACTGGACGCCGTGCGATAGGGATGAAGTCCTTGAAGCCTATGTGCGGGGTGTTGTAGTCCCGGACTTCATGTTTATGGACGATAATGCGAAGCCACACATTGTTGATGATTTTCTTGAAGAAGAGAATATTCGCCGTATGAATTGGCCCTCCAGGTCTCCGGACCTCAATCCTATTGAACATGTTTGGGATGGTCTAGGAAGAGCCATTGCACATCGTAACCCCATCCCAAGACTCGCCAGGAGTTAAAAGTCGCGTTTTTGTAAGGATGGCCTTGGTTGCCTCAAACATTTATTGAAACCCTCATAAACAATATGAGAGCTCGTTGTGAGGTTTGTATAGCAGTGCACGGTGTTCACACTCTATATTTGACAGACTTTTCCCGAGATAAATGCTTTATCTCTGATTCATGATTTAACAGTTTTTGATTTACCCTGTACCTTAATTCAGGAATAAAATCTTTTCTATATTGTTATGTTGCTATATCATTTCTCCAATTATAATATAAATCTGTGCCAAATTTCGTGGCAACACAGTGAATAGTTCATCAGTTTTCACAGATTTTATGTTTGAGACCTTAATCTTGGACAAGAATGTACTTTTTTTCTACTTTAACATATGCGTAATAAATTAGTGTAAAGGATTTTTTATAAGCACTTCACATTTCTTAAAAATAAATTCACGAAAACATTTTAAATTTCAGGGCCTGACAGTGGTATTACCACTTCTTAAATCAGTTATACTTACTACGCAGCCCGAGGGTCGCATGCGACCTTTGAGATCATTTCATGCAACTCATACAGAAAAAAATGAAACTCAGATATGATAAAAATTTGTCGAGCTTAAACAACTTCAATTCAGGCCAGAGCAGAGTAAACGTAATGTAGGCAATCATTACCAACTGATTAAATATTGAAGACACGTCGAACTTTGTATACTTTTATTTAGAATCACAAAAGCAGACATCATTACTTCGATGTCGAAAAACTTAAGTCATTAAACATTTAAAAACAAGGTAATTATGATATACATACTCTCTAATAGTAACAACATGTTGCTTAAACGTTGAAAATTTTCATTATTTCCAAGAAAAACAGAGCCGACTCTTTTATCACAACCACACAATATATACATTTAGTTAAATGGTTACGTCACACCACACATTTGTGAAAAAATTGCATAAAAGAAGATGCTGGAAATAAACAGTAACAGAAGAAAAACTCCCCGCATTCAACCGTACGCGAAGACTGCGTAGGATTCAAAGTGACTGACTAAAAGAGTGGGGACATCGGCAATGCATGGTTGCAAACGATTTCTGCTCGTAGCTCGGGACGAGGTGATGGCAGGCGGATTAAAAATACGTTAAGACACTCTTAACTTGCGAAAAACTCGCATACCTGCCTGCCATTGCCCCCCCCCCTCCCGTAGTTATGAGCATACAGTTTAGAACCACTTTCAACTAACCTTTAAACTTCAAAGCTTTGGATTTTTAAAATAGATGTATCTTCAAATTCCAGTATAAAATTTAACTTTCACACATACAAACGAGTTTAAAGAATCAAATACAATACACATAATTACAGTTACAACAATAAAAAAATATAATCTGAATTTTTCAACAAAATTCAAATATAAACACAATTCTGAACATTAATATATGTACACACATCTTTCCGAAACATTTAAATAAATAAAAAAAATACACACATGACTTTAATACATTTCAAATATCTTAAAAATTTATGAATTAACAATTTAAACCTAGCATCATCCATTGGATGCATTTTAAACAATACAACATGTAAAATATTGGTTAACCAAAAATAAGAGGGGGTGGGGAGGAGAAAAAGTGATAAGTGCACTTATCGAAAAAAAAAGATTGTGATCACAACGAAAATACCTTTATACAACACCTTAACTACATTTATACAATAACCAAATTTAAACATTAGATTAACTTTGCTACACAAAATGCGCATTATAAAAACTGTTCACATTAAAAAATACACATATACCATATATTTTACACATATACCAACTTTCAATATATGAATATAAGAATTCATAATATTTTTGTACTTATTTATACTGAAAAACATTTTGTAACAAAAGTCTTTAACCGTTCTTTGGGGGAGAGGTTTAGTTAGGATATCAGGAAAGTTTTCCTTAGATCTTACTTGTTTGAGGGTGAATATATTCTCGTAAATTAAATTTCTTAGAAAATGATATCTAGCACTAATATGTTTTGTCCTGTTATTTTCGATGGGTGAATGTGAAAAATCAATAGCAGCTTGGTTGTCGCACAGGAGCTGAGCCGAAATATTTACTTCATTTGGAAATATGTTTAAATTTATACATTCTTTAATAATACGTATTACCCACTGTAAATCTTTAGCAGCTTCCATTAAACTTATATATGTTATGTATTCTGACTCCACTGAAGAAAGTGCTACGCATTTTCGTTTAAACGTGCGCCAGATAATAGGAGCCTCATCTAAAAATAGAATAATCCCCCCCCCCCCCTCCTCATCGAAAAACAGTCATATGGATTTAATGCGAAATCTGCATCACTGTAACATGAAAGTTTTAAAATTTTATATATGAAAAGTTAAGTTTATAGTGTTGCGTAGATTTAACATAACCCAATAAGTTTAATAAATAACTCCAGTGAACCATGCCAGGGTTTTCCTGATACTGAGATAATATATTAACTGCAAAGTCAATAAGACATCCAATTAATCTACGGTACGGGATTTTAATCATCTCTTGAATTTCGGTTTCGGTAGTTGGCGAATCCGTTTTAGATAAAATAATTCCGTCGGTTCAGGTTTACGCTCGTTATTCGTTTCTTCATTAGAGTCCGATTTAGATTCATCAGATGAGCTGTAGATATTTCACTTTGGACCCAGTATGATTCCTCTGCGCTCTTCTTTCGGAAAAGTAACGTTTATAGTTTCTACCGTTTTACGTTCCTGGGGTAACCATATGCGGTAACATTTAGTGAAAAGTGCGTATCCGACTATTATACCTTTCTGGGCTCTCATTGAAAACTTATTTCTCAGTTGTTTAGTCTTTCCCACGTAAACAGTACTGCCGAAGGGTTTCAGGTGTTTTACGGACGGTTTTCTTCCTCCATACAATTCAAATGGAGTTTTTTTAATTACCATGACAGACTTGGTTCCCACGTATAGACAAAAGTTAGTAATGCTTCTGCCTAAAAACTTTCTCTTAACTGTCTGTCATGTAAAACGGCTTTTATAGCGTTTAAAGCCACACGATTGAAACTTTCCGCGTTGCCGTTTTGCTCGGGGGTATACTCGTTATTTAATTCATGATGTATTCCTTGATCTTCAAGGTATTTACTGAAAGCCGTATTGTTATATTCACCATCATGGGCAGATCTAACATTTATTATCTTGCGATTTAGAAATCTTTACGCCCTTTTTTGGAACCGTTTGAAGCATTCAAAAACTTCATTTTTTTGTTTAAGTGGGTAAACAACTACTTTTTTAGAATAGCCGTCAATAAAGCTCACAAAATATCTAGCTCCTCCGTTTGATTTGACCGGAAGGGGTCCACATACGTCAGAATGAATCAATTCGAGCGTTGCCTATTGGCCTTGTTTGTTATAATTTGTTGTTAATTGTTGTATAATTTTTATAATTTGTTGTTCCTTGTTTGTTAATTGTTTGGCCTATTGGCTTGAACGAGACCCTTTGGGATCTTAGCGATCTTACAATCTTCACAAGTAGCATGTCTTTTTCCTTGAAATTTGGCAAACCATGAACTGCATCATTCTTACTTGTGTTTAAAATGTATTTCGTATTAATATGACAATATATTCGATGTCATTTGTTTAGATCACCTCCACATTTTTGATTCTGTGCTGAAAAAGCCCTTTTGTCTTTTACGTAGGGATGTGTTGGTTTGCAAATGAAAAAAACGTTTGTTTTAACAGCTGTAAAAATTTTCCTTCCATTTCTCGATAATGAAGTTAAACGGCCATTTTTACACGAAAAAGACATTCCCATGCTGTCAGGGGTTCCCATGCTGACATTAAATTACGTCTAAGTTTAGGCGTGTACATGACATTTTTAAGTTTCAAATTTTGTCGTTTTTCCTTATCATAAAAACTCATATCTACTGTTCCGATACCTAAAACTGGACATTTAATGTCTCTTATAGCAAGAGACATGTCAGTCCCTCTAACTGTTTTGTATGTGGATAAAAGCCCCCGATCTTTACAAAGATGTGTGGATGCAGCAGTATCAAAAAGCCTCTCCTGTCTTTTACAGAGCTTTGTTTTGCTTCAAGCATATCAGTGGCAAAACTACTATTTGGGCAATTACCCCCCTTCCCTTTATTTCTTTACTGGGTTTTAAAGTACAATTTGGTGCAATGTGACCCCTCTTTTTGCACTTGCTACAAACAACATCGCGTTTCAAGAGAGTAGACGTATCCTTACTGCTACTTCTACTATACTGTTTTATATTTTTGCCTCTAGTTTTTTCTAATTTAGATTTAAATGCAACATTTGTTTTATCTAGATTGCATTGTTGCAAGCGGCTTTCCTATAAAAGTAGTTCTTTCAATATGGGATTAAATTTAAAATCAGTGTTAGCATAACGATAAATATTAAGAACAATACTAGAAAACTGGTCAGGTAAAAAACGAATAAGCTGGAAATCCTGATAAAGATCCTCTAATTGATGTCCTTGTTCCTGCAATTGTTTAATAATTGTACGTAATCTAGCTGCAAACAAAACAATCCCTTCCCCTTCTTCATACCTGGCAGCAAAAAAATTATCCAGGAGGGATATTACTGCAGCTCTAGTTTTAGATCGATAGTTATCCTGAAGGATACCCATGCAGTCTTAGCATCAGTCGTTTCTGCAAGTAGTGGTCTAAGATCTGGAGATACATTTAAATATGTAGAACTAAATACCCTATCACGGCGTAAATTATAGTCACGCTTTTCCTTATATTTTACACTATCATCAGGTGGTTTTTCTGTACCCCCAATAAATCCCCAGCAACCACGGTCCATAAGGAAGACTTTCATGTTCGCGGACCATGTTGCGTAATTGTCTGGGGTTAAAAATTCAATCTCATCCACTATAATATATATATATATATAAACTAGATTAATTACTAAGATAAATACATATACCGGGTGTCCCAAAAATGACTGATGGATTTTAAAATTCAATAACTTGCAAACGGTGACAGATATTAAAAAAATTCTTGCAGGAGTGTTATGTAAGATGTCAGGAGTTTTTATGCTGCGATTCTCAGTTTTAGTTACAAATAGCATTGACAGATGGCGTTGCAAGCAATAACCGCTAAATCCAGGCTCGAATTTTTGGCCTCTCTCTTCTTCCATGCGGAAAAAAGAGATTAAGTTGTATTGAATGGTGCCGAAGTACCAAAAATCGGGTCTGGACTGAGCACCTATTGCTCTCAGCGCCATCCATTGCTTGAAATTCGAACTAAAATCAAGAATCTCAGTAAAAAAATCCCCGACATCATACGTAACCCTCCTGCAAGAATTTTTTGAATATCTGTCACAGTTTGCAAGTTATTGAATTTTAAAATCCATCATTCATTTTTGGGACACCCGGTATATATACAATATATTAAAAAAAACATTCAAGAAAGTAAAAAGTAACAAAAATTCTTACTTATTACGTCCAATCTCATATGGCAAAAACCTATGCACTTAATGTTCAAAAACGTAGTCTACAAAAATCCTACATCTGTAGAAATGAAACTCTTATTCTAATCTACTTCATGAATAGGAGAAAAGTTCTTTCCGGCTACCGAATTGGAAGCATAAAGAGTTGTTATCCAGAAATAGTCTATAAAGACGTTAATTATAATGAAGTCGTCTGTAGAAAGAACCACTTACATAAAACAGGAACAGAAGTCACCTCACTAAACTGGAACATGAAGCTTATTCGATATTACAGCTGGTATAATTACTGCTCCGGCCCATAACCGGTGAGAAAAATCAATCGAGCTTCATCGATTCATCAGGCCAGAGCAGAGTAAACGCAGTTTAAACAGCCATTACCAGCTGATTAAATATTGAAGAAACGTCGAACTTTTTATACTTTCATTTGAAATCACAAAAGCAGACATCATTACTTTGATGTCGAAAAACTTAAGTCATTAAATATTTAAAAACAAGGTAACTATGATAGACATACTCTCTAATAGTAACAACATGTTGCTTAAACACTGAAAAATTACATTATTTCCAAAAGAAAAACAGAGCCGACTCTCATATCACAACCAAACAATATATACATTTAGTTAAACTGTTACGTCACACCACATATTTGCCGAAAAATTGCATAAAGCAAGATGCTGGAAATAAAAAGTAACAAAAAAAAAAAAACCTCTCCGCATTCAGCCGTACGCGAAGACTGCGTAGGATGCGAAATGACTGACTAAAAGAGCGGAGAGATCAGCAATGTGTGGAAGCAAATAATATCTGCTCGTAGCTTGGGACGAGGTATTGGCAGGAGGATTAAAAATACGTTACGACACTTTTAACTTGCGTAAAACTAGCATACCTGCCTGTGAAGATAAACAATAATAGTAACTTTTTCAAAAAAAATTATAAATATCCATCTGTTTAAAATATATTTATTGTTTCACTACATTTTTGTTGATATAAAGTTAAAAAAAAATGTTTCTTTAATTTTTTTTAAAAACCGTTTTTTGAGATAATTGCCTCTTTTCCTAATTAACAAATTTATAACTGACTTTTCATTTTCTCAAATTTACAGGTAAAATCACTTTAAAATGTTGGAAAATTAATTGGAAAAATACTAAAAAAATTACGCTAAAACATTTTTATATTTGTAAATGTATTTATTATATTTATTAATTGTATTAAATTAATATATTAAATGTAAACGTCCTAAATATGAAAATATGTATAATTGTATGTTTTCTCCAGATTTGCATAACATAGGCTTTTAAATTGTACATTATATACTAATAAGAATATGTACTCTTTCGTACCTAGCGTCCTATATTTTGGATATTAGAAACAAGCATAAAAATCAGCTAGAAATAATTTGACCAAAAAAAAAAAAAAAAAAAAATGAAAAAAAATGCGTATTTCAAAGAAGTTTATAAGCTAAGATTATATATTATTTATTTGGATGTATGATAGAAAATATACAAATAAACTTACTTTTTATATTTCGCCATCTTGAAGTTTGGAAAATATTGAACATCGAAAAAAGGCTTCATTTAAGCAATTAAATATCTATCTTGTGTTATCATCTCTCGGTAACAGATGAAGGCATTTATAGATAATTATTTCATGCAGTTTTCATGTTACAGAAAAAATATATACACAGATTTATTAAAATTCGAAGCGTCCGAAATATAGGATGCTAGGAATTAGTTGATAACTAGATAGAATGGTTTGGGTTAAGTGCCTCGAATGGGTTATATGTTACCTGTTTTTTTTTAGTTTATTCAAAAAGTGATAAAATGTCAAACTTAACATTTTGTAAAAGCTTTCTACATTCTCAGGGGTCGTACTCTTCATGGACTTTTTCAGGACAAATATCAGTATTTCTTTATACAAAAACAAAGGTAGGTTAAACGCTCGAAATTTCGCCTTGTTTAAAAGGAGATTTTGTATAAGCAAATACTGGTATCGAAGAATTTCTTGATCTTGAAATTTCAGGACAAGTACGACCTCATTCATTCATACGCATACACTCTGTAACAAAATGCAAAATGTGATACTCTGCGGAACAATCTTTATTGCGGTCTGCAGAATCATCATTGCATATTTATTTTATTAGAATTACTTTAAATAGTCACAAAACTTATAAAATTGGAAAACAAAATGTAGAATTAATAATCGGATTGTAACAAGTTGCGTAAAAGAAAACTATTTAAAGCAGGTGTCAACAGCAATACTTTCTTCTAAAGAGAACAATTGTACATTCTTTCAAAAGAAAGAGAACATCCCTACTGTCTCTGTCGCAAGCCATAGAATAAAAACGTTTTTGGCATCAAAAGATGAGTAATAATGTCTATTAATTAATGCTATCATCAATTTTGATTAGGTGTCGTCTAAATTAGGAAATTGTACCAAAATATAAAATTTTCAATATCAGCATCTGATTTTAACATCATATTTGGGTTCTCCGGTAAATTTCACTATTGGATTCTAAAGCAGCAAATAACAGGAAACAGCGAAAGAAACTGAGATAAGGGATTCTAAATCAAGTTTATAAATACAATAAGGTTTTTGTCAATTTATGAGTATCACTTAAAACTCCATTAGTTCTAGGCATAAAGGTGAAGATTTCAAACTCATGAATGTCAAGTGACCACATTTGTATTCTTTTACTTAATTTAATTAAACTAGATTAAATATACAGTACAGTCGAACCTTCTTATCCCGACACTGTAATGATCAGAAAAAAGTTTCGTCATAAGCGGAATGTCGCGATAACCGGAGTTTGAAAAAATATGTTTATAAAAAGCTGTATTTTTAATTTGTTTAAGACAATTTTAAATTCATTACTGTTCTTGCAGTTTCAAGCAATGAAACATCATTTTTAAACTAAATAAACACAAAAACAAAATTGAAAAGAATAAAAATCAGATTTATGATGACTTGCTTTTTTTTATTGTTACAGGAAATATTGATGAATTAAGGTTTGCTTATCCCTAGATGTGCTTCCTAAAATTATTTTTTCAATATTATACAATGAATTATAATCGATATTCCTTGTTTCAGAAATGGATGTTAGATAATTTCTGATCGTTTCAATGCATTGCAATGCTTAGGTTTTAGTCGGATGAAAAACGCCGTGTAACCACAAGAAAGCGCCGACTGACCAGAACAAAAAGACCACGAGTAGACTGATACGTCTATCTAGAGCTTAAGTGGGTCATTCATTGTATGTGGGTTTATTTATTCAGAAAAAGGATTTAAAATTTCTCATTTATCTCAATGGGTATTTTAGACACTTTTGTGAAAAGTTTGGCTAAGGCATTTCTTTTTAAGTCTTAATTCCCGTGCTTATAAGATGGATTATGAAAAACGGAGAATTTTTCTAAACCGTCGGGATATCCGGAGTTGAAAATTATTCAACGACGTAAAATCCGGAGTTTATTTACATTAAAATCATATACAGAAAATCGGGACTTGGAAAAACTGACTTGATAAGCGGAGTGACGTGAAAACCGGGTATCGGGATAACGAGCTCCGACTGTATTTGCAAGTGAGGTTCGAAGTTTACAGACGCGGTCGCGCCACCACACGACACTATTAATCCTGACACAAGGAGTAGTCTGATGTCATCTGTCCACACAAAGAATTTTGGACAGTATTTAAGTGAAATACTTGCTGAGGAAGCTACATTTTAACAAGGGAATTGTGCAACGTGACTAATTTTATGGTATGACGCCAAACGCTGACACTACCCTTTTCCTTTATAAAAAACTTTTGTCCACTCAGTGCCATTAAATGCTGAGTCTGCTTGGTGTTTGCTGTTTCTGGATGTGTTATGCATCACTGCTATCAGACAATGACCTAACCCGTCTTTGACATGAATAGCAATTATTTCATTTCATCAAAACAATTAATAGTACACTCACAGGGCTACTAAAATCCTTATTCTATCTTAAACATGTTATAATCGCTACTAAGTCAGTTATAAAGCATTAAGATATTTAATAGTACTTGAGTCTCAATTATATACATATATGTATATCAACATATCGAAGAAGAATTTTTTCAAACCTTAGAAGAATTTCTCCATTATTATATGAAGATCTGAAAAGTTTCCTTGTTAAAAAGTTGACTACTTTTTCTCCTAAACGAAGATATATTTAATAAACTTGCTCAAGATTAATTTCTCTTTTATGCAGTGATATCCTTCTATTCAATTCCGTTATATTTTTAAACTAAAACTTACGAGCTAAATGAACTTTATGAACTTTATAAACTGATATTATTACTTTATGTATAAATATGTATATTTAAAATAGTGTTATTGTAAATAATAGAAAGATAGAAATATTGATATATTTGAAATCATGATATTTACAGTCCCACGTGTAAAATACCAAATTGTAAAATAATGTACATTTTTTCCCTTAAGGGGGCACAGGATGTTTAAACTTTCAAAAAATCAGTTTTTGGATTTTGTTTTATTCTGAATGTTTGAAAGACTCTCAACAATTGCAAAAAACACCTTTCAAATACCCGCATTATTTCTTGAGTTATAACCATTTATAGACTGTGAGTATAATTGGAAGTCAATTGATATTGAAACTTTAACACGCGTTTTCTCAGATTAGTAAATTTGGAGTTTGCTTGCACTGTTACTTTCAAACTATATAAGCTACAGCTTTAAAAATTAAGAAAATGTGCATTTTTTATAGTCTTCATGCTAAAAACAAACAAATTCACATATTTTGGCTACTTATGTTTTTGCATTTGAAAAACTTGAAATTTTTTTTTTAAATTTTGAATTTTCTTTTATTTTGTACTAAAATTAAATTTTAAACAAAACTTTTGGTATCTATTTTTATTTTAATTTAGAAGCAGGTGTGTTATGATTCTCTTTTGTTCAAAAATTGTTTTCTATATGCATAATTTAGTTTTATCATACACAGCACTTAATGATTTTAATTCACGAATTAGTGAGATGAAATTTTAAATTTAAAACTTAATTATTAATTTCCTATATACAACATTTATTTTTCTGAATAATATAGCTAAGAATAGATACTTTAGGCAGAAAGAAAAAAAAAATTAATTACATATTCTTTGTATTTTGGTACTTTGAAAAAGGCGATGTTTTTGATCGTTTCGACAAACTCAAAATGGCCTGTGCCCCCTTAAAAGCTTCAATAAATATAAATTCTTTTCATTCTTCCTCTGGGTTAGCTGGAAATAGATAGATCCTTCCTCCTGGGTTTCAGGCATATTCTTGGGGTTTAATCCAATGGGTCGGTCAACCAGGAAGGATTCTCGTGTGTCGTGTCAATTTATGAAAATTAAACATGTTCTTAGTACCACTGCGTGTTGTTATTGTTACAGAAATATCAATCCTTAATGAGTACTTCACAATATTTTTAGAACAACCAGTTTTCATTAATTAAATGTAAAAATTTTACATTTAGAAACATGCCACTCTAATAATATAGCAAAGATTCAAAGATACTATGCATTCGTAGGAAAACTCTTCCTTACTTATCATTATATTAAGACTAAATCATAGATGATTTATGATAATTTTATTATCATTATAAGAAGATTATAAAAATAGTGTATGAATTTCAAAGAAAAAAAAAACGTCTCCTGAATTGTTCCAGCTCTACTTATGTTCTCCACGGATTACACGTACGTCTATAGAAAATAAAATATTAAGTAACAATTTTTTAGAAAAAGTATCATTCATCGTAAAACTTTAACAATTATAAATATAGTGGTACTACTCTCCATTTTATTTTCATAAACTTTACACTCTTTGAAAAATTTCTCAAGAATAGTTTTGTTATATTGTTCTCATTGATTACCTTTCGATTATTTTTATGTACTAAGCTTCACTCGATGAAGGTTGAAGAATAGTATAGTACGAGAATTTCTCAGGAAAATTTGTGTATTATCACTGATTTTTATCCGCTTATTTTTGTGTATTAACATTCATTTGATGTAGATAAACAATAATATGGTGCGAGAATTACTCAAGAATTTTTTCTGTGGCCACTGATTTTCTTTAGCTTATTTTTGTGTATTAAACTCTACTGGATTCAAATTAAATAACAGTATGATGTGAGAATTTTCCAGGAATGCTTTTGTATGGCCATTGATTATCTTTCGCTTACTTTTGTGTATTAAGGGTGATTTTCAAAAAGTGTCGTGTTTTACTGTCCTTTCACTTTTGCACAGAAAAATAGTTAAATATCATAATTTTAATTACTGCATTTTAAATATCATGTTTTTTTAATGATAATTTACAGATATATTATTATTTATAAAATATTTAAAAATAAGAAATATATTCTTTTGTAGTCAAAATGTCATTACCGTAGGTTGTCCCAATAAGCAAATTATTCGGTAAAGATTTGACTCAGTTCTATTTAAAACAGATGGTTATAATTTTTTAAATACATTTTTATTTATTAAGCTGCTACTAATTAAAAAAGTATTTATTTTCATTTATTAAATTTATCTATAATTCTTAATAATTATTTTAAACCGTGCCCTAAGAAAGAGTGTCATTGTTATGCTTCTGACAAAAAGTTCATCTAGAATTTTTTAGAGGGCAGTACATGCCTTTTCATCAAGGCAAAAATACTTCTTAAAAGTCAACTTGTTATCAGGTTTAGGTGAATAGAATAAATAGTTTTATAGTTTCAATAAAACAAGCAAAGACTTTGAATGTTTTGGTGAGTATTTTTCTGTACGTCTTTACCGTACCCACTTCTAATTGATAATTAAATGAACTTTTATTTCTTAATCTGCTTTTATTATATAAGAAGTAGAAAATCATTGTATGGGCCAGAAGATATAATGACTGCTATTTATGCCTGGGGAAAAATAAAAATATTTTGCTTAATTTGTCATTACCGTAGATGTCATTCTTGTGCTCACTTTTTGTCATTACCAAGTTCAGTAAAATTAAAAAATTAGTTTTAAAATGTAAAATTTGTAATTTGGTCTCTGCTGATGCTTGTATATTAATGTTTATGAAGAAAGGTAATTTAAGGAAAGGATAAAGAATAGGATAATAGATAATAGATAGGATAATAGATAATAAAGGCATTTAGAAAAAATTAAAACTTTCTGATTATTTCTAAAAATTAGATTTTGTTATTCCAAAACATGGAGAGATTTTGAAAATAACCCATTAATTTCCACTCGACGCAGATTAAAGAATATTATGGTGCCAAAATTTCCCAGGAATGTTTGTGTATTGTCATTGATTTTCCTCCACTTATTTTTGTGTATTAAGCTTCACTCGATACAGATTAAATAATAGTATGATGGTAGAATTTTTCAGGAAGGTTTTGGTATGGTCATTCATTACCTTTTGCTTATTTTTGTTTATTAAGCTCCACTCGATACAGATTAAAGATTAGTATGGTGTGAGCAAAAGTGCAAAAAAATTTATGCTTCATAAAAATCAGGATTTTTAGCATGCTGCGGGACGGTACTTGGAACACCTAAACACTGGAAAGTCTCATGTAAATTAGAACACTGCCAGCACTAATACCTCAGGACCTTTTCTCAGCTTTCTTGGTAATTTTTTGTCTAAAGAAAGGATTTGACGTAATACGGTGCTTAGTACAATAGAGCACCGATTATCAGAACTCCAATTAACCGAACTTCCAATTATCCGAACAGTCAATTTCTCTCAAAAAATACTTTTTAACCGAAATTCAAATTATCCAAACAGCTTATTTCCTTCATTTTTTTTTTTTTTTTTTTTTTTTTTTTTTTTTTTAATGAATTATCAATTATCCAAACATCCTATTAGACCTGGATATCAGATTTTAAATGATGATGAGATTGTGGATGATATTCGAGACGAAAAAGAAATTGATAACGCATGCTCTGAAAATGATCAAGGCCCATCACATAACGAAGCCTTTGAATGTTTGGAAACAGCTATGAAATGGGTCAAAAGGCAGAAGAATGCTGTTCCTATTCAACTAACGTAAGAAGAGTTCGAGATATGGCAGCATTGAAAAGAATGTCTTCTTTGAAGCAAGCAACAATCAAAAGCTCTTTTGCTTAAATTATAATCTCTGGAGTTCAGAAAATGATAATAAAAAGTAAACAAAAAAATTAAAAAGACAAAAATCAATTTTTAAACATGCCATCATTAACTAGTGCTGCCAGTCTAAAGCGTGGATAAAGTGTGAAGATTTCAGTATAGTCAGGAACATCCGTCAAATTGTCTGTCCATTTATCCGAACTTTTGTTTATCCGAACTACACTGTTAAGAATTTTGCAGCATTCTGGCAGGTCATTCGACCGTTTTTTTTCAAAAAACTGTTTCATAACCATAATTTAACTATATTCTGACCATAAAATGGCCAATAATATGGTCAGAATAGTGTTAAAATTACGGTTGTGTAATCGTTTTCGGAAAAAACGGTCAAATGACCTGACAGAATGCTGCAAATTTTTAACAGTGTAGGGTCGGTCCCGACTTGTTCGGTTGGTTGGTTGGTTGTATTTATGACGGCCAATTATCTGCACGAGGGATATAGGCCCAGGGGGGGGAGTGCCCTTCGTGGGGGTCTTTCTAAGGGAACCTAACCCGTATTAACGCTTGGAAATCCAAGGTTCGAAGAAAACCACGAAAACTCCGAACGATTAGGCCGACGGGCGCGATTGGGATTGAACCCAGCACCTCCCGTCTACCAGATTCGAGAGCAGAACCTCTCAGCCACTGGTGGGGCTCCCGACTTGTTCGGATAATCGGCGCTCAACTGTAATATCATTTTCGATGTCACCAGAAAATGATAATCTTTCTTTTATCTTTATAAGAAGAAAGTATAAGATTTGTGTAAAATTTTGACTTACGGATTTCGATGGATTTATATGTTTTATAAGGTCCTGAAAACGTTTCGAATTTTTTTTAGAAAACTGTGAAAAGTCTGTGAGTCTGCATGTGACAAAAATTTTCTCGGCGCTCTATCTCAAGAACTAATGCACGGAATTTAATAAATATTTACATTCAGTTAGAACTTGATGCAAGTTGTGCTGAATAGTTTGTGGTTTAAATCGCCCAACATATCCCGCTGCTATGCTATACTGCATTTTTCTCGACTTCTGAAATAGTTCTATCTCCAGAACTAATGTACGAATTTTCATCAAAAGTTCGGATTCTGTTAAACGTTGACATAAATTGTTGTTCATTAGGTTTTGGTGTAAATCACCCAACAGGTGGCGTTGCTATGCTGCATTTATCAGGATTTACACGATTTTAGCAATATTTATATTTGATGAACTAATGCACGAAATTTCATCGAACTTCATATTCTGGTAGACTTTGACTTAAGTTGGCGCTGATGGGTTTTCGTGTAAATCATATAACAGGAGGAGCTACTATGCTGCATTTTTCACGTGATAGCTACATTTCAAAAACTAAATAATGCACGGAATTTAATCAAACTTCATATTCTATTACACTTTTACATAAATAGATCCTTATTAGGGTTGGGTGTGTACTGTCCAACAGTTGTCGTTTTTATGCTCTTTGAGTTGGGAATTTATGTTGCAGACACATAAGATGGCGGGCACTGAAATTCAGTGATTTGTTTGAAAAATGCGATGCCTATATCTCCTTTTCAATTCAACTAACCAATACTTTTATAATCCTCATGAAGGGCAGGGTATATATTGTTATCTCATTTTTGCACTCTGATAGTGAATTTTTAGGTATCAACATATGTATGAGATAGAAGAAAGTTTTGGGATTGGCACATCCGACTAGTTTAATATTTGAAAAGATATGTCGCGGCATTGGCAAATAAAATACACTTGACGGACCACCAGTGGTTGAATATCTCTATTTTATATTACGAAACAGATGCTATTTTGCTAACGTGATAGTTTTCATATTCATTTATTTTTTAATATCATTCAAATAATATATTTTTTCTTCAAAATAATGAATTGTTCTTTCATAAAAAAAAAAGATTAAAAAGGAAAGAAATAATTCCAATAATATCTGCCAAAAATATACACATGCTCCTGCCCCTCTTCCTCGAAAAAGTCGTTACCAAACATGAAATATTACAAAACACAATGTTGCATTCTGAAACTTATAATCAATAATATTTCGTTTTGTGAAAATGCATTTGTGGAATGCTTAGATATGAGACCAGATTTTTTTCTTTGAATGGAATATATATATATTAAACAAAATAAGAATAATACAAAAAATACTTTAAAAAGTTTTTCAGTTTTTTTTTTTTTACTTGATTTACTAAAAGTAAAATGCATTTTTCTAAGGGAAAATTCTATGGGTTTTCTTCTTGAAGCAGAATATATTAAGGTTACTTTCTAAATTCTATAGAATAATATTTAAAACTTATGGTTTTATTTAATTCTTTCAGAAAATATATATTTATGGAAAGTAACTTAAATTTTTCATTGAGATTTATTTGATTATACATAAATTAATAACGAAAAAAAAGAAACACTGCAGATTATTAAGAAACACATTACGCTGTTAAAAATTTCTGTAAAGACACAGAAATAAAAAAAGAGACTCTCTGTACATTTACACTAGTTCTCGCTTAACACTTTCAGGGGACAAGGTACTTGTACTCGTAAAATGTTGAATTAATTAAATGACACCAGTATTTACAAGAAAATTTATTTGTAAATAAGTTAAACTATATTTTCGCGTATTTAATAAAAGTAAAATTTTCAGTTAAAAATCCTGGTGCCAAAATGGCAATCAGGGATTAAAATTAGGCGATGCCATAACTGCATTACCGCCCTTCAAGAGGTTAAATGCATTTTATTGAGCTTCTCGTTCATTATTTTACAGACATTACCCTTTTCTTATAACAAATTCCTTGTAAGGATTTCCATGTGTTTATTTAAAGATATTTTTATCTTTGTTACAAACATTAATTTAAAATACACATTTTTAAATTTCTTTTACTATTATGTTAGAATTATTAAAGAATAAAACTTGTTTTAAACTTTTTTTTTATTAAACTAGGGAGCTCTATGCCCTACGAGCTGCGCCCGTCAACCCGCGTTCAGACACCGCAAACTCTAAAAGTACTCTAATTTAATCGGCTTAAAAAAAATTAGGAAGACAGTTATAAAAAAACAAAACAACAACAACAAAAAAAAAACAAAAAAAAAACAGTGGCGATCTCCCTGTTAACGGGCTGTTTTCGTATTTGATTAAATCAGATCAGTGGAGCATTTCAAAATAATCTAATATAAAATTAATTAAGTAAACAGAGTCTTTGTCTCGCAGTATTTTTTAAATACGCTATAAAAAAGTTCTTTTAAATAAGATATTTTAAATAAGATATTTTAAATCTATCGTTTTAAATCTGATGTAATTTTTGTCAAAGCTTTCTTTCTCATTTTAGTATTCACACAAAAATACTTTTGTTGTTAGGAAGGAAATATTATTTGCGCTCTCTTAGAATTCACAACAATAATTTAAAAGGTTATCTCAAAATATGAAATAAATATCTCGCGCAAATATATTTCTTAATTTAAACTGTTTGGCAATATTATGTTTCGGCCATTTTAAATAGGACGTAATTTCCTCCATTTACGAATTTAACGCATATCAATGACTTTATTATTTTACAATTTTCTTTCTCATTTAAAATTCACGTATAAATGTTTTATGACATTATTTTTAATATTTTCTTGCTTTTAATATATAATCATTTAATTCTAATTCGAAACCTTTTTTCATTTACAATAGTCATGTGTAAGTAAATTTTTAATTTGAAGGAAATTTCACACTTTGCGCTGTTTTAAAAATTGGCAACAATTTAAAATAATACCTTTTACTAAAAGATGTAAAAAATATCTCGAAATGCTGAAAATTTGAATTTAAAATGGAAATAAGTCATCAAAAAATTAGTCAAATTAAAAAAAATAAATGCAGTCTGCACATCGGGAACTTCTCATGTATATCCTGAGAAAAAATTATTACATTCCTATAAATAGTTTTTGCTCCTATAAAACTTTTTTAATGGAACGATTTTGGCCAAATTTAACATTAAATATCTCTTAAAATAATATTTAGATTTAAAAACTGTCTGCATCAGCGTGTTTATCAAACATTTCTCTATAATACCACCGATTTTCATATTTTGTATACAGTAGTTTTCTTAATATTAACGATGAAATATCCCCGGTCATAAAAAGTTCAAAACCGGTGGCGGTGACAGCATTAGTTACTTTTTTTTTTTTCTTTTTTAAGAGTAGAGATAAATTAGAATATTTTAGAAAGGGAAAATTCGACTCCGCGGAATTACTAGGGATTTTTATTAGCAATCACTATGCAGTTGTTTCATTCATCACTTGCACGAAGCTCGGTAGTATGAAAAGTAACTTAAAAGTATTGTCCCGTTAAATCATAAAAGACATCCTTTGGCTATGCACGCTAATGGCGCCTGGTGCATGTAAAACCCGCTTGGGCGCAAAGCCCTCCAAGTTCCCTATGAATTATACCTCTGGAGGTGCCTATTGAGGTGAAGGTCTCGTCACCTGATCAAGGTTCTAAATTACGAGACCAACTCGAGTCGTGAGATGTTCTCTTCGGATGCTCGGCATGCTGTATAGGTAGCGTAAAATTAAACAAGCAAATCGACTATAAGTAACCGGACAACATAGACCAAGATAAAGTAAAATAAAGCTGCTATAAAGACGGAGGCTGCTGTCACCCCAAGAGCTCGGGTTCGAGTCCCTGGGTAAAAAATGGATGTAATTGTCATTGTCCTATTGTAGTTATATAATACATTTAATGGAAAAAAATTGTTTTGACTTGTTGTTGTTTCTATGTATAATAAGGATCATTTGAGGCGACAGCCATTGTAGCTATAGGCCCCAAAGTATTCTCCACTTCGGTGGACGTCAAATGTGAAAAAAAAAAAAAAAAAAAAAAAAAAAAAGACGGCATAAGTGCTTGTCCAGCAGGCCGCCGCCATGTGGCCTTCTAGCTATTTCGCCCCATTTATCTAATTTAGCAAAGCATTTGTTAAAATATAATATATAAAATGAAAATTTGTCTGTCTGTCAGTCTGTAATTCTATACAAATCCACAGTTTCGAAGCCAGAATTGTAAAATGGTACGTATTAAAACATGGCCGAAGAAACTAAAATAATAGAATCTAAACAATTTATAGTTAATTTTTAATTAATAAAAAAAACCACCAATTTAACATCATATTTAAATATTTTTTTTTTATAGCAGTTGACAACAATTAAAAATTCACAGTAAAATTCTTACCACAACAATCATTAGGCTTCGTTCATCTCACGAAACCCTATTCGTCTCGCTCCTCTGTCTGTCTGTCTGTCCGTCTGTCCGTCACAGAGCCCGTTCTCAGAAACTATACATGTTAGAGACTTGAAATTTTGGGTACTTATAGCTGAACACCTCACATCAAACAACAAATCATAAAATTTTGAAAAAGGTAGTAATTAACCGAATTACGGGCTAATTAACTTCTAAAATTAACCAATCCACCTTTTTAACGTAAATTCAAACGGACTTTCTCGAAATCATCCGTGTTTCTCCTAAGGGTTGCCAGTAAAATCAACCGAATGCACGGTTACCACGGAAGAAATTAAGCCGAAAAATGAAGTGGAGATTTTAAAGCGAAATCGTATATCAGAAAATATTGGTCCGAGAAATTTGTAAATGGAATAGACAGACGCAGAAAAAAATCTACTTTCATTTGGTATAAAGTTCACATTTCTGCGATGTGTATAAGTTAAAATATCCACTAAAAATCGATCGATAAAAATTTAATTTCTTTAATTAGAAAGACAAGGAAATAAAAAGATTTCAATTCGGCGGGAAAGCAGGTAGACATGACGACGCTGCTGTTTTCCATAATAGCATATTTTAATACGAAATTTTAACTTTTTAAATATCAAATTTTTTGGCATCCCGATGTCAAATTTTTCGCTGATTTCATTGATACCCATATCTAAGTCCTATCTTAATTACAAGCTGAAATATTAATTATTATTTAATTAATCGGTTTATTCCTATCAAATGCGTCGATTAAAATGAAGAGACGCGCTTATTTAACCACGAATTAACTTAAATTAGGAAATCTAATAATTTGCCTGGGCTTTTTGAACAGCGATATGAGATAAGTATAACTCATTCATCATCAGAAAGTTTACTTCATACCACTATTTTCTAATAGTAATTTCAGGAAATATTTTGAATTATTGGTTAAGACCGCAACTCAGTCTGTTTGAAACTTTAAGATAGTTTATAACACATAGAAAAAAGTGTAAAAAAGAATGGAGTGTGATATTTCGAGGAGGGGTGGGGGGGGAGCTAGAATTATTTTTAAAATCTTAGCGTTTGTTACCGCAGCAAATATTTTAAATTCTTGTTTAAGACCGCCACCATCCCGACCCATCTATCTACGGAAAGATTGCGTAAAGGAGTTTCGTTCAGATATGCTTTTGTTAAAAATAGAGTGCATTCCCTGGTGGTGGAATGTGGAACTAACATAACGCGATTTTGTTAAAATTAGGAAATCTAACAAGTAATCTGTTTGAAACTTTAAGATATTTTATAACACATAAGATAAAGTGTAAGAAAGAATGACACGCGAAATTCCGGGGAGCGGGGGGGGGGGGGGGCGCTAGATTTCTATTTAAAAAATTAGCGTTTCTGACCGCTTTAGGTGACTTTTTGAGGGAGTCCTGAGATATATGCTACTTATTTAATATAAAATTGTCTAAAGTTTAGTTACCACTATTTCCTAATAGTAATTTCAGCAAATATCTTAATTTCTTATTAAGACCGCCACCACCTCGAGTAACATATCTACTTATAGGTTGTTTAACGGAGTTTCCTTCCGATACAGTTTTGTTAAGAAAAGAGTGCGCTTCCTGGTGGTGGAATGTGGAACTAACATTTTTGTTAAAATTAGGAAATATAACAAGGCGATCTGTTTGAAATTTTACGATAGTTTATAACACATTAGAAAAAGTTTATAAGAAATGGCGCGTGAAATTTCGTGAAGGTGGGGAGAGGGGGAGGGGCAAAATATTTCTTTTTTGTTTCATACCGTTTCAGGTGCGTTTTTTGATGGAGTACTCAGATACATGCTACTTATACTTATTAAATATAAATATGTCAAAAGTTAAATTACCACTATTTCCGAATAGTAATTTCAACAATTAATTTAAATTCTTGCTGAAGACCGCCACCCCCTCGAGTAACATATCTACTAATGGGTTGTGTAAAGGAGTTTCGTTCAGATACGCTTTTGTTAAGAATACAGTGCGCTCCCTGGTGGTGGAATGTGGAATTAACTGACCGCGATTTCATTTAAAGTAGGAAATCTAACAATTCAATCTGTTTTAAACTTTAAGATACTTTATAACACACGATAATAAATTATAAAGAAGAAGGGCGCGTCGCATTTCGAGGAGGGGGGGGGGGGTTGAGGGAGGTGCGCGAACAAAATTAGGAAATATAACGGGACGATCTGTTTGAAACTTTAATATGGCTTATAAAACATAACACAAATTTTTAAAATCAGGCCGCGTCAAAAATCATGGTGAGCATCTGCCCACTCCCCCCCCAGGGGGGCACTTTTCTAAATTTGGCAGATACCCGTCATGTGATATATCGTAGCATTTTTTTTGGGGGGGGGCGAACAAAATTAGGAAATATAACAAGGTGAATATGTTTGAAACTTTAACATAGTTTAGGATGTGTTTGCCAAAATTTAGAAGGTATTCCATGGCGATAAATGTACTGGACGTTTTGAAAGAAAGTGTTTCGAAAGGAATATTAAACGAGTCCCTTTGTGCGATGTATGATCACACTTACCCACTTGTTTTTATATTGCAAGATTTCCACATGAAAAATGAAAATGAAATAAATAGTTTGACGAATTTTAAAAAAAGTGACTGTTACATAATAACTTTTCTATTGCTAGATTTCCACGTGAAAAATGAAATTGAAATATGATGGATTAAAAAAAAAGTGACTGTTACGTTATAACTTCTCTATTGCAAGATTTCCAAGTGAAAAATGAAAAGGAAATAAATAGTTTGACGAATTAAAAAAAAAGAAGTCAATATTACGTCATATTGGAAATATAATGGACGTCAGCAGTTGAATATATATCGTCATATGAGTTTGAAAAAACGTATTGAAACAAGATAATTATGGAAATATTGGTCTATTTTAACATTTTGAGGTTCTCTGAATTTGTTTTCGCCCTTTTTAAATCTATTCGATATACATACGTGTGTGTATGCGTGTATATTAGAATGTCCACAAAGGTTTAGGTCCCAAGTACTCATTCTTATTGAAGAACTGAAATAAAGATTTCAGATTCTTTAAAAATAAAATTTCTAGAAATTTTGCACTTGCCAGTTTTCTTCATCATGAAAAAATTATTTAAATGACAAAATATTCGGAAACAACGTATAACACTTCGACTGCTTTTTTTTTTTTTTATTGATTGTTTTATATTGTATGTTTAATTTTGAAATTGATTTTTCAAATCAAACATTCTTAAAATTCCGGGAAACGCCGGGTAATTTAGCTAGTTGGAAATAACATTTTTGAGTAATGAGAGATATCTTTAATATAATTTTGAAGTTTCAAATTTCAGCGTTTAAATTGAATTTATTTCGATGCCTAAGGAGAAAATCCATCTTCAATGTATTACACTGCATAGATCTATATTAAGTCATTTAATCTCATATATAATTTAAACCCCTGCTGTTCAATCAAGCACAAATATGAATCATAATAATCCCAAAATTGTTTCATTTCCCAATTGTAATTGCCCATAACAACTGATTAAATGTACTTTCATGTAATATCACGCTTTAGTAACATAAGGAGTAAAACAATTATGTTTTCAATAGTTAATAATGTTAATTCATTTACAACAATATATACATTTAAAGCTAACCAAAATATTGGCAAGGAAATAAATAAGATTATGTCCGAGGTTAAATGTGATTTAATATTTACACTTCGAAAAAGTCTGAAGTTACTCTACCTGACTTTCCGAATACCTATGTACTGTCCAGAAAGTAGAAAAGAAAAAGACAATCTGTATTAGAAAGGACAAACGTGTCCATGGGTAACGCTGACATCATTTTGATGTTGACAACATCAGTCGTTTAAATTTCACCTTCATTACAACTTTTTAAATTTCTAAACATCATACATTTTAATTTTTTGCACAGTCGAATAAGTGAAAAAAATGTAATTTTAAATGTAATTTGTTTCAAAACTGTATCGCAATTTACTCATTTTTTACGATTTTTAAAATAATTTTCAAGTACAATTTTTTTCTATATCTATCTCTATCGCGCGCAGACGATTACGAAAATCCACTTGCAAATAAATTAATATAAATTTTTCAGCATTTGTTTTTAGCTAATATTGCAGAAATAAATTAAAACTTCATCAATAAATAAATAAAATGATAAAATATAACTACTATAACACAAATTTAAGACATGTAATCGAACTACGCGCTTCAACCGCTGAAAATGTCAGACTAAAAAGACTTGTAAATAGCGATATTTAGCAATTTCTTCGGCTGACACAAAACCAGTAATTCTTCAAAAGAAAGATGATGTTCTGTCACATAATACAATGTAGTTTTAACTAAAAATATGGAAATAATCTACAATTTGAAGTTGACAGAAGAGAAAAAAGTTTATTTTTCTAAATGTGACTTACTCCCATCATGAATAACATTTGAGTCACTGATTAAAAAAATTACATTCCACCTAATACCTACATTCAGATTACATTCAGTTATCATCTCTTGTGTATGTTTGCGGCTGCGATAATGTTTTCCCTTACTTTTCAACACTGCTAGGCCTAATAGACACGAACTTTTTTTATTGAACTTTGTTATTTATAAATTTAAACTATATATACAACTTTCATTTATACTAGTATCGAAGGCTTCTTCCAAATTAATCTCAATATAAATATATGGAGTATTGCTCCGTCCATACCAATCAATCAATTAATTTTTGGAAGATTAGTTTTACTCATGGAAGCATGAAAGCAATATAAGTAGATAGATACTTTGATTTCTTTATTTATCGTAAAGGTGTTTATATATTACAAAAATAAATAAATAAATAAATAAATAAATAAAATAAAATTGCGCCCCGGATTTTTTTGGGAGAACTTGTTCATTTCGTTCCATGTTTTTTATGGTTTTGCTCTACCATAATGTAGCTGAATACATATACACTGTTAAAAATTTGCAGCATTTTGGCAGGTCATTTGATCGTTTTTTCCGAAAACGGTTGCACAACCGTAATTTTAACACTATTCTGACCATATTATTGGCCATTTTATGGTCAGAATATAGTTAAATTATGGTTATGAAACCGTTTTTTCAAAAAACGGTCGAATGACCTGTCAGAATGCTGCAAATTTTTTAACAGTGTAAGCATTTATTAGGTTAAAACAAATCTTAAGGTACATTTGGGGCAAATTAAAATTTCTTTGTTTAAAAATTATTAAAATTTGCTTATTTGTTTCAAGTTACTTCGGCTTATTTTTAAAACTTCATATGCAATAACAACTTTTCTTCTTTTTCTTATTTACCTTTTTTATATCCATTTTTTACTTAGGCGACAAAAAGTGCAATTTAAAATTTAATAACGTTTCCACTGCAATGAAAGATTTTACTCAAATGGCATTTATTCTTTATCATATCGTGTATCTGAATTCTACTACATAGGGTGAAACCCCTAGTAACTGACACCTTAAGCATTCTTGCTTGTTCAAATCACTATTACAAAAAATTAAATCCATTTTATACCTATCTTTCTTTTTTGAAAGGATAGTCATGATACATTAAAAAACTATTAATAACAAAATTTTGTAAAATTATGCATTCTATTATTAAAAATTTATTTCTTTCATAAGAAGTGTGATAAAAAAACTCCAGTAACTGACATTAACCTTATTTTGTAAAACCAATAATTGACACAAAGTGAATTAATGTCTGACACTTCATTTGCAAAAATAGTCGAACCCGGTTAAGATGCGTTTCAGGGGAGTTGACAAAAGTCGCGTATTAAGCGAGATCGCGTATTAAACGTGATTTGAATAGTTGCAAGGAACTGGGCTTATTTACACATCTAATAATCTAAATGAATATTATTTCATTTAAATGTTTACAGCTGGAAATTTTGCTTATACTTATATTCAGATTTAAATTTAATTGTATTCAACTTTACTCGTTGTTTCATTTTGTAGTTTCAACTGAAACAATAATTGAAAATAAATATGGAATCGAATATGGCTTTATTGTGGATTAATACGGTACAACCAAAAATAAAATAACAAAAATAATTTTCCTGCTTGACTAATTTTTTTAACAGAAAGAAAAACGTATTAAATTTTTGAAGCAAAATTTAGTTTTTAAAATCATATTTAACACTTGTGATAATGAATACTATTATAATCTACCCTTTTTTATAATATAAGAAAAACTATCCTTATTAATTTTTGTCTAAAAAATATTGTTAGCACAGCAAAAAGTAACGAAAGCATAGAAAACTTAAAAGAATTATACAACCGCAGTGGTATTTGCTCAATCGATGAGAGTTTCATTTTTTTCAATAATATGCATTATAAAACATAGTAGTGATCTAACGTACACTTTAGACATTACTAACAACAAGTATAATCATCTCTAATCATAATCATTTTTATGACATTTCTGATTAGCCTGAATATGTCTATATCTCTACTACAACAAAAAGATACACGAAGCGAGATACTAAGAATATTAGGACGCGGTTCCAAAGAAGAATTGCAGTATTGCTAATTTAACGGAGTTTTTTAAAATTTAAATACCTACCACTATTTCCGATTAGCAATGTTCGCTTTAAGTAATCTGTTATGAAGTAATGTAATATTACTATTCGGAAACAGTGTTTTTTATATGAATGAAAAAATCCGCTAAATTGGCAACAACGGGGAAGAAAGAAGGAATTAGCATCTTCATCAATGATTTCGCGTCTTAAACGTGATCTTTTGCGTCAAAGGACTGAAAATCCATCGCGTATTAAGTGGGATCGCTTAAAAACCGTTCGCGTATTAAATGTGATATTTTTGCATTAGCCCTATGGGCGATGTTCAATGGAACGGAAAAATCCGCGTATTAAGCCGGATCGCGTATTAAGCCGGATCGCGTATTAACCGTGAACGTATTAACTGGGTTTGACTGTATTAGAAAAACAAGTTATTTTAAGAAATTTATGATTTAAAAATACTTTACTTTTTACTATTAAAAAAATACTTAAACCTTATTTATGTATGACATAATGTGTCTTTTTCTTTCATGTTTTAAATAATTATTAGTGCTCCAATTATTATCCAATAACTTATATTTATGAACCAGCAACTGACAATTGGTGTCAGACGTTGGTAGGAAAACTTAAATTTTAAGATAAATTTAATTTATTATTATATATTTTTTAAACAGTTCAAATAATAAATTTCAATTTTCTTTAATAAAACGAAAATTTGACTCTTCCGTCAGAGACTGGGAGAAATCAAATAAATTAAACTAGTACCTAGCACCTACATTAAATTAAATAAATTTCAACTATAAATCATGAATCTAATGCATCACAGGCATCTTTTAACTAATTTCTACAAGTACATCTTTAAGAAAACATTTAGGACGGTTGCAGTACAAATAGATAAAAAAGAACACTACCTTAATTTCAGAAATAAGATGGTTGCCTCAAAATGGCATTTTTTGTGTTCTTAAAAGTTCCTTCCTTATTGAATATGTTCTTGGTCTACTGGTGGTAAATACCTTGACTCCAGAATAAAAATAAGTGTTTAAGGGATCTCAGGACTCTTAAAGCTTCAAAATGTTCGAAATTTAAATTTTTTTAGATGTTAAACTCCTATCTTTTTAATATTTTGATATAATTCTTTCCCTGAAATTCCCATTAGAACAGAAGTTATGGCTTATACAATTATACCCGCTCAATAGCTGAAGCAGCGTGTCCGAAATTTTGAAGTCATTTTTCAAAGTTATCAAAAGCTTGTGGCAAAATGCTTCAACATTTCTCCAATTCTATTATAAGTAGTACTTAAACTTTATTTCTATAACTAAACGATGCACAGTGTGAAATAATGAAACACATTAAGGTAAACGCACCAATAGTGGGCCAGTTAAGGACATTTATATAATTATTATTAAAGTGTTAATGTAATTACATTAACTACATTAACTTTTAACACATTAACTGCATTAACTTTTGCATTAATGCTAAAGTTAAAGATATTTTTGAGCCTAATCCTAACCTTCGTGTATCAGAATAATTTTTTAAAGTTTCAAAATATATTCTTCGGATAAAATGAAAAATAAAAAACTTTACCTTCCTCTGTGCTCCAGTAGTCCTAGTCAATTTCTGATGCATGAACTTTTAATTTTTCGGCTTATCCTACAAATTACAGTGTAATAGAGTGTACCAACAACAGTTTAATTTAAAATAAAATATAATATTAAAAAATATATATTTCAGATAAAGACTTATCTTTTAATAAAATCTATAAGAATTTGCCAAAAATCTGTTTTTGAAGATACTCTATAAATAAACAAATGTACCAGCAGAAAAAAAAAAAAGAAAAAGAGCAATTTAACAAATTACAACGACCATTTGGAAAATGATTTTTTCAAAGACTAAAATTTAAGACATAAAAAATCGCACGGAGTTGATTCTACATTACGTACGCCATGGATTAAACATTAACATACCCATCATGAACAAATTTTAAAAGAAATTTCAGTCTTACAATTTTCGATACTGTAAATTCTGACACTTCTACGGAGCTGGTCATACATTACGTACGCCATGGATTAAACATTAATATTCCTGGACCAATTTTAAATGAAATTTCATTTTTAAACTTCTAAACATCCTGCAATATTACTTTTTATATCGTCGTATATAAAAAAAAAAATGGAATTTTAATTGCAATTTGTTTGAAAGCTGTATCTCAATTTGTTTCTGAGTTATTAATATTTTTTTTGGTAGTTTTTATTACTTTTTTGTCATAGTGGCAACAGAAGTATCCATATCTGTTGTAAGTAAATTGAAAATACAGATTACTGTATAGACCAATCAGAAAACGAATAAAATGCGGGATTCAATTAATAAAACGCTTCAGATATGTTTTTGATTTCCTACCCTGACCGAGGACAATAACCATTTTTCCAAATGGTTAATAATTATTCTAAACAGTTTAAGGAAAGTTAGCATTTAAGGATGTTAATCAATCAGATTTCTTTCAGTCGTTTTTCAGAAAGTCATTTTGGATTTGTTTTTAAACTTCAAAAATTAGTAGCCCAACACTGGTACTGGTGCATTTACCTTACAGAGCAAATAAAAAAAAAGAATATGTTTTTCCAGCGAAGAAGTGGTAAATTCATGATCATAGGTTCTTGTACAAGTTGATATGACTTCATTCATCATATGTAGAAGGGAAGAGTCTCTATAACATATAATCTCAGAACCTCTCCGGGGAAAGAGCCGCTAGTTAATTGCTATTCGCTCCTGAAAAAAAGGCACTTTCCTTACACTCATAATAATTGCTAAATGATTAATTTTGAAAATTTTTTTATTATATCATTATTGCAAGAAGGATATCCAAAAAACAGTTTTACAAATGAATAATATTGATTATTTGCATAAATGTGCATGTTTAAAGACCATGCAAATTTTGCATGAAACTTTGCATGATGTAGATAAATTTCTATCAGAGATTCAATGTACCTCTATCGTTTACTTTAACTAAGTAACAGTAGAAATGCAATTAAGTCATGTCTCTACATAACGAAATCAATTGTTCCAGTCAAGAAATTCATTATACAGACAATGGCATTGAAAATTTCCATTTAATTGGTAAACTTTGGAGAAAAAAAATTCAGGGGCCTCATCCCTTGTAATTAAGATTTTGAAATGTTTAATACTAAATATTAACTAGATATTGTATTTTTTATTTATTTAAACAATTTAGAGATCGAAAAATAACGATTATTTGAAAGCATGTTGAAAACGTGCATAAAGAAAACCTATATTTGTTTTAAACGAACAAATCTGTAATTTTTGAAAATTTTAACACTTTAAGGGGTTTTGGGAGTCTTACTTTTTACTTGGTAGTGCAATTTAGCAACAGGTCAGATTTCTTTTTTTTCTCAGTCTCTATAAAACATAAATGCATAAAATTTTTATATAGATAACCTAATATCTCTTCTATTTAAAATATTTTTTTTTATATATTCAATATTGAAATTTTATTATATTTTTTTATGTTTAATTTTGAAAAAAAAAATAATTAATATTGTTTTTTGATTTGCATGCACTGCGCGCAAGACTGTAGCAAAACTATTGATTCAAGAGTTCCCAAAATATTGATAATGATGTAAAACTAATGTATCTTGAACGCATTTGTCAGCAATTTATTTATTTATTTTATTTGAAATTTAAATTTAAAATTAATTAAATTAAAAATGAAAAAAAAAACTCATTCTTTTATAGAAAATTTGCCAATTTTAAATAATCAACGCAATTATAATACTAAATTTGAACTAAAAACTATTTGAAAAAGTTATTTGAAGTATACGTTCAAGATACATTAGTTTTAAATCATTATCAGTATTTTTGGGTGCTCTTGAACCAATAGTTTTGCTACAGTTTTGCGCGCAGTGCATGCAAGTCAAAAAACAATTTAAATTTTTTAATCAAAATTAAACATAAAAAAATAAAATTCCAATATAGAATATTAAAAAAATTATTTTAAATATAAGAGATATTAGGTTGTACATATTAAAAATTTTATCTATTTATGTTTTATAGAGACTGAAATTAAATGTGACATGTTGATAAATTGCACCGCCAGGTAAAAAGTAAGACTCCTGAGACCCCTAAACGAGGAATGCAGAATTGAATCGGGAATATTTTCTTTAATATAAAGTCATCACCTTATAACATGAAAGAAACTCATTATTTCATTTCGTAATTTTTTTTTCCTTGCTGTAAATTTTCACTTTTACTTTCATTGCCCTCTTACCATTATTGTTAACAACGACGTTTAAAATTTCAGTACCAGTGGGATTCTGCGCAACAATTAGATTGTCATTCATCTGCCATCCATTGAAGCTTTTGCTAAACAAATGAAGCAAAATTTCTAAAAGATTTCTTTATATGGAGATAGATATTTCGCTATATGGAGATTAATTTTAATATAGTCATGAGAAAAAGTGACTCTTACTAAAAATTCGTTACGTTGAGAAATTCTTAATATGGAAATTCGTTATAGAGAGACTCGACTGTATTTACCTGGAATATGTTTCTATAGCAAAACTACTAGAAATAATTTCTATAGTTTAACAATAAAAAAGTAAGCAAATATTCAGAATTCACTTCTGTAACTAAACCACTAGGGAGTATGTTAACATTATGTTATAAATGTAATTTATTACCTAGAATGCATTTCTAGAACTAAACTATCTCCAGTGATTAAAAAATTATACCCTTTCACAAACATTTTAAAATATGAATTACATTGATTTTATTCATATGCATGAATTTTTGTGCAATAAACTAGATCCCTTCTATACACAGGTAAATATGTATACATTTTTGACAAAGAAAGTAGATAAATATCTATCCAAGGTTAAATGCACATAGTATAATATCTACTTCAAGTAAATAACATTAGAAATGTAATTTCATAAAAGAAGGAAATTAATTCAACTATCCTTACATTTATATCAACTCTAATTACACAACAGAAAATATGTAATTCCATTTGAATCTAAATGATGAGTTCAAATGCAGTTTTGAAAACAAAGCTCCAGCCATAGATAAGCTAAAATAGCTGTAATTTTCTTTAATTTCATTCATTAAGGGTAAAATCTCAGACATATGATGTGAGATATTTAGGGGAGACTAAGGGAATAGGGTATGTTTATATTTCTTATTCTAGAAAGTGTAATTTAGGAAATTCGTTGATTTTTTTAAACAGACAATTACTTTAAACAATTTTACATTAATTCATATTTTAAAATGAATAAAAATGTTAGTAATTGCTTAATTGTTAACCCGTTTATGCCTAGCGTCCCATTTTTGGGACGCTTCAAATTTTAATAAATCTGTATAATTTTCTTCTTTTTTATAACATGAAAATTGTATGAAATGATTATTTATAAATGTCTTTATCTATTACCGAAATATGGTAGCATAAGATGGATATTTATTTGCTTAACCCTTAAATGCCTGATTTTTCAAAAATCATTGTAATAATGTTTTTCGGCTTTCATTTTTTAAATAAATCATGGGAAAAATACTTTAAAAAATCATATTTTGTTTTAAGTATGGTTTACGGCTAAAAAACAGTTTGTTACTAATCGGAAATACTGGTCTTTAATTGAAAAAATAATTTTCCTTGATAGAATTCTATAATATTAAACACACAAAAATTTTAGGAACTATAATAAGAAATAAATTTTACTTGCTCACTGCAGAACAAAATAGGGTATTTCGCAAGCTTCCAAACAAAACAAAAAGAACAAGTAGCAATAATTGAAAAAATAAATCTATCTTTATTCTTAAACAGCACAAGTGTTGCTATCTACATGTTGAAAATCGATTTAATAATATTTTCAGAATGTATTTTATTGGCAACATTAGGCATTATAGCTTCAATATTATATTAATAGTATTTTAGAGCCTAAATTGGGTATGTTGCCGAAAAGCAACAACCGGCATTAAGGGTTAAAATGAAGGCATTTTTCGAAGTTTATGGATTTTCCGTTTTCATGATGGCGAATGTAAAAAGTAAGTTTATTTTTGTTTTTTCTACCAACTAACCAAATAAATAAGTCATAATCGTAGCTTGTAGACTTCTTTGAAATACGTATTTTTTTTAATTGCGAAATTATGTGTTCAAGCCTATATTTTATGCATTTTTGTAATGTATAAAATTTAGGGCGCTAGGCAAGAATGTGTACATATTTTTATTAGCCATTTAGGGGACAGTTATTTAGGTAAAGTCCTTTTCAAGATGATTATAAAACAAATTGTTTTAAAGCCTCAAATACAATTATTCTTAGTTTATTATTACTAATACATATAATGTTATTAGTGTCTGTAAAGAAATATCCATATTTTTTTAGTAATTCATAAAAATACAAATTATAGTGTATAATATACAACTTAAAAGTTTATTTTATATAAATATAGGCAAAACATATAATTATGCATATTATATTATTACAAATATTTTGCATATTCTCATATTTAGTACGTTTACATTTTATCAAATAAATACAAAAATTGTTTAGCGTAAATTTTTTTAGTATTTTTCCATTTCATTTGACAACATTTAAAAGTGATTTGACCAACAAATTCGAGAAAATTAAAATTCAGGCACAAATGGGTTAAAAGAGAAATAAACTTGAAATACGAAATGAAAATTTGACCCTTTATACTTCGACTCCGGGATCTAATGGAACAAACCGATGTCTATCAGGACACATTAATATTAAGTCGAGTCATGAGTAGTAATTTCCGATGCACTAAGTAGAATCTATTGTTCGTATCTATCGACTATGAGTCATCGGGTAAAACGAGTTTTTCTTTTGATTATACACTGAGTGTCCCAAAAATGACTGATAGATTTAAAAATTCAATAACTTGCAAACGGTTGCAGATATTAAAAAAATTCTTGCAGTAGTGTTATGTAAGATGTCAGGAGTTTTAACGCTGCGATTCTCAGTTTTAGTTACAAATAGCATCAATAGATGGCGCTGCAAGCAATAACTACTAAATCCAGGCTCGATCTTTCGGCCTCTCTCTTCTTCCATTTGAAAAAAGATTAAAATGTATTGAATGGATCCCGAAGTACCAGAAATCGGATCTGGACTGAGCACATATTGCTCTCAGCGCCATCTATTGTTTGAAATTCGAACTAAAATCAAGAATTACAGTAAAAAACTCCTGACATCATACATAACTCTCCTGCAAGAATTTTTTTAATATCTGTCACCGTTTTCAAGTTATTGAATTTTAAAATCCATCATTCATTTATTGGACACCAGGTAAATGAGGATTCAGTTGGTCTTCTGTCAACTGTTTTGTGTGATGCACGTTATATTAAGGCTGTTCTCAAAGAGGCAAATTTATGACATAAGTTCAATGACATATTCAATAATCGGTAATAGCTAATCTGTTTATTTGTTCCCAATACCATCTAGTACAGACTTGTAATAACCGTAACTCTGTAGTCATAATAAATTATAACGGATTTCGAAAATTGTGCATTCACAGTATCACAGTGATCACGAAGTTTAGTTTCTGAGTAATCACAAACTGTAATCTAGAAATTTTAACCAAATCGTGATTTTCCCTTAAAATTTGAAATAATCGATAAAATTATTCATGTACTATTATTCCGTAATCCAGCTGTTTCGTTTAAAAACCATGAAAAGTCGGTAAATTGAAATACAGTTTTCAAACATGTTACATTTGAAAGAACACCCTTTTCAGAAATTAATACTCAGAAAATAGAGTACTTTCATGTTAGCTTGGCGCAGGTGATAAATCGACAAATATTGTTCCTATTGACATAATTCATATTGCATTAATTTCACTTGGAATATAAACCTTTAACCCACTTCATTTAAAAAGCATGACTTTTATTTAAAATATAAACATTTCAAATACATATATTACAATTTAAATATATGCCATTAAACTTGTTTCCTTTATAATAAATAACAACAATAATCAATAGCATAGCATTTTATTTCAATTTCAAGGCCTTGTTTCTAACTTACATATGTGAAAAAAAACTGCTATTGGAAAAAAGAAAAAAAAAAGTTACTGGCGACATTTGCCACCGGATAACAAGAAGAGTACTACTTGATTATCCCGTCGACCAATTTCGCCAAATTATATAAATTGCCAAACTACGCACCAAAATATACAAATTGACATAATTTTTATTTAAAATGACAAAAGAACAAATAAATTAGTAAAACATTAATAAAAGTACAAATAAAACGTGGAATTAAAAATCACTTGATGACGTAACAAACATTTGTAACGTGTTTAATGTCTGTGGAATATTTTGCAGATCCTTTGAGAGGGCCTCTCTTTGCCAGACGGCGGGCGCCGCGAAGGATCAGGTGACTTTCGAGAGAATTGATATTTAAAAAACATTTTTTCTTTCTTCTTCCTTTTTAGTTTAGTTTTTATTGTGAATGTGAATCTCGAACGCAGCATGCTGGCTGTGTATTTCTTGATCTTCCGAAAAGGGAGAAATAAATATTCTTGAACATATAAAAGAAATTATCTTGGATTCCCACTGTGGAATATATATATATTTAACAAGTATTATTCAAATGTTTTCGTTGTATATACTGTATATATTTAAAAGTATAAATAGAATAATCAAAGTTTTTAATATTCCTGTGATTACTTATACTGAACAACACCTGCGCCACTTTCAGTTGTGAAATATGCTCGATTAGTTTAATATGATTTAAAACAGATCGTGAATTCTTGAACTTATCTCTCCCAACTTTGATTTAAATTCAGAATAATGTGAAACTAGTGAAAAACATGAAGATTATTCTTTAATGTCAAGTGAATGCGACATTTACGATCAGCCATTATTAATAATTAATCTTATAATTTGGCGGTAATTTTCTTCGTCGACGGGATAATCAAGTGGTACCTATAAAAGTACCGAAAATAGAGTTGAGTTTTCTAAGAGTTTGCTTTTAAATTAAAAACTATCTTCATTGGTTCATAGAGGAATGACGTAAAACGCATATTAATACTACAGGAATTAAAATATTCAATGCGCGAAAGTTTTTAAAATTTTTATCAATGAATTTTCATTGTTTACATTTGTAAAATTAATCACGATTTTAAAAATAGTTTGTCGATTGCACAATTCATTGAATTTTTTTAAAGTTTTGATTGTTTTGCTGGAAAAAATGTTGAATAGAGGTAATTTCATGTAGTAGAGATTTATATTTAGACAGAAAAGTTTTCTCATCACATCTCAAATTAAAATTAAGTCTAACATGGCTCCACCTTATCCTTGACTGCTAAGACAAATGGGTTCTTAAGGGAATCGTTGCATTGCCTTTTATTATATTTAGATTCTAATCGTAATCCTATCATAATGCAATTTCTCAGTAATTTGTATTGGGAAGCTATAAAATCATAATTTCTCTCTTGTGCAAGGTTACGGAATACCCTCTTTACCATTTTTCATTAAAAAATAGTAAGCTTCTGATAAATATTTCAAGAAACTGTCTTCATATCACTTGTGTATACTGAGGGTGTGTGTCTGTGAGGGGGGGGGGGGGGGGAGAAAGATTGATCGAGGTATTCATCATATGTAGAGTACAAAATCTATGTAGTCGAAATATAATTATAATTAACTTGCTCAAGTAATTTTGATATAAAAAACAATTTCAATTGTAACCCAAACGTGATTGTAGTAGAAAATTGGTAAAATTAGGGTATTAAAATCCTTTTTTAAAATCGGGTATCAAGAAACGGAATGATAATATAAGTTTCATAAACAGAAGCATATTCGTAATCTGGTTTCAGAAATAAAAAGTAATCGTAATCGATTACAGTATTGTGAAATCGATTTAAAAAGTGTGGTCTAGTATTGCCAAAACACAGAGAAAAATCAATTACGATTTCAGAGAATTCTTGCTTCACTTTATTTATTTCATACATTTTAATCTAAAAATATGAAATAAAGAAAAAAACACAAGCAAATATTATATCCTAGATTAAATGTGCATTTATCATTTACTCCAAGAAAGTAACATTAGAAGTATAATTGAGTAAAACAAGTCTATGAATCTAAGAGATCTTCACAGTAATTACATTTTAGCAAACATATAATTATAGTTGAACCTAAATGATAAGTTTAAATGTTAGATATTAAAATGCTTAAAGCTCAAGTTACAATTAGTGCTTAAAGTATAAGTAAATTAAGGTAACTGTAATTAGTTTCATTGACTCAAGATAGGTTATTAAATATTAATGAGAAAAGCACTTAGCTCATACATTACCAAAGTAGTGTTTTGTTCATTAATATTTGGAATAAATTTTAATGAATTTTAATTACTATCCCACATGTAATAGTATGAATTTTCTAACAGAATTCATGTAATATAGAATGTTTCAAAGTAATTAAGTTATGATTTGGGATAAACTATGTATGTGCATTCAGTATGTTAAAAAAACCCGTACTGATTTTAAAATTCAATAATCTGTTAATTATGATAAACATAAATGTGTATTAAGTGGTATTTTTAGGTATTATTCACACACAAAGTAACTCATAAATTTCACATTTAGTGATTAAAAAAGAACACTTTTAGTCAATAGATGGAACTGGGATTGCTCAATATGTAAGAATGCAAACCTAAAGAGTGAAGTTTGATCTAAAGATCTTTCGTTTTTACTCTTGATCCCCTTTAGCATGTTTTCATATTCATGATACATTTTATAAGAAAAAAAATTAGAGATCAGCAGAAAATTCTTTTTCGGCCCAAAGTCTGAATTTCGCCTAAGATTCATTTTCACCGAAAATGCTGCCGAAAGTTCGGCCATTACCGAAGCTCGACCGAAACTATCTGTATTCTCGTTTTTTCCTTTGAAAATTTTCAACATTACTCATTGATTTGACCTGTAACGACTCAAATGAGGCACTTTAATTTATTGCTATGAATTTCATTGTTTATAATTATCAGTCATCTTTGACTCAAGACGTGAGTGCAAATTATAAATCAAGCTATGCATATATGACTAAACTTTGAAGACGCTTTCTCCGTGCTCATTAAAAGCTGAAGACTTAACAGTAATAGAAATTTTTTAGCCTGAAACCGCAGAAGTGTATTAAATGCTGTCTAAGAAAGGTAACAGATGAAGATAATTTACAAAAATCATTATAAAAGATAAATCGAGGTATGTTTACCTAAAACATTCTTTTATTAGATGAAATACGTATAACTAGAATATCACTCTGTTTTGTGGATGAATTAATTACATTTTATTTTATATGAAAATAGAATGTTCTGTTCAGAGGCGGAGAGAGCCAAATTAGGACTAGTAAATAAAATCTCCAAACAGGGGCGCATTTCCAAAACGTTTTTTAGGGGAGCGGTGAAGGTGGCAAAATTTTTCTTTGGCGGAAGTGAGCAAATGTTTATTTTGATCTTGTCGTGCACATCTGAGAAAAATAAAGATACACTTTCATTCTTGCATATATTTTTAAAATCATGTAAAGTGCTCAATAATGTTAAATATTCCTCACTTTGAGATTGTTGATATAAAAAATAAAATTGACAATTAATAATTTCTAGGCTCAAGTGTTGTCTTGAGCAAGTTATTTTCTCTTTTGTGCATTTTTAAAAATCTGATGCATTTTTATCATATTCTTTAACGAGGACACTGCCATCCACTAGCTCTCCCAAATAGCTCTGCCGTTTGCGAAGAACACGCATGTACTTGCATAAAAGGGGGTAAATCTGGAAGGTATTAAAATTAATGTACATTTATGAAATTAATTATTTTTGTATAATTTATATGTTTATTAAAACTTAATTAAATATTCATTATTGAATTTGTTCTCCGTTTTTTAACAACGTTGTTGAGTAATTATTGATGAATGCGTATGATTATTGATTGTCATAAAGTAATAAAATATAAAAGTTATTATTTATGTTCTGCTTTTGTTTGAAACTTATACACATGCTTACATATATACAGGGTATATCTGAAATACTTCAACAAACTTAGAGGGATGATAGTACCCATGAAGACGAACAAAAAATGCAATGGAACACGGAGTCTCAAATGAAGTTTAAAGGATGAAAATCGAGAAAATGAGTCTGGAAATGGACAAACAGACAAGAAAGAAACACTCCAGAAAATTATTTATTGCTCAAAATAGGTACAACACAGCTCGTGATGTCAAGAGAAAACAAATATTTCACAACAATTGTTCAAAGTGTCGTCCGCGGTCATTATTACACAGAGTATATCTACAGACGAACGACTGGCGGACACGCTCGAAGACTTCTGGAATTTCCTGGATTTCTCCTGCAGCGGATTCCTGCTCGCAGATTTGTTTGGCTTCCTTCCAAGTTTTTGTTATTTCTTTCTGACCGGATATACACAAAGTGAAAGGAAAACCAGCTTCGTGTTACTAGCCAGTTCTGCAGAAAAGCAGCATGCGAGATTTCAATATTTTTATTAGTTTTGCAATTTTCACCCTTTAAACGTCATTTTCGACCCCATGTTCCATTGCATTTTTTGTTCGACTTGATGAGTACTATCATCCCCTTAAGTTTGTTGAAGCATTTCAGATACACCTTGTATACGTATATTTTGTTTGTTAGAAAAGTGTTTATATGTATAATTAATTATATTAATGTACGTATTAATTACTTTAATTTTTTTGGGCAATTTCGTTTTTGTTTTCAGCCGAATCTGGAAGAATACCGAAATTCGGTTTCGGTCAAACACTAAAAATAATATTGATTTGGTTATTAATGTTTATCTCTAAAAGTATCCAAATAATGCACAAAGAACAAAAAATATATTTCTATTAGGTAGCTTTCATTACAAAAAGCTACCTATTGCAGCCGTTCGGAGGAAAGCGATTTCAAAAAATTTTGGTATATTTTCATCGATCATGACCCCCAGACCCCGAAACCACCCTCCGTTCAAAATTGATATATATATATATATATATATATATATATATCCATATATATATATATCTGACCTATGTCACACTGTAACTCTCGTATTTATGAACCGATTTGGATGTAATTCGGTGTGTACATAGTACACACCAATGTCTCGACCGAGTTCGTTGGCCAGCTTCATCCGCCCTTTTGTTTCAAAATGGCGGCCATTTAAAAATGTTTTAAAAATTTAAAATTTTAAATGTGGTACCAAAAAATTGAAAATGGAAAAATATTTTTTTCTTATGTATTTGACCTTTATACAAAGACTCCGGAGCAATTTTTGTTTCGTCTATATCTTAAAAAATGGCTGAGTTATAGCATTTTGAATTTCTAGCGTGGCTGACATTTTGAAACGTCCTAAATTTTGTCACGAGATAAAAGGCGTATTTATGAACCGATTTGGATGTAACTTCGTTTATACATAGTACATACCAATGTCTCAACCGAGTTCGTTGGCCAGCATCATCCGCCATCTTGTTTAAAAATGGCGGCCATTTAAAGTTTTAAGAAAAATTTAAATTTGAAATGTGGTACCAAAAAATTGAAAATTGAAAAAATATTTTTTCCTTATGTGTTTGACCTTGATAAAAAGATTTGGGAGCAGTTTTTGTTTCGTCTATATCTTAAAAAATGGCTGAGTTATAGCATTTTGAATTTCTAGCATGGCTGACATTTTGAAGTGTCCTGATTTTTGTCACGTGATAACAGATGTATTTATGAGCCGATTTGGATGTAATTCGGTGTGTACATAGTACACACCAATGTCTCGACCGAGTTCGTTGGCCAGCTTCATCCGCCATCTTGTTTCAAAATGGCGGCCATTTAAAAAAATTTTAAAAAATTAAAATTTAAAATGAGATACCAAAAAATTGGAAAATGAAAAAGATTTTCTTCGTATGTGTTTGACCTTAATACAGAGATTCCGGAACAGGTTTTGTTTCGTCTATATCTAAAAAAATGGTTGCGTTATAGCATTTTGAATTTCTATTGTGGCTGACATTTTAAAACGACCTGATTTTTGTCACGCGATATCAGGCGTATTTATGAACCGATTTGGATGTAACTTGATCTGTACATAGTACATACCAATGTCTCGACCGAGTTCGTTGGCCAGCTTCATTCGCCATCTTGTTTCAAAAGGGTTGCCATTTAAAAAAAAAAGTAATTTAAAATATAGTATTAAAAAATTGGAAAATGAAAAACATTTTTTTTGTGTGTGTTTGGCCTTGATACAAAAATTCTGGAGCAGTTTTTGTTTCTGAAAATTTGTTCTTTTGTTTATATCTTAAAAAATATTGAATTATAGCATTTTAAATTTCTAGCATGGCTAACACTTTGAAACGATCTTGTATTTGTCACGCGATAACACACGTATTCGCCTATTTCGATGGAAGAAGGCATGTGGATAGTATACATCAATATCTCAACCAAGTTCGCTGGCCAGCTTCATCAGCCATCTTGTTTCAAAATGGCGGCCATTAAATTAAAAAAAATTATATTTAAAGTGAGGTGCAAAAAAAAAAAAAAATAAAATAAAAATTGAAAAAGGTTTCTTTCATAAGTATTTGACCTTGATATAAGCATTCACGAGCATTTTTTGTTTGTCTTTATCTTAAAAAATGGCTCAGATATAGCAGTTTCAATTTCTAATGTGGGTGACATTTTGAAAAACTTATTTTTTGCCTGCGACAGCACTCGTATATATCAACCGATTCCGATGTGAGTGAGCATGTGCACAGCCATTACTAAGGTCTCGACCAAGTTCATTGATTAGCCTCATCCACCATGTTGTCTTAAAATGGCAGGAACTTTAAATAATCGCCGAATTTGGCAGCCAAATATAAGTTAGTTTAAATAAAAGCAGCTTGGATAAAGCTGACTAATTTCGCGAAATTCTCATTCATAATGATTTAGTATTGATAAAAATTAATATTGAATCTCCTATATTCGGTTTCCACTAAATTGAGCTTCGTGTGTTTGAATAATATAAGTTGGCTTTTTTAAAATAAGGAAAATGAAAGCTGCCTCTTCCTCCCGGCACTGGCCGGAAGGACTTTTCGAGATTACATATGCATTTATTATTTACTCCAAGAAACATTAAAACATTAAAAGTATAATTAAATATAACATTAGAAATATAATTCAGCAAAACAAGTCTATGAATCTAAGTGATCCTCACGGTAATTATATTATTGCAACTAGATCTTTAAGTATAAGTGAATTAAGGTTACTCTAAATAGTTTATTGACTCAAGATAGGTTATTACGCATTAATTAGAAGGTCACTTGATTCTTGCATAGAGGCGTAGTATTTTGTTCATTACTAACTGATATATATATATTATTGAACTTATTCCCGTACATTTAATAATGTAAATTTTCTTAGAAAATTTATGTAATACACGTTTTTGAAAAGTGTATTTAATTTAAGGTTTGATATAAACCATTAAATAGTGAGTACGGCAAACAAATAAAACAAAGCACAAATAACTAAGGATCGACAGAAACATCTTTTAAAGACCGAAAACTGAATTTCGGTATTTAACCGAATTTCGGTACTCTTCCTCTTTTAGTTCGAAAACGAAACCAAAAAGGAAAATGTCCAAAAATTGTTTTTAAGTAATTAATATATACAGAAATATACAGAATTATTAATTAATTATACTTGAGGCCAGTGTTCTCGCTGCCGTTCGCCTATGCGCCAAATCGCGACAAAATTCTTTTGGCGAGTAAACCAACAGTCAAATTCGACAAATTGCGAGTGCTCAGTTTGTGTGTTTGTGTATGTGATGTGCCAATACAGTCGAGATTCTTAGGCGCGTTATTAAACGATTCATGTCGCTTTACATGTTCAGTCGCATCGTGCCATTTACATTGCTCTATATATAGAGACTAGTGTAAATGCCCGTCCTAGGACGGTGGGTAAAAATTGTGTTTTTCACTTAAAACTTGAAAAACTGATAAAAAAATAATTTTTAAGAAGCGTTTAGATGAGCAAAGTTCGGCTAGTTTATGTTCTAATACACACAATAAGTATTTACAATATTTCTGGGTAAACCAGGTTTTCCGGCTAATATACTATAACAAAATTAAGATTTCTTAATAAAACAAAAAATTAATAAATATGCAGTAAAAGTGCATAATTAAAACAGTCTGCTGCAACTATTGAAATAATACTATTTTTTAATAAAACTTTGAAATTGTATTTTATCGTTTACCTCCCCTTCCCCCCCCCCCTCCAAATTTTTTTTAAAATATGTATATTGATTAATAAATAAGTATCTCGGGTTGAATCCCAACCGTCTAAACCCCTAAGCTTCTGTCCTCCTGATGCAAAGCTATAAATCAAAAATTATTAATTTTACTTTTCGTATAAATATTAATTTTTTACTTTTAAAATATGGGATATGTTTTTTTTTTAAGTTTAAGTTTACATACACCTGTATATAGAAAAGGAAAATATAAGTAATGTGTAATTTAAAAATAAGTTACAAAATGCGAGGATATTATTTCAGGGGAGGGTGAGTCTAATCCCCTAAGCTTCTGTCCCCCTGATGCACAGCTATAAATCAAAAATTATTAATTTTACTTTTCGTATAAATATTAATTTTTTACTTTTAAAATATGGGATATGTTTTTTTTTTTAAGTTTAAGTTTACATACACCTGTATATAGAAAAGGAAAATATAAGTAATGTGTAATTTAAAAATAAGTTACAAAATAATAAGCCTAAAATATTTAAATTGATTACTTTAAAAAAAAAAAAAACATATCATTGTTTTTCGTGAATCACTTTATATGAGAAATAAATTATAATTCCTTACATGTCGCAAAGAAAATTTAATATGATTGCAACTTAAGTGGTCTCAGGACTCTTAAAGCTTTAAAATTTATGAAATTTTAATTTTTTTATACGTTAAATTCCTATCTTTTCTGAGCATTTTGATGTAATTGTTTCCTTGAAATTCCTATTAGAACGAAGTTATGGCTTTTACATTTATACACGTTCAATAGCTGAAGCGTCCTTTCGGATACTTTGAAACCATTTTTCTCCAAATGACGTTTTTGGGCATAACGCACACGATATCTCAAAAACTTATGAATATTTTCTCATGAAATTTTCAAAACATATGTTTCATGTTAGTCTCTGTAAACTGAACCTAAAATTTCTTTTTTATTGTTCAAAACAATATATTTTTAGGTGATTATACTGTTGAAATTTTCTTAATTTTGCATTAGCTAAATACAACTTTGTATTAAAAATATAAAAAAGCTTTAAATACAAATTTATTTAGGTTCAGGGTCATTATTACAATGAAGTATAAGTAGGCACCAAAATTTTCATTCTAGTTGCAATACTTATTTTGTAATCGTGCGCGTGTTATGCCGATTTTTTGCTCGTCGAATGTCTAACAGTTTCGAGCCCCCTGTAAATGCTAATTCTGCATCTTATAATTTTTTAAATACATGAAATGAAAGAACATACTTATATATTTTATTCCAATTAAAATTGTGTTTTAAAATCAAATACATTTTAAGATATTAAATGTTGAAAATGATCTTTTTTTTTTCATTTTTTCCACTTTTAAGAGTCCTGAGACCCCTTAATGCTTGACATAATCTCAAGTGACACTTGGCGATTTATTGTTGTGGTGTAATGCGATGTGCCTTGCACTGATTTGTTAGGAAGAAGTGTCTACTACTGCACAATTATCAGGACTTGTAACCTTGAAAAGTAATCGCGGGATTCTTGTTTCTTGTCAACCAATGGGAGAATGGATCCTTTTCCCCTTGAGTCTCTTCCTGGGAGACTGGTAAGATTGATGGATTCGCCCCGCCCAGTGTTACACTGGCTTTTATTATATAGAGATTCTGACTCAACACCAATTTAGTTTAACACGTTCACGCCGACGCGGTGGGTCACACTCGACTGTCTCAGAGTTGTCAAGTCTCCGGCTTTTTGGACACCACTATTATTTTAGAGAAAATGTTGTTCCTTTAAATCGCCCAATTTTTCTAATTAAATAACACAACATTTTCTGTATTAAAATACTGGTATCCAAAGAGCCGGAGACTTGGCAGCTCCGAGACAGTCGAGTGTGACCCACCGCGCCGGCGTGAACGTGTTAACAACAGGCAAAGACACAGGATTATGCGATTGGTATTTCTCTATTGTTAGTTAATCACTATGTATGCTCCAACGTCGCGGCAGTAAAAACGTAAACAAAATTACTCGCATTAAGCGCTAAATAGAGAAAACTTTTGCTGGAATGCGGTTTTGAAATTAGCCATTTACCATACTATTTATTAAATGTATGCAAAGTATCATTCGCCGGTGAAATTTTTGCAATCGGTTAAGAGTCGAAATCTCATAGACATGTTTAGTGTATATTTTCACATCGGTAAATCAAAGATTGCTGTATTTAATTTTTATTTAGACAGCTAAAAAAATATCTGAAACATTTACACATTTAGGAGACATTTAGAATGTACTTATTTTTAATAGTTTCGGTAGCAGATATTCGAATTTCTATTATATAAGCAATTACAAAAATTTAGGTTATTTTAGAACATATTGAAAAAAAGAGATACAATAAATGATTAAAAATAGGTTTTTTTCAGTGTTTCAAGCCGAATCTATTTTGATGACATTTTTGTTCATTTGGTTACTGTTTTTCTTTTCTAATTTGCCAAATCGCTAATGTTGGTCAAAAGCCAGCGAGAACACTGCTTGTGGCCCTAATTGGCTCTCTGTGGCTCTGACCAAAACTCTTTATTTTCATATTAAACTAGTCGGATGTACCAATCCCAAAACTTTCTTCTATCTCATACATGTTAATACTTCAAAATTCTCTGTCACACTGCCAAAATTAAATGGCAATGATTTTGGCCCATGAATGAATGGCCCCTCCCCCCATGATGGGCATTTCTGAAGATATGAAATTCCGTGCATTAGTTCTTGAGATATGACTACCGCTGAAATCATGTAAATTCAGCAAATGCAGCCTAGCAACGCCACCTATTGCCTGCTTTACACCAAAACCTATGTTACACCAAAACGACCAAGCAACAACTTATGTCAACATCTAACTGAATCTGAAGTTTGGGGAAAATCAATGCACTAGTTTTTAAGATAGAGCTATTGCAAAAATCGTGAAAATTCTAGCATAGCACCTATTGGCGATTAACACCAAAACCTAATCAGCAACAACTTGTGTCAACGCCTAACTAAATCTGAAAATTCGTGCATTAGTTCTTGAGATAGAGCTATTCTGGGAATCGTGAAAAATGTAGCACAGCAGCGCCACTTGTTGGGCAATTTACACCAACGCGTAATCAGCCCCAAGTCATATCTGGCACTAACTGAATCTGAAGTTTGATGAAAATCCGTGCATTAGTTCTTGAGATAGAGCTATTGCAGAAATCGTGCAAATCCAGCAAAATGCAACATAACAGCGCCACCTGTTGAGCGATTTACACAAAATAGTGTAAAACGTCAATTCATGTCAAAAACTAACTGAATGTGAAATTTGATGAAAATCCGTGCATTGGTTCTGGAGATTAAGTTATTGTGGAAATCCTGAAAAATGCTGCATAGCAGAGCCACCTGTTGAGCGATTTACACCAGACACTAATCAGTACAAATTTATATCAGTGACTAATTGAATATTAATTTTTATTAAATTCCGTGCATTAGTTTTTGAGATAGAGCGCCCACAAAGTTTGTGTCAAATACATACATACAGACAGACAGACAGAGTCACAGACTCACAGACAGACATTTTGTAAAAACATGTTTTTTAGGATATCTGACCACTAAAATGTGTAAATCCGTCGAAAACCGGAAGTAGAAAATTTTCACGAATGCAATACTTTCTTCTTGTAAAGGTAGAAGAAAGTAATAAAATGTGATTAATTCATCTATGACACAGAATGATTTTCCATTTAATGTGAATTTCATCTAATTAAAAAATTTTTTAGGTATACATACCTCGATTTATCTTTTATAATGATTTTTGAAAATGATCGTCTGTTATATTAGAACTTTTTCAAAGAGTATTCGAAAAACTTCTGTGGTTTCAAACTAATAATTTTTTATTACTGTTAACTCTGAAGTTTTTAATGAACACGTGAAAAGCGTCTTCAAAATTTTGTCATGTATGCATTGCTTACTTTATAATCTGCACCGGCGTCTTGTGTTAGTCAACAGGGAAGTTCATAGCAATAAATGAAGAGTGTTTCATTTGAGCAAATACAGCTCAAATCAATGTGTAATGTTGAAAATTTCCAAAGGAAGAAATGAGACTTTTGAAATACAGATAGTTTCGGCCGACTTTGGGTCGGACCGAATTATAGGCAGCATTTTCGCCGAAAGTGAATTTTGCTGAAAATCAGATTTTGGACAGAAAATAAAAACGATCTAATTTTCGGACGATCCAAACAAATAACCCGAAATTTTTTTAATTCTTTAATTTATTAATCATAATAAAGATAAATATAAATTAAGTGACATCTTTGCACGATAACTGTATAAATCAGTTTTATGTGTAGAACATATTTTTGTCAAAGGATAGCGTCGAGTTAGTGCAGTCTACTAGAATGCTCTAAGTAACGCATAACGCTGGAACAAAAGTTCCTTAGTTTTAAACTCTTCATTCAATTCATTTGTTGAAGCATAAAAAAGTTTGACTATTTTTACAAGCTGAGAACGTGCAATGCCATTCATTGATTAAAAGGTGAATTGTTTATAAATCAATGTGTAGTGAATTTAAGAGATATCTTGTAAATTATATAGGGGAGGTAGGGGAGGTAGGGGAGGTATGATACAATTTTTTTTTACTAATTTCTTACAACCCTTAGAAACCTATTTTTAAACAAATTTTTCGTGTTTTCTTATAAAGTGACCTTTTATTCATTTATTAAAAATATTGTGGATTTAAAAAATAATCAATCAAAAAATATATTCCAATTATTGTGAATGGTTACTACTGTATCAAATCTCCACATTGCTGGGGAGGATTGATACACTGGCAAGGAAGGTTTGATACATTGTTAAGTAAATTGAAAAAAAAAGTGCAGACAATTCAATTTATGTGTCGCACAATTTTTTATGATAAATCTTGAAATACTTAAGTAAAATTTAAAAAGAAATGACATTGACATATTTTTGTTTCAGAAATGTTTTTTACAAAAATATTTAAACAATTGCTATTATTTAAACAATTCTATTAACACACTTTTTAGAAAATAAATAATGAAAAAAAAATCCTAGAGATCTTGCTGTAAGAAAAAATGAAGTGAGCATTGCTGATTTGCAAACAATTTAACATAAATTTAGCACATTTAAGATTTCTTTAACCCTTTTAGTCCAAAGCATTTTCAATGCTAAAGTGTTGAATAAATGAATGGTACCGGAATTTACCAACAAATTTAATTGGAAATAAGAAAAGGGCTATATTTCACTTTCATATTAAATAGAAAATGTTTTACAAAATGGTGGTACCAATGTGACGTTTGGGAATTAAAATTGAGTGGTTTCATAAACATAACCACCACACATGAAATGGTTAAAAGAAAAACTAATAAATCTATCATTTTGGTAAGTAAAATCGGGTGGATTTAATGTTTTTTTAATTTGCCCTTCGTCAATTATAGAAACATCTTCCTTTTCAGGCCATTTAAACTTTTTTCCTTCTACATGACGAGCAAAACGAACTAACCATCTATCATCGCACTGTTTTTCTATGTAACCTACATAATGTCTATGAATAGTCTCTTTGTTCTTCCTTAGCAATTTCAGTAGCTCTTGCTGTAAAACAATAATGAATATTACAGTCCTATATTAGTTTACAACTTAAAAAACTATTAAATTTCAAATATACAAGTGTATCATTTCTCCCCAGCACTAATGTATCATTTCTCCCTATCATGCCTTAATGGATTTGCAAAATGCCAATCTGCTTTCTGGTAAAACTCACTCTAACAATGTGCGTTACAAATAAAAAAAATTACAAGATATTATCTTTACAATAATAAGAGTTATGAAAGAAAATCAATATTTAAAAAAAAAACTACATTGACATTCCAATAGTCTTCAAAATTAAAAGAAAAAAAAAAAAAAAAAAACGTTGTCAGTTCTTTACTGCTAGGTCCAGCTATGATGACCTCTGCGAATAAAAGAAGACTTTACACCTGTTACAATGGCTGTTAATGCCATTTGTTGAGAAAAATTGTCAATGTATCAACCTTCCCTAAGTATCAAACCTCCCCTGCCTCCTTTATTACTAGGGGATCGTACCCGGGCTTCCCGGGTTACAGAATATAGGTGAACAATTTTTTTAAATTGAAACTAATAATCTTTTTATATGCAATAAATTTTTTAGATTGCCAGACATTAAGCTTACAGATTTAGACTTACATTAAACAAGCATTTTTCTTATGAAAAATACGAATTATACAATCAAATAAATTTTTGAAATTTACCAAAAGCGATATTTTCTTATTAGCCGCATGCTAAGAGTTATTTGACCAAGATTTTGCTAGTTACGGCATTCTTTTATATTCTGATAATTTCAGAGCTTATACATGTCTATTAAATTTGTGTTTTATTTATATTATTTTATTTATTTATTCATAGGGAAGTTTTTTTAATAAATATTAGACGTAAGAAAATGATGAACTCTTTATTTTGTTTTAAGGGCAAACGGATTAATCTTTCGTTATCGAGCTCCGTGCGGTATAGATAAATTAAAAAAATACCCCATGCTTTAAAATTGTTTTTAAAACAATAGACAATCAGTAAACTGAGATTAACTTTGCAAACAAATTCCATTTGAAAAGAAAGTCCTATTTGATGATCTAAAAATTTAAATTGTACGATTACAAATATGTTAGATTTGTGGGATTTTTTAAAAATATTATTCTTTTATTTGTTTATAAAAGAGGAATTAATTTCGTTAATTTGTCTTTCATAAATATGTTAGATTGCTGTTTTTTTAATATTATTATTTTATTTGTTTATAAAGGAAGTAATAATTTAGTTAAGCAAAAATAGTCAGAAACAAATGCTGAACAATGTTTGTTGCTTTATGTGCAACATGTTTATTATTATTATGTATTGAAACTGGCACGTGATAAGATAAACTTTAAAAAAATCATGCTTAAGATTTATTTTAGAAAACATAATACATCAGTCAATTAAGATAGAGTTTTTAAACAAATTGCATTTGAAAGTAAATTTGTTTTCTATGGGATGAAAATTGAAATTGTACGATGGTCAGAAGATTAAAAAAATGCAGTAGCGGAAATTTCAAGACCGACATTTGTTCATGAAGTGTTGCCATTCGCAAATTGATATCAGCGTTACGCACAGATACGTTTGTTCTTCAAAATATAGATACTTAATCAGTAAAATATAATAAAGATCAGTTATTAGGATGTGCTTATCAATATAGGCTCTTATGCTTGGTTTTCCGGAATGAAAAACAGTGCATACGCATTTCTCATATCGATATTCATTTAAAAAAAAATTGTATTTTGTTTAATCATTTTAAAATCATTTTAACTCAAAACCTGAAGTCACGATTGTCAGCAACATCTTTTATGTGAACAGACGCACTCTTTACTTGAGATTCTAATCTCAGTTCCGGAGAGTAAAAATTTCCGTAATTTATGATTTTTAGACTCATCAGTTAAAAAATATATATATTAGTAAAATTGGTTCAGCAGAAAGATCAGGGCAGATGACTAAAAAACACACTTTTATTTTAAATACATAGATTATATAAAATTATGAAAAATTAAATTCAGCAAATTATGTTATTTTGATAAAATTATTGTAGAATGTCCTAAAGAATAGCATTAAAATTTTATTATTCCAGAGAATTTTGTACAAAAACTTCAGGAACATGATATTATTTTAAACCTCAAATTATTAGTTTGCTTGTCTAACTCGGCGAAGCAAATCCATCCAGGCGAGAATCATCAATTTCTGTAATATAAATCGCTATTTTTTGCATGTCATCCCTCTTTTATAAAGACACTCTAATTTTTTGCAAAATATTGCGTTTTATCGGTGTGTAATTTCGATTACCTTATTTTTATAAGAGAAGCATTTTCACCTGTGAACAATTTCAAAGCAGCTGGGCTGTGAAAATGACGCACTTCTACAAAACATAATTCAGTTTCAAGAATTAAAATACACGCTTTTTTATAAAATGACGTCCTTTGCATCTCTAAAGCTTTTCCACTTTTATAATCCAGCCTTAAACTTCGTCTACAGAAATGTATGCATATGACGTCATCATCACGGAATAACAGACAATATTCTTGACATAGCCCGTATTTTAATTTTAACTTTTTTTTCAGGTTTTATGAGAAAATGGCAACAAAAAGATACAGTAATCTCCTATTTTCGACTATTTTCCCTTTTCTTTCAACAGAAATGGGGCACTTTTGTTGCCACGATTAGAAAATGGTATTAAAAACTACAAAAAAATTAATATCTCAAAAATAAATTGAGATACAGCTTTCAAACAAATTGCATTTAAAAGAGAATTTATTTTCTTATACGACGGTGTAAAAATTTAAAATGTGCAATGTTTAGAAGTTTAAAAATTCACAGTAGAGAAAACTTCAAAACCAAAATTTTATTTAAAATTTCAAAGTGTTGCCATTCGCAAAATGAGGTGTGTGTTACGCACAGATATGTTTGTCCTTTATAATATAGATAGATAGATATGTTAAATACAATATTGTGGGTTGCCTTACATATTACACTCATTGGAAATTAGATGGCATTGCGTGTTAAATGTTATATTCATAAAAGAAATATATGAAATGATAATAATAATTATCATATCCACATATTATGCCCTAATAATTGATTTATATTAGGAATACATGTAATGAAAGAGCAAAATATTTCTTGCAATGTTGCTTCAATGTGTACAAAATTCATCTCGATATTTGGTCATTATTCCATGCTAATATTGGTAATGCTGTTCAAAATATTGCCAGAAAAACAATACTGGTCCAATATTGTTTTGTTAATATGAGACGCTTAAATTCATAACATTTCAATAATCTCTGCTTTTGAAACCAAAATTTGAAACTTGATGTCAACGAGGAGATCTGATGTAAATACACATCAATAAATGCTTTCCCATATCTTATTATTATGATTTTCTGTACTAGGGGGGGGGGGCATTCCACGTCAAATCAGGCAGTAAAATATCAATATGTAACCCACCATCACAGATTTTAATGAAACTGCGTGTGTTTGTTCTTACTATTAAGATATGATCATCAGTAATTTTTTTTGCTCCTTGGTGAAATAGTTTCTGAGAAAACAATTGTCAAAATTTTGAAAAACTGCCATCAGTTGGCATTCTTGGCTGCTCGATTTTCAAATGTAGCATAGCATAAATATTATCATATTTCAATATCTATTCCACAAATCATCTTCAAATAATTTATGCATAATATATAGGGTACGTATTTTATGAAAAAAAATACTGTTACGCTTATATAGCATTTTAAGTGTGTCTAAAAAAATGTTGAATCTTTGAAGTCGTGATTTTTTTATGAAAAATAATGCATTAACTAAAATAGCATTATTAACAAAAGGCGGTATTTTTATTAAATATATTTTTTATGGGAGATATACTTAAAGGTGTCCTTTACCTGATTCTGAAACAAAAATATTGGGATTTTGGGTGTTTTTGGTAGTATTTCCTATTTAAAAATATTTTGAGGTGCATTTCATTCAATATTTTGAGTCATTCCATGTCAGTTCCCCTAAGCCATTTAATCACTGTCACAAATTTCAATGAAATTGGGTTTGTTTATAGCTTATTTTAAGACGTAATCACCTTTAATTTTCTTGATCCTAAGTAAAATATTTTTTAAGATAAAAAATATCAAAATTTTGAAAAATTGTTTTAAATTTTTTTAATGACAGTTCGATATTCAAAGACTGCATTAAAAAAAAAAAAAAAAAAGTCATTTCAATATAAAATCACTAAATAGGTTTCAAATAATGTATATGTGACAAATAATGTAGGCTGATTATTATTTCTTGTTTTTTATCATGTTTAAACACTAAGAGTGTCTTTTATCTTATGAATTTCTAAAATCAAGAATTTTGTCAAAAATAGTGTTAATCAAAAATTTATTATTAACCGAAGGCAGGGTGTTATTGCTTTTTTTTTAATTGTACGTAAAAATATCTTTTAAATGGTTATAAATTAAAAATAGTGAACATATGAGAAAAAATTATCAAAATTTTGGAAAAATGCCACTAGTTGCCATTAATGATTGTTCAATTTTCAAAGGCCTCATTTTATATATAAAATCACATTTAAATAACTAATAAAGAAATCTTCTTCGAATCATTTAAGCAAGGTAAATAAAGTATGTAGATTATGGAAAAAATATTGCTGTAATGTTAAAAAATATTTAAATGTGTCTAAAAAATTGTATAGTCTTTGAAATCAAAAATATTTTACAAAAAATAATGAAATTATTAAAAAATCTTTATCAATCAGAGGCGGAGTTTCTATGACTAATTTTTTAATTTTAAATTGTACATAATACTACATTATAACTGGATCTGAAATAAAAATAGTGGGATTTTGGTTGGTTTTAGTAGTATTTAAATCATATTTAAAATTATCAATATTTTCAAATGTAAAACCTATCCAATGTATCATCCCTGGAAATATTTTTATTTATACATTTATTTTATTTTTCAAATTATCTTTTATGTTCGTTTCTTAAGGAAAAAAATAAACAATATTGTTTTTTAGTAAAACTTCTAGGGCGAAGAGCAATTATCCCTTTCCAAAAAAGAGAAAAATCACTAGCTCCTCACCGCACAATAGAAATTTTCAAAATGACAGTCCTAATCTTTAAACTCATATTTGGCTGTTAATATTGAAAATTTAGCATTGAGCTGCTAATATTGGAAAAAAATACCAAATTTCACTCTTTTGAAGAAAATTTTGACGTATTGTGCTTTAAATATATGCAAAAAATGCATAATCCATTATATTTATATCTTTCAAATAACTATATCTAAAAAAATATTTAAAACTTAATGAGTTGCACTTTTGTAACTTTATTCAGTTTCTAATGATATGTACCGTAATTTCGGGTGTATAGCCCGCAGATCAAACAATTCAGTTTGGACCCAGAAATTTTATTCAGTATTTGAAGACCAATATTTACTGTGATCTAAAAAGTTACATTTTATTTTTAAAAATTTCTGGGTCGAAACACGATTGTTTGATCCGCGGGCTATACACCGGAAATTACGGTAATTTGATTTATTTCATCACAATATTGCTGAAAGATGGATTTTCAACATATATATGTGTGTATATATATCCCTGTTCTCAAACAAATTATTTAAAAATTATTCATTTATGTTTAATAAAGCATATATATATTGTTTATACACTTATAGAAAATACATATAGTAAATTTTATGATATTATGTTAATAATGTCTAAAAGTAAAGAACTTATCTAATAGTATGTAACGAAAAATTTAACATCTGGTGTAATGACAACAAAATTTTATAATTGTTTTACTTAATTTGGATGAATGAAAAAAGCTTACATGTTTATATTTTATTAAAGTACAGATGAAAATGTCACAAAGACATTCCTACCTCAACAACCACTGAGTATGTCACATTCACACTACAGATGATTTTTTTTCTTTTTGATCTTTCGGGTTTGATTTCAGATGGTAATGAATTAATTAGTTTTGTTAGAAGTGTCATTGCAGTCAGCATATTAGGCTCACTATTTTTTTTTTTATATAATTTGTTTTGATTGACTCGATGAACAACAATATTTAAAGGGACTATTTCATGACTTTTCAATTAAAAGCTGATTTATAAATTCATCATGTTGTTTAGTTATTATTATCGTCTTAAGATAATAAGTTGATATTAAAATTTTTAAATGCAGTTTATTTATTATTTGAACAGTTGAAAGTACTTTTCAATAAGAGTGGGCTGTTGATTTTAAGTCGGCTGTTGAGCAATGTAGTGTTGGTAAAGGAACTGGTACTATTTAATTTAATTTTTATTGCTGTAAATAATATTTGTTATTTTATTATTGTATGTATTATATTTAAGCAAGAGTAGAAATACACGATATCGTAGTCATTTTAGTACATCTTAGCATGAAAAGCTTCAATATTTATCATTAAACATTGACATTTTATGAAAATTTTGTTAAAATTGCTCATGTTTTCACTATTTTTATTTTATAACTATTGAAAAGATATTTTTACGTACAATTAAAAAAAGTAATAACAGCCTGCCTTCGGTTAATAATAAATTTTTGATTAACACATTATTTTTCACAAAATTCTTGATTTTAAGAATTCACAAGATTAAACACACTCTTAGCATTTAAACATGACAAACAACAATAAATAATAATCTGCCTACATTATTTGTCACATATACATTATTTGAAACTTATTTAGTGATTTTATATTGAAATGACTTTTTTTTATGCAGTCTTTGAATATAGATCTGTCATTAAAAACATTTTTAAAAAATTTCAAAATTTAGATATTTTTTTTTATCTTAAAAAATATTTTACTTGTAATCACCTTTAATTTCCTTGATCCTGTCTTAAAATGAGCTATAAACATACCCAGTTTCATTGAAATTTGTGACAGTGAATTAAATGTCTTAGGCGAACTGACATGGAATGACTCTGCTTGATTTGATTTGAAATACGCCTCAAAATATTTTTAAATATGAAATACTACTAAAAACACCCAAAATCCCACTACTTTTATTTCAGAATCAGGTAAAGGACACCTTTAAGTATATCCCCCACAAAAAATAAATTTAATAAAAATACCGCCTTTTGTTAATAATGCTATTTTAGTTAATGCATTATTTTTCATAAAAAAATCACGACTTCAAAGATTAAACATTTTTTTAGACACACTTAAAATGTTATATAAGCGTAACAGTATCTTTTTTCATAAAATACGTACCCTATATATTATGCATAAATTATTTGAAGATGATTTGTGGAATAGATATTGAAATATGATCATATTTATGTCATGCTACATTTGAAAATCGAGCAGTCAAGAATGCCAACTGATGGCAGTTTTTCAAAATTTTGACATTTTTTTTCTCAGAAACTATTTGACCAAGAAGTAAAAAAAAATACTGGGAATCATATCTTAATAAAAGGAACAAACACACGCAGTTTCATCAAAATCTGTGATGGTGGGTTACATGCCTGCCTGAACTGACATGGAATGACCCAGGGGAGCTCTGCCCCTGCTCGCTACACTCACCAACCGCCCGCATAATCGCTTCGCGATTCCGTTCGGTGTCGCGAAGCAATCCCTATTTTCTAGCCAACCCCAGACGTAATTGTTTCACGTTTCCATTCTGGATCGCTTCGCAATCCCTTATTTTTTATGCATTCAATTTTTAGATTGCACTTGGTAAAAACGCTCTCCTCCCGAACTCCTGACAACTTTATTTCCTTATCTCCTTGCATATAATCATTAGAGCATGCAGAGTTTCATAATTATAAGAAGTATTAAATATAAAATCATTAAAAAAGGTATAATTTATAAGTTATTTGAATAATTACAAATTAAATAAATTTATAATAAAATAAAATTATTAATTAATAGAAAATTAAAAATTAACAATGTTGTAAGTTTAAAAAATATGTTAAATTTAAAAAGTAACAAATTTATTAAAATTATTTGGAATTTTTTTCATTATCTTTGTAATGAATTCGCTAATTTGTAGTTACAGTAAATAATCTTATCATATAAATCTCCTCTCCTCTGCAATTCTCACTTCGGCGCCTTTTCTCCGTCAACATATACGTGTAAAATTATGCATATATATATTAAATGTTTTATTCTTTCTTTTTTTTTATAGTAATAATTATTAAATAATCAACATACCCTCCCTGATAAAAAATAGCAGAAGACTATCGAAACGCAGATGACCTCCAACTCCCCTGTCGCATTAGTTAATAGGAATTATCTTCTTTCTGTAAAAATCTCTTTTGCCATCGACCCCCTCCCCTCCCCACCGAAAAAAACAAAAAAAACAGAAGTCTATCGAAATTCAGAAGATTCTTCTCTTTCACCGCCCATCCTATCTAAATTCTCTACGTTCATGGCTTTCACCAAGCACAATTCTTGCTAAGAAAAGTCAGAAAGGTCTGACCAATCAGACTGTATCTACACAGATTTTATTGGTCCATTTCTAAATCGTTTTGCTCAGTTCCAAATCGTTACGTTTTGTTATATATAGAAGGAAATCAGTTTACTAAATTAAAGGCAAGAAAACTGACAAAGTAACTTTTACATGTGACGATATTTCATACTACTATTTCTAAATGTTTGAATTGTATTCCGAACACTTTCTGTTAAATCTTCCTTTGCAGTCTTAGAGATAACTTTGTTAACTATACACTATCAGAAAACTCGTTAATTTACAGTAAGTTATTCCTCATTTTTTAATAAATAATTTCCGTACATCTAGAAAATATATTTTATCCGTGAATTCTACTCAAAGTCTGAAAAAGAGGAAGAAATTCCATTCATTCCTAGTACGCATGCGCTCTTTCAATACTAAAATCCGAATTTCTTTAAAAAATGAAAAACCAAAAATCTGTACATTAAGATTTCTAATTTAATTTTTTTTTAAATTTCGAATTTAAAAATGAATAACAATTACTTTTCTAATTCTTTCAAAAATACTCACAATACATTTTTTTAGAATAAAACAAGTTGAATAAATTTAAATAAAGTTAAATTGATAAAGTTGTTTATAAAAAAAAATTCATTTAAAATATATTTTTAAATGGAAACATTTAAAAGATTTTTTTATTTAAATATTAAATGGAAAAAAAATCGATTTTACTCAAAAAAGAATAAAAAATATCGAATAAAAATATAATATTCATATTTTACATCTAACAATCTACTTAAAAATATTTATAATTCAAATTTTTAAAATATATTAATACCAAAGTATTAAAACTCCAGACACAATCTCATTAAAGACGAAATCTTCCCGAAATGAACTTCAAAATTAAAAGCTTTTTAAAGAAATTAATCAAGCCATACACATCTGAAGAAGACATATTTACCTCAAAATGTTTCGAGACTGTGCAACTGTAGCCCAGTTGTTAGCGTACTCGTCTCGAAACGCTGAGATAGCTGGTCCGATTCCAGGTCAACAACTTTTACTTTTCGCAACTTTCTTCAATTCTTGTATATTTACCTCCTGCAACCAAAAAAATGAACAGATATTCGTCAATCAACGGAAAAATCCTGGCAGCAGTGCTGCCAGGAAAATTTGAAGAACGTATTTCTGAATTGAAGATCGTATTTCTGAGAGTGGACCGTAATTGAAAAAGGCGATTCCAATGTCACCATTTTTGGTCTATATCTGTATATCTGTCAATCACTTCAAAATTGTCATAGGCAATGGATAAAAGTTAGAACCTGTAGTCTCGCTACAAGTAGCGAACCTACATTAGGCTCTACTTTTTGTAGTAGATCTAATATATCGCACAACATTTTGAAAAATGTAATGTGGTAAGTAACGCGATACAAAAAAATCAGAAGTTAGTAGCGAGCACTAATACATGTTTTTACGCTACTCAAAAAATTGCCATTCTTCCAATCACGTGATCTTAACTTGCTTCTTTTGTGCAAAATGTGTTATGCGAAACAATTTGTAAATGTCAAAGACAAATTACTGTAAAAATAGCAAACTCTATGCAGCGCATGGATATGCATAAATATGTTATGGAAAATACGAGTAACAGCACAACCTTACATTTTTCGTTCAGATAGATAGCTCTGCTTTTGTTTATCCCAAAAATTAAATAATCTGTGGTTTAAACACCTTTCCATGTTACTACATATAAATGTGTATTGCATACGTCTCTTAATTTCTCGTAAGGAAATTGTAATATGTATTTCTGTATAAAGTACCAATTTGGAAAATAACACAAAACATTTTGTTCTGCATTTTTTATTCCATACTGGGAGATGCGATAAAACGAGGGGGCATTGTATTAATCAGTGCTTTTAATTTCGAATGTAGATTGAGTCCTTTGAGAAAATCTGGAAGTAGCGAAGAAGTGACTACTTTTGAAAAGTATTTCGTAGGCGCTATTTTTTAAAACAAGTAGTTGTAACCATGGAGGAAAGAGATAGATGGAGATACAGTAAGGTGGCTGGGGATGACGCCAAAAAAAGTAACTCTAAAATCCGTTACAGTAGGCCCAAACACAAGAACGTTCTTTCACGAAAAGAAGAAGAAAACTTTTAGTAATACGGTTTTTAATTCATAATAGAGTAGAATGCTGCTTTAGAACGCTTAAAAATAAGCAGATCGCTTTCATTTAGAGAAAAAAAATGCGCGGGTGAAGTTAAAGAATTCGGTCCCTGTTCCAGGTGCTTGTTTTGTTTGGGCCTACTGTGGACGTTTAAATTTGAGCGATAAATGGTTTCATATTGCATACCCTTTTTACGGCACACTGCATCTCCATCTGTCTCTTTCCTCCGTGAGTTGTAACAGTTGTAAATTTCCAAAATGGGTGAAAAAAAGTCCGCGCTGGAATTTAATTAGGGATGTTTTGGCTGAAGCTGCCAATGTTTGGGCCATCCCGGACGAAACTGGAGGACTAATTCACCCAACTAACATTTTAACGATCACAGCATCTGGTCTGATATCTGAATCAGACCAATAGAATAAATCGTAGTTTGTTTATGGAACTGTAGTAAACGCTGCATTCAATTGGTAAATAAATCATAACATTTGTAAATTTCCAAATTGGGTGAAAAAAGCCTGGGCTAGGATTCGAATTATGATTTACTTACCAAAATTGAATAATTGTGTTAAAAATTAGTCTAATATAATTATGCACGCAGCGTTTTCTGCAATTCTACAAACAACCTACGATTTATTCTGTTGAGCGGATTCATATATCAGACCAGATGCTTTCATTGTTACAGGTTAGTTGGGTGAATAAGTCCTCCAGATGACACAGTTGACAGAGCATTGGTGGCTTCAGCCAAAACAACCCTGGTTTGAATCCTTGTCCGGACTTGTTTTACCCATTTTAGAAATTTACAACTGTTATGATTTATTTGGCAATTTAATAATTGTGCTAAAAATTAATCTAATACAAGTAGCTGTATTTCGCTACAAAATTAAAGTATTTTTTTCGGGTCACTGTCATAGCTCAGTGTGGTCATAAATATAATAGAAAAAGATACTAAGAGAATAAAGATGTTTAGAGACTGTGTTCATATCTACTAGCAGGAGCGGAGGAGAAGATAACTGTTTTACCAGGATGACGAGGCTTATGCGAGGAAGAAATATGTACGCAAGTACAGGATTTTTAGAAGGAAAAAATGTTAGTAAAATGTAGGACTTCGCTTTTGTCGAAAGTAGAAATGGAACTTGAAGAACAGCAGGCGAATATGAAATTCTGCCAGAGCTTTGGAAAAATCACCTACTGCAATATTTAAATGTTCCAGAAGGTGTATTATAAAAGAAATAAATGTCTTTCTAAAGTGTTTTCTAAGAATGCATTTTCAAATGTGCATGTGCTGTTGACCTAATGCCATCTTCAGCGGCCCCGGTGAGGACCATCCCGTCCAAAAGCTTTCAGGAATGTTTTCAGTTCAGCAATTGTACTTGTTCTAAGAAAATTGCATAGCTGGAAAAAGTGTACTCACAAGATAGTTGTGAGTAATTGTTATTTCAATAAAACATTATTTTATAAAATCGCGATTCAATCATGATTTATTAGTAAATATATATATCCGTTAGGAAAACCAGTCTCAGAACTTTTTAATATTAGTAATAGATCTATGTCCTTCTTTTAATGTAATCTGATATAATCACTATTCTTTAATAATCGCAGTTTACTTACAACAATCACTTCATAATAGTTATAGGTATAATTAAAAAAATGTATGTCACCCCTTTAAAGTAAACTACAATAACCGCTCTTCTTTGATAATTGTTTTTATTTGATAATCACCATTGTTTGGTTTATGTTCACTAGTCACCACAATAATCAAAGATATAACAGAAAAGGTGTTAATCTCCCTTTAAAAAGTTTCACAGTGAAATTATTTTTTCAATTGTATTTCCTACTGAATGTTTCAAGAAACATTGTATCAGGCTTTTCTAAAAACACCAAATTCAGGCATCACCCGTTTTATTATACAAACATACACATTGCTTATCATCAATCAATGACTTTTTATATCCGGTGCGTTGGTTTTATTTACTAATCACGAATGTATGTCCAAGATGTTATGTCACTGAAAAAAGTTTCTCTGAAAAAAATTATCCCTTTATAAAAAGTAATCCGGATATTTTCAAATAATACATTAATCCATTAATTATCATCACAGAAAAGCATTAAACTAAGGGATAAATTTATGGTGAGACTCGTGGAAAAAGTGCTTGCAAAAATAGCTTCAATGTTGCAAAATTGTTTTTTCAATGTTTTCTGTAATCCGTTAAAACTCATTGTTCCAATCCATTTTAACTATTAATCATTTTGCGAGTTTATTCAATGCGATTATGTGCTCCCTCACATTGTTAAAAAGTTAAATAGAATTTGGAGATAGTTTAAATGTACGGATTTTATAAAATTGTACAAATCTTAAGAACTTACATTAGTCGCACGAAAACACTCGCAAGCTAACACAGGGCCGAGAATAGGGGGTGCAGAGGAGGCATGTGCCCCGGACGCCAGAACGAAAAGTGAAAGGAGGCGCCAAATGAAGATTTTGTTTGTCGTTTCGTACAAAAATGTATATATATCTATATGAAACACAAAGAAACCTCAATCTAATGTTAAACCCATTGGAGCGTTCTTTTCAAAATTTTTAAAGTGAAAATAACTTTATAAAAAGAAAACCTGCAACCAAAATCGAAAAAGTAAACACTAACCCGGTTAGAATTCAATCTCATCTATTCTAAGCAAGAAAAAAAAATAATTTAAAACTATTAATATGCAAGTGAGAAATTAAAAAAAGCTCCCATAGGTTTAACATAACAATCCAGTTTCTTTGCATGACTAGTGTAGGCTTTCAGCGCTCAAGCTAATGTTAATCCTATGGGAGCGTTGTTTACATATTTCTTGCTAGCATTTGAATTATTATTAAATGATTTTTATAGTGTTTTTCTTATTCTGCAGAGGGTACCTGCGGTCGGTAACTTTTATTCAGCATGGGAAGTTGGGGGGGGGGGGAGGCGCCAGAGTCCCTGGTTGCCCCAAGTGCAAAAAACCCTAGTTTCAGCTAGCCTGAGCTAACGTTAAACATAGCGGACAGAGTTCTTTTAAAATTTCTCGATTGCATTCCTATATTTTAAAATTGCTTACAATAGCCGAAGTCGATGCTTAAAGGGACTGTTTTTATTATTATTATTATTATTGGTTGTAGATATTTTTCATGAGGCCACTTTGTTTCAGGACCAGGTTTAGAAAATGAATGGCATCCCCATAAAAAATAAACTGCAATCAGAATGAAAAAGTAAAAATGGCCAGTATATAGATAGACTTCAGTTATCCTATGCGACAAAAAATAAATAAATAAATAAAAATATTGAAATGCAAAAGAGAAATCTGAAAAGATGCCACCGTAAGTTTCCAATTACCTTGTGAGTGCTTCCGTGTGACTAGCGTCGGATCTTAAGAGCCTAAGTTCGGGAGATTTTAGCAATATTTTTTTTCGTTGGTGTTCTGGTTGTTTTTCGAGTTCTGGTTGGTTGTGGTTTGGTTTTTGGCTTTTGCGGATCAGAATTGCAGACTGGTATTTGAAAGAAAATTCGCAATATTTTTAAGAGGAAAAATTATGTATCAGGGGCTCACAACCATAGTAGACTAAGTCAATTTTTAATAAAAACAAGTTGGAGATTGCTCGTCAAACGTGGCAAATGAGGTGCGTTTGTACTATAACTAGTTTTATAATTATTTTTTGCACCCCATATTGTACTGAATGTATATTGTTTTGCATTTCATAAGTGCATAGTCTGTAACATCATTTCAATGCACTTGCAATAAATTTTTCTCATTCCCCGTAATGTAACGCAAAACTTTTGACTGTCTCTGTAATTAAACTATACATCCGATTTTCATAAAATTTGAAATGGCTCGACAAAATATTGCAACAATTACATATTTAAAATTTCTGATCATTCAGAAGCCTGTAACATCATTAAAATGCACTTGCAATAATTTTTCCCATTGCCGTAATGTAAAGAAAAACTTTTGACAGTCCCTGTAATTAAATTATACATCCGATTCTCATAAAATTTGAAATGGCTTGACAAAATTATACAACAATCATGTATTTAAAATTCCAGGCCATTCGGTTGGGTAGTTTTTGCTCTGTTATATGCGGAGAGACAGACGGACTGAACGACGACTATAGGTGCTACGTATTTATATAATTACAAACGCACCTAATGAGATAGTCTATTTAGAAGGTGCATAAAATCTGTCTTATCCACAACCACAGTAAACCAAGTCTAGAAGCAAATGACTTACCGTCAACCTATTTTGGGTCACTTTTTCCTGGTTTCTCTTACATTTTCATTATTAAAAAATATGATATGTGATTTTTCAACGTCGAAATGGAGTTGTAAACAATTAAGATGAAACAATGAAGCAAACTGTATGGTTTTAAAGAGGAAATTTTTAATTTATTTTATTTTTTAACTATTTTTAAAGTTTTGGAACAAAGTAGCCCCTGCTAGGGGCTTCTTTGGTCCATTCACTTAGTTTTGTATAAAATGAATACATTTCATATGTAAATGAATACATTTTTATTGAAACTCCCTTGCAGTAGCTTTTGCTAATAAATTAACACTGCAAATTCGATAAACAAAGTTTTTTTTTTTTTTTAAACTTTTAAACACAATAAAACCTTTGTTAATATTGAAGAAACGAGAAACAGTTTTCGTCATGTTATCCCCAGCAACTGGAACTAAAACAATTAATGTAACATTTTGCTACCGTAGCATTTGAAAAATATGTTACTTAAAACATATTTTAACAGATTTGGTTATATAAAAGGCTATTTTAAGTCATTGGGGCCAAATTTCGGACCAAAAAAAGCCTGGCACAAAGTAGCCCCGAAATACTAGATTTCATGTTAGCTTTATGAAAACACGAACATTTCCTCTCAGAATAAAAAGTTCAAGGGAAACCTATGATCACACATGGGTTACAGGTTACTAAAGATAATATTTTGACACTTACCTTATTTGTAGCTCTTATCCAGATTGTTTCACTATAGAAAGTTTGGAAAGTTAAAATTTACACAGGAAAACATTTGTTTACAAACACACCCAGTGTTGCCACTAAAAAAATTTAAATTACCCACAAACTATTCAAATACCCTATATATTTTTCAAGGGCAAAAACTCCAAATTATCTTGTATTCGTTGTTCAATACAAAGAATAAAACCTTTTTTTATGGGATGGTCTAAAGTAGCCCCGTTTGACGGTATATAAGCAAGTGTGTGAAAACATTTTTTGTTTTACTGTGGGAGTGGATAAAATAAATTTTATGCCCCTTCTAAATGACTATCTCATTATTTTTTCATAATGGACTTGGGGCTCTACTACGAAACCATCGGAATGTCTCTTTCTCGGAAAATGTTCCAAATTTTCCGATGTGACTTTGCATTCCGATGACTCTGGGATAAATGCTACTACGATGCCATCGAGAACGCCTTCCTTCGAATAACTGTTATCGGAATACCGTGAAAATCTTCCGACAGCATTAGAAAGCAGTGAGAATGAAATAGATATCGTAAGTGAGTCTTTAGAAAGAGATTTTAAAGCGAAATATATTGCTTTCGCTTTTTATTTAAAATGCCATCGACACACGCCTAATTAACATATTTGGATAATCTTTTTTTTTAAACGATTGTAAAATGGTCAGATTTGCAGCTGCCAAAAGCTCAAAATGATATGAGCGGTAGCTTTTTAGAAAATGAAAAATAAAAATAAGTTTTTCATTTTTAACCACTTATTTAAATATATATATATATATATATATATATATTAACACCTTACCCAAGAAATATTTAATAACTATCATAAGAAATGCATCATTCTAGACTTTTAAATGTTATTAAAATACAATTCTTATAAATCCTTGTTAAATAAATATCAGTATAAATAACCGAAACATTCAGGGAATTCTGATTAAATATAACTGGAGAAATATTATAAGCTTTGAAACTAATTTTAAACACTAATAATAAACGTCCTTTGAAAATGCTGCAAAGTTCAGTATAAGTATGAAATTCCCATTAGCTTGGAGTTTTACACGTAGTCTTCTTGGCGTCCAGGTAACGTGCACTTTGGCTATACCGCAGGCGGCGGGTTCGAATCCACATGGTTCCTTTTAAATTAATTTTGTATTTTTGACACGTTACAAGTTTTATGCTGGAATTTTAATTGGGCAGCTTTGAATGTTTTTATATTTTCCTAATACATTACATTTTCTTTTTCGAATTTTTATATGAATATTTATATTTTTTTCTAATTTTTAAACTAATATTTCTGTTGACCAAAATCTAAACTAATATACGTCGAGAATTTTTTTTTATAATTTATTATTATTTACCTTTTTATATTTTAAGCGCAGATCTAAAATAGCACTTTTCTTTTTTTTATTTTATGGAATTTTAAATGGAAATTCCTAATTTTTTTGTATATCTTATACAAAATGTTTTTAATGTTGAATCTGCCAAACGTATTTATGGTTAGGTAATTCCAATACATAAATTTGGCAGATTCGACTTGAAATTTTTTTTTGTATAAGTTGTACTTAAAAAAGAAAAAGATAAATTTCCATAAAGAAAAAAAATATTTTAGATCTGTGCTTAAAATATAAAAAGCTGAATAACAAATTTTTAAAAAAAATGTAGACATAAATTAGTTTAGATTTCCATCAATAGAAATATTAGTTTAGAAATTGCGGAAGAAATATAAATATTCATATTTTTTTTTTAAATTTTAAATGTAATTAATTAGGAAAATATCAAAAAGTTCAAAGCTGTTGAATTTATAATTCAACGTAAAATTTGTAACGTGTCAAAAATCTAAAATTTATTTAAAAAAGATAAAATGTACAAGCAGGGACCGAACCCGGCGCTTGAGGTACAGCTAACGGGCAGGTTACCTTGACGCCACAAACATTACATGTAAAATGCTAAAGCAATAGGTATTTCAAACGTATGGTGAAATTTGACCCCCAATTTCTCAAAAACTAAGGTCTATTTGAAGAGAAAACATTTCCTCCAGAATAATAGGGTTTTACTCTAACAACATACTTTAAAATCACCAAATCATCATACGCATGTACAACAAGAGGTGAGGAAATCAGAACATGCAATAACTAATGATGAAATAGCAGAATTTCAGCGAGAACGGAAATTTTTGCTTGTCTGTGAATGGTCAACCAGAATCCGATTTCGCTGAAAGTTTAATTTCTCAGCTTCAAATTCGACACGTTTTGCCGATGATATCATGGTAGCACATACAGTGAGTGTCGGATTTGTTTTGTCGGAAACATGCAACTCCGATATCGAGATTTTTACGTTTCGGATACGATAAGATCTCTTCGTGGTAGGGCTCCTGGTCTGTTACGGTTGGAAGCCCCTCATATACCGGGTGTCCCAAAAAGGACTGACTGATTTTAAAATTCAATAACTTGCAAACGGTGACAGATATTAAAAAAATTCTTGCAGGAGGGTTATGCATAAGGTCAAAAGTTTTATTACAGTGATTTTCAATTTTAGTTCGATTTACAAACAATAGATGGCGCTGTAAGCAATAGTCGCTAAATACAGGCTCGATTTTTGGTCCTTTATCTTGTTCCATGCAGAAAAAGGAGATGGAAATGTATTATCCGGGCCACGAAGTACCAAAAATCGAGCCTGAATTTAGCGTCCATTGATCGCAGCGCCATCTATTGTTTGTAATTCGAACTAAAATTGAAAATCACTGTAAAAAAACTTTTGACCTTATGCATAACCCTCCTACAAGAATTTTTTAAATATCTGTCACCGTTTACAAGTTATTGAATTTTAAAATCAGTCAGTCCTTTTTAGGACACCCGGTATATAAAAAATGAGTATTTGCATTAACTATGTTCATTTTTCTACATGACAGATGAAATGACAGTAAAACCTCTCAATAGCGGACACCTCAGGACAACACAATTTGTCCGTTATTAGAAAGCCTCCACTTTTCAGAATTATTCGAATATTTATGGTTGTGGATTGAAAAATATGTTCGCTAAATAGAGGTGTCATATTCGTGAGTGTCTTTTATAGGGGTTTTACTCTGTAATTACAGGATATTTTAATAATTGCATTAAAATGTGGATTAATTTTGTTTCAATTCGGATTTTGGGTATGTTTCAGATTAAACTGGGTCGGGTTCCGGTCGGCTTTTCGACTGATTTTATATGGGGTTCGAGTAGGTGCAATTTAGCCCGTGGAGGACTCTAATAATAATAACAGTATCGAGTAGATATAGCAAAGCTTCTTTGTGAAAAAAGTTTGCTTGAATCAGCGCAACAGTTTTTGCTTGGTGCCCCATCAAATATGGAAATTCGAAAGGAGCATTTTCGGCATATTTTACGTTTTACAATCTAAAAGGTAAAAAAGCTGTTCAAGCAAAAAGGAAAAGTTATTCGATGTATACGGAGAGGATGTATTGACAGATTCGAGCCCGTGCTAAAACAAGACCACTTGAAATTGATGAAGGCAAAATAAAGACATTGATTGATGCAGACCACCGTATAAAAACTCGTGAGATCACTGAAAGATAAAATTTATTAAAATCGACCCTTCGTAATCACATGAAACGCCTTGGATTAATTTCAAAACTCGACATATGGATTCCACATGTTCTTACAGAAAGAAATTTGCTCCGTCGCATTGACATCTGTGATTTGCTTCTCAAACTTCAAGAAAATGATCCATTTTTCAAGTGAATTATCACTGAGAACGACAAATGGGTTATCTACAACAATGTTAAATGCAAGAGATCATGAACTAAAAAAGATAAACCGGCTCAAAGCGCTTCGAAAACCGATCTTCATCAAGAAAGGTGATGGTGTCTGGTAGGTAGGATTTCAAGGGAATCTTTTTTTAGCTTGTACAGATCAATACCACGATCAATTCTAAAGTGTACTTACTGTCATCAGCTGGGCAAACTGAATGATTCAATGAACAGAAAAGTCCAGAATTGATCAACAGAAAATATATAGTGCTCCATCACGATAATGCGAGACCTTATACAAGCTTACTCTCCAAAATATTCTCCAAAAGCTTTTATAGCTTGGATGGGAGGTACTACCACACCCGCCATATTCTCCAGTTATACTCCTTCGGATTTTTACTTGTTCCAGTCGATACAAAAATATTTAGACGGCAAAACCTTTACTTCAAATGAAGACGTCAAAAATGACTTGGATCAGTTTTTTGCCAGCAAAGATCAGAAGTAAGTTATAAGCAGAAAAATGGAGAATACATAATTCAATAAAATATTTATGCACAAAAAGAAAATCGTCTTTCATTCTCACAAAAAAAAAATATATATATATATATATTTCCGAACAACCCAATATAAAGGAGTTTGTTTCGGCTGAAAATTTATTAAATTAAAAAAAAAAATTAAATAACTACAATTTAGCATGTGGTAAATATGTTTAATATTTATTTAAATGGAATATTAAATTTAAAATTTTATGACGAAGTTTATTTCAAACTAAAATTTAATCACCTCTTATTAAAATTATTTTCACCTTCTTTAAGAGAAGCTATTATAAATTGAATTAAGCGAAGCAGTACACAACTGCTCAGCTGTTGTGAAAATATACTCTTAACGTGTTATTAGATTATTGTTTTCAAGAATGTTAGCAGTTCAGGCGTTTAATTCATTTATGTTGTTATTCTAAGCACTTAGCTCAGTTTGATTTCCTTATTGAACAAAAAAAGATATATTTTACATACATACATTTAATACGATTTAGTAGCTAAAACTGTTCCCAGGACAGGCGATAACTGTTGCAATATCCGATATTGCCGAGTCTGGCAATTTTTATATTCAGAAATTTCGAGTTTAAACCAGAAAAATTTATAAAGTAATTTTCTTTAAATTTAATCGCGAAATACCTATCATTATAATAACCAAAAATAACTAAACCGTAAAGTGCCAAAAATAAGCCCCCTCCGAATATAAGTCCCCCTGCCATATATGTGAATTTTTCCTTTTTTGAAAAAGTGCCATTTATAAGCCCTCTCCTTCAACTTTTATTTTCTGACGCTTTCAATCCTTCTCTTTTATTCAGGAAATTCCTCATGTTTTTTGTTTCCTTAAAATGATCCTCTTAAATTAATATATCTTGATTAATTTTTACCCGACAGCCAAGAAGGGTTATGTGTTTCACGCGTATCTGGTTATGTGGATTTCTTTATACCCTCGAAACATTCCAACGGCTGGATGGATTTTAATCAATGAGGTCTCTATCGATTCGTCTTAACCGTCCGATGGTTATAGGGTAGGTTTTGTTTTTATAAATTAAAAATGGCTGCCGCAAAATACAAAATGGCGGTAGAGACGAGAAAAAAATTACGTAACCTATTGAGTGGCATATCATTGGATATGTCTTTCAAAATGAAGACGATGTTTCACTGATTATTTTACAGTCAGAAGCTCCGTTTAAATATTACACAACCTGGAAGTTGTGTAGGTAGGATCTCTAGCTTTACTGCAACTCTAACCTTCATAGACATCTATAGGCCTCATGAAAACGGTGTTTATAGATAGGAACTAACAATTAAACACAACTTAAAAGTCATCAATACAAGTAAATAAAAAAAAATAGGTAAGTAATATAAACAAGTAATATAAAAAAATATTTTAAGTCAATTCCTACTCACGTCAATAAGAGAATTTTTTTTCTTCCATTCTTCTTTCCTCTTGAGTGGCGCTTAAAATGCCTTGATCAAGAAGAGGGATCTCTCGATTATTGAAAATTAATTAATTTGATTAATTTAATGAATTAATATTTGAAAAAAACTGGATTAACATCAAGTGTCATCCACTACAAGTTTAAAAAAATTATTTGAGCTTGATAGGATGAATAATAAGTATTTTATTAACGATTGAAATTTTGAACAAGATCTCTATAGCGAGAGTGTGAGCTAATAGTAGGAATTGAAAAAAAATAGTTTCACATTGATGAGAAATAATTAATTAGTTCGCTTTTTACGCAGTCGGGTTTTTTCATTTTTTAAATTTAATTGTTTATTTTTATCTAATCTCTTTAGATATCATTGTATCAGAATGGCATACTTCGCTATGCGCGCTAGCAGACCTTTGAGAGGAATGTTCCTTTCGAATGAGACTAGTATTAATGTTTTATTTGATTTTTATGCACTAAGATTTAATAGATATTTATACTGAGTTTAAGTTTTATAATTTTTGTTCTCATTTCTTTAATATATAATTTAAATATTTTATGTTAATTTGTTTCATTAATTTATTATTTTTAATAATGGAAATTACTTAGCTTCTGTAGAAGAGAATTTTAAAACAAAAAAAAAATGTTAATTGGATTTTATTTTATTTTGAAAATCGTAAAAATCCTGTGAAATTTCATAAACTCCAAATATACCCTCCCCCCCCCCCAACTCTTCCAATTTTCCTACACTTTTCACAAAAGTTCCAATTATAAGCCCCCCTTAAAATCAATAGAATTTCCTGTCTGCTAAAGGGGGTGGGGTTACTTGCGATTTTTTACGATATTACAATTTTGTGGGGAGAGTTTGGAATTTCTGAATAAAAAAAAAAAAAAAAAAAAAAAAGACCGTCAGACGTGCCAACACTGGCGATATCACATGTAAAACAGCCGAAATTGATGTTCCATTTTCTTAGAAACTATCGAAGCGATTTAAATACTTTATTAATAATGTGACACTATCTAAACTATAAATTGATTGTCCGAAAAATATAAAAATAAAAAATAAAATAGTTATGTAATTTCGCACGCAAAAAAAAAAAAATATATATATATATATATATATATATATATGTGTGTGTGTGTAAAACAATTAAAACTGATGTGTTTTCCTTTCGGGAAATATTGAAGCGAATCCTACACTTTTATAACATACTTTCGCAGTAGCTAAATTATAAGTTGATCGTTTGGCAAAAAATAAAAATAAAAATCGTAATAATTATTAATTAAAAATATCCTTAAATTTCTCTTATGTACGAATTTGCTTAAGTTTTTGTATTTATTATTATTGATATTTCTTGTTTAACAGCCAAATTATTGTCTAATTAAATGCGAAAATTTAGTTCAGTCTGTAAACACATAATGCAGTTGAAAATTCTCCTTCTGTATTTTTTGTGAATAAACACATATGATCTATCGAATTTATACGCGCCAGGTGATGTGCAGAAGATTAGTTAAATTTAAAAGCGCACACCACAAATGAAAACGCATTTCCAGTAATTATCCGTCATAGACAATAATGTATCCAAATTATTTTGTGCGCTTCTGTATATGAACGATAAATGCTATGAAGAGTATATTCTACAGTAAGCATTTTGTAGTGTACTCAGTAATGTATATCAATTTCGATTTGTTTGAAATAGTGTAACTTCATAAAAGTACGTTGCAAGCGGTTATTCCTCAACATCATAATATAATGAAATTCTTTTGAGTGCCAGTGTAAACGATTTATAAATGATACACACTTTTTTTAAATACCGAACATGCCATAGTAAGGAGGGCCCTACGTAACCAAGTATTAAGACACCACTCGGCTAATCGCTTACGAATGTAGGAGAAGTGCTGTGTTCAATTCTTGGTGAGCTCGTTGCACAACTCTTGGTAGAGTATCGGATGTAAGCTTCTGATGTTGTCTATTTCCTTGTGTTTATCCCGTCCTTATATCGACGACGGCTTACAAGTGGGCACTTGATGTCAAGTACACCTGTCGGATGTTGGTATTCAATAAACAAACAAACATGCCATAGTAAACCTCAAAAGCATGTATTAGTTGCACGGCAATTGTGAGTTAAAGCACACACAAACAGGCAAATAGACGACCAGATAGTCAGACGGACGGCTGGACTAACTGAGTTCTTAAACACTTTTGATCTTAGTTGGAAAGTGTTAAAAGTATTGAAATGCCTTCAGTAGTTCCCGAGAAAAATATATATGTTAGGTCAATTTGATTAATCGGTAATTATTAATAATAACCGGTTATTATTAATAATTACCAAATAATATCTTTTGTATATTTAGTAAGTAATTAATAATAATTAACATAACTCTTAATTGACTAGGCAGATCGTAGACAAACATTTACTGTACATTTCACAAAACAAAAACATCACTTACAAACGTCAATCACATGACACAAAGCTAGAGACAATTCTCTGATAATGAATTGTGGGAGGAAAGAAAACTGTGGTGCTGCCATCTATACATTTTAAATTGAAATACAAACATGACAGCTCTCCCTCATTTAATATTTGAGACAGTCAGGAGCCCTTCTTTACCTACTGGATCTTCTCAGTACCTGTGGAGAAGAAGAAGAATTAGTTTTTAAAAGTTCAGCAGCATTGAACTAGTGGGAACAGAAGGTTTTGGAAGTATTGGCTCAGAGTCAGTTGATTTAGGACTTGAAGAATCAGGATCATGAAAGTCAGTTGGTGTAGGACTTGGAGTATTTGGATCATGATTTTCAACTGGTTGCAGATCTGCGATACTAGGCTGTAATGGTGGAGAATCACCTTGTTTCAATATTGAATTTTCACTTCTGAAATTTCCTGCATCACTTTCTTCAGAATTTGTATCATTAACTAAAGAAATCTCCTACATTTGTTATTTGATCAACATGCCTTTTCCAAACATTCGAACCAAATTGAACTGTATAATGCAATTTTCCTTCTCTTGCTATTATACGACTAACTTTTCACTTGGCTGCTGGAGTATAATTTCTTACAGCTATTTTCTCGTTAATTTCAAATTCTTTTATTTTAACTTTGGACTTTTTCATATCTTGTTTATTATGAACGAAAGTTGTAACATTTGGCACTATCAAATCTATTTTTGTTCTTATATGACGTTTTAGAAATAGAGATGCAGGACTCTCCCCCGTTGTAACATGAGGCATCTTCCTGTATTGCAAAAGGAAGCTATTTAATTTCATTTGTAAAGTACCAGGTTCGGCAGCTAAGGCTTTTAATCCCCGTTTAAGAATTTGCACATATCTCTCCGCCTGTCCATTTGTAGCTGGAGCACCGAACTTATAATGTTTACGCATTTCAAGGAGTATGATGAAAAAGTGGAAAGTTTCACAAATTACGTGAAACGACTGGAACAAAATTTCGTTCTGCATGACATAACAGAACAGAAAAAAGTTCCTGCTCTTTTATCATTATTAGGACCGAAATTATATGGTTTATTATGTGATTTATGCGTACCTTTATGCGGGCACATTAGCTCTCAGGCTTTGATAGCCTGTGAGCTAAAAATTGCAAATTCAGCTTATTTATGTTTGGGTATATTAGTATTATTACTACAAAAAAAATTAGCACATTAGGAGCATAATTTCGGGAGATATAAATAAAAATATGAAAATGTAATTTAACATTAGAAGCACTAAATTTTGAATGTTTATAATTCAAAAACTTATCATTCAAATGACTTGAAATTAGGTGTCTAGGCATAGTTTGAACCGAAGATTTGAAATATCTCGTTAAAATTGGGTATTGCTATTGAAAAAAATGAAGTTTGGATTCATTTTAATATGTAGATGACCCCCTAAGAAAATTTTATATACATCATTTAAAAGTAGACTTTATTTCCAATCGTTCGGTACCAGTAACTTTCTTCTGCGATGATTTGTTGAGGAGTTAGTAGGGGGTGTTTACTTTGTTTTTCCACGACTGTACAAAATAAGAATCTACAAAATTGTTCTCAAAAACAGAATGTCAACAATCATGTAAATAATACACATTCTGATATGAATAAAAATAAGTTAAAGTGCTGTCGATGTGGAAATGCCTCACATTTAGCAAATGTTTGCTGATTTATTAACCCATTACCCGCTGGTGTTGCGTTGACGCAACCGCCAAAATAATTGCATATGCTTAAATTAAATACTTTTCCAATACTATTTTAGTACTTAAAATATTGCTTTATTTATGGGCAGAAATATTACTATTTTAAAAAAGCGAAAATTACCTTTCTAAATTTGTGGTGGTAAACGACTTTCAGCAAGAAATTTGAAATCTTTTACTTTATAATTTTGGAGGTTAATGGGTTAATGTTACTTGCAACCTTTGTAGAAAAAAAGGCCATTTAAGTAAGGTATATGTAGAAGTACAAATTCTCAAAAACAGGTAAATTCTTTGAATACTGAAAATGTATTAACTGTTAAACTTAAACTTACACTATGTATTTCGAAGACGCAAAAATTATATATCCCTCAAAGAATTATCATGATTTAATATCCGCGAATCAATAGAAATTATTACTAAAGAAAATACTGTTTGTAATGACGTTTTATCCTACAACATACCCAGAATTTGGCTCAGTTCACTTAAAGAATGATAAAACGAGTAATTTTCCACTTCCCCATATTCCTGTTTTATTTTCCCAATGTTTCCGGATCTATAAATTAACTTCCACTTTCACTCCTTTCGTCACCATCTACGTGAATTTTAAAAATTAGGTGTCAATAACTGTTGTATTTTTTATATTCCTCTGAAGAAGACTATGTTTTTATAGTTGAAAGTTCTAAAGTATTAAAATAATTTAACATTTTTTAAATACTGTGTCATCTTTTAAGTAATTTTGCACATAGTGTAAGTTTAAGTTTAACTTTTAAAGATGAATTAAGCATTTCTATTTATTTATTTACTGATGTATTAACTGTTAAATATGATAAAGGTTCAAATCCTATTAAGTTGTCTGTTTTCATTGAAAACAAAGCTACAGCTGATATGGAATTAGATACAGGATCTGGAATTACTGCAGTTCCTTTAAAAAGATTTCGCAGAATTTTTCCTGGTCATAAAATTTTTACTCCAGATGTTCGGTTAAAAACTGCAACTGGTGAAATTTTCAAACCTGTAGGTTATGTTGAAGTAAACGCTACTTATGAAAATAAAACTAGAAAGGTAAAGTTGTATTTGATAAAAGAAAATAATTTTCCATTATTATTTGGTAGAGATTGGGTATCTGAATTTGATATTTTCCCACATAATTTAAAATCAGTATATGTGAATGAAGTTGTGAATTATTCTGATAAATTACAAGGTTTGCTACAGGAATTTTCTGATTTATTTACTGATAAGGCTGGGGAGATTAAAGGTTTACAGGTAGAACTTTATCTTGAAAAAGATGCTACACTCATATTTTGCAAAGCTAGGGCTGTCACTTATGCACTACGTGCAGCAGTCAATGAAGAATTACAAAATCTACAAGACGCAGGTATTATTAAACCAGTTACAAAACGCAGGTGGGCAAATCCTATAGTTCCAGTGGTTAAGCCTAATGGGAAAATTCGGTTATGTGGGGATTTTAAAGTAACATTAAATAAATTTCTGAAAGTTGAAAAGTATCCTTTACCTAAAATAGAAGATATGTTAGCTACATTAGGTGGTGGTGTACATTTTACAAAAATTGATTTAAATCAAGCTTAACCTCAGTTACCAGTAGATGAAAAATCACAAGAATTATTGACAATTAATACACCAAAAGGATTATTCCAATTCCTTAAGTTAGCCATGGGTCTTGCTAGTTCTCCTGCTATATGGCAAAGAAAAATAGAGCACGTTTTAAGAGGAATTGAGGGAGTTACAATTTTATAGATGATATTGGGATTAAGGTGAAACAGATGAAATTCATTTACAAAGATTAAAGCAAGTATTAGAAAGATTAAGGGATTATAACATTAGGATAAATAAAGAAAAATCATTCTTTATGGCAGATGAGATTACTTATTGTGGTTATAAAGTTGATAAATATGGTATTCATAAAAGACAAGATAAAATTGAAGCAATTTTAAATGCTCCAAGACCAGTAAATGTATCTCATGTTAAAGCTTATCTAGGCTTAGTTACATATTATGCTAAGTTTGTACCAAACTTATCTACTATTGCAAATCCTTTAACTAATTTGCTTAAGAAGAATGTTAAGTTTAATTGGTTGTATAATTGTGAACAGGTATAAAAAAGTATAAAAAAAAAGAAATTACTTCTGACAGGGTTCTTACTCACTTTAATCCTAAGTTACCTTTAGTTTTAGCTGCTGATGCTTCTCCTTATGGTATCTCTGCAGTTCTTTCGCATATGATGCCAGATAACGCTGAAAAACCTATTGGTTTCATGCCCAGAACTTTCAATAATGCAGATAAACGGTATAGTCAAGTTGATAAAGAGGCACTAGCTATTATATATGGTGTAAAGAATTTTTTTCTATATTGGTATGGCAACAGGTTTACCTTATTTACTAATAGTAAACCTTTAGTGTCTATTTTTTCTCCTTCTAAAAGTATTCCTGTTTTATCGACTGCTAGAATGCAATGATGCGCAATTTATTTACAAACGTTTCAATATGATATCCGTTATAAAAAAAACACTGATCACGGAAATGTTGATGCTCATTCACGACTTCCTTAACGTAGTGAGAATTTACCTCAACAATTAAATTCGAATGATGCAATTGATGAATCTGAAATTCTTCAAATTACTCAACTCTCTATCTTACCATTAAATTCTAAATATATTGCTTCAGCTACAAAATCTGATCCCCTTTTACGTCAAATTTTTCATCACCTCATTTCTCGTTCTGAAATTCCTAAAAATTTACTTTTTGGTGGTAAACAAGAAGAATTTACTCTTCAACATAGTTGTATTTTGAAAGGATGTTGGGCAGTTATCCCTGAAACTCAAAAAACCAAATCTTAAAAGAATTACACTTTGGTGATTTTGGTATAGTTAAAATGAAGTCTTTAGCCCGTAGTTTTGTATGGTGGCCAGGTATAGACCAAGATATTGAAGATCTTGCACGAAATTGTACTACTTGAGTAAATTTGAAAAATAATCCTCCCAAAGCTGATACACATCATTGGGAATGACCTACAGCTCCCTGGCAAAGAATTCGTGTTGATTATTTTGGTCCTGTTATGGGAAAAATGCTTCTTTTAGTGATTGATGCCCATAGCAAATGGCCAGAAGTTTTTATTGTTTCCAGTACAACTTCAGAAAATACAAATACTTGTCTCTCTTCACTTTTTGCATGATACGGTTTTCCAATTTCTTTAGTATCAGATACATGCTAAACAGTTTACTTCTGCAGAATTTGGAATATTTTTGAAAAATCATGGTGTACTTTATTAAATGCAGAATAGAGAAAAAATTTAATAGTAAATGTAATGTATCACTTGAAAACTGTGGTGCTGCCACCTGTACATTTTAAATTGAAATACAAACATGACAATATCCAAACAAACCGGTTAATATGATTAATTTATGAGAATTTATTAAATTAACCGGTTATCATTAATAACTACCAACCAAGTTCGGTCAACTTAATAAATTTGAACTCGTTTAGCTTGAGATTTCAATTACACATGCGTACATTTATATTAGCTCTCAGATGGCTTGCTAATTTGGCACTTCTGGGCAGGGAATGAAAAAAGACTTAACTCTTTTTTTTTTTTTTTTTGTTAATACTTTCGAAAATAGTTGAAAAATGTTTATGATTTGGGTTTGTCTGTCCGTCAGTCTATTCGAGCTCTAACTCGCGTAAATATACTGGGATTGTCATGTAATTGGTATAAGTTATTGCGGTTTACACTAGCATGTGCGATATTGAAAAAAACTGTATAGCTGTATACTTCATGTACAGGTGCACTCAAAAGTATTCCGGTACATTATGTTGTATGGGGAAAATCGTTTGCGGTGTATTTTAACCACTTCCGTACCAGTGGATCCACGTATGCATCCAAGCGCCTGATTCCCCACAAACAGTGGCGCCAACTTATATGGGCTTATGGGGCGCGAGCCCACCCAATAATTTGATGTCTTCCGCCCACCCAATTTCAATTGATTTAATTCGTAATTTATTTTTTTATTTATTTAATCGCTGAAATGAAATTTCGTTTTATGAACGTTCTCAAAATAATTTTGTTCGAAAAATAGTAAGAACATCAATTAAACTTACAGGAGCACGGAAAACTCCTTCGCGGAAATATAGTTAAATTTCTCACAAAAACAAATTTTCTGTATATTTTGCCATCTGTTTTGATGACTTGAATTGATAAAGCACTTAAGTTAGTAAAAGGTTTGCTTTTCTTGAGATTTAGTTTTTTGCACTTAACAATTCCAATGTTATTCAAAATAAATATTAATGCATTTATAAGGAAGAACTTATAAGAATACCAATTAATATACAGTAGAACCTCTTTTATCCGAAACTCTTTTAACTGAAACTCTCGGTTAACCAAAATCCACTTTTAAAGCTTTTTTTTTTTTTTTTTTTAGAATCACATTCCTTCTGTGCAAACGGTCTTTTCCCGAACTACGAGTTTGGATCCCCTTTCTTAGAATTCCTTTGAATTTAACTTGAGGTCCCGTACGATGTGGAGTGAACTAGAACACATTAAGAGGAGGGAGAACCGGAGTGTGTGAATGTGCTCTAGCAGGCGAAGAAAACGAATAGATTAGCATTTCTGAAGCTTTTGAATGTTTTGCAAAATGTTTGGCATGGCTAGAGCAGCAGAAAGCGGGAATACTGGTTGAACTAATAGTATTAAAAAAAACTTCGTGATAGAACTGCAAAGCAAAGGCAATCGAAACTGCGACAGTCAAAACTTTGTTTCAAACCCTTGTGAAATATGTAAAAGGTATCTATACTTAATTTCAAAATTAAAATTCAGGTAATTTATTCTTGTTTTTATTCTGCTGTTGCTTTATTTTCATTAAGCACTTGTTACAATAATAAGAAATACCGCAATTATTTGTCCATAATCTTAAATTTCAAGTATTCTCGATTATCCGAACATTTCGATTTTCCGAAAGATGGTCTCTCCCAATTACTTCGGATAATCGAGGTTCTACTCTAATTATTTTTAAATACATAATTAAATTATAATAATTTAAAAATTTGCTTAGAAAAAACATAATTTAATTTCGAATTATCATCTTTAGTTATTCGCTCCTCCCCTCTCTCGTCCCACCCACTTACACCCTAACAAAATTATATGTGTTTATCTGTTATTTTATTCAACACTTTTTGATCTCACCCTATATTTTTGAAAAGTTGGCGCTACTGCCCACAAACACCAGCGTGTCCACGTATGAATCCATGTCCATTCATTATTCAATCGTTGCTGCTAAAAACGGTATAGGAGGAATATATGCATGTGTATAGCGGGTATTATGAGAAATTTTGGAAAGATGATGATGAATAAAAGCATCTCATTTTTCTGAAAATTACTACATGATATTTTAAATCTGAATTCCCGAAAAACTGGTTTTGCATGTAATCTTCATATACATATACTGGTACGGAAGTGGTTAATTGCCGAAACGTCAGTGAAGGCTTACTGTGGAGACACGAAAAGTTTTGATTTCCGTTTGTCTGTCTGTTTGTCCGTCTGTCTGTCTGTCTGTCTGTCTGTTCCGCGATAACTGCCGCAAAAAGCATCCGACCGGCTTGAAATTAATTGGGCATGTTGATGAGGTACTCGGACTTAGCTGTATAGTTTTTGGTTAAATTTGGTTCATTCGTTCGGGAAATATAGAACATTTTATTTTGCTCTGTAATGCTTGTCTATGGCAAGTCAGACGATTTTCAAATTTTCATTTGTTGAAAGAAATGGCTCATATAAAAAATGGATTTAAATGGTAAATTTTGGATGCTGAAATTTTTAAATAAGATTATTAAATTATTCCAATTAGTTTGAAATTATGTCAGTATATTTGCGAGATTTTTTAAATTAGGTTTATAATTTTTGGGGAAACTTTATGCATGTTTTCCAATAATATAAAGCATTTTGTTTTATCAGTTTGACATAATACATATTTCCTTTTTTACCTTTTCTTTCATCAGTTGCCTAGCAACGAATTTGGTCTTAATAATATTAGTATAAATGCGTCTATAATGTTTCAGTAAAGCCAATGTCAAAACGGATGAATTAATGCATTTGTATTTTTGCATATAGATGAATTTTAGCCCCAAAAATAAAAATAGGCAATATTTTATTTATTTTATTCAAATATTTTGCTTAAAAATACAAAAGTTCATTATTTTCATAGAGAATAATGTGACATTTTTTCATAAAATTTATCAATGTTTCTTTAATCGTTGCCAAGAAAATCAAAACCCTGAATAATATTTTCTCTTAAACAATTTTCAATTGAAAGATTTTGACGTGAAACAGGAAAATGAAAAAAAAATTAAGAATAAAAAAATTAATATGGCGACATATTGGGGATAAAAAGAAAACTCTCAAGTATTTCTTAATATAACAAGATGAAAGGTTTTGAGTAAGTACGAATAGCAGATGAATTAGACGTCATTTATCAAAAAAAAAAAAAAAAAAAAAAAAAAAAAAGATGTTGGAATAAAAAGACCTTGGATAAAATAAAATGAACTATTATTTACGGAGGAAAGAGATAAAGAGATAGATGGAGATGCAGTATGCCGTAAAAACAGTTTGCAATATGATGTGCGTTAGCCCAGATTTAAATGCCATCATTTGGCCCAAACAAAACAAGCACGTGGAACAGGGACCGAATTCTTTGACTTCATCCGTGCATTTTTTCTGTAAAATGAAAATGATCTGCTTATATTTAAGCATTCTAAAGTAGCATTTCATCGTATTATGAATTAAAAACTGTATTACTAAAAATATTTTTTCTTTTCTTTCTTTCTTTTTTTAAGCACGCCGTTGTGTTTTGGTCGAATGTAGCGGATTTTAAGGTTACATTTTTGGCGTCACTTCAAGATTTATTGTTTGCGTACGGTTAACATGAGGATTTTATTTTAAATTTTAAATTTATTAATTTATAAAAAAAAAAACTTATGCTTATCCTTATAAATCACAGCGTAAAAAAAAAAAAAAAAAATCTATGATATACTATAACCATCCGCACAATCAATAAAAAATTACGAATGTAAACTTAAATAAACTACGGAGGGTTCAGGGGGCACAGCCCCCCTGAAGAAATGCAATTTTTGATTTAAAAAGTTACCAGAATTAGCAGCTCATCAGAACTTCAGAACATCAGTGTATAACCACTTGTTTAACACATTTAATTTCTGAAACTTTTCGAAGTATTTTATATTCTTATAAATATTTACAAAAAGGACTGACTGATTTTTAAATTCAATATCTTCCAAACCGTGGCAGATATTAAAAAAATTCTTGCAGGAGGGTTATGCATAAAGTCAAAAGTTTTATTACAGTGATTTTCGATTTTAGTTCGAATTACAAACAATAGATGGCGCTGTAAGCAATAGTCGCTAAATACAGGCTCGATTTTTGGTCCTTTCTGTTGTTCCATGCAGAAAAAGGAGATGGAAATGTATTATCCGGGCCACGAAGTACCAAAAATCGAGCCTGAATTTAGCCTCTATTGATCGAAGCGCCATCTATTGTTTGTAATTCGAACTAAAATCGAAAATCACTGTAAAAAACTTTTGACTTTATGCATAACCCTCCTGCAAGAATTTTTTTAATATCTGTCACCGTTTGGAAGTTATTGAATTTTAAAATCAGTCAGTCCTTTTTGGGACACCCGGTATGTAATTTGAAAACTTTAAAAAGCGATTTGTAGGAAGATGAATATTACGTAATGAGTGTTAAAGAACAATGACTTGCAAAGATGACGTTGAGGCTCCTGATCTGCAGATTTACTAGTTTTATAATCTCAAATAAAGTCATTAATTGCCGAAACGTCAGTGAAGGCTTACTGTGGAGACACGAAATGTTTTGGTTTCCGTTAGTCTGTCTGTTAGTCTGTCTGTCTGTTCCGCGATAACTGCCGCAAAAAGCATCCGATTAACTTGAAATTCACTGGACATGTTGATGAGGTACCCGGACTTAGCTGTATAGTTTTTGGTTAAATTTGGTTTATTCGTTCGGAAAATATAGGATATTTTATTTTTCACAATAATGCTTTTTTATGGCAATTCAGACGATTTTTCCATTTTTATTTGTTAAAAGGAAATGACCCATATGATTGAAGGATTTAGATGGTAAATTATGGATGATGAAATTTCCTAATTGGAATCACACAGTGTTCATATTAGTTTGAAATTTTTTCTATGCATTTGTCAGAGTTTTTAAATTCGGTGTATAACTTATGGAGGGATTATATATACGCGTTCCAATAACATAAAATATTGTCTTTTATAAATTTTCTTCTTTAGAATGTACACATTTCACTGTTTTAATTTTTTTAACTGTTGCCTAGCAACGCAACTACGCCTAAAAATATCGCAGATGTGAAAGTATGTGTAATTGTTTGAAATTGCTGGCAAGATCTAGACAACTATTAAAAATTAGGTTAATGAATATCTTAATTTATCTATAAATTCCCTAGCACAAGCTAACAAGAGTGTTGGGCGCACCCTTTTCTCCGAACTTACTTGATCCAAAAGAAAATCTATCTTATAGGGGCCTCTAATTATAGAGAACCTGGTGATCGTAAAGCCTAGTTAGTTAATAGATAACCTACGGTCATTTACCTAAAAGGTTATCTTGAATAAATAACCCTAGTAGCAAATTGTGTCTGGCCCTTGAATGGCCTCTCATCGAAATCCGATTACACGATAAGTGGCCGATTATCGTATTCTCATCGGACAGGGATGATTTTCATCGGCAATTACTCAGAAATGTCTCATTGGCCTTAGATCAATGGATGATCGCAAACTGATGAATTTTAGAAAAAAATATGATGAATCACCGAGGAGTACGATTTCATGACGATGAATGTCCGATGACTTTTAGATGAGTTATCAAGCAAATTTTGATGAGAAAGCGATGAATTATAGATTGGTTGGTTGGGTGTATAAATGAAAGCGATTTCAGAATATTCATTTTCAGATTTTGCGAAATATACATACATTAAAATTTTAGGAGTTAGAAATTTAAATATGCTCACTTTTAATTTCTATTAGCTTTACTACAATCATTTGAAACAAAATATTTAAACAAAAATATCCAAATTTTGTTTTATTTTTTGAGGGGGGAGGGGGGCTGAATTAAAGTTCCATATTTTCTTAGTTTATTTCTGAACAAATACTACTCCTTCATTTAAATAATCCTATTAAATTCTATTATTTATCCTCTTCCTAGAGCCTTTTATTTTAAATAAAGTTTGCTTGCTGAACTCAAACTGATTTATTAAAAAAAAAAAAAAAGGCTCTAAAAAAGGGATTTTCCAATATTAATACTTAAAAAAGGGATTTTTTAAGTATTAATATTGGACTAACAATTACCACTGTTATTGTTTATCATTTTGTTTGATAGAAATATTTTAAAAGAATTTTGTTAATTCTAAATTATTGTTCTGCTTTGATAAGTTTTTGCCCTTTAAATTTTTCATTTTAAAATGTGAAAGATTATTTCTTTCATTTTATTCGACTTTAAGAGATGAAAAATGCATTGGGCCTTTTTTCTACCAAGGTACATATGAATAATTCAGTAAGTTATACTATTGTATAAACACTCATAACTCACAAGAGTGCATATTTTTAAATAAGCATTTTTTGGAGGGGGGGAGGGTTAAGGTGGGATTCAGGTGTCTAATTAGGTACAATTTAGGTCTGTTCGGAGATCCTTGACAAGAGGCATACAAAAGAAAAAGGCCCTGACACCCTCCTCGTTTAAATAAAGACCATTTTTTATCACACAAACTGTCCCAAACACATACCCATATTTGCCAATAAGCCGTTTTTCCCAAAAATAAATACTTTGAACCAGAAAATTTATTTAATTAAATGTGTCTTGCCTCTATGTGGTAGAGATTTGAAATATACTTTATTTCATTAAATAAAATTTCTGGTTTAAAGTTTTTTTCTTCTTTCATTACGTGGGAAGGTGGTAATAAGTATGCTTATATTTTTTTTTCTTAAATATTTCATAATTCATATCTGTAAAGTATAAAAAATAAAACTCTAAAATAAAGCACACCGTAATAACAGATTATATTTCTAAAACAAATGTATGAATTAGGTTCAGCTTTGCAAGTCCCATTTTTAATTCAAATCCAATTCATTTAACCCCTTGAGAAAGTGATTGTGTTCCTGTAATGTTAAATTCACACCGGATCTTTGAAAATTTTTGTTTCAAAATAAGGAAAAGCAATTTTACAAGTTTTTTCCATCAAAGTTACAAAAATAAAATTTATTTAAAAGTTTCCGGTGCAAATCTTGATTAAACTTAGGTGAGATAAAATATATCCCATCGCCTCTCAAGGGGTTAATATTCACAACTTTCACGTCTACGGTTAATTTCTTTTCTATTGGTACTACCTAGATGTTTAAGGAAAAATCTTATGTCACGCTGATACTTCAAGACTGTATTGTCTGTGAAAACTTCTGTAAAGTAGGTCTTTCCCCCTCTGAAATATTTGTATCTTTAATATGATTTAAGAAAAATAGATAGAAAAACTATTTTAATTAATATTTTAATAATTATTGATCAATCTAATTGTCCAATTTATTTGAAAATAACTTTTTGAGCCTTTCTGATAATTTTTTTCCCAAAACACTGCTGCGATGATTTTTTTCATTCAAAAAATTTACATAAATTTATATTCATTATGGAATTGGGCTTCATTAGCACAGGACCAACATTCTCTGGAAGTGTAGGAAAAAAATTTTCAACACCTAAACTTACGCATCCAGATGCATAGGTCACAATAGTTGAATGCGAACAAATCCACACAACGTGGAATAAGGAAAGGCTTTAATGCTCGTGATATTATTTAAAATGTTTAACTGTTTTTGTTTATTAATCCATAAATTTCATGACTGAAACAAAATTTAAAATACTACTGTAGTAGTTATACAGTCAAACCTTGTTAACATAAATTTCAAGGCAAATTAAAAGTTTTTCCCTCATGTTATCATCAATAGTTTATATTATTAGTAACAAAATCGTTGTATTAATTTTGACAGGCATTGTAGGAACAATTCATATTAAAAGTATACCAGGTTAATTCTGTACATGTTAATGAGGTTTGAATGTACTTTTTGTTGTTTAATAGCAACATCCATCTCCTGTTAGTTTCTGTTTCATAGCTGCCAACTTGTACGTATTTTTCTTACCACTAAAATTTTATAGAATTTTTTTATTTATTTAAACGTTAAAATTGCTTGAATTGCGGTGATTAAATTAACTAAAATTTTCTGTTACATTTTAGTGGTATGAAAAATCCGTACAAGTTGGCAGCTATGCTGTTTAGATATTAGGGCAGATGACTGAAAAAATACATTATCTTAATTCATTTTTTTTTCAGTTTTATATCTCTATGCCTACATAAAACATCACATCATAGCTGCCAACATCTTACGCTTTTTCAGACCACAAAAATTTTATAGTAAATTTTACCTTTTTAAATCGCCGTAATCTGCCGATTAAATAAGGCAAAGATTTCTATTAAATTTTTGTGGTCTGAAAAAGCGGAAGAGTTGGCAGCTATGTCACATTAATGTTAGCTATTTTATCTTATTGTTTCTAAACTTGAAGTGTTGTTTTAAGAATCTACATATACTATCTGCATTTTTTAATTACTACATTAATAAAATACCCCAATTTCTAGTGCATACTCTGCTGATCAAACAAACATGTTTAGATCCAGAAATGTTAATAAATAAGATTTATCTTATTTCTATTTTCTACATAGTATGCAACATATTTAAAGAAACTTTCTTGATGTAAAATTTATTGGATCGGCTGCAAACTATGTACATCTGAAATTAGAGTACACAAAAAGTACTTAAATTCTGTTCAATTAACTTGCTCATTTCATATAAATGTACTATTTGAAAGTTTTATTAAGGTTAAACAATGGCAGAAAAAAAAATTGTTGCTTCTTCCCGTAACTCTTCATAGAAATCTAAACACAAATCTTCTAAGTTAAATAAGTTTCTGAAGCAATTTATTGTCACAGAATGATTCAAACGTGGCTGTGTACATCCCATAAAAAAGTAGAAGTAATAAAATATTTATTGAATATTCATGCATAAGAATTAAATGAGGACGTCAGTTTCAAAACTTGTCTTATCTAAAAGTTAAAAAATCGAGTTTTCTCTGTCATTCTATTCTACTGGTACTGGTGGACATGAATTGAGAAAACAATACAATCTGCAAAACACTAGCTTTACTGTGTATTTCTGGCATTGTAAAATCTTGGTTTAGAATGAAGACCAATGGACGTGATCAGAGGTTTTTCACGATTTCTGAAAATTTGATTTTCTGGATAAGGCGAATTTTGAAACTCATGTCCTCAAATATAGCTAATAATTTCAAAAGCAAACTTTAATTAACTCTGATATAAATTTAAGATTTATTTATTTTTAAATAACACATAATATAACATACACATCAAAAGAAATTCAAGGTAAGTTTAAATATATAAGTGCATCAATTACACTGTTTATAATTAATGTTCCAACAGGAACAAACAAAAACTAATGCATTTAAAATAACTTCGGAAAAAAAAATCGCAAGGGAAGGTTGATCTGTATTTTCCATTTGAAGTCAGTCATCTGGGTAATTACATGAAGTATCTTGTTTTAGAAGTGTTCTAGCCAAATTATCAGGACGGAATGCCATCTTTTCTTAAATGTAGCTAACAAAACTGCTGACAATATTTCATTTTCTGCAGTGTAGAGAGGGGATATCATGAATGTCATCAGATGTAAAATGCAGTTCACAAAGCTAGACAAAAAGAGAAAAAAATAGTAAATTTTTGTGCATAATCATGTGTTGTGTATATACATATAAAACTGTGGTTTATTTCAGTAAGCTTTATTTAGTACCCTTGTATTTTATTTCAATGAGAGATATATGGGGTCATTCAAAAAAGTCCATTTTGAAATTTTTAAGAAAGAAAAAATATCTTTTGAAAAGGATTGAATACTTATTCAAAAAAGAAACTGAAGGTGAATTTGGGATTTTGGCCCAAGCTTAGTATTTTTTTTTTTTTAATCTTGGATTTTTTGGGTCTGCACAATTTGAAATAACAGCAAAATTGTAAAAATTTTAAGCCAAGATAGAATTTGTTAAGGCCAAACCTGAAAATTTTAGTCTGTGCAGACCTTTAATGTCTACTGTTATTTCAGTTAATTTTTCTATATACAAGTTAAAATTAACAAACATAAAACTTTCCAAATAGGAACCGGCAAATTTGCAAAGAAAAAAAAATTAAGACTTCATATACAAAATTACACTTTGTTTCTATAAACAGTTTCAGTGTTTAAATAACCATTTTACAAAGGGCCAATTTTGGAGATTTTCTTCAGATTGAAACCTGGTACTTATCAAGTATACCCTACAGATTTCACCCAAAATCTTATTTCAAACAACAAAAACCAGCTTTTTGCTATGAAGAAAAGGTGGTTTTATGATTTCATGGAATCCTCTATAATTTTCTTTAAAGGCAGGATACCATTCATTGAGCCGAAAAAGTAGGTCAATTTCATCCTCCCCCCCATAGAAAGAATAAAGTACCACAAAAACTGAATTTAACCAGTTATTATTCATAGTTTGTAGTATAACAGATATTTTTTATTATACAACAACCCCAGTAGCAGAAAATTCTCCATGTGCCTGTGACAGATACTTCGGGGACAAAAAATAATCTGCAGGTAAAATATTTTTACAATTGAAGCGTTAATTAATCAAACAATCACTTACACGTAACGTTTTTAGACATTTTAAAATATTTTATTAATAACAATATTAACTTTTTGTATTAAGTAATAAAGAAAGAGCTAAACATAATACTATGAAGCAAAATAAAGGTCTGACAAAGAAGAATCTGCAAAACAGAAAAGAAAATCTGCGAAGCTCGTCTCCTGTTTCGAACATTCTGCTACCGGGACAACAACTATTAAAACTGATGGCAATATTGTCAGTTGCATATACAACATTTTTAGCATGACATGTAAAATACAGTTTAAATGGATCACCCAATCATGTTTTTCTTTTTGGAAATAGCAGAATATTTTGCGGGCCCATCAGCCTTTTACATATGTAATTATAATATATTCTTTGAGCTACACCGAAGTTAAGAGATAAAAGTTTTCAGAAAAAAGATGACACTTTTTTTCTGAAAACAATTTCGCCCCCCCCCCCCCAAAAAAAAAAAAAAAAAAAAAATTAAATTTCAATGAACTGCTGTAAAATTTATAAAAAGTTTACACCACCATCGTTATTTTATGTCACACAGACCTTTCGATTTGAGACAAACTGCACGCAGATTGAAGGGAAAATTTACCATTTTGGCTTTATTTTCAGTCACACAGATAATTTTACAACATCTGTTTTATTTCAGGTCCAAGGTGCATAAAACCAAGCAAAAAAAAAAAAAAAAAAAAAAAAAAAAAAAAAAAATACAATTTTATATAATTTTTATTCTTTGAAACCTGAGGAGGAAAAAAAAAGCCAAATTTTCACAATTGGGGGGGGGGGGGGGGGGAGTTTCCAATTTCGAAATTATTTATGTTTCCACAGACATGAGGGAGAAGAGGGGAAAAAAAGGGAGGGGTGAAAAAAAATAACAACAATTTAAAAAACAACTCATAAGCATTCAACGTTTATCTTTAAAAATCACACCTTTCAAAACTGCAAGTTTATGTAGTTAAAAAAATTTTTCATTACAACACGTTAATTTGGCATGGGCCCGATTATTGAAAATTCATCCTTTTGATTGACACTTGGATAAAAAACATGAAATGGTCCTTAAAAATAGACTTCTACACGGTTTTCTTGATGTGTAATCATAATTATATTTATTAAACCATTTGAAAATTTTAAATGATAAAAAGAGTAGGCATATAAATTTTTAAATACATTATTTTTTTTATCTTTTCTACTTTTTAGTGTTTAAATATTTTGTTGTTGCAGATTCACAGTCAGTTGGCATATTTTCGAAGAAATGATTTGACACATTATCTTCATTGTTTTTGTATTCATAAACAATTATAACTACACTTCTTCTAAACTGTTTACTCAATGTGTAATCATAATTATATTAATATTAAACTATTTGAAAATTTGAAATGATAAAAAAGTAATATTTTTAAATACATTTTTTATTTATTTATATTTTCTACTTTTTAGTGCTTAAAATATTTTGTTACTGCAGATTCACAGTCAGTTGGCATATTTTGGCAGAAATCATTTGACACATTATCTTCGTTGTTTTTGTACTCATAAATAATTACAACTGCAAAAATTATTTGGCAATTTATCAACATTTTCAAAATCACTTTGTGGCAACCTTTATTTACATTTTAAAAACATTCACAGATTGAAATATCTTTATAAAATAGTTATCAATGTATCAAACGCACAAACAATTATTTGTTTTATATTGATACCATTTAATATACACATTAAAAAACTATTAGTTTAATTTATGCATAAATAAAACATAACAATTAATACAATATATATATATATATATATATATATATAATAAGAAATAAGCCATATATAGTTAGACATTTTTTATTGGTCGCAATTTCACTTTCACGACAGTTTATAATATTTGCCAAGAAATCACACTTTCTTAATCTTAACTCGGTCATGACTGAGTTATGTCATAGCCCCTATAATAAAGAAGTATTTGTTACATTAGTGTATAACTTAACATACTCTTTGAAGTAGCAAGAGACGTCAAGTTACGTCTGGTAACTCAAAAACATTAACGTTTAACATGGATCAGTTTATACCAACCAAAACACGAATTTTCTGCTTAAAATCAATACGAATCCAACAACAAAAAAATTCTACAAACTGAAGAGAAAGGAAAGTAATACATATTTTAATACAATTATGGAAAAAAGTCTATAATTAAATGTTTCATATAAATACTGTCTTTTTTGCTTTGAACAGTTTGAACACATACAAATTTATTAATATTTAAATACAGTAGAACCTCGATCCATCGTTTTTCAAGGTGTGTGTGTGGAAAAAACGATAAATGCAGGAAAACGATGAATGTGGTTTAACGTCAAAACACGAAAAAAAAAAAAAAAAGTTTAAGCATTACTTACTAATACATGCAATGTATACAGTATATTAATAAATACTAATTTGTTACAGACCAAACTGTAAAATAAATAAATCAAAGTTGTAGAAAATGGATATTTATTCTAAAAATGAGTAATTTTATATTCAGTTTTTCGTTCATTTTTTAAATTGAACAACAAATTTTCAGGATGTACAACATATTTCTGGTCATTTTCTGTAATTTCATGTACATATAAAAAAGTTCGTATAGTTTCAAATGCCGTAATTAAATCAGACAGACTTTGCGCTGGTGTAGGCTTAGCTTCATCGGCATGAACATTATCCTCTGCTTCTTCGCCATTATTTTCATTTTTTGCATCATCACACATTTCTTCTATGCTTAGGACACCACATGTTGCAACATCTCGATCAATAGAAATATATCGTTAAATTTTGTAACAGAGACATCCTCTTTTACACGCAACCACTCTTCATTTGCATTATCGTCAGCATATTCATTATTTTCTTTCCCTTCTGTTGAGCATTCTTCATGAGTTTTTCGCAAAAAACTGCATTTCACGAAACACTTCTGGATGGAATGAAGAAGTTACTCCATGCCAAGCTGAAAGTACAAAATGAATAGCCTGCAGAAGCTCTATTTTTGGAGTACGTTCTTTTGCTTATTCCATGAAACAAAGATATTTCACTAGCTTTCTCCTGTAAAATTGCTTAAAACAATTGATTATTCTGGCATCAAGAAGATGTACGACCTCTTGATAATCTCTGCCCCCCCCCCCTCCCGAAACAGCTCAAATGAGTTACTTTAGGATAAAAGAAGTAATTCCAGTTTGTATGTCATATGGATCCGCTTGACCTCCAATTTCATTTCGGTGGGGAGAAAAATTTTACAACGATGAATGCGGGAAAAAGATTTCTTGACGAACGATGAATGCAGGTTTCGTTAACATTATTTAAGTATAATTTGTGCAGGGACCATAGAAGTAAAACGATCAATGTGGGAAAACGATGGATGCTGGAACGATAGATCGGGGGTTTCACTGTATAGTATAGATGCTGCTTAATGTGATTACTTCGGGACCACAAGTTTTTGATAACAATATACAGGGTTTTAAAACACCCAGCACACTGGTCTAAAACTTGGAGTTTTCTTTAAAAAAAAAAAAAGGGTGGGGTGGGGGGGGGGGTTGGGACTTTATTGAGTTTTTTTGCAGAACACTTTAAACTTCTGCATAATACATATACATTTATCAGTGAAACCTGGGTATAATTTTGCATTAATTAAGTATGATTTAGCAAAATATATATATAAAAAATTAAGTTAATTTAAAAAGTACATTTGTATCTCATGGGACTGGTTTGCTGCATTAAGAATATATTGAACCAACTACAACTGAATTTTTTTATATAATTCTTAATATAATTCAAAATATTTTTCACACAAAGCGATGCTTTTAGCATGATGCGTTAGGTCGAGACATGATGATTTTGAAAACACTAACAGGCTGATATTACACATAATCACATTAAGCAGCATCTACTGCAAAAAGTAGTTTCTTTAGCATAAACATAATTATAATTACCGTTAAACAGATTTCTCTAAAAAGTCATGCTGCAAGGGGAACACTGTTTGCATTCTCAGAGTGGACTCTCAGGAATTCTAGGTATATCCTAAGGATTAAAAAAAAAAAAGTAATTGAAATGTAAAAAAAATATTGGATTTCATTAAAGTACTGATACACAAAAACAAGTTGGAAATTGCACGTCAAATGTAGCTAATGAGGTGCGTTCGTACTATAGCTAGTTTTATAAATATTTTTTGCACCGCATATTGTACTCACTGAATGTATATTTTAGTACGGTTCAATAAGTGCATATCCATTTCATTCTGTTGGCTGTAACATCATTAAAATGCACTTTCCCCCCCCCCCCCCCCATTGGCCGTAATGTAATGGAAAACTTTAGACTATCCCTGTCATTAAACTATAGATCTGATTTTCATAAAATTTGAAATGACTCAACAAAATATTGCAATAATTATAATATTTAAAATTTCAGAACATTCGGTTGGGTAGTTTTTCCTCAGTTATATGCAGAGTGACAGACAGACAGACGTACTGACTGAATGACAACTATAGCTACATATTTATATAATTACGAATGCACCTAAAAAGGAATTTTGGTAATGTAAAAATAGTATTGACTATGGGCTTATTTGTCAGGGCATAAAGCCCGGCGGCCCTACTACTAACTACTTTATGCACCCAGGGGTCCTTACTGTTTTTTTTATTCACCCTTTTATTTAATTTAATCGAAAAATACATCAATCAGGTGCAAAAAAAATCTGAATTTCACTAATTGGCCGAAGGAGAAAAAACCCAGCTAAATTCATCGAATAGGCAAGGGAAATGCAAAATTTGTTAATTGATTGTAAAGAGGGGGGAAAAAAATCAAGAAATATGTCAACTCCACACAAGAAAAAAACTGCGAAATCTTTTAATTGTGATCGATTAATGGGAAAAAATATCAAATTGTCTACTCATCTCAGAAAAAAAACATGCAATTTTTCAATTCAACAGAGGAAAAACAGAGTAAATTTTGTCAATCAATCGTAAAATGAAATGGCAGGATTTATCAATCGTCGCAAAAATTTTATAACCGCTGAGGACAGGGCTTGAAATTCAATTTTTAGGGTTTCGTTCATCTGATGAAACCCTATTCGTCTCGCTCCTCTGTCAGTCTGTCACAGAGCCCGTTCTAGTCTTTTCTGCGAACCATTCACAAAATTTGAACTTTTCCATGCCCTATGATGAAATTTGCATCCCCCCCCCCCCCATGATCCTTCGATGAAATTCACGATTTTTCAGCAGCCATTCGACGAAATTTGAGTTTTCGTGATCCTTCAAAGAAATTGGAGTTTTCACGATCCTTCGAAGAAATTGGAGTTTTCACGATCCTTCGAAGAAATTGGAGTTTTCACGATCCTTCGAAGAAATGAGAGTTTTCAAGATCCTTCGAAGAAATTGGAGTTTTCGCGATCCTTCGAAGAAATTGGAGTTTTCGCGATCCTTCGAAAAAATTGGAGTTTTCGCGAACCTTCGAAGAAATTGAGTTTTCGCAATCCTTCCAAGAAATTGGAGTTTTTGTGATCCTACGAAGAAATTGAGTTTTCGCGATCCTTCAAAGAAATTGAGTTTTCGCGATCCTTCAAAGAAATTGGAGTTTTCGCGATCCTTCGAAGAAATTGGACTTTTCACGATCCTTCGAAGAAATTGGACTTTTCACGATCCTTCGAAGAAATTGGACTTTTCACGATCCTTCGAAGAAATTGGAGTTTTCACGATCCTTTGAAGAAATTGGAGTTTTCACGATCCTTCGAAGAAATTGGAGTTTTCACGATCCTTCGAAGAAATGAGAGTTTTCACGATCCTTCGAAGAAATGAGAGTTTTCACGATCCTTCGAAGAAATGAGAGTTTTCACGATCCTTCGAAGAAATTGGAGTTTTCACGATCCTTCGAAGAAATGAGAATTTTCACGATCCTTCGAAGAAATGCGAGTTTTCACGATCCTTCGAAGAAATGCGAGTTTTCACGATCCTTCGAAGAAATGCGAGTTTTCACGATGCTTCGAAGAAATGCGAGTTTTCACGATCCTTCGAAGAAATGCGAGTTTTCACGATCCTTCGAAGAAATGCGAGTTTTCACGATCCTTCGAAGAAATGCGAGTTTTCACGATCCTTCGAAGAAATTGGAGTTTTCACGATCCTTCGAAGAAATGAGAGTTTTCACGATCCTTCGAAGAAATTGGAGTTTTCACGATCCTTCGAAGAAATTGGAGTTTTCACGATCCTTCGAAGAAATGCGAGTTTTCACGATCCTTCGAAGAAATGCGAGTTTTCACGATCCTTCGAAGAAATGCGAGTTTTCACGATCCTTCGAAGAAATGCGAGTTTTCACGATCCTTCGAAGAAATGCGAGTTTTCACGATCCTTCGAAGAAATGCGAGTTTTCACGATCCTTCGAAGAAATGCGAGTTTTCACGATCCTTCGAAGAAATGCAAGTCTTCACGATCCTTCGAAGAAATGCGAGTTTTCACGATCCTTCGAAGAAATGCGAGTTTTCACGATCCTTCGAAGAAATGCGAGTTTTCACGATCCTTCGAAGAAATGCGAGTTTTCACGATCCTTCGAAGAAATTGGAGTTTTCACGATCCTTCGAAGAAATTGGAGTTTTCACGATCCTTCGAAGAAATGAGAGTTTTCACGATCCTTCGAAGAAATGACAGTTTTCACGATCCTTCGAAGAAATGCGAGTTTTCACGATCCTTCGAAGAAATGCGAGTTTTCACGATCCTTCGAAGAAATGCGAGTTTTCACGATCCTTCGAAGAAATGCGAGTTTTCACGATCCTTCGAAGAAATGAGAGTTTTCACGATCCTTCGAAGAAATGAGAGTTTTCATGATCCTTCGAAGAAATGCAAGTTTTAATGATCCTTCGAAGAAATGAGAGTTTTCACGATCCTTGGAAGAAATGAGAGTTTTCACAATGCTTCGAAGAAATTGGAGTTTTCGCGAACCTTCGAAGAAATTGGAGTTTTCGTGATCCTACGAAGAAATTGAGTTTTCACGATCCTTCAAAGAAATTGAGTTTTTGTGATCCTTCGAAGAAATTTGAGTTCTCGCGATCCTTCGACGAAATTCGAGTTTTTAGCGATCCTTTGACGAAATTTACGCTTCTTTCGCGATCTCTTGACAAAATTAGCGGCATTTTCCGTGATTTTTTGATGAAATTTTTTTTTTTTTTTTACAAAATCCTGCATTTGACCGGTTCCTTCCATATTTTTAGTCGCCAGTCTTTCAAGTTTAATCGCTGGGTGGCGAGTGCTTATTTTCATCTTTACGACAAAACCCTTTTGATTTTCATAAAATAAAAATAAAATTATATACAGTCGACTCTGAAATCTGCACACTTAGGGACAGAGGGTTTTGCGGATTACACATTTTTGCAGATTATAGATCATCCATTTGTTTACATTTTACTTTTTAGAGTCTGGCAATAAATTAGAAACAACTGCACACAAATTATAATTGCAATGTAAAAGAAAAACATAATGCATTATTATTTTACTAATTGTATTAATTTTTTTAAACGTTGACACAACATAATGGTAATTTCAGTTTTGCTTTGTTGTCAATAATTTTTTTCTATAGTCTATGAACAATCATTACTTTTTGCTCTGAGATAAAATTTTGTTGCCCTGAGAAATTTAAACATTTATGTCCAATTTATATTTAAATATTTATTCATTGGAGAACTGATAACTTATGAAAAAAAAATACCAAATTTAACTTTATCTAAGAGTTTAACTGTTAATGGAATTTTCATTGTTTACATTCCAACATGTAGTCCGGATAATAGACATTGGCGGATTATACATCAGCGGATTTCACAGAGTTGACTGTATTTAATAGTTCACTTATATATTATATTAAAAAAAAGAAAAAAAAGTCGCCAAACAATGTGATTTAAGACCATAAAATTCATAAGTGTAATATGGTCACATTTGTTACATGTTTATCATTTTTGGACCACAGTCAAATATCTTGTCTGTGCATTCTAATTATAGAAGATTGCTAAGAAAGTATGGCAACAACCAATCAAGACTGCAGTGAAGATAACCAAACTATGGCTGTCAGAATGATTGGTACAAAATTGCATTTTTTTTTTTTTTTTTTTGCTTATTTCTACTATTATATATATATCCCCCAATCTTTATGTTTCAAGCTAAATTTGCTGTGTCAGAACTGATTAATAAAAAGTCACTGGTCTCAAGGACTCAAACATTAGAATTTACTGGTCCACAACATAAAATTCGATTAAGCACCTTTAACCCTTTGAGCCCTCTACCCTCCGCAGAATTAGTGGTGTACCGAGTAGTACTTTGGCCGAGTAGCCGAGTACCGAGTACTCGGCCATTGACTACTCGGCCGAGTACCGAATACCGAGTAGTTGGGTAATAAGGGGAAAAAATGCTGATGTGCACATAATATGAGCTTAGGTGTACATATGTGTGTACATATATATATATACCTGTGTATACATATATATAATGTACATATATATATATAAATTAACTAATTAAATTTGAAATTTATTTGTGCACCTTTCAAAGACAATTTTTGACAATTCAAAACAGTGGCAAAAAAAGGAGAATTGACACGTAACATGTACAATTATTAACCAATATAAAACTAAAACATTCTTCAACCCTCTAATTTATTCTGATATAAAATCTGTCTATCAAAAAAAAAAAAAAAAAAAAAATGTTTATTGGTTGCTGTAACAATTCATTGAATAATGCAAAACATTTCATATTTATTTTGTAACTGTACCTTATTTTCTTTTGATTAAAAATAAAAGAGAGAAAAATACAAAGAGAGGTACAAAAAGCTATACAGGATTTCTTAACAGAAGACTTATGTAAAACTGACACTCCATTTGCATGGTGGGGGGAAAAGAACTTTTCCGATTATGTGCAACCTTGCAAAAAACTTCTTATGCGCACCTTCAACTACTGTTTATTCTGAGCATATATTTTCAGAGGTAGGCCAAATTTATAGTAGTAAAAGAAATGCCCTGTCTACTCATAATGTAGAACGTTTGGTGTTTTTGCACCATAATTTGAAAGATAATAAATTTAATTATTATTTTTTTTATTACATTTATTGTATTTTCAGTTTCTTTATCCAAAATAATAGCCTTTTCTGTTTTCCTATACATTTAAAAACAACTTATTTTTATTTGTATAAATATGAAACTAAATTTTAATCTGGTTTTTGTTCTTAACTTTCAGTAGACAGTAGCCTCCCGCTTAACCGGCCTAAACGGGACCGAGGGTTAGCCGGTTAAGAGAAAAAAACGGTTAAACTGGAGAATTTTAAAAATGTAAATAAATAACTGCATATTTAATTAATTAAAAATGTAGGATGCATTTAATTTTTTAATTTGTAGTACATATTTTCTATAATTTGTGAAATTAATACTAATAGTAAGTAATTTAATTGTAATAAAAGTTATCACTAATAACAAATAATGAACAATATTTAATACAAATTAAATTATTGAAAATCTTGTCACATACCAAGAAGTTAATTATTCTACATTATGTAAATTATTATAGTTAATTAACCATAAAGAAATGAGAACCGAAATTTTTCTTTATGAATTTTGCCGGATGTTGGGAAAAAAAGCCGGCCGGTTAAAGCAGAGTTACGATTAAGAGGAAGGCTACTGTATTTTGTAGACATATTGTTAAATACCGAGTAAATAGTTTTATGAATTATTACATACATTATACATTGATATTCGAATAACTTTTTAAAGATCAGTTTTAAATTCATATGCTTAAAAAATGAAATTCTTACAACTACTCGGTATTGGCCGAGTACTCGGCCAAAATTTCACCGAGTACCAAGTACTCGGCAAATTGGCCGAGTAGGCCGAATACCGAGTATTTACCGAGTACTCGGTACGGCTCTACGCAGAATATAAACCAAACTCACTTTTCAGTTATCCAAAATTTTCAGCATTAATAAAATGTGAAATTTTAATTTGTTAAAAATAAAATAAAATTGTGATTTGCGATCGGGAGGGCAGAAAAGTTACTGGTTCTGCGGACAACTAAATTTTTCAAATTAGGGGCTGCCCACAACTAATGTCATGCTTGGAGTAGGGTTCGTGAAATTGTGACAAGGGGATGGGAGGGGGTAAGAAGAAATGTGACATCACACATTTTGGTTAAAATAAAAGCATTAAAAATCAGCAGATTAAATTTTGAAGTTATTTTGAAATTAAAATCAGGGGTCGATCCATGCAAAATTTGGGGCCTATTTAGGGCCCTAGACCCCTTCACAAAATTCCTTTTAATAAACAGGCCCCTTTCATAACATTCTTTTTCATAAAAACTGTTTTAAAATGTGTAATTTGTAAATAAAACCAGATCACGAAAAACAAAAAATTTAGCAAGGGGATTTAAAGAAGTTTTTGTTTATAAATTCTTGGTTCGAATGAGTAACTGGATTTCCACTTTCGTTACAAAATGCTATTTTTCACAAAAATATTATAAAATTCACAAAAATAACTTACTTTTCACAAAATGGGCCCCAAGAATAAAAACCTGCATCGATCCTTGAAAGTATTTTATACTCATAAAGTAAGGATAGTATTGAGTTGACTCTAAGCCGCTTTTTAGCAGGGCGCAGCGCTAGGTGGCCCTTTTTTTCTTTTTTGTGCCCGGCAGCTCTTTTAAACCCTCCTGATACGCCCAGCTGCCCTTTTCAACATTTCCTATGTGCCTCGTGGCAATCCAATTGATCCCGAAAAAATATCACAAATTCTAGGCTCTCTAAACAAACCAGTTCAAAATATTTTTGTGAACAAGGTTTAAGTGTCCCTTTTTTGAAAAAAAAAAAATGTGCCTTTTTTTAGAACAATGTTTCCTTTTTGAAGAAATGTACCCTTTTTTAGATAGTGTTCCCTTTTTTTAGAATAGTGTTCCCTTTTTGAAAAATTACTGCCCGGCGGCCCTTTTTTTCTAGAGTCAACACTAAAGGATAAGATTTAAAGCCAAATATATTAAATTCCATTTCAAATTCCAAAATACTACTGTTTTCAAATGCTCTTTCATATTAATATTTTATGACTATTGCATATTAATTTATGTTTTTTGTCGTAAACCTTAATATTATTTCATACAAAATAAATGTACAAATCATATTTTATAGTTATGCTCACAAATGTCGTGAAAACAAATAGTTAAAGTTAATATGAAAGTTTAATTATAAAGTTAAAATTTTAAATATGATCTATAAAGCAGTGCTTTGTTTCTGAACTGCAAGTATATGTTATGTAATATAGCATGACATGCGACAAGAGGGGAGGGCAAGAGGTAAGGTGAAGTGTGAAAAAAAAAGGGGGGGGGGAAGGGGCCAAAAAGTGTGACATCATTTATGGACTGTCCCTTAGTGGTCAGGTTGAATTTTCAGTGGTCGCGGACCAGCAGAACACCAAGGATTCTGAATGTTGATTTGTAAATGTAGAACGAATATTTATGTGGAGCAATATTAATTTATAAACTGCCTAATTTAGAAGACAATGAGTTACTTATAGTTTCATTAGAAAGAATATTTTCTGGTTTTCATTTAATTTAGTTTAAAAAGGTTAGGCAATAAAAATACAGGCATGCTAACATTTGCATTCAAATTCTTCAGTAAAAAATATATTTTGTTCTGTGTATAAAAATTCCCTTGATAGTGAATGTTTGTTTTTTGTGAAAAGCAAATTGTTTCTGTTTTCAATTAGTTGACTGTCAATTTTGGTGTAAATAGAAAGAAAAAGATTGTGTTCTTTTTAGGTGCAATATATTTTAGTTCCCAATTTATATTAAATCTCAAAATATTTATAATCAGCAATAAGTATTTGACTATTTTGCAGCGTTCGAAATCCTTGGTGGTCCGCTGGTCCGAGACCACTAAAAATTCAATTGGACCACTAATTTAAAAAATTTAGTGGTCCGAAGGACCAGTAACTAACAGTAACTTTTTCCCCTTTCTGACAGGTAAATGTAAATTTTCCCATCCCTGAGAAAACTGCAACCAAACATTACAATAAGCATAAAATTTGCATAAAAACTTAGTTAAAATAAATAGACGGAAATAAAAAACATAATAATTTCAGTTTTTGTTTATGTACTATTTAATTTTTAGCAAAATATAATTTTACATTTTATTATGCCGAAAATTTTAAGTAACTGAAAGGAAGTTTAATTTATATTCTCGGAGGAGGAGAGGGGGGGGGTGTCACTCAAAGGGTTAAGGTACTTATATAATTTTATGTAGCGGGCCAGTGACGATGTCTGCGGACCAGTAAACTCTGATGTTTACTGTTCCTTGTGATCAGTGATTTTTTTTTAATCAATTCTACCGCTGAAAATAGTCAGGGTTGCAAAATCGCTAAAAAAATGTCGGTCATAACAAAAAAGATGACGGACGATCAAGGGAGAATATGCAAGGGATATTCAAAAACTCATTCAATTTCATTATAAAAATTAACATAAGGTTAACAGATGATAAGATTAAAAATTCAAAACAACATTCTTGTATTTAATAACATTTGTTATAATACTTGTCCCCAAGCAGCATTAGCGATAAATACAAAATATTATTTTGTCTTCAAAAACATCGGTAAATTAGAAAAATTTTGGTTAAAAAAAAAAAAAAAAAAAAAAAAAAAGATCTATTCAATCTATCTTTTAACATGCTTTTACAAACAAAATATCAAAGTTCTCCAAATGTTATTTATGAAAAAGGAGAGAGAGAGAGGGGGGGGGGGGGGGAGAAATTTGTAAAAAGCAAATAGTATAAAATTTTGTAATGATAATGATTCTGAGATTCATATAAATATTAAAATTGATCTAAGCCCAATAAAAAACAATGATGTTTTCAAAACAAAATACCAAAATTTTCCAAACGTTATTTCTAAAAAAAGAGAGGGGAAAGGGAATTTGTAAAAAGCAAATAGTAATAAAATAAACAAAAAATTTTGTGCATGCATGTGCAGTAAGTAAAAAATACTGCATGTATGAGCACTGCATGCCCATAAAGCAAAAATTCAAAACAATATTCTTGTATTTAATAACATTTGTTAATGCTTGTCCCCACGCAGCATTAGCGATAAATACAAAATATTATTTTGTCTTCAAAAACATTGGTAAATTAGAAAAATTTTGTTTAAAAAAAAAAAAAATCTATGCAATATGTCTTTTAACATTCCGATGAAGCAAGTAACTTTTTTCCCTCTCCGACAGGTAAACTTAAATTACCCCATCCCTGACAAAAACCGCAACCAAACATTACAATAAGCATAAAAACTTAGTTAGTTAAAATAAGTAAACGAAAATAAAATACATAATTAATAAGTTCAGTTTTTGATAATGTACTACTTATTTAATTTTTAGCAAATTATAATTTTACATTTTATTATGCCGAAAATTTTGGGTAACTGAAAGGAAGTTTGGTTTATATTCTCGGAGGAGGAGAGGGGAGGGGGGTGTCACTCAAAGGGTTAAAAGTACTTAATATAATTTTATGTAGAGGGCTAGTGACGATGTCTGCGGACCAGTAAACTCTGATGTTTACTGTTCCTTGTGATCAGTGATTTTTTTTTAATCATTTCTACCGCTGTTTTGATATTTGCGACCCTGCAAAAATTTATTTTTTATCATAAGCGATAACAATAAGAGTATTTTATGAACTTTTTTGTATTTTAATATCACCCCCCCCCCCTCTGCCTGTTTTTTTTTCTTTTTAAATATCCCAGCAGTAGGGGTTGTTTTGTGTGTTAATAAACGAAAGCGTTAAAAGATGTCTTTTGTTTAGTATCCTTAAATCTTGACTGAATGATACTAAAGCATTTTGGATTTTGGCTGCCAGACTGCTTGGTTTCAGAAACAAAATACTACTACATACTAGGGTGTAAAAAAATCATGATTTTTTGGAACAGATATCATATTCGCCCCATATTGGCGCGATTTTTTTCTGTCGCCAATATCATATAGGCAACAGGTACTTAACTTGCGCCAAAGTGCTTGATGTGGCAACCCGGATTATGTTGTTTATGCTGTTGATGTTTTCGCCAAATTGGCAAGCGAAAAAAATCGCGCCAATATGGGGCGAATATGACATCTGTACAGATTTTTTTAATTTAAATCAGATTTTTTTTATTTTTTTCCCTGTGTTAAAATATTAAACATTTACCAAGAATTAAGCATTTCAAAAATGAACAACCCTTCAGTTACTAACATAATCTATGTTTTTTTGCTTTAATTAATAAAATTTTAATTATGCAATTATAGAATTTACAAAAAACTGCAAATTAAAAATTTCTTTAGTAACATACAACATTATGTGCATTAATATTTTGTAATAATTATGTAAACCAATATTAAATACTGCTTACATTTTAAAGTTATTGATAAATTGCATTTAATTTTAAATTGATGATACAGATTAAATTTTGTAATTATTAAACAATTAACTTTTTAAGAACACAATCTACATTTTTGAAAAAGTGATTGAAAAAAGGTGATAAATAATAGTTTGATAAATACATAAAGCAGCCAGTAATTTTACACAGGTTCTAAAGCGTATGTATATCAAATCGATCAAAAATTGTAGCAATGTATACAGCAAATTCACACATAATTTAAAAATAGATTACAAAAATTGTATTTTTGAAACTTAAATCGGATTTTTTTCCCCATAACATTAAAATATTTGAATAGCTACTAAATATTATAATGTTTTGAAGTTATTTAACATTTAGTTAGATTTTTTTTTAAAATGTATAATACTTCTTTTTACACAGTTTAATATTTTTATAATTAACAATAACAAATATTACATTTTTTACAAGTGATTTAGTGATCGTTTTCATTACTGATTATAATGCTTTTTCACACTATTTTAAAAAATCAGAAAATATGTGATTTTATCATCTGATTCAAATCAATTGATTAAAATCATTGACACTCTATTGCTATGTTTATTGTATAGTATAAAAGAATGAATAACTTGATTATTAAAAGGAAATTATGGCATTGTAAATTATATTAGATTGAAATATCATTTTTAAATTAAATGCTTTTTATGTTTGTTAGATAAAAACCATGCTTTTTACAAACTTACTGTACTTAAAATTTCACAATACTCAGGAATTATGCTTAGGAACAATTATTTAAAGCTTTGTTTTGTGTATTCATAAGTCACAATACCTGTAGAAACTTTCCAAATTATGTTCATCTTAGATTTGAATACTTTTTACGTCATTTTAAACATTTAGAATTTTTTTGATTTTAATCAATGATTTTTTTTAAAAAATCACTTGATTAAAATCATGATTTAAATCGCTGATTTAAATCAACTGATTTAAATCGTTGACACCCTACTACATACAGACTTGCCAAGCTCCGAAATCCAAAAATCAGAAATGAAATCAATTTTTTTTTTCAGTTTTAAATTGCGCTTTGTTGTCATATAAGATTAAATATAAACAATTACACAGACTATTAAAAAAGGTGCATTACAATCAAGAGCACGGAAAAACGTGTGTAAATCAGAAGCATTGTCAAATGAAAAAGGTAATAACATCAGAAAGAATGAAATAGGTACTTACATATTTCCGGAAAAAATGTATTTATTCCACGGATAATGCGGTGTAGCAATGGCGACCGCTTCCTTCTTCCTCGCGAACAGCCATCAACAACAACATCGTCTTCATCCGGGATCTTCGTAGCTCTCGTGTTTCAACCAATCAGATTCACGTTTCCAGAAAAACTGCGTTTTCTGGTATATTTCACCGTGATTTGATATCGGGCCGTTACCTGTTGCACATGACTATGCGATTAGCACATTTTCCTCGGTAATTATGCACATAATGATACCTTTTACCCGAGGAAATAGTGCCCATCGAAAACCGGTTCTCAGGTACTGCTCGCAAGGATATACCTGTGTTATTACTCGAGCACATTTCGAGGAATTGATGAAAGGCCGAGAAAAATACGATCTGTCGATGCTACTAGGGAAGACAATGCGTTGTGAAATGTTTAGAAGATAACTAACCTATGGCCAATTGGTTTGAAGGGAAATATATAATAAAATCAAAACCACTAAATATAACTCCCCAATTTTCAGACAAACCAACCCTACAAGATAAATTTAATTATGGCTTTTTCATATATGGTCTAATAATAATATTAAGCAGTCAGGTAATTTCTAAATACGTAAAATAAGTAATTAGCAAGATTTTTAACAAATAATAACAAAGAAGGGAATTAATAATAATAAATCATTTATTTACACCACAGGCAAATTATATTAAGTTACAATTAAATAATTCATACTTTTACCATCCAAAATAATAACTCATGAAAAAAACACTAATTTGGATATTAATTGAAGTTGACAAGTTCTCCTGGGCACCCTATTCCCAATTCAAACATTTGATATTAATACGGTACACAATAGAAAAGAGAACATCCATAACATCGTACCTTTTTCCCCATTGGGGGTCACAAGATCCTTTTAGAGTTGTAGACTTGACAGTATATATATATATATCCAAAAGTTCTTTTTTTTTGTTTGTAGAACCACAACACACATATTCGTGTTCCGTAATTTTAGTTTTATTTACACTAAATTCCACCCAGGTCTGGCCCAAAAGCAAAAATGTTTAAATCATTTTTTAAAAAAAAATTAACACTACTATATTGCTCGTCATAGACAGAGCAAGTAAACATGGACAGATCAGCCAAAAGGGCTTGAAAAAAAATAACCACCGCACTCTGGAACTCTTTTTGTACATCTGTATTTTTTTCGAGAAAAAGAAAATCTCTCTCTGTTAAAAATTTGCATGTGCGGCTCTGAGTGGTGGATGCGAATTAACATATTAAGCATAATTAAAATCTCCAACCACTCGCCGCTGCCTGGACCCGCCTTCGTGTCGGCCAGTGGTCAGTGGGTCCCCGGAATGCACAGGGCCTTCCGACCCTCCTACATCCGATATTTCAAACCCCACTTTCTCACGAGACCGCGGGCTCCCACACGAAGATCCTGCAGCTGTCCCATAAAACATGAGGTCATAAAAGTCCCTCTTTTGTACCAAAACTGTCCAATTCTTTACTTTACATCGTAATATCATACATACAGATAGTAACTGGCAATTAAGCTTTCCCCTTAGCAAAACACTTGCCTGAGAAAATACTTAATGCTCTTGGTACCCATCCTTAATAAAATAATAATAATGTACTAATAAATGCATACATAAAAACAATAATACTGTACATTGAAAAAAAAAATTGAATTAAAAAATTAATCCATTAGATAAAATAATCACTTAGATAAAAAAAAACTTGAATTAAAAAATTAATCAATTAGATAAAATAATCACTTAGATAAATATATACATAGATGATATCGACAGTAAACTTATTCATATATATATATATCTTTTTCCTTCAAAAAAATAGTTCTAAATATCCAAAATGTTGAAATCATGCCAACATTACTTCCCCCCCAACACAAAGCACTTGAAAGTCCATGTACAGGAACTATAACATCTTTCAAGTGGACCGATGTCCTTATCAAACACCGAAAGCCTCTCCAACGGCTGGACTTTGCAGATCTGTAAGGCACTGGGGCTTCTCTATGCTCCCTGATTCACCTCTTCCGTAGTGTTCAAAACTCTGTGAAGTCCGTGCAGAGATATGAATGTTCATTATCAAATACACGCTGATGTTATCTGTATAGTTCATTAAAATATGCCTGTACCCTAAATTGTACATTGTACATAAGATGAATATTCCTTCTTATTCTGTCCACGGTTTTATGCAGATTTGTATACGGTCCCTAAAGCAGTGTTCCCCATAACCATCACAGCCGCATACTGCATGAGTTCTGTCTCTCTGTGATGAAGGTACAGTCCCTGAATGTTCCCAAAAATTGTATATATGTGTACCAATTTAGAAGAGAAAACAAAAGGTTAATCATAAAAGATAAAATCCCCAAATTAGGAACCTAATTAATTATGCCAATGAGTTTAAATACTGATCCACAAAGTTTAGCACACTTTTTTACACAAAGCAAGTATTCAGTTCATGACTACATAAGTACAACATTTAAATATCCATATTAAGAAAGGTTTATAACACACAATGAAACATATTTACCAACATAACTTTTTACACCGAATAATCATTTAACTACCAAACAAGCAAATATATCAATACATATTCTTACATTTTTCAAATACTTTTTTTACAATTATTTCACTACCTTTATAGTTTACAACACACATATATTTTTAAAACTATGCAACCACAATATCTAAAATTGATTCTCATATAGTAAATTCGATACTTTCATTCAGTAAATTACGTGATTCTCTAAACGTACCCTCTAATTAAAAGTTAACCAAATAACTATTAATATTCTCTCAAATATAAGAAACTCAGTCTCAGACTTAAAAAAAAAAAAAAAAAAAAAAAAAAAAAAAAAAAAAAAAAAAAAAAAAACAGCACTTCCACCCAGAGAAGGAGATAGAGATAGTAGAAATTTAAAAACAAAAGAAAGCAGAAAAGAAAAAAAAACAGTATTTCATATTATTTTGTGACTGAATCCTTTATCTGAATTTACAAATTATGAGTGTAAGTATTATCATGTTACTTTATTTTAAATAAATTACTTAAACACTCTTCTTCTATTTATTCTTTTCTTTCATATAAATAAGTGGATTGTTTCCACTCATTCACCGCTTCACTACTCCCTTTTCCTCAATAGGTACTTTAACCACCCTAGCAAACAGTGCAATACAAGCTATCGTAAAATTACAATTTCTAATAGCGTCAACAAAAGAGGAGAAAGAAGAAAAAAAAATATCCACTTTTCCATCTACCCGTTACCTGCCATCGATAACACTTAGAATCGCCCATTATAATGTATCGAAAGAGGCTGGAAAGTGATAATTCCAGAGCGGTCGAAGGTCACCCCTTAATGCCAAGCCAAGTCTAGTACGAGCTGGAGTGGCCCTTAAGAGAGAGGCGTGGATATTCCGTTTGCAAAGTAAGTAACAATTACTTCTATTAATCCCTGTAATACATGTATTATCTTTACATTACTTCTCCGTATTCCTTAATCTGCACCCTATACACCGCCTATGCAACAAAAACAATTTCTTTTCGTACTATTTACTATAATAATTAACTATAATACAAGTGTTTGTAATGCAAATACGGAAGCCTAGTAGCCATTTTGCTGCATCAATGACATTCCACGAAACCAGTTTCACTTCCTCCCGTACGGAACTGTAGCCTGTTTTCTTACAAACAGCATCTGATATCCTTATTTGATTACTGTCTCCCCTATAAATGTTAGTTCCATTTAGACCTATGAAAAGTGCTAAGAAAAACTCGATATACTTTCTTAAAATATAACATCCAAAAATGTTATTCATGTTCATTGGAATCCCTCACTTTTACTGACACCTGTATAAGACGAAACTTAATTCGTAACTAATAAAGTTGAACCGCGCCTTCGAATTTACAGTATATTGCAGAATAAACGGGTTCTGTGTACTTTATATTAAAATATCCTAAACAATTAATTTTGTATTCACCCCGAGAGAAAAAAAAAGAAAACAAGGAAAAAAAAATTATCAGTAATAACTCTACGAATACTCTTATCTAAAATATATAAATATCGTTTTCAACTGATACTCTTAAAATTGAATTAAAACCACGAATGTTTTTTCTTTCTTTCTTTCTTTCTTTTAGGTAGATTTCGTATGAAATACTACCTATTGGGATCGTTCCTATGTTGGAATTTCTGAAAAATTTTTGCAGATCTACACCGATCATGACCCCTAGAACCCAAAACCACCCTCAGTAAAAAACTTTATCTATCTATCTATCTATCTATCTATCTATCTATCTATCTATATATATATATCACTTTCTTCTGGACACGATAACTTTCGTAATTCTGCACCAATCTCTTCCAAACTGATACATAAAATCAATGGGCATAAAATCTCGGTCAAGTTCGTTAATGGGCAAAATCGGACCAAGGGGACGGAAATAGGGAGGGGTTTTGTGACAACAGAAAACCCCCCATAACTTCTTAATTTTTGTACATATCAAATCAGTTTAAAGTTTTTATTACTTCTAAAAATAGGGCCAAAAATTTATGTATCACAGATTTTTGATAAAGTTAAAAATGGGCTCAAGGGGCGCAAAAAATAGGGTTTTTGGGAGAAAAAAATTCATAACTTCGTCAATTCTCAAGATATCAAATTCAATTAATTTTATTATAAATCTCCTTAACATTATCTAAAACTTTTATATTCACAAGTTTTTGATAAGAGCAATTCGTACCGCAAAAAAAAATTAAAAACGAAAACAAAAAGGGCGTTTGAAGAAGAAACAAATCCATAACTTCGTCAATTCTCAAGATATCAAATCCAATTAATTTTATCATGAATCTCCTTAACATTATCTACAACTTTTATATTCACAAGTTTTTCATAGGACCAATTCGTACCGCAAAAAAAATTAAAAACGAAAACAAAAAGGTGGTTTGAAGAAGAAAAAAATCCATAACTCCGTCAATTCAAAAGATATAAAATCCCCATGAATTTATCATATATCTTCTTAATATTGTCTACAACATCTATATAGACAAGTTTTGGATAGGACCAATTCTTAGAGCAAAAACAAATTAAAAATACATACCGGTTGAAGTAAAAAATGATCTTAGTAAGGGTGCTTTCAAATCCAAACTGCTTATTTTCTGACTCATTTTACAATTCATTTTTGCTCTCAAAGGCTTCCAATTGGTACGTTTTCTTACTCAGAAACTATATAATGTACCGTAATGGTCGATTTTCTGATAGGGGCAGAATATATTTTTTTAAATGCTGTTAAAAAGGGCATTTTGAACCGAATTTACCGAAGCGGATTGTGTTGGAAAATCATTGTATTAAGGATGCGGTTAAATCCAAACTGCTTATTTTCTGACTGGTTTTTAAATTCATTTTTGCTCTCAAACGCATTTAGTTGGTAGATTCGCTTATTCAGAAACTATATAATGTACCGTAATAATCGATTTTAGATAGAGGCAGAATATATTTCAAAAAATGATGTCAAAGTGGGCATTTTGAACGGAATTTCCCGAAGCGATTGTGTTAGAAACGAAAAATATTGTCCTTCTGAGAAAATAATTGTTTATATATCAAGTTTTAATTAATTGAACAAAAAATAAAAACACAGGTCGCTTATAAATCTCTTCAAAAATCACGTCAGCAAGTTTCATATTTTTTTTAAATTAAAAATGAATCTGGAATTATGCCAGAAAATTTCGAGTTTTTGAGCATGGAAAAGTATTTTTTTGAATACCGCCCTAACATGATTCTGATAAAACCAGCTATTATATGAAAATGAAATAAAAACTCGTCAAGAGCGGCCAGATAAAATTGTTAAAGTGGATTTATCTATAATCATGATTAGTTTTTGTTTGTGAAATTAGTATATTTGACTTCGAAATCTACCTCTGCCTGTAGGCCGGGCCGGCAGGGATTTTTTTTTTTGTTGTTGTTGTATGTGGAAACCCTTACTTTTTTAAATACAATACCCTAATACCTGCACCCAATCTATATTTTTACAGGGGAACCCTGAAGAAAGACATGATCCTCTTCCAACAATGCCGGCCGGCTAAAAATAAATCTCCGCCTGCAGAGAATATCAATGCCTGGAAGTTGATCAGCCCTCTTTCCGCTCTCCACACAAAAATGTAAGTAAAAATTAATTTAAATAATGATTTAATTATTATTCCACAAGAGAAAACAAAAATTATAAATAGAATTTTTTTTTTTTTTTTTTAACCTACAGTGTTCAATAATACATTTTCTTTTCATTTTAACCTAGCTCTCCCAGTTCTGATACCCCTGGTAAACCCTTTTATGTACTCTATATTTTCTCTTACGTGTAGATTTTTTATGTTACTTAAAAAAAAACAAAAAAAGCTGTATTACCTCGTAACTAAAAAATATATATATACCAAAAGAGTCCGTAGAGAGAGAAAAAGAAAATAATAATAATTAATTTTGTTTTTCTTTTTGCGTATTTACTTGTATTATGAAATTTATTTTGTTATATTTATTTAATTAATTTGTATTATTTCAAATTTAATACATACTAAAAAATAAAAAAAAGATATACCAATAGATAAAAATTCTTATTAATCTAATTGCAACCTACATTCGTTAATGAATTTTTTACCATCCAGTATGCACCACAATTGACGGGATTAAATTGTTTAAATCTGATAATAGTCCTTCCTTCTTAAAAATGTAAATTTTGACTAACGAAAAGAGGCGAAAAAAAAATTATCCTCTACTTTAATTTATTTTATATTAATTTGTTAAAGATATTTTCTAACCCAATACCGTTTAAATGTCCTATATATCTATACGTAATGTCTTTTTATGTACTATGCTAATACTATGCGGGTTATTTCAGTGAACAAGAAGAAGAAAAAAAAATTGTTGCTCCTGGTTAAAATTTAAATCTGGCGCTCGCAATGTGGCGAACCTTCCTGACTGAATCCAGGATTTCTACAGAGAGCGAAAACCGGTAAGATAAAATTACCATTTCTGCATGCCTGTCTTTGAATACATTTTGCATGTTTCTCTGAAATGCACGTAGATGGCGCTAGGCGACTGTTTATTTACATTTGACCCTTTAAATTTTCGTGACCTGTAGTAAACATTGCCCTTGGGGTGTAACCGCTACCTTCTACACACCATAACTAGCATTTATTAATAAAAATACTCACTTAGGACAATATGAATTGTTTTTCTATTTATACTAGTAGAATATATATATATATATATACATAAGGTATAAATAGTATTAATCTTAATTATTTATTCATTATTTTTTTTTTTTTCGCACACTTAAATCTTAAATTATTTCTTTTCGGTGTCAAGCAATCTGTATTCCGAAAAGATGAAATGCAAAACTGACACCAGAATTTAAAATCAAATTTAGAAGAAAAAAAAGTCTTCATTATTTTCTTATTCATAAAAGGGGGGAAAAATCCAATTGAATTTTCTTGATGCCAGTATGTTTAAAACTATGTGTCCGCTAGAGAGGCCACAACATTTAAACTTCCAACCGAATGCCTGCTGGTCAATTTATTTTTATTTATTTAATTTCTTACTGCACGTACTCTGCATGACAATTTTTTATCTGTTTATTTATCTGATTTTAAACCGCATGCCTCTGCATGACAATTTTTTATATATATATGAAATGTGATATAATGCTTTCAGGCAAGGTGAAGCAGATGTTTGTCCCTAATTTACTATTTTTTTTTTTTTTTTTTTTTTTTTTTTTTTTTGCACAATACTATCTGTTTTGTATTTAAATACAATATGAATTTGAATCTTATATATTGATGTGTGTGCATAGGGAGCCCTTTTCCAAACCTACTGATTTTCTTTTTTTTTGTTTTTACTGCTTATCAGTTTATTTGATTAAGATTTTATTTCTATAAATATAATGTATCCATTTCATTCGAATCGTTTGTAAAATAACTGGAACCGTAAATACCCTTGTTATATATTTACTTTTCTTGGGAAGAAAAAAAAAGTACCTCCCCAAAAGAAGTTGCCAAAACCAAAAAAAAATGTATATACATATTTATCTTTGGCTCTGCCCAGTTTTATATTAATAATTATTTATAAAATATACCCTACTCTGCTGTTAATCCATCTTCCACAGTTATCCTAATATCCTTATTAATTTAGGTGTTGTTTAAATACCACCACCCCCCCTTTAAAAAGTGCAAATCCATTTTAATTATGCCTCCCCAAAAATTTATCCTGCAACATTTTTTTATCTATGTGTGCAGTTCCCATAGAAATTTTGAAAATCCCCTTTTCCAAAATTCCGCTGTCATGAACCAAAAAGTAAAAATATTGAGTAGTTATTCACTCCCCCTTCATCCTCCCCTTTCTCTGAACCCGAATTCCTTCTCTCGTTTCTGTAAAGAGAGATCGTGAACTGATGCTCCAAAAAGAGGATGGGGAGTTCTCCAAGAGAGAAAAACAATCCCTTCTCTGAATGTCTTTCCTGCCCTGCGCGCGCACTTATTGCGTGGTAAACAGAAACTAACTGACAGCGAATTATTACCTATTACATTCCTTACTTACTTATCCGTACGGAGTGACCCTATGCACATACTTTTGCTTATGTTATATAAATTGTATTTATTACTTTATTTGTGTAAGAGAGAGGAAAAAAAAAGAGTTGTTTTATGTATTCCCTTTGTGTTTTAACTTGAATTCCGAATATATATATATGTGTGTATATAAAAATAATTATTTATTCTTGTTAAAATGTTGTAGAGTTCCCTATTTATTATCTTGTAGACACCCCCCCCCCCATTTATATTAAAAAAATATCCTTTTTTTTTTTAAATTAGAGTCCACCGGATTTTATTAGGACCTAAAACAGTGGTGTGTAGCCCGCAAAAGGTTAACTTAGAGGCGTACCACATGCTTTTTACATGTATCCATTTGTCTAATGACTAGTAGTTACAAAACCAGTGTTCAGAGCCCTACTTTAAAATCGACCCCAACCAAAAAAAATATTTTTTTTTTCCGTATGGCCAATTTGGGAAAAAAAAAACATTTTAGTCATGTATATCCATTTCCCACCCATATAACTTACCCCCCCCCCCCCCAACAATAGGAATTATACCCCAATAATACAGTAACTTTTCCAATTTTTATTATTATTATTATTATTTTTTAATTATTCATTGATAATACCATTATTCCAAGTATTGTAAATATTATAAAAGTGAAATATTAAATTTTTATATTTTACAGTAATATATCAAAAATTAGTCAAAAATCATAGATCCACTATGTTTATAATTTTTTTTCACTTTATTTATGGATTTATACCATTTTCCTCATTAAACTATTTCTACTAGAAATTTGCTTAACTAAATAATAATAAAAAATAATAAAATGAAGTATGTTCTTTGCTTGAACCTTTTACCTAAAACTATCTAGCCACTATTTTAACCACTTGGTTAAAGGTGCAACTAACTAAAATATATTCCGCAGGAATCGTAATTACAAAAAGTTTAAAATACTAACTAAAATTCCAGAGAACATCAAAAATCATCGCTATTTACAACCTAGTATGCCTAAGCAAAACAATGTATATTATAAGTTCTCCCTCTTCCTTTTTTTTTTCTTCACTTAGTGATAAATCCGCTCTATGTGTATTATTAATAGACTGGAACCTAGTAATTACCATTCTCCCAAAACGTACTCCCAGACTGTTACAATGTACCAGAGTGAGAGAGAAAGAGGGGAAAAAAAACAGCATCCTATGCTTGTGAGCATTTGTCTACTATTTATATATATGTATTTTGCTACATATTCTACCTATTTTACTATTTTACATGCTTTAATATACTATAAATAACCGAAATATGCAAAGAAAAGACACTTTTCTTATATCAATATATGCCCTTATATATAAAAATTAATATTTGAATAAGAACCTTTAAGTGATATGTTTATCACCCTCGCAACTGTTAAACTACCTAGATTAATATACTATATATATTAAAACTTATACACTAGTAGATACATAAAAGCCGTTAAACTACCTGTTTATCTCCATCGCCAATATTAAACTACATTAATTACCATGTTATATATACTAAAACTTACACGCTAGTAGATACATAAAAACAATTCAATAACAAGTTTATAACCCTAAACCTCAAAAATATAAAGCACCTCTTAGGCCATGTGAATCACTACACTACATATACTAACTTAAACACTTGTAGATACAGAAGCACAATTCGGTGGCCTGTTTATCACCCTAAAGAACAAAAAATAGAAACCTATTTCGAATTATTTGACTAAATATCCTATATACATTAAACTTAAACACTAGTAGATACAAAAGAACAATTCGGTGACATATTTATCATCATAAACAGAAAAATAACAAGTAAACTTTGAATTATGTTACTAAACACATTATATACACTAAACATACACACTAGTAGATACACCAGAACAATTCAGCTCCCGCCCGTCTTTTTGTTTTTTTTTGTGTGTGTGTAATACTTTAGTTAGATCAACCTCTACTTCTAAAAAAACATAAAAATGAAGAAAATTTAAAATATTTTTACACTTCTTCCGTACTTTCCTCATCGTTGTCGTTCGTTTGAGGTAATTTAATTTTAGCACTTGGCTTCCACATGTGAGTAATATGGCGTTGAATCTTTTTTTTATTAGGTTCGAGTATATGTTTCAAAATATAATTATTGCGTCTTGCCACCTTTACAACTTCATAAGGACCGTCGAACTTAGGATGTAACGCCAATGGGCGTCCAACATTTTTTAAGTATACTTGATCCCCAATTTCCAATTTCACAACTTTTTCAAAATCTTTGCCCACATATTCTTTCGCCATTCGTTCTTGGTTTGCGAGTGCAGTTTTATAAACTTCTTTCATATGTGCAATGCGTTTTTGAACAAACTGTTGTGTACATGACATATCCGGCTCCTCTAGAGCTGTAAAATGGTTGGCCGTTTCTCTAGCGAAAAACAGCTTATCAGGACGGTATCCTAAAGCTCTGTGCATCGAAGTATTATGCGACAGAATAAAGAACGGCAACCTTATATCCCATTCCGTTGTTGTTCTTGCCATTGCACTAATCGAAGACTTTAACTCTTTGTGAGTCACTTCAAGAATTCCATTCGAGGAAGGTTTATAAGTAGAGAAAAAGTGGAGGTTCACCCCTATTGCTGTCATAAATTCTTTAAAAAGGGTTCCCCGAAAATATTTCGCGTTATCCACAATTAATTCTCGAAAGAGGCCAAATGTACTAATGTAATTTGTGAGTGCATTTAGTATCGTTTGTGTCTCTACATTACGCAATGGTATTGCCTGTAAAAATCTTGACGCAACGTCAATGATCGTCAAGATAAAACAGTGTTTTTTTAAGGTGTGTGGTAGTTTGCCCACAATATCCGTATGCACCACTGAGCCTATTATATGATCTTTCTCCACTTTCTGTAAGGAAATCTTAATCATTTTATGCTGCTTATTTTTGTTACAAGGTATGCAAGCTGCACAATAATTTTTTACATCCCTATACATCCCAAACCAGTAAAATCTTGTTTTCACTAATTCATATGTTTTGGGAAAACCAAAATGTGCCTTATGAGCTTCTTGAATTATTTCAAATATTAATTTATTAGGAGCTATCAGCAGTGGTTTATCTTTATACCGTTGCTTCAATATTAGTACTTTGTTGTCCTTTAGCTCAAATTTCTTAGTCTGGCGATTTGGTTTACCATTTTCAATTTTCTGAATAATTAATTTAAGTTTTGGATCATCATTTTGAGCCTCTCTTATCTTTTCTTCTGAAAGATTAGAATTAACTTTAAATAAATCATTTTGAAGTTCATTTAAAGCCGTTATATTATTTATATTTCTTGAGACGAAATCTGCCGGGTTCTCTTCGCCAGGAATAAATCCTATCTCAAAATCAAAATTCCCTAACCTCATTATCCACCTTGCTATGATATCGCTCTGTTTTTCTAACTTAAGATGATCAGTCAAAGCTTTAGAATCAGTGAGTATTGTAAATTTTTTTCCCAAAAGAAAATTTTCAAAATAAACACAAGCATCATGAATCGCTAGTAATTCGTACTTTATACTAGGATATTTTTTCTCAGAATCCTTTAATTTTTGTCCGTAAAATTCAATCGGTACATAATCCTCTCCCTGTTTCTGTGCTAAGATTGCAGAAAGTGCTGTCTTAGATGCGTCCGTAATTAAAAAAAATTCCTTGTTGAAATTTGGCGCTTTTAAAGTTGGATTATGTAAAATAGCTTCTTGAATGGCCAAAAATGCTTTTTCCGCCTCTTCGTTCCAATTAAATTTTACTTTTCTTTGGTCATTTGAACTAATGGATCTACAATTTCCGAATATTTATGTATTAACGATCTAAAGTAATTGGCCATTCCTAAAAGAGATTTGACACCCTTTTTGTTTTTAGGCCTTGCCAAATTTTGAATTTTTTCAATATTCTTTTTCGAAGGAGAATAACCGTTTTGATGAACCCTAAAACCTAAGAATTCAATTTCATGTTTGCATATTTGCATCTTTCGTGGCTCTATTGTTAAATTGTTGTCAATCAATTTTTTTAAGACCTCTGCAATTAGAGTTAGCATTCTTTCCACCGAATTCGCCGCAATAAGGACATCATCTATAAAATATGTGACTTCCTCTTTATTGAAGTCGCCTAAAACTAAGTCCATTAATTCTGCGAAAGTAGTTGGACTGACCTTCAAGCCAAAATTCATTCTCACTGGCTGAAACTTGCCAAATTCCGTTATAAATGCTAACTTTTCCCTGTCTTGTGGTTGTAAATTTATTTGGAAAAATGCGCTGTGGAGGTCCAGGACTGTATAATATTTTTTTCCGCTAATTTTCTGCAACAATTCACGAATATCAGGTATCGGATAAGCATATCCTTCTAATATTGCATTTAGTAATCTATAATCACAAGCTAAACGATATTTTAACTCCTGGTTCTCCGCAGTCTTCTTTTTTACAAATAATACCGGAAACGCGTACGAAGATTTGCTTTTCTCAATAATATTTGCCTCCAACAACTTTCTTATCTCTGCTTGTGCATATTCTCGCACTGTATGAGGAATCTTATAAGGTTTAGACTGTATAGCATGATTGTGCGCCAATTTGATTTGGGGGGTGACTAAGGATGTCTGACCTAACGATTTGTAAGATTTCGAAAATGCATGTAAATGTTGCATCAAAAGGTTCTCCATCTTTTCCTGTAGTTCTTTGGGAAGATGCGCAAGATCAAAATCTTCCGGTGAAATTTCTGTTTCCCTCAATTTACGAACTTCCTCAATACTTAAAGTATTAATCTCATGTACCTTACCGTCTATAATATTTTCAGGCACTTCATCCGTTCCAAAATCAATATCTAAAATTAAATTCCCAAATTTTGTACCCTTCTGTAGAATAATTTTCTTATCCGAAATATTCTTAATTATTACATTAATAATTCTGTTCTGAGATATTTCGTGTACCGAGTTATAACATTTAATGCCCAAATTATGAATATCTGGCTCAAAAAGTACCATACTGTTTTCTTCTATAAAATCAGGACATAGTAAAGTAGCGATTTTTTCTTGCCCTGCCGCAATATAAATTTTGTGCACTGATTTTACCCATATTTTGTTTCTCTTACTCTCCTTTTTAGTAACTACATTTTCTACTTCTTCAGTAATTATAATATTTATGTCCTGCACTGGTAATTTGTTATCATTATGATTGAGTGGAATTTTCGCATTTTTAAATTTCAACATTTTTTTTCTATGTCAATCACCATTTGATTTGTTTTTAAATAATCATATCCCAACAACATATTATAAGATGCCTTAAAATTATTTTCTGTTACATAAAATGTGCCAGAAGTAAATGCATTCTGTAATTTAAATGACAATTGTATACAATGTGTAAATGGAATTGATGTACCGCTAAAAGATTGTATTCTAATCCTATGGCCCAAATATTTAAATTTTACATTATTTTCTTTTATTTTTTCAAATAAACTGGCTGAAATTAAAGACACTGCTCCGCCCGTATCTAAAAGAGCTGAAACTTTTATTCCTTTAATATCAAAATTAATAATTGGTACATTTTCCATTTCTTTATCACTAACACTCGCTATAACCTTCGTATTTTGGGATCTTAGGACAGATTCCTGCTCCTCATTCTTAGTATCCCCAGATCCCCTTATATGTTTCCCGAACGTTGCTTATTTCCCGTTATCTTACGTCCCTCTGTTTTATTTGATGTACTATTATCCCGATTCGCATTATTCACATTCCTATAATTTTCCTGGGGATGTATTTGACCTTGATTTTGTGGGTGATACCCCTGCCCATTCGGAAAATTCTGCCCATAGTTATAATTAGGATGAATATTTCCCACACCATAATTACCATAACCTGAAGGCTGTCCCTGTGGGACATAATTATACTGATAATTTTGACCCATTGGCAATGAAGGAGGAAGAGGGGGTGGGGAAAATTCCAATTACCTACACTTCCGTACCCCTGAAAATTCCGAGCCTCATTATTAGAGCTTGTAAATCCCTGCATATTTTGTCCATGTGTTGGAAAATTCTGTTGATAATCATTATTCCGATACTCTCTTTTATTATTTACATTATAACGACATTCTTCCGTATCATGATTTCTTAAATTACATATATTACAATACCTCGTATTATTTCGTGAATTATTTTGCCATTTTTCTGTTGGCTTACATTTTAATTTTTCCAATTCAGCTCTCAACTGATTTAATTCCTTTTCTTGTTTTTCATTTTTTCTTAAAAATGATTCGCAAAATTCAGTTGTTGTACTTGTACCATTTAATTCCTCAAACTTAACCGACAAAAACGCCTCTTCCACTGTTAGGGCAATTTCGGTTGCTTCCTTATACTGATCAATCGCTCTCTTTCTTATTTCCAAAGCAATATCCGGTTTGATAGATTCTAAGAATCGGTGTAATTTCATCAAATCAAATAATTTCCGCGCATCTGCCGTGTTAGAAAGACCCGAAATGTCAAAAAATTTCGCAGCTACCAGATTAAATCTCACAATATAATCCGACATACTCTCCGCTGGTTTTTGTTGAATCTTTGAAAAATCATTATGTGATTCACCGAATGTTTTTTTCGTGTCAAAGGTTTGGATCGCTTTTTCTTTAAATTTCGCATAATCGGTTTCCGAATTTACTTCTACATCCGTTTGCAACCTTTCACGTGCCGTTCCGACAAATTTTGAGCGTAAAATTATTAATTTCACTTCATTAGAAAAGTTCGTCTGGACGGCAGCTCTATCGAACTCCTGAATAAAATAATGTATATTACATTCTCTCTTCCCATCATATGGTGCAATCACATTTAATAAATTATCCGTATTCGCCTTTTCGGTATCCGTTTTAGACATATTTACTTTATTCGTTGAATTTTTTAACTTACTCTGTGCAAGACGGGTACGCGCTTCAATAATGAAATTATTAAATTCCGAACTGGTACGCTTTTTAATTTTAGACTTATTTCCCATGCGCTAACATTATTTTAAATAAATTGGGTGTAAAATTTCCAATTGCAAAAATTATTAATAATATGAAATACCATGAAAAATCAAATATAAAATGTAAAGAAATATAAACACAGCATTCAAAGAAAAACCCTTACGAATAAGAGAACTAATCACAGTAAATATAACGCATACTCCAAAAAAAAATAAATTCTTCCGAAGAATAGAGGAAAAGAAAAATTAATGTAATGTATATAAATCTTTCTTCAAGTGCACCATCTCAGCCACACATAACTGTATATATATATATATATATATTTTACATCTATGTATTTCTACCTTTTCTATCAGTTGCACTGATAAATTATAGAAAAATTTTATTATTTTCTTTTTATTTATTTATTTTTTCTTATTTATTTTTTCTTTTATCATAATAATACCCCTCTATTATTATTTCTTAATGCACATGTATAATATACAATTACTCATTATAATTCAACTCGATATATCTAACAAACTCCTAAACCTGAGAAAAACATATATAAAAAGTAAATATATAATTTTCAATAATATATTTTCTCATATTATCATTTGTCATGACTGAACCTTGTTATAAAAGTTGTGCCAATCTTTGTTTTGTCCACAGGAGAACTTTGTCATTCGAACAAAACAAAAAAAAAATTTTATATGTAGGATGAAAAAATTGAAATTATCTGCATAATAATTTAGACCTAAATATCCTTAGAATGTTAATACGTAAAGTATAAAAAAGGTATAAGTTTATTGAATAAAAACAAAAAATTATTAATGTAATTAATTTGACCCAAAATGTAATTATAATTAAGATAAAATAATAATAACCTCACGTTCCCAAAGGAAGAGATCACGGTACCACCTAAGTATCGGGGAAGCTGATGCTGGCAAGATCTAGACAACTATTAAAAATTAGGTTAATGAATATCTTAATTTATCTATAAATTCCCTAGCACAAGCTAACAAGAGTGTTGGGCGCACCCTTTTCTCCGAACTTACTTGATCCAAAAGAAAATCTATCTTATAGGGGCCTCTAATTATAGAGAACCTGGTGATCGTAAAGCCTAGTTAGTTAATAGATAACCTACGGTCATTTACCTAAAAGGTTATCTTGAATAAATAAGACAATGCGTTGTGAAATGTTTAGAAGATAACTAACCTATGGCCAATTGGTTTGAAGGGAAATATATAATAAAATCAAAACCACTAAATATAACTCCCCAATTTTCAGACAAACCAACCCTACAAGATAAATTTAATTATGGCTTTTTCATATATGGTCTAATAATAATATTAAGCAGTCAGGTAATTTCTAAATACGTAAAATAAGTAATTAGCAAGATTTTTAACAAATAATAACAAAGAAGGGAATTAATAATAATAAATCATTTATTTACACCACAGGCAAATTATATTAAGTTACAATTAAATAATTCATACTTTTACCATCCAAAATAATAACTCATGAAAAAAAAACACTAATTTGGATATTAATTGAAGCTGACAAGTTCTCCTGGGCACCCTATTCCCAATTCAAACATTTGATATTAATACGGTACACAATAGAAAAGAGAACATCCATAACATCGTACCTTTTTCCCCATTGGGGGTCACAAGATCCTTTTAGAGTTGTAGACTTGACAGTATATATATATATATATCCAAAAGTTCTTTTTTTTTGTTTGTAGAACCACAACACACATATTCGTGTTCCGTAAGTTTAGTTTTATTTACACTAAATTCCACCCAGGTCTGGGCCAAAAGCAAAAATGTTTAAATCATTTTTTAAAAAAAAATTAACACTACTATATTGCTCGTCATAGACAGAGCAAGTAAACATGGGCAGATCAGCCAAAAGGGCTTGAAAAAAATAACCACCGCACTCTGGAACTCTTTTTGTACATCTGTATTTTTTTTCGAGAAAAAGAAAATCTCTCTCTGTTAAAAATTTGCATGTGCGGCCCTGAGTGGTGGATGCGAATTAACATATTCAGCATAATTAAAATCTCCAACCACTCGCCGCTGCCTGGACCCACCTTCGTGTCGGCCAGTGGTCAGTGGGTCCCCGGAATGCACAGGGCCTTCCGACCCTCCTACATCCGATATTTCAAACCCCACTTTCTCACGAGACCGCGGGCTCCCACACGAAGATCCTGCAGCTGTCCCATAAAACATGAGGTCATAAAAGTCCCTCTTTTGTACCAAAACTGTCCAATTCTTTACTTTACATCGTAATATCATACATACAGATAGTAACTGGCAATTAAGCTTTCCCCTTAGCAAAACACTTGCCTGGGAAAATACTTAATGCTCTTGGTACCCATCCTTAATAAAATAATAATAATGTACTAATAAATGCATACATAAAAACAATAATACTGTACATTGAAAAAAAAATTTGAATTAAAAAATTAATCCATTAGATAAAATAATCACTTAGATAAAAAAAACTTGAATTAAAAAATTAATCAATTAGATAAAATAATCACTTAGATAAATATATACATAGATGATATCGACAGTAAACTTATTCATATATATATATATATCTTTTTCCTTCAAAAAAATAGTTCTAAATATCCAAAATGTTGAAATCATGCCAACAGAAGTCATGGAGGAATGAGATAGATGGAGGTGCAGTAAGGTGGTTGGAGGTGACGCCAAAAAAGTAACCCTAAAATCCTCTACAGAAAGCCCAAACAAAACCACGTGCTTTGACACGCCTATCAATTCAAACCGATTTAAACCTGTATTTCTTTGCTTTCATTTTTTACCGTCGGAAATTGTTATTCAAGATATGATTAAAATTTCGATAAAAAATGACTTATGCGCTGTTATAGGATGTAGTACTAGATCAGAATGTATCAAAGATACTAATATATCACTTCACATAATTATTTGATTATTTTATTATATGTATTTCAAATATAAATAAAAGAAGCGTCTTTTAAGATTTTACTTGAAAGGGTAACATTCTTTCGTTATTGTCCTAAAATCGTTTGCACTCGAAAATCTAGATTCTCGATTAGTATTTGTAATTTAAGTTTTCATATATAATTTTAAAAGAATGCTTTCATCCTTATATTTTATCTATTTACATGCAATTATTAATATGCTGTTAAAAACAAATAAAGACGTTTAATTAAATTAGTAGCGATTGATACAGTCAAAAATGGTGGCCTATTTGAAGTGCAATTATAACATTTCATTCCATCAAAGAAACTCTATTAATTAGTTTGAATTACTTGAGTTTTGAAACATTATTATTTGCAAAAAAATAAGTTCACCTGATAGGAAAATTTTAGCTGTAAGAATGAAATTATTATCAATAAATGGTTAGCTCGCATTTGAGTAATTGGACTTGACCTTTCGATACAAAGTTATTTTTTTCACAAAATTGTTATGCATTTCTCAAGAATAACTTTTTCTTTTCAGAAAATTGACACAAAAAAAAGAAAAGAAAACCTTCCATGTATACCATTCCCAAAACTTTCTTCTATCTCATACATGTTAATACTTCAAAATTCGCTAGCACACTGCCAAAATTAAATGGCAGTCTATACGCATCATGAGGATTCTAAAGATACGAAATTCCGTGCATTAGTTCTTGAGATATGACTATCGCTGAAATCGTGTAAATCCAGCAAACTGCAGCCTAGCAGCACCGCCTATTTGGTGCTTTAGACCAAAACCTATGATACACCAAAACCACCAAACAACAGCATATGTCAACGTCAAACTGAATCTGAAGTTTGGGGAGAATACGTGCATTAGTTTTTGAGATAGAGCCATTGCGAAAATCATGAAAATACTAGCGTAGCAGCGCTACCTATTGGACGATTAACACCAAAATCTAATCAGCAACAACTTGTGTTAACATCTAACTCTGAAGTTAGAGGAAAATTCGTACATTAGTTCTTGATAGAGCTATTGCGGAAATCGAGAAAAATGCAGCACAGCAACGCCACCTGATGGGCGATTTATACCAACAGGCAATCAGCACCAAGTCATATCAAGGACTAACTGAATCTGAAGTTTGATGAAAATTCGTACATCAGTTCTTGAAATAGAGCCATTGCGAAAATCGTGTAAATCCCAGAAAATGCAGCATAGCAGCGCACCTGTTGGGCGATTTACACCAAAACGTAATCAGCACCAACTCATATTAAGGACCAACTGAAACTGAAGTTTGATGAAAATCCGTGTATTAGTTCTTGAGATACAGCTACTGCTGAAATCGCGAAAAATGCAGCATAGCAGCGCTACCTGTTGGGTGATTTACACCAAAAACTAATCAGCACCAATTTATATTAGGCACTACATGAATATAAATTTTTATTAAATTCCGTGCAATAGTTCTTGTGATAGAGCGCCCAGAAAATTTGTGTGACATACTGACAAGTACTTTAGATACAGTACTGTATCCGAATCTTTTGTGTGTCCTTGTAAATGAACAATAAATGCTATGCACATCATATTTCACCGCAAGTATATTGTAGTAAATCTGAGTAATTTATGTCTATTCCATTATATTTCAGTAACATAATATCGCTGTAAACAGTCCCCCCCACCTCCATATATCATTATATAACGGAATTATTTTGCGTGCCCTGTAAATGAATAATAAATGCTTTGCAAACCCCATATTCTACGAAATGCATGTTTTACTGCACTTTATAAATGCATATCAATTTCTTTACGGTTTAAATTGTCTAGCATCATTAAAATGCACTTGAAACGTGTTTTCCCATTGAGCGTAATATAACAGAATACTTTTAACCGCCCATGCAAATTAGCTATAAGTGCCACACTTTTTTTTTTTTTTAAATAGCGATAACGCTATAATAAACGTCAATAACATATAAACAATGTAGGTGATCCCAGTATATTTACAAGAGTTAGAGCAGGGCCGTAGCAAGGTCTTCGGAGGCCCCCCCCAAACATAATTTTTGCCCCCCCCCCTCTAAGATTTCAGAGAAATATCTATATTTAATTTCCCACCCGAGTTCCATTTTATAACAACACCAGCGGAGTTTCGCCGTCGGATTTTCCTAAACGAACTCCAAATTGAACGAATTTGTAGTTGGGCTGCATTGCTTTCGGCTACGTACACCTATAGGGGCTATGACCGCTCCGATCTCGAATCATACGAACCTAGAATTATTGTAATTTTTTATTTCGATCCAGATTAAATTCAAATTTTAAACATTTCGTTCACGTTGCTACAGGAACAGATTTAATATTCTTGCAAAGTGAATTTAATCAAAGGACTTGCGAAATTTAGCTGAGAATTCTTCCATTTATGAAAAAAAATGTAAAAAAAAAATGCCGAAGAACGCGAAAGAACGCCAAAACTTGCATAAAAAAATTCGAAGTTCATAGAGATAAAACTTTACTTATATTGGGCTAAAAGATTGAAACCGAGTTTATATTTTTTACGAATATTAAAAAAAACTACCAGAAAAGGGAAAAAAAGCTAAAAATCACATAAAAATTCTCGAAAATTTTAAAAACAGCAGACGACAAAATTTGGCAAAAAAGTTTGAAACTGAATTCCTTTTACAAATGTTATAAACCGCTAAGTATTGCTCATAAACAAAATAAATAAATAAAAAATATGGAAGTTGTTTTCGTATTTTCAATTTTCTCCTCAGTTTGACAATGCCATCTGCGTGACACAGACAGATTTTCTTTAATGAGAAAATATTCACTAATAACAATTTTTTTCCTGCTCGGATTGGTGCCTTTTATTAAATACATATATATGTGCATATTTTATTATATGTACAGTCGTGGAAAAAAAAAAAGTAAACACCCCTACTAACTCCTCAACAAATTATCGTAGACGAAATTTACTGGTACCAGACGATTGGAAATAAAGTCTACTTTTAAATGGTGTGTATAAAATTTGCTTAGGGGGCCATATACATATTAAAACGAATTCAAACTTCATTTTTTTTCAATGGCAGTACCCAAATTTAACGAGATATTTCAAATCTTCGGTTCAAAATATGCCTAGAAACCAAATTTCAAGTCATTCGAATAATAAGGTTTTGAATTATAGACATTCAAAATTTAGTACTTCTAATGTTAAATTACATTTTCATATTTTTATTTATATCTCCTGAAATTATGCTCCTAATGAACTAATTTTTTGTGTAGCAATAATACTAATATACTCAAACATAAATACGTTGAATTTGCAATTTTTATAATTTTATGATATGAATTATGAAATTAATATTCGAAAAAATTATGAATTGCAACCTACAATTTTTTTGATGGATTTAGATTTATTAAGTCCTGCTTTATGGAAATCCCAAATTTCACATTTTTCTTCCAAGTACTTTTCAAATTATGCTTAAAAAACGGCAAAATGATGGTTTAAGGGGCCGTCTATGATAGAAGTAAGTAAATTTTTGAAATTTATTCGGCTATCCTCAGGGTTCGCACAGTTTTACCACAAAATTTTTACAGTACTTTCAAAGTATTTCACTGCAGAAAAATATTGAATAATCTGCGAATAAAGGCCGTGATTGCAAATTCTGTGTTTTAAAAATTAAATGTAAATTTTCTTATCATTAATAGTGGTGCCAGAGTCCTTGGAAATTCCAAGGAGTGTGCGAACCTTGTATCCTGTAATCAAACAGGTTTCATTGACGCTTAAGTGTGCCTTGATCAAGAAGGCGGCTCTCACGGTTAACAATCGAGTTCGGAACTTCAATTTGGATACAGCCCTTAAAATAAGCTCGTTTTAAAATAATTAATTTCTCGGAAACTTATGGCACGAATTGCATAAAAATTCGTTTATAGGCTAATTGGAAGGTGTAGAGTTAATTTATGCTGCCAGAATTGTATACTGCTATTAAAAAAAAAACAAAGTTATGGTCCGTTTTAATATGTAGATGGCCCCTTAAACAAATTTTATATGCATCAATTAAAAGTAGACTTTATTTCCAATCGTTCGGTACCCGTAACTTTCTTCTACGATAATTTGTTGAGAAGTTAGTAGGGGGTGTTTACTTTTTTTTTCCCACGACTGTACATATGGCGACTTTTTAACATTCCAGTTTCAATCTTTTGGCTTGATATAATCAATTTTCTCTCAGCGATTTTTGAATTTTTGCCCAATTTTTTTATAAGATTTTTACATTTTTTTTCGCGTTTTGCAGAGTTTTTTTGACATTTTTTTTTCTGTAACCTCAGAATTATCCAGTAGATTTTGCTGCTGTAATAATTAAGCTGAAGTGGAAAAATAACAAATTTGTTCCTGTAGCGACGTGAGCTACGATGCTGGAAAATTTCACCTTTATCTGGAAACTATCACTTTTATAGAAAAAAAATTACAATAATTAAATGATTGTTTGATTTAAGATCGGAGCGGGAAAATCCGGAACAGGTTTACACTGCGGAAGGCAGTGAAGGCCCCCAATGGAGAACTCCAAAAATTGGGTTCTTTTTTTAAAAAAGCAATCAGCGAAGTGGGCGAAGCTCTGCTAGTAGATTAAATAAATACACAATATAATTTATGTATAGTTAACATAAGTAATTTATCAAGACAAGAGAAATGAAATGTAAAGAACGAAACAGGTCAAACATAAGGGGATAGGCGGCATATGCAATGCACATAGATGCCCGCTTATTGGGGTCCCAACGAGAGTAAGAAGCATATATTTTTTGAACATGTGAAAAAATAATGAGGCTTATAAGTTTTGAATCTTGAGTTCCGAATTTTGCTCACTTTTAAGAGCGGTCCGAAAAAAGAAAATTTATAAACTATTTAGAGCCTGCAAAATTTCTTTCATCTGGGCACCTTTAAAAAGAATGGTAGCTAAAGAAAAAAAAGGACATGTCTGTTTTGGTTGAAGGAAGTAATAGTATTAAAGAAGTTTTGAACCTTTGGTTTCGCCTTTTTCACCCAATGATTGGCACACAACAAAAATATTAAAATGCAAAAATATAATATATAATAAAAATATAATAATATAATAATATAATAATAAATATATAATAATATAATAAAATAAATAAATAATAGAAAGCACATTTGGTTGAAGGAAGTAATAGTATTAAGGAAGTTTTGAAACTTATTGGGGCCCCCAACGAGATTAAAAAGCATATTTTAAAAACATTTTAATAATAAAAATGGGGTATAAAAGTTTTGAATCTTGGGCTCCAACTTTTCCTTCCGTTTATAGGGGCCCCTAAAAAAGACAATTAAAAAAGAATTTAGAGCCTGCAAAATTTCTTTCATCTGGGAACCTTTAAAGAGAATGCTGGCTATAGAAAGAAAGTGCATATCTGTTTTGGTCATAAGAAGTAATAGTATTAAGAAAGCTTTGAACCTTATTGGGGCCGCCAACAAGATTAAAAAACATATTTTTAAAACATTTGAATAAAAAGATGGAGCCTAAAAGTTTTGAATCTTAGGCTCCAACTTTTCCTGACGTTTATAGGGGGCCTTAAAAAAGACAATTCAAAAGAATTTAGAGCTTGCAAAATTTCTTTCATCTGGGAACCTTTAAAGAGAATGTTGGCTATAGAAAGAAAGCACATTTGTTTGAAGGAACTCATAGTATTAAGGAATTTTTGAAACTTATTGGGGCTCCCAACGAGTTTTAAAAGCATGTTTTTTAAACATTTGAATGAAAAAATGAGGCCTAAAAGTTTTTAATCTTGGGCTCCAACTTTTCCTCCCGTTTACAGGGGGCTCTAAAAAAGACAATTCAAAAAGAATTTAGAGCCTGCAAAATTTCTTTCATCTAAGAACCTTTAAAGAGAGAAAGCGCATATCTGTTTTGGTCAAAAGAAGTAATAGTATTAAGAAAGCTTTGAACCTTGTTGGGGCCCCCAACGAGATTAAAAAGCATATTTGTAAAACATTTGAATAATAAAAATGGGCCTAAAAGTTTTGAATCTTGAATTGCAAATTTTCCTCACTTTTATTGGGGGCCCCAAAAAGTCAATTAAAACGGTATTTAGAGCCTGTAAATTTTCTTTCATCTGGGCACCTTTAAAAAGAATCGTGACTGTAGAAAGAAAGCACATTTGGTTGAAGGAAGTAATAGTATTAAAGAAGTTTTGAAACTTATTGGAGCCCCCAACGAGATTAAAAAGCATATTTTTAAAAAATTTGAATAAAAAAATGGGCTTAAAAGTTTTGAATCTTGGGCTCCAACTTTTACGCACTTTTATAAGGGGCCCTAAAAAAGACAATTCAAAAAGAATTTAGCTCCTACAAAATTTCTTTCATCTGGGCCCCTTTAAAAAGAATGGTAGCTATAGAAAAAAAAGGTCATGTCTGTTTTGGTTAAAAGAAGTAATAGTATTAAGAAAGTTTTTAACCTTATTGGGGCCCCCAACGAGATTAAAAAGCATATTTTAAAAACATTTGAATAATAAAAATTGAGCCTAAAAGTTTTGAATCTTGAGTTCCAACTTTCCCTCACTTTTATAGGGCCCCCCAAAAAAGTCAATTAAAAAAGTATTTAGAGCCTGCAAATTTTCTTTCATATAGGCACCTTTAAAAAAGTCGTGACTGTAGAAAGAAAGCACATTTGGTTGAAGGAAGTAATAGTATTAAGGAAGTTTTTAAACTTATTGGGGCCCCCAACGAGATTAAAAAAGAATATTTTAAAAAGCATATTTTTAAAACATTTGAATAATAAAAATGGGACCTAAAAGTTTTGAATCTTGAGTTGCAAATTTCCCTCACTTTTATTGGGGGCCCCCAGAAAGACAATTTAAAAAAGTATTAAGACCGTGCAAAACTTCTTTCATCTGGGCACCTTTAAAAAGAATGACTATAGAAAGGAAGCATATTTGGTTGAAGGAAGTAATAGTATAACGAACTTTTGAAACTTATTGGGTCCCTCAGTGAGATTAAAAGGCATATTTTTTAAAAATTAGAATAAAAAAAAGGGCTTAAAAGTTTTGAATCTTAGGCTCCAAATTTTACGCACGTTTATAGGGGGCCCTAAAAAAGACAATTCAAAAATAATTTAGAGCCTGCAAAATTTCTTTCATGTGGGAAACTTTAAAGAGAATGCTGGCTATAGAAAGAAAGTGCATATCTGTTTTGGTCATAAGAAGTAATACTATTAAGAAAGCTTTGAACCTTATTGGAGCCCCCAACGAGATTAAAAAACATATTTTTAAAACATTTGAATAAAAAGATGTGGCCTAAAAGTTTTGAATCTTAGGCTCCAACTTTTCCTCCCGTTTATAGGGGGGGGGGGGGGCTAAAAAAAACAATTCAAAAGAATTTAGAGCCTGCAAAATTTCTTTCATCTGGGAAACTTTAAAGAGAATGCTGGCTATAGAAAGAAAGCACATTTGTTTGAAGGAACTCATAGTATTAAGGAAGTTTTGAAACTTATTGGGCTCCCAACGAGTTTAAAAAGCATGTTTTTTAAACATTTGAATGAAAAAATGAGGCCTAAAAGTTTTTAATCTTGGGCTCCAACTTTTCCTCCCGTTTACAGAGGGCCCTAAAAAAGACAATTCAAAAAGAATTTAGAGCCTGCAAAATTTCTTTCATCTAAGAACCTTTAAAGAGAGAAAGCGCATATCTGTTTTGGTCAAAAGAAGTAATAGTATTAAGAAAGCTTTGAACCTTTTTGGGGGCCCCAACGAGATTAAAAAGCATATTTGTAAAACATTTGAATAATAAAAATGGGGCCTAAAAGTTTTGAATCTTGAGTTGCAAATTTTCCTCACTTTTATTTGGGGCCCCAAAAAAGTCAATTAAAACGGTATTTAGAGCCTGTAAATTTTCTTTCATCTGGGCACCTTTAAAAAGAATCGTGACTGTAGAAAGAAAGCACATTTGGTTGAAGGAAGTAATAGTATTAAGGAAGTTTTTAAACTTATTGGGGCCCCCAACGAGATTAAAAAGAATATTTTAAAAAACATATTTTTAAAACATTTGAATAATAAAAATGGGACCCAAAAGTTTTGAATCTTGAGTTGCAAATTTTCCTCACTTTTATTGGGGGCCCCCAAAAAGACAATTTAAAAAGTATTAAGAGCGTGCAAAACTTCTTTCATCTGGGCACCTTTAAAAAGAATAATGACTATAGAAAGGAAGCACATTTGGTTGAAGGAAGTAATAGTATAACGAACTTTTGAAACTTATTGGGTCCCTCAGTGAGATTAAAAGGAATATTTTTTAAAAATTAGGATAAAAAAATGGCCTTAAAAGTTTTGAATCTTAGGCTCCAAATTTTACGTACGTTTACAGGGGGCCCTAAAAAAGAGAATTCAAAAAGAATTTAGCTCCTGCAAAATTTCTTTCATCTGGGCCCCTTTAAAAAGAATGGTAGCTATAGGAAAAAAAGGTCATTTCTGTTTTGGTTAAAAGAAGTAATAGTATTAAGAAAGTTTTTAACCTTATTGGAGACCCCAACGAGATTAAAAAGCATATTTTAAAAACATTTGAATAATAAAAATTTAGCCTAAAAGTTTTGAATCTTGAGTTCCAACTTTCCCTCACTTTTATAGGGGCCCCCAAAAAAGTCAATTAAAAAAGTATTTAGAGCCTACAAATTTTCTTTCATCTGGGCACCTTTAAAAAGAATCGTGACTGTAGAAAGAAAGCACATTTGGTTGAAGGAAGTAATAGTATTAAGGAAGTTTTGAAACTTATTGGGGCCCCCAACGAGATTAAGAAGCATATTTTTTAAAAATGTGAATAAAAAATGGGCTTAAAAGTTTTGAATCTTGGGATCCAACTTTTACGCACTTTTATAGGGGGCCCTAAAAAAGGCAATTCAAAAAGAATTTAGCGCCTGCAAAATTTCTTTCATCTGGGCCCCTTTAAAAAAAAATGGTTGCTGTAGAAAAAAAGCGCATACCTGTTTTGGTTGAAGGAAGTAATAGTATTAAAGAAGTTTTGAACCTTTGGTTTCGCCTTTTTCACCCAATGATTGGCACACAACAAAAATATTAAAATGCCATTTTTTTTATGTAGAACTTACAGCCTTCAAAAACTTTTATAAAACATGGTGGATATAGAAGAAAAGCACATATCTGTTTTCTATTTCTAAATCTGATCAAGATCTTTGACAAAAAAGAAAATGAATTTCGATAAAACAAAAAAAAATGTTATTAAAAATACAAAAAAAAAAAAAAAAAATTAAAGTTAAAAAAAAAATTCGGCTGAAAGGTACAGTAGCTCACTACTGGGCCCCTGACTTTGCCCAGCCCCCCCCCCCAAATGGGGGGTATGGGGGGCGGTCGCTACGGCCCTGAGTTAGAGTTCGACCAGAAGGCCATACAAACCGAAGACAAACATTTTTCATCTATGTTGGAAAGGGTTAAAGAAAGAAAACTTTTAATAATAGAATTTTTAGTTTTTATCAGATGTTTTCAATATTTTATTTAATCTTATTTTGACATTTATTTATTGCTAATTTTCCAATTCCAATTATTTTAAAAACAAGCATTTATTTTAATAAATAACAACACAACAAAGGCCCTTTAAAAAATGTACCATTTTTTCTTAAAATATACTTCAGCTGTGATTCATCTCTTTGAATTCGTCTTATTAATAGAAAATCCCTTCCACGTGCTTGTTTTGTTTGGGCTTTCTTGGAAGTTTAAATTTGAGCGATAAATGGTTTCATATTGCAAACCTTTTTTAAGGCATACTGCAACTCCATCTATCTTTTTCCTCCATGGTTTGAAGTCAAATAAACGTCAAAAAGGGATGAATTTTTTTTTTTTTTTTTTTTTTTTTTACAAACAAACCTTTTTGTCTTTGCAAAATATAGATAGATTTTACGCCAGAAATAAAGGCAGACTATGTTCTATTTATTTTGTTCAAATACATTTCTTTTAAATTAAAAAGTTCATTATTTTCATAAAGAATAAATTGACATTTTTCTATAAAATTTAACTTTTTTTTTTTTTTACCGTTACCAGGAAAATCAAATCCCGCAATAACAATTTACTCTAAACAGTTAACTTTGATTTGAAAGATTTTCATGTACAAGATGAAAATGAAATAAACAATAGACATGAATATACGTCTTCATATTGGAAATTTAACGAAAATACGAAAATAAGGTGATTCTTACCTCATATATCAAAAACAAAGCGAATATGCTTTGAGATTGAAATAAAAGGGCCTTGTGTTATGATATTAATTCTTAATAATAAAAAAAAATGTTACCAATATCTCACGGTTTATCGTCTGCACACGGTTTATCGTCTGCTAACAGAAATGTTTAATTTTTAATTAAAAATGTCAATAAGAAAAAACTTTTGAAAAGCGAATAGATAGTAAATGTCAAAATTATGCACCGAAAAATTATCTCTGTTGAAAATGACGTCATTGTATCGGGAAATAAATATTTTCATTCTTAAATGCCAAACATTAACTAGATTGCTGTAGAAAATATTTTTTTATTTTATTTTTAAAAGGACATTACTTTTTCGTTCATAAAACCTAAACTTTTAATATAATTGCGTCAATGTAAATTTTCTTCTGTTCACCGGTATTAAAAAATAAGGCTAAAAATCAATCTAAGATTTACGATAACCGCTAGCACAACGAATAAACTGTTACATATTTAAATTTAATGAAATCACGGGGGGGGGGTTCAGGGGGGCGGAGCCCCCCTGAAGAAATCTACTTTATTATCTAAAAAAAATACCAGAATTAGCAGCTCATGAAAATTTCAGAATATCCTTACATAACGTTTTTAAATTAACGCTTATAATGTCTGAAAACTTCGTATTTTTTATTCTTATAAATAATTAGGTAATTTCAAAACTTTAAATTGCGGTTTGCAGGGAGTTGAATGTTACCCAAAAGTGTGTTTAAAAATAATGACTTGCAGTTCTGACGTTGAGGCTCCTGATCTGCAGATTTACTAGTAGTGTTACACTTTTTAAATATAATGAAATTTATGTACATTATTGAGCTGCACGGTGATTACTATAGAATTTGTTATTTATTGCACTTACAGTACGTATACACGGGAACTCAAAAACATTCCGTTACATTATTGTATATGAAAAAAATAACTACTTACGGCGTATTTTAATAATGTTACTCGGTAAGAAAATAATGAAATCGATATGAATTGCTGAGGTGCACTAAAACATACTTTCTATAGAATATGGAGTGCAAAATATTTATCATTCATTTACAGGGACACATAAAAGTGTTTTTTTATGTACTGGTATTCGAGGAAATCAATTCGCATTTAATTGTGCTACTCTATCTGAAATATTGTGAAATTGATATACAATGGTGAGGTTTAGGATGCTTGCGGTAGAATATGATGCGCATCACATTTATCCTTCATTTACAAGGACACATAAAAATTTCAAATAAAATTCTCTATCCGAAATATTGTCTGTTAGAGAAGATTGCTGAAATGCGTTTACAGTTATGATACGCATTTTTAAGTTAAACTAAATTTTTACATGCTAGGTGGTGTGTATAAATTTTATAGCCTATATACAGGACTACACAAAAATAGTCATAAGCAAAAATGAGAATGAGCGTGGATTGCTTAAAGATGTTTTTTAATTTGAGATATGAAATTTCATACTTAACTACATTTAGTATTTTAAGAGATGCTTGTATAAATGAAATCATATAGACGTAAGAAGAATTGGATACATTGGTGCCTGTGAATGATAATTTTTGGAAGTATGATTTAATTACTTTTAAGAGTGTTTTTATCTGAATTAAATTTCAACTTAATACGTGATGAGTATAAAAAAGCTATAGGTAATATATAGGGCTGTACAGATGAATTCAAGTACGTTTCCATCTATCGGTATAAATTGCTGAATGTTAATTTTTAACTGTGTTATACGTTTTCTTAATATACTAAATTTTAGCTCACTGTGTAGAAAATATAGAAACCTATAGATCATATAGAGAGCTGTACAAAAGAACTAGAGTACTTTTTAGGCAATCGATGGTAATTTCTGAAATCCAGTTTTGAAATCTGTATGTGTTTTCTAAAATGTTTTCTTGGGTATCTTATTTACCTTATTAAATGGCGAAATTTTTTAAAAGTATTTTGGAAGTGTTGGAATATGTTTCATAATCTATGCTTGATACATGATTTTTCTTTCTTGTTTTTTATTCTATTATATTTTTGTAAGGATTGTCTCATTCCGTCAATAAATTCTGTTAATGTATTATCTATACTTTAAAATTAATTTTTTAGAAGGCAAAATTCAAAACTTTCTTCTTATGCTACATTTTTCTTAATATTCTTTGGTAAAAATATGCATTTTAATACTGTTTTATTCATTCTTTCATTATTTAAGCATTTAAATTTTTCACTTAATTGATTCAGTAATTATAAAAATAATTATCTTTAACCCCTTCGGCCCTGCTGTCCTATGCATAGGACACGCCTTTTAATTGAGTATTATTGTTTTCTAACAATTATTTTCCCTATCTATATTATAAAGGACAAACATATCTGTGCGTAACGCATACTTCATTTTGCGAATGGCAGCACTTTGAAATTTGAAATGAAATTTCGGTTTTGCCATTTTCGCTATTGCAAATTTTTAAACATCTAAACATAGCACATTTTCAATTATTACAGCGTGGTACAGCGAAAAAAACGTGCTTTTAAATGCAATTTGTTTGAAACCTGTATCTCAATTTATGTTTGAGACATTTATTTTTTTGTAGTTTTTAATACAAATTTTGTAATCGTGGCAACTGAAGTACTCCATTTATATTGATAGTAAAGGGAAAATTGTAGATTACTGCATCTTTTTGTTGCCATTTTCTCATAAAAAACTCAAACAAAATTTGAATTAAAATACATTATATGTCAAGAATTTCGTCTATTAATTAATCAGGTGAATTTTGGTTTTATTTCGTTTTTATTTATCAATTTAATAAATTGTAGTTTATTGCAAATTTACTTTACAAACGATACAAAGTTGAATGAATGCAATTTTATTATTCGGTGAATAATAACATTTTCCGAATTTTGAAAAAATATACATGAATGATTTATGATAAAACATGAAGCTGTTATTGCTTTTTACTGGGTTTGTATATTATTCCCCGATAATGACATCATATGCATATTTTTTCTACAGATGTTGTTTAAGACTGGATCGTAAAAGTGTAATGAATAGCGGATTCAAATGACGTGATTTGGTAGAAAAAAAAGCGTGCATGTAATTTTTAAAACGGAAATATTTTTTATAGAAGTGCGTCATTTTCACCTTAGCTGCGTTGAAATTCTTCACAGGTGAAAATGCTTCACTTTTGAAAAAAATGGTATTTTATAAAATTTCTTCAAAATGGTTGTAATGAGATAGCTACCATTATTGCAAAGAAGAGAGAAATAATGATGTTTATTCATCATTATTCATGGCATTTTCTAATAAAAATTCAAAATTATTGATAAAAATTGTTGTATAGGGTTTAGTAGCGCAAAACGGCAAATTACGTACTGCTTTTGAAAACACGCATTTTTTTCTCAAAGTTTCCATATATTTTTTCCTTCTGCATATGTACTGATACTAAATTTCAGACACTAGGCTAAATGTTTCAGTAAGTGAAAATGACGTCATATTTAAAAGAAAACGATCATTTTCTTAGATAACGCTAAACATTTTAACATAAATGCACCTAAAAAACATAAATCAGGCAATTTTTACTCTCCAGTACTGAGATTAGACTCTCATGTTAAGAGTGCAGCTGTTCACATGCAAAGATGTTGCCGACAATCATGACTTCAAGTTTTGAGTTAAAATGATTTTAAAATTATCAAATTAAAATACCAATTTTTTAAAAATGATGAATACGGATATGAGAAGTGCGTATGTAAATTTTGAGAAGGTGAAAATGATGACGGTTTTAGATTTCATTGGGAAAAAATTCTATGATCGTGTCAAAGTGGACTGCATTTTGCTGTTTTTCATTTCGGAGTACCAAGCATAGGAGACTCATTTGATAACTTCATCATATTAACCGATCTTGATTATATTTTACTGATTACGTATCTATATAATAAAGGACAAACGTATTTGTACGTAACGCGTGCGTCATTTTGCGAATAGTAGGACATTACACGATCAAATTTCGTTTTGAAATTTTCATTACTGCAATTTTTTAATCTGTTGACCATCGCACATTTACAATTTTTAGAACGCCGTATAGGGGAAAAATATATTTTCAAATGCAATTTGTTCAAAAACTATCTTAATTGACTGATTTATTGTGTTTTAAAAGTAATTTTCAAGCATGAAATATTTTTTAATTTATCTATATGGCGTGGAGCTGGATTACGAAAGATTAATCCGTTTGCCCTTAAAACAACATAAAGAGTTCATCATTCTTACGGCTAATATTCCATTAAAAAAAAACTTCCTGTATGAATAAATAAATTAAATAATATAAGTAAAACACAAATTTAACAGACATAACAGATTGAACAGTAATTGAACTACGCTCTTACAGCTCTGAAATTATCATAATGTAAAAGAATGCCCTAAGAAGTAAAATCGTCGGTTAATAACTCTTAGCATGCGTCTGATACGTAAATATCACTTTTAATAAATTTCAAAACTTTATTTAATTGTAGAATTCATATTTTTCATATGAAAAATGCTTTTTTATTGTTAATGGACAATCTAAAAAATATATTGCAAGTAAAAAAATTATAAGTTTTCAATTAAGAAAAAGATGTTTTCATCTATATTCTGTAACCCGGGAAGCCCGGGTACGATCCCCTAGTTAGCTTAAAACAGTAACGATAGTACATATTCCAACAAAGAAAATTTTTGTTATTATGCATTATTAATCATATTGACCGAACTTCAGTGGTAATTATTAATAATAACCGGTAAATATGAGTAATATTAAATATTTATCAAATTTAACAAAAGTCGCGGTAATTATTAATAATAACCGAATTTATCAAATTAACCGTAACATATACAATAATGTCAGTTGTTTTAAAGGGATTTCGCAACTTTTGTCGGCTCCTTAAAGAAATTCGATTTGTTATCTATTAACCCGTTCGGGACCATGGATGCATGTATGCACCTTTAAAACGTACGTACAAAATTTGTTCTTTGGCATCAGTAATAAAGAAAACTAATAGTTGTCTTATTTGATCAGACCATTTTCGAAATTATGTACTTGAAGGTAACTTTTAGAAAAAAACTGGTGCAAACCGAATAAAATTTGTGCAAGTGAAGGTCCCGAAAGGGTTAATGCTACTCCTCTGAACCTGTTTTATGATAATAATTTTATTATGCTTTGTTCCAATTCATTGCAGTGTTACAAAATTAAAAAAAAAATAGTTATCTTTTTTTCCTTTGGGGTAATAGTTACCCTTCGGGGATGAGCGACACGTATACGTGCCGCATAACATGTTCAGAATCTCCGATTATTCCCACCAGTTATTTTTTATTGTAAACTTTGCCTTATTTAATCAGAGTATTTCTGCGATTCAATTAGACGAAAATTTCTGTTTTGAAAAAAATCTGAGGTAAAAGATTAAAAATTCTGTAAATGATGCTCGTCGCGTAGGTGTTAAACACTCTCTTATAATTTTCCTACTTTATCTTAAAAAGTACGCCTAATTTGATGTTGTTAAAAAAACCCGTTATAATACATTCATTTGGCTCGGGCCTGATTATTGAAAATTCAACATTTTGACTGACGTTTCAAAGAATCGCGATCTATAGAATTTATTTTTTTTAAATTTAATTTTTGCTCCGTTTCTTTTTTAGGACATGGCAACAGGAAAGAAAATAAAGGCATTATTTAAATCATCTTTTCTACTTCTTTGCAGGTGATAGAGCCTCCTAGTTACTCTAAAAAGTTACTGTAAAAGCAATCAAGTATGTAACGACGCCCTATCGTACAATAACCCCAGTTTGTGGTTCAATATCCTGAAAATAAATCCTGGAAACCTGAGCAAAGTGACGTATTAAAAATTTAAAGTACAGAAGTTAAATATTTTCTTCTACCCATGGGAAGTGACGCATGAGAAACAAAGTGATGTCATAAAATAAATGGAACTGCAATTACTAATAATAATATACATTTCCTCTAATTAAATTCAATCCAAGAAATTGCTACTACTACTTCTACTTTCAACTCTAGTAATTATTGGCTCTCTCATTTTCAAAACAAAGGGACGTATTTGTACAAATAAACAACATTTAGTTATTAAGATATTCTCTGATGATGAGCCTGGAAGACTTGAAAGTACTAAGAAGTTTTAAATAATATGTATATTTTAAACTTGTAACATCTTTTTCATTACATTAGTCGCCTTTTAAGTAAGATTGTGGGCCTTTTTACTGTTCACATTATTTATTTTATTTTAAGTAAAACGCTTTTAGTAAAATATTTATTCTTCAGCTGTTAGTGGTCTCACAGAACACATTTTTTTTTTCAAAGTTTACCCTGTAACCTTCAGTTTAGCTATATACACTGCTGAAATTTTGTTTCGTTGGGAGCCTTAGTTCTATTGCCGTAAACTTCTGAATAGGAGAATTTTATTATAAAAATCTTCCTCATAAAACAGTGTCCTATGTCTTAATCGAGCATTTTATTCATCTTTCTATCAAGCGTTATCAGAAACTGCATTAATTTCTGTGATAGCAGTTAAAGATTAAAATAGAGTTTTAAAAATTTCGCACATGTAAACAAAAATATTTTGGCGCACAACTCATTTCATTATTAGTGAAATTAATTTCATCATTAATTAATTTCCACATTAATTTCATCTGTTGTTGTGACTTTTATGTTGTAATTCTGATGTTTCCAGAATCACGCTTGTTTGACTTGTTTATGTAACATTTTCTGAGGTGCAAAGAGCGGGTTTTTGACTCAGGAGCTCTTATTCAGTTCGAGTTCAATTGTTCAAAACAGTCGAGATTAAGGAAGAAAAAGTCAAGAATAGAAGGCACTTTTCAGTGATAAACATACATTTGTTTTCCTGTTAGTAGTAACAGTATGGATATAAAAGAAAAAAAGAAAGTATTATTTTTTATTATATTTATTTATTTTCTTTAAAAAATAAAATAAAATATGTATAAGTGTTGGGCAGATCTGGATCCATATACCGACACCGACTTAACTACCCAGACATACACCCGATTGGGGCAAGGGTAAACCCCAATCTTGAAAATGGGGGAAAAGAAAATGGGTAATTGTGCATTAATTACCCTAGTAATTGTAGGTTAACTACTCCTAAATTACTGTACCTGAATATTATAGTGGGTATTTAAAAACATTACAATTTATAATCAAACATTTGTGATCGTAATAATTGAATAATGGTAATAATTCTTGGCTACTTCTGATAATTAGACTAACCATAATTATCTTAAATTGAGGAGGGAGGAAACACATCTCCAAAACTGCCCCAAACTGCTTTGTGTACTTTTAGTGAAGAAATAGCTTGTAGACCGCGCAGTTATATCTAAACAAAGCCTATCAAAACTACGCATAAATAACATACCAAAGATGTTTACAATCTGAAATAAAACTTGCATTAAAGTAAAACAATGGACTCATGTTGTATTAAAAACATGGGCCAAAATTTAACAATTAACAAAAAAGTTTATTTACAGTTAGTTTACATATTTACAAAAACAAAATAGAATTGTGTCACAAGACACCAGCGTTCCAAAGAACGAAATTGAATTAGCATTTGCATTAAGTTTACCTTTTAAATTATTATTACAAAGATTAATTAATTGCTTGGTTACCATAAATTGTATATCCCTAGCACAACATAGACTATTAAAACAATGGGAATACAAAAATATTGAATAACACATACCTTCTGCACAATATAGTAGAAGCTTACTCATAGCCGTTAGTCACACATATATCCGTTGCTCATTGAGGTTTCTCACGCTCCAGATAAAGTTCACTAATTTAATTAAACTGGTGATGATATCAAAGTCCAAGAGCTGCCGATCTTAGGGTCGTCTCTTAACGGGAAAACACGACCCGAAACACTCGTGGTCATCTCCCAAAAATTACCGTTGAGAAAACTTTATAAATCTTGGTTTAACCATCACTGTTAAGAACTAGAACCAATCTCTTGTAGTCATCTCATCTCTGTGAATAATCCATCAGAACTCCGAAAATCGCCTTTTAACCGTCTCTGAAAATTACTGTTGGGAAACTTAGTCGACTCTTTATTAAACCATCATAGTTGAGACATCTTTTTAATTCTCTATTTAAACCATCTCTGTTGAGAATTATTTCTAATCTTTATTGAACCATCACTATTGAGAGGCTGATAAAATCTGCCTATAACTTAATTCTTTGCTTACGAAATCACCTCGTATTAACAATATGAAGGATGGTCCTTTGCCCCCTTCGTCAAATGATCGGTCCGTCTTGCCGACCCCCACCCCCTTCTTCCGTCATCTCGCAGACCTCTGATTTGATACTTCACTTTTTCGGGGTATACAGCACTCCGCCCACTAAGCGTCAGTGATCGTGGGATCTGGGAACCCCGGGCTCTCTTCCTCGCCCGTGTGGTCCATCTTTTACGACTTCTTTATGAGGTCCAATAAATATTCTTACGTCCAGTTGTAAATTCTGCTTGGCATTTTATGTCAACCTTTTGTTACGCTTGGAGACTTCGTGTCTATCTAAAAAGATCCCCTTTGAAGATAAGATCCGGCTGTGCACTCGTTCTCTTACTAAGACTTTACAACGTAAATACATATATGTATATATTTATATCAAATAACAATAATAATAATCAAAATAAATGCTTATAAGAACACACTTTATCTATACATACACACTTTATAAAATAATAATAATAATCAAAATATATAAATAATAGTATTTTTTATGGCATTAAAAAAATAACAAAAACCTGCTGAAGTGATATCAAGGGTGTTTATATCAGTTATATGATATCACTTCAAGCAATAAGTGTAATTAAATTTATGCTAAACATAAAAAGAAAAACAGAAAATCTGGTATTATCCTTCAATTACTCTTAAATAACGCTGTATAATATAAAAAATATTTTTGTAAAAAGACAAACTCTCTGCGGATGAGTATTTGTGTAACACATCTTAGAAAGGAGCTATAAATATAGTGTCTAACTAATCGTTGTGCTAATCTTCTATAATAAAAAAATATATAAAGATAGAATTAAAAAGGTAAGGATGTGAGACTGACAAAGTTACTGTAGAATTGCATTTTTAAATTTCAAATAAATTCTTAAAAATTGTGGTGTGAAATAAACATTGCAGAAACACAATTACTTATGATTTAACCACTTGAGGGGCGAACTCAGATTCACATCAGAAAATTTTAATTAAAATTTACTTTTTAAACTTTGGTGGATAAGTATTTGTGTAACACATCTTAGAAAGGAGCTATAAAAATAGTGTCTAACTAATCGCTGTGCTAATCTTCTATAATAAAAAATATATAAAGATAGAATTAAAAAGGTAAGGATGTGAGACTGACAAAGTTACTGTAGAATTGCATTTTTAAATTTCAAATAAATTCTTAAAAATTGTGGTGTGAAATAAACATTGCAGAAACACAATTATTTATGATTTAACCCCTTGAGGCGTGAACTCAGATTCACACCAGAAAATTTTAATTAAAATTTACTTTTTAAGCTTTGGTGGATAAAAGGTTGAAAAATCGCTTTTCCTTCTTTTGAAATACAATTTTTCGAAAATAACGGTGAGAATTCAAGATTAGAGAAACGTAATTGTTTGCCCCTCAAAGGATTAAAAGAGTTAAGTAAAGCTGTAGAAAGCAAAGCAATCTGCTTAGACGTTCGTAAGTATTTCCCTACCGCGTTATTTGATTATATTTTCACGATGTTATTCTGAGCTGTCATTTAATTATGTTATTATTCTAATCAACTAGCTCAGCTTTATTTAATGAAGAAAAAAAGAAAACATTAAATGTGACACTTAGAAGTTAAACAAGGCTTTAATTATATGTTATATATTAAGATTTAACAAACTTCGTTAAGTTATTTATTAATTGTATTTTTTCTAGATACATTATAACAAAATGCGATAAGCTAATTAGAACTACACTCATATCCAAAATTAAGGTCACAAATATAAAATCTGTGAAAACTGATAAACTATTCTCTGTATTGCCACGAAATTTGGCACAGAGGTATATTACAATGGGAGAAAGAATATAGCAACATAACAATATGGAAAAGATTTTAATTGTGAATTAAGACACAAGGTATATCAAAAATTGTTAAATCATGCATCAGAGATAAGGCATTTATCTCGGGAAAAGTCTATCTAATATGGAGTGTGACTACTTTGCACTGCTATACAAGCCTCACAACGAGTTCTCATACACAGCATATGAGGATGTCAATAAATGTTTGTGGCAACAAAGCCCATTCTTCCTAAAATGCGGCTTTTAACTCCTGGCGGGTCCAGGGAGGGGCTTTACGCTGTGCAATGGCTCTTCCTAGACCATACCAAACATGTTCAATAGGACTGAGTTCCGGAGACCCCGAGATCCAATTCATACGGCGAATATCCTCTTCTTCAAGAAAATCATCAAGAATGTGAGCTCTGTGTGGCTTCGCATTATCGTCCATAAACATGAAGTCCGGGCCTACAGCACCCCGGAATAACCTCACATAGGCTTCAAAGACATTATCCCTTACGCCCCGAGTCCAGTCGTGTATGTCCCTTTCACTGCATCCAACAGGAGAGCCCGGTTGTTGTGGAGTCGAAGACATCGTCTTGGACACAACAAGAATGGGGGCGTGTTCTTTTCAGTGATGAGTCGAGATTCACCACACAAATTGATTCTCGTCGAATCTTCATCTGCAGAGAACGTGGAGCTCACTACTATCCCTCCTACGTAAATTAAATCAACAGATTTGGTGGCAAAGGAATCCCTGTCTTGGGCGGCATAATGTTGGGCAGTTGTATACCATTGCACGCCTTCGATGTGGGTACTGTCAACGCATACCGCTATAGGGATGGGGTCCTTGAAGCCTGTGTGAGATTGTTCCGGGGTGCCGAGGCGCGGACTTCATGTTTATGGGCGATAATGCGAAGCCACACAGAGCTCACATTGTAGATGATTATTCTTGAAGAAGAGGATATTCGCCGTATGAACTGGCACTCGAGGTCTCCGGACCTCAGTCCTATTGAACATGTTTGCTATGGTCTAGGAAGAGCCACTGCACAGCATAACCCCCCTCCCTGGACCCGCCAGAAGTTAAAAGCCGCGCTTTTGGAAGAATACGCTTTGTTGCCACAAACATTTATTGACACCCTTATAAACAGTATGAGAGCTCGTTGCGAGGCTTGTATAACAGTGGACGGTGGTCACACTCCATATTAGACAGACTTTTTCTGAGATAATTGCTTTGTCTCCGATTCATGATTTAAGACTTTTTGATATACCCTGTTTCTTAATTCACAATTAAAATCTTTTCCATATTTTTATGTTGCTATATTCTTTCTCCCATTGTAATACACCTTTGTGCCAAATTTTATGGGAACACAGTGAATAGTTCATCAGTTTTCACAGATTTTATGTTTGTGACCTTAATTTTGGACATGTGCGCATTTCCCACTTACTGCATTTGTAAAATAAAGTGTACTTCAAAATTATAATGTGAACCTATTCATTTAATTTGAGGCAAACTTCATAGTATATGTCTTTCTCATATCCCCGGTTCACTAAAAGTTCGTTACACCTCTAAAATTTCATTAAAAAAGATCAAAACTCATTTTTAAAAGTGCAGTTTACACAGTTTGGATCAAAGAGACATACATAGTTTTAAGGTTTAAGGTTTAAGGATAGTTTTAATACTTTAATAAAAATAACAGCAACCAAAATGTACACAAAAAATCACCGACAAATGACCACAATAGAGCAAATGCGATATACTAACATAACACCTGGAAAAACGTAAATTCTTTTTTTATTAACGACAGCATAATAGCATTATCAGATAAAGCATTGTTGATTACGTTTTTTTACATAAATCATGCATCAGTAACAGAAGTATTGTCAAAATTCTGCACGACAAAAGGACCTAAGACCAGAAAAGTCCCACTTCAAACCGGAGGAAAGTTTCCCAGACAAATTTTTTTATACCCGTTGTTTAAATATGCCTTTTTGATTACATTACATCATATGCCATTTTGCTTCGTAATGTTCTGAGAATAATATAATTTCCTGAATGTCCATGTAGTGTTGAAGTCCTTATCAGAAGTTTTTTATTCCCTTTTTGATCATTGAAATTGCCTTGACTCCTAGCGTTAATGCCGCCCTGACATCTTGCAAATTTTTTAGTTAGTATAACTACATTAATGATTTAAAGTGGCCCACAACGAGAAAAAAAGAATACAAGCACTTGCGGCCAAATATGATGCTTATGTTGGTATCAGATTCAGTAAGTTTTGAATGTAACGCCAATTTTTCCATCTACAAAGCAAAAGAAGAGTTTCTATTGTTGTTGCAAAACGGGTTATTATTATTACTGGTTGTTATCATTTACCGCTCTTATGTTGATGTTTTAATATACCTATCGGATAAATTATTGTTAAAAGCGATTTTGTATGAGCTGTGGGTAAAATGTTGGACACATATTTTTGGTTGCTATTACGGTGCGAGTTGGGTCAGTTTATCATGGAAAATCGGTTTAAATCTGCTCAAAAATTACCTGAAAATATTTTTTGAATCTGATAGAAACTTTATAGACATAAAGACGTCTCCCACTCCAATACTTCTACACCAGTTGTAGGGGTACTTTTCCGCCAGAGCATAATAGCTTATGTCTATTTAGGTGAGCGATCTGGCTCGGTGATCCAGGTGATCCAGTACCTCTACACCAAGCCGAGTAATACTTCCTCCAAATCACTCTACTCTAGTCTACTCTAATCTGTAAAATAAGCTTGTTGATACATATAATCTTATATTATTTCATTTTTTACTTTATAGGTTTTGCGAGATTTCAAGCTATAAATTTGAATGTACAATTCGGAAATATTCTGACCGAATATTTTGAAGAAAGTTGTATAATTAAAATACCCACATTTAACCGTATAAAGGGTGTTGTTTTATTTCCCACTTTATATTACAGCATTTCAAATATTTTTTTGAACATGGGGATTTTTGTTGAGTCTTTCAGCTACTAAGGCGGTTGTTTCGAAGAACCTTTATTGCATAATTTTTGAACGCATACATGTCTTGTTACAAATTTGTTTATACTATATCTATCTTCATAATTTTTTCCCGAAATCCCTACATAAGATGCCAGCCTTGTTGCAGACACTCCACAGAACGACATTAATACTACTGAGAACTTCATACTATGTGTTTGCAATTGAGTCACCGGAAGTCGAATACGAGACAGATAGAGTGGCAGATGAATGCCCATACTCTCTCCGCCACTGCAGAGCCTTATTTCAAATATTTCTGATTTGGCACATTGAAAATAAATATATTTATTTGCATAGCAATTTAATTTTAACATTTTATAGCAGAAATATGTTTACGGAAACCTATTTCAATCGCTAAATTAATCCGTCTTTTATTAAAACTCTTTTTACTTTCCTATAATAGAATCTATCAAAAATTAAATTATGCGAAGAAATCTGCTTAATTATTCCCTTAGCAATTTATTTGATTATATTTTCAAGCATGTTATTTAGTGTTGCCATTTAATTTAATTATGCTGTTATTCAAACGCCTATCTTTATATAATTTCCTTGAAAAGAAAAATTATTTAATACGACATTTAAGTTAAAAGAGCCTTTAATACCCCTGTGATCGATAATGATTTAGAAGAAAAGTTATATCTTATTTTTACTCCTAAACCTGTCAGATATAAAACTTGATAATATGATCAGATATAGATAAGTTGATTTCTATCCATCATTTTATTTCGATTCAGATAAAACACTTAAAACACCTTAATTTTTATATTATATTTTTATTTTCTTAAACAGCTTCTTTTATTAACAATACCCTTTACAGTAAAATATTAAAACACATTACCATTTTTCGCATTACAGGATGTACTGGCTTTTTAATACAAATTTAACAAATATTGTATACAGACTTTTATTGTTGAAAATTTGCATAACTTAAAATTAAAAAGAATTTTTTTTGGGGGGGGGAGGAGGGGGGTTAATGTTGCTGTTTTAGTCGATTAGGATAACCGAGCAATTCGGTGCTTATGAATATCTCAAAATCCATATAATTCGTTTGCACAGTGATAACTACACTTCATGTATATGCTCATGTGTAACCATCAGACCATGAAAAAAAATTATAAAAGTAAAAGACAGACTTGAAAATAAAAACAAAACAGAAAAATCAGTGTATTCAGAAAACTCGCTGAACAGGAATTTCAAATGCAAAAACTGCTGTCACTGTATTTAATGTTTGTGCACTTCGTGCCCATGAAAAAAAAAATGACAAAAACAATTCATCAATCATGTCGCTAATGCTGAGCTTTCTCATTTGATAGATTTTGCAACACATTACCGGTTCAGAAACCAACCAAATTTCGCTTAAATTTCTTCTTTGAGAGCTGTATTGTTGTATAACCCACGTTCTATCGAATATTTAAGTCTAAAATGAAACAAACGCATTTATTTCAAAATCATTAAGTTTCGTAATTATTCTGCAATTTCGAATTCCCATTCTTTGAGGCAGATTAATAATTGTGTCACTATATACAATTTACACATTACAGCTATCGCTACATTTATTTTATAATACATTTAAATTTTTCTAATTAAACAGTAAAATAATCTATATTAATTATATTAATATCCAATACTGTGTTTATATTTAAAATATACCGCCAGAATATTATTTTAAACTACAGGGTAACTGAATAATAATAAAAAAACAGTCTGTAAAATGCTTGATGCTTTATAGATATTTATTTTAAACTATTCGTTTGAATAACTCACAGTGACTGGACATATTTTGTAGATATAAATATTAGATAATCCTAAAAATGAGATATGGAGTGCGTGATAATTTGTAAGTAAGTCAAAACTTCAATAAGCAATTCAACTTTGTTTCACTGAAAATACCAGGAAAAATAACTTTCTTATTTAAATTAAAATAATCGAACTATGGCATAATAAAGAGAACGAATATTTTCCCCCAATTGGATTAAATCATATTCAAGGCTAGAGTAGCACAGTTGAAGTTTATTCCAACAGAGCGAAAATCAACAAAGCAAGTAACCAGGTTCAATTCTTGGTCTGGACATTTGAAGAGCTGAGTGGAAGAACATGTTATGCTATATTTTCTTAAAAATTATTTTATCTTTTGTACGAAGGCGTTATCAGGTATTCTATCACATGGTAAAGCTAAAATACCAAAATTCTATTTAGCCTTGAAGATTTAAGACATTATTCATTAATATTTAATATTTTATTAATTAATAATGCAAATAATATTAATATTTTTTAATATTTAAAAATTAAATATGAATAAGTTTTTTGATAGATTTCAGTAATACCTGTTAATATTTTAAACACATGGTATCAAACAGAAAATAAATCATTAAAATTGACAACAAATACTTTCACATCAAATTTCTTCAAATGTAATTTTTGTTACTTAACATGTTCTTCCACTTAGCTCTTCATTTTTCGCTGTTGGTATAAACTTTAACTGTGCTACTCCAGCTTTGAATATGATTTAATCCAATTGGGGAAAATATTCGTTCTCTTTATTATGCCTTGAATATGATTTAATCCAGTTGAGAAAAATATTCGTTCTCTTTATTATGCCTTGAATATGACTTAATCCAATTGAGAAAAATATTCGTTCTCTTCATTATGACCTAATTACATGGTATACAGGAGTTTCCGTGTTAAAACATACTTTCACGAAGTAAATGCTGTAGTTATAGATCGGATGAATGAAACTAGTGCTGCAGTTCGCAGCCATGTTCAACAAATAAGAGTGAATTATGTCAGCCAAGCATAGTCCGGATAGTTTAACAGGTAAAGCATTGGCACGGCACTCTAAGTATCTAGGTTCCATTCCTGGTCTGGACATTAACGCTCTGTTGGAATAAACTTCAACCCTGCTACTCCAGCTCTGAATATGTCATAGTATTAATAAATTTTTATGATTCTTTGATCAATTAGAAGTTTTTTAAATATTAATAATATGTTATATTATTAAAATTCAAAGTAATCATTATATTTAAAGCAAACATATGACGGGCAGTCAAATGAAAACAGAACACCCGCCATAAAAGCCGTTCCTCGTCAAAGTTGGCAAAATTGTTGTAACATATAGATGGGGCATTCTCACAATCTTTTGACTTCTATGTCCCTGATTAATAATTTTTATTTTAGTACATTTTCTTGTGTTTTTTTTTATTTCATATACTGGGGAACATCCCATTGCGTGATTCCATAACAATACTAACGAGATAAATAAGTTTTGGACGATGTTGCGGGCCCAAATACCAGGAAAACTCCTATACCGTCCCGTGTCCCTGATGCTGATTTTTAAGTTTGGAGCTGTCTGTATAAAATTGTTTCAATAAAAATAATTCGAAGTAATTTTTTTTCGAAACTAGGAGAATTGTTTTATATAAATATGTAGCAAAAAATTAACCTGCACACATTTTTACGATTGATATTATTTTTTTAACTCTGTCCCTGGGTTTTTTATCCTTACTGTCCCTCTTGCTAAACTTATACAGAAAATCACTTCAGATGCAGCCACAGAATTTTTTTCAAGTTTTTTCTCATGCAGAAGTATGCTAGAGAAAGAATGTCTAAAATTCTTTGAAGGGAAATTTACTTCAGAATTTAAATCAGCATTTAAATATCAATTTAAAGATCATGGCTTTATTTGTAGTCTTACCGCCCCAAGGTTTATTCCTGCACTTTTCGAGGTAAATTTAAAAAAAAAGTTAATTTAATCCAGTGTTAACAACTGTTTCTAAAAATCAATGAACATTGTGGCTATCACTTAGTCTTAACATGATTTGCCTAAAATAGGTGGTAATTTTCCTTACCGTTCCATCCTTACAGTCCCCTTTTTTACCCATTTCGTCCCTTTTTTCCTATACCTTCCCCATTTTTTGCCTTACCGTCCCTTCTTTAACACCCCTTTAAGACAATGTTATACCAAAACTTTGTACTAAAAATACTACATTGTTATTATTTCTTATTTGAATGTCCTGTGGGTACTATGCAAATTCATTATAAGTAAAAATTTAGAAGAAAATAGAAAGTTATAGTGATAAAATGGTAAGGAAAATTAAACTCGCAAGTTTAACTTAAACCTCAGTTAAATAAAAAAATTTTCGCTGCTGACCATTTTTTCATTATTTTGAATCATTAAGGCATTCGTCTATCTGATTAAAATGTTGTTTTAGGAAGTTTAATTTCACCAGATTTTTATTCCCGAAAGTCAAAAGATTGTGAGAATGTCCCAGATACTTCCATCTCCAGGATCGGTAGAAATGCATAATGACAGCTCACAGGCACTTACAGTTTATTATTATTATTATTTCTTTGTATGTGAGCGTAGTGAAAAATGTGTTCGTCCAGCATTAGAAATGGAGGCAAGCAAAGAAGAGCAGAGGGATGTGGTTGTTTTTTTTTTAGACCCCGATATGCTATTTCTTTCGGTGAGCAATTAAAGAGTCGTCTCTAAAAATTAACGTTCCGTTGTATAAGCCAGCAGTAAAACAAAGCAGATGTATCATTGTACGGTTAAGTACTTTAATGCAATTTTTTAAACTTCTAAGCATCGCACATTTTCAATTTTTATACCGTTCTATTGGGAAAGAAGTACTTTTAACTGCAATTTGTTTGAAAATTGCATCTCAACTTATTTTTGAGATATTAATTTTTTTGTAGTTTTTAGCACCATCTCTTTAATGTTGGCAAACAGAAGTATTCCATTTCTGTAGAAAGTAAAGGAAAAATAGTTGGAAAAAAGTAGATTATTATATATTTTTGTTGCCATTTTTCCATAACAACTCAAGAAAATGTAATTAAAATACGTGCTATTTTCACAAAATGTAAATGAGTGATTTCTGATAAAACATGGGAGGTATTATAAACTATATTTAATTTTAGATATCTATATTAATGTTGCAAACAGATAAAGGCATATGAATCATTAGATAGTCGATATTTTTGTCGAGTTCCTTTAATGACGACATCGACTTTTGTTGGATACGTATATTATTCTGCGATAGTGACGTCATATGCATACTTTTCTGTAGATGTAATTTAAGAACTGGATCGTAAATGTGACATTCTTCAGCCGATGCGAATGACGTCATTTTATATAAAATAAAAGCGTTTTAAGTCTTAAAACTGAAATATGTTTCGTATGATCTATATTTATATATCTATATTTTTTTTTCGTCGGAGGCGACACTAAATTCTGAAAAAGCAGAATTCATGTGTTCTTTTTTTACTTTCTTCTATCTTTACAAGAAGAAAGTATTGGATTCATGAAAATTTTCGAATTCCGGTTTTCGACGGATTTACGTGTTTTAGGGGTCAGAGATTCCAAAAAACATGTTTTTACAAAATGTCTGTCTGTGACTCTGTGAGTCTGTTTGTCTGTCTGTCTGTCTGCCTGTCTGTGTGTATGTGACACAAATTTTGTGGGCGCTCTATCTCAAGAACTAATGCACGGAATTTAATAAAAATTGATATTCAGTTAGTGCTTAATACAAATTGATGCTGATTAGTTTTTGGTGTAAATCGCTCAACAGGTGGCGCTGCAATGTTGCATTTTTCACGATTTTCGCAATAGCTCTATCTCAAGAACTAATGCACGGATTTCGATCAAACTTCAGATTTAGTTCGTCCTTGATATGAATTGATGATGATTTTGTTTTGGTGTAAATCGCCTAACAGGTGGCGCTGTTATGATGAATTTTGCAGGATTTACACGATTTCCCCAATAGCTCTATCTTAAGAACTAACGCACGGATTTTCATCAAACTTCAGATTAAGTTAGTCCTTGATATGATTTGCTACTGATTAGGTGTTGGTGTAAATCGCCCAACAGGTGGCGCTTCTCTGCTGCCTTTTCCACGATTGCCTCAATAGCTCTATCAATAGAACTAATGGACCAATTTTCATCTAACTTTAGATTTAGTTTATGTTGACACAAGTTGTTGTTAATTAGGTTTTGGTGTTAATCACCCAATAGGTGGCGCTGCTATGCAGAAATTTTCACGGTTTTCGCTATTGCTCTATCTCAAAAACTAATGTACGGATTTTCTCCAAACTTCAGATTCAGTCAGACGTTGATATAAATTGTTGCTGATTAGGATTTGGTATAAATCACCCAATAGGTGGCGCTGCGAGGCAGCATTTTGCTGAATTTAGACGATTTCAGCGATAGTCATATCTCAAGAACTAATGCACGGAATTTCATATCGTTAGAATCCACATGAGATGCATAGATTGCCATTTAATTTTGGCAGTGTGATAGCGGATTTTGAAGTATTAACATGTATGAGATAGAAGAAAGTTTTGGGATTGGTACATCCGACTAGTTTTTTTTTTGTCTGACTGTGCTGGATACGCAAAATTCATCGTCGCATGACTGCGGTCTATGGCGAACACTGCATTCCAAAAAGGAGGCACATCACTGCAAGATGATCCGCGGCCAGGACAGGCTCATCGAGCCAGTACTATTGATATGATTGCGCAGATTGATGGTCTTATCCATGAAAACCGATGTTTTCCTGGTTGTTTTCGCATTTTTGGTCGCTTAATGGCATTTGCGGACGTTGTTTTCATTCGGACAAGGAAGTGCAAGAGAGGTTGAGGTTGTGTATCCGCCAGTAACCTAACTCTTTCTACAATACTGGAATTGATCGTCTCCTCTCCAAGTGGGATATATGTCTTAACAGTTCTGGCAATTATTTTTGAATAAAAAATTTTCCATTTTTTCGTGCATGTTCGGTTTTTATTTGATTTCCCCTTATACATAAGCTTTGTGTATTATTATTGAATATTTAACCCTGTTTAAATAACTTCAGTTTCATTGTCAAAAAATATTAAAAGAAATTCATTTCAATCGCTTAAAGGTACAATAAGTATTATAATAATATCTATTAAAAATGCATATTTTTAATAATGGAAAAAATTTCAGTTAAAAAAAAAAGATACACTTTGCATAAGTAAAAAAAAAAGATTTATGTTGTAATGTATAGCAACATCTGACTTATGAACTTCATATCATACAGCACGATCGTGCTGTATAGTAGAGCTCAGCCTCATCTTTTACGTTTTGAAACCTGATGAAAAGACAACAACTCAATTGCAATCAATCTTTCTTTCCTGTTGCCACATCCTAAAAAGTGGCACAATAATTTAAAAAAAGTGATAACATGCGTATTTTGTTTTAAATAAAAATCAGATTTTCTCGCTATATTTTTGCATTTCAAATCGACGTCATTCTAAACAGAAAATGAAAAATTTTCCTATATATAAGTAAAAACTTTAACTAAACACGTGTTAAAATGACGCAATATCTTCATTTGAATGTTTTTAATATTTAAAAATCTATTTTAATACAGGAGTTTTAATTAAAAAACAATTTAGGAAAAGGTAATAATAAAAAAAATCGTTTGCTAGGTATGGCGTCAATTTCTGTTTAACTGGCATAACTTTGTAATGATGCTTTATTCTGAAAAGAGACTCCTGATATATTCTGAAATTAATCCTTATTATTATCATCCATAAAACGAAAGATTTATTTTTAAGTCATACGAAAGAAATTTTCGGTAAATGCTAGTCCATTTGGTTTTATTTATTGCATTTTCTTGCGTATTGTGAAGGAAATCGCATACTCCTATTGCACGCTCCAAAGAAAACATGCATTTTAATTTTAAAAAAGTTATAACACGCTTAAGCTGAAACACTTTACTATAATTACGTCAATATAACGCCAAACGAAATTCAATTTCGCTGGTTTAAAAAAAAATAATAAAATTTATTTTTGATAAAAGCAAATAATTTAATAAAAGCAATTTATCAAATTACAACGACCATTTGGAAAACGATTTTTTTTAAGACTAAAATTTAAGACATAAAAAATCGCACGGAGTTTATCATACATTACGTACGCCATAAATTAAACATTAATAGTGTTATTACACGCAAAAATTGCAAGCCAAAAATATCGCCTGCGACCCTGTCAGATTTCATGAAACTTAAGTATTATCCACCTGAAATTTACGTAAATGTCCAAGCATTTCATTGGCTGTTCGGGAAAAGGCTTTTCCATCGTCAGATTTCCAAGAAATCTGACGGCCAATTTTAAATGAAATTTCATTCTTAAACTTCTAAACATCCCACAATATTACTTTTTACACCGTCGGATAGAGAAAAAAAATTACTTTTAAATGCAATTTGTTTGAAAGCTGTATCTCAATTTGTTTCTGAGTTATTAATTTTTTTGTAGTTTTTATTACTTTTTTGTCATAGTGGCAACAGAAAGTAGCCATCGTTGTTGAAATTAAAGGGAAATACAGATTACTGTATAGACCAATCAGAAAACGAATAAATTGTGGATTAAACCAATGAAAACCTTCAGATATGCTTTTCATTTCCCATCCTGACGAGAACAATAACCATTTTCCCAAATGGTTAAAAAAATTATATTGTTGGACCGAAAGTAATAATCTCTAAGAGCTAGCAACGTTTTCTTCACTTGATTTTAGCAAGGCTCATTTTTCTATATACTCTTCCGTTTTATGGTGTAGTATGTATGCGAACGGTCTTGCTGGCGGCAGACGTTACGTTTACCTGCGGAAGAAGGGGTTATGCAGGTGAAAAAAATTCAAAATTACGTCATTTTAGCAAGGCTCATGTTTCTATATGCTCTTCCGTTTTATGGTGTAGTATTTATGCGGACGGTCTGGCTTTCGGGAGACGTTGCGCTTACCTGCGGGAGAAGGGGTTATGCAGGTGAAAAAACTTCAAAAATTCGTCATTTTAGCAAGGTCATTTTTCTATATGCTCTTCCATTTTATGGTGTAGTATGTATGCGGACGGTCTGGCTGGTGGGAGACGTTGCATTTACCTGCGAGAGAAGGGGTTATGCAGGTGAAAAAACTTCAAAATTACGTCATGAAACACTACTGACCTTCCTTGTATCTTTTAAGGCCAAGGTTGAGAAAGGTTGTATGAAGGAATGTCTTTAGTTCATTGGCTAGAAAGTAGAAATATGGCTTTTGGGATTAAATAATCCCACGCGTGTACAAACGTTACATTTCGATCTGTTCATTCGTTACGGGATAAGACAGACTAAAATAATTTTACTGAAAGAGTGAAATAAAAGCTACCTGCATATGTTAATGAAAACGTATTAAATGTAATTACTGTAAATTTTATAAAATAATTCATGTTTTAAGAGGTAAAACAAATCGTTGCGTATTTTCTAAGGAAAAAAATCCGCCATTTTTACAGAAACTGTTACAAAATCGGAAAATAAATATGAAAAGCTTGATTTTTTCCTACACTGTTAAAAATATCGTGAAAAATTACCTCTGTTTTTAATGGCTATCTATTTTCTGACCAATGAGAACGCACTATAGGTGTTTATGCAGCTTTCTCATTGGTCAAAAAATAGATAGCCTTTAAAAAAAGAAGTAATTTTTCACGATATTTTTAACAGTGTAAAAAGTAGTACTGATGCATTTTACAATATAGAGTAGTAGACTTTTTTTAAAGCGCATTTAGCCAAAAATATAATGGGAGGCAAAATGAGGTGAGATTTACCCCACGCGTGTGTTAACGTTACAAAAATAGGTGCGTGTGCTTGCGGTTCAGTTAATTATGCACTAAACGACGCCCGATAACATGCGGCAATTGTCTGTAGGCTCAATTATATAATTTATCCGTACCAAATACGCCAATTGTCAATAGACTAGTTTACGTAATTTATCTCCTTAATTAATGCATACTTTACAAAGGACACCTACTTTCCAATTTTCCTGATTTTTTTTATCAATGATTATAGTTAGATGTAAATATGTTAGTCATTATAGTGATATTTTAGTTTGACCTCCGAAATATTATTATAAATATCCAATAAAAGTAATATTTCTGATATTATTTACAGGTGTATTGTATAATATTTTCAATCACTTTTGATCATTTTTCTGCATTCAGTCGTTTTCAGACTTTTTTTAATTTTAAATTCCCATTAATTTCCAAAGACAGAAATTTTCCCTTTTTATAGTTTTTTCGCAGTTTTAATTCATTTCTTATGACTGTTTCTTACCCTAGCTTTTTGTGTGTTTGAGGGGTTGACCTAGGATACAGCATAGTTACTTAAACCATAGGAGCGTAGGTACATAGCAGAAAAATTCAAGAGATCACACTATGTATAAAAATTAGTCTATGGACTAGTCTTTCGGTCAGTCCTGAGTAAAGTATAGGTCAATATCCCAATATGGGGTTTAGCAATAAGTATGGGGTCATCAGAGCTCTTGAAATACACTGGTAAACCAATGTTTCTGTTAGTTTTTGATTGGGACAATTGGTTGGGCCGGTTAATTGGGATCATTGGTTGGTTAATTGGGTCGGTTCTTTGGTTAGTTGAAGTTGGTTGATTAAGTTCCTGAAAGTATCTGAAAAAGATGTAAAATGATATAAAAAACTGGTGGAACCAGAGAGAAAAGTAAAGCTCGATCTAAAAAAGTTACAGTAAAAAATTGTCAAATAATTTCAGTTTAAAAAAGTAAGTAGTGCGTAGAAAAGTATCGTAATCAGATTATCTGTAAAGCTCATGAAATTACCCAAATTTTTGTTGATAGCTGAAAACTGGTGGACTGAGCTTTACTGGTGCCTTATATTCAGAATCATATTATCCACTCAAAATGAGTACCGAGTATTGTAAACAGAATGTGTAGTTATGTACTAAAAAAAATCTGTCAGGCCCATAATTGTGTACATGATTGCATCAAGTCAAGCTAAACTCCACAAAGCTGAAAGAATTTAAACCATGAAGTAATATTTTAAGTATAACATTAATATAGTCAAGTTGTTGAGGAATTGTTGTTATTGACATTTCTAACATAACACATGTAGCGTAATAATTTTTATTTCGTGTAATTACTGTGAAAAGGGAGCCTTATGTCAATGGACTTAACCCAGACATGTAGCACATGGTTGAATCGTACATGCTTAGGGTTTTTGGCTTATTTTGGACTTTGATCTTCCAGGCTTATCAGTGACACCTGGAATGGAATTTGGTCCATACTTCGTACTGAACGATCTCTCATGTTCTCGATACCTCTCATGTTCTCGCTCATTTCCAAATCAACCTCTAACCTATTCTTATGAACCCAAATTTTTAAACTGGTTATGAATGATTGGAATTCAGAATGAGTTAAAAATGCCTTTACTTCCCTGATTGATTTTAAGGCACCAGTAAAGCTCAGTCCACATTTTCAGCTATCAACAAAAATTTGGGTAACTTCATGAGCTTTACAGATAATCTGATTCCATTACTTTATTACGCACTACTTACTTTTTTAAACTGAAACTATTTGACAATTTTTTACTGTAACTTTTTTATATCGAGCTTTACTTTTCTCTCTGGTTCCACCAGTTTTTTATATCATAAAATATGCATTCAGACACTAAATGTATGTGAATTCAAATGTATGTGATCAAAGGTGCACATCATTTGCGCGCCCTTGTATGTGATGTATAGATTTACATACTTAACACATACTGAAACTAAAATTTCACTCGGCTACAGATCGCAACCGAATACTTTTTTTTTTTTTAAATCTCCGATTCACAGACGACAATGCATCTATATTCTTCTGTGCAGTTCTATATATGAATTCATAATATATTATGAATTTATATTATCTTTGGTTCAACTGATAAGTGTATAACACAGTTCAAAACGTACTTTTATAATGCATATTTCTAACAAGAAATAAAAATCATGCGTTAAGTATATATTATAAAACACTTTCCAACACATTCAGAATACTGTAACAAAACTTTACCCTTTAACGCCTTGGGGACGAGCGACTGGTATTCGTGCCACGTAAGATGCTCAGGATCGATGTTTATTCTCATCAGTAAATTTATATTGCAAAATTTCCCTTATTTAATCCGTGCATTTTCCCGATTCAATTAGGCAAAAATTTCCTTTTTAAAAATCTGGTGACTAGAGATTAAAAATTCTGTAAAAGACGCTCGTCCCGAAGGGGTTAACAAGATGAAAGATAATATCTAATTAAACAATTTTAAAAGCACATAACAAGTTTAAAAACCCAATTTCTACAATTATTATCAATAATCATAAAAATATTAAAATTATTTTGTTAAGTCCTGAATATGGTCTACAGATTTGTATATACGATGGTGGTTCAATAATTATTGTTCCTAGTGTATATAAAATGTTTGTACAGCGATGGTTGATGTGGAATATTGAAGCCTAATATCTTCATACCTATATGCTCAATTTCAAAACCATAGTTGCTATATTAACATAATTTTTTTTCGTTTTGGGTGTGAAAGGTGACTGCTTGAAAGGGGGGATTGGGGGGGGAAGGCTGGTTTGGAGCTTATGGGGGCCAGACGTGAAGCAGTTCTGTGATACATTTGTGGCAGTGGAGGAGACGTTATGACAAATCTATCACAGAACTTCTTCAGGTCTGGCTTCATGAGCTCAAAACCAGCCTTTCATACCCAACACCCCCCCCTTTCAAGCTGGGTGCCACCTCTCACACATAAAACGAAAAAAATAGTAATATAGCAGTTACGGTTCTTGAATTGAGCATATAGGCATCAAAGACATTAGGCTTCAATATTCCAAATCAACTATCGCAGTACAAGTATTTTATACACACTCGGGACAATAATTATTGAACCACATTCGTATACTACACAGTATTCTGAAATTTTATTCGGTTAGGAAAAGCATAAGACAGTGGAAAATAGACTTCAGCAATTTCCGTAAGTAGAAGGTAATTTACTCGAATTCTTTTGTGCAGCCCTGTATATGACCAATACAATTCATACACACCAAGTAATATACAAAAAATTAATTAAATTTAAAAATGCATATTAGAACTGAAACGCACATCCAGCGATTGATGCACATAAAGAGTGATCTCGCCGAATTCTTACGTGTGCCCCTCTAAATGAATGATATATGCTATTCAAGCTTATTCATAGTCTACAGCAAACATCTTGTTGTGCACTTCAATTTCAATATGCATGAAATAGTATAACTGCATTAAAATGCATTGCAATAGTTTTTTACTCGTAGATCCTAGTGTAAAGGAATTGTTTTGGGTATCCCTGTAAACGAATTTTAAAATTTACTCACTTCATTTTCAATACGAATAATTCCATAATAAAAGCATATCAATTATAAGAATCCAAGTATTTTTACACGAGTTATAGAAAGACAGATAGACGATCAGACAAAGCAAAGCCATAAACGTTCTTCAGCTATATTGGAAAGTGTTAAAAATATACTGCGAAATGGTGTGCTGAATAAATAATTCAGAAAATAAAAATGCCTTGAAATCGTAACATGCCGAGAGTACTTTTTGCTCTTGAGATAAAAGGGCGTATGCAAACGCACTGACTGTATCAGTGTTTTATCTGCTACTGAATAATATAATAGGCAACGCTGAAATACAAACTGTTTATTACATAAAACTTATGTTATAAAACCGTTTTATCGCTTTTATTATCTTCGAATAATAATTCTTTTTGTGTAATCCTTAAAGTGCCAAATCTTTATTTTTCTTTGAACTATTTTCAAAGTTATGTCATCAAACTACTTAAATTCCTGTAAATTAATATTTAGCTATTAAAATTGCTTAATGTACCATGCAGTGAATAAATATAACTAAAATAAAAATGTGTAGAAATCGCAATGTTTCCAGATTGCTTTTTCTCTCTTGTGATAAAGGACTTATAGTACTAACTATAGTATCAACATTTTCTCAGCTACACACTTATGCAGTATGCAACTTTGCGATAGAAACGTGTTTATAGCACAGAAGTTTGGTTATAAAACCATTTGATTGCTTTTCCTATCTTCGAATAAAATTCATTTTTTCATTTATAAACGGGATGTGCGTATGCATTTCGATAAACAAAAAGAGTTTTATACCTACAAAAAACAACTACGCAAACGTTTTTCTTGTGAAACATATTAGCTTGTTTTTATGTTTAATCAAAACTTGTTGTGAGAGCTATAAAATATTTTTTAGAGTTTATTACTAGTTAGTGGCTTAAATATATTGTTAACTGCTTTCAATAACCAACGATAGACATAAGGTAGGTGGGGGTAAAGACGAAATTTTGATTTTGAATGAATACATTGGTCTAAATTGCTTATATGTCTGAATAGAATGTTATATTAGATTCACTCAGTATCACCATCAGCCTAGATTCTGTCAAATTCTAATTTCGCAAGAAATTGCAATTTTTTAAGAGCATTGCTCTGCGTGTACACTATACGGACAAAGGTGACCGGCCACTTGCGATTTTAGACGTTTTGTTAAATATCTAGAAAAATACATGAGGAATTAAACTGAAATTACAGATGTGTAAACAGTATAGTATAGGTCATATATTTCTGCGAAGATTTTTTTTCCCGAAACTCCATAGGGCCCGTCAACAAATTGAAGAAAAAGAATATCTTTTGGATAACCCTGTAAAAACTAATGTAGCAAAAGCGTTCAAACTCGAGAATATTAATAAGTGGCTCATTGTAATGTACTGTGTTCATTTTTATGAGGATATCATGTATACTCGTAGAGAAATCAAGGTTTTTATAAAAACAGTCCCAAATTTCGCCAAGTTTTTTGCTTATAATTTGCAGAATTCTTAATATAAAAAAAGTTCTTTTCAGAAAATATGAAAAACAACATTGTACACAATACTTTGCAATCAGAATTAAAAAATAATTTGTATGAAAAATGAGCAGGTTTACTAAAAAATGTTTCACTGCGCATGCAATTAAAATATAATGTGCATAATGTATTAACTAAGTATATAGAGCAACTTTTGTAAAAGTCTCAAAACCATAGCTTGTAAATTCTGAAAATTATCGTCGATAGAATAAGCTCGAAATCCGTTGTTACCAAAAGGAAGCAAAAAGATGAGGGGTTGCATCCAAATATAGTAGCACGTGCAATATTGTGTACTCTATATTGGCACTAACCAAGAGATATTTGATACAACAAACGAGCAAAACGAATTAATCTTGATCGCGATATTTATTTAAATCTATAGCTTTTAGTTATTGTGTTGCGCAGAAGCTGTTTGCGAATAGCCGGCTTAGCAGGATGCGAAGTTCCCGTCGCTTCACGTGCCGCGATGTACATTAGAAGTACGAAAAATCTATAATATTATTAAAAATATCGATATTGTAGCGCCCCTTCCGTCGGAATATTTCGAAATTCAAGGAAGACCTGCTAGTCATAGCCAAAAATGTACACAAAAAATTTGGTTGAATTCTCTACATAACTTCATACTCTTTTCCATGGTTCAATAATGAAAATGATACAAAAATCGGTATAATAGGGCCCCTTTCGCGGAATATTTCCAAATGGAAGGAGGACCTGCTGGCCATAGTCTAAACATACGCAAAATATTTGGTTCAATTCTATGCATAACTTCATATAAGGTTAGTTGGGGAAACTGGGCCATGATTTTACAATGTGAATCTGGAGCTTATAACAATTCAACTTCAAAAAGCTAATGTTCATTTGAATTAAAGTCTGAACTTCTGTAAATGTGTTCAGTTAGGTTCCCTCTATCAGACAGAAATGCTCAAAATTACATTTTACTATTTAAAAATATGCATATTTCATCTTTCTTTCCTCATGGGTCCAGTTGCCCCCAAAAATGGGGTAACTGGACCAGGGGGGTCTATGTTCCACACGCGTTTATATTTTTACTTTCTTCTATCTTTACAAAAAAAAAAAAGTATTGGTTTCATGAAAATTTTCGAATTCCAGTTTTCGACGGATTTACACGTTTTATGGGTCAGAGATTCCAAAAAACATGTTTTTACAAAATGTCTGTCTGTCTGTCTGTATGTGACAAAAAAATTGTGGGCGCTCTATCTCAAGAACTAATGCACGGAATTTAATAAAAATTTATATTCAGGTAGTCCCTGATATAGATTGGTGCTGATTAGTTTTTGGTGTAAATCGCCTTGCAGGTGGCGCTGCTATGTATCATTTTGCAGGATTTCCGCAAAAGCTCTATCTCAAGAACTAATGCACGGATTTTTATAAAACTTCAGATTCCGTTAGTCGTTGACATGAATGGACGCTGTTTACGTTTTGGTGTGAAACGCCTAACAGGTGGCGCTGCTATGCTGCATTTTGCAGGATTTACACTATTTTCGCAGTAGTTCTATCTCAAGAACTAATGCACACATTTTCATCAAACTTCGGATTTAGTTAGTCCTTCATATGAAATGATGTTGAATACGTGTTGGTGTAAATCGCCCAATAGGTGGCGCTGTTGTGCTGCAATTCGAACTCTTTCCTAAATAGCTCTATCTCAAGAACTAATGTACGAATTTTCATCAAACTTCAGATTAAAGTATAACTTGATTAATATTGCTGCTGATTATGTGTTGTTGCAAATCGCTCAACAGGTGGCGCTTCTATGCTGCATTTGTCATGATTTGCGCAATACCTCTATTTTAAGAACTAATGCACGAATTTTCCTCAAACTTCATATTCAGTTAGACGTTGACAAAAGTTGGTGATAATTAGGTTCTTGTGTAAATAACCCAATAGGTGGCGCTGCTATGCTGCATTTTGCTCAATTTACACGATTTCAGCGACAGTCATAGCTCGAGAACTAATGCACGGAATTTCATATTTTTAGAATTCTCATGATGAACACAGGTTGCCATTTAATTTGGCACTGAGATAGTGAATTTTGAAGTATTGACATGTATGAGATAGAAGAAAGTTTTGTGATGGCCACAACATACTAGTTTCATATCGGATATAGGGTCCTGTTTGAAAAAGTGTAAACAACTTAAAAAAATTTAAACCAGGCAGATCATGTAAATTATATGTCAATAAACAGTGTTGTAAGGGAAACCTTTGCTGTCAATATGTCTAAAAAAAGCACTAAAAGTGAAAATATTAGATTTATTTATACCAAAAACATAAAACTTAAGTAAGTACATATGTACTTTAGTATAGATAATAAGTATAAAAGTCACATGGGTATTTTAAGGAAAAAAATAGCAAGGTAAATCTATGAACAAACGGCTACGTAAAGTACTTTATCTTTATCCAGGGGTCGCATTATATAGGAAAAATTTTATTGTTCCTACCAGAACCCTTAAAGAAAGGTGCGATGAAGATATTATTTTAAAAATAGTGGTAGGAACGATAAAAGTTTCTCTATAGTATGCAACCCTTGGTTATAGTACAATTTCAAGGTCTGGCTATCTTACTTTTAGGGGCAAGGTACATGCATTCGTAAAATGTTGAAATAATTTACTGACACCAATATTTACAAGAGAATCTATCTGAAAACAAGTAAAAGTATATTTTCGCGTACTTAATAAAGGTGAAATTTTCATTATAAAATTCAAGTGCAATTGTGGAAATTAGGAATTAAAATACGGCATCACCGCTTCTCAAGGGGTCAAGAAATTTGGTTTGATACCACTCAAAATGCTTTTTTTAAATTTCATTACGTAATTTTAATAAGGTATTCTATCATTTTCTTTATTGTGAGCAAAAAACAATGGAGAAATTTACTTCCCGTAGTAAGAGAAACACAAAAAAATTATTTATAACTATTGGGGTAACTGGATCCAGCATGGTCCAGTTACCCCGGATACAAGTCCCAGTTACCCCATTATTGAAAAATTTATGGGGTAACTGATACAGCGGTCTTACATTTGAAACATGAAGTAAATATGTATAGATACCTAATAATATTAATGTAGTTATATGTCTAATCTTTAAAAAAAAAATTGTTTAATAAAAGTACTCACAATATTTTAATCAAAAGTCGAGGAAGTACTTTACTTTTCGATAGTATAATAATGAAAAGGGCACAAAAATCACTATTACAGTGTTCCCTTCTGGAGTAATATTTCCAAATGGAAATAGGACTTGCTGGTCATAGCCCAAAACATTTGGTTCCATTCTATGCACAACTTCATGCACTTTTTGATGGTACAATGGCGACAGACGGACACATGAACAGAGAGACATTTTGTATAAATATGTTTTATGTGATCTCTGACCTCTAAAACGTGTAAATTCGTGGAAAACCGGAAGTTGGGAAAATTTAGATTACAATACTTTCTTTTATTGAAGACGGAAGAAAGTAAACAAGAGGAAAGGTTTTATGAAATAAGACTATGGAATGAATACGGCACAACACTTAAAAGAAAATTCATTTTAAGGAAAATAAAACATTTGAATATTTTCTATGAAACGTTTTTTTTTTTCAGTAAAAATATATTTTGATATATTTCTGGGTATATAACATTTAGTCTCTGGTGAAAAATGAACTTCTTATGCAAAGAACACGATCATCGCTCATCTTCTGCAACTGCTCGATAATGGAAAGAAAATTTGATGAAAGGTTTTCATCTTTCAGTCAATAACTTCCACAAGTTTGTCAGGATAAATTTGGGGTGCTCTTCTTTAATTTATCATCAACAGTAAATGATAGATTGCAGAAAATTAATTTACGAGGATAATTTTCAATTTGCGTCGTCTGGAAGAAAATATCTCCGCAATAAGTAAAAAGAATTGGGTCAAGAAAAACGTTGGCCAAGATAAATATTTTTTGAAAATGTTTTATCTATACAAAACTTTCTCCAATACATCATTTAAGAATTCACTTTCACATTTTACTCATTTTCAACCTTTTTAAATAATGGTAATATTAATTAAATTAAAAAATAATCGGTCAAGTGCGAGTATTACTCGAGTACAGACGGTTCCGTACGATAAATGCATTAATTAGTAACTGTAATATTACAAAAAATCGTTGCTAAAAGAATAATAAGACTTTGCAAAAACTATACAATGTAGGATTGGATAATATTATAATATGAACAAATTTTGTGTGCGTCTATGCGTGTGTATGTAAATTTTATCTAAAAAACGGCTCTAATGATTTTGACCAAATTTTATATCCTACCGTTTCCATATATGATAAGACCATTGGGCTAGGTCACATGTTCGAGAAAATTTGATTTCTAGGTCATTTTGGGACCTCTACAAGTCAATGCATTTCAACGGGAATGAAGATTGAAGCAGATATTAAGTTGTTCAAGGAAGTGATCAGTAAAGGAAGTGACAAAGTTTCCAACATTTCACCAAACAAGGAAAAGTTTGCAAAAAAATATTCCCGTCAACCAATCCATCATTTTTTCTACTAGTTTCCTAAAAGTTTTTTTACCAGTAGTATCTTAACACTTTTTAAACCAAATTATGAATTAAAAAAATTATCTTCTCGAAACTTTTTTTCCTTGCATTACTATGATACACTAGAAGATATATGCACTAAAAATAAAGGTTTATTTTTTTTTCTTAATTACGGCTAATTATTTGATGTGGTACTTCAAAGTGCCGTTGGCTCATAACGTTTGGACAAAAATCGAAACTATATTCAATTTTTTATTATTATCTTAATGTGACTTATCATGATTATATCTAGTGGATATATGTCTATGATGTATATATGACTAGATGATGATGCTGTTGGTGCATCATCAGTGAGCATTTAGCCATCAGAATACTATTTTATAGTTGTAATACTTTCGTATGATGGAAAGCATATCTGAAATAAATTTCCAAACTTTTAACTGTAGAAAACTCAAAAAGATTCATAAAATAGCTAAAAGATATATTTTTTAAATTTGTAATTTTTTTCCATTTTGTTTTGTTTAAATATATTATTTTTTCTAAAGATAAAAATAATACATTTTTTTCTTTGTTTCTTCTCAATGTCATATATAAATCACGCAATATCTTTGAATACATCGTAAAAAAATCCATCTGTCTAACAACCACGCATTCCCATTAAATATATACTTTTTTGTGCACCATATGTATTCAAAAGTTAATAATCTAAGTAAAAATCCTGTTTAACGTAACCCCGACGGTACTCAAAAGTACCGCTTTGAAAATTGCCTCGTAAAGTAAACAAACTCAAAATTAATTTTTTTAGCATAACATATTGTCAAGTGATCTATTTAAAACAAGGAAAAAATGATAGCCTTACCTTTAAAATTTAATATGTTTTCAAGCAAAAGTTAGGGATACTATGTCAGACAAGAAAGTGGAAGCTAAATTGACACTCAAACATGCTAAAATAACTTCGTAAAAATTTTTCAGCATACTGGACCTGCTATTGCTATCCAGTGATGGTCAAGGGCAGTATTTACTATTGTTTCCTAAAAGTACCATTGCGAATGCATTCAATAAGTTTGTTTTAATTGGGATAGAAAACTATGGTGATTTAAAGTATGGTCGGGCATAAAGTGTTAAAAATGTGCTATCTTTCTTGTGCTATCCTATATACAGATGTGCATAGCGCATGGTATGTAATTTATATATACTTACTATAGGTATGAAGTTTAGTATTAGTTACTTCAGCAGAATTCATGAACAATTAATATGGATAGATAGAAGGGGACCGTAGAATGATTCTTGCTCAAGCACCCTAGATAGTCTAGGTCGGGTAAGCACCTGCCAAGTCCATGCGCTTGCGGACAAAAATGAATTTAAAAATGCTTCACAACGTAGCCTAGTTTGGGTTTTAGAACAGCCTTAATCTGTTATAAGAAGAGTTATTAGTTAGATTTTGTGTCTAATTTAGGAATAGAAAAAGCTATGGATTCTTTCCTTTTTTTTAAGAGCGAGAAAAAGCAAAAACCTTTAGAAATAATACCACAACTAAAAGACTAAAGCACAAATATTGATTTAAATGTTCTCATTTTAATAAATTTTTAAACTTTGAGCGTTTTAAATGAAACTTTTTATTGATTAAAAATAATTTCACAGATTTTTGGATATCGAATATTTATACGAAATAAATATTTCCAACTGAGCGAAAAAATGCCCAGGCTGGGAATCGAACCCAGATCCTTGGCTTACAAGGCCAATGCTTTACCGTGTAAGCTAACTGGGCTGACAACCAGCCAGCATATTTCGCTCAGATAACCTTATTAGTGTAATAACATGTGGTCTGTCATGTAGACAGCTCAACAGAATAAACCGCAGGTAAAGGAACTCCATATAAACGATGGATACGTAGATGAACTATTATTTTAACACAATCAAACTGATTGGTAAAGTTATCATACGAAATGAATATTTCCAACAATATTCATTTCGTATTGTGTTGATTGTGTTTATGTTGTGATTGAGTTTTATTGTGTTAAAATAATAGTTTATCAAATATTTAGCCTCTGGCGAACAATAAACGTATTATGCAAAGTACGTCATCGTTCATCCTCTGAAATTGTTCGATAATGGATAGAAAATTTTTTGAAAGATTTTCATCTTTCAGCCAATACCTTCCACAACTTTGTCAGGATAAATTCGGGGTGCTCTTCTTCTATTTTCCATTAACTGTTAATGACAGACTGAAAAAGTTTTAAATTAGGAGGATATTTTTTTATATATAAGTCATCTAGAGGAACTTGCCCTGCTCTAAGTTAAAAAAAAAATGAGGATAATGAAACTCTTGCTACAGATAAATATTTCTTAATTTTTTTTTCACGTAACTTTATACAATACGTATCTCAAGGCGACTCGAAGAAATATTTTTTCACGTTCAACAACACGAAACTACCTGTCATATTACCAGGCTTATTTTTTATCATAAAAGCATAACACCTGCAGGAATTATTATTGAAGTGATTTTTAAACAAGCAGTTTTTTTCCAGTAAATGAATTTTTGAATAATAACATCTGGAAATTTCATTCTTTTTCGAACCAAAATGAAATTTAAAATATGTCAGGAAGTAACGAATGTGAATTTGAATCCGCCTAACCTGATGCAAGACAAATGATTCGTTTTAATTTATATCTGTTTTAACACTATAAAAAGCTGCAGATTTTTATTTTTTTATTATTATTTTTTTTTAACAAAGAGGGAGGGAAAAAAAAATCCTTTTGAACGAAAGCCCTAACAAAAAGCCTAGAGTATACAATATTGATTTAAATGTTTCTCATTTTAATAAAATTCTAACCTCTATTTCTATTAATAGAAAATGTACTAGACAAATTTCAGGATATCGAATACTTAACCTCTGGTGAATAATAAACGTCTTATGCAAAGGACGTCATCGTTCACCTTCTGAAATTGTTCAGTAATGGAAAGAAAATTTCCTGAAAGATTTTCATTCAGTAACTTTCACAATTTTGTCAGGATAAATTCATTCGCAATGCTCTTCTTCAGTTTTGTATCAAAAGTAAATGACAGAGTGAAAAAGTTTAGTTTAACGCTTTATGTACTGAATTATGAATTCATGAAAATTTTATCTTCTAAAACATTTTTCGTGAATTGTTTAAACTACATTAGAAGATTCATTTAATAAATTTTAGAAGGACTGAAGGACTTAGAAGGATTAACTAAATTTGAATTTATAGGGATTTTGTGCAATATTTATAGTCCCACTCAAATAGTTTATTTTAAATATTTCTTTTAGTATTTTGTAGAATTAGGAAATGTAGAACTACAATGTTCTTACCATAAAAATACAGAAATATTTCCTAATCGAAAAATTCTCTTCCCCCCCTACCCCCAATGCCAAGAAAACTGTAAAGATGCAAAGGCAAAAGAAATCATCCTTTTAAAAATATTTTTGTTTTGTGTAACCAATAATGCTTTTGGAACAAGATAAAGTAATGTATCTATAACTCATTCTAAACTGTATTACAACTAATCGATATATTAAATGAATTTTATATAAGTTATTTTAATAGTATTTATAAGTACCGTCAGTAAATAAAGGGTTAACAGGTTAATTTTTTCATCTATTTCGTCTGGGAGAAATTCTTCTGCTCTGAGTTTCATAAAAAAAAAAAAAAAAAAAAAAAATGAGAATCGTGGAAAATCTTGCTCCAGACAGAGCTTTCTTGAGCTTTACGAATGCAAAACTTTTTGCAATCCTTAATTAATGCGTATCTCAAAATTGTTTTCTCACGTCCAACAACGCGAAACATTCTGACATATTATCTGACTCATTTTAAATCATAAAAATATGACATTTGCAGGCACAGGCTATTGAAGTGATTTGTTATCGAACAGGTGCTTTTTCTTTTTCTTCTTTTTTTTTTTCATTTTACGATAAATGAATTTCTGTATAAAAACATCTACCAATACGTGCGTTTGAGAACAAAAATGAATTCATAAATATGGCAAATATAAACTAATTTGTATATGAGAAAAGCATTAATATTTTTCAGGAAGTACGATTATTTCTTATTTATATATAATTTTTCTCATTTTAATAAAAGTTTAACCTTTAATCATTTTATAAGGGTTTTTTTTTTAATAGAAAATATATTTGACCAAGTTTTGGATATCGGATATTTAGCCTCTGGTGAAGAATAAACGTCTTATGCAAAGGGCGTCATCGTTTATCTCCTGAAACTGTTTAATAATGGAATGGAAATTTCTTGAAAAGTTTTCATCTTTCAGCCAATAACTTCCACACCTTTGTCAGGATAAATTCGGGGTGCTTTCCTTCAATTTAACATCAACAGTACATGTCATATTGAAAAATTTTAGTATAAGAGGATATTTGTTCTATCTATGTCGTTTGGAGGACAATCTTCAGCTCTAAATAAAAATTTTAAAAAATGAGGATCATGGAAAATCTTGCTGCAGATACTTTTTTTTTTTTTTTTTTTTTTTTTTTTTTTTTTACGTGTACAAAATTTTTTTAGTACATAACTTGAAGCGAATTTCAAAAAATATTTTTCCCGAATCAACAACGCGAAACTTTCTGGCGTATTATGTGGTTCATTTTAATCATAAAAGCATGACACTGGCAGGCATGATTATTGAAGTGATTTGTAATGGAACAGGATTTTCTTATAATTTCAATTCCCAGTAAATGAATTTCTGAATAACAGCACCTGGAAATGTCATGCGTTTTCGAATGAAAATGAACTTAAAATTGTATCAGAAAGGAGTTGATTACAATTTTAGCCTGTTACAGGAAAAATGATTAGTTCTAATTTATATAATACATTTTAGCAGTAGAAAATTTTAAGGAATTTTTTTTTTTAACAAAGAGGGGAAAAAGAAAATGTTCTTTAGAAAGACGGTCATAACAAAAAGTCTAAGACATACAAAGTTGATTTAAATATTTCTCATTATAATACAATTCTAACCTCTGAGCATTTTATATGAAGCTTTTTATTAATATAAAATATAATTGACTTATTTTTTATCTATCGAATATATAGCCTATGTTGAACCATAAACGTCCTATGCAAAGGACGTCATCATTTATCGCCTGGAACTGCTCGATGATGGAAAGGAAAGTTCTTGAAAGATTTTCATCTTTCAGTCAATAACTTCCATAACTCTGTGAGGAAAAATTCAGGGTGCTGTTCTTCAATTTATCCTCAACAATAAATCACTAAGTGAAAAAAAAAGTTAGTTCAAGAGGATATTGTTTTTAATCTATATCTTTCAGAGGAAATTCTTCTGCTCTAAGTTAAAAAAAAAATAAATAAAATAAAATCATGTAGGATGTTGGTGCAGATAAATATTTCTTGATTTTTATTTTCACATATACAAAGCTTTCTTCTTTACAAAGCAAATCTGAATAAATCAATCAATAAATAAAAATCCCATTCAACAACGCAAAACTTTCTGGTATATTATCTGACTCATTTCGGATTAAAGTGATTTGTAATTGAACAGTGTTTTTTTTTATTTATCATTTCCTGATAAATGAATTTATGAATAAGAGCGTCGGAAAATTTCATGCATTTGCGAACAAAAATGATATAAAAATGTGCCAGAAAATAACCAATTTGGATTTGTGAATAGCCTATATTTGTTTAAGAAGGGTTATTTCTAGTTTATATGCTATATTTTTGCAATAGAAAAAGTTGTAGAGTTATTTTTTAAACGAAGAGGAGAAAAAGAAAAATGTCTTAAAAAAGAAAGTCATAACAAAATGTCTAGAGCAGGGGTTCCCAAACTATGGTATGCGTACCAGTACAGGTACGTAAAGCTCTGTATACTGGTACGCTAAAGTCCGATACTGATACGTAAAATGAAATACAGCATATTACTAGAAAAACAAAAAAAGCATGAATTTATAACCCTGGAAATTTTCAAATGCAAATAAAAGATTGCAAACGCTTTTATTTTTTATTTTTTTATCATTTATTTTTTAAGCATGTATTATGTGTTACAAGAAATTTTTCTTATTAGCACATACACACTCTGAAATCCACACACGGTGTGTATGATACGATCAATTTTCCATAGCACATGTAATTATTACATAAAGGGAAGATGAAACAAATTTAATTAGCAGAAAAATCGTTTTTAACCCTGTAATTCCCAGAGTAGAGTACGTTCTTGAAATTCCGTAATTCAGATAATCTGAATTCTTACCAGAATATTTCAGTAATAAATTTAGCTTTTTTTTAATGATGGAATTTCTGTTATTAAATAAAGCAAATATTGCTATTTTAAATTTCTGGTATGCATTTGGAATATTTGAATTAAAAAATCCACTAAATTGGAATCACTGATGGTAGCATATATGCTACCATGGGCTTTAGAGGGTTAAAATTGCTTTTTAAATTGAATTACCCGAAATTAGTCTGAATGCGTGAAAGTAGGAGGAGCCTGTTCGAACATGAGTAGTTAAAACTATTTTTTCCCAAGTGTATTTTATAACGCCTTTTTTCTTTCTTTTTTTTTTATTGGAAGATCTGACAGGAGGTGTTGAAGTTGTATTTCCAATATAATTAATTATTTATTTAAGTTTGTGGGCTAAAGTTTTTCTCTTCTGTATCAAACCTGTTGGTTTCTTTCTGTTTCGTGGAAATTAAACGCAGTAACGTTACTTAGTAATCGTGATTTGAAATCAAAGAAAATATGGGAAACTCCATTTCCGAGTTTTTCCTATCTTAGAATTTCGTTTGTTACCTGGTAGCACGCGGAAGTATGAACTTCGATTTAGTGGCACGTTTGTCTAAAAGTTTGGGAACCCCTGGTCTAAGGGATACAATATCGATTTAAATGTTTCTCATTTTAATAAAATTATAACCTCTCATATATATGAACGTTTTCATTAATAGAAAATACATTTCATATATTTTTGATATCGAATATTTAGTCTCTGGTGAACAATAAACATCTTATGCAAAGTACGTCATCATTCATATCCTTTAACAGCTCGATAATGGAAATGAAATTTCTTCAAAGATTTTCATCTTTCAGCTAATAACTTCCACAACTTTGTCCGGATAAATTTGGGGTACTCTCCTTCAACTTTTCATTAACAGAAAATGGCAGAGAGGGAAATTTCAATTTAAGAGTATATATATATTTTTTTATCTATGTCATCTGGAGGACATTCTTTTGCTCTAAGTTCTTTTAAAAAAGAGAATCATGGTAAATTTTGCTTTAGGCAAATTTTTCTTGATTTTTACGTGTACAAAACTTTTTCACATACATAATTGAAGGCAAATCTCAAAAAATATTTTCCCCATTCAACAACGCAAAACTTTCTTGCAAATTATCCGACTCACTATTAATTATAAAAGCATGACACTTGCAAACATCATTATTGAAAGTGATTTCTAATCGAACAGGATTTTTTGTTCGTTTTCTGATAAATGAATTTCTGAATAAGAGTATCTGGCAAAAATGACAAAGTAATAAATTTACAATAATATATGACAAATAATAATAGTATATGACAAGTAATAATAGTATATGACAAAGTAATAAATTTCAGCTTAAGATTTTATATATCTTTCATCTATGTAGTCTGGAGGAATTCTTCTGCTCTAAGTTTAACAAAAAACGGGGATCATAAAAAATCTTGCTCCAGATAAATATTTCTTGGATTTTCTTTTATTTTATGTATACAAAACTTTCTTCAATACGTGAACTCTTTTATTTTACGTATACAAAACTTTCTTCAATATTTAAACTAAGACGAATCTCAAAATTATATTTCTTCTTGTTCAACAATCCCTAAACTTTCTATCTATTATCTTGCCCATTTTTAATCATAAAAGCATGACATTTGCAGGCATGATTATTAGAGTAATTTGTAATCAAACATTTTCTTTTTCATTTTCCTTTAAATGAATTTTTAAATACAGCAGCTGGCAGTTTCATGCGTTTGGGAACAAAAATGAATTTTAAAATGTGCCAGAATGCAATCAGTTTGCATTTGAGGAAAACCTTAAACTGTTACAGCAGAATAATCAGTTCGAATTTATTTATATTTCAGAAATATAAAAAACTGTAGAATTTTTTTTTTTTTAACAAAGAGGGAGAAAGAGGAAATTGTCTTTAAAAATTAAGCGGCAATAAAAAGTCTAGAACATACAATATTGATTTAAATGCTTCTCATTTTAATAAAATTCTAACTTTTGAGCATTTTATATGAAGCTTTAAAAAATTAGAAAGTATATTTGACATATTTTTGAACATCGAATATGCAGCCTCTGATGAACAATAAACGTTTTATGCAAAGAACGTAATTGTCAGAAATTCAACTTAAAAAATGACATAGAAATGTGCCGCTAAACTGCGATGACACGCCCGCAGGGCGGCTATACTTACTCAAAAAAAAAATACACATTAAACTTGAAATTTAAACCAAAACAAATTAATGAATCACAACTTTAATGAAACATTTATATATACAATTCTTAAACATAAAAACATAACACACTGCTTAAATTTTGACTATGCACAATATGCTAAAATTTAGAATATAGAATATTTACATTTAAAATTTAGAACAAACACATAATTATCATACACTATATACATAGAAATAACATTTTCAGAAATAATCATACTACAAAATCGCAAAGAACTCAATCTACTATAAAACGCAAAAGAGGACTCACTTTCAAAAGGGTGGCGCAGTTTAATTGCTTCGATTTTAATTTAGGTTTTATCCTGTGGGCAGAGGATCTCATTTGTAAAACTTTTAGAACATAAACATTGCACACACGCACACAATATAACTTATGCCCTACGTGCCTTTTTATACTCTTATTCGCAGCAAATATTTCAAGGGTGATTAACGCAACAAACAATTTTAAGTGTTATCGGTCAAAAACCGTTAATAGCCGAACCGAACCCTTTTTTCTTTCTTAAAACTCCGCATTTTCGCAGCAAAAACCTAGTATCACTCTTCACTAGCTCAGAAACTGCATGCCTGTCCGAATAATAAAATACCTCTACCCTCTTACGTCATATTATTACATTAACCCTAAAAGCGCGCGAAGAGAAAAATTCTCTCGTTAGCAAAATAACGGGCAGGAGGAAAAAATTACTTTCGTTAAATGTGAGATTTAAAAACACATGGCCCTTGCCAACATCCTTCCACCTTGATTTTCTTAAAATCAACTATTTTATAATTCACAAAAAATTCTTAATATTAGAAATTAAAGTTAAACTGAGCATTACTAAATTAAATAAAACGACATGAAAAACAAAATAATAATAACTAATTAAACACAATACAATATAAAAATGACATGACATGATAAATTACAGTTCTCAATAACTAAATTAATGAAATAAAAGTCATTATTTACAGTCTTACACATTATTTCTTACGTGGTTTGAGCAACCTTCCATACCTGGATCTATTTTCCGCTCCAAGGGTGAGCACAGGATCTCCAGCAGTTGAAACTTCTAATGGATAAAGTTTCTGAATTGGTCGTGTCAAACAACCGTTGTTAGTTTTCACCTGTACTACCCTGGAAGCACCATCTCTACTATGGTAGATTTTCACAATTTTGCCCATGGGCCACAACACACGTTTTTTATTCTCAAGTTCGATGAGGACAACGTCCCCCACTTTAAGGTCTTGGCATTTATCACTAGCCTTCTGAACAAGTTGACCCAAATATTCTCTGCGGAAACGATTTCTCAGTTCTTGCCGCAAAGTGTTGCAATAGCTCACACGCACATTCAGTTTGTTGGAATCGATGGAATCTAGATCAGGCACTCCTATTTGTTTTATGTCTTGCAGAAACATGGAGGGTGTCAAAGGTATGAGCTCATCAGAATCATCGGAAATGTAAGTCAATGGACGGCTGTTTATTGTGGCTTCCACATCACAAAGGATCGTTAAAAGCTCTTCAAAATTCACAGAGGATCTTCCTAAAATTCGCACGAGTAAAGTCTTAATTGAACGAATAAGACGCTCCCACCATCCCCCCCACCAGGCTGCAGTAGGGGGGTTGAACTTCCATTTGATTGGATAACACTCGTTTTCAGAGATTTTCTGCCAATCAAGCCTCTTCAATGCATTGTCCGTTCCTCTGAAGTTGGTTCCGTTATCGGAATACACCGTTGACGGACGTCCTCGCCTGGCGATGAATCTTCTGCATATGACACAACGGTTGATGCAAGATCTTATATTTCTTTTTGAAGAAATGATCCAGTACTGCTGCCTTAATTTGGCAGCCAATATCTGCACACCCATATGACAATACTGTATATGATATTGCCATATCAAGCAATCAGTTAGGTAATGTTTGGACGGAAGAAGAACTGGATATAAAAAGGACAGTTCATCATCTCGTTCGATGATTTTAGTCTTCACTCGAAGAACATCGTCATCACCTCGCACCACCAGCAGACCATGGACGGAATTTTCTTTCTCGTGAAAATACTTTTTCTGCTCTATACCCCACAGAATCATCTCAAATTTAGTTTTTTCTTCCACTGTTAGGGTGTTAGTATTATAAGAAGGCTTCTTTCTCAGTTTATTCACAAACCGCAACATCCAGCAGAAAACTCTCACTATTTTAGAAAAACTGGATAAACGTTCGTACCACTCAGGCTTCTCTATTTTCACGTTTAGGTTAATAATTTTTGTTCTTTTTAACTCTGATGCGATTAATTCTTCATCTGGAGAAAATTTAAATTCAGGCCATTCCTTGGGAGTTGCTTTCAGAAATTCAGGCCCCTCCCACCAACCGCATCGCAACAAATGCTGGGAAGTACAGCCACGAGAGGCTATATCAGCAGGATTCAATTTTCCTGGGATGTGTCTCCAGCATTCTTTCTTCGACAGATTTCGAATCTCCTTGACTCTATTATTTACGAATACACCCCAGTTTTCTTCTCGCTGGATCCAGCAAAGAGCTACCGTCGCATCCGTCCAGTAGTAAATTGGAACTTCTTCCAAGAACATAGCGTCAGCAATGTATTTGGCTAGGCGTGCGCCTAAAACACACGCCAATAACTCGAGGCGCGGAATTGTCACCTTCTTCAATGGAGATACACGAGATTTTGCTGCCACGAACCTCACATGAACCTTTCCGTCGTCTTCACTTCTTAAAAATATAACGGTGGCATAAGCGCTTCTACTTGCGTCACAAAAGTCGTGTAGTGACCAAGTGTTTCTTTTTCCATAACCTATGCGACGAGGAAACCTAAGCTGGGAAATACTAGCCAATCCTTGGTACCATGTTAAGAACCGAGTTTTTAATTCATCTGGCAAAGGTAAGTCCCAATTTGCCTTAGTTGCCCATGCTTCTTGAAGTATTAATTTTGCAAGTACCATTATCGGCACAATGAAGCCTAGTGGATCAAATATAGAATGAATTATGGATAAAAGTTTTCTTTTTGATAAGTCTGATGCGATTTGCTCATGTTTGAAGGGAATTATAAACTCATCATTTATACGGTCCCACTGAAGACCTAAAACGGGAGAGACAGTATCAGTGTTCTGTGAAGGTAACGTTTCATTTTCAGGACCAAAGGTCCACATACGTAATTCCATTTTGGCTTCTGCCATAATGTCAGTTGCTTGGTTCTTAAATTCTTCAAGCTCTGTTCTCGTATCCACTGAGGTTACGCAGTTATCAACATAATAGGAACTTGAAAGTTTTTGAGCAACAACTTCGAATTCTTTAGGAATATTTTTAAGATGGAATGAGATCACCGCTGCCAACAGGTATGGGCTACTGGTAACCCCCAAAACAACCCTTTTATGGCGGAATTCACAAATTTTGTTATTTTCCCACCAAAGAAATTTCAGATAATTTTGGTCTTCCCGCTTTATGCCAATCTGTAAAAAAGCTCGTCTAATATCAGAAGTTACGCCAATCGCCTTTTCTCTAAACCTCATTAAAATCGCTGGGATTTCTTCTACGAGATTCAGACCTTTTATCAAACAATCATTTAGCGACAACGAATTATCTGATTTGCACGAGGCATCGAAAACGGGCCTACTTTTGCTAGTTAAACTATCTAATTTGATAACTGGATGATGTGGCAAGTAATGTCCCTTTTCATTCTTTTCAGATTCCGGGATTTTTTCTATTACGTCTTCCGACAGCCATTCTTTAAATATCTTATCGTATTCGTCAAAGTTATTTAATTTCTTTAATTTACGAGTAGTGGCAAAAAGCCTTTTTTCTGCAATATGCCGATTAGAGGAAATGTTAGGGGGAAATTTTTGAACCCAAGTCAAGCTTACGCAATATCTCCCATCTTCGTTTCTATGAAGCCCCTTCAAAAATTGTTCCTGCGCTAATTGATCCTCCACCACTTTGGAAAACGTTTGCGCTTCATCGGCAATGCCAATTGTTTCCAAACTCCACCTATCAGAAACTTTCATGTTTTGAACATGAAGATTGGTTACTAACATGGATTGGACACCCTCAAAACTTTGAACATTTAATCCTATTGGTTCTCCGCACAAAGTCCAACCCAATTTAGTATTAATGGCTGTCAAACCCTCATTAAGTTGAATTACATCACCCGTAAGAATTTGTCCATAAATATCACTACCTATCAAAATTTCTATTTCAGGGTAACCGTCACCCACATCTGAAATCCAAATTCTATGCTTTTTTAATTCCTTCAATAAAGGACCTTTAGAGACGCGTGGTATCCCTCCACAAATTTTTTCCTGATCTAGAAAGGAGAATTGATATTCAGTACGTCTCCCTGCAGGACTGAATCTCATAGAATATCGTTTATGATTTTTAGACTCAGTTCTTGTTCCCCCAAACAGAGTATGCGCTAAATTCTCAGATGAAAGGCTTTCTAATTTTAAAGCTTCGGCCGTAGATTTCAGCACATACGACCTTTGAGATCCGCAATCTAAAAGACATCTGACTTTTTTCCTCATGCCCCCTAACACTACTTCAACCATTAATGTCATAAGTAGGACTTCTTTCATACACGAAGGTGTAGACATAGTAGCTTGTACCGTAGTCGACCCCTTTGCACTCCCTACAGTCTCACTCTTTTTTTCCTGAATCTCGGGACACAAAATAATGGTATGAGATCGCTTGCATACATGACATTGTATAAATAATTTACAATCCCTAGCAAAATGTCCAGGCTTAAGGCAGCGTAGGCAGCACTTTAACTCTCTTAATTTATCTAACTTTTCTTTTAGGGGCAAAGACCGAGCCAAAAAACACTCTTTGCTCTCATGATTTTTTCCGCAAAATACGCACTTTTGCTCCTTGGATGCTACCAAACTTGCAGCACTCATGGGAGGTTTTTTATTTTTTAATTTGACTTCTCTAGGGCGTTCTTCACGTGAGGGAGGAGAAATTTCAAACCCCGACCGTGCAAGTTTGACTTTCTGTTCCCCTTCAACTTCTTTTCGCAAAAATTCTAAAAGATTTGAGAGACGTGGTCCCTTGTTATTAAATAGAACGCTTCTCTGCCACACCCTAATCATTTCAGCCGATAAACATGATTCCACCATAGGATATAGCCACGCAGTATTGGAGTCTTGGTGTACACCTAAAGACTCAAGTGCTCTGAGATAGGACTCAATTTTGTCAAACAATGACACCAGGGGTAATTTATCTTTACCTTGTGAACGTACGTTTTGGATTATTAATTTTAACAATTCTCTCACATATATCTCAGTTAAAATTTCTTTATTACCAAAACGCTCCTCAAACGCAGAAATGACCTTCGGATAATTGTCCGAAGTTAAAGGATAACTCTCAATTAACTCATAAGCTCGAGTCCCCGGTAACATCGATTGTGCTAAATAATGAAATTTGTCAACATCATCCAGACTCTTATCCTCGTGGATTTTTTTAAATTGGCCCCAGAACGAAAGATAACTTAACAGCTGACCATCAATTTTTTTAATTTGAATTTTCGGCAATTTGTACCGTTTTTCATTACATGTATTTACACTATTCTCAACATTAGAGCTCATATTAATTTTAAAGTCTGAATTATCCGTTTTCTCTTTTATTCGGCGACTGAGCGTTATAAATTCATCGGAATATTCCTCGCAACTTATAACTTCCGTTTCTAAATTATCATCAGTAGCCTTAGCTGCTATCATTAAATCTAACATTTCTGAGTCATAAGATTTTAATTCACTAATTATTGTTTGCAATTTAACAAATTTATCATCTAAAACGGATTTATCCGGCTGCTCTTTTTCTAGTTCGTCCTTTAAAACCTTAGCTGTTCTAGTATAAGAGCTACGTGCCGTTGCACGTTTTTTCTTTAATGTATCAACATTCATTTTTTATATAAATGAAAATATACTCAAAATCTCAAATACAAATCTTATCAATATTTCTAACAATGACTCATAAATTCTCATAAATTCTAAACTCAACAATCACAACATTATAATTATAATACAATAAATAAAAATTCACCGCCCGATGAGTATGAAAACGAAAATATATTATAAATACTAAATATGCGGCATCAGTTATTGTTATTCCTAACGTAAATGGAATTAACCTCTAGTATGATTATTTCTCATATTAAAAATCAAAAATCATAATCAAATTCGTATCCTGGCAGGCTCGCCACTTTCTATGTCATTTTTTAAGTTGAGTTTCTGACAGTAATCGTTCATCCCCTGAAACTGTTCGTTAATGGTAAAGAAATTTCTTGAACGGTTTTCATCTTTCAGTCAATAACTTCCACAATTTTGTCAGGATAAATTGTGGATTATTTTCTTAAAAATATTAGTTTAAGAGGATATTTTTTTTTATCTGTATCGTCTGGAAGAGATTCTCCTGCTGTTAAGTTAAAAAAAAATAAGGATCATGGAAAATTTTGGTCCAGATAAATATTTCTTGAATTTTATTTTACGTACACAAAACTCTTTTCGATACATAAACTAAGGCGAATCTTACAATAATTTGCCCTGGTGAACAACGCGGTACTTTCTGGCCTATTATCTGGCTCATTTTTAATCACAAAAGCATGAGACTGGCAGGCATGATTATTGAAATGATTTGTAATAGAACATTTTCTTTTTTTCCGATAAATGAATTTCTGAATAACTACAACTGAAAATTTCATGGGTTTTTGAACAAAAATGAATATAAAAATGTGTCAGAATCACACCAGTTTGGATTTGAGAACAACCTTAATATATTACAAGAAGAATGATTTGTTCTAGTTTATAAGTATTTTAATAATTAAAAAAGCTGTGGAATTATTATTTAAACAATGAGGGGGAAAAAGAAGAGTAACTTTAGAAAGAAAGCCGTAACAAAAGGTCTAGAGTATGCAATATGTTTATCATTTTAATAAAATTCTAACTTTTTGTAGAAAATGTATTTGACATATTTTTGGGTTTCAAATAGTTAGTCTGTGGTGAACAATAAACGTCTTATGCAAAGGACGTCATTGTTCATCTCCTGAAAATTTTTGATAATGGAAAGGAAATTTCTTGCAAAACACTCAACTTTCAGTCACTGATTTCCACGACTTTGTATGGATAAATTCGGCGTGATCTCCGGCAATTTATCATCAAGAGTAAATGCCAGAGTGAAAAATTTTAGTTTAAAGGGATATTTTTTCATCTATTTCGTCTGGGAGAAATTCTTCTGCTTTAAGATAAAAAAAAATTAGGATCATCAATAATCTAAATCTAGATAAATATTTCTTCTTTTTATTTTACGTATACAAAACTTTTTCAATACATAATGTAAGGCAAATCTCAAAAAATATTTTTCCCGTTCAACAAAGCGAAACTTCCTGGTACATTATCTCGCTCGTCTTTATTCATAAAAGAATTATACTTGCAGGCATGATTATTAAAGTAATTTGTAATCGAACAGAGTTTTTTTTATTTTACGATAAATGAATTTCTAAATAGGAGTATCTATCAATATCAAGCGTTTGGGAATAAAAGTGAATTTTAAAATGTGTCATAAAGAAGCCAGTTTGTATTTGAGAATAACATTAATCTGTTACAGGAAGAACGATTAGTTCTAATTTATATACTAGATTTTAGCAGTAGAAAAAATGAAGGAATCCTTTTTTAAACAAAGAGGGGAAAAAGAGAAAGACCTTTAGAAAGAAAGTCATGACAAAATGTCTAAGACATACAACGTTGATTTAAACATTTCTCATTTTAATAAAATGCTAATCTCTGATCTATATGAAGATTTGTAACAAATATTTAAAGATTGCTACACTAGATGGCAGCACACGACAGTCCCTAATTTTAGCTGGCTGCCAAATAGTTTTTCCCATGATTCCATGCGGATTAGCTTTCCCTCGGGTGTCGTTGATGAGACACGATTGGAATAATCAGAGTGTTTTGAGACGCACAATGTAGAGGTGTTCGAAATACAAGCTGCTTGCTTGTTATTTCTCCCCGGAGTTTTTGAGAGGCGAGAAATGATGAACTAACTGTTTTTCGAATCAGTGGATTTCTTCTGAAATTCCTAAAGTCTGTACATATGTATTATAGTTGTACATAGGCGTGTAAATGACGTATCCTTGTATCTTTAATATGCTCTATTAAAAGTTCTGTACTAAATCTTAGAGTTGCGGATCTCATTTTGGAGTGATGAGTCCATCATTAAATATTGTGGCCCCCTACTTATGAGAAGTAAGGGAGCTATAGATTTCCCTTAATAGAAAATATATTTGACATTTTTAAAATCAAATATTTAGCCTCTGGTGAACAATAAATGGCTTATTGAAGAAACGTCATCGTTCATCTCCTGAAACTGCTCGATAATGGAATGGAAATTTCTTGAAAGATTTTCATCTTTCGGTCAATAACTTCCATAACTTTGTCATGATAAATTCGGGGTGCTCTCCTTCAATTTATCATCAACAGTAAAAGATAGCAAAACATTTTAGTTTAAAAGCACATTTTTTTATGTCGTCTAAAGGAAATTCTGCTTTAAGTTTTAAATAATGAGGATTATGGAAAATCTCACTCCAGATAAATATTTCTTGAATTACATTTTATGCATGCAAAACTTTTTCAATACATCAGCTAAATCGAATCTTAAAAAATACTTTTCCCCGTGCAACAGCGCGAAACTTGTTGCTATATTATTTGAGTTATTTTTAGTCATTTGTCTTACAGGCGTGATTATTGATGTGATTTGTAATAGAAAAGTTTTTCTTTTCATCTTCCCATAAATGAATTTCTGAATAAGATCATTTATAGATTATAAGATCATTTAGAATTTTATGCATCTGCTAACAAAAATGAAATTCAAAATGCGTCAGAAATTAACCAATTTGGAATGAAAACATCCTGAATCTGTGACAGGAAGAGCGATTAATTCTAATTTAGACATATTTTCGCAATAGTAAAAGCTGAGGGAATTCTTTTTTAAACAAAGAGCGAGAAAGAAAGAAGAAGACTTCCTTTAGAAAGAAATCCATAACAAAAACACCACAGCATAAAATATGGATTTTAATTTCTCATTTTAATAAAATTCTAACCTTTGTACATTTTATGTAAGCTTTTTATAATAGAATTTATATTTGACATGTTTTTGGATATTGAATATTTAACCTCTGGTGAACAATAAATGGCTTATTCAAAGAACGTTACCGTTCAACTCCTCAAAATGTTCTATAATAGAAGGGAAATTAGTTGAAAGGTTTCAACTCGCCTTCAAAAAAATATTTTTCCACGTCCAATAATTCAAAATATTGTTTCATATTATGTGGCTCATTTTTAATCATGAAACCATTACACTTGCAGACATGACTGTTGAAGTGCAACCAAACAATTTTTTTTTCATTTTCCGATAAATGAATTTTTGGATAACAGGTTCTGCCAATTTTATGCGTTTGCGAACAAAAATGAATTCGTAAATGTGACAGAAAGAAACCAATTTGATTTGAGAATTGCCTTAATCTGTTAGAGAAAGAACGATTAGTTCTAATTTATACGTATTTTAACAATAGAAAAATCTGAGCAAAATTTTTTAAACACAGAGCGAAAATTAGAAAAATGTTTTTAGGAAAGATGCCGTAACAAAAAGTTTGAAGCATACAATACTGATTCAAATGTTTCTCATTTTAATAAAATTATGATCTCTGAGCATTTTATATGAAGCTTTCTATTAATAGAAAATATATTTGACATATTTTTGGATATCGAATATTTAGCCTTTGGTGAACAATAAACGTCTTATGCAAATGACGTCATCGTTCATCTCCTGAAACTGCTTGATAATGGAAAGGAAATTTCTTGAAAGATTTTCAACTTTCAGTCAACAGCTTTTACAACATTGTCAGGAAAATTGTGGGTTCTCTCCTTAAAAATACTAGTTTAAGAGGATATTTCTTTATCGTTGTCGTCTGGAAGACATTCTTCTGCTGTTAAGTTAAAAAAAGTGAGGTTCATAGAAAATCATGGTCCAAATAAGTATTTCTTGAATATTATTTTGCGTATACAAAACTCTCTTCGATACATAAACTGAGGCAAATCTCATAATAATTTTCCCTGTTCAACAACGCGCTAGCCTATTGTTTGGCTCATTTTTTAACACAAAAGCATGGCACTGGCAGGCATGATTATTGAAGTGATTTGTAATCGAACAGTATTTTTTTTTTCATTTTCCAATAAATGAATTTCTGAATAACTACATCTGAAAACTTCATGCGTTTTTGAACAAAAATGAATATAAAAATATGCCAGAATCAAATCAGTTTGGATTTGAGAACAACCTTTATATGTTACAGGAAGAAAGATTTGTTCTAATTTATAAGTATTTCAACACTTTAAAAAACTATGGATTATTATTTAAAGAAAGAGGGATAAAGAATAGTAACTTTAGAAAGAAAGCCATAACAAAAAGTCTAGAGCATACAATATTGATTTAAATGTTTCTCATTGTAATAAAATTCTAACTTTTATTAGAAAATGTATTTGACATATTTTTGGATTTCAAATAGTTAGTCTCCGATGAATAATAATCGTTTTATGCAAAAGACGTCATTGTTCATCTCCTGAAACTGCTCGATAATGGAAAGGAAATTTCTTGAAAGATTTTCATGTTTCAGCCAATAACTTCCACAACTTTGTCAGGATGAATTCGAGGTCTCTTTCCATTTATCATCAACAGTAAATCACAGGGTGAAAAATTTTAGTTTAAGAGGATATTTTTTTATCTATGGCATAAAAAAAAATACATTTGATCTTGTTTTTTAAAAAAGAGGATCATGGAAAATTTTGCTTCAGACAAATTTTCTTTATTTTTGTTCTACTTATACAAAACTTTTTTTATTTACATAACTAAAGGCGAATATCAAAAAATATTTTCCCCCGTTCGACAACGCGAGACTTTCTGGGATATTATTTGGCTCATTTTTAATCACAAAAGCAGGCATGATTAGTGAAGTTATTTTTAAACGAACATGTTTGTTTCCCCTTTTCGATAAATGAATTTCTCAATAAGAGCACCCGCCAATTTCACGTGTTTTCGAAAGAGAGGGAATTTAAAAATAAACCAGAAAGTGACCAATTTTGATGTGAAAATAGACTTCCATTACAAGAAGAACGATTAGTTCTAATTTATATATATATTAGCAATAGTAAAAGCTGAACAAAGAGCGAAAAAAAGCAGAAGGCTTCCTTTAGAAAGAAAGTCATAAGTAAAAAGACCAGATCACAGAATATGGATTTAAAAGTTTCTCATTTTAATAAAATTCCAACCTTTCTGCATTTTTTGTAAGCTTTTATTAATAGAATATATATTTAATATATATTTGTATATTTTCGAATATTTATCGTCTGGTGAACAATAAATGTCTTATGAAAAGAAAATCATTGTTCATCTACAGAAACTGCTCGATAATGGAAAAGAAATTTGTTGAAAGTGCTCCATCTTTCAGACAATAACTTCCATAATTTTGTCCGGATAAATTGGAAGTTCTGTCCTTCAATTTATCGTCAAGAGTAAATGCAGAATGAAAAATTTTAGTTTAAGAGGACATTTTTTTTTTTTTTTTTATGTCGCCTAGTAGAAATTCTTCTGCTCTATTTTTTTTTTAATTGAGGATCATGGAAAATGTCACTCCAGTTATATATATATATATTTAAAAGTTTATTTTACGTATACAAAACTTTTTTCAATACATAACATAAGACGCGAATCTAAAAAAAAATATTTACCCCCGTTCAACAATTCAAAATATTCTGGCATATTATCTGGTTATTTTTAATCATGAAATCATAACACTTGCTGGCATGACTATTGAAGTGATTTGCAAACGAACAATTTTTTTTCTTCATTTTCCGATATGCGTTTGCAATCAAAAATGAATTCTTAAATGTGCCAGAAAGTAACCAATTTGGATTTGAGAACTGCCTTAATATGTTACAGAAAGAACAAATTTTTCTAATTTACATGTATTTTAACAATACAAAAATCGGTGGAAATTTCTCTTAAAACAAAGAGATAGGAAGAGAAAAAAGCCTGTAGAAAGAAATCCATAACAAACGTTCTAGAATATACAATATTGATTTAAATGTTTTTTATTTTAATAAAATTCTAACATCTGAGTATTTTATATGAAGATTTCTATTAATATAAATATGTTTGACAAATTTTTGAACATCGAATATTTGAATATTTAGCCTCTGGTGAACAATAAAAGTCTTATGCAAACAACGTCATCGTTCATCTCTTGAAACTGTTCGATAATGAAAAGGAAATTTGTTCAAAGAATTTCATCTTTCAGTCAACAACTTCCATAACTTTCTCCGTATAAATTCAGGTGCTCTCCTTTAATTTATCATCAACAATAAATGTCATAGTGAAAAATTTTAGTTGAGGATATTTATTTTATCTATGTCGTTTGAAGGACATTCTTCTGCTCTAAATGTTAAAAAAAATGACGATATGAAAAATCTTGCTGGAGATATATTTTTTTTAAATTTGTTTTACGTGTACAAAAACTTTTCAATACATAACTTAGTACTTCAGTACATAGCGAATTTCAAAAAGTATTTTTCCACATTCAACATCACGAAACTTTCTGGTATATTACCTGGCTTGTCTGGCTCATTTTTAATAATAAAATCATGACACTGGAAGGCTTGGTTCTTGAAGTTATTTATAATGGAACGAGTTTTTCGTTTCTTACAATACCCAGTATTTGAATTTCCGAATAAGAGCATCTGGAAATTTCATGCGTTTTCGAAGAAAAATGAATTTAACATTGTGTCAGAAAAAAACTAGTTTGGAGTTGATTACAATTTTAAACTGTAAGAACGATTAGATCTAATTTATAAACTATATTTTAGCAATAGAAAAAGTTGTGGAATTCTTTTTTAAACAATGAAGGAAAAAAGGAAAGTCCTTTAGAAAGAAAGTCATAAAAAAGCATAAAGCATACAACGTTGATTTAAATATTTCTCATTATAATAAAATTCCAACCTCTGATAATTTTATATGACGCTTTTTATTAATAGAAAATATATTTGACTTATTTTTAGATATTTAGCCTCTGGTGAACAATAAACTTCTTATGCAAAGAACGTGAACATCCATCTCCTAAAACTGCTCGATAATGCAAAGAAAATTTGTTGAAAGATTTTCATTTTTCAGTCAATAACTTCCATAACTTTATGAGGATAAATTCAGGGTGCTCTCATTCAATATATCATCAAAAATAAATGACAGAGTGAAAAATTTTAGTTTAAGAGGATATTTTCTTTTCTCTATGTCGCCTAGAAGAAATTCTTCTATTCTAAGTTTTAAAAGAATGAAGATGAATGAAAATCGTATTCCAGATAAATATTTTTTGAATTTTATTTTACGTATACAAAACATTTTTCAATCCATAAACTAAGGTGAATCACAAAACAATAATTTTCTCCGTTCAACAACGTCAAACTTTTTGGCAAGTTACCTGGTTCCTTTTTAATCATAAAAGCATGGCAGTTGCAGGCAGTTTTTTTTTCTTTTTTCTTTTTCTGATAAATGATTTTTTTTTATAACAGCGCCTGGCAATTTTATGCGTTTGAGAACAAAAATGGATTTAAAAATATGCCAGAAAGTAACCAGTTTGGATTTGATAACAAGCTTAATCTGTTACTATTTATATATACATTCACTATCAAAAGTTAAACAAGCAGCGCTAAAATGCAGAAGAACCAACAAGTACTACTTCGATTGACCCGAAATGCGGCAAATGTGTGGCAAAAGTGCAAATGTGTTTATGCATGAAACAAAACAAAGAATTATAGATACAAACATGAAAACAATATAATTTTCGTAAGTTATAAGATGAAGTCATATTACAGCCATTAACAAAAACATTTTTAAAGCAAAACAAAAAACACTAAAAACCAACATTAATAGGGTATGTGAGCACCCCTCACCTACATAAAAAGTTTAGAGGGTGTGGCCAGGCTTTTCATGAGGTGATCAACTAACGTAGAGTCAAGTTACGCCATTCTTCCTGTAGAGCAGTTTGCTACTCTGTGAGAGTGGCTGGGGGTGGAAGTATACATACAGCACAGCCGAGGTCATCCCAAAGATTTTCAACGAGATTAAGGTCGGACAAGTATGCTGGTCACTCCATACGCGCAATTCTCCCACTCTCCAAGTAGTCTTCGACGAGTAGAGCTCGATGGGGACGCGCATTGTTATCCATTAAAATTAAAGCAAGCCCAACTGCTGCAGCATAAAATCTCACAGTGGGGGTGTAGGACTTCATTCTGATACAGGACAGGCGTCATAGAACCCCGTTTAAAAATGTGCAGGTCGGTGCGATATCCCAACGAAATTACTGCCCGCACCATGATACTTCCACCTCGGAATGCGTCATGTCCGGTGATGTTCTGGAACCGATTGCGTTTGCCTACTTCTCTCCAGACCCTTACACACTTGTCATCTGGTTGCAGGGCAAATCTCGACTCATCCGAGAACATAACGTGGCCCCAATGAGACACAGTCCAATAGATACGTTGCGACACCATTTTAATCGTGCCCTCTGCATAGGACGGATAGAGGAACACAAACTCGGGGTACTTGGGCGTACAGTCTATTCATGTGTAGCCTTCGGCGCACACTAGTGGCATATATCGTCTTTACAGTGGACCATGCAAACATAGATGCCACACGTGTGGAAATCGCTCTTGGCTACAACAACAATAATATATGGATCATCCGTAACCCTTGGACGACCGACCACAGGTCTACAGACAACTCTTTGGCTCTTTAGGATTTATTTCCGTAGTTTTTTGAAATTACGGAATGATACAAGCCGAAGAAAAGAGCAACATCTGCGATCGATTGACCCGCTTCAAAAGGTCGACGGCACACCAACTCTTAGAATCTTCCATTCATTTTCTAAAAGCCATAAAAACACGTCTGTCTTGAGAACAAAACGTACGAAAGCTCTAAGCAGTTTTTATCAGCACTTACATGCAACTCCTATAATCGTTCACAATGCTGGCTTCTTATACGACTTCCGTTTTTCTATATTTTTTGGACACGAAACCGTAATTGGCTGTTAAGGGGGTCCGGGACACAAAAATCTTCAAATTTTCAATTTTTTTTTTATTGGATTAAAAATTTCTCTGCCGTTTTCTGCTTAAAATGATGTTTAAATCATGTTTCTGACTTAATTAGAACAGGAAATATTAATTTTTTTCGTTTTGGTTTGTTTTCAAAATCTGCCTTTCAAACTATGGTTGTCAAGGAAACGAGTTCTTGTGAAATTTCGTTTTTCTTCATGATAGATTTTTTTCACCATTTCTCATATTTAAATTCTTATAACTTGAGAACCGTTAAAGATATGGGATTGAAACTCGGAAAATATCTTTTTCAATTATTTTACTTTACTTTTGAGCCAGCATATATGAAAAAAATATTTACTTTTGAAAATATGATTTTTTTTTAAAGTTGTACCACTTTTTTTGTAATTTTTTAATTAAATATTTTTAATTTTTAAAAAAATTAGTATTTTTTAAAATGCTGGCTCTAAATTAAAATATATATATTTCTGTTTATTTAAATGAAAAACAATTTAAATTCTACAAATAATATTTCGAGTTATAACGATTTTAATTTATACCATTTTTTTCATAAATTTCAAATTTCAAATTTTTTTAAAAAGGCTATGAGAAGTTTTATCATTTGATTTTGTTTACAAATGATATGGTTAACCATCACAAAAAAATTCAAAATTTTAACTCAATAAATAAAATTTTTTTGAAAATGTGTCCCGGACCCCTTAAATAACATATTTGCATAATTCCATCTAACTCCACAGCTTTTTGCAGCATCTACAATTCAGATTGGCTTCCGGAAATTAATATTTTTCTCTGCGTGCTTAATTTTTGGCAATGAGTCTATTTTAGGAATATAAAAAGCTATGGAACTTTTTTTTAACAATGAGGAAGAAAAATAAATATGCCTTTAGAAAAAATCCCTAGCAAAAAGTCTACATAAACGGTTCCTAACCTATAAATCGCGACCCACTGGTGGGTCGCGGATGAATCGAGGTTTGCTACAAAATATATCTTTTATTTCATCTGTGTAAAAATATATATAACAAATGCAACCTTTTGCAACCACAATAATCATGAAAGTTATTAGTTTAAACTAAAACTTCGTGAGAAGACACTGTTTTCTAACAGTCTGTCGGTATTATGTTATGTTCTTGTTATGAGTGAATAAATACTCGTATGTCAGTAGCCGCACAATTGTTATGGAAACCCTAGAGAAATCCTTAATTTCCTTCTGGATGAACATAATATCTAAAAATATCTAAATCAGTTTTGAGGTCACTGATGGAGTTCAACACGACATACTTGTGTGAACGTACTTTTTTCTATTTTGCAATTTTGAAAAACAAGTACAGTAGAGCGCCGATTATCCGAACAAGTCGGGACAGACCCTAGTTTGGATAAATGAACAGACAATTTAAGGGCTTCGGACTGTATTAAAACCTTCACACGTTATCTAAACTTATTATTGGCAGCACCAGTTAGTGCTGGCATGTTTAATTTTTTTAATTAATTAATTTTTTTTTTTTTTGCATTTTTATCATTGCTTTTTTTTCTCTTTTTAGCATTCAATGCTGCCATATCTCTAATTCTTCTTAAATACGTTAGTTGAATAGGATCAGCGTTCTTCTAACGTTCGCGCCATTTCATAGCTGTTTACAAACATTCGTTTCCACAACTTCGTTATATGATGGACCTGGGTTATTTTCAGAGCATTCATTTTCATTTTCTTCAATTTAATTTTCATCATGATTCCATTCCACAATCTCATCATGACTTAAACTCTAATATCCAGGGTCATGTAATTCATTATTTAACCACTCGTTAATTTCATTTTCTCCATAGCTTAGGATTCTTCCCATCTCCTTTATTGTTTTACATTCCTCATTTTCTCATCCACTATTAGTTTTTTTCTTTATTTAAATTTTATTTCAAGCCAATAGATAATTGGGAGTTCGGTTTATTTTACTTTTTTTTGGGGGGGGGGGGAGGGGGAGGGGGGAAATAGGCTGTTCGGATAAATGAAAGTTCTGTTAAAAAATTGCTTTTAGAGAAATTGGCTGTTCGGATAATTGGAAGTTCGGTTAATTGGAGTTCCGATAATCGGAACTCTACTGTACTGAAACAAACTGCTTGTAAAAAGTGACTTAAGGTTAAAATTAACCAGTTTTAACACTGATATAGATGCCCTCATAGGTAAACACCAGTACCAGAAATCTCACTGATTGTAAAGTTGTGTTTTGATAATAATTAAACGTATTTTTCATTATATTTGTTGTTTTAAATATTATTCGATTTACACACATTGGGATTTCCAATTCTTGTTTCTCTTGATAGCGCATCCTTCCCATGAAGTTTTGCCTTTTCCATTGGATAGGATAGTCAATAGCTTATAAAGGTCATACAAAATTTCCATACTAATGTTAGATACACGCTCTTATATTCGGATCGCAACATTAATTTTTACTGAAAAGTGGGTCCCATACAAATAAAGGTTGAGAACCGTTGGCTTATTAAGTTCATACAAAATTACCATACCAATGTTAGATAGATGCTCTTATTAGGCGGGTCGCAACGTTATCTTTTACTTAAAAGTGGGTCACATACCAATAAAGATTGGGAACCGTTGGCTTATTAAGTTCATACAAAATTTCCATACTAATGTTAGATACACGCTCTTATTAGGCGGATCGCAACATTATTTTTTACTTAAAAGTGGGTCACATACAAATAAAGGTTGAGAACCGTTGGCTTATTAAGTTCATACAAAATTACCATACCAATGTTAGATACATGCTCTTATTAGGCGGGTCGCAACGTTATCTTTTACTTAAAAGTGGGTCACATACCAATAAAGATTGGGAACCGTTGGCTTATTAAGTTCATACAAAATTTCCATACAAATGTTAGATACACGCTCTTATTAGGCGGATCACAACATTATTTTTTACTTAAAAGTGGGTCACATACAAATAAAGGTTGGCTTATTAAGTTCATACAAAATTACCATACCAATTTTAGATACATGCTCTTATTAGGCGGGTCGCAACAATTTTTTATACTTAAAAGTGGGTCACATACCAATAAAGGTTGGAAACCGCTGGCTTATAGAGGTCATACAAAACTTCCATACTAATGTTAGATACATGCTCTTATTAGGCGGGTCGCAGCGTTATCTTTTACTTAAAAGTGGGTCACATACCAATAAAGGTTGGGAACCGTTGGCTTATTAAGTTCATACAAAATTTCCATACTAATGTTAGATACACGCTCTTATTAGGCGGATCGCAACATTATTTTTTACTTAAAAGTGGGTCACATACAAATAAAGGTTGAGAACCGTTGGCTTATTAAGTTCATACAAAATTACCATACCAATGCGAGATACATGCTCTTGTTAGGCGGGTCGCAACATAATTTTTTACTTAAAAGTGGGTCACATACCAATAAAGGTTGGAAACCGCTGGCTTATAGAGGTCATACAAAACTTCCATACTAATGTTAGATACATGCTCTTATTAGGCGGGTCGCAACGTTATCTTCTACTTAAAAGTGGGTCACATACAAATAAAGGTTGGGAACCGTTGGCTTATTAAGTTCATACAAAATTTCCCTACTAATGTTAGATACACGCTCTTATTAGGCGGGTAGCAACATTATGTTTTACTTAAAAGTGGGTCGCATACCAATAAAGATTGGGAACTGCTGGTCTAGAGCATACAATGTTAATTTAAATGTTTTTTATTTTAATAAAATTCTAACCTTTGAGAATTTTATAGAAGCTTTATTTTACCCATTAACGACTGAATTATTTTTCTCTTTAAAATATAAATTTCGTATTCCACACCATTTTTTCAGAATAATACTTTTTCTCTTCTTTTATAGAGCTGTTTCTGGCATAAGAGAAAGCGAATATTTCTCTTAAGAATTACTGGTGTGAAAACAACAAACATATTAAAAGCTATGCTGTGACCATATGGTAACGTTAGGCCTTTATGAGTTAATAGAAAATATATTTGACATATTTTGTGATATCGAATATTTAGCCTTTGGCGAACAATAAAAGTCTTATGCAAAGGACGTCATCGTTCATCTCCTAAAAATTTTTGATAATGGAAAGGAAATTTCTTGAAAGATTTTCATCTTTCAGTCAATAACTTCCACAACTTTGTCAGGATAAATTCAGAGTATTCTCCTTCAATTCATCATCAAGAGTAAATGACATGGTAAAAAATGTTAGTTTAAGAGGATATTTGTTCATTTATTTCCTGTGAGAGAAATTCTTCGGCTTTAACTTAAAAAAGAGGGTCATGAAAAATCTTGCTCCAGATAAAGTTTTCTTGAATTTTGTTTTACGTGTACAAAACATATCTAAATACATAACTTAATGCTAATCTCGACAAATATTTTTTACCGTTCAACAATGAGAAACATATTGGCTCAATTTTAATCATAAAAGCATGATACTTCCAGGCATGATAATTGAAATGATTTGTAATCGAAAAGAGTTGTTTTATTTATAATTTTCCGATAAATAAATTTCTAATTAAGAGCATTTGGCAATGTCATGCGTTTGCGAACAAAATGAATTTAAAAATGTGCCAGAAAGAAATCAATCTGGATTTGAATACTACCTTTATCTAACCCAGGAAGTACGTTTACTTCTTATTTACATATAGGGTGTCCGAAATGTATCTTAACACTTTTAAAAAATAATTTAAAATAAACAAACCATGATATGCACTTAAGGTTTTTTATGTTCTATAAAGAAAATATCAAGGTTTTTTTTAAAGTAACAGTTAAACTAGATGGCGCTACGTTATTGTTTTACAGTTGCCACCTAAATCTCCAGCCGTAACACCTTTGGAGTTTATGGGGATACGTAAAAAAAAAATCCCTGCCGGCTCGGGCCTACAGGCGGAGGTAGATTTCGATGTTAAGTACTAAATTCTCCAACAAAACTTAAATCAAGATTAGAGATAAAACCCAGTTTCTTCACAAAGAGCGAGCTGTAGGGAGCTAAACTTTTTGTGAAAATTGTAATATACACGAATACACACACACATATGGAATAGGTTTAAAAAATGGCTGCAAAAAATTCAGAGAACCTTAAAGTGTTAAAATATGTTAATATTTCCATAGTCGGGTTTTTATCATGTTTTAATACGTTTCTTCAAGCTTACATGGCGTTACATATTCACCTGCTGAGGTCCATTATATTTCCAATATGACGCAATATACATATTTTTTTAATTCGTCAAACTATTTATTTTGAGTTTTCATGCTGAAATCTTGCTTTAGGAAACTTATGACGTAATATTCAATTTGTTTTCAATTTGTCAAACTATTTAATTTTACACGTGAAAATTTTGCAAAAGAAAAGTAATTGTTGTGGTGAGAATTTTATTATTATTATTTTTTTTAATTGTTGGCAACTGCTATAACGAAAAACTTTTATTTTTTTCCTGTCATTGTTGTGTAAGAGCTGGTTTTATCAGAATCATATTAAGACAGTATTCAAAATTTTGAACCCTCCCCATTTCCGCCCTCTTGGGCCGATTTCGCCCATTTTCAATCCCCGCCGAGATATTAGCCATCTCAAAGTTGTTGGCGAGTTTGAAGATGATTCGTGCATAATTGCGACTTTTATCGTGCGGACAAAATTTAGTACATACATACATACATATATATATATATATATATATATATAAACTTTTTAGGTGGGGGTGGTTTTGGGTTCCTGGGGTCCTATAATGAAAAGTTATGAAGGAATTTTTCAAAAGTCGCACCATGGTAACGACTGCAATAGGTAGTATTTCTTACGAAATCTACCTAAAACATTGTTTACCAATCTCCAATTCGTGGCACTAATGAACTGAAAAGTCGATTAATGCGGCCATACAAACTGTTGATTCTGCAATGCTTCATAGAACGTGGTTAGAAATCTCGTATAGCTTCAATTTGTTGCACATTGAAATCATGGAATAAAACATTGTAAAAAAAGTATGATATTTTCTTCATGAAACGTAAAAAACCGTAAGTGATATCACTGTTTGTTTATTTTCAATTATTTTTTTAATGTGTAAAGATACATTTCGTGTACATTTTTAATTATTTTTTAAAAGTGTAAAGATATATTTCGTGTTTATTTTTAATTATTTTTTAAAAGTCTAAAGATACTTTTCAGACACCCTGTATATTTTAGCAATATAAAAAGCTGTGGAATTTTTTTAAACAAAGAAGGAGAAAAAGAAAAATCCTTTTAGAAAAAAAATCATAAACATTAAATGACATATAAATTTATAATTAAGTGGATATATTTATATATACATCCTCCGGAAGTTGGAAAAAAGTCTCTACTACTATTAATGTCCGTAAACGTCTGTCTGTATGTATGTGTGTAACATTCGCCCTTGTGACCGGAACTCCTTCGCTCCCGGGCCACGCAGAGCTTCTTATGATATGTCGATTCGCACCGCCGTTTTCTCGGACACCCGGTGTTTCCGGTTTCGAGAAAATCCCGCCGTAATTACGGACGCAATTAGCTAATTAACGACTCATAATCGATGGAAAATCCTTTCAAAATTGAATCTGAGACTCGACATCATTAAATTTCCCACGCACCCCCTCAACATACACCTTAAAATAAAGGTAAATTAAATTCCGAACTGAATAACATACAAGCTTAGACATACGAGGCACGACCATAAAGTTATGACCGTTTTTATTGAACTTTTTAATTTAAGCTAATACCCCCCACATAATACACCTTAAATTAAAGGTATTAAAATTTCCGAACTGAAAATCATGTTAACTAAGCTTTACGAGGTCTTTCCAGAAAGTTATGGCCAAAAAAAGCAAATTTTTGCAAAAAATTTTTTTCAAAAGACAATAACTCGGTGACTTTTGCTCCTATAAGTAGGAAGTTCCGCCTCAGAGAGAGTTCTCATCAAACTGTTGGGCATCACGAGCCCAGTTTTTCCCCATCTTTCTCTTCTCCCCTCCCCCTCTCAGCGTGCCCATAACGGGTTAACTTTTGCAACTTCTTCTGGTTTTGACTTAACTCAGCGGTGTTTCATATCAAACTGTTGGACATCACGAGCCCAGTTTGTCCCCCCTGTTGCCGGAGATGTTTATGCATCTCCGGTGTCCATCCCCCCAATCCCCCCCCCCCACTTTTCTGTATTTATCTGTTACCCGCCATGTGATATATCATAGAAAAGGTCTGTGAAGGTTGATTCAAGTTATGCATCTTCGGTTTTCATCCCCTCCTTTTCACCCCCCCCCTAGAGGGGCAGTTTTCTAAATTTCTTAAAATATTGTTTAGGACCGCCACCTTCCCGACCCATGTATCTACGGAAAGTTCTTTTTATTAAATGTTATGAACTATCTCAAAGTTTCAAACAGATCGCATTGTTAGATTTCAAATTTTAACTATATCGTGTTATGTTAGTTCCACATTGAACCACCAGGGAGCGCGTAGATGTGTCTTGAAAGTTTAAGATACTTCATAACATATTGAGATATATGCTACTTATTAAATATAAAAATGTCAAAAGTTTAGTAACCACTATTTCCGAATAGTAATTTTTGCAAATATCTTAAATTCTTGCTTAAGACCGCCACCACCTTGAGTAACATATCTACTGGTAGGTTGTTTAACGGACTTTCCTTTCGACACAGTTTTGTTATGAATAGAGAGTGCTCCCTGGTGGTGGAATGTGGAACTAATAGAATTCTTGGTTAAGACCGCCACCATCCCGACCCATGTACCTATGGAAAGGTTGCGTGAAGGGCGTTTCGTTGAGAAATGTTTTGTTAAGAATACAGTGCGCTCCCTGGTGGTGGAATACGGAACTAACATAACGCTATTTTGTTAAAATTAGGAAACCTAACAAAGCGATCTGTTTAACATATCTACTGATAGTTTGTTTAACGGACTTTCCGTCCGATACAGTTTTGTTATGAAAAGTGTGCGCTCCCTGGTGGTGGAATGTGGAACTAACAGAATTCTTGGTTAAGCCCGCCACCTTCCCGACCCATGTATCTACGGAAAGTTTGCGTGAAGGTGTTTCGTTCAGACATGTTTTTGTTAAGAATAGAGTGCGCTCCCTGGTGGTAGAATACGGAACTAACATAACGCGATTTTGTTAAATTTAGGAAATATAACAAGGCGATCTGCTTGCGACTTTAAGATAGTTCATAACACATTGAGATATATGCTACTTATTAAACATAAAAATGTCAAAAGTTCAGTTACCACTATTTCCGAATAGTAATTTGTGCAAATATCTTAAATTCTTGCTTAAGACCGCAACCACCTCGAGTAACATATCTACTGATAGGTTGTTTAACGGACTTTCCTTCCGCTCCAGTTTTGTTATGAATAGTGTGCGCTCCCTCGTGGTAGAATGTGGAACTAACATAACGCGATTTTGTTAAATTCAGGAAATATAACAAGGCGATCTGCTTGAAACTTTAAGATAGTTCATAACACGTTGATATACATACTACTTATTAAATATAAAAATGTCAAAAGTTTAGTCACCACTATTTCTGAATAGTAATTTCTGCAAACATCTTAAATTCTTGCTTAAGTCCGCCACCACCTTGAGTAACATATCTACTGACAGGTTGTATACCGGACTTTCCTTCCGAGACAGTTTTGTTATAAATAGAGTGCGCTCCCTGGTGGTGGAATGTTGAACTAACAGAATTTTTTGTTAAGACCGCCACCTTCCCGACACATTTATCTATGGAAATGTTGCGTGAAGGCGTTTCGTTCAGATATGTATTTTTTTAAGAATACAGTGCGCTCCCTGTTGGTGGAACCCGGAAATAACATAACGCGATTTTGTTAAAATTAAGCACTCTAACAAGGCAATCTGTTTAACATATCTACTGATAGGCTGTTTAATGGCCTTTCCTTCCGAAACAGTTTTGTTATGAATAGAGTGCGGTCCCTGGCGGCGGAATGTGGAACTAACATAACACGATTTTGTTAAATTTTGGAATTATAACAAGGCGATCTGCTAACACATTGATATATATGCTACTTATTAAATACAAAAATGTGAAAAGTTTAGTTACCACTATTTCCGAATAGTAATTTGTGCAAATATCTTAAATTCTTGCTTAAGACCGCCACCACCTCGAGTAACATATCTACTGATCGGTTGTTTAAAGATTTTGCAGTGTGTGCGCAGCACGCCTGCTATAAGGTGCCGTAGGCAGCGAGGAACAGGTTCAATTTTTGTTATAGCGAAAGCCTTTTTAAAAAGAGTTTGCAGTGCGTGCGCAGCACGACTGCTATACGGTGCCGAAGGCAGCGGAGACCCGGTTTGACTTTCGTTCGTGCGCAATAGACTTTTTAAAAAGAGTTTGCAGCGCGCCTGCTATACGGGGCCGTAGGCAGCGAGGACCAGTTTCGACTTTCGTTATAGCGAAAGGCTTCTTTAAAAGAGTTTGCAGTGCGTGCGCAGCACGCCTGCTATGCGATGCCGAAGGCAGCGGGTACCCGGTTCGAGGTTCGTTCACTTCGAGATTTCATATTATTAGAGGTTCGTTCGCAGGCGAGTTACGTTCTTTCGAGATTTTATACAAAAAGGAGGGGCCCGCTAGCGGGCGAAGCCAGCTAGTCGATACTATTAATGTCCGTAAACGTCTGTCTGTATGTATGTGTGTAACATTCGCCCTTGTGACCGGAACTCCTTCGCTCCCGGGCCACGCAGAGCGTCTTATGATATGTCGATTCGCACCGCCGTTTTCTCGGACACCCGGTCTTTGCGGTTTCGAGAAAATCCCGCCGTAATTACGGACGCAATTAGCTAATTAACGACTCATTGTCGAAGGAAAAATGAATCTTTTTTTATCCAAAAGCAACTCTCTGACTACAATGGGACCCTCTTCCGAGGCTAGCTTTCGGAGCACTACCATTGGAGGATTCACAAAACCTGAACCCCGATATATCTGTCGAGGCTAGCTACTGGGAGATAAAGGGAATTCCCAATCGAATCTCCGGAACTAAGGATCCTAGAAATTCGTAAAAGGTGTAGAAACACGCGGAAAAAAATCTACTTTATTTTGGTATAAATTTCACGTTTGTACGATGTGTAGAACTTAAAAAATCCACTAAAAATCGATAAATCCTTTCAAAATTTAATCTTTTTATCAAAGCCAGGTGTTCATGAATTTCATTATCGACTGCAGGGATTATTCTTTCTCGCCAGACAAATCGGCACCTGTCCTCCCGTCTGTCAGAGTACGAAATTTAAACTTTTTAAATATTGAATTTTTAGATTATATTTTTTTACATCCCGACGTAAAAAATTTCGCCGATTTCATACATACCCAGTTCAAACTCGTAGCTTAATTACGAGCCGAGATATTAATTATTATTTCATTAATTGGATCATTGCTTTGAAACTTCCACGTGTTTTTTATCTCAGACATGACGCTGCGCTTGCGGTGTTTATTTTAATACAAAATTTACACTTTTTAAATATTAATTTTTTGGATTAAATTTTTTGCCATCCTGGTTTGAAATTCTTCGCTGATTTCATACGTACCCAGTTCAAACTCCTAGCTTAATTACAAGCGGAGATACTAATTATTATTTAATTAATTAGGTTTCATTTACATCAAATGCGGGTGGCACGTGCTTTTTTAACCACGAAATAATTTTAATTACGAAATATAACAATTTGATGTGAGGTTCAGCGCTATCATATAGGAATATTCGAGGGGAGAAAAAGCGTGCTTCGCCCGCTATCGCATAATTTTTATTTGTTTGGTTTGTGTCAATGGAAAGGGGGGGGGGGGGGAGAGGGAAATACTTTTGATTAAATATCCCAGTTTGTTCGCAGCCGCTATCGGATAATTTCAGTGCGTGATAGCTTAATCATAAGCTGCCATATTAATTGTTATTCAATTAATCTGTATGTGTATTGGACAATGAGGTGCGTTTTGAATCCTTTTTAGGCACATGGGGGGGGGGGGGTTGAATTCCTTTTTTAAAAATTAGCGTTTATGACCTTTTTAGATACCGTTTTTTGAGAGAGTCGCGTGCTTCGCCCGCTATCGCATAATTTTTGTTAGGTTTGTGTCGATGGGAAGGGGGGGGGGGGTAATACTTTTGATTAAATATCCCAATTAAATCGAATTACAGATATTATTATGACAAAGACCAGCGTGCTTCGCCCGTTATCGGATAATTTCTGTGCGTGATAGCTTATTTGTAAGTTGCGATATTAATTTTTATATAATGAATTTGTATGTGTAGTGGACTATGGGGTGCGTTTTGGATCCTTTTCAGGCAAACGGGGAGGGGCGCTGGTTTTCTTTTTTAAAAATTAGCTTTTATGACCTTTTTAGATACCGTTTCTTGAGGGAGTCCTCAGATATATGCTACTTATTAAATATAAAAATGTCAAATTTTTAGTTACCACTATTTCCGAATAGTAATTTTAGCAAGTTTCTTAATTTTTAGCTTAAGACCGCCACCAACTCGAGTAACATATCCTCTGATAGGTTTTTTAACACAGTTTCGTTCAGATACACTTTTGTTATGAATAGTGTGCGCTCCCTGGTGGTGGAATGCGGAACTAACAGAATTCTTGGTTAATAACGCCACCATTAAGACTCGTGTATCTACGGAAATGTTGCGTGAAGGAGTTTCCTTCAGATACGCTTTTGGTTCGAATAGATTGCGCTCCCTGGCGGCGGAATGCGGAACTAACGTAACGCAATTTTCTTAAAATTAGGAAAAATAACAAGTAGATGTGTCTTGAAACTTTAAGATAGTTCATAACGTATTGAGATATATGCTACTTATTAAATATAAAAATGTCAAAAGTTTAGTTACCACTATTTCCGAATAGTAATTTGTGCAAATATCTTAAATTCTTGCTTAAGACCGCCACCTCCTCGAGTAACATATCTACTGGTAGGTTGTTTAACGGACTTTCCTTTCGGCACAGTTTTGTTATGAATAGAGAGTGCTCCCTGGTGGTGGAATGTGGAACTAATAGAATTCTTGGTTAAGACCGCCACCATCCCGACCCATGTATCTACGGAAAGGTTGCGTGAAGGCGTTTCGTTGAGATATGTTTTTGTTAAGAATACAGTGCGCTCCCTGGTGATGGAATACGGAACTAACATAACGCTATTTTGTTAAAATTAGGCAATCTAACAAGGCGATCTGTTTAACATATCTACTGATAGGTTGTTTAACGGACTTTCCTTCCGATACAGTTTTGTTATGAATAGTGTGCGCTCCCTGGTGGTGGAATGTGGAACTAACAGAATTCTTGGTTAAGACCGCCACCTTCCCGACCCATGTATCTACGGAAAGTTAGCGTGAAGGTGTTTCGTTCAGACATGTTTTTGTTAAGAATAGAGTGCGCTCCCTGGTGGTAGAATGTGGAACTAACATAACGCGATTTTGTTCAATTTAGGAAATATAACAAGGCGATCTGCTTGCGACTTTAAGATAGTTCATAACACATTGAGATATATGCTACTTATTAAACATAAAAATGTCAAAAGTTTAGTTACCACTATTTCCGAATAGTAATTTGTGCAAATATCTTAAATTCTTGCTTAAGACCGCAACCACCTCGAGTAACATATTTACTGATAGGTTGTTTAACGGACTTTCCTTCCGCTCCAGTTGTGTTATGAATAGTGTGCGCTCCCTCGTGGTAGAATGTGGAACTAACATAACGCGATTTTGTTAAATTCAGGAAATATAACAAGGCGATCTGCTTGAAACTTTAAGATAGTTCATAACACGTTGATATACATAATACTTATTAAATATAAAAATGTCAAAAGTTTAGTCACCACTATTTCTGAATAGTAATTTCTGCAAACATCTTAAATTCTTGCTTAAGACCGCCACCACCTTGAGTAACATATCTACTGACAGGTTGTTTAACGGACTTTCCTTCCGATGCAGTTTTGTTATAAATAGAGTGCGCTCCCTGGTGGTGGAATGCTGAACTAACAGAATTTTTTGTTAAGACCGCCACCTTCCCGACACATTTATCTACGGAAATGTTGCGTGAAGGCGTTTTGTTCAGTATGTATTTGTTAAGAATACAGTGCGCTCCCTGGTGGTGGAATCCGGAACTAACATAACGCGATTTTGTTAAAATTAAGCAATCTAACAAGACGATCTGTTTAACATATCTACTGATAGGTTGTTTAACGGACTTTCCTTCCGAGACAGTTTTGTTATGCATAGAGTGCGCTCCCTGGTGGTGGAATGTGGAACTAACAGACTTTTTTGTTAAGACCGCCACCTTCCCGACACATTTATCTATGGAAATGTTGCGTGAAGGCGTTTCGCTCAGATATGTATTTGTTAAGAATACAGAGCGCTCCCTGGTGGTGGAATCCGGAACTAACATAACGCGATTTTGTTAAAATTAAGCAATCTAACAAGGCGATCTGTTTAACATATCTACTGATAGGTTTTTAACGGACTTTCCTTCCGATACAGTTTTGTTATGAATAGAGTGCGCTCCCTGGTGGTAGAATGTGGAACTAACATAGCTCGATTTTTTTAAAATTAGCAGCGAGGACCGAAATCGCCCACTCGTGGACAGCCTACCGTGAGGTATAGGGACTATAAGTCCACGAGGGGAAAAAGGGGCTGCCAGGCAGCGCAAGCAGGGTGGCGCACATTTATTACAACATAAAAAGCATGTTACAAATACTGCCTTATTATTGAAGGCAGTGCGGACACATATGTATAAATAAATATTGAAATATATTTACAGGTTAAATAGAATGTAAAAAAAAAAAAAAAAAGGATTAAGGTTTAGCTATAGTCTTAGAAATAAACGAAAAATGTTTGTTTAAAATGTCGTATTTTTCTAGAAGTCTCTGGAAGTTGCCTGCGTTGAAAAGAGTGTTATTCAAATTTTCTCTCAATGTTTTGTTTCTGTCAAAATGGAAATGATGTTTCATTATGGGGCAGTTTCCAAAGATATAGTGTGTAGCGTTTCCAATACTCTTTCTGCATAAACAAAGTGGTGAGTCTCTTTTTTTAATTTTATGTAGAAATGATGGGAAACTTCCATGACCAGTAATATAGTTAGGTAACGTAGGGCGATCACAGATGAACTGTATGTCAACTTTATTAATTATACTGTAAGTATCGCGACCCTTTGTCGACTGAGTCCATGAGAGTTGCCATTCATCCAGAGTTTTTTGCCTAAAGATATACTTGAATTTGGATTGAGGAAGAAGCAATTCCTGGCAATCGTTGTATTGGTTGTTATCTATAACCGCCTTCGCCAGAGAATCGGCTCTTTCGTTTCCCGGGATACCTATGTGAGATTTAATCCATGAGATATAGAACTTTTTGTTAGGGAAATGTAGTAAAAGATTGTAGATATTATAAATTATATAATTGCGTGGAAATGCAATTTGAAGGGCGTCATAGGATGAGTGGCTGTCTGTAAGGATAAGAATTTCATGATGAGAAGAGTTAATGGACCATTCCATTGCCTTGTAAATTGCGAATAATTCAGCTTGGTAGATCGAGTTATCTACATGAAGTTTAACTGCATAATCATATACGAATGAGTTTTTAAGACAGACTGTAAATGCACATGCTGCTCCGTCGTTCATGACAGAACCATCGGTATATATGGATGGGTCATAGATTTGGAGTAATTTTTCGTATTTTTCCTCCAAAAAGAAGAGGTTGTTTATCTTGTAATATTGAGAAAAGTCGAAGGTGTTTAGTTTTGACATAATGTGGTTGCTGTTAATGATTTTGCCATTATGGTTATATGATCTTCTTCCTTTAATTAGTTCGTAATAATGATAATCGTTCTTGAGCAAAGTATCGATTGGGGGAGAACCAGTAAGGACACAGAGAGCGTCAGAGGAAGTACTTCGATAGGTCTTGATAATGCTTAAGAGAGCTGTACGTTGTACTGAGCAGCGAGGACCCGGTTCGAGGTTCGTTCGAGCGAGATTGCCTTTTTTACAAGACTGTGCAGTCGTGCGCAGCAGGCCTGCTATACGGTGCCGTAGGCAGCGGGGACCCGGTTCGACATTCATTCGAGCGCGATAGACTTTTTAAAAAGAGTTTGCAGTGCGTGCACAGCACGTCTGCTATAAGGTGCCGTAGGCAGCGAGGACCAGGTTCAACTTTCGTTATAGCGAAAGCCTTTTTTAAAATTGTTTGCAGTGCGTGCGCTGCAGGCCTGCAATACGGTGCCGAAGGCATCGGGAACCCGGTTCGACTTTTGTTCGAGCGCGATACGCTTTTTTAAAGAGTTTGCAGTGCGTGAGCAGCACGCCTGCTATACGGTGCCGTAGGCAGCGGAGACCCGATTGGATTTTTGTTCGAGCGAGATTGCCTTTGTTACAAGATTTTGCCGTGCGTGCGCAGCACGCCTGCTATACGGTGCCGTAGGTAGCGGGGACCCGGTTCGATTTTCGTTCACTCGAGGTTCGTTCGCAGGCGAGTTACGTTCTTTCGAGATTTTATAAAAAGGAGGGACCCGCTAGCGGGCGAAGCCAGCTAGTTGTGTTATTAAAAACGGCAGCCAAGATAAAAATTTTGTTCAATGCATCACTTTATAATCCATTTTGACATTTTGCCCACTTACAAGCATTTGATAAGAACCGAAATATTTTTAATTAAATTTAAAGCGTTTTCTAAAAAGTTCAATATAATTCGGAACAAAATAAAAATGTCTTTGTCTTCATTCAAAAAACTGAATAATTTCCTGAGTACAGAAAAAATTGGGCCAATATTGCCTAAATTGATATTATCTTCGTACATATTGGCAATTAGGGCATGACAAAGTGTACAACGTTTGGATTATTAGCATTGTTGGTGTGGTATGGGCAAAAAAATTTTACACCTTTACAATTTGTTATACCTTTATAATATATTTTATACCTTTTTCATTGCCAATATTTCCAGTGGTTCTAAAATATTGATAATTTCTAAAATATTCACAATGAATTCCAAGTATTTCCACACTTTAGAAAAAAGGTAAAGAATCCCTAATATTTAAAATATAATACCACCACATACGAAAATATTCGAAAAACTTTTACACGTTACCCACGATTCCGAAAGCGTTTTACATCATTAGAAACCTCGGACACCAATATATTTTCGTGATTTAAAGAAGCAATAATAAAAACAAATTCTTTTGCTGTCACCATCACCGATTTTCGGAAACGTTTCCGAATTCTTTTTATATTATATTAATCAGTTTTCTGAAACCGAATTATCTGTTTTTAGAATGCTATCCATTTTCAATTAAATATTTTCAGCTGCGAAACTGAATTTATACATGCAAGAGTAATAAAATAATATTAAATGTAATGTTAATGCTACTGCTGAAAATTTATCACGTTTGTCTGTAAAACATGTCTGTTGAACGTGAAAATGTTTACTTGAAGACGGATAAGATCCGAAAAACCTATATTCCAGTTTGATGAAACTGGTTAATACACTATGCAATTTCTCGGAAACGTTTTTGAAAAACCAAAGGCAACAAAAGAAAGTTTGTATTTGTAAATCCTTCTTTAAATCTGCAAAATATATTAGTTTGTGAGGTTTCTAAAGATAAAGAACGGTTTTCAAAATCGTGTGTTACTCGCAAGGTATTATTGCCGATTTTCTTTTGTGATTACAGTAGATTGCCGATTATCCGGAACAGTCGAGACCGAGGCCGATCCGGTTAATAAAAATCCTGATAATAAAACAACTCAAAAAAAAATGCAATTTAACAAATTACAACGACGATTTGGGAAATAATTTTTTTAAAGACTAAAATTTAAGACATCAAAAATAGCACGGATTTGATCATACATTACGTACGCCATGAATTAAACATTAATAGTGTTATGACACGTAAAAATTGCAAGCGACAGAAATCGCCTGCGACTCGTACGTATTATCCACCTGAAACTTACGTATTATCCAAGCATTTCATTGGCTGTTCGGGAAAAGGCTTTTCCATCGTCAGATTTCCAAGAAATCTGACGGCCAATTTTAAATGAAATTTATTTCATAATATTAAAATATTTATTTGCTTAAAAGACGTTATAAAAACACATTAAAAGTAAATTAAAAACTCTTTATTTACATGTTTCAATTCATTTTTTGAGCCGACTCAGAAAATGAGCTGAAACATGTAAATAAAGAGTTTTTAATTTACTTTTAATGTGTTTTTATAACGTCTTTTAAGCAAATAAATATTTTAATATTATGATATGATTAAAAATGGACGTAATTTTGACTTACTACTCGAACTCATTTACATTTGAAATTTATTTCTTAAACTTCTAAACATCCGATAATATTACTTTTTATATCGTCGTATAGAGAAAAAAATATACTTTTAAATGCAATTTGTTTGAAAGCTGTATCTCAATTTGTTTCTGAGTTATTATTTTTTTTTGTAGTTTTTATTACTTTTTTGTCATAGTGGCAAGACTCTGTTGTCCATCTCTGTTGAAAGTAAAGGGAAATACAGATTACTGTATAGACGAATCAGAAAATGAATAAAATGATGATTAAACCAATAAAAACCTTCAGATATGCTTTTGATTTCCTACCCTGACGAGGACAATAACCATTTTTCCAAATGGTTAAAAACGGCTATGGCAATGTTTTTTATGTAACTTCCCTTCACAGTTTTTCCAATCTTAGGACTAGCAATTTTAGTAGTGCATATTTTAGCAAATTGCAAATGGCATGTTTAAATTTTATTTTATTTTTTTACTTTTTAAAATTTTTTTCTGCAAAGTTATACATAGAAGTACACATAGAAATTATTGCATCTATGTATGCATACACTATACGAACAAACGTGAGCGGAGAGAAAGGGGGTGCCTCCCTTTCCGAGGACAGCAAGGGACAAAAGAAGCAATTTTTGACACCCTTCAGAGAATTTGAAGATAAAAAGGGATGTACCTGGGGAGGGGGGGGGATGCGTGGGACTCTCGTTCATTAGAAGTGAAACTTCTTAGGTCCTAAAAACAATTGATTTTATGCATTGCTCTCTTTGAATTTGTTGGTGGTTTATTATTTCAGGATTAGAAAATGGTTATTTAAAGGTTAACTTATGTGACATCCAGCCGAATTTACCCTACCGCGCGTAAAAAAGTTTCACTTTAAAAATTTTGGAGAAGGCGGGAAAAAATGTATGGTCCTTAATCGATCCGTTTAATTGGACAATCCGGTTAATTGGCGTCCGGATAATCGGTACTCTACAGTATATTATATTTCCCTAGATTAAGAATTAAGAAATATTAGTCTTTGTTTTGTGCAGTGCCAAAGCAAAGCCAATATTTCTCAAATATTGACATTTCATCGAAAGTACTTCATTGTCATCTATTCACAAAAAAAGTTAATTAATTTTTTAATTTCCCTATACAAAAAGTTTGTGCTACATTATAAACATTTTAATTATTTCATCTTCATATTTGTTACAGTTAATAAAGATTTTGATCGAAATGATTAATTTTAAAGCTCGACTGTCCTTTTTGGGATACCCTGTATCGCTATTGACATAACTCGGGAAAATTATTCCATTTAACTTTTAACTTTATTTGATGGTCCCTACAAAAAAATTTTGTGCTACATTATAAACATATTAATTATTTCATCTTCATATTTATTACAGTTAAACAAGATTTTCATCGAATATTTATTATGATTAATTTTAAGGCTCGACTGTCCTTTTTGGGATACCCGATATCGCTATTGACATAACTCAGGAAAATTATTCTAATTAACTTTTAACTTTATTTGATGGTCCCTATATAAAATGTTTGTGCTACATAACAAACATTTTAATTATTTCATCTTTATATTTATTACAGTTAAAAAGATTTTCATCGAATATTTATTATGATTAATTTTAAGGCTCGACTGTCCTTTTTGGGATACCCTGTATCGCTATTGACATAACTCGGGAAAATTACTCCATTTAACTTTTAACTTTATTTGATGGTCCCTATACAAAAAGTTTGTGCGACATTATAAACATTTTAATTATTTCATCTTTATATTTATTACAGTTAAAAAAGAGTTTCATCGAATATTTATTATGGTTAATTTTAAGGCTCGACTGCCCTTTTTGGGATACCCTGTACCGCTATTTACATAACTCGGGAAAATTATTCCATTTAACTGTTATTGTGAAATCCGTTAACTGAATTTCTGAGGATGAAACAATTATGATTTTGCATATTAATAATAATGCTACATTTATTTCATGCCCGTCAATGCTTACACCTAAGGATATTCAGATTATAAATTGCGTAAATAAATTCGCTTAGCTTCGAAGCTAAATGAATGTTTATGATTTATTCCAAGCAAATGATTTTCGAACGGTAATTGAATAAACACAATCAATCAATCATGCGCGTTTTCATTCACAGCAATTTCAAAGCATTACATTAACATGTAATTGCATTTCGGCGTAATTTATGAAATCAGAACCCGGATAAAGGAAGGTGGGTAAATGCACAAATTTAATTTTACTTCGTTGAATATTTTACTGAAAATAATTTTAAAATAATTATCGTAAAGTGGATGTGAATCGAAAAATAGAGGGTATTGATACTTTAATAATAAGGTTTTTTTGGTGAAAGGTTAATAAAAATGTTTTATTTTGAAATAGGAATCCAGTTAAACAGTAGGAATCCACACGAAAAAGGAAGTCGATATTGATTTACTATAAATCAGTGTTGAATTCAGACACTTTTCTCCGGGAGGGATTTCTGTGACTCCGGAGGGGACATTATGGAGTTCCGGGGGGAATTCACTTTTTGACAATTGAAAACATAAAATCTCAAATCTTCCGGGGGGGGGACATCTCATTACTCCGGAGGGGACGTATCTCTCAGGCCATCCCCTGATTTCAACACTGTTATAAATGCTGTCTCAAAAATATAGCGACAAATTTTAAAGGGAGGTAATACCACATCATAAGTATTGTGAAAAGCATAGGAACCTATGACCGGAAACATCAAGGGGTAAGTGGTGGGAAGGTACAAGAAATAAAGGAACAGAAGATGAGAAAGCGCCCCATTATGTTCAAACCACATGTTGCGTCTCACATTTTGTGGCACATGGTGAAGTAAACTTGGTACTACACGTTTAAAAAAAGATGAGATAATTTGCCGATGTCAAAGGTGATGACAACAGGTAGGACCTGACTAAGAAATCGTGACCAAACTGTCCTTGCGGTGCTGATGCATTGCCATCCGCCAATTTGTACAAGAGCTGAATGTCTGCCAGCTCCCTGTCCGTAAAATGTTGCATGTTCTTCTTGGCAACTACTGTTCAAATGAACGGTGATCCGTCTTCAAGGTAAAATTATTCTATATTTTTATAAATATGTGTATAATTGTCAGTGTCAAGATCTATTCGAATGTTCCATTTCTATTATTTCAAAGTCTGTAAATAAATTTTGTGATCAAACAAAACAAGTTTGAATAATTAAATATTTCGAACCCATCATTGTGTTTGACAGCAGACAAACACATATAATAACTTCTTCAGTATTACCCACGATCCCTAAAAGCGTTAGTTATCTTTAGAAGCCTCAGAAACCAATATACGAGGTACATCCATAAAGTAAGTTCCGTTTCTATTTCTATCCGCAGCAGCGCTGAGATCGCAGTTCCAAGCATCCGCGGCAGTTACTCTGACTGAAGGAAAAGAAATGTACGCCACTTTCAGATCACTGCTGCCGACGTGTTATTTGTAGTGCTTCTTTAGAATGTCAGCCTTAATTGAAAACGTCGCTGCTTGTGAAATCATATCTGTGATTTGTTTTCTCAATGCAAAGAAAGTTAAACAAGTGAAATTTATCGGCAAATCTGCGAGGTTTACGAGGAAAACGCTATGAGTGATTCAATGGTTAGAAAATGGGTCAGACAGTTTAATGAAGGATGTGATCAAGTGCACGATGAAGAACGAAGTGGACGTCCGTTAGGGTGGAACTAAAAAACGAAGTTTCGAATTTTATATTCTAATAGTGATTATTTTTTTCCTTTTTAACTCCATAAAAAGAAAATATTTTTCTTTTAATTTTAAAATGATATTTTCTGGTTCCTCAAAGCGCCTGATTTTCCCTAAAAAACGAAAAAAAGCCAATAATTGCATGAAAAGTTTTTAAAGCTTATTGTTAAATTTATATTTTGCAAAATTAAATTAATTAAGTGTTAATGTCCTGTAATAAAGAGAATAATTTAGTTTGAATGCCTTACTAAAGTTAGCCCCACTTTATTTGACTTTTGTGGAAGCCAGCGTCGTGGGCGTCCGCTTTCATTGTCTCTGATTTATTTGGCTGCGACGCACAACAAGTTAGTCCGATTTAACGTGCGTTAACAGTTTCTTTAATTATTTTTCAATAAACATTCGGTTTCAAAAGTGACAAAGTCTGTTAATGTACCTAAATCTAGATAATTGTTGAAGTGTCCTTCCTTTATTTCGTGACCCAAAACAATTTGTCATCTTTGACGAACATATGAAGATGTTATGAAACATTATTTTTGCGTTCAATTTAACTTAAAAACTGACAGCTGGAATCTGGTACACACTATTTCCAGAATATCTAAAGCTGTTGATGATACAATTAAAAGTGTATTGCTGAGACCTTCAATTCCAACGATTTCTGATACACAAATCATAAAAGATGATTAGAGACTAGCGCGAGAAATGTCAAAATTTGAAGAAAATTTTTAAGATTAGAAAGAATAATCCCACATCCAATATAAAATTGCAAAATGTTAGGTAATCCTGCAAAAAACATTACTTTGTGTAAAAGCTCTAAATATTATCGTGTATCAGAACAAGAACGTCACTTTCTCAAAGACCAAAGAGAGATGGGGTGATGGCAATAGGATCAATAGATATAAAAACTACAAAAAATGTGTAGCAATACTAGAAAAGGAAATATCAAGCAAAAAAGTTATTTTAAAACAAAAAAAAATGATGTTTTGATTGAATGATCGTTAAGTGTAAAGAATAGTTCGGAAGGAAATAGTTCAATTGGTTGTTTTTCTAAACCTGAATTTGATAATCAACAAGGTGAAAGAACCGGAGTATTAGACAGAACTGCAAATATTATTGCAAATGGCACCTTAGAAGATATGGGTATTTCTGATGATAATAAAGAAAAGGTAACTGAAAGAAGGACTTGAAGACGACAAAGGGAAAAGAAAAGGAATAATTTGAAAGAACAAGAAAGACGAAATGAGTTAATTTTAGAAGGTTAGTATTTTAATGGCAGAAAGGATAACACTATGATAACTGAAGCAGAGGGAAAAAAGTATTACTAAGAATCATTAAAGACGAACACCTGGTCTTAGTTCAAAAACCAGGATAAAAATATATTGGTCATATTTCATTGACATTTTCTTCTTATATTAATATAGCCACTGCAATTTTGGTGTATTTTCAAAATAATAATACAGACATTTCAAGTTTGTAAGTTATTGGGTTAAACAGAAACGCCTTTAATGGAGGATGCAAATCTGGAGTTGTTAAAACACCGGAAGCAATACCCTAAAAACTTTAGAATGGATAATTTGATTACTACATGCAAATAAACTTTTTTCTTAGATACTTATTTCAACATCTTGCTGGAAAAACTGCGGGTACAAAAGGATTTTCTGGACCAGTAGGAAAGCGACTTGAAAAAATGCGAACATATTGAAATTATAGACTATAAAAATATTGATCCTATCTTGACGGACTGATCGGATAAAGAACTTAAAAAAGTACAAACAGGGGATACACCTGAATTTTAGATTTTCCTTGTCATACTCAAACAGTGGAAACGTGTGTCAAAATTGTCCCGCGAGCTGCGCCAACCGTCTTTAAATATTAAGCAAAAGATGACTTAATCTTGGGAAAGTTGAATTCCCACAATGTAATGACAAAGTTTGCCTAAAAAGACAGTAGGTTGAATATCTAATTGAATTAATCCATAACAAAGGGAGGTAAGGAGGGTGGAAGTCGATATTTAACCACCTCCTGGTGGTGACTTCTGGATAGTATTTGCTAAATAAAAGTAGATATGGGCTAACAGCTACGTTGTTTACTTTAAGTTACTTTATACTGAAATTTCAAAACTTTGACCTCCTTGAGGAACCGGAAAACAACTTAATTTAAAAAAACCTTTTCAGCCAAAAGTTTAGACATAAAAAAAGGAAAAAAGTTTTCACTATTACACATTAAAACAAAAAAGTTTTTTTTTTTTACCCTATACTTAAGTTCCACCCTAACGTCCGTCTTTGGTTACTGATGAACTGGTTCACGCAATTGAAGAAAAGGTTAAGCAAAACCATAAGTTTACAATTAGTGCTCTTGCTATAGAATTTCCGCAAATCTCACAATCACTAATTCATGAAATTGTTACTGTAAAGCTGAAATTTCGAAAATTTTGCTCACAATTTTTCACCCAAAATTCTTACTGAACAACATCAAAAACAACGGATGGGCAGTGCACTTCACTTTTTGACCATCTCTTCTTACACCTCAAATCTTTCCTTGGTGGTCAACACTTCACCGATTATGACGAGCTGAAAGAATATGTAACCACATGGTTGAAAACACAGGTGGCAACCTTCTATGAAGAAGGCATACAAAACCTTGTGGCACGCTACGACAAGTACCTACAAAATTTTGGAAGCTATGCAGAAAAGTAGTTTCACAGCTGTAGATTTTTGTACAATAAATATTTTTATTTTTATATCTGTACACGTTTTTTTATGTGACCAAACATAACTTACTTTGTGGATATACCTCGTATTTTCGAGATTTAAAGCAGCATTTATAAAAACAAAACTTCTTTTGCTGCTTTCTACTTCTAAAATCGAAAGTGTCTGTTGATTTTTGGCTATAGTGCATATGTGTAAGAAAAGAAAGTTGGTTTAAGACATTAAGTCCATGGTTTTTAACCAGTTAGATGACTTTTTTAAAAGATAATTTCACGAAAAAGAACGCAAGAGAAAAGCGAAAGAGCATTTCAGGAAACCTTTGAATTTTATTCTTAGTTCGAAGCAAGCAACAAGAACTTGTAAACAGTACTCTGGAAGTGCTACATTCATTTTTTATTAAACTACCCGTGCAAAGTTAAATTTCCAACAATAGTTGCAACAAAAACTAACAACTCAGAAATTGTACGTCAAACGTGGCAAATGAGGGGCGTTCGTCCTATAACTACTTTTATAAATTCAGATCTTAGTGCAATAGCTGTTGCACTCTTATGCAAAAATGCACGAATACAAAATATATTACGATTACATATATATTAAATTCAGTTATACGGAAATAATATGACTGCATCTCAAATAGAACGTCATCACCACGGAAACCTAGAATCAATACCTATCATGGGACATAATTGAATTAATTCCGTATGATAGGATTTAATAGAATGAAGAAAACTTTTATTAACATCTTTTTAAGTTTTGATTCGATTTTCATAAAATTTGAAATGATTTGGCAAAATTCTGCAGCGATTATATATTGGGTAATTCTAAGAGAGATGGCCATAGAGGAGAGATGGCCTGTCTCAATATTTCAAAAACTATATCATAGATTGCAGCATAAACTTTGTTCGTAAGAAATAGTTCAAGTGTTCATTCATTGTGACGTAAAGCTGCGTTTTTTAATTATAAAAAGAAAGTATAATTTTAATGTTTTTTTTTTTAATTTAGTGGTTGGATATTTTTGTTGATTTAGGTATCTGAATGTTCTGCATTACGTATGTTAATTTTTTTTTTACTATAAGGACTTTCAAGGCACGTATATAATCCAATCTTTACTTTTAAGTCTAAAACAAAGACGTACAATGGCGGAGTGATACTTTAAATTGGGTGGCAATCTGTCCATCGATTTTAGGAGAGATAGCCACATCAAATCGAGGAGAGATGGCTACCTATAATCAATATTTCAAAATTATACGGATTGAGTATTTTAACTAAATATAATTATTTTTAAAATAATTATATAATTTTTATGTTTATAATTATATTAATTTATATAAATTTTAAAATTTTAACTAATATAAATATTTCAATAACTATAATATAATACGGCCTAACGATGTACTTTTGTTACAGAAAATCTTGAAAAACTTCGGGAACGTTCATCCCAGAAACAGATAAAGTTGATAAATAAACTTAAAACCATGAAATGGTCTAAAATAAACGTGAGAAAAGAAACACGACACTTCGAGGTACGAAGAAGATGAAGTACAATTGAAATTGTTGGATTCTACAGATTCCGAGGGAGTAGAATCGGATGAGGATCACTGTGTCGGTTTTGGAGAAGAATATAATACCACAACCAAAAAGGATTTCTGGATACAATGCATAAGGTGCCAGAAGTGGTTCTATGAAACGTGTACAAACTAGCAAGATCTTTGCTAAAAATGTGGTAAAATTTTACAAAAAGTGAAGGATTGAAATTATACTTCAAATTTTGTTTATTCAAGTTTTATTCACTGATTTTCCGTGATATAATTGCATCTTTTCACTTTTCGATATGTTTTTCATCATAACTACTTGAAATATGTTATTTTTTGCTATTTTAACTTCATATTTTCTTTCTTTTACTGGATGGCCATCTCTCCTCGGCTTAAAGGAGAGATGGCCATCTGCCATTTTAATTTCAATTTTGTTTTCCACTTTTTGGTCTCGATATTTAATTAATTTTGATCAAAATATGACGAGTATATGTATAAGGATTTCAAATATGCATAAACATTTCTTCTATTTGCATTCTAAGAATTTTTATTTCAATCTTTAAAAACTATGGCCATCTATACTAGAGTTACCCTATTAAATTTCAAACCATTCGTTCAGGTAGTTTTTGCGCTGTTATATGAGGACAGACAGACGGACGAACCAAGCGACGGCTATAGGTACTGAGTATTTATATAATTACGAACGCACCTAAAAATGGAAATCGTCTTTGTTTTGAAAACGACCTGTTTAGCGGGGCTGGCCCAGCTAAAACCAAATATACACCGTTTCTGCAATACAAAATAAGCTCAGGGTTAACAGTTTCACTTTTACATTTTTTTTTTTCGCATACAATTTCAAATTAATTTTTAAAATATTAATTGTATATAGTCTTATGACTATATTAAAAAAATAAATATCCGGTAAAATGTTCTGATATTATTCGCTTTATCTATACAAAATGTTTGTAAACTTTTATTTTTAGTTAGAACGGTTGTACTTCTGCTTCTATAGACAAGTAAATTCTTAATTTTACAGAGCAAAGTCTTGTTTTTTTTTATTATTATTATTACACGTTAATCAAGTTACGCTTAATCAAGCAAACTCTACTGGCTTTCATAAATTTGTAAAAAGGAGAAAAGGCAAATAACTGTTTATTAGCGAACTATAAACATCTATGAATGTGTTGGGTAGATGAAGGAATGTTATGCTTCGTTGGTTAGGAATGATATTCAAAAGGTTGGGAATCGCTGAAATCGAAAATATACATTAAAATACATAGAACGAAATCTTTCAACTCTGCGAAACGGTAAAAGTTTATTCGTTTAAGGGTGTATTCCGATCCAAACTGCTTATTTTCTGATTCATTTTTAAATTCATTTTTGCTCTCAAACGCATCAAACTGGCAAATTCCCGTATTTAGAAACTACATAATGTGCCGTGCTTCTCGATTTTTTGATAAATGCAGAAAATATTGTCGAAAATGCTGTCAAAGTTGGCGTTTTAAACCGTATTTTCCGAAGCGGGAGATCTGGGAATGAAAAAAAAGGGTCATAAAAAAGGGTCAAAATAATTGTTTGTAAATCAAATTCTAACGAATGGAGCGAAAAATGAAATCACACGGCTTCTTATTCATCTCTTCAAAAATCACCTCAGAAAATTTCATGTTTTTACTTTTAAAAATGAGTCTGAAAATGTCTCAGAAAATTTCGAGCTGTTGAGGGTGGAAAAATACTTTTTCGAATACACCCTTAAACGTTGATTTCTCCTCAAAATAGAAAATACAGTACAATTGAATGGAATTCAAAACCTATTTTCATTTTTAAATCCCATTGAATAAAGGGATTTTCCGGCATTTGTTTTCCATCAGCTTCAAAATCAAAATGCACCCGGAAAAACATTTAATTTTTTCAGCTATTGAAAAATTACCAGTATATATTTGAAAATAATGAGATTTTTCTGAATTCTTACTTCATGTAAGGTAATAACTTTTTATTGGTGACTTTTAATTTACTTAAACGGAAATTTGATGAAAAACTACATCGTACTTTAATTAAAACTCTAAAACATAATGTTTACAAAACACAGAACATTAAATATTCTGCTTTTCAGACGGCAACATTTTGAAATTCGAATGTACACGCCTAGTGTCGAATTAGGTCGAAAGAATAATGGAGGAGAGTTGTTCCAATTCTTCTCAGCTATGGTTTGTGGATAAAGGTGATCAAATAATAAATAATTCTTTCCCGCCGCCACATACGGAGATATTCCGATTTTAAAATATGGAATCTAAATTAGTTATATATACAGGGTGATTAAATGATTGGACTACCTTAAACAGCAGGCCGTGCACATTACAACAAGCAATTTTTGTATAGGAACTACGATCATAATCAGAATTTGTAGTGGATTTTGACTAACCTTAGTTATTTGAGTAATTAGCAAAGGAAAAGTACAGCTAAATAAAAATTGCGTTAGCAACAGATTTGTGGTGGAACATTGATTTTAAATTGTTCATTAAATCATCTAACATGCTTTTTTAGGGTTTCGTTCATCTGACGAAACCCTATTCGTCTCGCTCCTCTGTCTGTCTGTCCGTCACAGAGCCCGTTCTCAGAAACTATACATGTTGGAGACTTGAAATTTTGCATACTTATAGATGAACACCACACATCAAACAACAAATCATAAAATTTTAAAAAGAGTTGGTACTTAACCTAATTACGGGTTAATTAAATTCTAAAATTAACCAATCAACCTATTGAATGCAGGTGCGAACACACGTTATCGAAATCCTCCTCAGTTTCTCCTAAGGGTTGCCAGTAAATTCGGCGGATGCTCCGTCAAATCAGCCGGTGCAGGGTTACCACGGAGTAATTTAAGCAATAACTGAAGTGGACCTTTAAAAAGCAAAACAAAATCGGATCTGCCGAAGTATCGGTCGTACAAATTCGTAACAGGTGTAGAAATACGCGGAAAAAATTCTACTTTATTTTGGTATAAATTTCAAATTTCTGCGTAGGATAAAACGCAAAAAATCCACTAAAAATCGATCGATAAAAATTTAATTTCTGTGTTTGGAAAGACAATGAAAAAAGATTTCCATTCACCGGAAGGCAGCTGTCGTCGTCTCTCAGACATATCGGCGCGAGAGAAATTTAAGGGAGGAAAGTCTAATACGAAATTTAAACTTTTTAAATATTAAATTTTTCGATTAAATTTTTTGACATCCGGGCTGGAAATTTCTCGCAGATTTCATACATGCCCGGTTCGAAGAGATAGCTTCATTACGAGCTGAGATATTAATTATTATTTTATTAATTCCTTTTATTTCCATCAAATGCCAGATTAAGATGGAGGCACGTGCTTTTTTAACGGAGATTTCATTTAAATTAGGAAAGCTAACAATTTGCGTGGGGTGTTTCGACGGCGCTCTATGAGATAAGTATTAATAATTCAATATGAAAAAGTTTATAGGTTTATAAGTGTTCATCCTACTATTTCCGAATAGCAATTTCAGGAAATATCTTAAATTATTGGTTAAGACCGTCACTCGATGTGTTCAAAACTTTAAGATACTTTATAACACATAAGAAAAAGTGTAAAAGAGAATGGAGTGTGATATTTCGAGGAGTGGAGGGGGGGGGGGCAGATTTATTTATTAAATCTTAGCGTTTGTTATCGCAGAAAATGTTTTAAATTCTTGGTTAAGACCGCACCGCCACCCTCCCGACCATGTGTCTACGGAGAGATTGCGCAAAGGAGTTTCGTTCAGATATGCTTTTGTTAAGACTAGAGTACGCTCCCTGGTGGTGGAATGCGGAACTAACGTAACGCGATTTTGTTAGAATTACGAAATATAACAAGGCGATCCGTTTGCAACTTTAAGATACTTCATGACACATAATAAAAAGCTTATAAAATAATGGTGCATGCAATTTCCTGTTAAGGGAGGGCGGGGGAGGGGCGCTGGATTTCTTTTTAAAAAATTAGCGTTTACGACCTTTTTAGATGTCGTTTTTTGAGGACTATGATATATTCAGACACGTGCTGCTTATGAAATTTAAAAGTGTCAAAATTTTAGTTACCACTATTTCCGAATAGTACTTTCAGCAAATTTCTTAATTTCTCGCTTAAGGCCGCCACCAACTCGAGTAACACATCCACTGATAGGTTGTTTAACAGAGTTTCGATCTGATACACTTTTGTTATGAATAGTGTGCGCTCCCTGGTGGTGGAATTTGCAACTAACATAACGCAATTTTGTTAAAATTATGAAATCTAACAAGTCGATCTGCTGGAAACTTTGACATAGTTCATAACACATAATAAAAGGCTTATAAAGGAATGTTCCGTACAATTTCCTGGGGCGCCTACCTATCTCGGGTGCTATAGACCCGATCCCCTCGACTAATATACCTACGGATAGGTTGTAAAACGGAGTTTCCTTTGGATAGAGGTTTGTGTAGAATAGAATGCGCCCCCTGGTTGCGAAATGTGGAACTAACAGATTTCGCAAAAGGATAAAGTGTTTTAAAGAATATTAAACGAAACCCTCTGTGCGATCTGTGATCACACTTACCCACTTGTTTTTTCTTTTGAATATGCGTTTATATATTTTGCCATTGTTTTTATAGCAGTTATTGATCTAAATTCAATTCAATTATCTGCTTTAGAAACCAATAAAACATGTATATTCTAGATGCTTTCTAAAACCTAGAAAAAGAATTCTAGCTCGATTTGTCTCTAAATAGTGTTATAGAAAAAAATTCATGTTAACTCAGGATTCTGGATAATATGTTAGTGTATTCAAAAATATACGTATATGTAAAAGCGTTCTGAAAATGTTGAAATATTAATAATAAGTTACATGAAAATTTTTTGTCACTCAATATTATAATTGAGCACCGTCGAAGGAAGAAAAAAAAGAGATTTTTTTTAACTCTCGCAATTTGGCGCATTTAATCTTTCGTTTTCGCCCCAATGAAACATTCTTTCCCGATTTGGCGCAATGACCAACGGCAGCGAGAACGCTGATTACAAACCATTTATTCACAAGCGCCTAGAGTAAAGGTGCACCATTTCAACAAAGGCCTCGTTTAGAGCAAGAGGAAGTAGGCCACTGCTTAGTTCTAAGAATTTTAAATGGTATTATATGGTATATATCGGTATTATTATGATATGTTAACTGTATGCGTAGGTATTTTAAATGTATGTAATACATGTATTTTAAATTATTGTTATGTACTTCAAATGAAATGAGTGAAAGAACAAGGAATATCATTGAATAAAGCATATAAATGATGGATAAAAATGATAAGAATAAAATAATAATAATAATAATGTAAATGGTAAAAATGCGTGAAATTCTGTAATACCCTGATCATTAAAAAGCGTGTATATGCGTTCGCGCCCATGAAAACAACAACAAAAAAAATTGGGTGTAGGAACCTCGTTGTGTAGGAATTACAAAAATGCGCGAAATTCAGGAAAAAATTGCTAAAAAGTATCTACAAATCACCAAAATTTAATAAAATTAACGATTTTCAATGTAGTGCGTCTATGAGAAAGCACTTGAAAGAAAATTGAACAAAAGATACGACAGTGTGGCTGATAGAGGTATTTAACACGTTAAGTGCCACGTCAGCCACCAGTGGCTGACAGCAAACTTTCCGTTTAAAACGCGTCATTCACCGATGGCTGACGTCAAAAATATGATACAAAACTGAAAAAATATACATTGTTTTAAATAATTACTGAACAAATATTTAAAATTTACCTACCTTTTATTTATTACAGGATTATACTTTCTTAAAAATTACTTTAAACATTGTAAATTTTCAGCGTTTCAGTGTCAGTCATTGTGCACTCAACGTGTTAAAATAGTTTTTTTGTAACGTGATAGTGCCAGCATAGTCCGGCAGAGCAGCGTCCGCTGCAATTCTGTAACCTATTTTATCGTTGTGGATTTTGTATGTATGACTGATTAGTTGGTGCAGAAAACGAAACTGCCAGCCAGCTGGGTCCCATCGGTGGGTTTTGCCATTAGAACATCACACAATCCGCTGCAATATTAAATGAACGGCAACCCGATTCTTCATGTCACTGTGACTCGGAGTCATCATTAGTCATTCACTTAGTCATTCGGTTGGCATTCACTTAACATTGCAAAGGGGTGTGCGATGTTATTATAACAAAATCAGTTCACTTTCATCGGACTGTCAGTTTCATTATCTGCGCTTATAGAATGCTCTTATATACAGGGTGTGCGGGTTATACGTATCCAAAAGTTATGGCTTATTATTACGGAACTACCCATTAGAATATAATAGACTTCACCTCCATGGTTTGGAAACCCCTCCGACATTTTAAAACATTGAAGAAAAAAACTGAAACTGTGGATGAGTGGAAAAAACGTATCATAGAAGCAATTTGTCTAATAACTCCTGATATGCTACGAAATATTTGGGGAGAACTGGATTACCGTTTGGACGTTTCTCGCTCTACCAAAGGTGTACACATCGAAGTCTATTGATATTAAAACTTTGTGAGTTGCTATTTTTATTTAAATATATATATATTTAAAATTCTAATGGGTAGTTTCGTAAAAATAAGCCAGAACTTTTGGATACTTTTAGCCCGGACACCCTGTATATGCCAAAATTATCCACCGTAAAATTAGCTGGAAAAATGTGACGGTGCCTCACAAACTGGTAGTGGTGCCTGTTAGTGCAAATCGAGGGGTTTGTGAGTATATTTTTGCTATTGCATACTTAAAAAATTGATAGTATTACAAATATATACTAACAAATTTTACCAAAAACGGATCTATGCATATAGGTCTTACTACAGGTTAAAACATCAAATTTTAAATAAATCGAATTCAAAATAACAAAGTGACTAGCAGAACTGACTTAGTGGCATGTGATCTGGAGATTCATTAATCAGACACGTAGCTTTGCCGCATGAAAATCGCTATAAAATTGCAACTCTTAAAACAAGCAGCTTATTCGACACTATTACATAAAAGTTTTTGTTTGAACTTTACCTCTAAATTGATTATTTTATCGCTTAGAGTTTCCGAACTTGAAATATGTTACAAAACGTTGATTCCAATGTTACCATTAAACAAGTAAGGAAAATCATGCGTTAAGCATAGATTATGAAACACTTCCCAACACTTCCAGAATGCTTTAACAAAATTTCGTTATTTAGGGAAATAAGGTAAATAAGATAACTAAGTAAACATTTTGTAAAACGTATAAAACATTTTAAAAACTGATTTCAGTAGTTACCGTCCATAGCCAAATATGTATTCCAATTCTTTTGAACAGCCCTGTATTTGATCTGTAGGTTGATATACATACTATATAATGGGAAAATTTAGTTTAGAAAGAAAATGCATAACAGGTTGAAATCCACCTTTCAGCAATTTATACTAATAGATGGAAACATACTTGAATACTTTTGTACAGTCTTGTAGTTTACCTAGTATGTTTATTACATGCCACTATTTAGCTAAAACTTAATTCAAACTAAAACACTCTTAAAACTACTGAAATTACATTTCCAGAAATTATCACCCATAGACGGCCATGTATCCAACTCTTTGCGTGGTCCTGTATATCATTTTATCTGTATTCTACAAATATTTCTTAGTAAACTAAATGCATTTGAGCATAAAAATGCATAACTCCTTTAAAACCCACCTTTAAGCAATTTATGCTCATACTCAGTAACCTTTACGAATTCATATCTTTAGCCCTGTATATGAACTATAGCATTTATACGCATTTTATACTATGCATAAATATAGTGAAAAAAGCGCATATCATAATTAAAAATGCATTTCGAGCAATCATTACTAATATATAGTAGTTCATATACAAAATAGAGTATCTGGAATCTTTTCAAATACACCCCTATACCATTATGAACGGAATTCTTTTGTGTGGCCCTGTAAATGAACAATAACTATTCTTTGCACCACATATTCAACAGAATGCATATTTTAGTGGACTTCATAAATGAATATCAATTTTACTATGTTTGACAGAATGTAACACCATTGAAAATCATTTGAAACGATTTTTTCCCATTGGCCGTAATGTAACGGAAAACTTTTGACTGTCCCTGTAAATGAACTAAACATGCTACAAACTTCATTTGAAATAGGGAATGGGCTAAGGTAGAGGTCACTAACATCCAAAAATTGCAGAACGATCCGAGCATATTTACGAGAGTTAGAGCTTGGACAGACGGCCAGGAAACCGAAGTCATAAACACTTTTCAATTTTGTTGGAAAGTGTTAAAAACCAGATATGTAACAACATATATATATATATATATATATATATATATATATATATATATATATATAAGCTTGGTACCTTTATGTTAGCCGGGAGCAGACGAAAAATCGAAATCCCAATGTCATAATTTGTATTGCATTCATATCATTTAAAATAAATTCTTTCACTCATTTCATTTTTAAAAAACATACCTTTGAAATACAAAATTTTAAAATCCATACTATTACATACATATACATGCTTTCGCTCATTTAACGTAAAATGCGAAAAATAAACAAATAAATAAATGCGAAATAATACTAAAAACCAAAACATTGTATTTCAGCATCAAATAGTATTCTAATTTAATTGTTTCTAATTTACACATGCGAAAAATAAAATGCCATTGGAAAAGGAAAATGCTACTGGCGTGATTTGCTAACATAAAAGTGCAAAAACGTTTTAGGATGTTAGTTAACTTCGCTCCTCAAAATAAATAAAACAGATTTTAAATCTTCCTTCGCATATTTATATAAAATAGAAATGCAAAAATGAATAATTTTTATTACAAATATTTTTCCTCGGTATAATTCATCAAAAATAGTTTTATAAATTTATGACGTTTATCGGCAATTTTGATTTTCCCTTACCTTTTATTGCGGCAAAATATTTTAATCTGCTTCTTGCCTTGATCTGATAATTTTGAATAATTTATAAAGGAAAAATCATGTCAAAAGACGGCGAAAGAAATATAACTGCTGACTCTGACTTCTTTACTAAAACTTTTAACAGCAAGAAAGAGAAATATTGTGAAAAGCTTTTTACCAATTTTAAAACTAGGATAAAAAAAAAAAAACCCGAATTTCTTTTATTACTCCTTTTATGTTACTTCCAAAATATCTTCTATGAGTCCAAAAAATCTGAATAAAAACATTTTACAGGCTTGATTTTAGGCGTCGAGTAAATAAGATTTAAATAAAGAATTTTGTCTATTCATTTCAAATATTATTAAAATCGAATCGAAACTTAAAAAGATATTAATAAAAGTTCTTCATTCTTCATTCAGTTAAATCCTATCATACGTAATTAATTCAGTGACATCAAACGATATGTAACAATTGTAGGTGGCGATGTTAATTACGCCCTATTTAAGATGGAGTCGTATTATTTCCGTATTACTGAATTTAATATATAAAATCGTAATAAATTTCGTATTCATGCATTTTGCCTTAAGAGTGCAACAGCTATTATGCGAAGGTCTGAATATTTATAAAACTAGGTACAGTACGAACGCACCTTATTTGCCACGCTTGATGTACACGCTTGATCCTATTACATATATACTTATAAAATTAGTAGTATACAGGGTGTCCCATAAATAGTGCCCAAACTCTGCACAGTCAGATTAATCGTCGGGAGTACATAAAAAGGCCCAAAGAACTGTACCCGTACGATACATAGTTTACTAGAAAAACACGGAAAACAAAGTATGACGTCACAGCCGGTGCAAGTAAAAAACACTCTATTGGATACATCAGCAGCAGTATTTGCATATATTTCCGGACGATAACGTTAAAAACTACCACTACGTGTGCGCATATCGCGTCATAAATGCGCCCGCTGTGGAATGACGTTAAGCGGCCGTTGAACTGGTATTTAAAAGACTTCAACTTGCAGCTACTGGTGTTCTTCGCATGGTTATCATGTATTCCGTTCATGAATATTGTGACATGTATTTGATGTACGGCCAATGTAATGGGCCTTAATAATTTGCAAATACTACTCTTGTTGAGTAAAAAAAAAAGTGTTTTTTTCTTGCACCGGCTGCGACGTCATACTTTGTTTTTGTATTTTTTTCTTAAACTATGGATCGCACAGGTACAGTTGATTTGATTTTATTTGAATTCCACCGTAGTGGAGATTGCTTTGGGGCCTATAGCTACAATGGCTGACGCCTCGAATGATCCTTAATTATACACAGAAATAGTTACACAAACCAGACATAACAATTTAATTTCCTTCCATTACATGTATATATAACTTTTGAAAACACAATCACAATAACATCCATGTCTTACCTAGGGATTCGAATCCGAGCCCTCAGCGTGCCAGCAGCCTCCGCTTACTGACCACGCCAACGGGCGACACCACACAGGTACAGTTCTTCGGGAATTTTTCATGTACTCCCAACGAGAAATCTGGTTGTGCAGAGTATAGGCGCTATTTATGGGACACCTTGTATATAATAAAAATACATAGTAATATATTTTATCAAAAGCAGATCTATGCAAATAGATCTTACTATAGGTTAAAACATCAAATTTTAAATAAATTGAATCCAAAATAACAATGTGACAAGCAGAACTGACTTGGTGGCATGTGATCTGCAGATTCATTCGCTAGAAACGTTATGTTTGCCGCATGAAAGTAGCTATGAAATTGCAACTCTCAAAACAAGCAGCTTATTCGAAGCTACATAAAAGTTTTTGTTTCAAATTTACTTCTTAATGGATTGTTTTATCGCTTGGTGCTCCCGAACTCGATATATGTTATGAAATGTAGATTCCAACAATAGCATTAGAAAATCAGATATGCCACAAAATATGTATATTTAAATGGTTGGTGCTTTTATGTTAGCCGGGAGCAGATAATAACACTTCAGCTGATACGTTTGATGGCGCCACAAATATAGAATTAATATTCTGTTTAGTAAGTACTAACCTTAAAAAGGTATCTGTAAACATATTATGACGATCTGATGGTTCCTTCAAAAGTTACAGTGGTTTTAGTGAAACAAATTTTTGTATTTTCAAAACAATGGAAAAAAAAGAATTTCGTGTTTTGATAAAACATTGCTATTTGATGGGGGAAAACACCGTGGAAACAAAAGCTTGGCCGGACTCTGCACAAGAAAAATCGACCATTATTGACTGGTTTGCTGAATTTAAACGTGGTCGTACAAACATCCATGATGCGCAACGTTCTGGCGCCCAAAAGAGGGGGTTATACCGGAAAACATAAAAAAAAGTCCACAACATCGTTTTAGAAAACCGTAAAGTGAAGTTGCAGGAGATAGCTGACACTCTAAACATATCAAAAGAACGTGTAGACTTTATTTTGCATGAACAATTGTCTATGAGAAAGCTGTTTTCGAAGTGGGTGCCGCGTCCCCCCCCCCTGCACCCTGTCACAGGTCTTTGGCTACGATGGCAAAATTGCACAAATTAGACTTCGAATTGCTTCCGCACCCACCCTATTCTACAGATTTGGCTCCTAGCGTCTTTTACCTGTTCGCGGACCTGAGAAAATGCTCGCCGGCAAGAGATTTGACTTGAATGAGGAGGAGATCACCGAAACAAACGCCTATTTTGAGGCCAAAGAATATTCGTTCTTCAAGAAAGGTATTGAAATGTTAGAGAGACGCTGGAATGATTCTATCGCTCTTAAAGGAGATTATGTTGATGAATATAATCTAATTTGACCAAAAAAAGGTATGTTTTCTTCATCAGACCGGGACCTTATCAGCCGATCATTGTCATTATATGTACTCCATTAATATAATTTAAAATAAAATTCTTTTACTCATTATATTTTTAAAAACACAACTTTCACTTAAAATACATACTTTTAAAATGCACATTATTACATCCATATACATACATGCTTTAGCTCATTTAATGTAAAATACAAAATAAAATTAAAATAAATAAATATATAATTATATTATAAGCCAAAACATTGTGTTTGAGCATCAAAGCATTGTTTCTAATTTACACATGCGAAAAATAAAATGGTATTGAAAAAAAAACGCTATTTGGCAAATTTTGCTAACAAAAATGTAAAAAAAAAAAATTATGATGTTAGCTAACTTTGCTTCTCAACAACAAAAAAAAAAAAAAAAAAAAAAAAGACAGATTTAAAATTCTCCTTGCTTATATTTATCTGAAACAAAAATGTAAAAATGCATAATTTTTGTTACAAATATTTTTCCTCAATATATTTTATCAAAAATAGTTTTAAAAATTTATGACAGTTTATCAGCAATTCTGATTGTTCTTTCCCTTTTATTGCGGCAAAATATTTTAGTCTGCTTCTTCTCTTCATCTGAGAATTTTGATTCATTTATAAAGAAAAAATTATGTCAAAATACGGCAAAAGAAATATAACTGCTGACTGTGACTTCTTTAGTAAAACTTTTAACAGCAAGAAAGAAAAATGTTCTGAAAAGCTTTTTACCGATTTTAAAACTAGCTTAGAAAAAAAAAAGAATCCGAATTTCTTCTGTTATTCATTTTATGTTATTTCGAAAACATTTTCTATGAGTCAAAAAAATCTGAATAAAAACATTTTACAGACTTGACTTAAGATGTCGAGTAGATAAGATTTGAAAAAGCTTTTTATTGCTAAGTAATTTTTCAGAGGTGGCCTAATCTAGAACTGTAACACAATTTTTTGAATTACAGTAGAACCTCGATTATCCAAAGTAATTGTGACCGACCCTCTTTCGGAAAATCGAAATTATCGGATAATCGAGAATGCTTCAATTTTAAGATTAAGGAGAAATGTATGCAATATTTTTTATTATGGTAACAAGTGCTTTATAAAAATAAAACAATAGCAAATAGAAGCAATAATAAATTACCTGAATTTTAATTTTAAAATTAAGTACCTTTTACTTATACCACAAGGGTTTAAAAAAATGTTTTGTTTCTCGCAGTTTCGATTGCCTTTGCTTTGAAGCCCTATCGCGGAATTTTTAAATATTATTAGTTCAGCAGTATCACAGTCTTTCTGCTGCCCCAGCCATGCCCAACCTTTTGCAAAACATTCAAAAGCTTCAGAATTGGTAATTTCTTCGTTCCACTCCGCAGCTTGAGAGATTCAAAGGAACTCTAAGAAAGGGATCGAAAATATTTATATATACTTGTAGTTCGGAAAGGGCCGCTTGCACACGATGAATATGATAGTTAAAAAGAAGAAAAGCTTTCAAAATGCATTTTGCACGCAAGAAATACGATACTACAAAAAAAAAAAGCAATTTAACAAATTACAACGACCATTTGGAAAATGATTTTTTTAAGACTAAAATTTAAGACATAAAAAATCGCACGGAGTTGATCATAGATTACATACGCCATGAATTAAACATTAATAGTGTTATTACACGTAAAAATGACAAGCGACAAAAATCGCCTGCGACTCCTCAGATTTCCTGAACCTTATGTATTATCCAAGCATTTCATTGGCTGTTCGGGAAAAGGCTTTTCCATCGTCAGATTTCTTGGAAATCTGACGGCCAATTTTAAATGAAATTTATTTCTTAAATTTCTAAACATCCCACAATATTACTTTTTGCACCGTCGTAAAGAGAAAAAAGTGTACTTTTAAATGCAATTTGTTTGAAAGCTGTACCTCAATTTGTTTATGAGTTGTTAATTTTTTTTTGTAGTTTTTATTACTTTTTTTTGTCATAGTGGCAACAGAAGTATCCATCTCTGTTGAAAGTAAAGGAAATTACAGATTACTGTATAGACCAATCAGAAAACGAATAAAATACGGATTCAACCATTAAAACTCTTCAGATATGTTTTTTATTTCCTACCCTGACAGAGGACAATAACCATTTCCATGGATTTTGGGTAACCGAGAGTTTTGGTTAAAAGCGTTTCGGATAAAAGAGGTTCTACTGTAGTAGAAAACTCTTCAACTTTTTAGGTACGTTCGCAATTATGTAAATACGGAGCACCTATAGTCGTTATATGGTCCGCCCGTCTGCATATAATATAGGCATATAACAGCATATAACAGCGCAAAGACTACGCAACCGAATGGTTTGAAATTTAAAATATATAATCATTGCAGCATTTTGTCGAGTCATTTCAAATTTTATGAAAATCGAATCAAAACTTAGAGATGCCAATAAAAGTTTTCTTTATTCTATTAAATCTAATCATACGTAATTGATCATTAATATATCACGATAGGTAACGATTATAGGTTGCCATGGTGATTCCGACCTATTTAAGATGGAGTCCCATTATTTCCATATTACTGAATTTAATATATATAATCGTAATAAATTTTGTATTCATGCATTTTTGCATAAGAGTACGACAGCAATTGCACCAAGATCTGAATATTTAAAAAACTAATTATTGTACGAACACACCTCATTTGCCACGTTTGACGTACAATTTCTGATTTTTCTCTGGTTAAAGAAACAAATCTTGAACCAGAAAAAATATATAATTAAATATATGTTGTTTTTGCGTGGTATTTGTTGGATTTTCTTTATTAAGAGGATTGCAAACTTGATTGTAAGACATCTACTATAAATACGAAATTTTGTTTTTGATTCTTGTTAAATTTAAAAAAAGCAAATAAAAATAGCGTGAAACTCCCAGGAACTGACACCTTAAAGATTCTTTCGTGTTCAAATCACTATTACAATGTTTTGAATCTATTTTATACTTATATAATTTTTAGCAGTGAAATTATTGAAGATTTAATACCTAATTTATCACATTGCTAACTAAGCGTAGAACCAACAGAGTGAAAAACGCCCAAACCGGGAATCGAACCCGGAACCCTTGTAATAGCGCTCCAAGTGCTCTAACATTTAAGCTACGAGCACGATACCCAGATTATCACCTCTCACTCATATGTTGCTAAGGCTGCAACTGCAGACTGTCCCATCTTGTGCTCCGTTTTAAGTGGCGTTTTTTAAAACAAAGGAAGATTGAAAATTTTCTATATATTTATACAGTGATAAAATTGTTACCCTTGATGGAAAGAAAATGAATGAGTTCCATCAAATTATCTCTAGAAAAAATATTATATAGATACAAAATTTTTATAGTTACAATAACTGTAAACGTCTATACTGAACATTTTCATTTGATGGAATTAATCGATTTGTACACTGAACGGCTCATATATGAGAGAGAGATGCTAAGCTGGGTATCGTCCTGGTAGCTTAAATGGTAGAGCACTTGGAACGCTGTTCCAAGGGTTTCGGGTTCGATTCTGGCTTTGACATTTTTCACTCTGTTGTTTCTCCACTTAGTCAGTAATGTGATAAATCACTTATTAAATCTATTTCATACTTGTCTTTGTTTTCGAAAGTATAGTAGAGATACATTAAAAAATTATTGTTGATGAAATTTTGAAACATTGTACTTAGTTAGTACAACTAAATATATTTATTTTTTCTTCATAAATAAGGTCAATAACTTCAGTAACTGACACTACCCCTATTTTGAATATCAATAACCTATACACAAGTTTTAACAATAAAGATAAAGAAGTTACCACTAGATGACATTACTTTACCGAATTTTATAAAAAAAAATACTTACTTGAGTTAGATTTTTGTATGAATGTCAGTTACTGGTTAGAAGTCAATAACTGGGAATGTCACCCTATATTGCCATATACTTGACAGAAAGTGTCTTTTCATACTTCCTAAAGGAAAATAATGATAACATTCATAAACTATTTCAAATGCATTTTTCTGAAAACAAATTTTATGTAGTATATACATTTTTAAACTCTGCCATATGTTATAATTCTTTTACTTTTACTGCCCAAGAGAGACTGCTCATACTAGGAAGTGAGTCTGTAGAGCATAGATGTCCCTCCCGGTCCTCTTTATTGAGGTAAAAAAAATTACAAATTTCGGCCGCGGCTGAGCCCACCAATATGCGCGAAAGAGGGCGGATTGATAAATATAAGATATAGATAAATGTTACAGTTGCAAAGTCTGTTAAACAACAATAAGGACATTAAATAATGCAGTATTATACAAAGTTAAACAATATTATACAGGTTGCTGCGACCCGACATTGGGTACTGAATAAGGGGGAATCCAAGTCCCCGTATCAGTGATCGAGTAAAACTGAAAGGTTACATAAGAAGTTGAATTTTTTTTTTAAGCTTTGAGAGCAAAGTCGGGCGCGATAAAATATTTTCTAGCCAAACATCTGGAAGAACAGGAGGACGGCGGATATGCCAGCGAGTTGTTAAAGGACAATTATAGAAATAATGAGAGGCATCAGCAACATCACCGCACTCCCATAGCGGAGAAAGGGCTCTTTTGAACTTGAAGCGGTATGCCCCAAAAGGACCATGACCGGTAAGGAAAGCTGTAGCGGATGGAGTGAGCAGAAGAAGATCCAAAGATACCGCTGGGACCAGATCATAGGTATATCTACCCTTATAGGAGTAGTCTCAGTAATCCTGCCATTGTTTCATAAAGTGAGCGCGAAGATGCCTTTTGATGTGTGAGTGCGGTACTGGAAGTAAAAAAAAGTCTAGCAGTTGCCTCCTTTGCCAACATATCTGCCGTTTCATTTCCCAGGATACCCTTATGGGCTGAAACGTGGCTTAAATAGGTTTTCCAGAGAAGATTTTTGAGAAGTGATTTAATCTCAATAACCTGTGGATTTGATGAGCCAAAGGAGCAGATAGCCTGCAGGCTTGAAAGACTATCGCTAAAAATTGGAATTAAAAATTTTTGGTTTTGTTGAGAAATCCACTCTAAAGCCTTAAAGATGGCAAAGAGTTCGGCTTGGAAAATAGAATTATTGTTATCCAGCCTGCAGGAGCACCGATGAGTCACTTCATTCCCTTTCGTAGCGCTGAAAGCTGCACCTACTCCGGTAACAGTGCGTGAGCCATCATTGAAACCATAACATTTTGAGTGGGAGAGTAAGAATTTATAGTCGGACTTACTTGGAGGTGGGAAGTCTCATCTGCCGGATGAAACTGCCAGCCAAGAATCTTACGCTGTATTATCATTTGTGGAAAATATTGCTGTGAGATAGCTTCATTCTCCAAATGGAGGGTGTTACTTTTAGTGAATTCATATTTAATGGTAATGGAAATGGGAGAAATACCTGTCAAGATATTGAGAGCATCACTGGAAATAGTTCTATATCCCCTAGAAATTTGCAAAAGAAACATCCTTTGTACACAAACTAATTTATTAAGTGCTGCATTTGTAAGGTCCCCCCCCCCCCAAATAGATGCCCCATAGGTGATAATTTTTTCAACAATAGTAGATTACCAAATTTTTAGCATATGCCTTTTAATACCCCAAGATTTAGTGGTTAATTTTTTTGAGTTGTGATAAAATTTTACTCGTTTGAGTTTAAGGTAATTAATATGAGAGAACCAGTTCAAGTGCTCATCTATTGACAATCCTAACAATTTAAGGTTAGAGACATGATGGACACTAGTGCCATTTATTCTGATGGTGAGTTTCCTTTTAAGCTTATACGGTTTTGCAAATGTTAGGGCTTGGGATTTATTAGTTGAAAGTTGCAGCTGCAGTGACTCCAGCAGCTGACAGAAAATTGAAAGAGCAAAAGCAGCCTCCAACTCCAAGTCCAGATGCCGAAAACCAGAGAAAATTAAGCTAAAGTCATTTATGTCGTCCCTTTCAATTGAAGAAACATAGAACATATTCAAATTGGAATCGGTAATAACTAGAAAAAGCAAACTGTAAATGGCGCCATTTTCATGTAATCGTCGAAAATTTAACTTTTATGAAAGAAAACGTCATTTTCTATGTAAAAATTAATTTTTTCATGATAGTCCCTTCTTGCTCTTCTGAAATTGACATCCATAATATACTGCAAACTATATTTTAAAGCCATAAGTAGAAAAAATACAATAAATACTTCGCAATTTGGATACATTAATTAAATTTTTTCGGCATTATTCAAGAAAATCATATATTTTTCTGTTACACGCGCCAGAGAAAGCGTGCATTCTTATTTACAAAGCTGAGAGATTTTATTATAACTGCGTGAAAGTAGCGTTATTTTTTTCTGATTGTCATTTTAAAAATTTATGAGCGCGAATGTACTCATAGAGCTCCGTTATTGTGACCACCGAGTTATAGTAATTTTACATTATTGTTTGTTTTACCTGGAAGGTCCCCGTGGTTAACAAAGACTACAGCCGTCCAACGACATACAAGGTCAGTTCGTGTCTTTTAAAACGTCACACAGAGTGGATCATCTTTACGCAGCGATTGGCAGAAAATGCTTTATACCAATCACCGTGTAAAGATTATCCCCTCCATTTGATGTTTTAAACGTCATGAACCTGCCTTGTATGTCGTTGGTCCTGCTACATAGGATGGGTTTGCTAGTTCTCAAGATGACGAAGGATACAATCTTGAAACATATTACAACTAGTATGTTGTGACCATTACAAATTTTTCTTCTATATGAATCACGTCAATTGAATCATTTAAGAAATTACATCAATTTAGCACCAATTCATGTCAAAGTATATCTGAATTTGAAGTTTGATGAAAATTCGTGCATTAGTTATTGAGATAGGGCTCTAGGGGAAATTCAGAAAAATGCAGTATAGCAGCGTCACCTGTTGAGCCATTTGCAGCAAAACACAAACAGCACTAATTCATATCAAGTTATACCGGAATCTGAAGTTTGTTGAGAATCTAAGCATTAGTTCTTCAAATATAGCTATTGCGGAAATCACAAAAATGCACCATAGCAGCGCCACCTGTTGAGCGATTTACACCAAAAGGAGCAAAACATCAATTCATGTCAAGGACTAACAGAATGTGAAGTTTCATGAAAATTCCGTGCATTATTTCTTGAGAGCTATTACGAAAATCGTGTAAATTTTTTGAAATTTTGTGAAAAGATGTTTTTCGGAATCTCTGATCTCTAAAATGTTTAAATCCGTCGAAAACCGGAAGTCGAAAATTTTTACGAATCCCATACTTTCTTTTTTTAAGATAGAAGAAAGTAACAAAGATTACAACAAAGTGGATAAACATGTGAAAATACATTAAAAATTCAGTTTGGTGCCAATTTCTTATTTCTTTTTTAGTTGACTATCTGTTGGAATAAAATCGGATGCACAATATCTATATTATAAAGGACAAACATATCTGTGCGTAACGCATACGTCATTCTGCGAATGGCAACACTTTGAAATGAAATTTCGGTTTTGCAATTTTCGCAACAGCCAATTTTAAAACTTCTAAACATCGCACAATTTCAATTTTTACACCGTCGTATAGGGGGGAAATTTTACTCTTAAATGCAATTTGTTTGAAAGTTCTATCTCAATTTATTTTTGAGGTATTAATTTATTTTATAGTTTTTAGTACCAGTTTTGTAATTGTGGCAACTGAAATACCCCGTTTCAATTAAAAGTAAAGAGAAATTAGTAGATTATTGAATCTTTTTGTTGCCATTTTCTCATACAAATTGACAAAAAATTGAAATTAAAATACACGATATCTCAAGAATATCGTTTCTTATAAAATCCGGCGAATCTTGGTTTTATTTCGTTTTTATTCATAATTTAAAGGTTTTTTAGTTTATTGCAAACTTACTTTACAAACGATACAACACTTTCTCTTTACAAAAATGTAGTATTTTAAAGAATATTTGTGCCACTTATTTTCTCCGCATTTACTTCATTCGTATCAGAAAGCCGAAATAATGTAATTTTATTAATCCGTGTGTAATAATATTTTCCGAATTTTGAAAAAATATAAATGAATGATTTCTGAAGAAAAGATCGAGCTATTATAAACAAAAAAATAAAGGCATATGAGCCATTAGATACTCAATTTGTTTTGATAACCTTCTTGAATGAAGACATTGCTTTTTTGCTGGGAGCTTGTTTTAATAAAGTCCCTTTAAATAATTAAATAAAAACATTATATTACTGTAGTACCTGCAGCCTATTAATTATGAACCTTCCCAAAAGAAGATACAGAGTCCCCTCTTCATTAATCAAAATCAAAATTGAATCAGCATATATTTAAGCCAGTGTCAAACAGAATATGCAGTTCGATGCGATTCCGTGCATTAATTCTTAAGATATACTTATCGCAGATATCGTGAAAAACACAGAATAGTACCGCCACCAGTTGGACGATGTACAGTCGCGGAAAAAAAAAAGTAAACATCCCCTACTAACTACTCAACAAATTATCGTAGACAAAAGTTATTGGTACCGAACGATTGGAAATATAGTCTACTACTAAATGACATATATAAAATTTGCTTAGGGTGCCATCTACATATTAAAACGAATCCAAACTTCATTTTTTTCAATAGCAATGCCCAATTTTAACGAGATATTTCAAATCTTTGGTTCAAACTATGCCTATACACCAAATTTCAAGTCATTTGAATAATAAGTTTTTGAATTACAAACATTCAAAATTTAGTGCTTCTAATGTTAAATTACATTTTCATACTTTTATTTATAACTTCTGAAATTATGATCCCAATGTTCTAATTTTTTGTGTCGCAATAATACTAATAAACCTAAACATAAATACGTTCAATTTTTAAAATTTTCTGATATGAATTATGAATTATGAAATTAACATTAAAAAAAATTATGAATTGCAACCTACAATTTTTTCGATGATTCAGATTTATTAAGTCCTGCCTTATGGAAATTCAAAATTTTACATTTTTCTTCCAAGTAGTTTTCAAATTATGCTTAAAAAACGGCAAAATGATGGCTTAAGGGGCCGTCTATGATAGAAGTGACTAAATATTTTGGAAATTTCTTATGAGATCCTGTAATCTAACAGGCTTAATTAATTGCTTAAAGTGCCTTGATCAAGAAGGGAGTTCTCTCGGTTAACAATCGAGTACCGAACTTCAATTTGGATACAGCCCTTAAAATACGCTTGTTTTAAAATAATATCTCGGCAACTTATGCTACGAATTGCATAAAAATTTGTTTTTAGACTAATTGAAGGGTGTAGAGTTCATTTATTCTGTCAGAATTGTGTACTGCTATTGAAATAAACAAAGTTATGGTTTGTTTTAATATGTAGAGGGCCCTCTAAGCACATTTTATATACATCATTTTAAATGTAGACTTTATTTCCAATCGTTCAGTACCAGTAACTTTCTTCTACGATAATTTGTTGAGGAGTTACTAGGGGATGTTTACTTTTTTTTCCACGACTGCACAACCAAACGTAATCAAATCAGCCTCCATTTATTTAAAAGTCTAAAAGAATATGAAATTCAATGAAATCCCGTGCATTAGTTCTTGATATAATAGCTATCGTGATATTCGTGGAAAACAAACAAACAAAAAAACCCCAGCAGCACCACTTATTGGGAGATATTGGCCCAAACCTAATCAGTCCTAACTGAAGTTTTAGAACTTATGTGAAAAATACAATAAAAGAAAATTTGGTAAATTAAAATATAGTTCTTTCTGAACTGAAAAAAATTATTTTCAAGTGATTGTCAAAATTGTATTTTAGAACCAATATTCAACGAGATATAAGCAGAATACACAAATGATGTAATGTTTTATATGATCTCGAAGAATATTTTCAAATATGTGAACTTCTACGAGTCATTTAAATTTGAAAAGGAATGGACAAAACGTAACATTTAAGATTATATCATTCCTTTAAAAGCATGTATCTATTAATTAAAACCTTTTTCAGAAAAATAGCTTTCTATTTCCATTCACAACATAACTGCACATGTTATTCAAATTAGAGATACATTTTTCACACTCCATATTTTAAAGCCTGAAAATTTTAATGACTTCCTGTGCAGTCGTAGGTTAAAATAACAGCGAATAGCAAACATGCTCTTTTTTATCAACTTATTCGAGCTATGCAACGGGATTTTTAGCAGAAAAGGCAAACCAGACGACTTCCTTTTTCGGTAGATTATGGTAAAATGAACAGAATATTTATTTCCGGCTTGATTCCATTTCAGTTTTTTGAATGGTGGTTTCGCTTATCACGTTTCCAATGTAATTTTATTTTTACGTTTATGATAAATATTTTCCTCTTACAGTATAAATGTTCTTTTGAAATCAATATTTATAGAGAGAGAAACGCAAGGAAAATTTGTTAGCTTATTTATAGTATCGAAACCCAAATTTCAGAAATATTTGTTTCATTAAATTTAACATTTTTAACCCTAGAACTACCGGAAATTTTACTCAAGTTTTATAAAAACATTCTACACCAGAATTTTTACTTAAAACTATTTAATTTGTTTATTTAACTTATTATTGTCTGATTTATACATTTAGTTTGTTTTGAAGAAATTTTCTGGTTTGAATAGATATTTTGAATATACATGTCGGGTCCATTGGACCCTTCTGGTAGACAGAGGGTTAATATTTTACGCATCATTTTATGTTCATAAGTTAATATTTTATTATCAGGAAGCATATTTTAATATATATAAGGTTCTACGAGTGATTGTAATAACATCATAGACAAATAAAATATAAACTTTTAAATGAAATCTTTCCCTAAAAAGTTAGTAATTAATTTTTAATTAAAATCTTCTAGAAAACAACCGATTGTTATTTAAAACAAACTGCATATGCAATATTAATTTGTTACACATTCTACTTCATTTTTAAAATCTTGGAAATCTTAATGACTTCCTGTACAATAGTGAGAACAACAACTGATTACAGGCATTCACATTTCTATTAACTTAATTTTGCAACCTCCGTCCAAACCATGCAGGCTCTTAAAATACACTAACTACCCAGTTACGAAAGAAAGAATGATATAATCACGACCAGTAACAATCTTCTCTAATCGGCCTGCTATTTATCGCCCTTCGATTGGAGGGATTTTTTGGTTACAAAGTCCGCATCCATCACTGTCTCAACACCTGACGGCTGTTTTCGTGATTAATTAAGTAAGAGCGTTTATGTATTTGAAAACTAGCCTGTATGAAATGATTAAGTAAAGAATGTATAGCATCTAGAAGAAAAGTTTTCTTTCAGACGCTGTAAGAAAATAATTTGAAATATAATGCTTATAAAAACGATAAAAAACATATATCTATATTATAAAGGACAAACATATCTGTGCGTAACGCATACGTCATTTTGCGAATGACAACACTTTGAAATTTGAAATGAAATTTTGGTTTTGCAATTTTCTCTACTGCAAATTTTTAAACTTCTAAACATCGCACAATTTAAATTTTTACACCGTCGTATAAGGAAAAAAATGCTCTTTTAAATGTAATTTGTTTGAAAGCTGTATCTCAATTTGTTTTTGAGATATTAATTTTTTTGTAGCTTTTAATACCATTTTTCTTATCGTGGCAGCAAAAGTACCCCATTTCTGTTGAAAGAAAATGGAAAATAGTCGAAAATAGGAGATTACTGTATCTTTTTGTTGCCATTTTCTCATAAAACCTGAAAAAAAAAATATGAAATTATAATGCGTGCTATGTCAGCGATTTTTAAGTTTCCAAATATAGCACATTTTCAATTTTTACCCCGTCAAATAGAGAAAAAAATCTACTTTCAAATGCAATTTGTTTGAAAATTGTATCTTAATTGACTGAGTTATTACGGTTTTTAAAATAACTAGTCGCCCATGGCGACCAGTTTGGTCTCCATTAAATGTATGCTAGGTATTGTATATCATGTTACTTTTATTCATAATTTAATTTACTTGCTCAATCCATCGCCAAATCGGAAGATTCTGATAGACAAATCAAGAACTCGGTATTTTTATTTTAGTCGGGCACAGGTGATCAATCGCCAAACATTCTACCCGGCGCATTTTTTCATATTTCATTAATTTAGATTAAAATATAATCATTTCACTTATTTCAAAATGGATAACTTTAATTTAAAACTGAAACATTTCAAATTCGTGAATTTCATTGAAAAAAAAATTCTTTAAAAGACGAAAAAGAAAAGAATAAATAGCATAAACCATTTAATTTTAACATCAAAGCATTGTTTTAATTTACACCTCGAAAAATAAAAAACGCTGCTGGCGAGTTAAAAAAGGTTATTGGCGAGAATTGCGCCCAGCTAAAAAGTACGAACTTTTTGCGATCATAGCAACTTTTATGTAGTTTTATTCGAAAAAATATTTTGATGAAATAGGTTGCCGGAAAATACGTTGCCAAATTTCTTTTCTCGCCATGGAGCTTTTTTCTATTTCGCCAAGTACCTATACTGGAAAAATACCTTTATTTATTTATTTATTGTATTTTAAATGAGATGAATAAAAGACGGCACAGATGTCATATACGCACCACGTTGGCGCGATTTTTTTCTGACGCCAATGTCATAAACACACCGGGGTACATAACTGACGCCAAAGTGTCGTTATTTTGCTTGATATATTAACCCGGATGTTGTTGTTTATTTATTAATAAATCGTTTATTTACTTTTATTTTTTTTAATTATATAAATTGATTTTTAATTGTTATTCCCTTTTTAAAAATATTACACAATAACCAATGTGATGCGTTTCATTCAGGTGTTGCCATTAACAATTTACAAATAATCGCGATTTCTGTGCCACGTACGATAGCATAATATATATAGATTTTCAAGCATGAATTACTTTCAAATTTATCTATCACGCATAACGCGATTACGAAAGATTAATCCGCTTGCCCTTAAAACAATGTAAAAAGTTCAGCATTTGTTTCCTTCTAATGTTCCATAAGGAAATTAAAACTTCCTCTACAGAAAAATAAATAAAATAATGTAAATAAGAAACAAATTTAACAGATATGTGATTGAACCACGCGCTTAAAGCACTGAAATGATCGGAAAGACTGCCGTAAGTCACAAAATCTTGGGCTAATAACTTCTGGCATACGGTGACATGTGAAAGTATCGCTTTTAATAAATTTTAAAACTTTATTTGATTGCATAATTGATATTTTTCAGATAAAAATTCTTTTTGATGTTAGTGAGCAATCTAAAATATATATTACATGAAAAAAAAATAATTACAATTAAAAAAGAGAATGGTTTTCACCTATACTCTGTAACCCGAGGAGCTCGGGTTCGATCCCCTAGTAACGATAAAAAAAACAAAAACACTTTATATATACATTTTTTAATACGAAGTAATTTTCCCAATTAACTATTTTTCACACGTAATAATTTCATTATTTTAAAGTTTCCTTTCTCTTTTAATATTATACTTTTCAATAGAAAAGTGTTCGAAAATACTATTACTTGGGCTTTTTAAAAATTGGCAATAGTAGATTACAATGGCTATTCAAACTATGAATTAAATATCTATTCAAATAATCAAATTTTTAATAAAAAATAGCAAAATAAATTGACAATTTTAATTAAGAACGTAAAATCATGCGTCAGCATAGATTATGAAGCACTTTCCAACACTTTTAAAATGCTGTTACAAAACGTCACAGTTCATTAAGTTGAAAGATGATGCCTGAATAAACAATTTGGAAAACGCATAACGCATTTGAAAACCCAATTTCTTCCTATACTGTCAATAGTTCGAAAAATATCTGAATTTTTTATACAGCCTTGTATATGATCTACAAATTGTATACTACATTGCATGCTAAAAGTTAGTTCAGTTAAACGCATAACAGAGTTGATAATTACCATTGAGTAGTTTCCATCATTAAGGAAATGTACTTGAGAATTTTAGAGCAGCCCTGTATATGATCTATAGAATTTATACACACCAAGTAATATTTTAAAAATAGTTCAATTTAAAAAGGCGTATCACAGATGAAAACGCACTTCCAGCAATTATTGCTCATAGACTTCGATAGATCAATTATTGTTCAATTGCTTCTGTAGACAAATTCTTTTGAGTGTCCAAATAAATGAACGATAACATCCCTGCATACAATATTCTACAGCAAGCCCCGTGTAGTAGCCCCGTCTCAGTGATATATATATATATATAGACCGTAATGCAAAAGAATTCTTTTAAGTATCCTTGTGTAAGAGCGGTAAATGCTACGCACTTCCTTTTCAATACACAACATGCCATAGTGATACCTGATAACATAGTACATCAATTTCATGGCAATCGGACTATATTTACGCAAGTTAGAGCTCGGACAGACAAACTGAATTCATAAACACTTTTCAACTATGTTGCGAAGTGTTAAAAAGAAGCTGCACACAACAATCTAGTCAAGTGTGTATCTGCAAAATATGCTTAAATTGCTAAGCATGAATTTTGATCCTACAAAACTTACGTAACTGAACAATATGGACCGATTTAAATATTAACTTGCGTTAAAAATAATTCTTCGATTTAAACTGCCTACTTCAACATGTTTATCATACTTTTCTGTATAAAGTAACAATTTTCATGTGTTTAAAACTAATAGGTTTGTTTAGGATAACCGGAGACATTTAGAGAGTCACAATAAATTCAATTAGAGAGCAGCAACAGCATTAGTTACTTTTTTATAATAGAGAGAAACTATTTCATAAATAATAGTTGTATGCTTTGATTCTAAACACAGTAAAATATGTTATTTAAATTTAAGATACACATGTCACACTCCATATTTTAAAACTTTAAAATTTTCGTAACTTATTGTTAGGTTACAATAGCAACTGCTAACAGGATTGCTCTTTTTCAGTAACATATGCTCGCATTGCGATAAACCAGACAACTTATCTTTTCGGTAAATTATTGTGAAAAGAATGGAATATTTGAAGACGTGAGCTTCAAAACTCGCCTTAATCCAAAATTTTAAAAAACCGTGTCTTCTCTATCAATCTATTCTATTGGTAAACGTGCACCGAAAAAACACTACATTGTGCAAAAAAGTAGTGGTATCCTGCATTTCTGGCTTTGTAAAATATTGGTTTACTTTCAAAACTCGCCTTATCCACCAGGGAGTTGAATACAAAATTAGTTTTATCCCTTTGCATGGAGGAGCTTAGCATCTACTATCACAGTAATTTTCCTTCATTTCCTGCGATCTGTTGCTGTTTTCGTTCGCAATACGATGTTAGCTCCAAAAATTAAAGTGCGTCGATTCACATATCAAACGACATACAAGCAAAGTGTAATAGTTACAAGTGACTGGAGCATGAAAATCTCCTGAAATAATTACAGCAAGAAAGAAGACGCTCCTTTATTCCTACTAAAATATCATCTTTTCAGAGATATTTTCAGTCAAGATTTCAAGTTAAGTTTGAAATTTTCCGCAATCAATGCGTCTTAACCCTTTCAAGGGGGTGGCTAGACGGTCTAGCCACCTAATTTTAATTCCAAAACTGACAAATGGCACCAATAATATTTTAATAAAATTTTGCTTTTCTAATGAAAGAGCAAATTAGCGGGTTTATATTTTCTAAGAAATTCGGTTGAATATTCCGGTGTCAGACATTTACTTTATCAGTATACGAACAGAGTTCTTCTGTCCCTGAAAGGGTTAAGAATGTATAATATTAAAGCTACAATTACAAATGAAGTCGGGAGAGAAAAGGTAGAGACTACGGCCAAATGTACGGTTCACAAATTAAAGGCAAAAAGTTTACACAAAATGTTGACAGAAAGGAAGGAAGGAGTATACAAATTTTCATTCGACTGCCAGAAAATCCTTCTCTTGCCAAAGGTTCCCGATCAGGTTACCTGTTACTCCAGACAAATGTACCAATATAAGTTTACCATATGTGAAGTAACATCAAGAACCACTCAAAATAGGGAAACTGTAAATATTTTAATTTTGGGTGAGCGCGAACGCAACAAAGAATCAAATGAGATATCCCCAGTAACCTTTTATGTCTTAAATCCTTAAACCTGGAAGTATTAGAAAAAAATTAAGATGTTTTCTAATGGTTATCCTGGCAAAAATAAAAACATCAGAATGATAGGGATGCTAGCAAAGTGGCTCATGGAATGCAAATATCAAACAGATTGACTTTATTTTCCCATTGTGGGCCATCTGCCACCAGAGAGTGTTTTTCAGTATTGAGAGAAATTTATAAAATAGGGAGAGTATAATCCATCCTGAAGAGTATCTGGAATTTTTTCACGATTTGGCAATGTATGGAATGCAAGCCATGAAGTTCCGGTTTGTGATTTGAAATCAGCGGTGACTTCTACCCTAAAACTTCCCGGCCAGCTGAATTTCCAGTTCACTCCTATAAAGCGTATCAGACTCTTGAAGGAGAGACGAGTTATCCTCATTAAAGGTGAGCCCCACTACAAGACAGATGTAAGCTTTTTCAAACTATTGACCAAGAGGGGAAAACCTAAAACCAAAGAAGTTATGTTCCTTATTCCATGGGGATAACGTTTAAGAACTATGAAACTGGAGCAGCTGACATATTCTGTCCCCGTGAAGCAAGGGGAACTTAAGGATGCCCTGCCCATGCATTGTTAAAAAACATTTTGGTGAAAACTGGTCAGAAATAGAGGACCTTACTTTCTATAAAAATATTGTTTCTAAGAAACCAGAACAGGAGTAGAACACTAATGATCCCCGAAGAAGAATTCGATGAGCTAATTGTATGATTTTTTTTTTTGTATCTTTTGAAAAAAAAAATTATATTATATATATATATATATATATATATATATATAATATTATGTTATGTAAATTATATTATATATTATATTAGGATGATTATATTACATTGCATTCATTTTTTAAAGGTAACCAAGTTATCTTAATCATAAAGTATTTATGATAAATTTTATTTTTTGTTGATAAGTTTTTTAGAATGAAACGTAATACTAAATTTTAATCATACTTATTTGCAGTCGTAAATCTAATTTTTGAATCTAAAATATTATCATCCGATGACCAAAATTAGAAACTATTGATTTCTTTAAGTTAACGTGTTAACGATGTATTTTTTAAAGAAATTTATTTCAAAACTTTTCTTATCCACACTTTGGCAACAAAACTCTGCTTATCCGAAACTTTTTAGAATTGATTAATTAAATTAATTAAAGTAGATTTTCCACATTAATGCAGTGGAATCATAGCGCAACTAGTTATACGTGCAAAAAAATTCGGAGATATTGGATGCATGGGGTCGCAGTTAGATGTTTTTCGCGATTCCTCAAGTTTAAATTTCCTGAATAAGGCGAGTTTTGAAACTCACGTCCTCATTTATTTATGGTTTGATTCCATTTCCGTTTTTAAGAGACGATGGTTACGCTTATCACGTTTCAAATGAAATTATACTTTTATGTTTTATGTCCGATATTTTGTATGGAAACGCGATTTTTTATCACGTATGTGATACGCGATCTCGTAACATTAAATTTAACTTTAAAAATGGATTTCGTACTTTCTAATTACTTTCTAAGTTTTGTTAGAATAGTTTATTTTATTAACTAAAATCATAAAAAACACACTCAAAAGCTGAGAATAGTTGCTATGGTAATAAAGTCTTTATTTTACTAACAAGAAAGACATTTTTTACATACGTGTGCTTTTGGGATGTCTGTAATAAAAAAAGAAATAAACAAACTATAAAATTCGAAACAAAAGGAAAGTTTTCCTTCGAAAGTTTATAATTATTTTTTAATTAAAACCTTTTGCTGAAAAATATTAGTTTCGTTTAATTTAAAAGAAAATTATGTATATTATTTAGATTTAACATACATTTTTCATAGTTAAAACCACAGAACATTTACTGACTTCCTATGCAGGCGCAGGTTAAAATAACAACTGATAACAGGCATGGTCTATATTTATTATCTCATGCTCGGAATGGGATGTGGTTTTTAGCAGAAGATGCAAGCCATACGACTTCCTTTTCCGGCAGATTATTATAAAAATAAGCGAATATTTATTTCCGGTTTGATTCCATTTCCGCTTTTTAAGGGACGATGGTTTAACATATCGCGTTTCCAATGTAATTATATTTTTAGGCTTATGGTAAAAATTTTCTTAGCTTATCTTCAAGTTACATTAAGTAAAGCAAAATTTAGTTTTAAAATTCTGGTGCCAATGTGGCATCTAGGAATTAAAATTATAATATCGGTATATATAATATACCGATGCCCTTCAAGGTGTTAAAACGTAAAAGTTTTAATTAAATTAATATTTATTTTTACAGAAATGCAAGCAAAATTTGTTACAGTGAATTTTTATTGTTAAAACTTGAACTTCTGAATCATTCATATAATTAATTAAAAAATTTTTTAAAGATTTCACGCGTTGTTTTATGAAATTTATTAGAACATTTCAGTAATTAGAACAAGTATCACCTTATTATCATTAAGAAGGATATTTAATGTAGGATTAGAAAATATTTCGAAATTCTACTAAAATGTTTCTAATGTTTAAATTACTAGATGTAGCATTCAACTGTTTTCCAATGCTTTAACTTGGAAAATCATAAAGATATTGAAAAAAGGTTTCTTTACTACTATAAAAGTTATGATAGACAATAGACTCTTCCAGATTCACACTTTTTTATTTATTTAGTTATTTTTGCCATTCTATTCCATCGCTGCATTAATTGTCATCACTTCAAGAGCTTTCTTCAATTTTATCGTCTGAAACATCGCTAATGTCATTAATAGTTTCTGTAACGTTTTCTGTAATACTTTCCGTCTCTTCACTTCAGTGTAAAAAGAAACGACTTCCATGATTAAGACGCAAAACCACATGCATAAGCAGTGTAATAAAGCGTTACGAGCCCACTTAGTAATCTTATTTCCTCGTAGAAAATCCAGTTGGAGCCCTGTTCTTCAAATACCAACAGGTTTACGAAAGGGAAAGAAGATGGGTACGCAGATTTTATAAAATGTTACTGGAAGTCAATATGATTTCAATACAGTGGAGTCAAACACAAACTGCTAACATTCAAATGCTTAAAAGTTAATCGTAAATAATCAAAAGAAACTAATATAGGTGACAGGTGTAGCAAATACGCCACTGTAACGTCACAAATGGTCACAAGCGGCACATTCACACACCAAAATGTCATATCTTTTATTCGTTTGTTTATTACTTTCAATTAATTGTCTTTTGATGAATGCACCATGACTGTTTTTTGTGACCAGAAACAAGGTGCATTACAATGTCGTGATCTTGTGACTCATTTGAAAACTCTATTGTGAAGTTAACATGAATTATTTTTGAGACGATTTCCTAAGTAGTATCAAAATGAAATTATCTTGTGACTTTTCATAAAGCAACGCTCATGATGATTTAGACTCCAAATGCCAGTCACTTGAGTGTCACCATGTTACTCGATTGTGACGTCATTTGGTGAACAATGCAAAGGTGATGTTGACTTCAGAGTAGATATAGTTTTATAGTATCGTCATCTGGTGACTCGTCATAAAGTTACAGTCACGGTGACTTCTCAATGGAGTTACCAAACGGCGGTAACGTGAGAGTAATAACAATACAGTATTTTACATCATGCTTCAATATTTCAAAAAAATTACTTTCCTTGACTTGAACGTTCTATTTTTAGATTTGAAAAAAGAATAGACTATTGGCAAACGTACGGAATAGGTTTTTTCTTGGTGAATGGATTAGATAATGTTTTTTTTTATTAAAAAAAACAGTATTACACATACACATCCTTGGTAACATTTATGCAGAAATTTAACATAAGACTTAGCAAGACATTTTAAAATTACCCATATACCGTTTTAGCTTACAAGTTCTAAAGGAAACACACAAATAAAAATCAGATTGCTAATATATAAGGTATAAATCTATTACTTATCGAAGAACACTGAGTTTCTTAAGTGGCTGACTTTTGTTTTTATCTAGAAGTGAGACTTTTGAAAATGGTTTCCACCACGGGCTGCAACACATCCCTAATATTTTTATTCATTCTTTCCTGAGAGACCTTCCCTGGGACTCCAAAATTCTGCGAGATTTACAAGATGTTCTTATCTGTGAGATAGACATACTGCATAACTTGTCTGGTTGATAATAAAAAAAGTACAGGGCTTTTCTTAGGCTCTTAATTTCAAACTTTCTTACGCCATGAATTTCCATTTCTGATTTCAACAAACGGAAACGATTATAGTTCACTTACGCGCATTGTCTGGGAAAATATGAATTTGGGTGTATTTCTTCCTACGAGTTGTAATTTTCCCAACTTATTGAAAAGTATTTAGGATGGGATTCTAAACAAGGACCTTGGATTAAGTTACAAATGTTCCTCCATCTAAGCTCTGTTGAACAAATCTGACGGGCACGTTTCACTCAGACAACCTCTTTGACAATGATGTCTAGTCTGTTATTTTAAACAGGTCAACAGAATAAACCGCAGATAAAATAACGCTAATAATCGTTGGATGTGTAATTACACTTAATTATTTTAACACAATCTTACTGATTGGTAAAGAAATCATACGAGTTGCACTTTTACCAACCGAGTGAAAAATGTTTGTTGAGTAAATTGAATTATTTGTTTACCAATCAACATAATTGTGCTGAAATAATTAAGTGCAATTACGTATCCAACGTTTATTGGCGTTCCTTTACCTGAGGTTTATTCTGTCGAACTGTTGCAGATAGCAGACGGGATGTCATCGCCGAAAACGTTTTCTGCCTGATATGTGTCCGCTGGATTTGTACAAGATAGCTTAGTTGGAAGAGAGTTGGCAGCTTAAGCTATCATCCTGGGTTCGAATCTCGGCCTGGGTAATTTTTCACTCTGTTGGAAAACTTACAACTCCTATGATTTCTTTATCAATTAATATGATTGTGTTAAGATAATTAAATGTACTTCGTCCTCGCCACACCTTACATTACATATGATAATACGACTCTGAAAAATTAACACTCTCCTGAAATCTGGATAAGAGATATCAATCCATTCTCCAAACGATTTTATCCTTGTAGTACGTGTTTGAGACATTAACAACAAGCGTTATTTGTATGCTTTTTAAATTCTATTCTTTTTTAAATCTCCCAAAAAGACATAAATTCTAACAAAATTATATAAAATGGGTTTATGAATTGAATAACTGTCATTGACCTCGAGTAAATAAACTAAGTTTACTACTTAACAAATATTTTTTGTCCCATTTAACTAAAGAAAAAAATGTTTCATTCGAATTCTATTTATTCATATTGAAATTGCCTCAAAATAAACGGCACTGAACAGCTTTTTAAAAACCAAATCGTCAATATTTTTTAATTAAAATCACTGTCACAGACATTCTCCACAGTTTCAGGATAAAATATCAGCATAGATATTATTCAGTTTAAACACACACTTTTCCAATGTTATATTTGATAATTATGAACTTTAAATTACTTCCTACGAAGGCGTATTTTCAAATAATGGGGAATTTTAAACATGACCTTTTGTAAACACACTGTGTCTTTTAAAGCATAGAACACAAAGTAGACGATTTCCGTTTAAAGCAAATTACTGGGAACAGATTGAATATTTATTTCCTGTTTGATTTCAGAACTCTTTTTTAAAAAAGGTTGTTACATACATTCGTTAAAGTATTTTTCTCCTTCTCTGCAAATACTTTCCATAAAAAGTGAGAAAAAGCTTCGCTATGCATTAATAACTGTGAAAAGGAGTGAAAAGTTCGCAAAATTTTTAATTTTTCGAAACATGTTAATACAAATAGCTATTTCACTTGATCAACAACTTGGCACAGCGTTGTTTAACCGGCGTTAAAAAACTTTCTGCAGACTAGTAAACAGACAGCGCAAATAACTGATTTCTATTTTTGTACTGAAGTGATAATCGTTGTTAAAAATGTTATTTGGTCCTTTCTGGAGGTATGTACACCTTTAATATTACAACAAAAAACGAGAGATCTTTGCTTTGAAATTAATTTATCCAAAGGTTAATATTTTACTGAGTAATATGTAAAAACCCTCTGAAATTGTTTGCAAAGTTTTTATAACTATAATAGTGAATTAAAATAATAGTAGTAAAGCAATACCGCATAAATAAGCCGTTGATTTTAAAATTGGGGCAAGCCCATTTTGCAATAATAATAATAATAATAATAAATAAAGATAATCTTCTTACAAATTAATACCAAATTTATGATTTTTAATTCATTCACTATAAATATCTTTTAGTGTGAGTGAAAATCATCAGCTTTGTCTTCAGCATAATGTCAGTACTAGTAATTTATTTGATCAGGAATATTTCAAATGCGTTGATTTTGAAAGGGAGGCAAGTCCACTTTGGATAGGAATATTTTTTATATTGCATAATCTAACAAGAATAATGAGAATGTCTTCACGACTGCTTCTAAAATCTCCATTACCAGATAGAAGAAATATAATTATATGCATACTTTTAATTTTCCTGTGAAATAAAATTTATTTTTCATTTTATTTTTACTTTTTAAAAGAAGAATGAAATCTACCCTATATATAAAATCCTAATGAAACGAATTTATGAAACGAATTTATGAAACGATTTATTGAAACGACTGACTAAATGACTGATTATGTTTCACGGCTATTTCTCCTAAAATATTCAATATTATGCGGTGAAATTAACACCAAAAATCCGTATTGATCCGCAGATCTCAAAACTGGTATTAGGATTTCAAAATTTGAACTAGTTTTCGAAATGTTTTTTTCTAATTTGAATTTAATTATTATAATGATGGCAACCAAATTAATCCATTTTTGTGATAAAAGGGAGAAAACGAATAACGATAGAGATTATTAGATTTCTTGTTTTTCGCCATTTTCAAGTTAAAATTGGAATTATCTTTTATTTCAATCGGTTATTGCGATTAAATTATGTTTTTCAGGAAAATTTGAAAAAAAAATCATTAAATATTAATAATAATTATATTAAATAAATAATAATTTCTTATTTAGTTTAATTAAATTTTCATCATTTCAAGAGATATTTTTTGCATATTTTAGAAAGGGTATTATTTCAAATTGTTGTCAATCGTAGAAATAGTGCAAAGAATAATATTTTCTTACGATTAAAAATTTATTTACACGTGACTATTTAAAACAGAAAAACTTCAGAATTAAGTGATTACATGTTAAAAGCAGGAAAATATTGAAAATTACGTCATAAAAATTGTATTTACTATGACTATTAAAAGGGAAAGAAAATTGTAAAATAATAAATTCATTAATAGGCATTAAAAGCAGTAAATGCGGGAAATTACGTCATATTTAAAATGGTCAAGTAATAATTCTGCCAAACAGTTTAAATTTAAAATATATTTACGAGACTTTTATTTCATATTTCGAGATGCATTTTTTAATGATTGTCGTCAATTCTAAGGCATCTTAAAGAATAATACTTCCTTTCTAGCAACAAAACTATTTTCACATGACTATTAAAAAGTGAAAGAAAACTTTAAAATGATCAATTCATTAATATTCGTTAAAAGCAGCAAATGGGAGTAATAACGTCGTATTTAAAATGGACAAACGGTAATACTGACGAACAGTTAAAAATTAAAAATATATCTATTCGAGACTTCTATTCCAAAGATATTGTTTTTTTTTGTGTGTATGTGTGTGTTCTCATAACAACAAGATGAATTAAATTTCAATTAAAAAAAATAACGAGTTTTTACAAGTTCATGGAGGCTAAACACTTTACAATTAAATAATGTATGTATCTGTGAATCTTAAAAGAGAAAAAACTTAAAAATAAATAAATTATTGCATGACAAATGCACTTAATAGTGGAGATTACGTCATGTTTTAAAATGATACATTTAAAACGAGTTTCATTCCGGAGAATTTTAATGCGACGTCACATGATATAACAAAATTTCGGCTAGCCAATTTATTTGTATATTACATCACTTGATGCAGCATAAATACAGGTGAATGTATTCGCTTAATACTTTAAATTAAAATTCGATAAATACATATTAGAAAATTGGGATATGCTTATTAATTAATATAAACTAGTACGCAATGTAAAAACATAAAAATTTGCATGGTGGTGAGTCAAAATACAGAAAAGAATTCATGAATAAACTATATCTGTTCCTGAAAATATCCTAAATTCGATCAAAGCATATAATATAAGTGCAAACACAGTGGTTTTGAATAACGTGGTTCTTGAAAGCTACTCCCAAGCAGATGGAAATTTTTAACCTCGAACTTTAAGGAAGAATATTGTCCATAGCATCTTTATAAAAGTCAGAAAGAGAGCGACATTTTTAATGTACCATTTTATACAAGCTGATTTTCAAATGTGTTATTGATCTTACTTATCAACCCCACAGTCATGAGTCGTTACGACAATGATAGATGAGGGCATGGTAACTGAAAAATGCCCCATTCAAACGGAGAAGCATGGCAACCCGATTACAGAAGATAGCCACTGCTATGGTGATAATATCATTCAATCTTCCGTAACCTAATAATATTTTTAAAACATTACCATATTTTCCGAGGTTGTGAAGTCTAAACGGGAGTTGGTGGGCGTAGCTCGCAGAGGGTTGAGCCCCTTAGTATTAAAATAATATAAATAAATAAATTAAACAAATATTCCATTTTTTATTACTATAATTATATTCGAATCGAAAGAAATCAACGTTTTCAACAAATCATAAATTTTGAAAGTGACGCAAGTATATTGGCTCATACCAAAACATTTTTTTTTTTTTTTTTTGGCTAACACAGGTATCGGTTATTACTGCATATTAAATTTACATGAAATAGGACCATTCAAAATAAAACAAGACCATTATTTCTTGCGAATATTTAAAAACCCATTCAAATGTATATAAATATTGCCAATAGTGGAAATACTGGCCTTAAGTATTGCACTAGAATTAGACTTCTTACATTTTACCAATTTACAGCCAATATTTCCAATTTAAGGCCAACAATTTTGCAATAGTAATGCTTTATTGATAATATTTCCAATATAAAGCCTATATTTCTGTAATAATGGAATTCCTCTGCAAAGATCTTGTGTGCAAAGAAAATTTTTAACCAGCGTATGATATTTCATTAGATGTATATTAGAAGAATGCAAGATTTGCGTGAAGTTAGACTCAGTAGTGATCTGTTACTTGAGCACATTGGTATTTTTAGTGAAATAATAATTTTTATCATATTTCTTTTTACAAAATGAAAGTTTTCAAAATTTCGCACATGATAACTTAAAAATTTATTTAATACTAGCAAAATTCGCATGCTAGGCTGGTTGGTTTTTCCAAATGAACCGTGATCAAGCGAATTATATCGGTAAATTTGATCTTGGGTTTTAAAGCAATATGCACCTTTACCTGGAATGTCCTTTCACTTTGCTGAAAAAGATACGAATGACATTGCGCTATTATATTATCTCATGTATTAGACAAAATTTGGTCTCTGAAGGACCATCTCTTTCTGTTGACCATTTACAGTAAAATTTGATAAAGAACGATATGCGATGTACTAAAATCATCCTGAAAAATTATCTAACAATACAAGTCTCATCAAAATCCGTCCGGTAGAACTTTTTTAAAAGCTAACACCGGGGAACACCCATTTTGTTGTCTTAGATTTGGCACTTCTTTTTGGCTAATTATTGGCATCTAAATCCAAATATGACCCCAGTTCTTTTCTATCACGTCAACTTTGTAAGCTACTGGATACCCCAAAAATCATACTTAATGTGGATACAATGGAAAATAAAGATAAAAAATACTAAATATATTATTCATACAACGGCTGTATATACTTACTATAAGCTACATTGTGTTCATACAAGTAGTAAAATCATTTTACGAAATGAAAAAAGTACATATTAAAGGTAAAAAATTTTGTTTGAAGCTTTTTCTGGAGTGTTCTATTTGTGGGCAATCTGGCTTCATGCTTCTATAATAGTCAGCCATCATATGTTCATCCCATCTACCTTGATAAAGTTCTTCCATGAGCTTCAAATCTTTGTGGAATTGCTCATCCTGCTCATCACTGACTGCACCAAGATTTTCCGGGAAGTCATCAAGATGGCTCTGCAGAAAATGAAGTTCGATGCTCATGTTGCAACCAAGCATTTTGAAGCACTCTAAAAGTTGCTGGAGAATTTCGGTGTAATTTTCTACTCGCGTATTTCCACGAAAGTCTTTGCATGCCAACCAAGCATTCTTTTGGTGTTTTGTCATTGTTCCGATGAAATGTTCATATCTAATGAGCTGCCGAATCTGTGGACCGTCAAATACACCTGCCTTTCTCTTTTCAAAAGACATGTTTGGAAATTTGGAAATAAGATACTACTTTAAACAGTCTCCTAAAGCTGACAAAGCTTTCACGAACTGCTTCATTAGATCCGATTTTATATGCAGAGGTGGAAATATGATGTTCTTTCTCTCGACAAGTGGGTGATGCAAAATGTTTGGATCACCAGGTTTGAGGTCAGATCTTGGAGATCAATTCGACTCGAACCAGTTCTTTTCACGAGAACTGCTGTTTCACATGCACAAAAAACAGGGATACTTGGTATACCCACGTTGCTGGTCAAGAAGGAAGCAGACCAATTTAAGGTCAACACAGATGATCCATTTGTGCATGTGATATCGCAATAAATCAATGGCTCTCTTTATGTCCTCATATTCTTCCGAATGGCCTATTGGGACTGCTCCAAATAAATTTCCATTGTGAAAGAGCACGCACTTCAAGCTCCTCTTTGAGCTACCGATGAATAGTCGCTATTCAGTTGCGATATAGGTCGGAATTCCCAACTCCTCCATTAAACCATGCACGTTATAGCAATAAACAAATCCACCGTCACTTCGAAAATATTGACTTTCTCTTGATCGAAATCAGGATACCTTAGCTCCCTTTCCAAGCAAATTTTTCTCGTGCAGTTTTGATGCTAAGAGTTCTGAAGCTTTTTTCTTCCTATGACTCCCGCCCGATTGCGAAATTCTAAAATGGAGGGCCAAAATCACAGTCAGGTGAAATACAGCCACCCCATTGGTTGTGTGATCGCGTGGTTTTAAGAGAGATAAGGGTGAGGATCACCAACTTGTTTCTCCATTTGAATTTTGAGAGGAGGGAGGGGGAAAGTAATTTTGAAGCGATTGTTACCTTATTTACATTTATGCATTATTTACCTTATTATTTTGTTCGCTTTTATTTATAATAAACAATCGAAATTAACTCAGTTAAGACATTTTGATAACATTTTATACAACGAGAGTGAATAATTTAGATTATAAGTTGTAACAATTTTTAAATTATATGACATGACAAATATTCTTTAATAAAAATTTAGTTTTCATTGGAATATACTTGTAATATCATTTAAAAGTTGTTTATAAATTCCGTATGGTAAGAATCTTAATAAATTTTCTCCTCTACCCCCCCCCCCCACCACCACCACACACACACACCATTTAAATCCATAAAATCACAAAACAATAATATTATTCTAGAAAAAGTCAACAAATATAAAAAAAGACCTTTTTCTAGACTTTAAATTAAAAATTTATATAAAAAAAATTACACAAATAATTTTAAAAATACAGAATTTAATGTTTTAACATTAAATGAAAGAAAAAAAAAACTTAAAAATAAATCCAAAAACTTTTATTTAAGTCGCTCCAGGTTCTCTGCCTATAAAATAAATATGAAAGTAAAAAGGTCTTTCTGTTTTTAACCCTTTATGCCCGATGGTACATTAAAGTGCCATTAAAATAACTTGTTATAAAACCAATTTAATACATCGATTAGTAGTTATACTGTTTAGAATGAATTATAGATTTAAAAAAAAACCAATAATTTCTTTTGCCTTTGCATCTTTTTCAGCTTTCTTGACGTTGACAGATTGGGAAGGGGGGGGGGGGAGTTTCTGTTCGGAAATATTTCTATTGTAAGAAATTATATTTGTACATTTTGTAATTCTACAAAATACTAAAAAAAAAAAGATTTTAAATAAAAGATTTGAGGGGAGTTACAAATATTGCACAAAATCCCTATAAATTCAATTTAATTAGTTAATTTTGGCAAAATCCTTCTAAAATGTATTAAATGATTGTCTAAATCTTCTAATGTAGTTTCAAAAATTCACAAAATATGCTTTAGAAGATGAAATTTTCATAAATTCATAATTTGGGACATGACATAGAAGGTAAACTTTCTTTTATAGACATTCGATGTTTATCTTAAAATTCAAGCCTAGTTTCATGACTGCTATTCAAGCCCGCTGCAATGTGTTAATTTGGGGTGGACCCCGATTATGGAAATTTCCTTCGTTTAATTTACGATTAGAAAAGCATGAACTTGTGCATTTATTTTAAAAATCACAATTTTCTCTCTGTTTTTTTTTTTATTATTATTATTTTTATTTTACATATGCAAAAGGAAAAAAAGCATAGTTTGAACAACCTCTCAAGATTTCTAAATTGTTTTTTGAAACATAAAATCATAAATTAATTAATTAATTAATTAATAATAAAAGTGAATTTTAAAATATACACACCTTATATTTTATTTTTTACATTTTAATATTTAAAATATTTTATTGTTGCAGTTTCACAGCTAATTGGCATATTTTAGCGTGCATGATTTGGCACATAATTAATTCCATTCTTCTTGTAACTCTTATACAATTATAACCATAAACAATATTTAGCAATTTATCACCTGGACCCTCCTCAGGGAAACATATTATTAATTTATAATTAAATTCTCAAAATATTAAAATGTTATATTGTCATCGAAAACACACCTGCTTTCATAATTTTTATAACCTTAGCTTACCAGGAAGTGAGCGAAAAATCGATTTAAAAATTCCTGATTTAAATACATGAACCAGGAAACAAAATAACTTAATGTACATACTATTACAAAATTGTTCATATAATATTTTTTGTTCTGTTTATTCTTAATGATTAAAATCGGTTTAAAAACTGACATTATTTTTTAAAATTATTTTCCATTAGGCAAAAATTTTTGAAAGTTTTTAGTATTCTAAGTTAGTTATTAAATTTTTCTATAGAAAAGTGCGAATATTTGTTATATTCTGGATTTTAAAAGTAACATAAGGGGAAAAAAATGCAAGTTTCATTTTTAATTTTCATTAACTAAAAAAGTACTTGCCATATTATTTAAAATTTTTTACAGATTAAAATCGAAATCTTTCATTCACATTTTATGAAAAGTCATCAAAATATCTTGAGTTAATTTCGATGGCTTATTTTAAATGAAACACAAAAAATTCGCTTCAACACATGATTTTTTCTCGGAAAAGGGAGTATTCGACGTTTCCCCTAGCGCTAGAGATTGCTCTCAGAAAAGGACGCGACTCAATGACCAATGGGGTGCTCGGATTTCACCTGACTGTGATTTTGGCCCTCCATTTTAGAATTTCGCCGCCCGATTCAGCGTAGAATGGTCATATTAATATAAGCTGTAGAGAAAAAACTTGACGTGATAGAAGAAAAGTAGTTGCAGTTTTGAAATCAGCACGCTTTTTTGACATAAAAACAGCTGAAAAATCGAAGTGAACAGAAATTGGGATAAAAATTGTTCCCCAGTGTAATCTTTCATAATCGGGAAAATTATGGGGATTACAGAACTTTTCCCCATTAGCCTATAAATAAGCAACGTAGAATGATATGTTATATACACCTTGCCTGAAAAGTTATCTAAATAACAATGCAAGTCTCATCAAAATCTTTCCAGTAGAACTTTTTAAAAAGGCTGATCTTTCATAGTTGTGTTCACTTTATTATAGAACGTTACTTTATAAGCCTATAACTACATAAATTAGAACAATATACAATATACTAAAACCTTTTCTGAAAAATTATCTAACTAACAATGTAAGTCTGATAAAAATCCATCAAGTAAAACATTTCATATAGGCTAATCTTTAATAATCGGATTCAACTAATTGTAGAACTTTTCCCCCTTTCTTGTATAACTAAGCAACGTAAAACGATATATTACACACTAAAAGCTTCCCTGAAAAAAAATTTAACTAACAGAGGAAGTTCCGCAGAAATACCCACACCAGTCTTTTTAAGGAGTCCAATCTTTCATAATCGGGAAAAATCTGATTACAGATCTTTTCCACATAAGTCTATAAATAAGCAACGTCGAATGATATGTTATATACACCTTGTGTGAAAAGTTATCAAACTAACAGAGTAAGTCCCATCAAAATTCATTCCGCAGAAATCAAGCAATATACGGCCGGAACAAAATTCCCATTTGCATTTTATATATATAATAGTTAAACATTTGGAACAACGAGAAAACAAAATTATATTTAATATTTCAATCGCAGAGCTCGTAACAATCTCATTTAATCGTAGAATTTCTTATATCTTTTTATTTAATTAAAGAAGGAGAAAAATTCTGTTAAAAGTTTGTGGAAAAAGTGTAGGGCCATGTTTGAAGCTTTATACATTTGCTTCGTACAGCCCATGCTTTAAAATGGGATAAGCAATACTTTTAAAAACACTGTATCGTAATTTTGCGCAAGAAGTTCATAACAAATAAACAATATCCTTAGAATAAATTTATGCACATTCGAAATATTTCATTTAAAAGACTAATTTTGTTCCTTACAAGTTAAAAAATTTCTTACACTAACAAGTATGCTTCCAAAAGTATATAGCGAAGTTTATTATATCTTTAAATTGCTTATTTGAAAATTTCTTATTATATATTTTTCTTTTTTTCACTTCTAGATTAAAACGTTAAACATTACCGAAAATTACGGCTTTTCTTGTAAAATAAAAATATTAGAGTCACTTCAAAAGCTCTGAGCACATTCTGCTTTCACGCTTTGCTGCAATCGACAAACAAATTCATGTTAAACTTCAGTTTTTTTTTTTTCAAATACAATTTTCTACTTCAATAGGGCAAAATTCTACGTACTAAGTTATGGAAAATGCATTTTAAACTTTTTAACTTATTCTTATACCCCGAAAATAGCATACTGTCTACTTATTTCATGTTTCCTGACTAATTTTATTTGAGTTTCAAGAAAGCATGATATCTGAATATGAAAGAAATCGACAATCAGAAATCTTGAATTCACATTTAAGTAACTAAAACTGTAATAAAACGTAAATAGACTATCTGAATAAAAGAAATAGTATATTATAATTTTTTTCCTCAATCAAAAAGTAATTTCTTTGAGTACATATTGATGTAGAAATCGCAGAAGTCATTGTGAATTTTTCTCTTTCCATTTCTGACTTTCGTCGGTTTCATTTTGCTCTAATTGCTTCTTTATACTTTCAATATCATAATAATTTTTTGTCGATTGAGAGAACTATTTTGTAATTCGAATCAATCTGTTCACTAAATTGTAAAGAGTAGCGACGTTGGTGTGTATTGAGAAGCATATTTGTAATTTGAGAACAGGAAATCAAACTGAATAAAAAACAAGAAAAAAAAACATGCATCAAGCATAGATTATGAAACATTTTCCAACACATTCAGAATAATGAAATAAAACTGCACCGTTTGAAAAATTAAAATATTGCGTCTAACTCAACCATATTTAAAACATATAACAAATTTCGAAACCCGATTTTAGCTGTTCCCCACCTACAATCGGAAAATTATCCGAAATTTTTCAGCAGCCCTGTATATGATATATAGATTTATATCTATTAACTACATGCATGCCAAAATGTAGTTTACTTAAGAAATACATATACTTCAGTTGAAAATTCCCCTATAGCAATTTTCTCTAATAAAGAGAATTGCACATGAATACTTTTCTGCAGCCCTGTATATGATGTATGCAATTTATATATAACGTGTAACATGCAAAAAATTAGTTAAACTGAAGAGCGCATACCGAATTTTAAAACGTACACTCCAGCAATTATTACTCAAATACAGTACTGTAACCAATTTCTTTCGTGTGTGCCTGTCAATGAATACAAAATGCTATAAATGCCATGTTCTAACGTCATCGCAGTGAAATTAAGTGATTTATATCACTTTCAATACATTTGAAATAGCGTAATGTCCTTAAAATACTCTGCAAACAATTTCCTCCATATACCATAATGTAATGGATTTTTTTTCAGTGCCCCTATAAATGAACTATTAATTCTATACATACTTCATATACAACACCAAATATGAATTAGTGACCCTAAATAACCTTTATCAATTGCATGAAAATCCGAGTCTATTTACGGGAGTTAGAGCGTGGACAGATAAACCGAATATATAAACACTTTTCAACTTTGTTGTAAAGTGTTAAAAATATATATTTTGCAGAATCTATAACATATACCGTAAAAAAAAAAAAAAACTGTGTATCTTAATCTAGAAACATATGATATAATCACGAATTAAAATACAATGTGTTCCAAAAATATGGATCCTGGCTTTTACTCCTTAAATATTCATCATCGACATATATTATACATTACAAAGTTAAAGCAAAACAAGTTGGAAATTGCTCGTCAAACGTGGCAAATGAGGTGCGTTCGTACTATAACAAGTTTTATAATTATTTTTTACACCTCATATTGTACTGAATGTATAATTTTTTGCACTTCATAAAGTACATAGTCTTTAACATCATTAAAATGCACTCCCAATAATTTTTTTCCCATTCCCCGAACACTTTTGACTGTCCCTGTAGTTAAACTATACATCCGATTTTCCTAAAATTTGAAATGGCTTGACAAAATTTTGCAACAATTATATCTTTAAAATTTCAGACCATTCGGAAGGCTGTAACATCATTAAAATGAACTTGCAATAATTTTTCCCATTGGCCGTAATGTAAAGAAAAACTTTTGACTGTCCCTGTAATTAAACTATACATCCGATTTTCATAAAATTTGAAATGGCTCGACAAAATTTTGCAACAATCTTATATTTCAAATTTCAGACCATTCGGTTGGGTAGTTTTTGCTCTGTTATATGCGGACAGACAGACGGACGGACTGAACGACGACTATAGGTGTTACGTATTTATATAATTACGAACGCACCTAATAAGGGTTTTCGTTATTTGTGTACGACCCCTGAAACGCGATCATTGGACATGATTTTTCCCCTTTGCGAACGGAAATCCAGGCATCGAAAAATAGTTATGTTAGCATTTATGTATTTCCATATCCCTGCCACTTTTTCTGATAAAATGCTGAAATTTTGTACATGAGCTTATTAGTGTATAGGACACATTTAACTCACTGAGAATTTTTTTGTACGAGGACCTTATAAAAATTAAAATTTTGTATTTCTTCAAGTTTAATCCCCTGAAAATTTTAATCGATTTCATAAAATTCTATACAGTTTGATACGTAACTTTGTGATCTATAATATATATCTCTGATCAATATTTAAGGAATAAAAGCCGAGGTCAAAGTTTCTGAAGCACCCTGTGTACAATAACCTTCACCGAGTTACGCAATATTAAGAAAAGCGTTTCTTATCTCTAGAAGCCACAGAAACCAGTACACTTTTATTAATTTAAGAATCATTTGTAAAACCAAAGGTTCTTTTTTTTGCCTGTGATTTTAGGAAAAGGATGCTGAGCCCTTTTTACAGTGTATTAATCAGTTTTCTAAAACCAGAATATCGGTTTCTAAGTTCATGTCATTTTTTTGTTTTTTGTTTTTATTTTGAATCTATATATTGCAATCGTTTTCAGCTCACAGACTATCAAAGCCTGAGAGCTAATGTGCCTGCATGTTCTGTATGTATATACGTAACGCGATAACTCTTGACAGAAATATCCGATTTGCTTCAAATTTTGGATATAGGTTGATTCTGATAAGGCGCTTCACTGATTAGTTCTGGGGGTTCATTGGTAAAGTATAAAGCGGGGAATGGGTGGCTAATCCTTTCTTAATTTAGTTAAATGGATTTTTTATGCAGAATTATCCAATTTGGTTTAAATTTGGTACACAGGTTTATTCTGAGAAGGCGCTACCCTGATTAGTTTGGAGGTTCTTTTTTCTCCGTTAAATTATATTGGTTTGTGTTATAACAAAAACTTTTTTATAATATTTATTTTTTACCGTTTTGCTCAAAAAGAGTGAGTTCTATTTTATGAACAATAGACATAAATAAGAGTATAATATATAATTAGTGTGAATATTCTGTGAGCTCAATGCCATAAGTTTAATTGGGAACTTTTCTTTTTATTAGAATAGTTACTGATCTAAATTAAACTGTTGGGTACAGAAACTAATGAAATGTGTGTGTTCTAGGTGCTTTATAAAGTGAATAAGAAAAAAAATCTCGATTGATTTATCTCTAAATATCGCTGCGAAGAAAAAAACCCACAGTTAACTCAGAATTCTAGATAAAATTTTAGTAGGTTAAAAAAATGAAAATTATAGATAAATGAGTTCTGCAAATTTTAAAATGCTAGTAATAAGCTACAGGGGATAAAAACTGCCAGTCAGTTGTTACGTCAGTGCGGAATGTTGGCATAAGAACATTGTACATTCTGCTGCAATATTCAACGAATGGAAACTCGGTTATTGATGTTACCGTGACTATCAGGCATCATATGAGTCGTCCGGTTGTGATTCATATAACATTGCAACGGCGTGTGTGATGATGCTACGGCAGCACCAGTTGACTGGCAGTTTCATTATCTGTACCAAGCAATGCTCATGTATACCAAAATTATCGAAGCTAAAATTAGCTGTAAAAATATGACGCTGCCTCCCAGACTAGTACTGGTGCCTGTTGGTGCCAATCAAGGGATTTATAACTATATCTTTACTTCTACATACTTATCAAATAGATAGTATGTACAGGTCGATCTGTACATACAGGTCGATTGGAAAATGTCTGGCCAAAATTTAAAGGGGGTTAGAGGGGACGAATATAAAATGATTCGCAGTACAATGCGTTTCGGGAAATATCGCGTGAAAGTAGTAAAGGGCGCTGTGTAGGCACTCGAAACAAGCCGCCAGTGCAGGGAGCTGGCATTCGCCGCTGGGATTTTATACAGCATGTGGCGATTCACGAATGCTGAATTAGCAGGTATACATCCGACGCACGGAACTGCGAAGAGAAATGGGAGAGTTGTGCAAAAGTTGCACAGAGAACGATTTACAAAGAGAGCTCAGCACTCTTTCGAGCGAGTGCACATACAGCTTCGCGAAAGCGGGTCTTTCAATGCCAGCAGACTTGATGTGGGCAGGCTTCGCTCGGCGAGAACAATGCGAGTGGAAAATGTCTTACGCGAGATTGACCACAATCCTTCCACAAATACGAGAGCTGTTTCCCGTATTCTGTATGGGAGACAATCACTTGTATGGGAGATTTCGCATGGTGAAGGTATGCACCTATACTGTTTTCAAAGGGTTCAGCATTAATGCGGGCAGATTTTCCTCTCCTTGCAAACTTTTCACAATGGTACTTGCAACAGGCTGCTGTAAAGCTCGACTTCTGCATACGTGTTATTCACGGATGAGACAACGTTCACTCGAGAGGGTATGTTTAACAGTCATAATGTTTACGTTTGAGATTGTGATTACAACGAATCTTTTCATATTTGTACCCTCTAACACACTATATTTGTTGGCCAGACATTTTCCGATCACCCTGTAAATTTAAAATATAGTTTATGAAAAACAGATCTATGCATATGGATCTTAATACAATTTAAACGTCAAATATTATATACGTGGAATTCAAAATAAAAAAGTGACTTGCAAAACTGGCTTTGAGGCATGTGATCTGCAGATTCATTAATTACATACGTATCGTCGCCTCATGAAAATGGAAAAAAAAGTTGTAAGTCCGAAATCAAGCAACTTTTAACGCTATTATAGTAAAGTGTTTTTTTTTTTTTTAAATTTTACTTCTAAATGAATTGTTTTATAGCTTATTATTTGTGAACTTGAAATATGTTACAAAATGTTTATTCCAATACTAGTATACGAAAACCAACGATGTAATATATATATTTATTTATTTCAAAACTTGGTGTTTATACGTTAGCCGTAGCAGATAAAAAAATCTCCAAATCCCATTGTCATCATTTCTATGCCACTGATTTTATTTAAAATAAAATTGTTTCACTCATTTAATTTTTAAAAACACAACTTTCATTCAAAATACATACTTCTAAAATGCCTATTATTGGATACATAAACATACTTTCACTCATTTAGTGTAAAACACAAATAAACAAACCAGTGGCATGGCGTCCGGTCATCGCTGGATGCGGCGATGACCAAGCAATATTTTAAAACTCTTAATAAGCTTTTAAAACTCTACGATCCAGTTTTAGCAGAACATTTGGAGTTCATGTATAAGTGAAGGTAAGATTCAAACTTTCTTTTTTGAACATTCTACCATTGAATTTTAGAGTTAATAATTTTTCACCACAAACTTAAATAATTGCGATGACCACCGAAAATTTTCACGCCACGCCACTGAAACAAACAAATAAATGAAAAATAATATTATAAACTAAAACATTGTATTTCAACATCAAAGCCTTGTTTCTAATTTACACATTCGAAAAAAAAATGCTGTGGGGAAATAAAAATGCTTTTGTCGAGGTTTGCTAACATAAAAGTGCAAAAACGTTTTAGGATATTAGTTGACTTCGCTCCTCAAAATAAATGAAACAGATTTAAAATCCTCCTTGACCATATTTATCTGAAAAATAATTATAACAATAATGAAAAATCATGCGTACGGCATAGATTATTAAACATTTTCGAACGCATTCAGACTACTATAACAATACTTCACAATTTACTAAGGTGCAAGATTCTAAATGAAGAAAACACAGTTTCTGCTATTACCACAAACAGTCGTTAAAATATAATTTTTTTTGGTACAGTCCTGTAATATGATCTACATATATGTATACAAACTACATAGTGTGCTAAAAGTTACTTTAGTTAAACACATAGCACAGTTTCGCCAATAAACGGTTGTTATTGGGACTTTTGTATGACCCTGTATATGATCTACGCAATTTATTAAATACACCAAGTGATATTTTAAAACATAATTCAATTTTAAAATGCATACCATAATTGAAAACACACGTCCAGAAAATATTGTTCGTATACTTTAATAGTTCAGTTATTGCTCATTTTCTTCTACAACCAAATTCTTTTGTGTGTAACAATGAACGATAAGTTCCATGAACAATGAACGATAAGTTCTCTGCATGCCATATTCTGTAGAAAGAACCTTGTAGTACACTTCAATGATGTATATCATTATCAATATGTTTAAAATATTGTAATATCAATAAAATACACGGCAAACGAATTTTGCGCATAGACCGTAATGTAGCGGAATTCTTTTGAGTGGCCCTGTAAATGAACAGATAATGCGATACACGTCATCTTCAATATCTGGACATGCCACAGTCATACCCAATAACATCTATCAATTTCACAGCAAAGAAATTATATTTACGCAAGTTAGAGCACGGACAGACAAACCGAATTCATAAACACGTTTCAACTATGTTGGAAGTGTTAAAAATGCATAATTTTCATTAGAAATATTTTTCCTCTACATAATTTATCAAAAATAGTTTTACAAATTCATGACAGTTTATCGGCAATTCTGATTTTCCTTTACCTTTTATTTCGTCCCAATATTTTAATCTGTTTCTTCCCCTGATCTGAGAATTTTGAATCATTTATAAAGGAAAAATTATGTTAAAAGACGACGAAAGAAATATAACTGCTGAATCTGACTTATCTACTGAAACTTTTAACTCCAAGAAAGAGAAATGTTGTGAAAAGTTTTTTACCGATTCTAAAGCTAGGATAGAAAAAAATACAGAATTTATTCTATTATTCATTTTATGTTATTTCGAAAACATTTTCTGCGAGACCAAAAAATCTGAATAAAAATATTTTACAGACTTCACTTAAGGTGTTGAGTAAATAAGATTTAAAAAAAGTTTTTATTGCGTAGTAATATTGCACAGGTGACCTAATCAAGAACTGTAACACATTTTTATTTGAATTAGCAGGAAACGCTTAACCTTTTTAGGTGCGTTCGTAATTATATAAATACGTAGCACCTATAGTCGTCCTCTGGTCTTTCATCTGTCTGTCCGTATATCCGCATATGACAATGCAAAAGCTGTCAACCGAATGGTTTGAAATTTAATATATACAATGGTTACAGATTTTTTTTCGATTCATTTCAAATTTTATGAAAATCGAATAAAAACTTAAAAAGATATTAATAAAAGTTTTCTTCATTCTATTAAATCCTATCATGCGTAATTAATTCAATGATATCCCGTGATAGGTAAGGATTCTCGGTTGCCATGGTGATTAGGTACTATTTGAGATGAAGTCATATTATTTCCGTATTACTGAATTTAATCTATATATATATATATATATATGTAATAATAAGAATTTTTCGCCATTTTTACCTTAACTAAATTATTCCAAATTCTTAGAATATCTACCTTTATTCCCTGTCTTTTTATAATATCTTAAAAATCAATTCTATTTCAGTCCCACGCCTTTAATAAGCGCATTCTTTTATTTCTTATTCTAAAAACCTTAATCTGTTAAAAGCGACACTTCTCTGTAAAAACTTCTAATCTATTCCTTCATATTAGAGACATTAAATTTTTATTTCTTTAGACTGTTTCTTAATACCATTTTTATTTTTATTAAAATTATTATTCGATATCCCAGCACTCCTTGCAAGTAATTCCCGCGTCTAAACTGGTTCACCTTTCTGTTTCTCCGCTGTTGATAAAGAGTACCGATATTACGTAATTTACTGGCAAGTTACTGGTATTAAAAGATATTACACAGACCTGGAGAGCAGATTTTGTACTTTTTTTTTTTGTCTTGCCTGATAAATCCATGTCACCGGGAGAGTTTTTCTTCAATTAGATATGCGTCTCTAATAATCTAACTTCCTAAATCTATTCTTAAGACCGTAACATGGCCCAAATATCGGTAAGAAGGACAACCGGTGGAATTGTTCGTCAATATGGGAAGTGTAATAAATTATTTGATGAAAAATGCAGCTTCTTTTATATTTACGGGAAAACTCCCAATGCATTCACGATATGGTCTTCAATTGTGACTAGAAATTACGACTGCAAGTTTGTGATTCATCGGGTTGATGATGTGTGATTGGTGTATTTCACTAGTTTTATCGACATGGTTTACACATACTTGGAGTAGTATTTCATATATAATCGTAATAAATTTTGTATTTAGGTATTTCTGCATAAGAGTTCAACATCTATTGCACCATGATTTGAATATTTATAAAACTAGTTAGACATACAATTTCCGACTATAATTTAAATTCCACCTTTAAGGGTTAATTTGAAACGATTAACACTTATGTCCCGAATTATATATCAGAAATTCGCTCCTCTTCAATAATTACCTTCGTTAATGTCTGAAGATATCCAAAACAACTTATTTAATAAGCTAGCTTAAAAATAAATTATTTCACTGATTTCATTTTTAAAAACACAACATTTATTTAAAATACATATTTCTAAAATGCATATTATTACATACATATACGGTCTTTCGCCCATTTACTGTAAAATACAAAAAAATTAACAATGATAAACTAGATAATAAATAATGATAATAACTGACTAGATAATAAATAAATAATGATAAACTAGAGAACCGGAATTCTGCTTTTTCAGAATTTAGTATCGCCCCAGGCATTTCCATTACTTCATTTTCTTCTGATGGACTGGTGGCTTCTATTATTATGAAACAGCCATTATAAATGAAGCGTTTGATGAAGATGAAAGAATAGCCGTAAAAAGTTAGAACTCTGATTTTCTGGTCAGAATGGGGGGAAAAATGGCCATAATTTTTTCTAACACATCATTTATAATGGCTGTTTCATAATAATAGAAGCCACCAGTCCACCAGAAGAAAATAACTCGGTTAAGCGGGACTCTACTTCAGTACAAAATATATTTCAATTTTAAGACTTAAAGAACACGTTTTATTTTTTGTAAAATGACGTCATTCGCATCCGCTTAAGAATTCCACATTTACGATCTACTCTTAAACATCTACAGTAAAGTATGCATAGCACATCACTATCGCGAAATAATGCACAAATGCAGCAAAAAGATTCAGTCTTTCAAGAAAATCGACCAAAAAAAAAAAAAAAAAAAAAAAAAAAACGGCTATTTAATGATTCATAGATACTTAAAATTAAATATAGTTTATGATAGCTCCATTGTTTTAACAGAAATCATTTGTTTATATTTTTTTCAAAATAGCATGTATTTTAATTACATTTTCTTCCGGTTGTTATGAGAAAAGGGCAACAAAAATATGTAATTACTATTTTAGAACTATTTTTCCTTTACTTTCTACAGAAATGGAGTTCTTCCGTTGCCAATATTAAGCAAATGGCTCTAAAAACTACAAAAAAAAAAAAAAAATTATATTTCAAAAATAAATGGAGATATAGTTTTTAAACAAAATGCATTTAAAAGAACTTTTTTTTTTCCAATACGACGGAATAAAAATCGGAAATGTGCGATGCTTAAAAGTTTAAAAAATGCTGTAGAGTATTTAATCGCACAATGAAACATCGGCTTTTGTTTTACGGCTGGCTTATACATAGTAACGTTATTTTTTGAAGACGACACAAAATAAGCTGGGAGAAAGAAATAGCATACCGTACCGGCGGCTAATAATACCATAAACCAAAACATTGTATTTCAACACCAAAGCATTGTTTCTAATTTACACATGCGAAAAATAAAATGCTATAGGAAAAGAAAAATGCTATTGGCAAAATTTGCTAACATAAAAGAATAAAAATGTTTTTGGATATTAGTTAACTTCGTCCTGAAAATAAATAAAGCAGATTTGTAATCCTCCTTGTCCTGCCCACATTTATCTGAAGCGGAAATGTAAAAATGCAAAATTTTTCTTACAAATATTTTTCCTTAATATAATTTATCCAAAATCGTTTTAAAAATTCATGACAGTTTATCGGCAATCCTGATTTTTCTTTACCTTTTATTGCGGCAAAATATTTTATTCTACTTCTTCCCTTGATCTGAGAATTTTGAATGATTTATAAATAAAAAATTATGTCAAAAGACGGCGAAAAATATATAACTGCTGACTCTGACTTCTTTACTAAAACTTTTAACACAAAGAAAGAAAAATGATATGAAAAGCTTTTTACCGATTTTAAAACAAAGTTAGAAAAAAAAATATCCGAATTTATTTTATTATTCATTATATGTTATTTCGAAAATATTTTCTACGAGTCCAAAAAATCCGAATAAAAACATTTTATAGACATCACTTAAGGTGTCGAGTGAATAAGATTTAAAAAACTTTTTATTGCATAGTAATATGGCAGAGGTGGCCTAATCAAGAACTGTGACACATTTTTTTTGAATTAGCAGAAAACCCTTAAACTTTTGAGTTGCGTTCGTAATTATATAAATACGTAGCACCTATAGTCGTCGTCTGGTGTCCATCTGTCTGTCCGTATGTCCGCATATAACAATGTAAAAACTACCCAACCGAATGGTTTGAAATTTAGTATATATAATCGCTGCAGAATTTTGTCGAGTCATTTCAAATTTTATGAAAATCGAATCAAGGCTTAAAAGACATTAATAAACGTTTTCTTTATTCTATTGAATCCTATCATACATAATTAATTCAACGATATCCCATGATATATAATGATGCTAGGTTGCCATGGTGATGACGTCCTATTTAAGATGGAGTCCTATTATTTCCTTTTTCCTGAATTTATTATATAGAATCGTAATAAATTTTGTATTCATGCATTTTTACACAAGAGTGAAACAGATATTCACCAAGATCTTAATATACATTAAACTAGTTACAGGACGAGCGGTTCATTTGCCACGTTTGACTTCTAATTTTTTTTTTTCTTTTTCTTTTTTTTTTTTTTTTTTTTTTTTTTTTAAGAAATAACTATTGAACCAAAAAAATTATTTAATAAAATATATGTATTTTTGCGTGGCTTTTATTGAGTTTCCTTTATCAAGAAGACTGTCAACTTTGAAAAGAATAAGGCATCTACTATAGATACGAATTTTTGTTTTTGATTCTTGATAAAATTAAAAAAATAATCAAAATAGGGTGAAGCCCCCAGTAACTGACACCTTAGAGATTCTTTCTTGTTCAATACACTATTACAAAGTTTTGAATCTATTTTATACTTATCTTTGTTTTCAAAAGTATAACAGAGATACATTACAAAATTATTGTTGAAGAAATTTTGAAAAATTGTACTTTTTATTACCAAAAATTAAATTATTTTTTCATAAATATTGTCAATAAATTCAATAACTGACACCACTCCTATTTTGAAAATCAATTACTTACACATCTATTCTATACTAATATTATAAAGAGGTAAAAATTCTTTATTTGTAGGAGGTAAGCTCTGGAACTACCGAACCGATTCCAAAAGTTATCGTATCAAAATGTTGTTGTTAGTCCAACTTAGAGCATAGGCTATATCTTACGTCCGTGCCACTGGCCAAAAGAAGGTTCAGGAGCAAAAAACGTTCTAAAAATGCGATTTTTGTGTTACTGAAGAGCCTAGAAACATGAAATTTAGAGTGGTAGTTACTTATGAGATACTAATGATCTCTAAGAACATTTCTTAAAAAAATCAAAATTAAAAATTGGTGAAAATGCGGGAAAATCGTTCTAAAAAACGTTCTAAATGGCGATTTTTACGCAATTTCAGGAAGTACCAAACCGATTTCAAAAATAATGGTGTCAAAATGATGGTGACAACCCTTGCTCCAACATAGGCTACATTTTATGTCGGTGCCAGTACCCTTAAAGGGAGTGCAGGAGCAAAAAATTGTTCAAAATTGCGATTTTTGTGTTACTGAAAGGCCCAGATACATGGAATTTGGCATGGTTGTTACTTATTAGATATAAATGATCGTCAAGAACATTTCTTAAAAAAATCGAAATTTAAAAGAGGTGAAAATGCGCAAAAAGCATTCTAAAAAACGTTCAAAATGGCGATTTTTACGCAATCTCAAGAAGTACCAAACCGATTTCAAAAATAATGGTGTCAAAATGATGGTGACAACACCTGCTCCAATATAGGCTACGTTTTATGTCGGTGCAACTACCCCTAAAAGGGATGCCGGAGAAAAAAAAAGTTCCAAAATACGATTTTTGTGTTTCTGAAGGGCTTAGAAACATGAAATTTAGAATGTTAGTTACGTATCAAATATAAATTATCTCCAAGAACATGTCTTAAAAAATTCGAAATTTAAAAGGGGTGAAAATGCGCAAAAAGCGTTCTAAAAAACGTTCTAAATAGCGATTTTTACGCAATCTCAAGGAGTACCGAACAGATTTAAAAAATAATGGCGTCATAATGATGGTGACAACCCTTGCTCCAATATGGGCTACATTTTATGTCGGTGCAACTACCCCTTGTTAAAACTCCCCCCTTTCTTTCTGTTTGACTTGGCGAAAATTAATCACCGCCAAGAATTATGGTAACCCTATTTTTTACTTTACTATTTTTCAGTTTGTTTATTAAGGTAGATGTAATTTAAATTCTGAAGCGAGCGATCTCCGCTATATGAGATCTGAACCAGGATTGCCTGGTAATAATAATAAATATATTAATATTCAATTCTTCGAGCTTTAATTATTTGAGTGCTGATTTACTTTCAATGAGTAAAAATCGTTCTGTTGATTTATCATGAATAGATAAAATTGTTCCGCATATCATTTATTTGAATTGACGTGACATATTTCTGATTCGAAGTAAATACTTTCGACTGTGTTCTGTGAAATACCTCATGCTGGCTAACCGCGTCAGCATGTCTGGACTGACGATGGAATATTTTTTCTTCTGATTCTGAAAGCTTGAGGTAAGCTATTTTTTTATTGTTGATTAATTGAAAGCAAATATGTCAACTACTGTTAATATTGATACTTTAAAAAAGAAAAGAACTGGATTACGTACACAAACGACAAAATTGTGTACAAAAATAAGCACAACTCTTGAAGACGATTCACTGACATTAGAAAATAAGCTGGATTTATTAAACATTTGTAAGGACCAGTTAAATGACAAATATGAATTATTAAAAAAATTAAACTCTGATATCCAGGATATTATTGCCGATGACGATTTTGAGAAAGAAATCGAAAGTTCCGAAACCTATAGTGAGAAAATAATCGAATCTCGTTATAAAATAATGAAGTTCTTAAATGAACATAACTCCCAAAATCAGAATAATACTTTTCAAATTTTTATGAAAAATGAATCCGGTTCTCAAAACGGAAATTTAGAGCGATCTATGAAATTGCCGAAGCTCACTATAAATAAATTTTTTGGTGACAGCAGTTCCTGGTTAGAATTTTGGGGGCAATTTTCTAATGCAATTGAAAAGAATTCCAATTTAACTCCTATTGACAAATTTGTCTATTTGAAATCTCTTCTTGGAGGTAGTGCATATAATGCTGTTGCAGGATTTTCGCTTTCTGAGGAAAACTTTAAATCTGCAGTGGATTTGTTAAAGACTCGCTACGGTCGTGACGACCTAGTCATCAACGCACATATGAATAAACTGTTAAATTTAAGACAGGTAAAGAATGCTTCTAATGTTAGAGAACTTCGGGAACTGTATGACAGTTGTGAAATACAAATTAGAAATTTAAATTCTCTCGGAGTTACAGCAGGAAGTTATGGTCATCTCCTATGCCCTATTTTATTAAAGTTGATACCTGCTGAAATGGCGTTAGATTTTAATCGTAAAAGAACCGATGGTAAAAAAATGGAAGTCGAAGAGCTTCTTTCTTTCATTAAAAACGAAGTACAATCGCGAGAATCTACTATGGCACTCCAGAGCTCTGAAAATAGTTTTAGTGCTAAAAAAGAAAAGAATAAATACAATAACAGTTATAAACATTTTAGCAACTATAAACGCGACATTCCTTCAGCCTCTGCATTGGCTACTAACGTAAAAAAATGTTTGTTTATTTTGTGACAATGAACATGATTCAAAATTGTGTAAAGTTTGTACTATTCCTCAAAAACGGGATAAATTATGTATGCAAGGATGTTGTTTCACTTGTTTCAAAAAATTCCACGTCTCGTCTAAATGTAAATCGAATTTAGAGCCATGTAAATTTTGTAACGGAAATTTTCATCATTATTCGATTTGTTTAAAAAAATCTCAATCAACAATTCCAAAAGAAATCGAATCAGCTGACACAATTATTAGTTCGATATCTTATTGTAAAAATGAAAATGAAAATTCTTTTAAAGAGGTTATATTACAAACATCTTGCTTAAATGTGGAATCTGAAAAAACTCTGAGCTTGCATTATGCTTATATGATTTGGGGAGTCAAAGGTCATTCGTCACAGAGCAATTAGTATCAAAATTAAATCCCCGAATTATTCGTCAAGAAAAACTTCAAATTTATTCTTTTGCAGCTGTTAAACCACAAATAAAAACATTTAATGTTGTGCAATTAAAATTATGCCATGTTGAAAACAAATCGCGTTTCATATTTATCGAGGCTTTAGTCACAGATGTAATTTCAAACGTTAGGATTCCCCCCCCCCCCTTCTCTCCATATAGATAAAAAATAAACTGGCACCTTTTAAATTAACAAATGCTGTTGCATCATCCCATTCTAATGTAAATGTTCTTATTGGAGCGGATTATTTTTATCAAATCTGTTACGATAGAGAAATAAAAAAAATAACTAAATCTCTCTTTTTATGTGATAGTTTATTTGGATATTCGCTTTGTGGTTTTTATGAAGATGAAAAAAGAAAAAAAATGGAAAGTGCTTCTGTTTTAAATCTGTGTGTTTCAACTCCAGTTGGGGAAGATTTGAATTTTTTATGGGAAATCGAATCTTTGGGTATTACGCAATCAAATGATAATATTTCTGATGCAGATAAGGAAATTGTGAATAAGTTTGAGAATAACTTAAAATTCGTAAATAATAGATATGAAACTAGGTAAGAATGGGTAAGAATGGTAAGAATGGTTTTCGATGCTTCTTCTAAAGAAAAACATTTAAATTCTCTGAATGACTGCTTGTATCCAGGTCCGAATCTTAACCCGAACATTCTTAATGTAATATTTAATTTCAGAAAATTTAATGTTGCATTTAGCGCTGACTTAGAGAAAGCGTTTTTGCAAATTGGGATAACAGAGGAAGATCGGGATTATTTAAAATTTTTGAGATTTACACGAGCTACTTTTGGGGTAACTTGCAGTCCCTTTCTTTTGGCTGCAATGATTAAATCCCATATACGTAAATATGTTGATCATCTTGAAGTTGTTAAGATTTTGGACTCTTCTTTTTCTGTAGATGATTTGATTACGGGGTCAAAATCTGATGAAGACGCTTATTATCTATCTTCAACAGCTTCGCATATTTTTAAAGAGGCTAGCATGAATTTGCGAAAATTCAATACTAATTCTGTCAAACTTAGAAAATTATGGAAAGAAAATAAATTATGTGACTCAGAAGAAAATCTGAATAATTCTTTTAAAATTTTGGGATTATTATGGGATATTAATTGTGATATATTACGTTTTGACGTACAATCCTTTCCTGATGATTGGAAATTTAATCCATCGAAACGCGTTGTTCTTAAAGCTATGTTAAATTTCTTTGATCCTATTGGATTCATTGCACCATTTTCTGTTCGTATGAAAAGTTTGCTACAGGAAACATGGAAAAGGGGTTTGGAATGGGATGAAAAATTCCCTAATGATTTAAAAATTGAATGGGAAAATTGGTGTGCAGAAATCGAACATTTACATAAATTTGAGGTACCCCGCAAATATTTTCCACAGGGTTTAGACTTTTCGGACCCAATCGAAATTCATATATTTTTAGATGCTAGTCCTAAGGCTTATGGGGCCGTAGCTTATTTTCGATGTACCACAAGTGATAATAAAATTATGACTAGTCTTATTTGGGCAAAATGTCGAGTCGCCCCGATTAAATGTTTGACAATTCTTCGGCTTGAATTAATGGGGGCATTAATAGCTGCAAGGATGTCTAAATATCTGAAAAGTGCATTTAATTTTCAAAATTTGGAAATTCATATCTGGTCAGATTCCACAATTACGTTACATTGGATCAAGGGATCAGCCATGGATTGGAAGCCCTTTGTGGCTATAGGGTTGTAGGGTTGTAGAAATACATATGTATATATGGTTGTAGAAATACAATCTTTAACTGATCCCAGAATATGGAAATATATCCCGGGTAAGGATAATCCTAGTGATCTTCTTACTCGAGGCGAAAATTTACATAACCTCATAGAAAACAAATTATGGTATTGCGGTCCTGACTGGTTGTCATTACCAAAGGACAGTTGGCCGAAACCTGAAAAGATAACTTTTAATGAATATATTTTGAACGAAAGAAAATCAACAAATTTGAGTTCTACTCAATTATCTTGTACAGTAGGTGTTGTACCTCCAGAGTCTTTGTTAAAATTAGAAAATTTTAGTTCTCTTTCCAAATTACTTAATATCACAGCCTGGATCTTCAGATTTATAAATAATATCAATAGATCGAAACCTAAAATTTCAGGTGAGCTCACAGCTCAAGAAATTGAAAAGGCAGAATTTTATTGGTTAAAACAAACCCAGTTATCTGTCTTTAATCGTGAAATTGAGTTACTAAAAAAGGAAAGCCCATCGATAAAGATTCAACCTTGTATAGTCTGAATCCAAAATTGGATGAGAATGATTTGTTAATTTTATCTGGTAGATTACAATTTTCAGAATTATTTCAAAGGGAAAAGCACCCTTTTATACTTCCATATGGGAGTGCTTACACCAAATTGTTAATTCGAAATGCCCATGAAAAGGTTTTCCATTATGGAATTGCAACAACTTTAGCTCACTTACGAGAAAATTATTTTATAATTAGAGGACGAAAAATGATAAAATCTGTACTGAAAAACTGTCTTAGTTGCACAAAATTTAAAGCTTCTCCTGGGAAGCAAGAAATTGCCCCATTACCTAGAGATCGTATTACTGAATCACCACCCTTCTATACATGTGCTGTAGATTTTGCAGGACCTATTTATGTCAAAGCAAAAACTGGCCAAGAAAAGGCCTATATAGTTCTTTTCACGTGCGCAGTCACTAGAGCTGTGCACCTCGAATTATATACCAATTTAACGACAGAAACTTTCCTTTTATCATTTAAACGATTTATCTCTCGTAGAGGAATTTGTCGAACGATCAACAGTGATAATGCGAAAACATTTATAAAAGCTGATAATTTACTCAGAGAAGTTTGGAGCCGAATATCGAAAGAGGAAGTTTTACGATATTTTAATAAAAAATAGAATCATATGGAAATTCATTATTCCAAGAGCCAGTTGGTGGGGCGGTTTTTGGGAACGTATGGTACGTTCGGTGAAAACTCCTTTGAAGAAAGTTCTCGGAAGATCTTGTCTCTCATATGAAGAAATACAAACCACTTTAACTGAAATCGAAGCAATGATTAATGCTCGCCCTTTAACTTATGTTTATGAAGAAAACAGTGAACCGCTTCCACTTACTCCTTCACATTTCCTGATCGGCAAGCGAATAAATTCTCTACCAAATTTTTATTGTGTTACTGAACCTAAATCGAATAGAATAACGATAACAAAAATATTGAAATATCGAGAGCAAGTTTTAAACCATTTCTGGAAACGTTGGAGGGAGGAATATTTGCTAGAACTGCGTTCTGCCAATTTTTCAGTTCCTGTCAAAGCTCCGACTAAATTCGAGATTGGTGACGTTGTGTTAATTAATGAAGATAAAACTCATGTGGAAATGCGGCAGAATTACAGAGCTCTTTTTAGGAAGAGATTCGAAAGTTAGATCTTGTGCTATACAAACTGAATCTGGATTGATAAAAAGACCGGTCCAACTCATTCATAAACTGGAGCTCGACATTATGGACTAATTTTTTGAACTTTTCATTTTTAAGAACATTTTGTTTACATTTTCATTTTTTAACTTTTTCTAATCTAGTATTTTGTATATTTTAGTTTCAGTAGTTGTTCCTGTGAAAACAGAATTAATTGTATGTCTCATTATTGTAAGTATGTTCTAACTTTTAATTGTCTTATTGATGTAATTTGAAATCTTTGATAAAAATTTAGTTTGAATGATGAACAATAGTAATTGTTCATCTGGGGGCAGTGTGTTAAAACTCGCCCCTTTCTTTCTGTTTGACTTGGCGAAAATTAATCATCGCCAAGAATTATGGTAACCCTATTTTTTACTTTACTATTTTTCAGTTTGTTTATTAAGGTAGATGTAATTTAAATTCTGAAGCGAGCGATCTCCGCTATATGAGATCTGAACCAGGATTGCCTGGTAATAATAATAAATATATTAATATTCAATTCTTCGAGCTTTAATTATTTGAGTGCTGATTTACTTTCAATGAGTAAAAATCGTTCTGTTGATTTATCATGAATAGATAAAATTGTTCCGCATATCATTTATTTGAATTGACGTGACGTATTTCTGATTCGAAGTAAATATTTTCGACTGTGTTCTGTGAAATACCTCACCCCTAAAGGGGATGCAGAAGCAAAGCAACGTACGAAAATACGATTTTTGTGTTTCTGAAGGGCCTAGAAACATGAAATTTAGAATGGTAGTTACTTATAAAAAGATATAAATGATCTCTAAGAATATTTCTTAAAAAATTCGAAATTTAAAAGGGGTGAAAATGCACGAAAAGAGTTCTAAAAAATGTTCAAAATGGTTATTTCCACGCAATCTCAGAAAGTACCCAACATATTTCAAAGTAATTGTTGGAAATTGATGATGACAGCCGTTGCTCCAACATAGGAATCGAATTTTCTAAAAAATCGAAATTTAAAAGGGATGAAAATGAGCGAAAAGCGTTCTAAAAAACTTTCTAAATTACGATTGCTACGGAATCTCAGGAAGTACAAAACCAATTTGAAAAATAATGGTGTGTAAACGAAGGTGACAGCCCTCGCTCCAACATAGGCTGTATTTCATGTCGTTGCCACTACCCCAAAGGGGATTCAGGAGCAAAAAACGATTTAAATTGCGTTTTTTTTTTGTAATACTACAGGGGTTAGCAACTTGAAACTAGGCATGGTAGTTACTTATAAGATATACATGATCTCTAAGAAATTTTCTAAATAATTGGAAATTTAAAATGGACGAAAAACGTTCTAAAAAACGTTCTAAATTGCGATTTCTATGCAATCTCTGAAAGTTGCGGTTGCATTTTAAAAAACGCTCTAAATTGTGATTTTTGTGATACTGAAGGGGCTAGCAACTTGAAATTTGGCATGGTAATTACTTAATTTATGCGATGTAAATGCTCCCTGAGGAGAGTTCCTTGAAATTTAAAAGGGGTGAAAATGAACGAAAAGCGTTCTAAAAACGTTCTAAATAGCGGTTTCTACGCAACTTCTGGAAATATAAACCGATTTCAGAAGTAACGGTTTCAAATTGATGGTGACAGTCCCCGCTCCATCATAGCCTATATTTTACGTTGTTATCACTACCATCTGGGGGTTACAGGAGCAAAAAATGTTCTAAATTGCGTTTTTTGTGTTAGTGAGGGGGGAAATTAAAATTATCATTTTTAAATCATTTTAAATTTGTAAGGGTAATTACTTCAAAGATGCAAATGCTTTCAAAGAATTGTCGAAAGAAAATTCCAAAATTAAAAGGATGAAGTGAACAAAAAGCGTTCTATAAGCGTTATAAGTTACGATTGTTATGCAATCGTATGAAATACGATACCGATTTCAAACATAATGGTTGCAAATTGATGGTGACAGAACCTGCTCAAACATAGCTATATTTTATGTCGGTGCTACAACCCCAGAGGGTTGCTGGAGCAAAAAACTTTCTAAATTGTGATTTCTACGATACTGAAGAGGCTAGAAACTTTAAATATAGCACGGTAGTTACTTATAAAATATAAATGTCCTCTAAGAACGGTCGAAAATAAGTTCTAAATTAAAAAGGGGTGAAGCGAAGGGAAGGAGCGAAAAGCATTCTAAAAGAGTCCTAAATTACGATTTCTATGGAATCTCAGGAAATAATAAACCGATTACAGAAATTATTGGTTGCGAATCAAGAGTGATAGTCCCTGATCCTATACAGGCTATATTTTATGCCAGTGTCACTACCACCTGGTTGGCAGGAACAACAAGAAAGCCTTTAAAAACGTCTAAATTCCGTTTTCTATAGAATATTAGGAAATACATTCAGATTTCAAGGTTAATGTTGGCAAATTAATAGCGACAGTCTCTGTTTCAACATTTTTCGGGACATTCTATTTCAACTCTGTTTCGGCATTACATGTTGGTGCCATGAACACCAGAGAGGTGGTAAACTGTTAGACAAGAAACTATGAATTTGACATGGTGGTTAATTTTAAGATGTAAATGTGTTAAGATAGTTTCTAAAAAATTCAAATCTTCAAATGAATACTGACATTAGCGTATGAAATGAGCGTAAAAGACTCAAAATACTTTTTAAATTATCATTTATTTGGAATTAGTTTTAGTTCTTCTTATTAATTAAAATCTTATTTCTGTCTATTTCAGTTTCATAATGAAGATTAGTCAAAGTGTGGCTTAATTTTTAATTTTTGAATTATTCCAAAAAGCGTTCTTCTAATAAAAAATAGTCATGCAAATGTCACTTGGCATATTTCAACTATTACGCGAGCAAAGCCGCGGGATTTGCTAGTAAGTTATAAAAGTAAAGGCGAATAAGTTATCACTAAATGACATTACTTTGCAGATTTTTATAAGGAAATGGTTATTTGAGTTAGATTTTTGTTAGAATGTTAGTTACTAGTTTAGGTGCCAATAACTGGGGATTTTACCCTATATTGCCATTTACTTGCCAGAAAGTGTCTTTTCATATTTCTTAAATAAAATAACCATAACATCCATAAACTATTTCAAATGCATTTTTTTCAAAACAAATTTTATATAACCAATACATTTTAAAACTGTTCCATACTTTTTCATTTATATTCAAAATAATCTCCTAAATAAGTCGTTACTTGAAGAAACGTGGTGTATATTCAAATTAGAATCCGTATTAGGAAGAAAAAATAAAACGTAAATGGTGACATTTTCATTTATCGGTTGAAAATTTAATTTTTATGAATGAAAATTTAAATTTATCTAATTTTTTTTTCATGAACAGTCTTATTCTTCCCATTTGAAATTGATATCCATGATACATAAATTAAAAATTATATTTTAAAGCCCAAATGAGTAAAAATGCACTAAATTCTTCGCAATTTGGATGCATTAATTGCATTGTTTCGAGCATTATTCAGGAAAATCGTGTATTTGACTGATACACATGCCAAAGAATACGTGCATTCTCGTTTACAAATCTGAGGGATTTTATTGTAATTACCTGAAAGTAGCGTCTTTTTTTTCAGATTTTTTAAAAAAGAATTTATCGGCGCGAATGCACAAAGATCCGCTATTGTGACCACCATTTTATTAGTATTTTACAATATTGTTTGTTTTATCTGGAAGGTCGCCATGGTTAACACAGGCTGGGTAGGTTAGCTATTTTGCAATAATATGTCTATGGAAACAACCCTGAAGCATATTACTTCAAATCTGCTCAATCTTTTTGGAATATTGATTTATTAAAATCCTCAAATAGTAATAATAAAGTGGATAAACATGTAAATATTTATTAAAAATTCACTTTGGTGACATTTTTAATTTCTTTTTTAATTGACAATCTGTCGGACTAAAATCGGATGCACAAATTTTTAATAAAGCCTCTTTAAATAATGAAATAAAAACATTATATAACTGTAATGCATGCAGCCTTTTAATTATGAACCATTACAGAATATGATAGCAGACCTATAGATACCTAGAGATAACCCTTTTCATTATAAAAATCAAAATTGAATCAGCATATATTTTTGTCAGTGTCTAACAGAATATGCATTTTGATGTGATTCCGTGCTTTAGTTCTTGAGACATAGCTAATGCAGAAATCGTGAAAAACGCAGCATAGTACACTGTTAAAAATTTGCAGCATTTAGTCCAGTCATTTGACCGTTTTTATCGAAAATGGTTACACAACCGTAATTTAACACTATTCTAACCATATTATTGGCCATTTTATGGTCAAAATATAGTTAAATTACGGTTATGAAACCGTTTTTTCAAAAAACGGTCGAATGACTGGACAGAATGCTGCAAATTTTTAACAGTGTAGCGCAATTTGTCGGACGGTATACAAACGAACGTAATCAGTCTCTATTTATGTCAAAGTCTAATCGAATATGAAATTCGAGAAAATTCCGTGCATCAGTTCTTGATATAATAGGTATCGTGGTATTAGTGAAAAACACAGCACAGAATCAGCACCTTTTGGGTGATATTGGCCCAAACCTAATCACACCTAATTCGTTTCTTGGAAAAAAGGAAAGGACAAAGCATAATATTTAACCCATTTATGCCTAGCGTCCCATTTTTGGGACGATTCGAATTTTAATAAATTTGTATGGTTTTCTTCTTCTTTATAACATGAAGTTGTATGAAATTATTATCTATAAATGTATCTATCTGTTACCAGGAGACAGCATAAGATGAATATTTCTTTGCTTAAATGAAAGGTTTTTTTCGCAGTTGATAGATTTTTCATTTTTCAAGATGGCGAAATGTAAAAAGTAAGTTTATTTGTGTTTTTTCTACCATGCATCCATATAAATAAGTCACAATCTTAGCTTGTAGACTTCTCTGAAATACACATTTTTTAAATTGTGAAATTATATGTTGAGGCTTACTTTTATGCCTTTTGTAACGTACAAAATATAAGGCGCTAGGCACAAATGGGTGCATATTTTTATTAGCCATTTAGGGGACAGTTATTTATGCAAAGTTCTTTTCAAGATGATTATAAAATAAGTTGTTTTTAAGCCTCAAATACGATTATTCTGAGTTTATTATTACTAATACTTTTAATTTAATTAGTCTCTGTAAAGAAATAAGTATATATTTTTAGTAGTTCATAAAAATACTAATTATAGTATATAATATACAGTTTAAAAGCTTATTTTATATCAGTTTAGACAAAACATATAATTTTGCATATTATACTATTACAAATGTTATGCATATTCTCATATTTAGTACGTTGCTATTTTATCAAATAAATAGAAACATTTTTTAGAGTAATATTTTTAAGTATTTTTCCAGTTCATTTTGCAACCCTTTAAAGTGATTTTACCATCAAATTTGAGAAAACAAAAATTCAGGCACGAATGGGTTAAGATTAAATCATTTCTTTTGAGAATGTACCTATTAATTAAAACCACTTCCAGAAAAATAGCTTTATCTTTTCATTCGAAACACAACTGCACATGCTATTCAAATTCGAGAGTCATATTTCACACTCCTTATTTAAAAGCCTAAAAATTTTAATGACTTCCTGCGCAGTCGTAGGTTAAAATAACAGCGAATAGCAAACATATTCTTTTTTACCAACTTATTCGAGCAATGCAGCGAGATTTTTAGCAGAAAATGTTAACCAGACGACTTCCTTTTTCGGTAGATTACGCTGAAATGAACGGAATATTTATTTCCGGCTTGATTCCATTTTAGCCTTTTAAAGGATGGTGGTTTCGCTTATCACGTTTCCAATGTAATTATATTTTACGTTTATGATAAATATTTTCCTCTTTCAGTGTAAAATTTCTTTTTAAGTCAATATTTATAAAGAGAGATGCGCAAGGAAATTTTTTTAGGTTATTTACAGTACCGAAACTCAAATTTCTGAAATATTTGTTTAATTAAATTTAACATTTTTAAAAGTTTATGCATCATTTAATGTTCATAAGTTAATATTTTATTATCAGGAAGTATATTTTAATATATATGAGATTCTAAGAGTGATTGCAATAAAATCAGAGCAGAACAAAATATGAACTTTTAAATGAAACCGTTCCTTAGAAAGCTAGGAATTAATTTTTTTATTAAAATATTGTGGAAAATAACTGATTTTTCTTATTTTAAACAAACTGCATATGATTTTTGATTTGTTACACATTCCACTTCATTTTTAAAAGCTTGTAAATTTTAATGACTTCCTGTACAGTAGTGAGAACAACAACTGATAACAAGCATTTTCTTTTCTATTAACTTAACCTCGCGAACCTCCGTCCAAACCCCACAGGCTCATAAAAACACACCAACCACCTAATTACGGAAGAGAGAATGATGTTATTCCAACCAATAACAATCTCCTTTAATCGCCTTTCGATTGGACAATTTTTTTGTTCCAAAGACCGCATCCATCGCTGTCCCGACAGCAGACGGCTGTTTTCGTGACTAATTAAGCAAGATCGATCACCCTTACTTAAAATCAGCTTGTATGAAATGATTAAGCAAAAAATGTCGTTGCCTCCCTACATAACATCCCATAATAGTCCAAGAACCGGCAGCACAAAAACCTATCTTATCAAGCACAAGAAAAAAAAAAACCTTTATTTTATGGAAGAGTAGAAGTAGGGGAATCTAATGATCCATGTCTGTCGGAAGTGAAGTGGTGCATAAACCAAAATTTAATGCCACCAGTGGTTGACTCGTAGGTTTATCATTGTGTTTTTCTGCTCCCAGTCCTCCATGTTTTCATATCTTTGTTTGAAGGACAAACACAATGATAAACCTACGAGTGAGCCACTAGTGGTAGAGAAAAGTTTTCTTTTAGAAAACTACAAGAAATCTAGAAGAAAGATCTAGAAGAAAAGTTTAGATCTAGAAGAAAAGTTTTCTTTTAGAAGCTATAGAAAAAAATACTTTTAAATATGATGTTTTTTATGTATCATGTTGAAATGATGTAATTTTCACCAATAATTACTTTTCACACGTAATAATTTCATTATGTTAAAGTTTTCTTTCTCTTTTAATATCCACGTGTAAATATACTTTTCAATTGAAAAGTGTTCGAAAATATTATTATTTGGGCTTTTTAAAAACTCTCAATATTAGATTATAATGGCTGTTTCAAATTATAAATTAAATCTCTATTCAAATAATGAAATTAAAATAGAAAAAAAACAGACAAATTTAAAAAATGATTGGATGCTGCAGGCCACAATCTAGTCAAGTATATATCTGCAAAAGATGCTTAAATTGCTAAGCATGATTTTTGATACTATAAAACTTACTTAACGAAACTATATGGACCGATTTAAACATTAACTAGCCTTAAATAAATAAAATAAATATTTATGATAGCCTTAATAATAATTAATTATAATTAATTATAATAATTATAATACCCTGAAATAAATAATTAAATAATTATTTGATTTAAAAACTGCCTGCTTCAACGTGTTTATCATACATTTCTCTTAAAAGCTACCAAGTTTCAAGTGTTTAAATGTAATGGGGTTTTTTTTCTTTTCTTTTTTTTAAGGATAAGCGGAGAAAATGAAAGGGCCACAATAAATTGAACTACGGCAGCAGCAGCGTTAGTTACTACCTTTCAGAATAGAGAGAAACTATTTCAAGAATAATAGTCGCATGGTATTTAAATTTAAGATACACATTTCGCACACCATATTTAAAAGCTTTAAAATTTTAGTAACTTTCTGTGCAATTGTTGGTTAAAATAGGATCTGATAACAGGAATGCTCTATTTTAGTAAAACATGCCCACATTGCGATAAAATACGAGTATTTAGTAGAAGAGGAAAACCAGACAACTTCCTATTTCGGTAGATTATTCTGAAAAGAATACTTATTTGTGGTTTGATTCCATTTCCGTTTTTAAGGGAGGATGGTTAAGCTTATCACGTTTCAAATCTAAATATATTTTTATGTTTTATCGCAAATATTTCCATGTTAAAGGATAGGCGTTCTTTTTAAATCTATATATTGTGCAAAGCAACAGAAATTTGTTACTGACTCTTTTTTGTATTGAAACCCGAATTTTTTTAAATATCTCGTATCATTAAATTTAACTTTAAAAATGAATTACGCAGTACTTTCTAAATTTCGTTTGGCTAGTTTTTCATTATTTAAAATCATGAAAGCCACATTAAAAGATTGAAAATTTTTATTATGGTAAAAAAGCCTTAATTTTATTTAGAAGACAAACATTTTTTAAAATATGAATGCTTTTGCGAGCGACTGTTATAAAATCAGAAATCAGAAAATGTAAAATTTCAAATAAAATAAAAATTTTCGTTAGAAATTTTCTAATTATTTTTCTAATTAAAACCACTTGAAGAGAAATATTTGTTTATTGTAATTCAAAACACAATTATATATATTATTTAGATTTAAGATATACTTTTCATAGTTAAAATCCTAAAAAAATTACTGAATTCCTCTGCAGTCGTATGTTAAAATAACTGTTAACAGTCATGCTCTCGATTTATTCTCTTATGCTCGTATTAGGATGTAATTTTTAGCAGAAGATGTAAACCAGATGACTTCATTTTTTGGTAGGTTACCTGAAAATAATCGAATATTTGTTTCCGGTTTGATTCAATTTCCACTTATTGAGGAACGATGGTTTTGCATATCGCGTTTCCAATATAACTATTATATTTTCAGTCTTATGGTAAATATTTTCCGTTTAAACCGTAAAAGCTTTATTTAAAACAATATTTATTTTCATTGAAATGAAAGGAAAATTTGTTAAAGTTCATTTTTATTGTTAAAACATAAACTTCCAAATTATTTATATCATTATTTTATTTCTACTTTTTAAAGATTTTCCGCGTTGTTTTATGAAATTTTTTAGAAGATCTACTTTTTGAAAGTAGAACAAGTATCACGCTATCATCATATTAGAAATAATTAGGACATTTAATGAATGATTAAAAAACATTTTAGGATGATACTAAAATGATTCTAAAGTTTAAATTACTAGATCTAACATTCAATTGTTTCCCAATACTTTAAATAAAATACCCGCAAAGATGTTCAAAGAATATTTCTCTATTACTACAAAAGTATCGATAGACATTAGACTAAACCAAATTTACACTTGTTTATTTATTTATTTTTGTTATTCTATTCTATAGCTGCATTCATCGTCATTACGACAAGAGCTTTCTTCAATTTTATCTTCTGAAACATCGCTAATGTCATTATTAGTTTCTGAAACACTTTCTGTTATGCTTTCCAATACTTCACTTCTGTTTAAAAAAAAAAAAAAAAAAAAAAAAAAAAAAAAAAAAAAAAAAAACTCTTCCATGATCTAGACGCTAAACTTCATGCATAAACAGGCCTAAACAAAAACATTCATAACATGTATAACATGCATAAACAGTATAATAAAGCGTTATCAGCCCACTTAGTTAATCTTATTTCCCCGCAGAAAAATCCTGTTGGAGTTTTGTTCTTCAAATGCCAACAGGTTTAAGAAAGTGAAATCAAGGGGAAATAAACAAAAATCAAAAAGTGAAAGAAGATGCGTACACAAATTTTAAAAACGTTGCTGCAAATCAATCTGATTTCCATACAGTAGTGTCCATAAATAAAGTGACAAACATAAAATGCTAACATTCAAATGCTTCAAAGTTCATCGTAAATGATCAAAAGAAACCAATATAAATGTCAGCTGTAGTAAATATGCCCCTACAACGTTACAAATTGTGACAAGGGCCACAGTAACATACTAAAATGGCATATCTTTTATTCGTCTGTTTATTACTCTCAGCAGACCGTCATTCGATGAAGCCACCTTGATTGTATTTTATGACGAGTGGCTAGGTGGCGCTACAATGACATCACCTTATGACTCATTTGATGACTTTATTGTGAAGTTAACATGAATTCTCTTTGCGACGATTTCCTAAGTATTATCAGGGTGAAATCATCTTGTGACTAGTCATAAAGCAAAGCTCTTGGTAATTGTGACTCCAAATGCCGGTCACTTGAGAGTCACCATGCTACTTCATTGTGACGTCATTTGGTGAACAATGCAAAGGTCATGTTGAATTCAGAGTAGAGATTCCAAATGGCGGTCACTTCAAAGTCACCAGATGGTTTTATAGTATCGCCATCTGGTGATTCGCCACAAAGTTACAGTCTTAGTAATGTATCAATGGAGTTACCAAACGACGGTACAAGAAAATAAGTTAAAACTGGTGTGAATGAATAAGATCAAAAAATCTTCTTAAAACACCATAAAAAAATTTTAAATGCGCTAGGCCTTTCGAAAGATCTGAGTCTTTCTTCGTCAGGCGCAAAGAAGACGTCCTTCTACTATGAAAGTAGCAGGAAGACTTCAGAGCAGCAAGAAGCGTCTTCTTTGTGCCTGACGAAGAAAGACTCAGATTTTTCGAAAGGCCTAGTGCATTTAAAATTTTTTGATGGTGTTTTAAGAAGATTTTTTGATCTCAAACGACGGTAACTTGAGAGTAATAACAAGTATTTTGCATCTTGCCTTCAATATTTCAAACATTTCACTTTCCTTGACCTAAACATGCTATTTTTAGTCTACAAAAGAGAAATGACAATGCTGGCTAATGTACTGAACAGGATTAATCTTGGTGAATGGATTCGATATTGTTTTTTATTTTTTATTTAAAAAACCTGTATCACACCTCCTTGGTAACATTTTTGTATAAATTTAAAATTAGCCTTCGCAAGAAATTTTAAAATATCCCATGTATGGTTTTAACTTACAAATCTTATAAAAACCGCATAAATCAAAAACAGATTGCTAAAATATAACATAAAAATATGTTACTTATCAAAGAACAGCAATTTTCTTAAATGGCTGACTTTTTTTTTTTTATATAGAAGTGAAACTTTTTTAAAATGGTTTCAGTCACGAGCTACTACTCATCACCTAAAATTTTTGTTCACTCTTTCCGAAGAAATTTTTTTTCTAAGACTCCAAAGTTCTGTGAGGTTTAGAAGATACGCTTCTCAGTAAGATGAACAGGAGAAAAAATGGTGCGTTGTCATTGAGACTGCAGGTTCGGTAAATCCAAATTATTCCATAATGTATCGAAGAATAAAAACGTCTTCATAACTTAGTTCTGATATATTGTAAATAAAATTCGTAACTTGAATAAGTAAACACACTCTACAGTTCAAATTAAACAACTTCTTCCTAAAAAACTTATATGTACATTTATTTACAGATATATAGGTATATTAATATTATTATTACTCTCATTTGAGAGTTCCATTATTACCGTCAGACCGGTTCAAAACAAACTTTACATCTACACTGAAAAGAAAATCGGAAAACAATAAAAAGGGGGTTGCCACAGTGCCGACTAACAGAAAATGGCAAGCATCGCCAAGTTGGCATTCTCAACATCCTGCCCCGGGCTGAACACTTAGTTCAGCATCTATATTAAACAATTTAATAAACATAAGAATATACTTACATACACGACAAATTTTCAGATACATACTTACATACAGCTACAGATATAAAAGCAAAAATAATAAGAATGCTGCAATCTACGAAAGAAAATAAAACACATGAATTGTATGAAAATTAAACAATAATAAGGGTAAATATGAGTAACAAAACAAATTAAATGTTCGATAATAGTTCTTATTTTTAGTGTAAGAGTTTTAGTGTCTTTTAGTCCACTAAGTCCAATTCAAGATTATATAGCAATTGCACAGGTCGTTTAAGATCGCCTTTTGCAGTCTGTAATACACATGATCTGATTTTAGAGTCACGACCAAATATGAGTTCTTTAACACGACCACACTTCCACATATGTTTTGGGAGCTTTTCATCATGAATTATCACTATATCGTTAACTTTGAACTGAGGCGATGAATTTATGTTTTTCACTTGAAAAGCAGATCTAAGTTCTAACAAATATTCGTTTCTCCACCTTTTCGAAAAGTGGTCAGTAATTTGTTGCTTATATTTATAGTTTCTCGTCAACAAAATCTTATTGGATTTCTCTTGCGTACAGACTGGTAATCCATAAGAAGGTAAGGACATTAATCGTTTACCAACTAAAAAATGAGATGGCGTTAAAGGTGATGGTTCAGCATTTTCTTCGTAGAGATAACATAAAGGACGTGAATTAATCACCGCTTCAATTTCTGTAAGTATTGTTTCTAGCTCTTCATAATGGAGACAAGTTTTTCCTAGAACCTTTTTAAAAGGTGTTTTAACTGATCTGACCATCCTTCCCCAGAAGCCGCCCCACCAGGAAGCCCTGGGAATTATAAACTTCCATATTATTTTATTCTTTCTCAAGTAATCAAAAATTTCTTGCTTAGAAATTCTTTCCCAAGCATCTTTTAACACCAAATCAGCCTTAGAAAATGTCTTGGCATTGTCACTGTACATTATTTTGCAGAAACCTCTCCTAGAGAAAAATCTTCGTAGTGCTAAGATAAAGGTTTCAGTACTTAGATTGGTGACTAACTCTAGATGAATCGCTCTGGTTACAGCACATGTGAATACGACAATATAAGCCTTCCCAGTGCCTTCAGAAGTTTTATAATAAATCGGACCGGCAAAATCGACACCAGAGGTTTCAAAAACTGGTGTTTTGATGATTCTATCTTTCGGTAAAGGTGCTATTTCCACCTTTCCAGGAATAGTATTAAGTTTTCGACATATCACACACGATCTTAAGACGGATTTTACAAATCTTCTTCCCTTTAATATAAAATACCTTTCACGAAGGTGAGCTAAAGTGACAGCTACACCAAAATGGTACATTCTTTCATGAGCATCCTTAATTAGTAATTTTACAAAATAAGATTTATTAGGAAGTATCCACGGATGTTTTTCCTGCTCTGTAACTTCAGAAAACTGAAGTCTTCCGGATAAAACAAGTAAGTCATTTTCATCGAATTGTGGATTAAGGTTGTACAAAGAAGAATCTTTATTAAGTGGTTTTTTTTGTTTAAGTGCTTCTATTTCAACTTTAAATGAAGTTTCCTGAGTTTGTTTAATCCAGTATTTTTCTGCTATTTCTATTTCTGAGGTAGTTAAAGGTCCTAAAATTTTAGGGTTTTTCGAATTGGCATTATGAATAAAACGCATTATCCAAGCAGTAATATTATACACGCGATTTAAACTACTGAACTTTGCCATATCAAATACTGGCTTAGGAATAGAGTTTGATTCGTTACACAATAATGTTAAATTTGGTTTTGCTTTCATTTCATTAAAAGCTTCGGGAACCATTTCTATAGCCCTTTTTGAAGGCCACATATCTTCTGATAGTGATAACCAAGGTGGGCCGCACCACCATACATTATTACCCATTAACTTCGATAAGTTTTCCCCTCGCGTAAGCAGATCTGCAGGGTTTTCTTTTCCGGGACAATAATTCCAGTCCTTTGGATCTGTCAATGACTGAATTTCGGTTACACGATTGGAAATAAAGGGTTTCCAGTTTGTAGTAGAACTCCTAATCCAACAAATAGTTATTTCTGAGTCCGACCATAACTTTATATTTAAATTCGAAATATGTAATTTTTGTTTTAAATATTTCCACATTCTAGCGGCAACTACTGCACTGATCAATTCCAGCCGTGGAATAGTTAACTTCTCGAGGGGGGCTATTCTACATTTACTCCAAACAAAACTTGTTTAAATTTCGCCAGTTAATGAAATGGAACGCAAATAAGCAACTGCTCCATACCCTTTGGGACTAGCATAACAGAATATGCGAATTTGTGAATTTTCAGAAATGTTTATCATATTAGGAAAATATTTTCGGGTTATTTCAAATGAGCGTAAATGTACAACTTCTGAACACCAGGTGTTCCACTCGCATTTCAAATCTTCAGGTAATTTATTGTCCCACTCTAAACCTCTTTGCCATGTTTCTTGCAACAAGGCTTTAATACGTATTACAAATGGATTCACAAATCCTAATGGATCATAAATTTTCAGTAACATTTTAAGAACTGTTCGCTTCGTGGGATCATCGATGTAATATTCTTCAAGGGGCTGCGCATCTAACATCAAAATATCAGATTCAGTATTCCATATCAGTCCAAGCACTTTTAAGATACTACCTGTGTTTTCCTCACTTATACCTAAGTTACCAGATTCCCACATTTCTCTAAGTTTAATAGAATTTGTTTTTAATTTCCTCAAATTCATCCCAGCTTCTTTAAGAATTTCAGAAGCTGTAACTGATAAATAATAAGCTTCGTTATCTAAATCTGATCCGGAAATTAAATCATCGACATAGAGGGAATTATCTAACATATATACAACATTTGGATGTTGATCTCGATATTTCTTTATATGATGTTTAATTGTGGCAGCCAAAATAAATGGTGAGCATGTAACGTCAAATGGTACACGTCTAAATCTTAAAATTTTGAAAAAGTTGTTTGCGTCATTATCGAACCAAAGAAATTTAAGGTAATCTCGGTCTTCTTCAGCTACAGAAATTTGAAGAAAGGCCTTTTCAATATCTGCACAAAACGCAGTATTGAATTTTCTGAAATTAATAATAATTTCTAATAAATCGGGGTTCAAATTTGGGCCACCGTACAAACAATCATTTAATGATTTGCTATTTTCTTTTGAGGAAGCATCAAATACCATTCTAACTTTAGTTGTGGCTTTATCATCTCGCAAGACAGGCCGGTGGGGCATAAAATAACCGCTATTTACAGTTTTATTAGAACATGCTTCCACTATGTTATTTAATTCCTGTTCAATCACAATTTCTTTATATTTCTGCAATAATTCCTTATCTTTAAGCAATTTTCGATTTAAGTTAATAAATCGGTTTCTAGCATTGTTATAATTACTTCCTAAATCTCTTCTATCATCTTTCCATAACAATTTAGCTTCGTATCGGTGCTCAAGAAAATGCAAATTGTTTTCGAATTTTTCGATTATCTCTTTATCTAATTCAGAAATATTTTCTTCAGTGTTCATCCCTAAAGTTTCTAACTCCCACAATGTTTTCAAATCATTTTGAATAGGTTTCATAACCTGAGTGGACAAGAGCCCAGCTTGCTTACTCTCACTATTTTTATTTACGTCAATTGTCCCGCAGAGGGAATGCCCAAATAAATTTTCACAGACGAACAATGATTTATTTATGGGGTATGTTTTGTCATTAATTTGATATAAATAATCAGCTCCTATTAATATATCAACATGACTATTTTCCGAATGTTCCCAAGTGTCAAGACGAAATTTGGAAAGTTTTCTCTTAATTTTGATTGGAAGAGGAGGAATTTGTATCAAAGAATTAGTTATTAGCGGTGTGACTAATGCTTCAATTATTATACTACGTTTTCTATTCGCCAAGTGAATTAGCTTAAAGACATCATAACATCGTTCTTCAGATTTTCTCGAACCGAAAGTATAGACAATTAATTTTTCCTTTCTAATGATCTCAGGTTTTAATTTTGAAACTAAATTTTCTGTAATAAAAGTTCGATGACTAGCAGAGTCAAATAAACAAAGAGCAGTTTCTGAATTTTCACCCGCTTCCACTTTTACATGAATTGTTTGCAATATTACTTCTCTACTGATATTATTTATATTGCCTTTGCAATGAGATACGGAGGAAATAATACTACCTGAATTTTTTGATCCTTCTGTTTTTTTATTAGAATTACAAAGTATAGTATGATGATATGTTTTACCACACACTTTGCAATTTTCATTCGAAATTTTACAAAAATTCGCGATGTGAAATTTACGGAAGCATTTGAAGCACCTTCCTTCCCTTTTCAATTTTTCTCGCATTTCCGGAATGGTGAAAGACTTACACTTTTCAGTATCGTGATCAGTTTGATTACAAAATATGCAGTTATTTTTAATATTTGTGGTTAAGGCAGAAGCTGATGGAATGAATTTTTTATAATTTTTCTTATAATTTTCCTGCTTCTCAGGGATTTTTTCAAAATGGTTTAATTGGACAGTGGTCTCGCGAGATTCAATTTCATCTTTAATGAAATTTATCAGCTCATTAACATCCCAGTCAGGGTTTTTAATTCGTTTTCTATTAAATTCTAGTGCAATATCTGATGGAATAAGTTTCAGAAGAATCGGACATAACAAGTGCCCATATGAACCTGAGGCAACACCTAAAGAATTAAGATTTCTTATTTGAATTTCGCATTCATCATACAAATCTCTAAAAGCCTTAATGTTACTAGAATTTCGTACTGGTTTCAAATTTAGCAGTTTAGTCATGTGACTATTTATTACCAGGTCATTACGACCAAAACGATTTTTCAATAATTCTATAGCATGAGCATAATTTTCCTTAGTCAGCGAAAAGCCTGCTATAGTATTTGCAGCACTTCCGCCCAAAAGTGACTTTAAGTAGGAAAATTTATCAATCGGAGTTAAATGTTCATTATTGTCAATCGCATTCGAAAACTGACTCCAAAATTCGAGCCATAAACACGAATCACCATAATATTTAGTAGAGCTGGACGATATCAGAAATTTAATATCGCAATATATCAATGAGTTAATATCGATACTGGTGATATATTGCGATAACTACCTCAAAGTGTATAAGAACAGAAAAAATGCCCAATTTCGAAAGATAAAAGGTAGGTCGCAGTAATTTTTTTAAAAACTGATGTAGAAAGCAACGAATAAATGTTTTATACCTATCTGCTCGCGCAGCATCCTTTAAATACACGTGTATTTATACGAAATAGAAATATCTTAGAAAAAAGAACCAATGTTCGATATCTATTTGCACTTATACCATTGATTTCATAGCGTTTTTCTTTAAAAATAGTACATCCCCATCCTTCCTATTTTATACATTATTCATTAATAATATGATAACTATTTAATTTCCTCATGGATGAGTGAGTATATTATGAAAAATAAATTAAAATGTAATATTCTTAAGGACGTTGCGTATTTTTATATTATTAAAATAAGTGAAAAGCAAACGCAAAAAGTGAAATAGATTTAATGTCACATGTAATATAATTAGATGGCTCACATTACATTAGATTACATTAATTGGATGGCAGATACATCAGAAATGTTTTTTCTCAATCTTTTTTTAAGTTATCAATGCATTCTTAAGGCTGTTCTTAACTGCTCTGCTCAACAAGCGCAAAACGTTTTGACACATTTACAAATTCATTTTTTAACGGAAAGGTATAAAATTGGAAAGCCTGGCCATGGAAGCGATTTGGAATTGAGCTGTTTTTTCCATTTTTTGATTAATCAATTACCTATTGAGTTATAAGCAATTTCGATCACGTGGCAAACACGTTGTTCGACCTTTTTGAGTGCTCTTTCTTCCTTCGCGCGGAAATTCGGTTCAAAACGTCCACTTTGACATTATTTTCTGAAAGATCTATTGAGTTTGCAAAAAAATGGAAAAACAACTCAAATGCATAGTTTCTGAACAACAACACCAGCTAGTTTCATGCAATTTCGAACAAAAATAAATTAAAACTTATGTCAGAAAGTCCCCCTTTTGGATTTGAGAACACCCTTAATATTAATGGATAAAGAAGAAGGAAGCAAGATTCTGTTTTTCGGAACTTAGTGCCCCCTCCTTGAGGGGAAAAATGATTATTATTATTATTATTATTATTATTACGAGGCGGAACCCGTCGAATTTCGACGAAATAAAATTTTTAAGAAGGAACTGTTATATTAATTTATAGAAAACTACAAAATTAGTTACAATGAAGATGCATCTGATATTGGTTAGTCTAACTCTCAAACAAGTATTATTTTAATGCAAAGATGCTCTATAAAGACACTCTAAGTTTTTGTGAAACTTTGCGTTTTGTCAATGTGTGATTCCAATTACGTTATTTTCAAAAGTGAAGCATTTCCACATATGAAGAATTTCAAAGCCACTGGAGTAAAAATGATGCACTTCTACAATACTTATTTCGTTTTTAAGACGAAATGCACGCTTTTATTTTATATAAAATGACGTCATTTGTATCCGCTGAAGAATTCCACATCTACAGTCCAGTCATAAACAACATTTATAGAAAAGTATGCACAGGACGTCACTATCGCGGAATATTACAGAAATCCAGCAAAAAGCGATGTCGTAAACTCGGCAGAAAAAATCGGCTATCTAATGATTCATATACTTTCATTCGTTTGTAACATTAATAAGGATACTTAAAGTTAAACATAATTTATTATAGCTTGATCTTTTGTAAGAAATCATTTATTTTCATTCTTTAAATAGCACGTATTTTAATTAAAAAAAATTTTAGTTGATTTGAGAAAATGGCAACAAAAAGATATAGTAATCTACTATTTTCCCTTTAGTTTCTACAGAAATGCAGCAGCAACTGAAGTAGTTGCCACCATTACAGAAATGGTATTAAAAATTACAAAAAAAATTAATATCTCAAAGATAAATTTAGATGCAGTTTAAAAAAAATCGCAGTTAAATGTAACCCCCCCCCCTTTACGAAGTTGTAAAAATTGAAAATGTGCGATGCTTAGAATTAAAAAAAAAAATGCAGTAAAGATTATCAGTATTTAATGGGACAGTTTACCTCATAATTGGTCAAGAAATCGATTTTCTTTTTTAAACATTAAATGAAAGATTGTTTCATTGTGAATATTTCGACACACCATTTTTACCCATACGGCAATAATATCGCGAGATATTGTAAATTTTGTTAATACACCCAGCGCAATTACTCATTTCAATTGGAACTTTAAATGGCCTTTTCTCAATGTTCATATTTTTGTCACTTTCCAGTTTAAAAATGCTACGGTATTTTTTGTATTTGAGTTAAGGATTTAAAATTTTTTGTGTACATTTTTTATTATATATGTGATAAAGCTACGCAAGGAATTAACCTTCAGTTTTTTTTTTTTTTTTTTACTTCTTTTTAAATAAAAGTATATAAATATGTGTTAGATTTCATCGCTTTTCACTATATACATATACACATATATCAGTAAAAAAATTATATTAAATGTAATATTAGATGTATCTGAAAATCCATGCGCATTCTTATGTAATACACATTTGAAAATCTTAAAATAAAACATTGGGCAAAAATATCAATATTTAAAAAAGTAGTAGCGATTTTAAAAAATGCATTTTTTAAACTTTTTAATTAAATATATATTAAAAATTCACTGTTATTTGAACATTAAAATGCAGTGAGTTCACCATTTAAGCAATATTTAAAAAAATAAACTAAGTTGTTGAAAAGGTAAACAGTCATTACATGAATGGAACTTTGAAACCTTTTTTGAAATACGAGTCTCCAAATCACAATTGAAAATAGTATTATACTAATTAAAATTTTGGTTTTTTTTTTATGTAAATATTCATTTTAAACTAAATTTTCAAGATAGAATATAATAAATTCACCCTGGAAATCACCTTTATTTTACCGATAATACTACAGAAAAAGAAACGATAAAACGAATGATCATTGAGCGAAGCATAGACGTTTCTAGCTAAGAAGCTCAGCTTAAAAGTAACCAATGAACGAACAGAGAATCTTCGCCAATGTAACGAAAAAAAAAAAGCAGAAAGAAAAACGTTAGCATTAGCAGATTTTGATTGGTTGTTCCGCAACCGAGTTTTTCAGCTGCTAAGGTATAATAAGTGATTCTACGGAGTCCAGAATAATCAACACGTATTTTATTTGTTCATGTTTGTTATTGAAAAATATCAATGCCATATGCAATGACATATCTAGAAACGCGTTGATATGTCTAAACCAATAGCAACAGCAGAATTAAAACGTGGGTGATATCAAGATTCATTATTCACTAACGAACGGAGAATGATATTTGCAGTTGAAACAGAAGAACGTAGAGAATGTATTGGGATAGATTGGAATAGTTAGTATTAACGAAAGACAGATAATCACATCACTGTAGGGGGGATATTGTGTTTTGAAAGAAGATGGGAATGGATTGCGCTAAAGAAACGATTGAAAGTAGGGGATATTGCTTTAATGGTTCTGAATAATCGGCGCTTTTTTTAGGTGTTTGAAGTCGCGGTCGGTAAAAAAAAAATGTTCTTGGGATGTATGGGTTAGAGTAAACGCCTAGGTATCGGTATTGTGATATATTCTTAGAGTCAGAACTCGGATATTGTTATTGCGATAATTAAAAAATATCAGTATTTGATGATATATTGATAAATAATCCAGCCCTAATATTTAGATATATTAAGTTTAGGAAGTTTAATCAAATTTTGATTCAGAATTTTCTGACTTTTTAGTAGAAAACTATTGTTGCTACTACTATAACTTTCAATGTCTGAAGAATCTTGTTTAGTTTCAGGAGTAACTGTGTTATCATTTAAAAATTTGGAAATTTTATATTTCCATTCAATAATATTCTCATTATAAGATTCCGATTTCTCGATTTCTTTTTCAAATTCAGTACTTGGAACCAGTGGTTCAATTTCAGAATTTAATGATTTTAAAGTTTTCATTTTGTCATTCAATTGCTGTTTAAAAAGATCCAGCTGTGATTTTCTATTCTCAAGCTCTAATTCTTGTGTATTATCTAATAAATCCCTTATTTTCTCAAATATTTTCGTAGTTTGACTACGAATCGTAGCTCTTTTTTTTTTTTCAAAGTTTCGTAATCCATCATAAAATAAAGAATTCAATTTATTCGATACAGTTCAGTTAATAAATGTATTCATAATTCTATTTATTCAATATAATTTAATTTGAGGTACTTACCTCAATCGATGATGAAATCCAGACATCCTGGAGCTTTGACGCCAGAAAAAATGGTGCGTTGTCATTGAGACTGCAGGTTCGGTAAATCCAAATTATTCCATAATGCATCGAAGAATAAAAACGTCTTCATAACTTAGTTCTAATATAGTGTAAATAAAATTCGTAACTTGAATAAGTAAACACACTCTACAGTTCAAATTAAACAACTTCTTCCTAAAAAACTTATATGTACATTTATTTACAGATATATAGGTATATTAATATTATTATTACTCTCATTTGAGAGTTCCATTATTACCGTCAGACCGGTTCAAAACAAACTTTACATCTACACTGAAAAGAAAATCGGAAAACAATAAAAAGGGGGTTGCCACAGTGCCGACTAACAGAAAATGGCAAGCATCGCCAAGTTGGCATTCTCAACAGGCTGCATCCTTTAATATTATCTGGTTAACAATACGAAAGTACAGGACTATTCTTGCACTTTTAAGAAGACGGGCAGATGTGAATTAAGCCATTCATGGGCTATTCTTCTTTTATGTTTTGAATCAGAATTTTGTTGAAGATTCCACTTGTCATTTTCTCTTTCGAGAACAGGAAAGCAAAACACTCCAAAAAAAGTTTTAAAGCACATTTGATACTTGATTTTGACGCCATTCATTGCCAAACTTCGTTACGCCATGAAACTCTATTTCTGATTTTAACAAACGGAAACAGTCATAGTTCATTGACTCTCATTGCCTAGAAAATATGCAATACCGATGTATGTTTTCCTAGGAGATGTAATTTTTCCATTATAATTTTTATAAATGTACCGCTCAGGATTCGAACCCAGGACCTTGGCTTAAGCTGCCAACATTCTTCCACATAAGCTATCCTAGACGAATCTGGCGGACACATGTCACTCAGACAATCTTTTTGACATTGCTGTCTAGTCCGTTATCTGAAACAGTTCAAAAGAATAAATCGCAGATAAAATAACGAAAATGAACGTTGGATGTGTAATTACACTTCATTATTTTGACACAATCATATTGATTGGTACAGAAAAAGAATTGCAATTTTTCAAACTGAGTGAAAAATGTATCATGAGTTAACTGAGTTACCTTTTTTTACTAATTAATATGATTGTCTTAAAATAATTAAATGTACTTACATATCCAACATTTATTAGAGATCTTTTACCTGAGATTTATTTGGTTGAACTGTTTCAGATAACAGATGAGATGTCATTGAAGAAAAAGTTGTCTTTGTATTATGCGTCTGCCGGAATTGCCCAATAAAACTTAGTTGGAGGAGTGTTGGCAGCTTAAGCCAACATCCTGGGTTCGAACCCCAGACTGGACATTTTTTCACTCAGTTTGAAAGCTTACAACTGCTATTATTTTTTTCCCAATTAACATGATTGTGTTAAGATAATAACGTGCATTTCTTCGTCGCCCCATCTCACATTAAATGTGATACTGAGCCACGGAAAAGTTGACACTCTCCTCAATTCTACATTAGATATATCCGTCCATTCTTCAAACTTTTTTATAGTACGTGTTTGTGAACATTAACGAGAAGCCTCATTTCTGTGCTTTTTATGCTCATAGGCTATCAAAGCCTGAGAGCAAATGTGCCCGCCAGTTTTGTATGTATGTATGTATGTACGGGGGCTAATAACCCCTTTATTTAGATAAATGGGGTTTTATATCCGATTTGCTGCAAATTTGGTATACTGGTTTATTCTGATAAGGCGCTTCTCTGATTAGATTTGGAAGTTCATTGGTTAAATATAAAGGGGGTAACGGGGGCTAATCCCCCCTAAATTTAGATAAATATGTTTTTCTATCCGATTTGCTTCAAATTTAGTACACCAGTTTATTTCGATAAGGCGCTTCCCTGACGACATTTGGAGGATCATTGGTTAAGTATAAAGATGGGAAAAGGGGGGGGGGGCACCTCTTAATTTATTTTTCGGGAGGTATTATTCTTTGAAATAAGAGTATAATATACAATTAGTGTGAATAACCTATGAGCTCAATGCAATCAGTTGAACTGGGCACCTTTCTTTTAAAATTCTATTCTTTTTTAAATCTCACAAAAAGATTTCAATTTTAACAAAATCATATTAAACTGGGATTATAAATTAAATACCCGCTGTTGACTTCGAGTAAATACATTAAGTTTACTTCTTAACAAATATTTATTCTCTCATTTAAATGAGAAAAAAGAAAGCTGCTTTCAAATTCTATTTATCCATATTAAAACTGTCACAAAATAACGGCACAGAATAGCTTTTTAAAAAAGAATATTTCGAAAAACAAATCGTCAATAAATTTTAATTAAAATCACTGTCACAGACATTCTCCACAGTTTCAGGATAAAATATCAGCATCGAGATTATTCAGTTTTCCAATGTTATATTTAATAATTTTAAACTTTAAATTACTTCCTACGCAGGCGTATTTTCAAATAATGAATTTTTAACATGACCTTTTGTAAACATGCTGTATCTTTTAAAGCGTGAAACACAAAGTAGACGATTCCCGTTTAAAGCAAATTACTGGGAACAGATTGAATATTTATTTCCTGTTTGATTTCAGAACCCTTTTTAAAAAATGGTTGCTCAGTACATTCGTTAACGTATTTTTCTTCTTCTCTGCAAATACTTTCCATAAAAAGCGGGAAAAAGTTTCGCTTGTAGATGCATTAATAACTATGAAAAGGAGTGAAAAGTTCGCAAAATTTTTAATTTTGCGAAACATATTAATACAAATAGCCGTTTCTCTTGATCAACAACTTCACAGAGAGTTTTTTAACTGCTGTTAAAAAAAAGAAAAAAAAAAAAAAAAAAAAAAAACTTTGTGCCGACTAGTAAACAGACAGTGCAAACAATTGATTTCTGCTTTTGTATTGAAGTGATAATCATTGTTAAAAATGTTATTTGGTCCTTTCTGGAGACACGTACATCCTTTAATATTATAGGGAAAAAAAGATTTTTGGTTTGTAATTAATTTATCCAAAGATTTTTAACTGGTGTTAAAACACTTTGTGCAGACTAGTAAACAGACAGTGCAAATATAATATTTTATTTCTATTTTCGTACTGAAGTGATAATCATTGTTAAAAATGTTATTTGGTCCTTTCTAGAGCCAGGTGCGCCTTTAATATTATAAAAAAAAAAAAAAGAAGAAGATATTTGGCTTGTACTTAATTTATCCAAAGGTTAATTTTGTTTCTAATTAATGTTTAAAAACCTACTGAAAATGCTTACAAATTTTTATAACTATAATTTTGAAGCTGCACCTTAGTAGAAAAACAATAGTGCATGATTGAGCCGTTGAATTTTAAAGTGGGGCGAGTCAATTTTGCGAAAAAAATTAATGAAAGCTAATTCTTATTACAAATGAACAAGAAATTTATGATTTTTAATCAATTCACTATAAGTATCTTTTAATATCAGTGCAAATTTGTTATTAGTAAATTATTTGATAAAGAATACATCAAATGCGTTGATTTCACGTTCGTTGAAGTCCACTTTGAATAGATTTATTTCTTACGTCGCAAAATAAAAACAAGCACAATCTAAATTTCATCATGAATAATTTATAAACACGGGGGCTCTGCCCCCTACTAGCTACGCTCGTCAACCCCCGTTCAGGCACCGCAGACTCTAAAAGTACGCTAATTTGATCGGCTTTAAAAATATTTCGGAAGATTGAATTATAATTTAAAAAACAGTGGCGATCTCCTTATAAACGGACTTCTATTCATTTCTCTTTGATTGGGAAATTTTAAGGCCAAATCCGCTGCTGTACTACTTGATTAACCCGTCGACCAATTTCGCCAAATTATATAAATCGCCAAACCACTCGCCAAATAATACAAATTGACATAATTTTTATTTTAAATAACGAAAGAACAAATAAATTAGTGCAACATTAATAAAAATGCAAATAAAACGTCGAAATAAAAATTACTTGATGACGTAGACACGTGTAACTTGCTTAAAGTCAAGTTAATGTGACATTTACGATCAACCATTATTGGCATTTAATCTTATAATTTGGCTAATGATAGATTTTTGGTCGACGAGATAACTAAGTAGTACCAAAGTTAGAATCGCTGTTTTCGTCTTTGATTAAGTAAAATAAGTTAAACATTTCAAAATAAGCTAATATAAAAGGAATTAAGTAAACAGAGTCTTTGTCTCCCGGTATTTTTTAACAAAGCGAAAAGAAAGTTCTTTTAAATAAGACATTTTAAATTAATCGTTTTTAATCTGACGTAATTTTCACCAAACTATTCTTTCTCTTTTTAATATTCACGTGAAAATACTTTTGTTAGAAATGAAATATTATTTGCGCTTTCCTAACAAAAATAGTTGAAAAGTATCCTCTCAAAATATCAAATAAATGCCTAGTGCAATTTCTAAATTTAAACTGTGTTGCAATATTATTTTGTGTTCATTTTATGCAATAACTGTAATGTGACGTAAATATGACATAATTTCTCCTATTTAAGACTTCTAACGCATGTTAATGAATTTATTATTTTACACTTTCTTTTCTCTCTTAAAATCACGTGTAAATATAGTTTTTATGAAGTAATTTTCAATAAGTTCCTGCTTTTTATCCGTAATTATTTAATTCTAATTTGAAAGTTTTTTTCCTGTTTATAATAGTCACGTGTAAATAAATTTTTAATTTGAAGTAAACATTATTGTTTGCGCTTTTTATACAGTTGACAACAGTTTAAATTAGTACAATTTTCTGAAATAAGTAAAAAATATCTCTCGAAATGCTGAAAATTTGAATTTAAAATAGAAATAAAACCTCAAAAAATAAGTCAAATTAAGAAAAGAAATACAATCTGCACACAGGGAACTTCAAACGTATAAAATGATCTAAAAATGATTAAATTCCCATGAATAGTTTTTGCTCCTATAAATTTTTTTTAGTGGAACGATTTTGTCCAACTTTAGCATTAAATATCTCTTAAAATAATTCTTCGATTTGAAAACTGTCTGCATCAGCGTGTTTATCAAACATTTCTGTATAATAATACCGATTTTCATATTTTGGTATGCATTATTTTTCTTAATATTAACGAAGAAAGACCTCCGGTCACAAAAAAATCAAAACCGGCGGTAGCGGCGGTGACAGCGGTAATTACTTTTTTTAAGAATAGAGAGATTCACTATCTAAATTAAGAAATATAATTATATGCATACAACTTATTGCTGAATATTTGTTCTTTTTTTGCCACTTTTTCTTATAAAATAAAATTTGTTTTTTGTGTATTTTTTAAAATTTTCTAAAGAAGAATGAAATATTTAAATAAAATAACTAATTATATAAAATAAAACATTCACTTTTTTAAATTATAATTATGTTCCAATTAAAGTAAATCAACATTTTTAACAAATCTTTGCATTTGAAAGTGAAGTATAAGTGTGAGTGAAAAAAAGATAAAATAGTAGTGAAAATAAGTAAAAGTGAAGTTTACTTATTAAGTTTGTGCATACCAAAATAATGTATTTTTCAGTTAACACGGATAACCGTCATTTTGCCCATTATAATATATTATAGAGAATTTTTGTAGTTTCATTTCATGTTAAGTTTACATGATATGAAACCACAAAAATTCTCTATAATACATTATAATGGGCAAACGTATCTTTGCGTAACGCTTACGTCATTTTCCGAATGGGAACAGCAGACGATAAAATTTAACTTTTATTTACTTTTATAATATTGTTAAATTACTAAATATCGTACATTTTGAATTTTTACGCCGTCAAATAGAGAGAAAAAAATCTGCTTTAAAATTCCATTTCTTTGAAAGCTGTATCGCAATTTATTCAATTTTTATAGTTTTTATAAAATAATTTCCAAGCATGTTTCTTATTTCTACAGTCAGACCATTACAAAAGATAAACCTGTTTGCACTTAAATTAACTCTTTGCACTCCACGTTATTTTGAGTATGGGGTACCAACAACTCCGCGTCATTTTGAGTGTGAACTACCAGCAACTCCGCGTCGTTACACAAATATTTTATTCGATCGACACCACTTATTTAAAAGAAGTTTTATTTAAAAGATGAAAAAGTACGCAATTTAAAAGATGCTCTGATTAAATAAGGCAAATTTTATTTTATTTTATTATTGGTTCCAAAAACAAAATTTTCAAAGCAAGATGATGTCGCCGCAGCGGCGACAACGGAGTTTTTCACTTACCTTACAATGTCGCCGCAGCGGCGACAACGGAGTGCAAAGAGTTAATATAAATAAAATATATCAGATTTTTGCTTCCGGCTTATTTTCCATAATGAAATTTAAACTTTATAAATTCATGAAGAAAATATATATATAAATAAAATACAAATTTAAGATATGTAAACGAACCACACTGAAACTACTGAAATTATCTAAACTAAAAACTAACTAAACTCTGTGACTATACAATCCATGAAGGATCTGGGCCGACAGTGCCCATCTCTGTTTTCTTGACCCTGGGCCCCGAGGTGCTAGGCAGCATGCGCCCCGGCCAAGTGGTCAGCCTAACGCGAGACCCTCGGTGTTTTTCCCAAGCAAGCTTGGTACTCATTTTATAGACCCCGAAGGGATGAGTGAACCTTGCCCAGTCGGGAGTCGAACTCTCGACCTGCGGTGCGGCAGTCAGATACTCTGACCACTACACCACTGGGCTTCACTGAAATTATCAGAATAATAAAGAAAAAACAGCATATCTTTGGCGATTTCTTCGACTGTTAATTCCTGGCATGAGGCCAATACAAAAAGTATCACTTTTAATAAATTTCAAATTTTATTTGAACAGAGAATTGCTAACATATAAAAATGACTGCTGGTATTGATAGTGAAAAATGTAATATACATATATGAAATGCAAAAAAACTTGTTAAGTTTTTAATTAAAAAAAAGAAAACATAAATAGGGTTTTAATCTGTATTCTGTAACATGGGACCCCCGAGTTTGAACTCTTTGTATATATAGGCAATGGTAAATGGATGGGAAAAGATTTTATTTCTTTTTGCCGATGACAACAAGTGGTTTGTAACAGTAAAAATGATGACAATTTTCCCCAATTGGCTATAATTAAGAAAACTAATCAAGATATCAATTTGCAAATTTCAGAGCAAATATAGAATTTTTTTTTAAGTGCAATATCTAATTTGTTTATAAATCCATTGGGAATTTTTCTTAATTTTTGAAAAAAACTGATGGCGACAGTACGAAAATTCGGAGAAAGAAACCAGGCAGGGACGAGCATTCATATTCAAATATATGACAATAATATAAGGAGTATGAATATCACCAAGTACAGAAAGCAGGTGAACAGACGTCAATGAGAGAATTAAAAAGAAAATGAATAGGACGTCATTGAAAGAATTAAAAAGAAACTGAATAGGACGTCATTGAAAGAATTATAAAGAAAATGAATATGACGTCATACAGGAAGTACATTAGAGTCTCGAAAATCCGAGGTAATTGGGGCTGGTACCACCTCGGATTACTGAAAACTCGGATTTTCCGGAAAAGTAGAAAATTCTTACCAATTATAATTTTACTCAATTAGGATGACAAAGAATGTACATACCTTCATATTCCTTTTGTAATGATATACAGGATTATTTACAATTAAAAAAATTGACATTCCTTCAAAGAAGAAACGAAAAGAACTGGTATTCTTTCGGACGATGAAAAAAAAAATAGAAATTTTTATTTGTATTTTTGACACCTCGAATTAAGTGGAAACTCGGACTTCTGAGACTCAGATTTTCGAGACTCTACTAAAGACATTTTCGAATTTTGACAATAATACAAGAAAAAAAGGATGAATATGAGTACGTACAAAAAGCAGATAAATATGGGGTCATATTTGAAATAAAACGAATATTTTTAAATATTTGTAAATAGTACAAGGAGTACGAATATAAGAACGTACAGAAAGCAGGTAAATATTACATGATATTTAAAACGAATATGTGGTTAATGGCTTTTGCAAGTAAAAGGAATAGCATGAATGACTTTTCATTTATAAAAAAAAGAATTTTCATTTCTATTTCAGTTTTGTATTCAAGAATGAAGTCTATATTTATATAGAGTAAGGACACATTTTGTTAGAAAAATACTGATATAAAAGAAAAAAAAAATATTGCTTTCAATAACTTTAAAAATCAGCATATTTACGCCAGATTCAAATACTGAAGGAGGAAAAAATATGATTTTAAGTATTAGTCCGTACGGATTTTTATTTTGACATTGATTTTTCCAAAGAAACCTTCATAAAATCTCGGGCAACACCGAGTAGTTCAGCTAATAGAAAATAAGTCTATTACTGCTTACGAATATTGCTAGACCCATTCAAATATAAACCATTATAGTAATAACATAAAAAAGTCTTTCCGGCCAGTGGTGGGAGGAAAAGGTAGCATTGATACTCCTTGTTGTTTAGAATCCAACTTTTTTTATTGAAACACAAAAAGATAAAAAAATTTGTGGAGCTCAATTATAGAAGATTCAATACCTGTTTTCGTCAATAATGACTATGAATGAGACTTTCGCAAATAAGTCAGCTATATCCAAGTTGGCTTCATTTAGAATAATTTATGTTTGGTCGCTAAATATGACTAAATCTTGAAGTGCCAGTCATTTTAAAACAACATGGTGGATGAAGCTAACCAATGAAATTGATGGAGACTTTAATAATTTTGCACGCATGCTCAGTCACATAATATATATGAGAGCTGCTGTATAATAGAAATCAGATTGTTTCAAAATCTCAGACAGCCTAGAATTTCCAACTGCTATATCTCAGCCATTTTTTAAAAGGGAAAAAATGCCCCGAAATCCTTGAATCATGGTCAAGCACTTAAAAGTAAAAGCTTTATCAATTTCAAGTTTTTTTAAATGGTCGCCATTTTGAAACAAGATGGAGAAGGATGCTGGATAACGAGCTTGGTTATCCACTTTTTTAAGATAAAGACAAAACAACAACAAAAAAATGCTCCGAAATTCCTGTGTCAAGGTCAAACACTTAAAAAAAATCTTTTTTCAATTTCTGATTTTTTAGAACCACTAATTAAATGAAAAAATGTTAAGCGGTTGCCATTTTGAAATAAGGTGGAAGATGCAGGTGACTAACGAACTCGCTTGAGACTTAGTTATCTCCAGTATACATGTTTCGACACATCCAAATAGGTTAATAAATACGCGTGCTTTCGCATGACAAATATCAGATTGTTTCAAAGACATTGGTATATATTATGACCATACTTAGTCACATCTAAATCGGTTCAGTAATACGCGTCCTATCGCATGACAAAAATCAGATTGTTTCAAAATGTCAGCCATCCTAGAAATTCAAACTTCCATATTTCAGCCATTTTTTGAGATAATGACAAAACAAATATTCTAGAATCCTTGTATCAAGGTCAAACACACAAGAAAAAAATATTTTTCAATTTCTAATTTTTTTTTTTTTTTACTTATTTTTAGATTTAAAATGTAAAAAGAAAATCTAAATGGCCGACATTTTGGAACAAGATGGCAGATGAAGCTGACCAACGAACTCGGTCGAGACATTGGTATGTACTATGCACACACTAAGTCACATACTGGTTCATAAATACGAGATTTACAGTATGACAAAAATCAGATATATATACACTGCTGGCCACACAAAATGCAACAACAAGAAGGAACAGAGATATCACAGCAAAATTTATTTGGCATATAACATGCTGTACAAAGATCAAACGATCAAAATTACAGACTCTTGTGACGCGTGGATGATGACAAAATCAGTAGTTAGAGTAGCCGCCATTGTTGGCTATAACCGCGGCCACACGCCTCGGCATAGAATCAAAGAGGCTTTGGATGTCTCCTTGGGGTACAGCAGTACATGCGGCTTCCACATATTGCCAAAGTTGATCTGGTGTAGCAGCGGGTGGTGTATCCCGGGCCAGTCGTTGCGCAAGCATGGACCACACGTTTTCGATTGGCGATAGATCGGGAGAACAAGCAGGCCATGGAAGCAATTTAATCTGATGGGCAAAGAAGAACTCTTGAACATTGCGTGCCACGTGTGGTCGCGCATTATCCTGTTGGAATATGGCTGATGGCAATCGCTGAATGTATGGGAGGACCACGGGCTCCAACACTTCAGAGATGTAGCGCTGGCTGTTCAGTGTACCGGCAATACGTACTAGAGGTGTGCGGCAGTAAAATCCGATACCACCCTAAACCATGATACCGGGTGCAGGACCAGTGTGGCGATGCATAACGCAACAGTTCAGCAGCCTCTCACCACGGTGCCTCCAAGCTCGAATCCGACCATCGTGATGTTGCAGACAGAAGCGGGATTCGTCAGTAAACACAATGTCGCTCCATTCCGTTGTCCATGTCCGCCGTTCCTCGCACCATTCACGGCGCAAACGCCTGTGGTTTCCAGTCAGGGGTAAACGAAGCAATGGACGCCTTGCGGACATTCCACTCTGCTGCAAACGGCGTCGAATGGTATGAGCGGACACCGAATGATGCGTAGCAGACTGAATCTGTTGTGCTATGGTTCGTGATGTGGCTGCGCGATCCATCACTGCCATGCGCACAATCCGCCTATCATCACGGGAAGTGGTGCAATGAGACGGGTGCGATTGGCCCCGTCGGTCCGTCGTTCCCTCCTGCATCCAACGATTATAGATCCGCATCACAGTTGCTTGGTTTCGTCCAACACGTTGACCGATTTCTCTGAAGGATAATCCGCAATCCCTATAGGCTACTATTCTTCCTCGGTCGAATTCCGAAACTTGGTCAAAAGACGCTCGATGTCTTCCACGAGGCATAGGTAAACAGCTTACCCCAAAAAAACGCACGAAAAAACAATTACCGTACTTCAAATCGCCAATCTGTTCTCCCCTTATATAGCGCTTTCGAGTGGCGCTACGGTCGTCTATGATGTGCGTCTGCGCTGCAATGCTAATGATTTGCATATTTCATCGCCGCAAACGCATGATGTAAATTTCACATGAGCTGCATACTTCCTTCCGGGTGTTGCATTTTGTGTGGCCAGCAGTGTATATATAGGCAGAAAGAGAGATCAACATTTATGCAGAGGGTTGTTTTGGGGTCTGGGGGGTCATGATAGATAAAAATATACCAAACATTTTCGGTAATTTCTTTAATTCTCTTTAAAAAATTCGTACAAATTTTTCGGTCGCTTTTTGTAATGAAAGCTACCTAATTGACTTGCCCAACTTCCAAAATAACGGTTTAAAAGCTGTTTATACTGGGTATAAACATAGCGAATATTGGAAATATTGGTATGAAATATTTCCCCAGCATTGGATTGCATATATTTTAGCATTTTACATACAATATTTCCATTGTAAGTACAATAATTTTGCAATATCAATGCTTCAATGCAAATATTGCCTATATAAAACCAATATTTCCCTAATAATGGCATTTAATTGCAAATATTTTGAATCTAAAGAAAATGTTTAACTAGTAAATTGATATTTCTTTAGAAGTATATTCGATTAATGCAATATTGACGTGATATTGGGTGCCAATATTAATTTGTATCTTTGGTATAATTGTATTTTTAATGAACAATAATCTTTTAAATATTCTTTTTTTTACGAAATGTATACAGTCGAACTCGCTTAATGGAAGAAGCAGGGAAATTATAAACGTCGGCTTACGGACCGTTACTCGTAATATCCGTAAAGGTAATAAAAATGCTAAAAAACACACACACAAATAAACTAGTTATTAATATTGATAGCTCTAATTATCTCAAAACTAAAATTAACTTAATGTCACAAAGTTAACATAAAATATTAAGTTTTACCTTTCTTAGTGTCATTATCTTTAGACAAAATTACAGCTTTGAAGTCAAAATCTCTAAAGAATTAGTGATATTAGTAATTGAAAAAAAAAATAAAACCATGAGCGGCACACGGTATTGCAACCAATCGCTTCCCTTTTTCCCAAAAATCTCCGCTGACATTGCAATAGTTTCTGCAGTTTTCGAGCTATTGATTTCACATATCCGTTTCATTTTAACAGTGCAATAAGAAACATGGAAAGACTGGTTAATATGGCCGCGAATCCGGATTTAAAGAATAAGTAAAGGTTTCTTCTATGCTCCTTGCTTTCCATAGTTCAGTTGTAAATGTTAGAAAGACTCTGTATTTGAAATTTTGTCTATTAAAAGTGAAAAATAATTTCATCTTGACAGACCGTTGTAATGTTAGAAACATCATCGCTGCGATAGAATTGTGTTCAATAAGAGAGTAACTTCTTTTCTAGTTTTATTTAATTTTCGACGAAAATCACATTGAACTAACGACGTGTTTTGCTCTTATTTACCGTGAACCTGATTTGTAGTAGCTTGTAAAAAGCGCGAAAATTCTCATATTTTGTTTAAATGATGAACTATCTATATTATAAAGGACAAACATATCTGTGCGTAACGCATACGTCATTCTGCGAATGGCAACACTTTGAAATTTGAAATAAAAATTCGGTTTTGCAATTTTCGCTACTGCAAAATTTTAAACTGCTAAACATACCACGTTTTAAATGTTTACACCGTCGTATGCAGAAAAAAATGCACTTTTAAATGCAATTTGTTTGAAAGCTGTACCTCAATTTATTTTTGAGATATTAATTTTTTTATAGTTTTTAATACCAATTTTCTAATCGTGGCAACAGAAGTACTTCATTTCTATTAAAAGTGGTTTAGTTATCTTTATTGATTATATTCTTACTGATGCCATTTTCTCATTACAATTAAAAATATATATTTTTTTAAAAATTTGAACAGAAAATGACGCTACGCTTTAAAAAAGACACAATTTCCCTGATGATGCTGTTATATTTCACTATTTTTTCATTTCGCTGACTTTGAGCTTGAGACAATAGGCAAAATATTTCAGCGACTGAAAATGACGTCATATTTAAAAGAAACCGATAATTTTATTTGATAAAACGAGATATTTCCCCATGAATACGTCTAAAAGGTATAAATTTCTGGAATTTTTACGCGCAGGTACAGAGATTGTTATAAGACCTCAAATCACGAGTGGGAATTTTAACATGGCAAGTTGTAATATTTGACAAACGTGACTTAAAGCTTGAAAATATATTTATCAATAACCTATTGCGCGTTAAAATGTTTTTAAATGGTTAATATTGATGTGAAACGTTGAAAATGACTTGATTTGTTTAGATTTAAAGGGGGGGGGGGATTCTATGATTATGTCAAGGTGAAATCCTTTTTGCTGATTTTTTCATTCCGTAATACCAAGCATCAATTGATAACTTAATCAAAATTACTTACCTTGATTATATGTTACTGATTACGTATATAAATAAAGTTTAATTTTCCAATAATTTTAACAGTTGAAGTTCATGAAAAAAGTATTTTGTTAATCTTAGATTAAAATATGTCTTTGGAGAGTTAAATTAACAAGTGTAAGATGGATTTTTTATTGTAATTATTGTTTTCGATGTATTATAAATTTGATGCAACAGTTCCTTAGTAAACATTTTCTTTCGTCGAAATTCGACGGGTTCCACCTCGTATTCATAGCATGCAAATTGCTAGTTTTAATCGTGCTCTCGTTTTGCCGCCGTGTTTGTAATAAATGATCTTAAAAGCAATTTAATATTTTCTCAAATGATAACTTCAGACTTATTTAAAATAGAGATTTGAAACAAGCTGCGTAACACTACTTGAAAATTCCAAAAGTTCGGGCAACACTATTTCAGATAAAAAAAAATAATAATAATATTTCAATCGCAGAACTCGTAACCACCTCTTTTAATTGCATAACATGTAATATTTTTCTGTAATTAAATAGGGAGAAAAATGCTGCTAAAAAATGCTGGTAGAATTGCCTGAAGTTTTATACATTTGCCTCGTACCGTCTGTGCTTTAAAATAGAATAAGCAATATTTGTAGAAACACTTTACTGGAATTTTGCGAAAGAAGTTTATAACAAATAAATGATATGCTCAGAATAAATTTCTGCACATTTGAAATATTTTATTTAAAAGCCTAATTTTGTGAGTTACAAAGTTAAAGAAGTTCTGACACTAATAAGTATGTTTTCAAAAGTATAACACGAAGTTTATTATACCTTTAAACTGCTTATTTGAAGATTTCTTACAGTTTTTTTATTACTTTTGTATTAAAATGTTAAACATTACCGAAAATTAGGGCTTTTCTTGTAAAATCAAAATATTGGAGTCACTTCTTAAGCTCTGAGAACTTTCTGCTTCCACGCTTTGCTGCAGCTGGCAAACTAATTCATGTTAAACTTCAAATACTTTTTCAAGCACAATTTTCTACTTCAATAGGATAAAATTCTAACGTATTAAATTTTAGAAAACGTAGTTTAAACTTTATAACTTATTCTTATACCTTGATAATAATATACTCTCTGCTTATTGCGTGCTTCCCGACAAATTTTATTTGAGTTTCAAGAAAGCATGAAATCTGAATATGAAATAAATTTACAACCAAAATCTAGAATTCATATTTAAGTACCAAACCTGTGACAGAACGCGAATAGACTATTAAAGTAAAAGAAATAGCATATTACAATTTTTTTCTAAATCAAAAAGTAATTTCTTTGAGTAGGTACATATTGATGTAGAAATCGCAGAAGTCATTGTGATTTCCATTTCTGACTTACGTCGTTTTTATTTTGCTCTAATTGCTTCTTTATACTTTCAATCTCAAAATAATTTTTTGTCGATTGAGAGAACTATTTTGAAATTCGAATCACTCTCTTCACTGAATTGTAAAGGGTTGCGACGTTGCTGTGAATTGAGGAGCATATTTGAAATTTGAGAATGGGAAATCAAACTGAATAATCTAAAAGAAAATAAACAAGCTTTTGCAGAATATATAATATATACTGAAAAAAGTCTTAATCTAGGAAAATATAATATAATCATTAACGGAAATGTATATAAACCTCCTCCGAAGTTACCTAATATTCAAAAAGCATTTTTTATTGCTACAAACCACAGAAACCAATATACTTTCAATATTTTAACCTCTTGCGCTAGAAATTAATTGGCAGAAGCCCGTGACTGTCTCGTCCATATTTTAGAAAAATATTTCAGACCAGAATTTTTATTTAAAATTATTAACTTATCCATTTATCTAGTTTTTTTTCTTTGTATCTTTTAAACTAGTTTTATATAAAAAAAATTTCTGGTTCGTATTCCTTTGGTAGCAGTCAAAATGACTGCTGGGGGGCTTTCTAGTGTTAATTTAAGGCGACGTACATAGTAACATAGTACGTCTTTCCTGGTCAAGAGGTTAAGAAGAATTTATAAAAACAAAGTTTCTTTTTTTTTTACCATTTATTATCTAAAAGGTTTCTGAGTAGTTTTTAAAGTGTATTAATCCGTTTTCTAAAACACAAACATCGGTTTTCAAGATGCTATCAATTTTCATGTAGACATTTTTATATTGAACAAATCTTTTATAGAGACAAGCATTGTAAATAAACAACATTCACATTGACATTAAAATTAATAGATTTTGTTACTGTTGCATGCATAAATTCAGTTACGCAAATGAAAATGTTTACTTGAGCATTTATAGAAACCTAAAAATCAATATTTCTGTTTTAGGAAACTGAGTGATACACTTATTGCTTCCCTCCGAACGGGTGCAATAGGAAGCTTTTTTTATTTGTAACTAGTTAAAGTACCCGGCGTTGCTCGGAATTTTAAAAATGTATATTTTGAAATATCAATTTCAAAATTAAACATAAAAACATCTGAAATCTTTATTTCAGTTCTTCACTAAGAATGAGCTCTAGGGACCTAAACCTTTGTGGAAATTCTAATATACACGTATACACACACGTATATATATGGAATAGATTTCAAAATGGCGGAAACAAATCCAGAGAACCTCAAAATGTTAAAATAGTCCAATATTTCCATAATCCTGTTTTTATCATGTTTCAATATGTTTTTTCAAACTCATATGAAGTTATATATTCACCTGCTGACGTCCATTATATTCCTAATATGATGCAATATTCACTTTTTTTTTTTAATTCGTCAAACTACTTATTTCATTTTCAGTTTTCACATGGAAATCTTGCTATGGAAAAGTAATTGTTGTGGTAAGAATTTTAATGTGGATTCTTAATTGTCGACAACTGCCATAAAGAAAAAATGTTTATATTTGATAGGAAATTGCTGTTAAATTGGTAGCTTTTTATTAATTAAAAATTAACTATAGATTATTTCGATTCCAGATTACTTTAGTTGCCTCGGAACTTGTTTTAATGCACATATACAGTCGTGGAAAAAAAAAGTAAACACCCCCTACTAACTCCTCAACAAATCATCATAGAAGAAAGTTACTGGTACCAAACGATTGGAAATAAAGTCTACATTTAAATGATGTATATAAAATTTTCTTAGGGGGTCATCTACATATTAAAACGAATCCTAACTTCATTTTTTTAATGGCAATACCCAATTTTAACGAGATATTTCAAATCTTCGGTTCAAACTATGCCTAGACACCAAATTTCATTTGAATGATAAGTTTTTGAATTATAAACATTCAAAATTGAGTGCTTCTAATGTTAAATTATATTTTCATATTTTTATTTATATCTCCCGAAATTATGCTCCTAATGTGCTAATTTTTTTGTGGTAATAATACTAATATACCCAAACATAAATAAGCTGAATTTGCAATTTTTATAATTTTATGATATGAATTATGAATTATGAAATTAATATTCGAAAAAATTATGAATTGCAACCTACAATTTTTTTGATGGATTTAGATTTATTAAGTCCTGCTTTATGGAAATTGAAAAATTTCACATTTTTCTTCCAAGTAGTTTTCAAATTATGTTTAAAAAACGGCAAAATGATGGTTTAAGGGGCCGTCTATGATGGAAGTGAGAAGACATTTTGAAATTTATTCTGCTGTACTGTAATCTAACACGCTTCATTGACTCCTTGAGTGGCGCTTAAGGTGCCTTGATCAAGGAAGCGGCTCTCTCAGTTAACAATCCAGTACCGAACTTCAATTTGGATACAGCCCTTAAAATACGCTCGTTTTAAAATAATTAATTTCTCGGAAACTTATGGTACGAATTGCATAAAAATTCGTTTTTAGGCTAATTGAAGAGTGTAGAGTTCATTTATGCTGTCAGAATTGTGTACTGCTATTGAAAAAAAAACAAAGTTATGGCTCGTTTTAATATGTAGATGGCCCCTTAAACAAATTTTATATACATCATTTAAAAGTAGACTTTATTTCCAATCGTTCGGTACCAGTAACTTTCTTCTACGATAATTCGTTGAGGAGTTTACTTTTAGTAGGGGGTGTTTACTTTTTTTTTTCCACGACTGTACATAACATTTCACAATTCTGACTTCCAAATTGTGGGTTTGTATAGAATTACAGGCAGACAGTCAAATTTTCATTTTTATATATTAGATGAAAGCTACCTAATAACTACACATAATACTAACTCTCTTATCCTTTTCAACGGAAAAAAGTAACTTTGCGAAACATATTATAACATATAAATGTGAAACCATAAACAAGTGAGGATGGAATATCCTCCTATTAGATAAAGAACGTGATTAATAGTGCTGACTAATTTATTTATCTTTCTACATTGATGGAGAAGCACAAGATAGTAATAAATGCATAAACTTCGCTTTTTTCAATAGCTGCTATACATTTGCTTCCGGCATCAAGGAAATTTCTTAGGAGGTAATAATGTTATAGTCTGTTTTAGTCTAAAAAAGAGAAGTGTTCTGATATATCAAAAGAGAAGTCAAATAAAAAGTTTGGATCTCTCTGTCAATAATTATAGTACCTTACAAGAAAAAATGAATTTTTAGAGTCTCTGTTTATTGTGGAAATAATGAATTTTTTCTGACTAAATAAAAATATTGCTGTTTATTATAATTAAGGGGGAAGAGGAGAAGGAGTATAAAACTCTTTTTGTTTTTATACACATATTACAAAAAAAGTCTCACACACATTCTTTTTGTATAATGGTAAGTTTTAATGCTACTTAAACTTGCTCGGGGTATTAAAAAATCCCCCGCTTCTGTAACCTGATTCATCTAGAAGTTAATAAATATAATAATGTCGTTTTCAATAAATAGAAGTAATAATTACTCGGACGCTAAAAAGATAAACAAATTACAGAAAAAGATTAGATAAAATTACTTAATTACGATAAAAAAAAAATTAATGCTACATAACAAAAAAAAAAAAAAAATGCAATTTAACAAATTACAACGATCATTTGGAAAATGATTTTTTCAAAGACTAAAATTTAAGATATAAAAAATCGCACGGAGTTGATCATGCATTACGTACGCCATGGATGACATTTTTCGGTACTGTAAATGTTTAAACTTCTACGGAGCTGGTCATACATTACGTACGCCATGGATTAAAATTAATATTCCTGGACCAATTTTAAATTAAATTTCATTCTTAAACTTCTAAACATCCCGCAATATTACTTTTTACATCGTCGTATAGAGAAAAAAATGTACTTTTAAATTCAATTTGTTTGAAAGCTGTATCTCAACTTGTTTCTGAGTTGTTATTGTTAATTTTTTTTTGTAGTTTTCGTTACTTTTTTGTCATAGTGGCAACAGAAGTATCCATCTCTGTTGAAAGTAAAGGGAAAATAGAGATTACTGTATAGACCAATCAGAAAACGAATAAAATGCGTGATTCAACCAATAAAACGCTTCAGATATGTTTTTGATTTCCTACCCTGACCGAGGACAATAACCATATTTCCAAATGGTTAATAAATAAATAAATAACACTGACTTCAGATTTGCGATTTTTTTACGCTTTCTTAAGAGCAGAGATATAAGATAAAATTAAGTAATACAAATTAAAAAAGTAGTTTTCGGGTTTATAAGGCTATAGTTTCTATGCATTTTAAGGAAATACATATAACCTCAGCTCGACTGACATAAAAGTATCAAAATGCTTTTCATTAAATACACACTCTTCGCACATGTGGTAATTACTTCATTTCCCTTTTCTCCCTTTTCTCCACAAAAATGGAGCAATTTAGTTGCCATCATTACAGAAATTTCACTAAAAATTATACGAAAAAATCAATGTAATATAAGGATGATATAAGGATAAGGCCTTAGTTAATGAAAAAAGGAGTTTAATGATTCTAGGTTATAGTTTTACATATTAAATAGAAATTATATTTACAAGTACGGGAGGGTAGGAGGTTTTTCTGCGGCATACGCACTCGCAGAATCGTCGAGATTCCATATCGGCCTCTGCTCTCGTCTAGAACGAGAAAGATACGTTTAACATCAACCGCGTCAGAATGAAATCTGCTCTCGGTTGTCACTTGTTTCCAAGCGAAGAGAATGCAAACTGCATATCAGCAAATTCAGTAACATCTGCTGTTCTGCGGTAACAAGTTCTCATGGAAAAGTGCTGACCATATCTGTTGCTATGAGTAGGGTTTTATGGGAATCTAAAACCACAACTCACACTCGGCCATCTTGTCCGCTTGTCGACCTCGACAGCGCGTTAAATAAGCAACAAGATATGTCAAAAAACAAAAAAAAATCTAAAAATAACTAAAATCCAAAGGAAAAAAAACTGTCATTAAATAATTAAGAAAATTGAGCTAATAAAAAAAAATTAAGTCTAAATTTTATGTAAATTAATGCTGAGCTGCTGTGGGATATCTCTAAAGAAAAAAACAAAAGAATAAAAAAAAATCTCAGGATAACATCAATTTGCGCCATGAGACCGTCTTTCTCATGAGCCATCATCAGGGATGAAAAATATAATCTGAAAGGCCGTCTGCCCATTATATTATCATCAAGAAAACATACTAAAATCTGCCTCATCTTAGGTAGAATTTCGTAAAAAAAACATCTTTATCCCAACGTCATTCGAGAATAAAATATAAAAAAAGAGGTTTGCCTCGTCTAAGCAAAAAAAAAAAAAAGGATAGGGGGGGGGGCACATACATATATATAGCAATTCAATAAAAAGTTTACACATAAAATACAGTTTTAAAAATATAAATGCAGTTTTAAAAGTATAAATACAACAATATTCTTTTTCTTCTTGTCAAAAGTGAGTGTTCAAAAAAAAAAAAAAATAAAGTCCTGTGTAGATAGTCATCTTGAATAAAGTTGTTGTTTACGCAACATAAAAAAAAAGCACGTGTTGCGAAACAGGCAAATGAAAAAAATAATGCACCATTTGCAGTCCGAGAGAAAGATAACTTGCCATGCGCAAAAAAAAAAAAAAAATCACCGCATGGGTTCAATAAAAAAGTTTTGAGCAGGTATATATCGCTCAGAGATTTAAAAAAAATGTTGAACAGATCTTCGAAAAAAAAGGCACATAAATTCTGTTAATATAAGCTGAAAAAATAAAGAATCTGTTGCATATTCCACAAACTAAGAATAATTAAAAAAAACACTGTTGATAAAAATGCTTGGTACGCGATAACTTCTTAAAAAAAAAGCACTTGAAGTTTATCGCACTGAAGAATGGCATGACACACAGAAATACGAAGAAGAAAAAAACATTCTGTGTTGAAGATTTCCATCAATTATTGGACTCTTGAAATGGTGAGTTACACTGGTAAACGCCTCATTCTAATGTTTCGTCCAGAAAAAAAAATAATCGTGGATGCTTGCTGCAATCGTAAAAAAAACGAAGATATTGAAATAAAGTTACTAAGAAAGTCACAGATAGTAGCAGTCTATAGTCTGTACGATATAAATGTTCTCAGGAATAAGCAGATATAGGTGTAAAACACAGAATATATAAAAACACAGTTAAAAAAATAGTAGTAATAATAGAAAACACATTTATGATAAATTCGTTGCTTGCACTAGTCACCTATATACGTGAAGCATATTTCTTTTTGGAAATTTAAGTCTACTTTTTCTCTTTCTCGTTGTTGACTTCACAAAATGTCGGCGTATAAAAAATAAAAAAGGAATGATAAGGACACGCAGAATTTCGGTCCAATTAGTAACGTCACTCGAATCTCGAGATGGTTGGGATGTATGGAAAGCCGAATGCTGATAAATGAGTCCGTTGGCAGACGTAAACAGTAATAAATAGATGGTCAATAAGACGAGCACAGTCATGAACAGCTTGTAGGATAAGAAATTTAAATCGTAGGAAAAGCAGTCTGGCGATAATGTTGCGAGATGTTTCAGATGTGCTGAGTCAATCACTGGGTCAACTTCGATGTCAGTAGGAATATTTTCATTCGAAAAATCTTTATTTACTGTCGGCGGTTTTAGATCTTGGGGGAAAGAATTTGAAACAAGTGTTTCCATAGTGCATCTTGCATCAGGAAATGGAGGTACATAGGATTTATCTTCAGATTTCGTTGCAGATACATTATCAGACACAGTAATGCAGCTTATAAAAATGCTTGTGGGTGGAGATTTAGTTAAAGTAGCGCCGTTTTTGTCGCATGTGAGAGTACCCTGAAATATGACATCTGTTCCTATGATAAGTGGCATGGGCATCTGAGAAGAATTAACTACGTAAACAGAAGTAGAAAAAGTATTATCGTCTATTTGTATATTGGTAAAAAACGATCCTATAGGTTGAATAACACGGTTACCGATGCCCGACAATTGCACAGTTGCTCCGGTGAGGGGGCGGGGGACCCAATTTGTTCATAAATGTCTTCTCTCAGTATCGTCAGTGAGCTTCCAGTGTCCAAGATTGAATTGATTTGTAAATTAAAAATTTTTACAGGTTTCTGCATGCGCGGATGAGAATGACACATTTCTACTACGTGGATTTGTTCGTCTCTGCGTGGTGACGTCTTGCGTGAAGGGGAGGTGCCTTGAGTCGAACGCTTGCGTTCTGGCGTTTGCTCTGTACACTGGCTGGAAACATGACCAAAACGTGCACATTTCATACACTTTTTCCCTTTATTTAAATGCACACAATGGGTAGATAGGTGTCCTGGGGCTAAACAATTCCAGCAAGTTAATTTTGCAGTTTTCTCCTTCTGGTTAATCTTAGGAGTGTTGGGTGTAGTCGGTGACATTGATTGATAAAATTTAGAACTCTGTTCACAAATTCGTTCGAAAATTTGGAGCTTGTTTTTAAATTCGGCAAGCGTGGCGCACCCGAATAATATAGCTTTATTATGTGGTGTATCGTTAATCCCATTAATTATATAGTGAATTAATGATATATCATCGATGTTTCCTCTCTGTGCTATTTCTTTCATTTTCAGAAAATATTCCAATAGTTTTTCGTTTGGGCGGCAGCCTCTAGCGGCTAGTAATTGATGTATCTGGGCGGACGAAGCTGATTGTCCAAATTCGCGAAACAATGCTTCTTTGAGCGATGTATATGAAGAAATGTTATTTTCACTACGTACATACAATAATGCTAAACTTTTTAATGCCCGCTCGGCAAACACAAATTTCTGTATGTCGGACAGTTGAAATGAATGGGCCAGAGATTCAAATCTCTGAAACCATGTTTGAACGTTTTCCGTTTTATCACCACTAAACGGTGTAATTAAATGATCAATGTCATGGAAAGAAATTGTCTGTTTGGGCGCGGAGTGTGTACAGTGTACACGCGCCTGGTCTGGCTGTACTGTCAAAGGGGAAGATAAACCAGTGCTTCCACTACTATTGTGACTATCATTAAATTCTGTATCCGATTCGGAAATTGCCGTAAACGTGTCTTTAAAAGCCGAAATATCAACTAGTGCACTTAAAATACGTTGCCCTATATCTTGTTTTGATCCATGGATGTCAATGGATAAGATATTAGCAATAGTAATCAATTGTATCTGATCATAATCGTCCAAAATTACTTTGAGTTTATTTTCATACTCATCGCTTTTGTCAGTAAAAGAAAAACCTTTAAATTTCCTTAAATTCGCTCTATTCTGGCGATTTTTATCGCAACCAAATATAAATTCATGCAATAATTTGATTTTATCTGTTTTAGCCGATTTCAACTGGCTTTTAATAAAGTCAATTTCTTGTAATTCCATATTAAAAGGCAAGAAAGAAAAGAGAAAAAAAATAAACTTACTTCAAAAGGAGTTATCCAATTGAAAAATAAATTCCTCGCCACGATATATTGAAGTAATCCAATTAATGATCCGTAGAAAAAAAAATATGCAGTCGAAGATTCATTCCTTGTACAGCGATAACTATCTTGCACAAATAAAAATAAACGAGCTTCAACCAGATGGCTTAAGGGGATGAATCACGAATGTTGATAACGGGACTGAGAAGGAAGTTCTCCAATTCTGATCGCTAATAAAGCCTAGGGGATTTTACTTTTTAAATTCGTTTTGGATTCAAATCGGCCTAGAGCCCACATGTAATATAAGGATGATATAAGGATAAGGCCTTAGTTAATGAAAAAAGGAGTTTAATGATTCTAGGTTATAGTTTTACATATTAAATAGAAATTATATTTACAAGTACGGGAGGGTAGGAGGTTTTTCTGCGGCATACGCACTCGCAGAATCGTCGAGATTCCATATCGGCCTCTGCTCTCGTCTAGAGCGAGAAAGATACGTTTAACATCAACCGCGTCAGAATGAAATCTGCTCTCGGTTGTCACTTGTTTCCAAGCGAAGAGAATGCAAACTGCATATCAGCAAATTCAGTAACATCTGCTGTTCTGCGGTAACAAGTTCTCATGGAAAAGTGCTGACCATATCTGTTGCTATGAGTAGGGTTTTATGGGAATCTAAAACCACAACTCACATCAATATCTCGAAAACTAATTCAAATTTTAAAATTATAAGATCACTTTTGACACCCTCGGTTCCACGCGAATAAATAGCGTTAATTCGATAGCCCAACGTTCCATATTCTAGCAGGAGTACATGTGAAATACAAACAGACAGTCACATTTAAACCTAATAGAGATGAAGTTTTAATTTCATTATGAAAAATTAGCCAGAGACAAATGCTGATCAGTTTTACATTGTTTTAAGTGCAAATGGATTATTTCGTAACGGAGCCTGCATGCGGTGGAAATAGATTTTAAAAGATCATGTTTAAAAATTATTTTAAAATACATAAAAGATCAGTACATTAAGATACTTTTTTCAAACAAATTGTATACGAAAATAGATTTTTTTCGCCAATATGACGGCGCATAAACTAAAAACATGCGATGTTTAGAAATTAAAAAATTTGCGTTAGCAAAAATTGCAAAACCGAATTTCATCATCAAATGTTGCTAATATCAAAATGGCGTCAGCGTTACGTATGGACACGTTTATCCTTTATAATTTATAATACATATAATACGTTGTGAGATAAAATCTCACAGTGTTTAAATCATGTTACTTTTTATTTTTTATTTTTTTTGGTCTTATACATCGATGTTCTTTAAACTTAAATCTATATTTATTTTTGCGCGAGCGTTTTTGTATCCCACACATCGGCAAATTTTCCGCCGTTTCATCGGGCTTGAACTGAGATCCTTCTCCTCTCAGATCTGCGGCCCGTATTGTGATGACGTCATCGGAGCACCGTCTCTCGCGACGTAAGCGACCTTTCGGATCGACTTTCGACCTTTCGGAGGTGTGGTTTAATTGCCGATCGTAGAGCAAATAAAAATAAAACTTTTCAAATGTATTCTTTCGGGTTTGTTTATTAAGACATTGCCTAATTTTTAAAATTCTCTAACAGATTTAATTCTTTTCTTTCAGTAACTTTTGTAGTCCCCGTTTTCTTACTATAAATTAAAAATTTCGTTAATTTTAAATCAGAATCTGTTTCGTTGGTTTGCTGTCATGACATAACTTGTGTTTTAAAAAGATCGCGGGGCCGCGCGCTCCGGCTGCGGGGTCCGGTGAAAGTGAAAAGCTTTTTCGAAAACGATGTCTGCGATTTCAATAGCTCCTGTTAAATTTATTTTCCTGATGTCGTGGGAAAGATTTTAATTATGTTTTTCATCAATGCTAAATTCGATTTGTGCTGCACTTTAATTTTTAAAAGAAATGCTGCAAGTGGAGTAGAGTATTCTATTAGGCAAAGAATTAATTTATGAACGGTGACCAACGGAAAGTCTTTTCTTCTCTTAAAAAAAAAAAAAAAAAAAAAAAAAAAAAAGGAATAAAACTAATTTATACTGTTTTCAAGTCTCCTCTTCATTTTATTACAGACGACACGATCCAAGTAAGAAGTTTCTATTATTTAATTTTTTTACAATTGATTGACCGTAAAGAATCAAAATGGTTTTTGCAATACACAACGCATCTTTAATTAAAAAGAACTTCACGACTAAATTTTCCTTTAATTAACGGCCCATATTGTGGATTATAATATTACAATTCTTTAGTAATACCACATACGTTATTAATAAGTAAGCGTTGAGAATATTGAATATAGAATTGAGATATATTAACAATGCCAATTTATTAACTTTACCATCTTTTTCCAATTTTAATCCTTAAATATTTAATAATGAAAAAATAAATAAAAATAAATAAATAAAAAATCACGACTTCAAGAGGTAAACAAAATGACGTAGGAAAATAGTAGAATGTGTAATGGAAATCCCTTTTTTTACTTAAGTAATTGCAGTCGGAGGCATCAGATTCGTATTTAGGTATGTACTGCGACTCTTTCTACCTACATGTTTGCTTCCGAGTGCAATTAAGTAAAAAAAAGGTTTTCCATTACAAACTCTACTATTTTCTTAAGTCATCTTGTTTCCCTCTATTTAGTTCGCTTTTTATGTAGTCGGGTTTTTTAATTTTTTTAATTTAATTTTTTATTGACTAATTTTTAGTTTATATTACTTACCAATTTTTTGTTGTTGTTTATTTTTATTAATGACTTTTAAGTTGTGTTTAATTGTTAGTTTCTATTTATAAACGCTGTTTTGATGAGGCCTATATGTTTATGAAGGTTAGAGTTACAGTTAAACTAGAGATTCTACCTACACAACTTTCAGGTTGTGTAATATTTAAACGGAGCTTCTGACTGTAAAATTGTCTGAGAAACATCGTCTTCATTTTGAAAGACCTATCCAATGATATGGCACTCAATATGTGCGTAAAAAAAAATTTCGTCTCTACCGCCATTTTGCATTTTACGGCCGCCATTTTGAATTTATGAAAACAAACCTAGCCAATAACCATCGGACCGTTAAGACGAATCGATAAAGACCTCATTTATTCAAATCCATCCAGCCGTTGGAATGTTTCGAGGGTATACAGAAATCCACATACCCACACGCATACCCAGATACGCGTCAAACACATAACCCTTATTGGCAGTCGTGTTAAACATTAAAGAGTGTACAAGTAATACAAGATGTTGAAAGAGCTAATTGGTTAAAACTTTAAAAAATGTTTAAAAAAGAAAATAGTATTTTTACGTGAAACCCATAAATTGTTTAGAAATAATTGGTGATAATGATCGGCCCGAAAAAAAATAAATAAATGAAGCTGATTTGTGTTCTGTTTTTTTTTTTTTTTTTTTTTTTTTTTTTTTTTTTTAATTAATGTTTATTTAATACGTTTCAGTTTGAATATTATATATAAAAGTCATTTTTGGAAAAAACATTAAACAGGGACTATTTTGTATTATAACAGAAATATATAATTTTGGCATTTAGAAAAAGTAACATTTAATCGATTTTGAGAAAATCGTTTGGAAAACTTTTTTTTTGACCCCGGAATCATTAAAGTTGCATTAAGTTGTTCCATACGCGGTAAATGATTTAAAAAAAAATTTCGTTCTGTGTATTAAAGTATTTCTTTTGTCAGAAACAAATGTCTTTTCAAAAACAAAAATATTGATTCTCGCTGATATATATTTTCTGGAAAAATGACGAAAATGTCACTACAGGAAACATAAATGCTGGATTAAAAACATTTCAATGAAAATAATATTATTGCTTTTGATAATGGATAAATGTACCAAACTTCGTTATACAGGCTCCACCGGCTTACGTAAGTAATGCGTGCCGCAAACTTTTACGTAATTTGGTTTTCCCGTAAGTCGAATTTCTAAATTGATTGGATAAAATTTCCTCAAGAAACTGCAATATTTACTATATATATACCGGGTGTCCTAAAAATGACTCACTGATTTTAAAATTCAATAAGTCGCAAACGGTGACAGATATTTAAAAAAATTCTTGCTGGAGGGTTATGTATGATGTCAGGAGTTTTTTTACCGTGGTTGTCGAATTTAGTTCGAATTACAAACAATAGATCAAATAGCTAATAAAACAAATAACAATAAAACAGTATAACAATAACAAATAGCCTTAGTAATAGCGCTAAATTCAAGCTGAATTTTTTGGCCTTTCTCGTCTCCCATGCCAAAAAAGGAGATTAAACTGTATTGAGTGTTTCCCGAAGTACCACAAATCGGGCCTGAATTCAGCACATATTGCGCGCAGAGCCATCTATTGTTTGTAATTTGAACTGAATTTAAGAATCACAGTAAAAAAACTCCTGGCATCATACATAACGCTCCTGCAAGAATCTTTTAAATATCTGTCACCGTTTGCAAATTATTGAAATTTAAAATCAGTCAGTCTTTTTTAGGACACCTGGTATATATATATATATATATATATATATATATTAACTATAAGAACGACGATAATTTTTAACCACTTTATTGCAGTACATTATTTATGACTATAATATATACATATATATACAGTGAAACCTCTCTGAAAGACCACCTCTATAAGGAGATCACCTATCATAAAGACCGTTTATTTATGGTCTATAATTTTTGGCTATAGGCTCAATGTTAATTTTCCTCCATTAAAGGACCACTATTTCCCGCCCCCTTCCTGAAAGACCACTTTTCAACTTTTCAGTCGAAGAGTAGGATTACTTTCCTTTACATAGAGAAATCTTGAAATTCCACTTCTCTTCGGAAAACACGCTCAGCTAAGTCTACTTCCTTTGACATGGCAAATCAAGGTCTCCACTCCTCTTCCATTTAGGAGCAAACACCTGGTACTTGTCCATTAACATGTTTAATGTCTCTATGGTTCTGGAGGGACAGTTGGTGTTGGTGGAAGAAGGGCTATTGTCCCCTTTCCTAGAATTGGCGCCGAGTAACAGATACCTATAAAGTGAAGGAGTATTTTTCAAGGGGAGAGTGGGGGTGGTCCAGATTTCAGTTTATTTGAATTCTGGTGCTTTTCGTGAAAAGATTACCACTTGTTGTTATCATCTCAGTTTTGTTTTAACAGTGGAAGTTATAACATAGTGCATATTCGATCGAAGTGCATATCGCGTTTTCCTTGCTTTGTGCTTAGTATACCAATTTAGATGAAGTCCAAGAGAATTGTGTGAACTTTGGAAGACAAAGTGAAAGTTTTAAGAGCACACGAGAATGGAACATTAGAGAGGAAATTGGCGGCACAGTTTAATTAAAGCAAAACTCAAATGAACAATACATTGAAAAACAAAGATTTTCTGTTAAAAGAGTATGAGGAATTCAAATCTTGCTGAATTAAAAGGAAAAGGAAGAAAAAATTTAACGAGCTTAAACAACTGCAATACAGAAGAAGCTGTATAGCAGTTATTTAAGAGTGCAAGGTCAAATAATATCCCATTGGGTGAAACTTTGTTGAAAGAGAAGGCCATTCAAATTGCAGAAGCTACAGGGGAAAAAGATTTTTGTGCAAGCAATGGGTTGCTGGAGAAGTTTTGTCACAGAAACAACATTGTCTTCAAATCTATTTGTGGTGAATCGACCGATCTAGACGAAGAGGTGTTAGCAGAGTGGAAATTTCGTCTTCCATTGGTTCTCGAAGGATATTCAGATTGTTATATTAATAATCTGGATGAGACTTCATTATTCTTCCGTGCCTTGCCCACTAAAACTCTTATGGAGAAAACAGATGAAGCAAAAGGAAGGAAACAAGCCAAACAGTGACATACTGTGGTTTTTTTGTGGGAGTGCCGCAGGAGAGAAAGAAAAAACAATCATAATATGGAAGGCTGAAAAGCCTCATTGCTTTTAAAATGTTGATATGACAAAAATAGGATTGATTTGGAAATCTAATAGAAAGGCATGGATGACATCCACCATTTTTGAAAATTAGTTACATGACTTTGACAAAAAGATGATCGAACAGGGTAGAAACATTATCCTTATATTAGATAATGCTCCATGTCACTCGTATGATGCACAGCTGAAACGTGTGAAGTTCAATTTCTCCCTCCTAAACATGACATCCAAAATTCAACTGCTAGATCAGGGAATTATTCACTGTTTCATTTACCCATCACCTCTATTCAGAGACCACCTCTGTGAAAGACCGATTTTTTATGGTCTAATGAGTAGTCTCCTTAGAGAGGTTTCACTGTATATATATTATTTACACAGTATTATTTTATGAATAAAGAATCATGCAGCAGTGTTTACTCGGATATAAATTATAAAAATATGAAAAAATGTAAAAACAAACTAAAAGAACACTTTTTAAATAAAAAAACTCTTATGGAATGCGGGATTTATAAATTTAACATTGATGAATTGATTTCAACAATTTCCAATCCATATTAAACGAACAGGTGAAGCCAGAAGAAAAAAAATCAATCCCTCAATTCCTCCAATCTATTCACTCCACTCTATAAAACTATATTATGGTTGTGGTATTTTATCTACATATTTTATTTATAAAATAATTATCAAAAGTATGCAAATGCATATCAAACGTGCTAGCGTGTTCATAAATTAATTTTCGAGATTTACTACGTAACTGCGAATTTACGTAAGTCGCATAATACGTAAGTCGAGAGATGCCTGTATTAGGGGCTTATATTGCGCCAATATGGCATTCATTCGAAATACTTCCGATAAGATACCAACATTGGATATTTGTTTTACGTTGAAAATATTTTTAATGAAACGCTACAGCTGTACATATATCCAGGGTGTTGCCGAATTTGACCAAAAATTCAGAGGTGTGATAGTAGGCATCAAGAGGATGAAAAATTACCATAGAACATGGGGTTGCTAAACACTTATTATAGTCACAAATGCAGGCTGTTTCAGCCCATAGATTAACATCCAAGATCGGACATTCCCATAGAGCGTAATGGTAATGCGATTGCGATCGTAGCGCCCTTAATGACAATGGAGAAGAAACTCCCCATCCTTGTAGTATGCTTATTATTGAGTATCTACCTTATTGAGATCTTTCTTTTTTTAATGTTACATGTTTACGTTTTCGATAGAATCTTATACCGATACATGAACATAGAATAGACATATTCTATTTTATATATCTAATATCTATTCTATGTTCATGCACGGATATATGTTTTTTTTTTTTTTTTTTTTTTTACATGATTAGTGAACGGTTTTAAATGCAACGAATACTAGGTAAAAATTTCGTCTTGAATGCTATGTATCAAAAGCAATGGTGTAACATAAAAATATACGAAATGTTGACCTCTACAAGTCCCAGAAAATTTCATAATTATTCCCCTTTGGCAGGAAAATTTTTATAGCCCGTGTTTTATAAATTTATGAAGTTTAACGCATTAAACAATCGTTACAATAATCTTTTAAAATTTATGCATTTTCACTTCCTTACAGATTAAATAAAAATATTGTTTTTAATGTAAATAACGTACAATCAATTCAATAATATTTATAATATTAACATATAAGAAATAATTATAATAATATTATAGATAGGGAAAAATTACTTCCGACAATTTTTTTAGAATTGTATAAATCTAAAAGTTAAAAATAAATAGAAGTAGCGACATTACACTCAATAAAATTTTATTCGATATGAATAAATTGACACAATACCTGAATTTGATTTTTTACAATTTAATCTTATAAACTTACATATTTGCATTCTTAACAGAATTTTCTGGCGGCTTTCTTTTATATTATTAGCCTAATTATCATTTTGTAAGTTAAAAATGAACAATACAAGTACGGTAAAAAAAAAAAAAACAAGTAGCTAAATAAATAAAGCAAGCATGAATAGAATATCGTCTGACACCTGCTTCGTTTTAGGAACGAATAGATATTCAAACCATAGAGGATAAACATATTTCTCCAACGTAGGTAAATTTCGAAGATTTGTTAGTTCTTCCCCCTTGCCGATAGTGACGCTAGTACTGTTGCCATTACAGATTTTGCCGTAAATGTCCCATCTTGGTCCTTAATCTATGTTTCAGCCTAACTGAACTCTAGTTGTCGGTAATAATATTAAGAAAAATAAAAGTACAAGGTGGCCATAATTAAACTGACAGTACTCAGAGTGTTCCGTAGCGCGATCTAATTGAGAGAATGGCGCCAAAATTTGTAAGAAGAATAAACATGATGGGGGTAGGGGATAACGTGTGTAACGGAAAAGAGAGTATTATTGTCATATTGAGCTTGAATTAAATCGTTAAATGCGCTGAAAAAAGGGTAATTTTATTTCAGTATTTATTCTGCATTTTTTAAAACTCTCTTTACTGTTACACAGCGCCACATATTCCCCTAGCGGTGACTGTGGTATTAAAAATTAAATTGAGGTATTAAAATTATAATATGAGTCGTGACTTTAAAGGTAAATTAGTTATGAAGTTCATTATAATTAAAATTGCGTTGTAAATTGCAATACCCATTTGGCTCTTTACGGTCAAGCAATTGTAAAAAAAGGAAATAAAGGAAAACTTCTTACTTGTATAGTAGTCATAGCTTTAAACAAATGATAAGGAGACTTTTAAGCACAAATCAAACTTTATTCATCTTTCAGAAGAGAAGTAAAAGGACTTCACCCGTTCGCCACCGTTTTTAAATTAATTCCTTGGGCAATAAAATAATCTACTCCACTTGAAGATATTTCTTTAAAAATTGAAGTGCAGCATAAATCGAATTTAGTATTGATAAAAACAACAATTTAAAAGCTTTTCCACGACATCAGGAAAAATCAAAAAGGCATTTAACAACGAAGACACTCTTCGGATACCATTCGCTAGACCCCGCATCCGCAGGCCGGAGCCCGCGATCATTTTAAAAACAAAAAGTATGTCATGACAGCAACACTAACAAAACAGATTCTGATTGCAAATTAACGAAAATTTTAATTTATAGAAAGAAACGGGGACGACAGAAGTATTGGAAAGAAAAGATTTAAATCTATTAGTTAAATTAAACTCACGTGTTAGGAGCAGCGCGTATAAAAAAAAGGAAGAGAAAACAGAAACTTTCTGAAGAGAAAACGTGAAGACACACCCTTTTCATTACGCAGCCGAACGTCACTGCAATACGCGTCAGTCTAAAAATAGCTCGTATGACGAAAGCATGAAGGGGAAAGGCTGAAATAAAACTTATTTGTTACTTTCGGTAGAAAAGGAAAAAAAAGCGATGCGTTGAAAAGAAAACATTTAAGGGGCGGAATGAGAACGCTGCATTACAATTAAAAGAAATGTGATTACTATACCACAGTGACTTTCGGTACTATTTTTTTTTCGGAATATTTCGTCCCCATCTTGTTTAATCTTCTTACAAAATTTGGCGGCATTCTCTCAGTTAGATCGTGCTAAAGAACGCTCTGAGTACTGTCAGTTTAATTTTTCCCACCTTGTACTGCAATGAAAATAGAACGATATGTACCTCGTTTGGTATGAAATGTGATAACATCACAAAAATTTCCGGTAAAACAGGGTCCTCTCGCAATCAATGATACCGCATGAACTGTTAATCGCAGTCCAAAATGTGGAGCGTCAGGCTCATACTGCTGGCGCGTATAATGGAAACTTCTACCACTTTTTTTATGTTATCACATTAACAACAAAAGTGAGCATGTCTATTAAAATTTTCCTTATAATATAATATACTTTAGTTTTCTGAAAGTTATGACCGGCATCCCAAGTTGAGTTAGGGTAGAAGACCCTGTATTTTTGAATAAATGAGTGGTTTGCGGTAGGTTCAGCATTGCATTTTCCTGCACGCAAAGGCATGAAAACATGGAGGACTAGGAGCAGGAAAACACAACAATTAACTTAACAATCAACCACTAAAATCGGGTTTGCAGGTGTTTTCCATTAAGACAAGACTTGGCAGACCAGTTGCATTTTAATATTCGATTCGAGTTTTAACTAATCATGGAATTACAGCCGTCAACTCGATGAGTTGATGGTTTGTGCAGCGTCTGCCGGTCTATTTAGTAGTTCAAAAAGTGAGAATAATTATTATTGTAAGACTTTGTAATTAAAATTTGTGTATATAAGTTCTCAAATTATGAAGGGGAACCATGAGCAAGAACACATATTAATGAATTCAGTAAGAGCTAAAAAGTATCTTTTGGGATACTCGCACTCTCAAGGCATTCTTAAAGCAATGGCGGCGTTCTTTTCTAATTTATCATTTGCGTTAAAATATTTTTAAACTTTTTTTTTATTTTGTTTATATTTTTTTGTTAATTATTATTATTTTTTTTGGCATAGAATAAATATGATCGATATCTAGACTGATACTTTTTCCTTTTCAATTTTTGTTGCATTTTTTTTAGGACATTTCCACCTTTGGAACACGGTTATATATCTTATGCAAATCATTTAACAATATTAAAATGCAAACGACAATTTTGAAATGAAAGCTGTTATTGATTTGACATTAGCTTGAGAGCGTTTTCAAGCTACTATCATAGGGATTAAAAAAGAAGTTCCTTTCAAATAAAGGCGGAAGTCAGCTAGCCCAGCAGTAGTATGGAGATTTATTTGCGCCAACGAAAGAGCGGTAAATAATAACTAATAATGAGTGTTTCATCCAACTTTTGCTACCCGTCTTTTAGTCCAGTCAAATTGTCAGAAATAGATGCAAAAATTCTTCTGATTTTATTTTTTAAAGTGTTTATGGGGATGCTAATAACAGGAATTAATTGTTTTTCAATAAAATATCTCGAGGCTAAGCCTTGTGAAACCAAAAAACCAAGAAATTTTCGGACTTTTTTTATTTTTTTGCTTATAACTTGAAAATTATAAAATTTTTGTGTACTATACTTAATTACAAAATAAAAGAGCATTAAATTCTCTACAAATTTCATACCACAAACTTCTTTCTAAACCCATTACTAAGTGCGCTATGGCTTTCTGAAAAATACACTTTTTTTCTAAATTTGTGGAAAATCGCAAAAACAAACATTTGACACCATTTTTTAATCATTTTATCCTCTTTAATAACTTGTTTATATTACAGGCATTTGCATGATAGCAATAACGGTTAATTACAACGGTAACATTGTAAAAAAATTGAAACATTGTAATTATTTTTTTGTTTTGTTTTGTTTTTACAACACAAGTGGAGAACATTAATAGTAGGTATTTACATGAATTTAAGTAAGAGGTACGGTAACACTTTTAATATATTCAATAACTTCTGCAGCGCTTGTGGGTTGATGGGTTTGGTCCGTCAATCTCAGATTGAGGAGCAAACGAGTAGGTTGTTTGTTTTTCAACAGCTTTAATCTTCCTTGAGCTTGTTGCGACATCATCAACCTGGTAGTCAAAGTCATCGTCATTGCTGGTTTGATCGATGGTTTCACAAGCATCAGCTTCATCATCCTCTTCTTCTGGGTAAATAATGTCGTCCACATTTTAGCAGTTGACCCCATTACAGTTTTTGCAAATTCCGAGTATTTGAGTCTTGATTTTTGGCAAGAACATGCCTTACTGCGCCTTTTTATACAGCTACATCAGACAACATGCAGCAAGGATTCAGGTGCTGGGATTTGGCACATTTGAACTAGCTTAAAGAGACCATCAGGCCTGCGAACCCAACCCCATTCTTCAGGGGGATGTTGTTTCCTAGCCAACCTGATGATAGCATCGGAGGAAATGATGCTGCGCGGCCTCTTGAGCATTGGTGGTAGTCTTGCAAGATGAAGTTCGATTTTAGTGGCAGATTTGATGGTAGCCTTTCAAGATGAAGTTTGCTTTTAGTTGCAGATTTAGCAAATAACTTTAACCCCAAAGTGTTCAATGTTCAAGCCTTGCAAGATGACGTTTGCTTTTAGTGGCAGATTTAGCAAATAATTTTTTTTTAACTTCAAAGTGTTCAATGTCTGTGTGGTGTCTATGCATCCACTGTATAGTGCAATAATGAATTTTTCTCCATGATTTCTTGACGGGTTCACACTGATTTATTGAACACATAGTCTATTTCCTTAAGCTGATCATGTCTTTTCAAAGTGTTACAAAAGTTTGACTTTCGTTGCCCAAAAAGAGAGGATGTTGTATCGCATCCTCTGATTACAGGAATGGAAAGAACATTGTTGTAGTTGTATTTCTGTGGCATGGTTAAAAACCACCTGGTTTCGATGTTACCTCTTACTGGTTTTTGGAAAAGCAGATTTTTGTATTGAAATCCCAAGCTCGTCATGATCACGAAAAAATCAATGTTTTCTCCGACAATAACTACACTTTCAAAGGCTTCGGCTCTTAAAATGGCTGAGGAAACAATCATGACATCAACCAGTGTTGCCAGATTGAGGACTTTTTTATTTCAGATTATTTGACTGTCACCACTTTTATAAAATAGTATAATTCGCCTTATTTTTCAGAATTTTTAATCTATTTTAAATAGGCTGAATATTTCTATTTCAAAAAAGCGGTGACAATCAGCAATCTGGGGACAAAAACTTCCCTAATCTGGCAACACTGCCATCAGCGTCTTTTTCTGTCTAGTCAGCTTGAATACTGTTATTTTTAAACTCTGTTTTAAGCAGTGAATTGAAGGGATTCTTGTTTCTGTCTTTGGTTAGAAATTTATCGTGATGGAAGATTTTGATTGACACTTGTTAGTTTTTGTTTTATCGCGCTATAGTCCTTTTTCGTACTGTGCTAAACTATGTTGGCGAAGGCTGCGCAGTTGATTTATGAAACAAATCCTAATAAACAAAATAAATGTAGCTTTTAGACCTTATTAAAACACTGTGCTAAATTTGATTTAAAATATCCCATAAAAAATTGATAGTCAAGGGGTTAAATCACCCAAACATCAATTAAAAAATTGCTTTTAATTAAATGTGATTATTTAGGAGCATTTAAAAACAAACCCCATACAAAAATTTGCATTAGACGAGAAGTTGTGTCTAAAGCACTTGGAGTTTTTTCTATATGATCAAGAGGTGATTTAATCTTTAACGTCAATTTTCGATAAACAGTATTTATTAACATTGCGCGCACGATTTCTGAAAAATGATTGCCTGGTATTTCACGAAATTTTCGCTCTATGTATTAAACGTATAGAGTCACAAAATAGCTTACTAGGGGAGACCGGGGCTAGTTGGTTACAGGGGTAAGTAGGCGCAGTCCTCATATATCGCCTGTTTGTGGATAGATTGCGCAACCATAGTCACAGAATACCTTTCTTATTGTTTTTTACAATCCTTAATGTAGTTTTGAATCGTTACCTACGTGCAGTGGACATTTATTACGATTTTTCTGTTTTTTGCACTCATGAGTAATTTTTTGTTGCTTCATTCTTTTTCTAATTTCTAATACTTATTTGTGCAGTTTTTCTTAGTGTATGATTAATTGTGCCTACCCCATATATGATTTACTTCGATTATTTATGCTTAGAGGATTACGTGTCCCTTTTGTGAAGAAATTTATTATGGGGCAAGTAGGCGCATTGAACACGGGGCAAGTTGGCTCGATGTTTGGTGTGCACTGGTAGCTTGAAAATCAGCGAACAACGAGAAAAGTGGTTGCAATGCAAGATTTTGGGCACACGTGGCTTGCCCAAACGGAGACACTCGATTTTTTATTTGTTGCAACTGTAACTCTGCTGATGATAACGAGTAGGATAGAAGTTACTCAATGTTAATGTTTTATTCATTATTTTTATATCTATATAATTTAGAATTTACATTGTACGGCTATAACTGCTTAGCCTAAACTTACTGGTAATAATGAAATTGATTTCGCTTAACTGTGTGTCTTATTTGAGCTTCATTTAAATTTTTATAAAGCGTGTGCCAACTTACCCCATAGGTATAGGGAACTTGCCCCGTGACGGGATAGGTTGGCGCACAATTTTCCTTTTATTTTAGGCTTCCGCTAAACATAAACTACAAAAGCTACAAACTCAAAACTCCGGGTATTTATAGTCAAATGTCTGTTCTTTAAAAGTGCAGTTAAAGTTTGTTAAAAAACTTAAATAAAAAATTTATAAAAATCAAAAACTAAAAAATGCGCCTACTAGCCCCGGTCTCCCCTATTATATTTCTGAAGTAAGAAGTTTACAATTCATTACTACTTTTGTATTAAAAAAAAATCTCGATATTTATAATTTCTTTTTTAATTTCTTTTTCTCGGGATGTACAAGTTTTATTTTTTTCATGGCAGGTCATTTGTAAAACACATTATATCTGTAGTCATTTTAAAAAAAACCCTTGGTTTGTTTTAGCCATTCAAATGTGAAAAATCATGCGCGCAATGCATTGAAGAATGATTTTTTCGTAAAAATTGTATTATCTATAACAATAAATTTAAAAACTTTACATGCGTGTATACTTTTTTCAACAACTTTAAATTAAAAAAAAAATCTTTCGTTATATGTGTTTTCAATTTTATAATTAAAAGTTAATTAGTTATAGAGCGATTGCAATTCTTATAGAGATGTATTTTGGTATATTTATATTTCATGTATTTTGGTAGTTGAAAGGGTACCTGACCCCTTAACTTATTAAGAATCGCAACTTATTATACTTGACACAAATGAAATAAAATTTTATTTTATACATATTAATGACTAATTAAGAGAAAAAAAGCGATATTACAATTTTATTTTAAGTTGCGTTCGTAATTATATAAATACGTAGCACCTGTAGTCGTCGTCTGGTCCGTCCGTCCGTCGTCTGTCCGCATATAACAACGTAAAAACTACCCAACCGAATGGTTTGAAATTTAATATATAGAATCATTGCAGAATTTTACCGAGTCATTTCAAATTTTATGAAAATCGAATCAAAACATAAAAAGATATTAATAAAAGTTTTCTTCATTCTATTAAATCCTATCCTACGTAATTCATTCAATGATACCCCATGATAGGTAAAGATGCTATATTGTCATGATGATGACGTCCCGTCCTATTTAAGATGGCGTCACATTATCTCCGTATTGGTGAAATTAATATATATAATCGTAATAAATTTTGTATCCATGCATTTTTGCATGAGAGTGCAACAGCTATTGCACCAAGATCTGAATATTTATAAAACTAGTTATAGTACGAACGCACCTCATTTACCACGTTTGACGTACAATTTCCGACTTGTTATTTTATGTGAGGTATGATACTTTGCGAAAACGCAAGCGCAGTACAAATAAACTATATTTTTGCCATATGAATTTCTTTTAATTATTTACTATATAGAGTTAGGGGCTGTGCTTATATAACGTTATCATTTTAGAGGTGAGGGGTGTCTGGCGCACGATATCGTAAGATATCGCTAGGGGGAGGGGGGGATTTGTCTTTTGATATCGTTGTCATTTTTCACCTTTTTTGTAACTTGGTCTTTACATCAAAATTGTATGTTATCTATTTTGTGAGAATACAAAGTTATTATTAAAATCTTTGAATGATTAATAATTCCAAAATATGTAATACCCCAACGTTTGGCATTCCTATTCTTCTGTCATATGTGTATGCATATATAATCCGCTGTTTGAGAAACCATATGCAAAGTATGCTTAAAACGATACTTTATGTTTACTAGTAAATAAAAGCGAAAGAATTTTGACCGTCTGTTTTGTTGATAATAAGAAACTATATCCCCCCCTCCCACCGTGCGGGGTCAAATGCAAGAAGGCATTATTACTGTTGAACGCATTATGTAAAAAATATATAAAAAAAAATAAAATAAAAAAGCTATTATTAAATTTTTTTAAATAGTAACTATTTCGTTTAAAGATGATATAAATTTGATATAAATTTGTTGAAAAAAAAATCACAAACATACTGTTTGCGAAAACGCAACGTCAGTCTTTAATGGGTTAATATAAGATTGCTTGATTTATTAAATAAAAGAGGGTAATTTAGCCTTTTCTTTATAAAGGAATGGAAGGAAAAACTGATAAATTAAAAAAAATCGTTTTCTAAACACAAGCATTTTCGGCACTGATCGTTAAAGTTGCATTAAATTGCTCAGGAAGCGGTAAATGATTTCCAAAGAAACACTTTTTTTAGGGCGTTCAAGTATTTCTTTTGTCAGAAACAAACGTCTTTTTAAAAACCAAAAATATTGGCTCTTGATACGTAACAGTTTTTTTAATATCTTTTAAATGTCATATTGAGTAACAATGACATTACATTAAGAATATCTCCGTAAAAACGTTTAAAATGAATTATTTTTTTGTATTTGGTCGTAGGTACACTATATGGCCAAATAGACATATGAACTTTAATAATTCTTCAACTAAAACAGGATGAAATAAGTTACTTGCTTATAAGGAGCTATTTTGAGGTGATTACTATGCAGAATAAGTTAATTTACTATGCATAACTATAGTGTGACTGCTACAATATCTGTATCTTGAATTGCTGAATTTTATTTCATTCTTTATAGTACATCTATGAACATAATCCGAAATTTATCAATAAAAACTCTGGAAACATCCTTTACATTTTCATTCATATTTTTAATTTTTTTACAACTGAAATCAATTAACAATTCTTTTTCCTTAAACACTAAAGTCATATATACAGTATGTGATACTAATTTTCTTGAAGAAAATAGTCACAATAAAATAAAAAGTTCACAAACATGTTGCGAAAACGCAACGCCAGTCTTTAATGGGTTAACACAAGATTGCTTGATTTATTTAATAAACAAAAAGGTAATTTAGCCTTTTCTTTAGAAAGGAATGAAATGAAAAAACTGATAGATTAAAAAAAAATTCGCTTTCTAAACACAGGCATTTTCGGCACTGATCGTTAAAGTTGCATTAAATTGCTCAGAAAGCGGTAAATGATTTCCAAAGAAAAACTTTTTTAGGGCGTTCAAGTATTTCTTTTGTCAGAAACAAACGTCTTTTTAAAAACCAAAAATATTGGCTCTTGATACGTAACAGTTTTTTTAATATCTTTTAAATGTCATATTGAGTAACAATGACATTACATTAAGAATATCTCCGTAAAAACGTTTAAAATGAATTATTTTTTTGTATTTGGTCGTACGTACACTATATGGCCAAATGGACATATGAACTTTAATAATTCTTCAACTAAAACAGGATGAAATAAGTTACTTGCTTATAAGGAGCTATTTTGAGGTAATTACTATGCAGAATATGTTAATTTACTATGCATAACTATAGTGTGACTGCTACAATATCTGTATCTTGAATTGCTGAATTTTATTTCATTCTTTATAGTACATCTATGAACATAATCCGAAATTTATCAATAAAAACTTTGGAAACATCCCTTACATTTTCATTCATATTTTTAATTTTTTTACAACTGAAAAAAAAAATTAAAGGATGATTTCTGTTGCCTTTGCATTTTTTCAGTTTTTTTGGCATTGGGCGGGGTAGGGGGGGGGCGAATTTTCCAATTCGGAAATATTTTTACATTTCTATTGTAAGAACATTATATTTGTACATTTCCTAATTCTACAAAACACTAAGAAAAATATTTAAAATAAAAGATTTGAGTGGGGTTATAAACATCGCAAAAAATCCCTATAAATTCAAATTTAATTAATCCTTCTAAAATATTTCTAAAATTTATTAAATGATTACGCAAATCTTCTAATATAGTTTAAACAATTCACGAGAAATGCTTTAGAAGATAAATTTTTCATGAATTTATTATTCATTGCATAAAGAGTTAAGAAGTAATTCACGGATTTTAACTGCACTTCAGCTTCAGTTACCCAGTTGACTTAAGTAGTTGCTTATTAGGTTTTGGTGGTTTTGGTATATATTGCTCAACAGGTGGCACTACCATACAGAATTTTTTACGATTTCTGTTATAGCTCTACTCAAAAACTAGTGCACGAATTTTCGCAAAACTTCAGATTCAGTTACAAGTTGACTTATGTTGTTGCTGATTAGATTTCGGTGTGAATATCTTACTGGTGACTCTGTTGTAATGCATTTTTCAGGAAGTATTAACATGTATGAGATAGAAGAAAGTTTTGGCATTGCCACATCCGACTAGTTTTGTATTTGGTTGGATGTACAGTCGTGGAAAAAAAAAAAGTACACACCATCTACAAACTCTGCGACAAATTATTGTAGAAGAAAGTTACTGTATGAGATAGAAGAAAGTTTTGGCATTGCCACATCCGACTAGTTTTGTATTTGGTTTGGAAAAAAAAAAGTACACACCATCTACTAACTCTGCGACAAATTATTGTAGAAGAAAGTTACTGCTACCAAACAATTGGAACTAAAGTCTACTTTTAAATGATGTAATAAAATTTGTTTAGGGGGCCGTACATATCAAAACGAACTCAATTTTTTTCAATAGCAATATCCAAGTTTGACACCATAAATAGATTCCACGCCCAGTGGCGTAGCCAGGATTTCGTTTCGGGGGGGGGGGGGGGGGGGAGGGTGTCCAAAATTTTTCCTTCAGGTTATATATAGTAAAACTTGTCAGGATGAAATCGCAAATATTGGTGAAAAAATCCGTTTTACATAGGTTTTCGTGTTTGTAGATGTAATTGTATAGTATCCTTTTCGATAGCAGCGTGAAACATTTCCGTTTCAGACAGAATTCCGTTATAGGCAGGTTCAATTTTTAGAAGTTTTGTGTATTTATATACTTATTTATATTATATGAATAGTAAAACCTGTCAAAATAGTAATTATCTCTCACAGAATCCTGCCTTAAACAGAAGCGTTACATGGTCTTAATATGTATTGCCATACAATTAAATTTTCTAAAAACCTGTTTGAAAGGGATTTTCACCGCTCTTTAGCAAACTGACCTCTGAAAGCGGAATCTTTCTATAACGGGATTCTGCCTCAAACGGAAGAGTTTCAGGCACCCGTCGAAACGAGCAATACATCTTATTGCGGTAGTGTATCTTAGAAGTATAATTAATTACACTTCTTTAACCCTTGAGAACTCGCTAGTGAGAATGCCCAATTGCTTTTCTTTTACTTTACATTCATATAATATCAATTTTTTTTGGTTGACTTAGTACTTTTATTCCCAAAATAGGTAAAATAATTGAAAAACATTTTGAAATTTAATTAAAATGAAATATGATTTAAATAAGAGTCTTAAAAAAGTACGACTGTGAGAGAAAATCTCATGCAGCGAGTTCTCTCGGGTTAAAAGGAAGCCTGTCCAAAATGGAACTTTTTATTTCGAGAACTTTAAGAATTTAGGTATATCCTTATTTAATTTCTAATTTAAAAAAAAGCATAGATTAAAAAAAAAAGTAAGATCAATCTCTGTAACTGCAGCTAATAATACGTTGGAGTTACATTAATATTTATCAGTGAAAAAGATTTTACAAACATTATGATGTAAAAAACTGAGCCCATTTGAAGAGTATTAATTTATTTAGCAATTATTAGTGATTTATAAGTTAGGATTAAGTGGTTAAATTTAAAACGGAAATTTCTATGTTTAATTTCTTGCCATTTAATTAAGAACTTGCGCGGTAATAAACATTGGATAATGATTTCACATAAGTGTCAGGGGGTCGTTAGTTGCGAGTTTTAGAGATAAGGTTTTAATCTTTAAGAAAAAGATCTTGCAATTTCAGCTACAAAAACTAGTAATGTAAGCAGCACACGCATCAAATATAGTTCATGTCATGGTTACCAGTTTCGCCTCCACTTTTAATCCGAAATTTCAAATTCACACCGGAAATTTTGAAAGAAGAATCTTTACTTTTTGTAATCGCAAAATTTCTGTCATAAAGCAAAAAATACTATTTTTATTTTCTGGTGTGAATTTGGATTTTCTTAATAAAAATGGAGGCCAAACAGGCAGCTACAGAAACTAGTAATGAAAGAAGCACACACATCAAATATAGTTCATGCTGGAAAAAATAGTTTTGTTACAACTGTCTAAAAGAGCCATAATGATTTGCGGTTTCAATGTTTCATGTCTCGCCATTTTTAATACCATATTCTAACCATATCTAATAGTTTCTTCTGATATCTGGTCGTCTTTAAGGAAGTTAAATTTTTGTAACAAATTTATTTGTGTTGGATTAGCACTTTTTTGTAAGTATTAGGATGTGTAAAAAATAATGGTGGTTTCTGTTATTGTACTTCACAACCAATTTATTTTAGATATTTCGAAACAGTTTTAGGGCATTTTTCAAGTTCAGCAGTAAGCTCCAGACTTTGGTACGTGGATTAGCTTCAATTCGATTTCTTATTGTTAAATATAAAGTGTCACCCAAGACCTTCTCCATACACAAAATTGTTATTGCCACCATGAAATTTCTTAAAGCAATGTTAAACTGGGCGTTCGCAATTAGTAACTGAGGTCAAAGGAAATGTTGAATCCAGGCACTTTTTTTGTGTGGATTTCTGCAGCTCTGGAAGGGACACTTCGGAGTTCCGTGGAGGGGGTAGCACTTTTAGACCATTAATAAGCATAAAATCCCAAATCTTTTGTTTGAACCCTTAACCCGTTCGGGACCAGCATCTTGTACATGAATTTTATATCTTTGACACCACTTTTTGTCAAATAATTAAATTTAGTTTATCAATCGAGAAAATCTCTTAATTAAATAAGAAAATTTTACTTTTAATTTTTAATGGTATTAAAAACAAGTTCTGAAAGCACCTTTTGAAGATGCATATATGCACCCATGGTCCCGGAGGTGTTAAACAACTTGACATGAGGATCAAAAACCTCATCTCTATATATTTCAGCATTCAGAGTTGCACTGGTAAAAATGTGTAGGGCAGTGTGGCTATTCAAAATGATGCCCACCCATACCATGATTCCACGACCTTTCTATCGATGATTTTCACGGAAGTTTGCAGCTTTATTGTATGTGTTTTTCCCTCCATATGATAACACGTCCGCAATAATTCTCCAAACAAAATCAGGATTCATCGGTAAAGAGAACTCCGCTCCAGCCCGTGATACTCCAATGACGATGATTTCTGCACCACTTTACCGGCCGCATTTCGCTGCCGGAGTTAATGGAATACAAATAATGCGTTTCCTTGTGTGCAGCCCTTTTTTATACAGCCCGTTACTCACAGTAAATCTGGATAGTCGAGATCCTGTTGCTGCAGTGAACTCCCTTGCAATCTGAACTGACGTCAGTTGCCTGTTTCTTTTAGCAATCGTTGCCAAATAATGGTCCTGAGAATCTATTGTGGCACATTTTTTACCTTGACCTGGTTGTCTTTTCACATTACCAGTGTCTGTTAACCGTTTACATATTCTTGACATGACGCTTTTGGATATTTTTAAGTATTTACAGACTCCTGAGAGTGTCTGTCCTGCTTCTATTCTACCTATCGCACACCATATCTCGCAATCGGTCATATGTCTTCTGGACGACCTATTACAAATTTTACCCAACGACTCGTACAATCCTTAAATTAGACTTCAAATCACTCACATGCAATCCTTGAAATTAGACTTCAAATCACCCACATGCAATCTTTGAAATTATACTTCAAATCACCCACGTGCAATTCTTTTCACACGTGAACCGAAGGAACGGGCTAAAAAATTTGCATATTTTTCTGTAGCGAAGGTTAATCCCATTGGACTACGTGATAACGTTGGCACTGAATTACCAATCAATCACCTTTCATTGAAGTACCCTTAACAGAATTAACACAAAGCACCTTTTTATGGTTATTCCTTTAATTTTTCTCATCAGTGTATTTTGAAAGTGGTAACAAATAACCAGTCCAAAAATAAAGTTACTTTTATTAATTGCTTGCAGCAGATTTAAAATAATTGATAATACTGACCGTTATAAAATAAACAAAGATAAGGGTCGCGAAACTCAACCAATGTGTCGTTATTGCGTTCGTGTAAACTCGTCTTTTCCCGTATGTGTCGGCAGCAGTTGGTCCCATCGAAGTCCGAGATAAAAAAGCTTTACGTTTAATCTAGTTACACAAAATTTGTGTAAACGGAATAGCAGGTATACTTGCATAGTTATCTTTCCGTCTCGGGGCATTAAAATGTTTCCGTTTACGAGAGGATTCCGTGTTCACAGAAAACCTGCCAAGAAAGAATCACAGTCGGAACAAGTTTCATTTCAGATGGGTTTCAAACGTTAGCAAGCATAAATATATAGTGTTGTTTTCGTCAAATCTTGAATTGTTTTCCTTTGAGATAGGTTATCTTCACAGATTTTACTGTAATGCATTTATGCTCTTCAGAGATGTACTATAGAGTGAGTACGTTTCAGCAGTTTTAATGAATGATGTGAAAACGGAAAGTTTTATAACGGAAACCTGTATAAAACGGAAATGTTCGTTGTCTCGGAGGATGACTTAACTTTGAATTATACCTTCTAAGACGAACACCTGTTTAAAGTGGAATTTTTCATAGGTTCTTTGTGATTCCGACTTAGCCGTATTTACTGTTGTATCCATGATTTAGTAAACTAGTTCTTCGTTCGGGTTCGGGGGGTGGGGGTGGGGGTGGGGGTCCAGGGGGCTACGCCACTGTCTACGCCCTTCAAGTAGCCTAAATCCAAATTTGTATTAAATTCGCATGATTAGTTACCGAGAAAGTAAATATTTTAAAATGAGCCAATTTTAGGGGCTGTATCCAAATTGACGTTCAGTATTCGATTGTTAAAATGCTAGAGAATGATTATGTCACTTCTATTAATGCGTTACTTGTTGCCAACATGAACATTTCACTCGATATTCAATCACTTAATATGTTTCTACTATTGCCAGCCCAAATGTTTCAATAAAATGAGTAAAATGTGTATTTTTTCAAATTACGCTTTTCTGGACATTAAAGACGTCCCCTTAAACCCACATTTTGACATTTTTTACTCATAATTTGAAAACTGTTTGTTAGAAAAAATTAAATTGAGAATTCACATCAAGCAGGACATAATAAATATAAATCCATCAAAAAATTGTAGGTTGTAATTGATATTTTTTCGAATATATATTATAAAATTTTTAAATCTACAAATTCAATGTATTTATGTTTGGGTTTTTTAGTATTATAACCAAAGAATAAAATTTTCACATTAGGATTATAATTTCATGAGATAAATTGAAATATGAAAATGTAATTTAACATCAGAAGCACTAAATTTTGAATTTTTATAATTTAAAAATTTAATATCCAAATGACTTGAAATTTCGTTTCTAGGCATAGTTTGAACCGAAGTTTTAAAATATATTGTCAAAAATGGGTGTTGCCATTGAAAAAAAACAAAGTTTGATGTGGTTTTGATTTGTATATGGCCCTCTAAGAAAATTATATGTACAGCATTTAAAAGTAGACTTTATTTCCAATCATTTGGTATCAGTAAATTTCTTCTATTATAATTAGTTGCAGCGTTGGTAGGGGTGTTGACCTTTTTTTCCGACGACTGTACAATATGTGGCTAAATGGACACACAAACTTTAATAATACTTTAACTAAAACAGGATGGAATAAGTTACTTGCTTATAAATACGCTCATAAATTCTGTATACAATAATTTAAAAAAAATGAAATTTCTGCCAATAGATAACGCTGTACTTCTTCAAACTGTAAGATTCCTCACGCTAATGTGTAAAGTTCGATCGGAAGTTTCACACAAGGGGACCATCAAACATGGTGTGCACCGATTTTGATGATTTTAAAGCATGTTGTAGGGCTTAGACCCTTAACAATTCTGGTGAAAAAGTTTCTTCAAATAAGTCGTATTTTTTGAGAAATTGGGGGTTAAATTTCAGCATACGTTCTAAATACTCATAAGTTTGGCCTTCTGCACGTGTTGTTAGTGACGCTGAGGTAGCCTGCACGCATGCCGTCTATAATGCATGGGTTCAATCCTAACTTGTTAAACTTTGAGATGCAGCTTTGAGTTTTTATATTTTCCTAATAAATTACATTTACATTTTTAGGTGCGATCGTAATTATATAAACACGTAGCACCTATAGTCATCCTCTGGTCCGTCCGTCTGTCTGTCATTCTACCCGCATATGACAGCGCAAAATCTACCCAATCGAATGGTTTGAAATTTAATATATATAATCGTCGCAGAATTTTGTCAAGTCATTTTAAATTTTAAGAAAATCGAATCAAAACTTAAAATGATATTAATAAAAGATTTCTTCATTCTGTTAAATCCTATCATACGTAATTAATTCAATGCTTTCCCATTATAAGTAGTGGTTCTAGGTTGCCATGATGATTACGTCTTATTTAAGATGGAGTCATATTATTTCCGTATTACTGAATTTAATATAAAAAATCTTAATAAATTTTGTATTTATGCATTTTTGCATAAGAGTACATCCGTTATTTACCAAGATCTGAATATTTATAAACCTAGTTATAGTACAAACGCACCTCATTTGCCACGTTTGACGGACAGTTTCTGACTTGTTAATTTTTCATGGAGATTTATATTTTTTCTGCAATTTCTAAATTAATGTATATATTTACGAAAATATTAACTATTTATGTCTAGAATTTTTTATTTATTATTATTTACCTTCATACTATACTGGCAAAACCCGCGGCTTTGCTCGTGTAATAGTTGAAATATTCCAAGTGATATTTGTATGTGTAATTTCCCTCATAGCATGCATGGTCACGGTGACGTCGTTGTGACGTCACTGTAAGTCACTGCGGTCACGTTACATCTGTGACCAAAATGCCACCACTCAGTGATGTCACATTGTGACTGAGATGTGAACTTTTTAGAAAACTTTAAAAAATTACGAAAATTCTTTAAAACATGTTATTTACTGTAAAATTATATTTTTCTGGTAATTAAAAAAAAATTGTGACGTCACTGTTATCTAACGTACGTCACGTCACATATGTGACAAAAAAACACCATATTGTAAGTCACAGTGTGACAAAAATATGAACTTCAAAAATCTTTGAATGAAAATGAAGAGGAATATTTTAAACAGTCACGAGTTACAGCGGCATAATGAATGAAAATATATTAGTGGATAGCAAATGGTAAATTCTGTCACTAAAGAGGAGGGGGGGGGGGCATAATAAATAAAGTGCACGGTACAAGCATTAATAAACTAAATTTTCAGGCTATATTTTATCAATTTGATATCTAAGACAGTGAATGTATACTTTTTCATGATTTCAATTTTATCTAGCATTTGGATAATATGTTTAGAATTAGGAATATTAAATTTATACTCATTACATATTTAGTTTGCTGGGAGGAAATTTCTTTCTTTCTTTCTTTTTTTACCGACCAGGATTATTCGAAACACTTCTGTGGTTTCAAACTAAAAAATTTTCTATTACAGTTAAATCTGCACCTTTTAATGAGAACGTAGAAAGAGTCTTCAGAGTTTAGTCATCTATGCATTTCTTGCTTTAGAATATTTTTATAATTTGTATTCAAGTCATAAATTCTACTTCTTTCAGACTTTTGAAATAAAATTAGCATTTTCCGAAAATAAAAGAAATATACAAAATTTGTGCAAAACAAACTTTACTTTAAAAAAAAGGGAGGTGGGGGTTGTTATTACCATTGAATTTATTTTTGCACCTTTTAAAAATTTAAACAATGTTTTATCTAATAAACTCTAATTATGAATATTATTATTATAATTATTTAGAAAAAAGGAACTTTACAATACATTTTAACTTGAATTATTTGGTACGGATAAAAAGAAAAGGTTAAATACATTGGACATTTCTTCAAATACAAAATTTTAATTAACGATACTTTCAGAAAATTACTGCGCATTCAAGTTCCATATTTCTTTTATATAAAAACAAATAATCTGTAACAGACCATCTGCTTGAAAATCGTCTGCATACAGAAAAATAAATACGAGAAGACGCGGGAAAAAGTTCACTGTTTTTAGAACATCACCACGTCTACAACACTTTAAGATAAGGAAATGACCATTTTAGGATACATGGATATTAATGGAAAGTATATGTAAGTCTTATTTAATTTAAATATTTTATTCCTGAGTTGTACATTATGAGTTAAATAGTTTTATGTTATATTTGTAAGAGACTGATCTTTAACTGTCAGAAGCGATATTTTCCAATTCGATAACTGTAAAGAAAAATATCTTAATCTGCCATCGCTTAAAAAAAAAAAAAAAAAAAAAAAAAAAAAAAAAAAAAAAAAACTGCGCAGAGCCTGATTCATGCCTACATTCATACTGCAATTAATATAAACATTAATTTACTCTTACTTGAGATTGAAAATGTATGGAACGATAATGATTTGGAATTAATTTATCGGCTTCTTACTATTTTTTGATTACTAACATTTATAGTTATTATTATTTTGGGGTTAAATATGATTACGAAACTGTTTCAGATTAGAAATTAACATTATACTGGGAAAATGTATTTTTACATATTACAGTAGTGAAACATTTGAAAGAATTTTCTTTTAGTGCTAATAATATTTTAAATTATCTTTTAAAATCGTAAATCTTCAAACCAATGTTTTCAGATTTAACATTTGCCAAAATTATAAAATAATAGGAATTCCTTATACCACATGGAAATATTTTTGAAATATTGTTAAATCTAATAATGCATTTAATTTATCTATTGTAGTTTGCTGTTGTTTAATAGAGCAATTATAAATACTAATTATTATTTTTAGTATTTTCCAAATTGGTGTATTTATTTTTTTTAATTGTATGTAAGCATTTTTTCTGTTTGTGATTTTAATCAAACATTTAATTATAGACATTCTGAATCGGTTATTAAATTTTCTTCTATTGTAAATTCATTTTCTACTTTTATGATACACGTAATTATTGGCACTAAAAAGTAAAATATGATATTTAAGCATTGAAATAAAGTGTTTTTCATGCCTGATAGGAAGTTATAGATTGAACTGCTTTAGTATATATTTTTTAAAAGTTCATATAATACAGGATACATAACATAGGACACAGTTGAAAAGTGCTTATGACTTCGGTTTGTCTTTCCGTCTGTCCGTCTAGCAGTCTGTCCGCACTCTAACTCTCGAAAATATACTCGGATTGCCCTGTTACTATTGTTATTGACGTTTACCATAGCAAGGTACCTATTTGTAATGAAGTTTGTAGCATGCTTTGTTCATTTACAAATTTACGCACGCTTTCAAACAGAATAAAATTTATATGCATTTATGAAGTGCACTGAAATATGCATTCTGTTGACTATGCCATGCAAAGAATAGTTATTGTTCATTTACAGGGCTAAAAAAGGAATTCAAATACATAATGATATAGGGGTGGAGGGAATTGTTTGCGGCATACTTCAATTATGTTAATCTATTTCATATATAATAAAATTGATATATGTCGCTGAGGTTTACATACTATAAATTATTTCATGTATAATACGAATAATACGTATATAGCATTTGCAGGGACACACAAATTATTTCAGATACTATATTGTATCCGAAGTACTGTTCATTAGCGACGATTGCTGGAAATGTATTTTTAATTATGATATGCGCTTTTATGATTCACTATATTTATGCATAGTATATGGTGTATATAAATGCTATAATTCCTATACAAGGCTACACAAAAGTATTCGTAAGGATTACTGGGTATGAGCGCAAATTGGTTAAAGGTGGTTTTTAGCTCACTGGCTATCAAAGCCTGAGAGCTAATGTGCCCGCCCGTTCTGTATGTATGTATGTATGTATGTATGTATGTACGTAACGCGATAACTCTTGATAGAAACATCCGATTTGCTTCAAAATGTTTTCCTAGGTTCACTGTGATAAGGCGCTTCCCTGATTAGTTTTTGGAGTTCATTGGTTAAGGATAAAGGGGGAAAAACGGGGTTAGTCCATCCCCCCTTAATTCAGATAAATGGGTTTTTCATGCAAAATGATTCGATTTGCTCCGAAGGATATACCGGTTTATTATGTTAAGGAACTTCCCTGATTAGTTTTGGGGGTTCATTGGTTAAGGGTAAAGGGGGAAAAACGGGGTTAGTCCACCCCCCTTAATTCAGATAAATGGGTTTTTCATGCAGAATCATTCAATTTGCTCCGAATTTGGTATACCGGTTTATTATGTTAAGGAACTTTCCTGATTAGTTTTGGGGGTTCATTGGTTAAGGATAAAGGGGTAAAAGGGGGGGGGGGTTAGTCCACCCCCTTAATTCAGATAAATGGGTTTTTCATGCAGAATCATTCGATTTGCTCCGAATTTGGTATACCGGTTTATTATGTTAAGGAACTTCCCTGATTAATTTTGGGAGTTCATTGGTTAAGGATAAAGGGGAAAAAACGGGGTTAGTCCACCCCCCTTAATTCAGATAAATGTGTTTTTCATGCAGAATGATTCAATTTGCTCCGAATTTGGTATACCGGTTTATTATGTTAAGGAACTTCCCCGATTAGTTTTGGGGGTTCATTGGTTAAGGATAAAGGAGGAAAAACGGGGTTAGTCCACCCCCTTAATTCAGATAAATGTGTTTTTCATGCAGAATGGTTCGATTTGCTCCGAATTTGGTATACCGGTTTATTATGTTAAGGAACTTCCCTGATTAGTTTTGGGGGTTCATTGATTAAGGATAAAGGGGGGAAAACAGGGTTAGTCCACCCCCCTTAATTCAGATATATGTGTTTTTCATGCAGAATGATTCGATTTGCTCCGAATTTGGTATACCGGTTTATTATGTTAAGGAACTTCCCTGATTAGTTTTGGGGTTCATTGGTTAAGGGTAAAGGGGGAAAAGGGAGGTTAGCCCGCCCCTCTTAATTTAAATAAATGGGTTTTTCATGCAGAATGATTCGATTTGCTCCGAAGTTGGTATACCGGTTTATTATGTTAAGGAGCTTCCCTGATTCGTTTTGGCGATTAATTGGTTAAGGATAAAGGGGTGTTAGTCCACCCCCTAAATTTAGATAAATGTTTTTTTTTTTGCAAGATTATTCGATTTGTTCCAAATTTGGTATACCGGTTTATTATGATAAGGAGCTTCCCTGATTAGATTTGGAGGTTCACTGGTTAAGTATAAAGCGGGAAACGGGGGCTAATTCCCCTTCACTTATTTTTTTGAGTGGCATTATTCTTTAAAATAAGAGTATAATATACAATTAGTGTGAATAGTCTGTGACCTCAATGCCATCAGTTTAGCTGGGCACTTTTCTTTTTTATTAAATGAGTTATGCTTTTTTCCGCTGAACTGCATTTAATTTACCAAGAAATGTTTGTAGATTATAGATAAAATGATATACAGAGTCACGTAAAGAATTGGATACATGGCCGTCTATATATTATAATTTCTGGAAATGTGATTTCAGCAGTTTTAAGAGTGTCTTAGTTTGAATTAAATTTTAACTAAATAGTGGCGTGTAATAAAGATTCTAAGTAAACTACAGGGTTGTACAAAAGTATTCAAGTATGTTTCCATACATTAGTATAAAATGCTGAAAAAGAATTTCAACCTATTAGGCGTTTTCTTGCTAAACTAAATTTTCCCATTATATAGTACATATACACTTTAAAAAATGGGTACTCAAAATTGAGTAAAAAGTACTCAATTTTAAATGCGTCACATACTCAAAATAGCTCCGATCCAAATGTGCTCAAAGTTAAGAAACACATGTACTCAAAGTTAAGAAACACATGTACTCATTTTTTATTCCATGGTTGCGATCAAATATGAATCGTTATGTACTGCCCCCCCCCCCAAAAAAAAAAAAAAAAAAACCTAAAATTTAAAGTAAAAATGTACTGACATTTATTTCCCGCTCAAAGTTCTTAACAAGAAATGTTTAATTTATTATTTATTAAGAAAAATAGCAAAATTCTTAACAAGATACTCAAATCGAATATTTTTATGACAAGAGCATTATTTCCAAGTACTTTTAAATTATTTTTAAAATGCTGTGCATAATTTAATATTTATATTAATAAACATCATTTATGCCGCCATAAATGCAATGAATGATTACAGGGTACAAAACTATTCGTTTGTTTGGGTTTGATAACATGTGATGTTTCAAAATAGAGAAAGCATAGGTTCATTTTTGATCCAAAAATATTCAATTCGATATGAGTACGTCGCTTTACTCATTTTTGAGTACTTCATTTTTTTTTAGTGTATCAACCTACAGGTCAAATACAGGGCTGTTCAAAAGAATTGGAAACCATATTTGGCTATGGACGGTAACTGCTGAAATCCGTTTTTCAAATGTTTTATGCGTTTTCTAAAATGTTTAATTAGTTATCTTATTTACGTCATTTCCCTAAATTACGATGTCTTGTTAAAGCATTCAGAAAGTGTTGGAAAGTATTTCATAATCTATGCTTAACGCATGATTTTTCTTACTCGTTTTTTTTTTCTATTTCCCAGATCAGTCTTTTCCTATAAAACATACCAAATCTATTTAGCTCATATTCACAAAATAGAATATACACGGGAATAAAAAATTTAAATAAATATCGCTTATCATGCCGCTCTATAAATAATAGTTGTATTAATATCCGTTAGCCTCCATGTTCGTATTTAATAAAGCAATGACAAATCACAACAAATTAAAAAACTTACACATTCTAAATATCAAGCTTGAACTCAATATCAAGCATAGAACTTAATAAAAAAATATGTCAGTTGATAAGCATTGTTTTTAAGTGGAAAAATTTTAAATGTTTTAGAAGAATAGGACTCCAAAATAGCGATATTTTGCTAAAAAGTACGGTAAAAAGATAAGATTTTATATTTACAGCAAAAAGTTAGTTTAAAATTCATCGCTGTATTAATACTTAGAAATTTTTCCAGACAGAATCATTCGCATTATATACAATATTTCAAATGAAAATCAAATATCAAATTAATTACTTAAAAGGCGCAAAGGCCAACATAGTGAATTAGATTCCATGCCGGGACTCGAACCCGGGTCATCAGTATAGCACACTGACATTCTACCGACTAAACCACATGGAACGAAGTCCAGCCTGTAAAATTTCTCACTATTACATGTTGGCAAGGCTACAAACGCAGCACAAGATGGAATATTTATCGTGAGCCACCGACATGGGGTAAACACGAAACTTAATTAAATCCAGCATCGATTGAAACTATATTAATAATTGGAAATTTTTCCAGGGAGAAACATTCGCCTTGCATACAACATTTCAAGTTAAAATTGCCTTTTAAGCAATTAACTTGAAATTTGACTTTCATTTGAAATATTGTATGCAAGGCGAATGGTTCTCTCTGGAAAATATTCCAAGTATTAATATAATTTCAATCGATGCTGGATTTAATTAAGTTTCGTGTTTGCATCATGTTGGTGGCTCACGCTAAATATTCCATCTTGTGCTGCGTTTGTAGCCTTGCCAACATGTAATAGTGAGAAATTTTCCAGCCTGGGTATCGCTCCATGTGATTTAGTCAGTAGAATGTCAGTGCGATGTACTGATGGCCTGGGTTCGAGTCCCAGCATGGAATTTTTTCACTATTTGCGTCTTTTAAGCAATTAATTTGAAATTTGATTTTCATTTGAAATCACAGTGTTTATGGCAAGTTCGTCACAAATGACACATATTTCACAAATTGGTCACAGTGTGACTTCAAAGTATTGTCGCTTTCGTCACAGGTTCGTCACAAAATTAATGCCAAAATAGTCACAAATGACACACTTTTCACAAATTTGTCACACCGTGACTTCACAGAGTGGTCACAATGTGACGTCACAAACGACCTCTAAAACGGCCATAACGACCTCGCATTCTAGTCACTATGACGTCACATTGACGTCACGTGACGTCACATCGACGGTCACAAAATCACAGTGTGACTTCACAAAGACGTCGCCGTGACGTCACCATGCCTTACGGGTTGTATGCGTATTCTTTTAAGAATAATTCAAAAATTACTAATTAAGCCCCAGTTTGACTAAACTTCATTATTGCACTATGTTCAGCAGAAATGAGACTTAAATTAATAAGCAGAACTAAAATTAATTCTAAATAAATGACAATTTAGAAAGTATTTTGAATCTTTTATGTTTATTTCCTACGCTCATTTCGGTATTAATTTGAAATTTTGAAGTTTTTAGAAACCATCTAAAACTAACCATCATGTCAAATTCCAAGCTTCTTATCTAACGGTCTACCACCTCTCTGGTGGTAGTGGCACCAACATAAAAGGCCTATATTGAAACAGGGACCGTTACCATTAATTAGCCAACATTAATTTTGAAATCGATTTTCCTAATATTCCATAGAAAACTTAATTTAGAAAGTTTTTAAAGGCTTTTTTGGAACGTTTGTTGTTCCTACCAACCCGAGATGGTAGTGGCACTGGCAAAAAATATAGCCTGTGTAGGATCAGAAACTGTCACGATTGATTCGCAACCATTACTTTTGGAATATTTTTTGAGATTGCATATTAATGGTAATTTAGGACATTTTTAGACCGCTTTTCACTTCTTCCCTTCACTTCACCCCTTTTAAATTTCAAATTTGTTTTTGACTGTTATTTAAAGGCATTTATATTTTATATGTAAATACCACGCCATATTTCTAGTTTCTAGCTTCTTCAGTATCACAGAAATCGCAATTTTTAGCATTTTTTGCTCCTGAAAACCACTAGTGGTAGTGGCACCGACATAAAATATAGCTTATTTTTGAGCAGGTTCTATCACCACCAATTTTAAACATTATATTTTAAATCAGTTTGGTATTTTATCAGATTGCATAAAAATCGTAATTTAGAACGCTTTTCGCTCACTTCGTCATTTTAAATTTGGAATTTTCTTTCACGGTTCTTAGAAAGCATAAAACTTCTATAACAGAAAAAGCATGTTACATTTACATCATATATCCATGCCAAATTTCAAGTTGCTAGCCCCTGCAGTATCACAAAAATCACAATTTAGAACATTTTTTGCTCCTGCAACTCCTAGGTTGTAGTGACACCACGTGAAATAGAGCCCATGTAAGGGCTCTCACCATTAATTTCCAACGATTATTTTTGAAATTCTTTTGGTACTTCCTGAGATTGTGTAGAAATCGCAATTTAGAACGTTTTGAGAACGCTTTTCGCCCATTTTCACCACTTTTAAATTTCGAACTTTGTTGGAAAAGTTAATAGTGATCATTTATATCCTATAACTTACTACCATGCCTAATTTTAAGTTATGCATGGTTCCCATTGCAGTAGCAGAAAAATCGCAATTTAGAACGTTTTTTGCTCCTGCAACCAACTCCCAAATGGTAGTGACACCGACATGAAATAGAGACTATGTTAGAGCAAGAACTCTCGCGATCAATTTCCAACCATTACTTTTGAAATCGGTTTGATATTTCCTGATATTGCGTAGAAATAGCAATTTAGAACGTTTGTAGAACGCTTTTCGCCCATTTTCATTCCTTTTAAATTTCGAATTTTTTAAGAGATGTTCTCAGGGATTATTTATATTTTATAAGTAACTACCATGCCAAATTTCATGTTGCTAGCCCATGCAGTATCAGAAAAATAGCAATTTAGAACGTTATTTGCTCCTCCAACCAAACCCCAAGTGGTAGTGACACCGACATGAAATAGAGCCTATGTTAGAACAAGGGCTGTCCCCATCAATTTCCAATCATTACTTTTGAAATCGGTTTGATACTTCCTGAGATTCTGTATAAATCATACTTTAGGAAGTTTTTAAAACGCTTTTCGCCCTTTTTAAATTTCGAAATTTGTAGAAAAATTTTTTAGAGATGATTTATATCTTATAAGTAACTACCATGCCAAATTTCATGTTTGTAGGCCCTTCAATAACGCAAACATCGTATTTATAAAAAGTTTTTTGCTCCTGTAGCCCCTTTGGGTTAGTGGCATCGGCATAAGAAATAGCCTATGTTGGAACAGTCACTAACACCATCATTTTGATACTATTACTTTTGAAATCGGTTCGGTAGTTCCAGAGATTACCCCTACGAATAAACAAGCAAACAAACTTTACTTCTTTATAATATTAGTATGGATAGATTTTAAATACAGTTCGGAATCTTTTTGTTACCTCTAGGAATTTTAAATTAACAAAAATATTGGTTCTTGATACATAACTGTTTTTCTTAAAATCTATATAATTAAAAGACAAGGCTATTTTTTAGTCTTCTGATCTGAGATTTCTGCTGAACCGATTTTGATATTTTTTTTAATGAAATCATTTTGTTTGTAGATGTGCCCATACTCACTATTTTTTTAAATAATCCCATTTTTACTTTCTTCTATCTACAATAGAAGAAAGTATTGTAATCGAAATTTTTTTCGACTTCCGTTTTTCGTTGGATTTACACGTTTTAGGAGTCAGAGTTTCCAAAAAACATGTTTATACAAAATGTCTGTCTGCCCGTGTGTCGCCATTGTACCATGGAAAAGTGTATGAAGTTACACATAGAATTAAACCAAATTTTTTGTGTATGTCTTTGGCTATAGCAAGCAGGTACTCCTTCAATATGGAAACATTCTGCCGGAAGGGGGCGCTGTAATAGCGGTTTTTATGCCATTTTCCTTATTGTACCATGGAAAAATGTATGAAATTATGCATAAAATTTAACCAAATTTTTTGTGTATGTTTTTGTATATGGCCAGCATGTCCTCCTTCAATATGGAAATATTCCGCAGGAAGGGGGCGCTGTAATAGCGATGTCTGTGCCATTTACATTATTGTACCATCGAAAAGTGCATGGATCTATGCATAAAATTGAACCAAATTTTTTGTGTATGATTTTGGCTATAGCAAGCAGGTCTTTCTTTAATATGTAAATATTCTGCCGGAATGGCGTGCTGTAATAGCGATGTCTGGGTAATTTTCATTATTGTACCATCGAAAAGTGTACGTTGTTATGCATAGAATTGAACCAAATTTTTGTGTAGTGTTTTGGCTATAGCAAGCAGGTTTTCTTTCAGTATGGCAATATTTTACTGGAAGGGGGCCACTGTAATAACGATTTTTGTGCCATTTTCATTATTGTACCAACGAAAAGTGTATGAAGTTATGCGTAGAATTTAACCAATTTTTTTGTGTTAGTTTTTGGAAATGACCGGCAAGTTCTCGTTCAATATGCAAATATTGCGCCGGAATGGGGTGTTGTAATAGTGATGTCTGTGCCATTTCATTATTGTATCACCGAAAAAAACGTGAAGTTATGCATAGAATTAAACCAAATATTTTGTGTATGTTTTTGGCTATCGCAAGCAGGTCCTCCTTCAATATGGAAATATTCTGCCGGAAGGGGGTGCTGTAATAGCGAATTTTGTGCCATTTTCATTATTGTACCATCAAAAAATATATGAAGTTATGCAAAGAATTGAACTAAATTTTGTGTGTATTTTTTTGGCTATGGCCAACATGTCCGCCTTCAATTTGGAAATATTCCACCGTAAAAAGCTCTGTGATAGTCATATTTCTATAATTTTCTCGTTTTTTCGTAGTTCTATTGTCCATCGGCGGCTCGTGCAGGAACTGAAACTCGCGTCCTGCTAAGCCGGCTGCTCGCAATCAGCTGATGTACAACAGAGTAACAAAAAACTATTGATTTTTATAAATCAAAATTGGTATAGTATTGAACTAATAATATTGAAGTATTAGCATCTGTAACTACTTTTTGAAATATTAAGATGTATGAGGTCGAAGAATATTTTGGGATTGGCACATCTAACTACACTGTAAAAAAAAATCTTTAAAGTTACTAAAGTTTTTCTAGGAAACTTGGATTCCTAGAACTTTTTATGTAACGGCAACAACAAAAATTCCTGTAACAGACGCACTTTTGCGTCGAAAATCAAAAAATCTGTAAGATTACTAAAGGGTTTTTAGGAAACTGGGATGCCTAGAACTTTTCATGTAAGTGCAGCCAGGGCTACAGATAAAATTTTAGTAAGATTACTGTAATTTTAGCAGATTCATTTGTAAAGATACAGATTTCTGTAGCTTTACAAAAACTAGTTTTGTAGATTTGCAGATTTTTTTGTACAGTTACAGATGAAAGTTTAGTAAGCATGTAACTTTGCATCTGTAGAACTACAGATTTTTTTTACAGTGTATTTGTATTTTAATTTTAATTTTAAAAATCATTTATGAACTTTCTTCATATTGGTTGCAATCGGGTTAGTTCCATTGTTGAAGAGAGAAGAGAAATAATGGGAATTACAATTACCATATCATTACAGATGCCATTTTCGTATTACAATTAAAAATAACTTTTTTGAAAATTTTTGAACAGAAAAGGAAGCCTTGATTTAAAATAAAGCATTTTTACTCCTAAAGCTGTTACATTTCCATATTTTTTGCATTCTGCTGATACCGAGATTGAGACGCTCATCTCTGAGGGCTTCGGTGGATGATACTGATGTCATAGTAAAGATGAAATCAGTATTTTCTTTGATAAAACTAAATATTTTACTGCTAATGCGTATAAAAGTAAATTTCTTGATTTCGACGGCGGGCGTTCAGAATAGAACTTCAATTAAAGAGTGCGAATGCTTACATGCAAAATTGTAACTGGTAAACGTGACATAAAGTTTGGGACTATATTTATTAAATATTGATTCATTAATGCAAGTATTTTTTGTTAATTTTTTATAAGTTCAGTCAGTCAGTTCTTTTAAACATATTCATTGATCGAATTCGACGGATTTCGACTCGTCTCTTTTAAATGTCATATGGATTAACAATGACATTACATTAAAAATATATCTGTAAAATTGTTTAACGTAAATCCTTTTTTTTTTTCTGTTTGGTTGGATGTACAATATGTGTCTAAATGGACACATGAACTTATATACTTACTTAACTTATCTCGTACTTACTTAACTTATACACTCTAAATTGAAATGTCTGAAATTCAGACACTTAAGTGACTGAAATGGAGTGTTCAATTTTCAGGCATTTTAAAATGTCTTAATTTTTTTAGACACTTCTTGCGTCTGAATTTCAGACACTTCAAACGTCTGAATCGCAGCCGTTTCTTTTTGCAAGCATGATACGCAGCCATGTTTGACCACAATGAATCCTGGAAAAATATTTGACCATGGTCCTGTCCCTCCATCCCCATACAGCCTCATTTTATGGGCTCTCAAAATTGGTATGCCATTTTCGTAAAGCTGATAATTTAAACCTTTTATCGACATTGTACTGATTATAATCAATATTTTGAACTTCTATAGTAGAATAAGATTAAAAACAAAAAAATGTTTATCTAAATACAATAAAACCTCTCAATAGGGGGCTACTACGGAATTTGTCCGCCATTCGTTGCCGAGGTGCCCGTGATTGAGATGTTTTACTGAATTTAGATTTTTTTAAAATTTAGCTTATAATCTTATTCTACTTTAAAAGTTCAAAATATTGATTATAATCAATACAATGTCGAAACAAATTTAAAATAAAAGCTTTACAAAAATTGCATGTTTAATTTGGGGCCCCTAAAACCGTAGTGAGAGGATACTGCCCAGTTTTCCCATGATTTAATCAAGTGCTTTATCTACAAAAAGTCCAACCCTCCATTATAAGTTCGCTAAATAGAGGTGTCCGGTATTCGGGAGTGTCCGTTATGAAGGTAATGGACATTCCCTAATATCGGGCACCTTTATTGAGCGACAACTTTTTTAATCCACAACCCAGACATTTGTTTATTTTTACTTCACAAAAGCAGACACCTTTGATTATCGAACAAATTCCGCAGGCCCCAGGTGTCCGCTGTTGAGAACTTTTACAGTATTTCGATAAATATATATATTTTTTGTTTCTAATCATATCCTACTCTAAAAGTTCAAAATATCATTATAATCAGTGCAATGTCGAAAGATTTTTTTTAAAAAAATTACGAAAATTGCATCACAATTGCGAAAAATTTGCTTTACGAAAATTGCATGACAAATATCCCCCCCCCCTCCCAACACACACACACAAAAAAAAAAAAAAAAAAAAATCATATTATAGGATGCACGATCTTTGAATATCTCGAAACGATAAAAAACAAAGCCTTTTTCAAAGTACCAAAACGCAAATAATATGCAATTAAGATCTTTTTTTCCCCTTTCTGCCTCAAATATATATTCATAACTATAATATTATCCAGAAAAATAAATATTGTATATACAAAATTAATATCTAAATTTTAAATGTAAGCCGTCATATCACTAATGCGTGAATTAAAATCAAAGTGCGGCACGCATGATAAAATTCTAAATTATGCATATAGAAAACAATTTTTGAACAAAATAGAATCATAACACACCTAATATACACATTAAATAAAAAAATATACGCAAAAAATTTGGTTTAAAATTCAATTTCAGCACAAAATAAATAAAAAAAGTAAAATATTTCAAGTTTTTCAAGTTCAAACAAATAAATAAACAAAATATTTTTGGTTTTTTTAGCATGTAGACTATAAAGATACGCATATTTGTTTATTTTTTAAAAGCTGCGCTTACATAGTTTGAAAGAAACAACAAAAGCACAAACTTCAAACTTGCTAATCTGAGAAAACGCTTTTTAAAGTTTCGATATCTAACGGATCTTCAACTCTCCGTCTATAAATGATTATAACTCAATTTTGAATGGGGTTTTTTGCGTATTGTTGAAAATTTTTAAAACATTCGGAATAAAACAGAAACAGAAAACTGATTTTTTTAAAGGTTAAAAGGTCCTGTGCCCTCTTAAAAATTAAGTTTTCTTTTCTTTAAAATTTATATTTACACATGGGCAATTTTTTAAAAATATAGATCATATGATAATCACAAGAGCTATTTAACTATCAATAAATAAATATTATATTTTAATAAGATAAAGAAAAATTTATTTCCAGTTTCAAACTTTGTCTTAAATCTGCACATAATCAGCAAAGCTTAATAAAATAGCTAAAGAGATCAAGTGTAATCATTCTCTAAATCATTAGAGTGTTATTGACATTATATATTTTTTTTCTCCTTCCAGTGTAGCGATGCCAGATGAATCATCGGCGGGTTTTGCTTACGATAGGAAAAATCGAATGATATGGTTGAATAACGGCGTTGAATGGATGTTCAAACTGTATTCTTTTAAATACTTATAATTAATACTTATAATAATTAAAAACAGTTATTAAATTCGGATGGTTGCTATAAAGAGATGGGCATTCCAGTACAAATCACATAATAAACCTTTGAAAAATATAGAAATCGAATGAAACCAAAGTAAACATTAACAAATGCTGTTCGAGAAGAAGGCTTAGTGTTGCGTATGTCAATAAATTCAATAACTGCAAAAAACATCCTGTAGACTCATTAAAACTGATTTTAAGGATAACATTGGTTAGAAAATAATATAGAAACATGATTGCAGATGTTTTTAAGAACAGAAACTTAATTATTAGCAAGATAAAATTTTAACATGGAAATTCAACAGACAAAATGCTTTAAACAAATTTTGGTATAACTCAGAAACTAATAAAGCTAGAGACTTGTGTAAGGGTTCCATTTAAAGAGAAAACATTTACGGAGAGTTTGCGATACATGGTCTAGGTCCCACTTACCTGGAAAAAGGTGTAAGGTATCCAAAATTATACCCGCACAGGGGACGTCAATTTCAACTGGTGGCTAGGTTAATGATCCGTGAGGGAGAAATACTTGGATCTTTTAAAACGAAAATTCTTGTATACATCCGGCTAACTATATTAAAAGGGTGAAATATTTTCACTCTTAAAATATAATCTGCCAGACAAAAGTTTCTATTTATCAGATTTGACGAACTGAAGACTAATAACACTGTATTGTTGATAATATGATTACGAATAAACACTAAGTCAATACGAATTAATCCACAGAACTTCACAATCCACAAAATATGAATAAAGTCAAAATAAACTTTCAGTTTGAAATGGAATTACAACGTACATTAGAACGAAACACATCTAAAACGCATGCGCAACTGAGAGTCCCCCTGGTGGTTATAAGGAAGAACTGAAGAAATACTTTCCCTCCCAGTATAATGAAATTGAATCAATTATGTTTTCTTTATGTCTGATAATTAAAAATGAATGATATTTCTTTTCTTACAAATGGCTATCGAATAATTTTACGTTAAGGGAAAATGTTACTAAGAATTTTACTTCAGAGAAACCCACCCTCCTTTGAACATTTCTTAGAAGACAATTTTAATTCTTTTCTTCTTTTGATGCTCATATATTTCAAATTTATCTCAAACGGTGTTTGTGTGTGTGTGTGGGGGGGGGGGGGGGGGAGAGTCCATTGAGAAAAAAAAAGTTCTCCATTTTCAAAACTGTCGTTTGAAACTTATTTTTGAACGATTACTATCTCTTAATTGTTAAATTTTTAGATGCGTTCTTAATTATATAAATACGTAGCACCTATAGTCGTCGTTCAGACCATCTGTCTGTCCGTCTATAACAGCGCAAAAACTACCCAACCGATTTGTTTGAAATTTAAAATATATAATTATTGCATAACTTTGTCGAGTCATTACAAATTTTATGAAAATCGGATGTATACTTTAATTAGTACAGTCAAAAGTTTACCGTTACATTACGGCGAATGGGAAAAAATTATTTCAAGTGCATTTTAATGATGTTACAGCTTTTCAAAAAGAATGAAATTGATATGCGCTTATGAAGTGCAGTAAAATATACATTCAGTACAATATGCAGTGCAAAAAATACTTATAAAACTAGCTATAGTACGAACGCACCTCATTTGCCACGTTTGACGTGCAATTTCCAACTTGTTATATTTATTTTTATGTTGATATCTTTAAAAATTTCTTGCACAAGGAGTTCTGACAAAATATTCTTAGTTTGCCTATTTCATGTTTATGTTCTGCATTTTAGAAAAGCAGATTACGCTGTTGATCCCAGGCACACCTGTTCCAAAATTTTGCCCCTCCCTAAATTTCTTTCTACCGGTACATCTCTTAGTATTTAGAGGGGAGAGGGGTTGACCCTTCCTTGGAAATAAATATATTTTGTGAAAAGCAATTACTGATTTATTTATTGCGTCAAAAGTAACTTAGTCCCAAAACTTTAGTAAGCGATCTATTTTAATTTTCCAGATGTCCCATGATCTAATCAAATTACTTTTTTTTAATAAAATAATACCAAATCTAATGGATAAAAATATTTTAAACATCCTTTATCCATTCGAAAACAATTTTCTGGTAGTGCTGGCATACAAATTGCAATACATTTATACATACAGTTATCACACATATGATACAACTGTATCGCATTTAGACACTTAAGTGTCTAAATTTCTAAATGTCTTAATTTCAGACATATCACCATTATTCAGACATTTTAATCAGTTCATTTATGCCATGATCATAGTAAGACACTTATGTGTCTTAAATTTAGACATCTGTGATGTCTGAAATTTCAAATTTAGACACTTAAGTGTCTGAATAACATTTTCAGTCACATATATGTCTTAATTTAAGACGCCTCTATTTGCAGTGTACTTAGTATAATGTACACATAATATTTCTTTAACTTAAACAGGATAAAATAAGTTACCCGCTTATAAGGACGCTCATAAATTCTGTATATAATAATTTTTAACAAGTAATTTAAAAATTTTGTTTTTAAAGTCAATTCCTACTTAGGTCATCAAAGAAAAATTTAATATAATCCCTTAAGCTAATGTTAGTTTTCGTTGCATTAAAATATCTCAATTTGTTGATTTTCTATAAGCAAGTAGGTTTATAATGGAAGTCTACGGGAATTTGGCGAATATTAGAGATATCGCCAAGTTGGCGTCACTGTTGGCGACTCATTTTGGTCGTCAAATTTGGCGATATATCGCCAAGCTGGCGACAAACTTGGCGGCATTTGGCGACAGAACAGGGTGCCCTCTATGGTAACCCCCCCTTATAGATATGAAGATGCATTAAATGCTTCAATGACCAATGGCCGCCATTTTGTCTCCCATGCAAAACTAAAATTAATTAATTAAAATTTAATTAAATAATTAATATTTGAAAAAACTGTATTAACATCAATTGTCATCCAGTACAAGTTTTAAAAAAATTATTTCAACTTGATAGGATGAATAATAAGTATTTTATTAACGATTGAAAATTTGAACAAGATATATAAATAAATAAATAAATATAGGGAGAGAGTGAACTAAGAGTAGGAATTGAAAAAAAATCAAATATCTGCAATACTTGGCGCTTTACTTTTCAGATTGTGAAATTCCCCAAGCTAATGTGTAAAGTTGATCAAAAGTTACTCACAAGAGCACCGCCAAACAATGTGTCACCGATTTTTATAATTTTAAAGTAAGTGTAAGGCTTATACCATTAACTATTCTAGTAAAAGGGTTTCTTCAAACGGGTCTTAGTTTTTGAGAAATTGGGGGGGTTAAATTCCAGAATAAAATTAATGTAATAAAAATACTAAAAATCGTTGCCGCTTACAATATTCATTTTCCTCGAAGCCATTATTTCATTTGTTTAAGACAGAACAGATTATCATATTTTTAGAGATCGAGTGATCTGAGCGAAATATAAAATTAAACTAGTCGGATGTACCAATCCCAAAACTTTCTTCTATCTCATACATGTTAATACTTCAAAATTCGCTATCACACTGCCAAAATTAAATGGCAATCTATGCATCTCGTGAGGATTCTAAAGATATGAAATTCCGTGCATTAGTTCTTGAGATATGACTATCGCTGAAATCGTCTAAATCCAGCAAAATGCTGCCTAGCAGCGCCATCTATTAGATGATTTATACCAAATCCTAATCAGCAACAATTTATGTCAGCGTCTGACTGAATCTGAAGTTTGGAGAAAATCCGTGCATTAGTTTTTGAGATAGAGCTATAGCGAAAATCGTGAAAATTCCTGCATAGCAGCGCCACCTATTGGGTGATTAACACCAAAACCTAATTAACAACAACTTGTGTCAACATACAACTAAATCTGAAGTTAGATGAAAATTCGTCCATTAGTTCTATAGATAGAGCTATTGAGGCCATCGTGAAAAAGGCAGCACAGAAGCGCCACCTGCTGGGCGATTTACACCAACACATAATCAGTAGCAAGTCATATCAAGGACTAACTGAATCGGAAGTTTGATGAAAATCCGTGCGTTAGTTCTTAAGATAGAGCTATTGGGGAAATCGTGTAAATCCTACAAAATTCATCATAACAGCGCCACCTGTTGGGCGATTTACACCAAAACGTAATCAGCATCATTTCATATCAAGGACTAACTAAATCTGAAGTTTGATCAAAATCCGTGCATTAGTTCTTGAGATAGAGGTATTCCGAAAATCGTGAAAAATGCAGCATAGCAGCCCCACCTGTTGAGCGATTTACACCAAAAACTAATCAGCACCAATTTGTATTAGGGACTCACTGAATATGAATTTTTATTAAATTCCATGCATTAGTTCTTGAGATAGAGCGCCCACAAAATTTGTGTCACATACACACAGACAGACAGACAGACAGACAGACTCACAGAGTCACAGACAGACATTTTGTAAAAACATGTTTTTTGGAATCTCTGACCCCTAAAACGTGTAAATCCGTCGAAAACCGGAATTCGAAAATTTTCATGAATCCAATACTTTCTTCTTGTAAAGATAGAAGAAAGTAAAAACACGAATGAAAAATCATGCGTCCAGCATCCACACTTTCCAACACATTTAGAATACTGTAACAAAATTTCACACTTTATGACGGTGAAATATGATACGGAAATATGATGATGAGGTGAAATATGATGACAAACGTACCTCATTTTCCACGTTTGACGTACACTTTCCGACTTGTTTATTCTTTTTTATGTAATGTGCATATTTCAAACTTCAGAGTCATACATTAACTCTACCCAATATACTAAAACACTTTTTTTTCTTTGAAAAAAGGTTATTCTAAATTGAATATAAGAATTTTCTTGCATAACGTGAAAATGAAAAAAAATAAATAAATAAAAATAAATAAATCTGAAAATATATACTGAACTTTCTTTTAAAGTGTTTCAAAGATTTTGATTTTGTATTTAAATAAGAGAGAGAAACTATGATTTTCTTCTTAAGTTTGAAAATTCCATTTTAAAGCAGAAGGTAATGTTTAGAAATACTCAAAATAAGTAAAGCTTTTAAAATGCAACGTAAAACGTCGTTATATGTATTTCATAAACATATTCTAAATTTCATATCTTATGTTATTTATGAAAATGTTCCTTTATAAATAATTTTTCAATAGCCGCATTTTTTCTTATACTCCGCGTCGATTGTATCCGCAAAGGAAACTTCTGAGTTTAGATTAACTTGTAGTTATTATTTATAATTAAAAAATAAATAAATATTTAGCTTATTGAGTAAGTTTATCAGATTTTTGTTTTAAATTATGTGTTTGTCTACCATATTCGGTACCATGTCTAAATAAACAGTTTGAGAAACACATAACGTATTTGAAAATCCAATTTCTGCTATTACAATCAGTAATCAGAAAAATAACTTTTTTTTGTGCAGCCCTGTATATGATTTATGGATTTTTATGCATACTACATAGTATGCTAAAAATTAGTTCAGTTAAGCGAACAGCAGTGTTGAAATTTTCCATTCAGCAATTTCAGTGAATAAACGGAAACGTACTTGAGTCCTATTGTGAAGCTCTGTGTAGGATCTATAAAATTTATACACACCAAGTAATAATTAAAATAAAACAAGTGGGTAAGTGTGATCACATATAGCACAGAGGATTTTGTTTAATATTCCTTTCAAAACACTTTATCCTTTTGCAAAATCTGTTAGTTCCACATTTCGCAACCAGGCGACGCACTCTATTCTAATCAAACCTCTATCCGAACGAAACTCCATTTTACAACCTATCCGTAGATATATTAGTCGAGGGGATCGGGTCCATAGCACCCGAGATAGGTAAGCGTCCCCTGGCGGTAAAAAGTGTAACTAAATATGTAAGGCTATGGTCGATAATATGAAAGAGTGATCAAAGGTATGTGCAATGTGCAATGATGTACCACGTGATGTTTGTCGGCAAAAGTTAGAAAACTGTCCCCCGTGTAAAAAGGGAGGAGGTTAGAAAAATTGCTTAAAATACACAAGTTAGAGCCCAGTGGGGTAAATAATATAGGACTTTTAGAAAGTGTTCTGTTATAAGTATGCAAAATTAAGTATGCAAAAGTCTGTAATATACGAGTATGTAATGTTCACCATGTTTAAAATAGTGTAATATCATTAAAGTACACCGCAAATGATTTTCCCCATAGACCGTTGCAAGGGAATTCTTTTGAGTGTCTCTGTAAATGAACCGTAAATGCTATACACTTCATTTTCAATACTGAACATGCTATAGTGATACCAAATAACATCTATCAATTTCATGGCTATCTGGATTTATTTACGTGAGTTAGAGCCCTGACGGACTGATGGACAGACAGGCAGACAAACCGAATTCATAAACAATTTTCAACTTTGTTGGAAATTGTTAAAAAGCTCATAGGGGTAGAGCCCACAAATATGGTAGATAAACACATAATTTAAGGCAAAAATCTGATAAACTGTACTCAACCAGCTAAATTATTTTTTTTCATTAAAATTATAAATAGTAATTACTAGTTGATCTAAAATCGGAAGTTTATCTTGCGGATACAATCAACGCCGCGTATAAGAAAAAATGCGGGTATTGAAAAAACATTTATAAAAGAACATTTTCATAGATAACATAAGATGTGAAATTTAGAATATGTTTCTGAAATACATATAACGACGTTTTACGTTGGATTATAAAAGCTTTTCTTATTTTGAGTATTTGAAAACATTTCCTTCTGCATTAAAATGGAATTTTCAAACTTAAGAATCATAGATTTTTTCTCTTATTTAAATACAAAATCAAAAACTTTGAAACACCTCAAAAGAAAGTTCAGAGTATATGCTTTCAGAATTATTTATTTTTTTCATTTTCACGTTATGCAAGGAAATTCTTATATTCAATTTAGAATACCCTTTTTTCAAAGAAATTTTTTTTTAGGATATTGGGTAGAGTTAATGTTTGACTCTGAAATGTGAAATATGCACATTACATAAAAAAGAATAAACAAGTCTGAAAGTGTACGTCAAACGTGGCAATTGAGGTGCGTTCGTACTAATAGCTAGACTTATTCAAATCTTGGTGAAATAGCTGTTGCACTCTTATGCAAAAATGCATGAATACAAAATTTATTACGATTATCTATAAATTAAATTCAGTAATGCGGAAATAATAGGGCTCCGTCTTAAATAGGACGTCATCACAATGACAACCTAGAATCATGATTTATCATGTGATATAATTGAATTTAATACGTATGATAGGATTTAATGAAATGAAGAAAACTTTTATTAATATCTTTTTTAAGTTTTGATTCGATTTTTATAAAATTTCAAAATGACTACGCAAAATTCGTCAACGATTATATTTATTAATTTTTAAACCATTCGGTTGGGTAGTTTTTGCGCTGTTATTTCTGGATAGACAGTCAGACGAACTGATAAAGACGAAGACTATAAGTGCTGTGCATTACATAATTACGGACGCACCTAAAAACCAACAATGGAAATAATTTTAGTTTTTATTAATGAAAAATAAAAGAAAGATATATATTTTTTATTTATAATAAAATTCTTTGTCATTTTTGATAATGTGATTTATTTTGTTACTAGCAGAACCGCCGGGCTTTGTCCATTTTAACGATGAGAATCTTAGAGGTAAAGTAAGTAAAACTGCAATAATCACAATAACAATCACAATCGCGATCACAATAACAAAGCTTTGCAAAAGACAATCAGGAAAAATGAAGTTACTTTGGCCCAATCATAGAAAAAAACGTCTACTCTATGAATTAGAATGTGCATTTCTTTTGGTGTACGTAACAGAAAAATATACGAATTCCCTGACAATACGAAAAAAAAAAAATAACCAAATGGCGTAGCATTTAGCGAAACCCGATTTCGTATGTCATCGATATATATTATAAAATAAAAAGATAAAATCCTTTGAAAATTTCTTACGCAAAATATCTAATTAAAAAAATCAGCAATAGTTGTCTTATTCATCTGATCTTCTATAATCGGGTTCATAGGCGATGTTGGCAACGACATTGCTAAAATAGCTGTAAAATCGCTGAAGTGCTTGTTTAGTTATTTTTTTAGAAGATCGGTTATGTCGAATTTCACTCTCCTACTTGCTACTGAGATATGATAAAATGCCCTTAAACTTTCACCCCTCTCCAATTAAACCCAATTAGAGGTTGAATTCCTAAAATCGCTAAAATATGTGTTTAACTAATTTTTTTAGTACATTTGTTACATTGAATTTTACAGTCCTACCTAAAACTGCTGCTGAGATGTGGCGAAATGGCCAACTTTTGACTATCCCATTTAACCTCCTTAGGCCGTGAATTTTATAAAGATTATTTCTTATTGCTTGCCTAGGTCATAACAGCAATATATTGCCCAAATTTCGTGATCATGACTTTAATCGTTTAAGGCTCCTGTCCCTGCCAGCAAAAACACTCACGAGCTAATGCTAATCCTATGGGGAGAAATTTATCTAATATCTCGTTTGCATTTCGACATTTTAAATTTTTTTTTTTTTTTTTTTCATTGGATAGCCGAGGTCCGTCTCTACATCGTACCTTTTTTACTTCTTCGATTTTGGTCGCAGATATTTTTTATAAAGTTACTTTCACTTTCAAAACCGGTTCTGAAAATGAAAGCTTAATTCTAAAAAATATCTGCAACCAAAATCGAAAAAGTAAAAAAGGGGCATATTAGAGACGGATCTCGGCTATCCAATGCAAAAAAAAAAAAAAAAAAAAAAAAAAAAAAAAAAAATTAATGTTGAAATGCAAACGAGATATTAGAAAAATCCCTCCCCATAGGATTAGCATTACCGCGTGAGTGCCTTTGCTGGCAGAGACAGGAGCCTTAACCTTTGAGTTGATGAGTCAGTCGGTAAGGATTTCTCTCTTTATTATATTCGTATAGATAAGCAGTCTCCCACATATAATCAATTGTACTAGCTTTCTTTTTAATACTTTCCAACAAAGTTGAAAATTGTTTATGACTTCGGTTTGTCTGTGCGTCCGTCCACGCTCTAACTCTAGTAAATATGCTCGGATCGTTCTGAAATTTTTGGATGTTAGTGACCTCTACCATAGCACGTTCCCTATTTCAAATGAAGTTTGTAGCATGTTTAGTTCATTTACAGGGACAGTCAAAAGTTTTCCGTTACATTACGGCCAATGGGAAAAAATCGTTTCAAATGATTTTTAATGGTGTTACACTCTTTCAAACATAATAAAATTGATATTCGTGTGAAATTACGTGTGAAAAGAAGGAATTTATTGAAAATTACTTCAAAAAAACTATATTTACACGTGAATTTTATAAGGATATTGTAAAATAATAAATTCATTAACATGCGTTAGAAGTCTTAAATAGTAAAAATTACGTCACATTTACGTCACATTACACTTATTATGTAAAATGAACAAAGAGTAATATTGCAAAACAGTTTAAATTTAAAAATTGCGCCAGACATTAATTGATATTTTGAGATTATATTAATAAGATTAATGTTAATTTTATTGAACGCGTTTAGACTGTTTTCGAGCGATTATTTAGTAATGTTATAAAAATAAAAAAGATTACAAGCTGAAAATGAAGTGTCATCAACAAAAAATATGATTTGAAAGAGAAAAATCTGTGAAGCAGAAAATAAAGAAATTGCTTAAATGGTTTAGATAAGATTCGTTAACCTTCTGTGTCGTTTCCGTCAAAAGAAGGCATTTGGTATTTGTAAAATATATTTGCATTTCGATGCAGATTTACTTATTATATTAGCTTATTTGAAATGTTTAACTGATTTTATTTAATCAAAGACGAAAACAGCCATTGTATCTTTTAACAGCAGCTGATTTTTCCTTAAAATTCCCCAAACGAAGAGAAATGAATACAAACCCGTTTATAGGGAGATCGCCACTGTTTTTTAAATTATAATTCAATCCTTCAAAATCTTTTAATGCCGATCAAAAAAGCGTGCTTTTAGAGACTGCGGTGTCTGAACGGGGATTGCCTAGCGTAGCTGGTAGGGGGCCGAGCCCCCTAGTATTTTAAACAATTCTTTCTAAGTGAGCTCCTATTTAGGTTGGAGGCGTGAAATTTTGCATACTTATAGCTGAACACCTCGCATCAAATGACAAACCATAAAAATTTGAAAAAGCCGTACATTTATCTCTTTGAGCTCCCACATGTGTATTTTAAACAATTCTTTCTAAGTGAGTCCCTATATTGGTTAGAGGCGTGAAATATTGCATACTTATAGCTGAACACCACATATCATACGACAAATCATAAAATTTTTAAAAAATCGTACATTTAACCCTTTGGGCTCCCACATGCGTATTTTAAGCAATTCTTTCTAACTGAACCCCTTATTAAATTGGAGATTTAAAATTTTGCAAACTTATAGCAGAACACCTGAGGCCAGGCAACAAATCATAAAATCTTGAAAAAGTCTTACGTTTAACCCTTTGAGCTACCACATATGTATTTTAAGCAATTCTTTCTAAGGAGCCCCTAATTAATTTGGAGACATGAATTTTTGCATACGTATAGCTAAATACCTCAGACCACACGACAAATCATAAAATTTTGAAAAAGTCTTATATTATTTAATCCTCCGAGCTCTAACTTGTGTATTTTAAGCAAATTTTCTAACCTCCGCCCTTTTCACCCGGGGAGCACTTTTCCAACTTTTGCCGACACCACTTTGACTATTCTTTCATATTATGCACCATAGCCTTACATATTTTAGCTCCACTTTTTACCGCCAGGGGCGCCTATTTATCTCGGGTGCTATCGGCCCGATCCCCTCGACTAATATATCTACGGATAGTATATAAAACGGGGTTTCGTTCATATAGAGATTTGTTTAAAATAGAGTGCGCCCCTGGTTGCGAAATGTAGAACTAACAGATTTTCCAAAAGGATAAAATGTTTTGAAAGGAATATTAAACGAAACCCTCTGTGCGATCTGTGATCACACTTACCTACTTGTTGACTATATTTATGCATACGATAAAGTGCGTATAAATGCTATAGTTCATATGCAGAGCTACAGAAATGAATTCGTAAAGGTGACTGAGTATGAGCATAAATTGCTTAAAGGTGAGTTTTAAAGGAGTTATGCATTTTTACGCTGAACTGAATTTAGAGTACTAAGAAATATTTGTAGAATATTAATAAAAGGATATACAGGGCCACGCAAAGAGTTGGATACATGGCCGTCTATGGATGATAATTTCTGGAAATGTAATTTCAGTAGTTTTAAGCGTGTTTTAGTTTGAATTAAATTTTAGCTAAATAGTGGCATGTAATAAAGGTACTAGGTAAACTACAGAGCTGTACAAAAGTATTCAAGTATGTTTCCATTTATTAGTATAAATTGCTGAAAGATGAACTTCAACCTGTTATGCATTTTCTTGCTAAACTAAATTTTCCCATTATATAGTATATATATCAACATTCAGATCGAATACAGGGCTGTTCAAAAGAATTGGAATATATATTTGGCTATGGTCGGTAATTACTAAAATCAGATTTTTAAATGTTTATTTAGTTATCTTATTTACCTTATTTCCCTAAGTTACGAAGTTTCGTTAAAGCTTTCGGGGAGTGTTGGAAAGTGTTTCATAATCTATGCTGTACGCATGATTTTTCTTACTTGTTTTTTTTCCTTTTTGAGTTCTATACGTCAAAAATAAGAAAACTTAAAGGATTTCTTTGTTGTCCGTCTGTCTGGCATGTCCATTTTTGTCTTCAGGAACGGCTGAAGGTAAACAAGTTGAAATGATTATGGAATAATAAGGCATATGATTCAATTGAAGAGCTAAGTGGAAGAACATGTTAAGTAACAAAAATGCATTTGAAGAAATTTGATGTGAAAGTTTTTGTTGTCAATTTTAATGATTTATTTTCTGTTTGATACCATGTGTTTAAAATATTAAGAGGTGTGGTACTAAACTCTATCAAAAAAACTTTTTCATATTTAATTTTTAAATATTAAAAAATATTAATATTATTTGCATTATTAAATATTAAAATATTAAATATTAATGAATAATGTCTTTAATCTTCAAGGCTAAATAGAACTTTGTTATTTTAGCTTTAGCATGTGATAGAATACCTGATAACACCTTCGTCCAAAAGATAAAATAATTTTTAAGAAAATGTAGCATAACAAGTCCTTCCACTCAGCTCTTCAATTGCTGTGTAAAAACTTCAAATTTTTAACTCAATGCAATAAAAAGTTTCGATAACAAATTATGAAAGCCGATGTCAGGCACATAATAAATGAACATAGAATTATAAATTAATTATTTTTGGATTTTTCCTTTATAGGTGCTATAAGAACCTTCCTATCAAATTTTAAGTTTCTGGGTCAACAGAAAGTACCATAAAGGTTCTGATTGTCAACTTGTATGCTGTACAGGATGATTTTTTAGGAACATCTGAAATTATCAAGTTAGAATTAATATCAAATAATAAAGTCTACGACCGCACTGTTTTCTAAAAATTTTGATCTTCTAATTCAATGCAATATAAAGTTATGTCGTTAAAGCCACGTCATTTTTCCATAGAAACTCACTCTATAAACCTATTGGGTACTTCCAGTTGACTTATAATCTTGAAATTTGTCCCTTATAGTACATGTAAAGGAAAACAAATCTGAAAATAATTTAATTATAACTCTATGTTGGAACTAATATAAAATATTTATTTTGAGCTGATTCTTCTGGATTGTCGTTAGATTTAGATTGAATATCTTCCCATTTTTTTTCCAATTTTGTTTATCATAATGGTAAAAAATCTAAATGTTTTTCATTTGACTCTATAAAACAAAATAATAACTCAGCGTAACACATATCAATTACATTAAAGCAGATATTTTAAACGTAAAATAATTAATTAATCTATACTCATTACAGTGTCTGCTCAAACCATTTTTGTCAAAGGTGCGTAAAACTGCACTGAAAATCAGGAAACCGGTTTTAATCCAAAGGTAAAAGTTCAATTGAGGGATAACAATGACCATCAACTAGTTTCAGTTCTGCAATCGAAAACTCGTTAAGAAATGTATTTTAATTATTATTATCGTAAAATTTGCTTGTGAGCGCGCTCTGAATGGTTGAATTTCTAGGAACAAAATAACCGGAAACATATACAGTTTACGCATTCTTTCGTAATCCTTCACACAATTAAATGACTTCAAAATTTGGGGATGCTAATTTTCAATACAGGGATTAAATATTTGCATGAACATTTCTACGTTTCTTTCAGTTTTCAATACCGTCTTGCTCAATACTCAGTTAAATAAAACTCAAAGTAGTGCTTTTTGCATTAGTGGGTACTAGTGTGTATTACCTGCACTAGTGGTAAAAATATAAATTAGCTTTATTTCTTTACATGTTGGAGATATGTAAATAATGTAAATTGTAAATTGCGAAAGTGTTCAAAATAAGGTAAGATTTAAGATTATGTTGATGAGTCTGCCATTAATTTCCTAAAACTTACGCATTTAAAATTTGTATACGATCCCTGGATCAAAGTACTCATTAGCCAGTGATATTTAAAAACGGATAAATACCTTTATTTATTTACATTTCGACATGCTTCATTGCATCAGACGGCAACATTCTCAAGAAAATAAAATGATAAATATATTTTGGGAAAAATTCAAATTGAAAAACTAGAAAACAAAAACAAAAATCTCGCGAACACAAGCATAATGAAATTAACTGAAGTATTAACAATGGAAATTTGTGAACGTGAATTATTTTGTATTATTGTTTCATTATCCTCTGTAGCATTTCTTTCCAAATTTTAGGGAGTTCCATGGAGACTGAATCATTGCAAATATTTTCATTGCATAAGAAGATCTCTATTGATTCTGTAATGATGGATGGCAAAATAAGATATTGATGGATAAATTATTCTATTATTTTTAAATTCTATTTTCAAAGGTTCTCTGTTATACAGTCTGGCCAGAGCTATAGTTTTTTTTGCTGTATTTGATGTCTGCTATATGTTCTTTCATCCTAGTTTTGAGCTTTCTATTTTTCATTCCTATATAATATTGCACTGTCCATCTTTTTTGGTGAAAAGTATTTCATATACCCGTGATAACTGATTTGGTTCTATTGGGTCTTTCTTACATATTATGTTTTTTAATTTTGCGGATGGTTCTATAGTGATCCCTGTATCTTGTAAATTATATTTGGAAAGATTTTTCATTTCTATAATTTTAACATACGTGGTGATCATAACGAAACTTCGCAATATATGAATCCTAGCGGCCGCTCCGTTAAAAAAAAGAAAAAAAAACGAAACGTGAGGAAATAGTCATTTGAAGCTATGCGCTCGATATTGCGATGAACAAGAACAATAGAGCCCGCACAGTTATGGTGACAGTGACAAAATTTTCGAACGACAACAACCACATTTTCCCATCCTAAAATGATCAGCTCATTGAAAAACTATAACTGGTGTTGGAACGGTATATGCACATTGTGAAAAAAAATCTGTAAATTTACTAAAATTTTTCTAGGAGACTAGTATTCCTAGAACTATTTATGCAACGGCAACAACAAAAATTCATGCAACAAATACACTTTTGCACCGTAAATCAAAAAATCTGTATGCTTACCAAGAATTTTTTAGGAAACTAGGATGCCTAGAACTTTTATGTAACTGCAACCCTGGTTACAGATAAAATTTTAGTAAGATTGCTGTATTTTAGTAGATTCTTTTGTAAAGCTACAAATTTCTGTAGCTTTGCAAAACTGGTTTTGTAGATTTACATCTTTTTTGTACAGTGTACAGATAAAATTTTAGTAAGCATTCAGATTTCTTTAACTTTGCATCTGTAGAATTAGAGATTTTTTTTACAGTGTAGCAGGAAAAACGGCAGCGCAGGACACGTGCAAAAAACAGCACTGTAAACAACCAATAGCAACAGAAACGAGTGAAATAGAAAAAGGTTTACTGAGGAACAAGTTTTCTGCACTACTTTTTAAAGGTTTTTCTCAAACGATAATTTCAGCATGATGTTCTATGATTGGTACTTGTACACATCGACAGTGTGTTGCTATAACGGTTTTCCCGTTATATATTCATTTAAAACCTCCATTTCCCTCGAAAAATCAACATTTAACTTTACTTATTCATTTGTGTAGTTTTCATTATCCCCCCCCCCCCTCAAATAAAATGTTTATAAATTTGACATTTTATACTTAATTTCGTACTTCTGGATTCATTCACTCCCCCCCCCCCTCACACTACTGTAAGTTTCATTTATACTTTAAAAGTTCGTTTTAAATGCATGCATCACTCTTATCAGCCATTTCCTTTTTCTTTTAACTTCACACAGATATGTGTATAGAAATAAATCTTAACCGCAGTGATTTTCCGTTGAGATAAAAAAGAGAATAAAATAGAAATGAATTTCCTTGGCCTCTCAGCCGGCAATATGTAATGCATATTTTATGAGTAACACAGAACTGCGCATTAGATTTTTCTCATCCTATTTGGCCTGCATTCCTATTAATTCCCACTCTTTATTTTGTCAGATAACGACCATATGCCCTGCTGACTAATACACACAGTTGTTAAATTGTAACGTACATGTAATATCACGTGTTTAGCTATTCCTTCAGTTACCCATTAACTAGCAATCCTATAAGCCCGCCATGGCGTATAATTTAATCACTGTAAAGCTTCGTGATTTTTTACTGATTGCTTTGTCTACTCCATCCGTGTTATCGCCAATATCTTACATATCGTTGTCTTAAGCTCGCCAATGCGTGAGTAATTGTAACAAATACTTTTTCTCTATTGCTTCTGATCTTGAGCGTGACAGACGTCAGCGTTCCCCCTTGTGGGGCCTGGCCCATCGGGCAATCTTGTTAACTTCTCCCGTCTCTCTGTATGTCCACGGCCCTCCCTTTAAAAGTTTTCAGAATAAAATAAGTTAAGTCCTCTAAATTTTTGTGTTGCAGTTTTTCAATGTTTGTGAACCTGGGTACACAAAACACCATCATAGTTGCTATCGATTATTTACAATGCCGTTTTTTGTATGTGTGCTACGTCACCGTTTTCCCTTCTACATACATTATTCCAACGACATTTATGTTTTTCCAATGCTCTGATCATTTTGGGATGGAAAAAAAGGTTTGTAGCCATCTCATCTCACTTGATCAGTATAAAGTGAGTTACTAGCTTAGAGCAACTGGCTTGGCGTTATGCTCGACGCTAACGTTCTCGCCTCCTGATCATGAGATTCCTGGTTCAAATCCCGGTTGAGCCAGCCCACACCTCTCCTCATTGCTGACCCGGACAAACACGAAACAACAACCATCAGCAACAATCATCTCTTCTCATAACCAACAGATGGCAGCACCAAATAAAATATGTCCAGCAATCAAAACCTGTGAAATGCTCACAACACATAAGCCTGTCATACTGCGCATCACACATGCGTACGACAGCATCACTCACGAGTGCATATCGTTCGTCAGACGACAACAAGATGTCTTCGTCACTGGGGATGGAGTGTGTAGCCATCTCATCTCACATGATCAGTATAAAACGAGTTATTAGCTTAGAGTAACTGGATTTTCCTTTTGTTCGACGCTAACGTTCTCACCTCCCGATCATGAGATCCCTGGTTCATATCCCATCGTCGCCAATTCACACCTCTCCTCAGACTACTAGCCTTTAAACATTTTACATATTTTTTCCACTGTAACCGTTACTGTGCAGACGCTATTGTTCTTATTCGTCACAATCTTGAACGCAAACCTTCAAATAACTATACCACACATTTCACTTCGCTAGGTTGAACGGAACGACCACCAGAGTTTCATATATCAGCAAAGTTCCTTTTTCACCACTCTGTATATCTTCTTGAAAAGTCATCGGATTGAAATGTTCCTTTTTTAATAACATGCAATCAATAGACCAAAATAGAATGTAAGCAGTATTTTTTAGTAAAAAGAATTTTTTTAATTGTGAAAATTATTAGTAAATTCATATTCAAAAACATTTCCTGGTTTTCCTTGACGTATGGTCCGGGTTCCCAATACAAAAACAGTTTATTGTAGTGTGCTGTACCCCCCCCCCCCCTCCCCATTAAATTTCGTATCAGGACTTTTGAATCATCCTATGTATTTATCTCAATGATATTCACAATAAAAACATGCATATGTGCATAGTTACATGCATATATACATGTTTTGTATGATAGTTTTAGAGCCAAACGATTAATTATAGAGTAACAGAGCTAAAAGTACTGTATTTTTTCTTATAGCTGGTAAAATACTACAAAAGAATTAGGCATTCTAAAATTATTTATGAATATTAATTATTTACTTTGATCGAGATTTAATTTTTTTTATTCATAGGATATACCATCTTTCAAGATGAATTTTTCCCCTTTCTACATGATTTAAAAGAAAAAGAAAAGAAAAACCGAGTTCTTATGCAGAATCTTTTAAAATACTTCTTTTACCTTAAATAGAATTTTTAGAATCGATATGCTATGTCAAGGGAGTCTATCACAAAAAGAAATCTTTCTTATATGCATTCTAAAACTCTTTTGAAGTTACTTTTATTTTCTCAAGCGGTGTTGGAAAATGTGAGAGAAAATATTAAAAATTCTTTTACAATTTTTATTTTCTCCGCAATGTTATAAAATAGAATGCAGGTGAAAGCATTATAAAGTACTTCAATAATGATAGCATGCACAGCGATTTGCCTCTGCAGAACAATACTTATGGGATTATTATTTTTTAATATAAGATTGTATTCTAAGATTTATTATTATTTAATATGATGGACATGTTGTCTGACTGAAAATGTACAAAGTTACCCACCTCCACCCTAAAAAAGAAAAAAAAACCTCCGAACGAAAAAAAAACATTTTTAAAATTATAAAGATGAAATAAGTGATATGTATATACGACATACTATAAACTTGTATGTAGTTATTGTAAAAATATTTAAATTTTTCGTCAATAGTTGGCGCTGCACTGTTCAAGGGTTAATATCTGAAAACTGGAAAATTTCATTCCAGAATTTTTATTTTTATTTATTTATTTTATTTTATTTTATTTTTTGAATTAATGTACCAACTTCCAAATACAAGTATATACTATGATACATGTTTTGTCATTTGAATTTTGTAGTGTTTTGAGATCAAGGATGTATATTTTATGCGTAGGATAAACTTTTATGGAAGAAAGTGTCTGTTCACACCATAATCAGTGTCTAATAATTGGGACAGAGATGATGGGGACTGAGGTGATGTTTTTCTCTTAACAGCTGCACAGCCACTTTGTTGGATCATTTTGCACACATGTAAATTATTAAATACGCCATGTGACATTTGTATGTTACATAAATAAAGTTGCAATAAGTTTTTTTTATAAATAAAAATTTAAATATGTGCACATGAATGATGCTATAAAAAATACTCACCCCTATTCAGAATAAAAACTAAATATTTCAAAATTTGAAACAAAGAGAAGAACGACTTAACTTCATCCATGGTGGCTAGTTGAACTTTAATTGCTGTTGCGATGGAAATAATTATGCCAGCGCCACCTAGTATCTGTCAACCTAAATTTGGCTTTAGAGGGACTGAGATTATGGTCAACGTCAGGGACAAATATTTTTACTACAATATTTTACTATACAATCTGTACTAATAAAGAATAATTATATTGTTCCATACTGTATATAAGTATATATGTATAAATATATAACAGAATAATTTAATAATATTTATAGAAATGTTTACAGCATACAATTAATATTGGATATTTGTACCTGGGGACAGGGGCTGAAATGATGATTTAGTTTGCTTAATGCTTAAAATTAATTATTTATACATCATTATATGTCCATTTATCATTGGTAATTTTTATAAGAAATGTTACAATATATTATAATTTTCAGTTTTTGGTTTCAGTATAATTAATGAAATATTATTGGCAGTGGACGCAAATTGTCCAATTTTCAGATATTGACCCTCAAACATGTTAAATGTCAAATCTAATCTAGTTTCAAAAAGCGATTGTTTTGATGTTTAATAGATAGAACAGTAACAACTGTCGAACTTTCCATGCAGCATTAAACGTTAGTCTGAGAATTACTACAGGTTTAAAAAGAGCAGCCCCACTTACTGGCGAAAATGGCAACTATTTATAAAATTAATCTATAAAAAATTTGCTTACCACTTTATAAACTAGTCTTGTTTTATCCTTATATTTTCTGTAGTGAATAAATCAAGTTTTGAATCAAATAAATAGTACTACTCATACATATTGATAGAGAATAGACCCAATTCTTAAGGGGCTAATTCAGTAGACCCGCTCGCTAATGCTAATCCTATGGAAGATATTTATAAGGATATTTCTTTAGCATTTCAACATTTTTAAATGCTTTTTCTGCGCTGGATAGCTGAGATCGATCTGTACAAAGGTCGTTTTTTACTTTTTCGATATTGATTGCAGATTTTTTTAATGAGGATGCTTATTTCCCTTTCGAAACTCGTTTCGATAATGAAAGTGTCCTTATTAAAAATACCAGTAAACAAAATCAAAAAAGTAAAAAATATATTTATAAAGATATTTCGTTAGCATTTGAACATTTTTAAATGATATTTTTTTGCGCTGGATAGCTGAGATCGATCTGTACAAAGGTCGTTTTTTACTTTTACGATATTGATTGCAGATTTTTTAATGAGGATGCTTATTTCATTTTCGAAACCGGTTCCGATAATGAAAGTGTCTCCATTAAAAATACCTGTAAACAAAATCGAAAAAGTAAATACGGACTTTGCACAGGTTGATCTCAGCTATCCATTGAAAAAAAAAATCATTTAAAAATATTGAAATTGAAACGAGATATCTTCATAAATTTCTTCCATAGGACAAGCATTAGCGAGTGGGTCTTTTCGCTTGACTGAAGTAGTCTCTTAATAGTTCCCTAAATTTGCAGCTATTCTAATTGCCTATTATTGGGGGGAAAATAGCAAGCTATCATTCTTTTTGTTGGCCATAATATTTTTTTCCAAAAAAATTATTGCAATTTTTTTTCCATTCTGACCAGGATATCAGAGTTTTAACTTTTACGACTGCTCTTCCATCTTCATCTAACACTTCATTTATAATAGCTGTTTCATAATAATGGAAACCATCAGTCCATCAGAAGAAAATGACTCGGGTAAGCGGGACTCGGATAATCGGGACTCTACTGTAGTACAAAACATATTTCAGCTTTAAGACTTAAAACACACGCTTTTATTTTATAAAAAATGATGTCATTCGCATCCGGAGAAATAATTCCCCATTTACGATCTAGTCTTAAACAACATCTACAGTAAAGTACGCATAGGACGTCACTATCGCCAAATAATGCACAAATCCTAAAAAAGAGATATCGTCATTCAAGAAACTCGACAAAAAAAAATGGGCTATCTAATGATTCACATGCCTTCATTTGTTTGTAATCTTAACATACATACTAAAAATTACATCCAGTTTATAATAGCTCCATATTTTATTAGAAATCATTGATTTATATATTTTTTTTAAATAGCACGTATTTTAAGCTCATTTTTTTCAGTTTGCATGGTAAAATGGCAGCAAAAAGATATAATTACTATTTTTCCTTTACGTTCTACAAAAATGGAGTACTTGAGTTCAGGGCCTGACTAATGCAGGGGCATGTGGGGCATCTACTCCGGGCACTCTTTTTGAGCGGCCCTCCCAAGAGCACAAAAAGATTTTTCGTTAAATTGTAGCAAAATGATAAAAAGAATGGCCAAAATCTCCCCTTAACTGATCAAAAATTTTATGTTGTTAATCAAACCTTTCAATTGATTTTCTTATTTACAAAATGAAATTTCACATATTCTAATTTAAAGTGCATATTATACATTATATCATTTTGTGATATTTAATTTTTCCTTTCTGATTTTATACAGATTTTCTTAATGCAAAAACTTAATTAAAATATTCACACATCTGTTATCTGTTTAAAATAATTTGTCATAATATGATATTTTATACCAAAGTACTTTAGGACATCATAAGGAATGCAGTAACAACATAAGAAGTATATAGAAATTTGTTGCTATTATTATTATAAATGAATGCCATCACTTGCCTTTCCATTTGGTGAAATCGACCAACTGCATGTTGACTCAATACAAATATTAAAAATAGAAAGTAGAAAAAGTAGAAAAATATTAACACAAATAGCCAGTAATGCCTGAAAGAACAATATTTACATTTTAACGGTTCACACTTATCCTTATATTCCTATAAAAAAAATCCTTATATCCCTATTAAAAAAAAAAAAAAAATGTATTCTATAATTTCTTAAAATGATCTTTCTTGTGTTATTCTGTATATAGATGTGAATAGTATTTAGTATGAAATTTATGTATACATACAACAGGTATGCAGTTTGGTTTTAGTCACTTCAGCTTAGTTCATGAAAAAATTTTCAAAAGCTAGAAGGGGCCCCCCTCCGAATAATGTTTGTTCCAGCCCCCCCCCCCCCCCCCCCACAGTCTAAGTAGGGCCCTGCTTGAGTTCCAAAATTAAACCAAATGCCACTAAAAACTACAAAAAAATTAATATTTCAATAATGTATTTTCAAAACCCACCGTTGAAGCATAAAGGGTTCATACACGTAAAAAAAGTTATTTACAGCATTTGGCGCAAATTATCACTGGTTATTCGTCTAAAAGAAAATATAAAATTTTTATAACATGCTTTCTTTTAAATAATGCTACCAATTAAATATTTAACAAAGCATACAAATTAGAAATTGCACGTCAAACGTGGCGAATGAGGTGCGTTCGTACTATAACTAGTTTTATAAATATTTTTTGCACCGCATATTGTACTGAATGCCTATTTTAGTGCACTTCATAAGTGCATATCAATTTCATTCTGTTCGAAAGGCCGTAACATCATTAAAATGCACTTGAAATAATTTTTTCCCATTGGCCGTAATGTAACGGAAAACTTTTGACTGTCCCTGTAATTAAACTATACATCCGATTTTCATAAAATTTGAAATGACTCGAAAACATTATGTAGCAATTATATATTTTAAATTTCAAACGATTCGGTTAAGTAGTTTTTGCGCTGTTATATGCGGATGGACGGACAGACAGACAGACTGACTGAACGACGACTATAGATGCTACGTATTTATGTAATTACGAACGCACCTAAAAAGCATTATAAAATGTAATAACAAATAGATAAAGCCTAACACTAAAATCAATTAAACTAACCACAGAGTGTTTACTCCGTGAAACTAATTTAATTATATATATATATATATATATATATATATATATATATATATATATTAGATTAAATTGTTTAACAAGGTATTTCAAATTTTATTTCAAAATGTATTAACTGCATCCTTTGGTATCATTTACTGTGATTTCTTAACTGTTTTATTCACCTTAATCTTTTTGATATACTGGCAGCCATGTGCGCGTGGATTTTTGTAAAATACTGAAATATTAATCGGTATGGTGTTTATTATTTATATTTTATATCCTATAAATATTTAAATATGTTTTATTGATTCTTCCATTTCATATTATTTGATTCTATTCTGCTTTCATTTTTAATCAATTCACTTGATTTTATGGTTGTTTGGGCACAGGGGAAAATAACTTTTAGCTTTAGCTTATTTTTCCCACAGAAAACAACCATTTTGCTTATATCATTGAATTCTGTGCCCTTGATAACGTAATTCAATGTATAAGCTTTTCAATTTTTGTCGGTGTCCATTTTTTTCTTTTTCTTCCATAATAATTCTTATATTAATTTTTTTTTTTTTTAATACTTACAGCTTTAATTCATAATATTTGACGGTGGAAGGTTATGTTTAATTAATGGTTATATATATATATATATATATATATATTAAGTAGCGAGTTTTTCATAATCGAATTTCGGGATCGCAGATTATTGTATTGTGGCGTAATTGTTTGGGAAAAACATGAATTTCATTTAAATACATAATTTTATCATATGTTTTGAGAACACGGAATCAAAATTATAGTTGATTCCTTCAAGAGAAAGTATTAAATCGCATTAATTTTGGCAATATCCGAATTGGGAAACATTAAATACTTAAAAAAAATAAACTCACAGAGCATAAAAATTTGAAAAAAAAACTTCTACGTGGGTTTTAAAATTGGGTTAATGCATTTTAAAAAATGTTATTTACAGCAATTGGCGCAAAAATATCACTGGAACGGAAATGTACTGCATTTTTATAACATGCTTTTTCATAAATAATACTACTGATTAATGATTTAGCAAAGCATATTGAAAAAATGCAATATAAAATGTAATAACTAATAGATAAAGTCTAACACTAAAATCAATTAAACTAACCACAGACTGTTTACTCCGTGAAACTAAAATATCAAAATTAATAAAATTAAAAACGCGAATGCTCGAACTGGAATTGTTAATGAACTATTTAAATGAAATTACTAATAAGGTAGTGGAAACATAATTGCTTTTGTGGGTTTCCATTTAAAAATGCATCGTTAAATTTTGAAATGGAAATTTAGAATCTTTTATAATAATTTTTCTGTGAAACTTTGTACTGGAATAAATCATTCATGTATTTTTAGATTATCTAAAGACTTTAATGTAAAAATAATTCAGAACGGAAAAATTAAAGAGGAATAAAGGGGAGAAAGTAGCATAGTAATGCTCATTTAAATTATATTTTCATATAGTAATATTTTATGATACATTATGCTAGGTAATTATGAATCATTAATAAGCGCATGTAACAACTTGCGATGTTATGCATTGCCTTTACTTTGAATTTTTGAGTAACGATTCCAATATTGATTTTTAATTATTAAGGGTAAATTTTTATCATAATATCACAATTTTTTTAACATTTATTTTATATTCTTATATATTATATATTATTTTATATTTTTAATAATTTTTTTAACTAGCCGGGGCCAGGACACGAACCTGACCCCGGCTAATTTTAGGTAGATTTCGTAAGAAATACTTACATGTTGCAGTCGTTACCATGGTGCGACTTTTGAAAAATTCCTTCATAACTTTTCATTATAGGACACCAGGAACCCAAAACCACCCCCACCTAAAAAGTTTATCTATATATATGTATGTATGTACTAAATTTTATCCGCACGATAAAAGTAACAATTATGCACGGATCGTCTTCAAAATCGCCCAACACGTTGAGATGGTTAACATCTCGGCGGAGATTGCAAATGAGAAAAATCGGCCCAAGGCAATAGAAATGGGGTAGGGTAAAAAAATTAAATACCGCCTTAACATGATTCTGATAAAAATTACAGAAAAATGAAAGGTAATTTAAACACTTTTCGTTTATATTGTTGCCAACAATTAAAAAACCACAATAAAATTCTTACCACAACAATTACTTTTCTATTACAAGATTTCCGCGAGAAAAATAAAAATCTATACATATATATTGCCGTATCGTATCTCCATACATATAAGGGGGGTTACCGTAGGGGGGACCCTGTTCCGACGTCAAATGCCGCCAAGTTTGTCGCCAACTTGTCGATATCTCTAATATTTCGCCAAATTCCCATAGACTTGCTTACAGAAAATCAACAAATTGAGAAATTTTAATGCTACAAAAACTAATATTGGTACTACTTGGTTATCCCGTCGACCAAAAATCTATCGCCAAACTATAAGATTAAATGCCAATAATGGTTGATCGTAAATATCACATTCACCTGACTTTAAGCAAATTACACGTGTTTACGTCTTCAAGTGATTTTTATTTCGACGTTTTATTTATATTTTTATTAATGTTATGCTAATTTATTTGCTCTTTCATTATTTAAAATAAAAATTTAACAGATGATTAAACTATTCATGTAAAATATTCATAAAAATTTAACTTTTAACTTCGAAATCTACCTGCGCCTGTAGTCCCAGCCGGGAGGGATTTTTTCACTGCTGTTGGATTTATTGTATTAATTGTATTGACCTCTGTCTAAATATATATGTACCTTTAATAAATAATTAATTACATTCAGACGTTAATTTACGTGTTCTTTAATATATACTAGCAGGCTACGCCTGCTTCGCTGGTCAATTTTCCAAATGAACCTTTATCAAACAAAATGATGAATTCGAACTTGTATTTTAAATTAATATGGACCTTTATATCAATATGGATTATGATTAATATAGACTAAAGTAATATTCGATCTCACCTGGAAGGTCTTTCCAAATTTGCTGAGTACGATGCAAACGCCCTTTAGCTATTATATCATCTTACACGTTAGGCAAAATTCGGGCTATTCAGAAGAAACTCTTTTATAGTAGATCTTTAAAGTAGAGGTTGGGAAGGCAATACGGCCGTTATGATAATCTGAAATTAAAATGCTCTCTAGTCACCACACTACTAAACTGAGAGATAATTGCAATGATTGCAGAGAGTGACCACTGAACATTAATCATGTTAGGATTATTCATTTTCGTTTGCTAGTTCTTGAACTCCGGGCTTGTCAGCTTGGTGCTACGTGTGGTTCTGGTAGGTTAACACAATCTCTCAATACGTTGTATTATATTTCGTAATATACGTCTTTACAGCAGAGTTTAAAACGGTACAAAAAATATAATAAATTATTTCCACACAAAGAACTGTTTAACTTTCATATTTAAAAGAAATGTGAATCATATAAAACTGAAGTGTTTGAATAAAATTAAAATAATGTCATTTTCACTGCCATTTCTTTTTTTATACAAATTGGAATCATGTAACTGTTATCCTCGATAGCTGATTATGATAGAAAAATAAACCTCTTGTTTAATCTAATCAAAATCTTCCTTATCTTCCATAATCGGATGCACAGTTAAGTGTGACGTCAAACGTTAGAAGTGCTTGTAATTATATGGTTACAAATGTACCAGAGTTAGATATAGAACAAAAGTAATTATGTGCCAAACTACATTCCATTAAAAAGTCAAATTGCTGTTGACTGAATTATAGATCTTTCACCAAAAATACTCTTTCAGAATGATAAATAAAGTCAGTTATACAAAACTTAATAACCTAGTACGTAATAATATACGTAATAATCTTTTTGATGCACAGAAGATTTTTTTCCCTTTCTCTAATGAGCATAATAGCACGGAGAAATAAAAAGACTTTTTATTTTCAAGATATTCTTAAGCCTGTTATCTAAATAAACCTAAAATCGTTAATTTTTCACTAAGTTTAGTGGCTAGAGCTGTGCGTCAGAAGAAATTGCTTTATAATAATTGAATTTTATCTGAATTTCAGATACTTTTTTTCTTATCTAGGCTAAAATGATAAATCTATATAATAAAAGCTCAAGTCATGTGACTGTCATCAACAGTTCCGGGCTGACCGCTTCACTTTTTATGTGCCAAGCGGTCATTTTGGTACGTTAAAGTTAGCCAGGCGCAGGTGATAAATCGCCAAATATTATTCCAACGCCACTGTTTTATCTATATTATAATAGTCCAAGTCATGTGGCTGTCATAAACAATTACGGGCTGATCCTTTCGCTTTTCACATGCAAGGCTTCCATTTTAATTAAAAAATCAAGAAATTTTTTCGAATAAAACTACATAAAAGTTGCCATGATCGCAAATAATTATTGGCACTTTTATGTTAGCCGGGCGCAAATCTCGTCAATAGTATTTTTAAATACTCCAGTTAGCATTTTTCACGTGGTAAATTAAAACAGTGCTTTGATGTTGAAATTAAATGTCAAGGTTTATAGTATTATTTTTCTTTTCTTTTCTTTTTTGAAAATAAAAAGAAATAAGTGAAAGCCAATATGAAATAAGTGAAAGCCATGAGTTTTAAATGTTGCAGTTTTAATTAACGTTTTGTATTTTAAATAAAATGAGTAAAAAGATTATATTATAAACGAAATTAATGAAATACGAAAAAATGCGAAGGGAACAATGGTTGGCGATTCATCACCTGTGCCCGGCTAACATAAAAATACAGATTTCTTTATTTCTCTATCAGAATCTTCCGATTTGGCGAAGGATTGAGCAAGTAAATTAAACTATGAATAAAAGTAATATGATACAATGCTTAGCATACATTTAAGGGAGACTAAACTGGTCGCTAAGTGTGGCTAGTTAACAAATATTGTGCCATTGGCCACCATTGGAATTTCAAAAAAATTTTCCCAAGTATTGGCATTCTAAGTATTGCTTATTTAATGAAAGTAAAATAACTCCAGATGAAAAATATATAATACTAAATCTTCTTTTTGTCTGTTTTGTCCGTTTGCTTCATAATGAAAAACCATAAATTCACTAACCACTAATTACAAATTTCATGTAATCTTCTGATATCAGGATCACTGTCCAGAGTATCTTTTAAATATAATAGAAACATCCAACAGTTTAGTAAATACGCTAATTAGCGGGTAACCTGATTATGGAAGATTAATCCAATATCTTTCAAAAACCTTGAAAAAAGAGGAAAAGATGCGGCAAAAAAAAAAAAAAAAAAAGAAAAGAAAAAGGGATGACGAATTAAAAAGATTATCGAAAATTTATTTCAGTAAGCAATTTTTATTGTAAAATGTTTTGTTTTGTGGTATTAATAACGCATAATTTCATACATTTTCTTAAGAATATTCTTTAGTACTTAACATTTGAAACAGTAGAATTTCTAAAAGGGAAATTGGCGTTATGTGTTAAAAAAAAAAAGAACAATATTCGCTGATCTGAGTTCGAGGTTATAAAAGTCACAAGTTTGGGGAAAACAAACCAGCAAGTTTCCGTAGTAAAGTATGTGAAAAATATTTTAAATGTCTGATATTAGATTACTTACAATATGTGTATGTGTGTGGGAGGGGGGGGGGATGTTTGCACTAAAATTTAAATATTTGAATCCAATTTTATAATATTAACTGCTATTTATATAATTTACATTTGAATATAAACAATTGTTCCAAAAGTGCTGTCTTAACCTATAATGCGAACATATATGGCGTTGATGTCACGTTCAAACATTTTTGGATTAAAATTATATTGTATGGCGAATCAAAATCGTAAATAAACAAACATTTAAATCGAAACGTCATTTTTAACACTTTCCTTTTCTTGAAACTGATATAAATCACCGTATTTCACTACGGTGACTTTAGAATAGAGCATTCATAGCATTTTTTATTAATAGCATTCATTTACAGGGACACACAAAAGAAATAGGTTGCAGTATTGTCTTTGAGTCATTATTGCTGTAGGGTACGATTTAAAATTCATTATGCGCTTTTAAATATAATTAATTTTTTTAAATGTTACTCGTTATATAGGGCTGCACAAAAGTATTCACGTACCATTCTCCTTTTTAATGGAAATTGCTGAAGGGGAATTTGCAACTGAAGTACATGTATTTCCTAAATGAACTAAAATTTTCCATGCAGGTAGTTAATAGATACAAATCTCTATATCATATACAGGGCTGCTGAAAAAATTCCGATAATTTTACGATTGTAGATGGGAACATCTGAAAATGGGTTTTTAAATGTGTTATGCGTTTCCATAGGGTTGAATTAGACGTAATATTTTAATTTTTTAAACGGTGTAGTTTTATTTCATAATTCTGAATGTGTTGGAAAGTGTTTCATAATCTATTCTTGATGCATGATATTTTCGTTCTTGTTATAATTACATCTGCTAGTTTTTTCTGTAAATATAAAAAAAAATTGTAATAATTTTTTTTCTTTTTAAATGTTACTCACAAGGATGTCTCCTTAAAGCGCAGACTCAAAATATTTTGAAAAAGGAAATACTAATAAACTTACTCATGTATGTAAAAAAGATCAGCCAAATGTAGCGGCAGAATCACAGTTGTAAACCTGTAAAAAAATAAAAAAAATATCGAGTATTTGGGGCGAAAAGACGAACGCTCCACGCTATTTGGCGAACCAGCACATTTCCTGGCCAAATGCAAGAGATTGATATGCATTTATAAATTTCTTGTTAAATAAGTATTTAAATGCCCAATACTCGATGAATTTAAACTTAAACGGTGGATTAGTTTATTATTTTTTGTTTCCATAGCAACAATACTTTCCTCTTGTTGTCTCTGATACAAACAATATCGAAGTCAAATTACCAATGCTGAGAATCGGACCTTAATTTTCAGTTAGAAACAATTTTAATCCATTTAATCTTTGTTCTAAACAGCATAATTACGATTGTTTAGTTTCATTGTACACACATATTAATGTACATAACAAAACTGTAGTTATAAAAATGTATTTATTTAAATTAAACTTACTTAAACTAACTTCGTATGGAGAGTTGAAAAGTTTTTTCTTAAAGAATATTTATCATAGTACTATTCAAAATTTTATTGTGTCGCCAACCAGCGTTAAATCGCAAAAAAAAAAAAAAAAAAAAAAAAAATGAAATTTACATTATTTTGTTTTACAAACGGTAAATCGAGGGGGTTTTTTTTGTTGTTGTTATAAACATATAGATCCCCATGAGAAGAATATTCTACGATTTTTTAGAATATTTCTGAGTATGCGCTTATTGAGAATCATCCTTGATATTATCTTATAAATTTTTCAGATTCATTTTTCTTAACCTGACGCAAAATGTAAATCGCCAAATCTTATTTCAATTGCAATATTTCAACTGAGTAATTTTTTAAGCATTACCAACATTCCCGTCCATGTTTAAATTAACTATTTTCGTTTTTTAATATTATCACTCATTAAAACTGATTTACTTTTGTTTAAATTTTAAATTAAATCAGTAACATTTTTCGTCTTTTATTTTTCTAGGTGTAATAGCCGTTTCAATTTTTCAACAACAAAAAACTTCACCAAGAAATAAAATGGTAACCTTATCGTCCAAAATAACAGAACTTTACGTCATAATTCTACAACTAATCTACGTAAAACGATGTGTTATAGCTTAAAACCTTCCCTGAAATGATACCTATCTAACGGTATAAGTTCCGTAAAAATCCGTGCAGTAGAACTCGAAATCTAGGCGTTCGGAACGAAATTTCCATTTGGATTATATATATATAATAGATAATAGATTACGAATCGATGCAATATTAAATTTTTCATTGTATTTTCAGTCATCGTGAGCCGTGCGGTTGCTGGCCGATGACGTTCACCAACATGGTTTATTAGTGAAAAATTACCGGACTAGGATATCTGCAGGATCGTTTAGATGGTAAAGCAACATCATGGTACGCTGTGGGCCCAGGCTCGAATCTTGGCCCCGGCTAATTTTTCACTCTTGTTGGGTTCACTGTATTAATTGTATTCACTTCTGTCTTAATATATTTGTACCTTTAATAAGTAACTTTTGAAACAGCATATTGAAAAAGTAGATTTAACAAAATATTTTTAAAAACTTATTAAAGTATATTTAAAAAAAATTGTTTAACAAAAATGTGTTATCACAATTGAAAAAAACGATTGCCCGACATTTCTTGGAAACAATTATGTCCCGTGTATTTAGAGAAAAAAATAGAATTCTGATTCCGACATCGGTCTGTTGGAAAAATTTACCCCGGGCTCAGATACAATGTAACTGTCCGATGCAGGTCTCTACGCTATATATGTTAAATTTCTTTATTCATGCTTTCAAACTAGCATCTCCTCGTGAAGTACCTTTATAACTTAATCTTGTCCCAGCAATGTCCTATATGAAATTGTTCTTATTTGTCGTTTTTTTCGATCCTTTCAACTTAGTTATTTTGGGCCAGACTTTGCTTGACTTTGTTCTTATTGGCCCGCATGGCCCGTTTAATTTTTTTAATCTGTCCAGCTCGTTCAAGAAAATGCATTTATTCTGTCGAACAGGTCAGACACGTTTCAAAGTTTGACTTCATTTTGCCGGTCCGGTCCCGTGCAGACCTCTGTGTTGCCATGACGAAAAGATAAGCAGAAATGTTTAATATAAAATCTATCATTCGACAACTTCCCATTTTATTGTACATATGTAGATGATTTTTTTGCGCTCTTGGACCTTTCTCTTTTTTCTGTTGAAAATATATTAACTATTTTGAACTCAATAGATTCACTTATTCATTTACTTATGAAGTTGAAATAGATAATAAATTGTCATTTCTTGATGTGTTGGTTACTCGTCAGCTTAACACCTTTGACAATTGCGCTTACCGTAAACCTTTTGCTGTCAACCCCCCCTCCCCCCATTTCAATTCATGTCATCCCCATTCCCAAAAAGCTTCGGCTTTTCTTTATTTGATTAATAGAGCTCGCTTAATTTGTTCAGATAACAATTCACTTGTTACAGAATTAAATTACATTAGATCTGTTACTATCGATCGTGGTTTTAGTTTAGCTTATATCAATAATTTAATTTCTCATGGTCTTAATAAATGTGTTAATAATCTTGATTCGTCTGTTACTGCGGTTTCTTTTTCTAACCTTATAATTTTACCATTTTATAATAATATTAGCTTTAAAGTAGCTAATATCTGAAGACATTATGATTTTTACGTGGTTTTTATACCAGTTAAAAAATTAACTTTTTTACAGCTTAAGGATCAAATTCCTCCTCAAAATTATTGGGGTGTTTACAACATTTAATGCCAATGTGGTTTGTCCTATATTGGACAAACTAAAACGAAAACTCCGTAACAGAGTAAAAGAACACATAAACTGTGTAAAGAAAAAATAATTGCAAAAATCCTCTATCGCCTCTCATTGCTGGTGGGAGGGGCATAATTTCAATTTTGACTCAGCTACCATTATCAAGAAATGCATTACTCGTGTAGATTTAGACTTTTTTGAAGCTGTTCATATCCATAGATTTTAAAACTCCTTGGTTAATGATTTGTCTAATGTACCATACATCTCAACTTTTTGAGTGGATTTGTTGTGTCACGTCACTTTACTTCCACTTTAGTTTCATTGGCTGTTGGAACTTGATGGTCTTTTGATATTGTGTTTTGCCATTTGGGTTTTCACCGAACACCCCCATGTGGGGGATATTGTTTTTATAGATTTTATACACTGATGATGTGAGTCCTGGAACTCACGAAACGTATAAGTCTGTTCAAACATTATGTATTTTATTGTGTGTTTAAACGTTGGATTTTGGTGATTTATAAAATCTATCATTCAATTGTTTGAATAATTTTCTGAATTATAGTCCAATTGCTGATAATAACAGGCGAATGACTCATTCTGAATTTAAAAGGATTCTGTATTTCAGTTTGTTGGCTGTGTAAGCAAAGCATCACTTTTCACAGAGATATGTTGTTGAGAAAGTCAGCAAAACTAATTTTGCTTTCTCAGGCAAAGTTTTAAATTCTTCTAACAAATGACAACGACATCAAAACTTCAAAACTTTGATAGACTTCATTTTTGAAATACGATCTTTAACTTGTTAATGAGATATCAAAACAAAAGACAACCTCGAGTTCTAACATTGAACACGTTCAGTATATATTTAAACTCGTCCGTCGTCTTATATTTAGTTGTTAAAAAATAATGTCCAAACGAGTTTTTTAAAACGCTAGGAGGCCACAAATATTTCTCTGTATTTTCTTTTGAAGCTGGTAGTTGTTTGAATTCCCTTTTAGAAAAAGGAAAATTATGGCCTTCCTTTCCCTCGCAATCCAAATTATGCAATTTCCATCTTAAATAGAAACACTCTTCGCAAATGCATCGAAAACTGGGACAGTGTTTCATTGCAAGGAATTATACATTTAAGTAATTTTGCTAAACATGTCGGGCAAATATGCAGTTTGCACATCCAGTCTTTATTATTTAAAAACTTTGCTAGATGAGAGTTATGATTCATCTAATATCACCTCTGCCTGCAGTTTCATCAACCATATAATTACTCTTTCTTGACATAACCATCTTACTTCAGCATACAGAAGAAGTAAAGGACGTTGACTTAAAGTAACTTCACATGTAAGTACACTGTAAAAAAACGAACTAAAAAACGGAGATTCTACTGGCAATCTAGACGGAAGTACTATTTCTGTATTTTTTCAAAATTTCCCCATAAATTACAGAAAAATTTCCGTTTTTAATCAGAAAAACGAAAGATTTTCTGTAATTTATGGGGAAATTTTTCCGTAAAAATACGGAAATAGTACTGGCGTCTAGATTGCCAGTAGAATCTCCGTTTTTTAGTCCGTTTTTTTTTTTTTACAGTGTATGAAAAATTTGCTTTTATGAGGTCGTGATTTTATTTAGTTTATTATATTAATGGTACGATTCAACAGTCTCATAAGTTCACATTCTCAGAAAAAACTGTAAATTTATGAGCGTTTGCCCTACAATTTTCACGGGCAAAAGCCTTTTTTGACGAAAAACGGTCTGATCCATTAAATAAGCGGCCTCATCCCTTAGATGCTTAGAAAATTAAGGGCAATCCACATATTCTTACAGTTCTAGCCCATCTGTTAGCCAAAATACGGATTGGTAATTAAATATGGATTTTTTTTTCTTTACGGGGTATGACTGGAATCTCTGCTGCCGATCTCTGACCGTAATTTTACGGGGATATTTTTGTGTGTGCAGCAGACATTTTCTAGAAAATAGTGCGTTTCTATATAAAGTGCAATAGATGATACTACTGTGCTTTGCCTTATTTTTAGGCGCGTTCGTAATTACATAAATACGTAGCACCTATAGTCCACATCTGGTCCATCCGCTTGTCTGTACGTATATAAGAGCGCAAAAACTATCCAACCGAGTGGTTTGAAATTTAATATATAGAAACGTTGCAGAATTTTGCCGAGTCATTTCAAATTTTATGAAAATCGAATCGAAACTTTAAAAGATATTAATAAAAGTTTTCTTCATTCTATTAATTGCTATCATACGCAATTAATTCAATGATATCTCTTAATAGGCAATGCCATGATGATGACGCCCTATTTAAGATTAAGTCATTCTCTTTTCGTATTCCTGAATTTAGTATGCATGTGCAATCGTAATAAATTTTGTATACATGCAATTTTGTATAAGAGTGAAACAGCTATTGCACCAAGATCTGAATATTTATAAAACTAGTTAGTACAAACGCACCTCACTTGCCACATTTGACGTACAATTTTCGACTTGTTAAATTTTTTAATGACTCCAGCATTGTAACCCATCATTGCTTACGTATCACGAGTGCATACATGTGCATGATTTCCCCAACGTATTTCATTTGATGATACGTATTCATCCAAAAACATTTTGTCCCGTAATGTTTGTTTGAAGAGGTCTTCAAAGAGCATCATCCGTATACAGCTTTGTATGTACTCGTATATGTAACTAAAAAATATTAATAAAACTGTCCATCCTGTAACGTCAATAGATTTATCTATTTGTAGTGCGAATTTAATAGATCTAAAGTGGCTGTTTAAGTGTTTCTTTTACTTTATTAGTCATATCGTTGATATTTTGAACAATGGTGATATTTGACAAAGGAATATTTACATAAAATTAACAACTTTTCAACAAGCAAATTCTTCACAATACTGATTGTAAAAGGTTTATTAAGAGTCTCTGCATCATATGAGCTTCACCAACTCAAGATACTCGTTAAATTATCATGTAAGAAGCTGTATCAGAAACAAAGGCATTATTATCATTTTAATAAAAAATGGGATAGTTCCCTTTAAAGCATGCATTTCGTTGCCTTTCATATTAGGGGAATAAACGCGATTCAACTTTGATGTCGGGATAGTCGCCTTTTATGATGAGGACGGAGTTTAACATGACACATGGGATTATTCGTTAACGCTTAACAATAAATCACGTCGAGATGAATTGAGAAATACAATTTAGCAAATTTTCGTTAAGAATGCAATTTTTCGATAACTTGCTTCAAATATATATTTGGTTTCTCCCTTTATCTCGTTTTTTGAATGGAAAACGTAAAAATAGAGCAGTGGTATAAATTAATGTTCATACCAAACAATTTTTTCAGAAAATGTAAATTAATATATTAAGGGGACCGGAAAAGCAAAATTCGACTAAAAAATCGATTTTTACTTTTTTATATTATTAAATAACTAGTTTAAACTTTTATCTTTACAACGAAGTGTCACACATGTTTATATATAAAAAAACTGAAATTAATCATTCTTTCTACGAGTACTTCACAGCTTAATGGCCATTTAAAACTTTAATTGACTTTTTCTGAAAACTTGAATTTTACATGTTTATGTTCCTTTTTTCAATATCTGTTAAACTTAAGAACTCAGATTTTTATTTAATACTTATATAATGAAATATTGTATACTTTAACACAGGGATTTAATGATTTGTTGAGAATTATTTATTTTAGGAAGTGAAATCTTACAAAAAATGCTAATTTAAAAATACTTTCAATAAATAATTAATAATTAATTTTGAGTTTCACTTAGAAAGAAAATGGTCTGTTAAAATACGTAAATCATTTTATTTAAACTTCTCTAAAAAAAATCTAGACCTGTATCTTTCGCCATTTCTGAGAAAAAGGTACAAAAAGTTGGTGAATTTAACATGGCGGAGAAAGGGCTTTCCCGGTCCCCTTAAAAGAGTTTAAAGACAGTTGTTGGAAACTGTGACCTGTTCAATGAGAAAGGTAATTTAAATTTATAAAGATTTCTGTAACAATGATATCCGTGCACAACATTTTTGAAGAAATCCACTGCTTGAAATGCGTTGGAAATTGCAGAGGGTTCCAAGGAGCACAGTTTGGGAATCTCTGTATTAGATTATGTGATTTTTAGTAAAACAGTATTATTGTAGTTCATTCTTGCTGTGCAAACGGTTACCTTTTGTAGACCATTTTTTTTTTTACTCAGCTAAATTTTGTTATATTATGTGATGCTTGTATGATCAGTAGTTCCAAATCCCATTCGAAAGCATTGCTATAAATAGTTCATTTTAAGGGGGTTTTCAGTTATGATAAAAAAATAATTAAACGAAACCTTATTTTCGATACACTGGTGGCTGTAAGTTAAAGGGCGAACACAAAATTCTAATTCCGTACACACAAATTAATTGTGACTGATCAAAAGAAACTGATATAAACAACACTTCTAGCAAATAAGTAGTATCTTAACGCATTAACCGCCGAAACTGTAAGATAGGGATTTTAAGCTTTTTTTGCTGAAAAACGTTTGTCACCACAAATTTTGAAAGATAATCTTAGTTTTATTTATTGATCAAAGTTTCTGTAATTAAGTAAGGCAACTTTTTTAATTCAAATAAATTGGTAGCCTGATGGATAATTTAAGCACGGACATTTATTTTTACTGTTGCGCCAACGCAACAACAGCGAGTAATGGGTTAATAGCACAGCTAACCGATGTGACGCGTACAATGGTCACAAGTGTCGCTCACTACACTGAACCAAATGTGATGTTTGTTATTCGTCCCATTATTACTCTCAAGTGACCGCCATTTGGAATTTCCACTGTGAAGTCACTGTGACTGTTGCTTGTGATGAATCACCGTATGACGTAAGAATGTAGTCACCTGGAGACATTCTTGTGGCCATCGTCTGGACACTCCATTGTAAAGTGAGTTTGGCCTTTGCTTTCTGAAAACTCGCAGGTGACTCCGTCACTTGGAGACTCGTAACTAAATACCTGCCATGATGACTTCACGCTAGTTTTGTTGAAGAAAAATGATTTTCTTGCTGTGTGTTATTTTCCCTAATCATTAGTAATAATATTAAGACTATTTCAAAAACCGTGGAAATAAAAGGGAACAGCGCATACTACATGTATAGGGGAAGGTCGGGTAGTATCGGACAGCGGGTACTACAGGTTTCAAGCGTTTGTCGCTGGTAGCAGCAACTGCCACGTTACTGTCGTCTTTATTAAGCCAGAAGGAAAACACTCACTCCATATTGACTAAGCGGTCTGTACGTTTGCAAGTAATTGTAAGTTATTTATTTTTTGAGAGTTTTATAGTACACAAAGATAACTTTCGAGCTACGTAGCTTGTGCAAAAACAAGTACAACAACGATTTTAGTGTTTTGTTAGATGTATGGGTTACTATGCTTTAATCCTTTATGTACTGAATTAAGAATTCATAAAAAAATTACCTTCTAAAGTATTTTTTGTGAATAGTTTAAACTACATTAGAAGATTTATATAATCATTTAATAAATTTTAGAAGGATTTTAGAAGGATTGAAGGATTTAGAAGGATTAATTAAATTTGAATTTATATGGATTTTGAGCACTATTTATAACCCCACTCAAATCTTTTACTTTAAATATTTTTCTTATTATTTTGTAGAATTAGAAAATGTACAAATATATGGTCTTACAATAGAAGTATAAAAATATTTCCGAATTGAAAAATTCCCCCACCCCACCCAAAGCTGAAAAGATGTAAATGCAAAATAAATCATCCTTTTAAAAATATTTTTGTTTTGTGTAACAATTAATACTTTTGGAACAAGATAAAGTAATGTATCTATAACTCATTCTAAACTGTATTACAACTAATCGATGTATTAAATGAATTTTATAGCAAGTTATTTTAACGGTACTTATAAGTACCGTTACTTATAAGTAAAGGGTTAAGCCAGAAGGTAAACGCTCATTCCATATTGGACCGAGCGGTCTATGCGTTTGCAAGTGACAGTAAGTTATTTATTTTTTGAGAGTTTTCTAGTACACAAAGTTAACTTTGGAGCTACGCAGCATGCGTAAAAGAAAGTACAACAATGATTTTAGTGTTTTGTTAGATGTATGGGTTATAATGCTTTAAACTGTAGGCCATAAAGTCTAGATCTGGCAGTACGCTTGTGATAGATAGTCAAAGTTTCGGGTAGCATCGGACAAAAGTTTACAAAATTTAAAAAGTTGAACTCTTACGGTTTTCTCTGTTTTATCTAGTATGGAGAGAATATGTCATAAGTGGGATGAAAATCACATGAAGGAAACGGTATAAAATCCCGACTTTAAGAAATGACAATGAGGGTAGCTAGTGAAAGAGATTGTGTACAGGGTGCCTCAAAACTTTTTGTCTCAAACTCCATGAATGAGTCTTCAACATATCAACAGATGAAACAAGTTAGAAACTGCACGTCAAACGTGGCGAATGAGATGCGTTCGTACTATAACTAGTTTTATAAATATTTTTTGCACCGCATATTATACTGAATGTGTATTTTAGTACACTTCATTAGTGAATATCAATTTCATTCTGTTCGAAAGGCTGTAACATCATTAAAATGTACTTCAAATAATTTTTTCCCATTGGCCGTAATGTAATGGAAAAGTTTTGACTGTCCTAGGTAATTAAACTATGCATCCGATTTTCATAAAATTTGAAATGACTCGACAACATTTTGCAACAATTATATATTTAAACTTTCAGACCATTCGGTTGTGTAGTTTTTGCTCTGTTATTTGCGGACAGAAGGACAGACGGACCGAACGACGACTATAGGTGCTACGAATTTATATAATAACGAACGCACCTAAACACAGAGAAAGAGCAATGAAAAAACATCTCAGTGGTAGGCCAAATCAGCGCTGGGACTTCTCATAAGAAAAATTAATCAAAATGGATTTCTTAGGAGATTTCACGTCTTCCAAGTACTTCAAGTACAAATCTCGTAATATGACACACTCATGGAACTATTAATAAAGAGGAAATGACATAACCTTAAAATAGTGAAGCTTCAACTGTAACCGCTTTCGCTGGAGTTGATTATCGTCGGGATACACTTCCACCAGTAAGTTTAAATATAAATCTTTTGATTATTTAAACGCCTTATTAATGCAAAATTTCAGTCATAAATAATGGAAAAATCAGATATTCATTTTTACTGGTGGAAGTCTACATAGGCGGTTGTCAGACCCTGCGTTTCTGCCATGCTGTGACAAACTAGACAACCTGTTCACAGTGTCAGTGAAAAAGATTGTAATACGTGGGCAAACTGCCAACAGAAAAAACAATGAAAAAATGTAACCATATTTATGAGAGAAATATTTCGTGAAAAAGCCGCTAAAATAAGGGAAAATTTTCTATTCAAAATTTAATGGTGGAAGTTTGCTTTGGCGGTACTCAGAAACTGTTAATACGATGTAAAACACTTGTAGCCATCTTGTGACAACCTCCTCAGTTACTTCACACGCAACTCGTAGACAATACACTATATGGCACCTCCTCTTTATTAATAACTCCATTGACAAACTCCTGGGCAAAAAAAATGAAATTTTAACCTCATTGCCGTTTAAAACTACACGTGAGAAGAAGGAAAGAGAGAAACAACAGTAAGAATAAATCGTAGAACCAAAGAGCACTGTAAAACATTTGTGTAAGTTTACTCTGGATTATGTGTGCAACCTTCCACAAATTCTGGTGTAAACCGTTCTGATATTTTAAAAACTCACATTATTTAAGTTTTCTTTCACAAAGGTTGTGGGACCTTTGTGAAAACTGGTTTCAACTTATTCGCATACGTCACGTGAGATCTACTTAGGGCACCGATCCACTGACGGACGCGGATTTCTTTCTCCCTTGCAATGCAACCTTGCACTCACTCTGTGGTCTGCAATTCACCCATATGTCAAAGCAAGAGTAACACGTGTTTGTTGAGATTTTAATGTTATTTTTCTTATAAAAAAAATTATCAAAAATACACACACGCCGCCGTCTTGTGTGATATATTGATGTTATTCTAATTAAAAGAATGGAGGGAAACATAAGGTGTATTGTTTCACGTCTGGCAAAACAAATATCATTCCCAAAAATGGATATCATTAATAAACTCTCAAAGTACAGTGAGGTAGGAAAACATATAGTTAATTTATTTTTCAATGTATTATATATATTCAAATTTTCATTTATTAGATTTTATCGCATTATTTCTTTAAAAATTTAATATGAAAAACGTTTTGTTTTAGCATAGTATATAATTTTTTATAAAATCCATATTTGCACAGAATATGTAAAGTCTGATAAAATAATGTAAACATAACTATGTGTGTGAAATTTATTGTTGTAGATTATTCTGTAGAAAATACACTATATTTTTATTTGAATAACAAACAAAATATTTTTATTATTATTTAATATAGAAATATTTTAAAAACTAGGTGTAACTATTTTAATTATTATTTCTTACTATTTAAAGTGTTATATATTCAATTTTTCATTTTAATCGCTTTATTTCATTACGGTTTAAACGAAGCAACATTTAAAGAATGTTGTTTTTTTTTTCTCTTATGAAAACACATTTTATTTTAGTATAGTAATGTAGTACAGTGATAGTAAATAACCTTTTATAAAATCCATGTTTACAAAGAATATGTAAGGTATAAGAAAATTATATATGCGAATTATACTTTGAAATAGTGTATGTTGCAGAATTTTTTTTAAATATTAGTATTAATAATTAAGTGAAACTAATTTGTTTATTATTTTTTATTAATATTATATAGTCGGGTGTTTTAGTTAATCCTTTTTATTACAACATTTCATTACAAGTTAAATGAACTTATTTTGAAAAAAATCAGTTTTTAAGAATAGATTTTGTTTTAGTATGGTTATTTAAATAAACCTTTATGAAATTCATATTTACACAGAAAATGTAAAGTAAGAAATAATATATATATAATACGCATGGGAATTATATATTGTTGTAGAATATGCTGTAAAAATATAGCATATTTTTATTTCTGGATAAAGAAAGGATACAGTATTTATTTTAATTATTAGTGTATTAATATTTAAAATTTTATACTTATTAATATTGATAACTAGGTAAGCTTTTTAAATTATTATTTCTTATTAATTGAGGTAGTAATATAAGTTTTTTAAGCTTTTAAAATTTTACCTTTATGTAAACATAACAAAATAAGTATAAAAAAGGAAACACGTAATACTTTTAATTAAAGTTAATATATATAATACTTTAAATAATTAATAATACGTTTTCTTATCGTATTATACTTTGTGAGTTTATAATTTGTACAATGAGTGGCATTCACCCACTTTTGATAATGATTCAGAAACACCAAAGCACTCAAAAAAAAAAAAAAAAAAAAAGGAGGGGGGTGTAATTTTTTTGAAATTCTGTGCCATTTTATTCTTTCATCAGATTGATGCAAAAACTATATTAAAATACCTATTCAGAAACACAAAACTCTTCGGAGGGGGGGGGGGGACTGGGAAAGACATCGCTGGGGCAGGTGGGGAGGGGATTGTCAGGTTCTGAGAAACATCTGCTATTGGAACTGGGGTTATATATTATTCTTTTTACTGGTATATTGTATTCATGTCGTTGGTCTGTGTACTGAGAATTGCAAAGTAACATTCTTTTCTTATCTAAAACTTAATCCGGGCTGGTGAGGTAGACAGAGTGGGTGAAGGGAAGTAGTTATAATAGAAAGGGGTTTGCCCTGCTATTCAGGTGCCTGCCTGAGATAAGGAGACAAGGGTTTCACCAGAGAGGGAAAGAGCTGACATTGGGGTCAGAGTGGAAAATCCGGTTTTATGTTGGGGAAAGAGGAGGAGTTCAGAAAAAGCAGGGGGTTGCTAGAAGAAGTCGCTTTGGCTGGGAGATGGTGAGTTGAAATCTGGAGTGCAAGACGCGAGGTTAGCTCCTGTGTAGAGCTCTTAGATAGAGCATAGGGTTGAGTAAAGCTCGGAGAGCTTAGGCTTAGAGCCCATGTGTTGGGAGATTGAGAGTAGTCTCCGGTAAAGCTAATTTAACGAGTGTAGATTGAGAGTGATATAACGTAGTTTTAACAGTACACAGCCAGCATTTACTGTATTTAATTTAATGTTGAACCGGATCACCTACATCCGAGTTTTAAGTGTAAATAGTGTTTTGTGTTGTGTAAATAGTGTGTAAATAAACTGTTAAATTAGTTAATTGAAAGCGTTGGTTTTCATTTAAACAATCCTCTCAGTGCGTGACCGATATCACGTAATCATATCGGTGGTGGCAGCATACAAATAGCAAAGGATTTTCTTCAAAGTTGTGCGGACTAAGAGGAAACTCCGACAGGGATTTTCTGTGGAAGATTTTAATTCCAGATATTTATAAGTGTACTTTAGTACATATTTCTTATTTTGATTGCTAAATTTTTCCTGCACCTATTAATGACCATCTGGTATTAAAATATTATTTACCTAAAATAATTTTTGTTACAAAATAGTAAAAGCTTTTAAAAGCAAAAAAAAAATTATTAAGAACGCATTTTATTAAAAATTAGTATAAACTAATAAACAAGCCTTTAGAAGCACACTTTTAATTTATTTTGCTTCAATAAAAAAATATATTTTTAAAATTTTGAAATAACAATTTAGTGTTTTTTTACTAACAAAATTTACAGAAAGAAAACATTGTAAAATTGTGAATGTAACCCAGTTTTTAGGCAGTGTTGACAAATGAATAATGGATGTTGAAAACGTTCATCTAATAATGTGTAGCATTCCTGGAAAGCTTACCCCTACTGACCTTGCGCACAATTACTGTGTAAGATTAAATTTGAAAAAAATATATATATATATATATTGAAGCAAAATAAATAAAAGTGTGCTTTTAAAGCTTGTTTATTAATATATACTAATTTTTAGTAAAATGTGTTTTTAATATTTATTTATTATTATTATTATTATTATTATTATTATTTTTTTTTTTTTTTTTTTTTTTTTGCATTTAAAAGCTGTTACTATTTTGTAAAAAAATGTTTTAGGTAAATAATATTTTAATACCAGATGAGTATTAATAGGTGTAGGAAAAATTTAGCCATTCCATCAAAGCTCACTAATACTGATGTGTGATGTGTACCTTACGCACAATTACTGCGTAAAATTACAGACAAACGTGGTGAAAACTTACACCTAATAATGGGTAACCTTCCAGGAAAGTTAGGAGAACCTTACTCCTACTCATGTGTAACCTTACACACAATTACTGTGAAAGCTTGCAAGCAATTGTGGTGTAACCTTACACAAGAGCCGTGTAATGTTACACCATTTATATTAGTTAAATACCACCGTAAGGTTGGAGGCAGCAATGCTGCCTCCAATTTTATGGAGTAACGTTACACCAAATGTTTTACAGTGAGGCAGGCGAGAAGAGGAAATCGCATTAACCCATTTTAGGACAAGCATAGAAATTTTATAAAATGTTGTATTATTTTCATTGAAATATGCTTAAATTACATTCATGAAGACAAAAAAAATAAATGTTTCGTGCATGAAAAATAATATTTTATTTGAGAAATAAAATGCATTCGGTCAATGGTGCGCTAACGCACTATTAAATTTAAAATTAATATATATATATATATTTTTACAACATTTGTTTTATTATTATTTTATTTACAGAACTTGCAACTTTAATCCATTATAAAAACATATGAATAATCTCAAGTGGAATAATTATACATTTTCAAAAAGTCGAATTTGTCAATAACCGTTTGAATTTTTAAAAAAATTGCGTATTTTGAAAATTTCTCAACAGAAAGCGTTTACTCCGATTGAATTACTGATATTTTATAGATGTCTACACAACCCTTAAAAACAGCAGAAAAATAAAATTAGTGAAAAATATTCGTCGCAGTGTTAGTAAAAAAAATATTTATTGAAATGGTGCGTTTACGCACCTTTGACCGAAAATGATTTAAAAGAATGAAAAGAAAACTTAATAAATTCGAACAAGAAGTTAGAGTGAAAATGGCAAAAGTAAAATCCACAACGAATGTAGTTACAACAAATTGTTTCTAAATCCAAAAATGACGTTTTTTCAAGTATAACACCATGTTCGATAGAACCCTCCACACTGTAAAAAAAAATCTGTGAAGTTACTAAAGTTTTTCTAGGAAACTAGGATTCCTAGAACTTTTCATGTAACGTCAACAACAAAATTTCATGTAACTTTTGCGCCGAAAATCAAAAAATCTGTAAGGTTACTAAGAATTTTTTTGGAAACTGGGATTCCGAGAACTTTTCATGTAACTGCAGCCAGGGTTACAAATAAAAGTTTAGTAAGATTACTGAAATTTTAGCAGATTCATTTGTAAAGTTACAGATTTTTGTAGCTTTACAAAAACTAGTTTTGTAGATTTGCAGCTTTTTTCGTACAGTTACAGGTGAAAGTTTAGTAAGCATGTATTTTTACATCTGTAGAACTACAGATTTTTTTTTACAGTGCAGAGATCAGAAATTCAAAATGTAAGGTTTATAAAAATTCAAAGAAAACCCAATAAAGATTATTCTAAGGGAATGAGCTTTTTGGAATATATCAATAACATGTTATCATTTGAGTAGTAAATATTTAAATTTAACCATTAAAAAATTTAATTTGAAATAGCTTAAGCGTCCGATACTACCCGATCTTTCTTAAGCGTATATATTTCATACTTTTCATCATTTTAAAAATTTTGTTTTGCATATTATTAAAATCATTACAGGAAAATATTTAAAAATGTATGAAATGTATGACGAACTTTGACATTTTCCTTCTCAAAATGTAAATTAATTTCAAGTGATAAATAAATTATTAAGACATATTAGAAAGCGAAAACTTAATTCATCTTCGGCAACAGCTTGATCATTTAGAATTTATTAAAATATTTGGCCACTTTCTTTCGATAATATTCATAACTTTAATTTGAAATTTTGCGATACATTTTTTAGTGTAATATAGAATGAATAATATATGAAATTATAGAGAGTTTTCTTAAAATTTACTTTGCACAGAAAATTAAAGATATATATATGAATATACGTATGAAATGAGATTGTCTGACATAGAAATCAAAAGGGAATTTTAATTTCAAATATAAAATGAAATTCGATTAAATTTTAGATTATTCCAAAACGAGAACTATAATGAAAAGGTAATTTATGTCGTAATTCTCTAGGCATATCGATTGCAATAGATGAAAATAATTACAAATTAATTATATAAAAAATTTAGAAATTCATCATTTGTAAGAGGTGTATCTTTTCTAAGCAGAAAAAAAATGTATCACACATAAATTATTGCACACTGTCTAATAACATGAAAAAAAAAATTAAGAATTTAAATTTCATATAATAACTTCCAAATATACATATAACAAGTCGGACTGTTCACCAAACGTGTCAAATGAGGTGCGTTCGTACGTAACTAGTTTGATAAATATTCAGATATTGGTGCAACAGCTGTTGCACTCTTATGCAAAAATGCATGGATACAAAATATATTACGATCCTATATATTAAATTCAGGAATATGGAAAAAATAGGACTCCATCTTAACTATCACGTAATTACCATGGCAACCTAGAATCATTACCTATCACGAGATATCAGTGAATTAATTACGTATGATAGGATTTAATAGAGTAAAGAAAACTTTTATTAATACCTTTTTAAGTTTCGATTCGATTTTCATAAAATTTGAAATGACTCGACAAAATTCTGCAACGGTTCTATATAATAACTTTCAAACCATTCAGTTGGGTAGTTTTTACGCTTTTATATACGGGCAGGTAGACGGACGGACTAGACGGCAAATATAGGTGTTACGTGTTTATATAATTACGAGCTAAGGAAACAAGATCCGGAGATATACGATATGTGTTGAAATAGCAATTTTGGTAACAGCGTAATTTCCTGCATGAGGTGGGAAACAATAACCCTGAACAGGTTTGGCAAACTTTTTTGTTGCCGCGTGCCAAATTCGATCAAAAAATATTTTACGTGGCTATGACGTGCCAACTAAAAAACAAATTTAGTAGGTGGAAAAATAATGGTTTAAAATTACTTGAAATTTTCTATTAAAATTTAAAAAATAGGAGTAACATACATGTAGGTATCACACTATACTAATTATGGAAACAAATATATTTTTGAAAATAATTTTAAAAATTTAACGCGATGTAATTTGATTTCTGTTGTTGCATCTTATTATCAAGTTAATTTTTATGCAAACTGAACAGAATTTACCTGACAACTGTTTTCAGTTTCACTTTTGGTATTATTCATTTGTGAAAACAATGACTCGAAAGAATAGATAGGCAGAAAAACTTAAAATAGCAAACGCCAGTTTCTTTGAAAAGCTCTGAAATAAATTCTAAGTTGCCACAACTTTACCATCGGAATTTAGTAATGTCTAATAACCAATTCTTACCGATAGTTTTCAAATATTGTATTTGTTCGAATATTTTTTCGGGCTATAATTAATTAGATTGGAATATAATATGCCGCGATTTAATTTTTTCAATTTACATTTAATCGAATTTAGAAAAGATCAGTCACGATTTTGTGTATTCTCAATTTATTTCGATTTAGAGCCATGGTAGAGCCGTGCCAAAAATATTCTTTCGCGTGCCATAGGTTCGCCGTCCCTGACCTAGAACATAACCGAGATATAACAGTTACGCTTACAGTTACGAAATTTCAAAAGTTTGGAATTGCAACACCCGATTTCGTTTTACTGCAAAATGGTCAACGTCTGAAAAAATATGAAAGATAAAAGTACTTTGCATTCAGTACTATAAGCGACGGCTTAATGCACATGTAAAATAGAGCAATGGGAACAAAATATGAAGGGGGGAAAAAACCTTCGTAAACGAAATATTTATTCAGATTACAAATTTTCCAAGTTGCCTGTATTGCAGATAATGACGCATCGCGGGTGTGAGATTCTGAAAAACATTGAAGCGTATGCCATGATTCTGCAGAACCTCATGTTCTGTTATGTTTTTAAAGAATATCAAATATCCTTAGAGCCAGAAACCTATTAATTGTCCTTAGCTAATGGAAGTATTCGATAGTAGGGTTCGATTCCCAGCCTGGGCATTTTTTCGCTCAGTTGGAAATATTCAATTCGTATGATAATTGAAGTATATTCACTCAACATTGCACTCATTACTCTATTTTTTTTATAGTTAATAGTCGAATATTGTATTCAATGTTAAAGTAATTAACAGTTTTACTATGTACAAGTAGCATCTCCACATCCACTTAATCAATTTTTAATAATATTAAACTTGTATTCAACGTTGATGGAATACTCACATATTGTTGTTGCAAAAAAGACTCTGATTGATATATCAGATTAAATGCTACTGTGCAGCATGTTTGTTATGTAACAAATATTTTATTTGTTAAAAATTTGGAAACCTTCCTTACGATTTATTTTCTCTGGGCCTTGCCCTCGGTGGGGTTTTATAGTACTAGTAGGAGTGTTTCGCCCTACCAAAACGTTCACGTCATAAGAATGGGGATGTTTGTTTAGGAATATCTGCTTGTTCTCTAAATTTTTGGACAAAATTTTCCAAATTTTCTAAATTTTCCAAATTTTCTAAATTTTCTCTAACATTTGGAGATGTCCCTCTTATTGCCACCCGTGTCTTATGTCGCCGTTTTTAGTGTTAAAGTACCGTTCCAATGACGTTTATAATTTTTCCCTTAACCAATCACTTTATTATGTGAAAGAGAGTTGAAAGTTTTTGAAATTGTTTCAAAGTAACCGCAACCGTAAAAGCCAGTTCAGAACTGCAACGGCACAACATTTTACCACATTTTCGAGAGCATATCTTAAAATACTACTTCTCCGTTTCCTGGTACAGTATGGCCGCTATGGGCACATATATTGACAAAATGCTCTTAATAACACCCTGTATTGAAACTTTTTCTCATATCTATTATGAAATTACATAAGATAACTTAAAATATTCTTTGAGTTTCCTTAAGGTTGCCTTAACATTAAAACAAAAACTGAAGTTTTTTTTTCTCCCATTGTAAAAATAAAACGAATAAATAAAAACAATAAATAAATAAATAAAAATAAGAAGGAAAAATTATGCGTCCAGAAAAGATTAAGAATACTGTGAAAAAACGTCACAGTCTATTAAGGTGAAACATGATGTCTAAAAAAAGAATTACGAAATCCGATTTTTTTTTGTGCAACCCTGTATATGATATATAGATTTGTATGTATATTGCATAGTATTCGAAAAGTTAGTTCAGTTAAACGAATAGCACGGTTGAAAATTTCCATGAATAAAGGGGAATACAGTGCCAGCAAAAAAATTCTTGACAGTCATTGAAAAATTTAAAAAAGCCCTCTTTTCAAATCACTATTAGAATTTTAAAAAAAAAGGAGAACGTTGAGCCATCTCATGCTGCAAGACACCACTCCACGTGACCAACGCCGAATAGAAACTCTCTCCCGCCTCTTCCATTTAAAGCAGGAAAAAGTAACAAATAAACCAAAAATATATGAACATTGAGATTGTGGCTTGAGTGTCAATTTTTTTTTTGCTGCACTGTATACTTGAGAACTTTTGTGCAGCTCTCTATAGCGTCTCTAGAATTTATGCACACCAAGTAATATTTAAATAATAGTTAAAATTAAAAATGCGTACCACAACTGAAAGCGCGCTTTCAGCAATTAATGTTCATAAGGCTTCGTTCTCTCAATTATTAATTGCTTCTCTAGCCAAATTGTGTGTCCCTGTAAATAAACAATAAATTCTATGCACATCCCTTTCTACAGTAACCACCGTGTAGTACACCTGAGTGATATATATAAATTTCAATACGTTTAAAAAAGTGTAATAACATTAAATTACACCGAAAACGATTTTTCTGCATAGACCGTAATGTAACGGAATTATTTTGAGTGTCCCTGTAAATAAACTGAAAAAACTACACACTTCATCTTCAATATCTAACATGTCATAGTGATACCCAATAAAAATTATGAATTCCATGGCAAACGGACTACATTTACACGAGTTAGAACACGGACAAGCGGCACACATACGACAGGCAGAAAAACCGAAATCAAAAACTTTTTTCAACTACGTTGGAAAATGTTAAAAATGCAGCCATCTATTATATCCTTCAATAATAATAATTGAAAAAAAGGTTAATAAAAGCATCTGACTTCTAATATAAGTAAATAATGAAATTTTAAGATTAATCTCATCATATTACTATCATTTTATTACGACTGTCTTTTTTGACAACCTTTTTCTATCACACACGTCTAGCGCATTCCACATCAAATCAGGCAGTAAAATATCAATATTTAACTCACCATCACAGATTTTAATGAAACGTGATTTTTTATTTTTTTTTTTTCAAAAAAAAAAAAAAAAAATTGTGGCCCTTTTTTTTTCCATTCTGACCAGAAAATCAGAGTTCTAACTTTTTACGACTGCTCTTTCATCTTCACATAACACTTCATTAATAATGACTGTTTCATAATAATGGAAGCCATCAGTCCATCAGAAGAAAATGATCCATTCCAAAGGTATAAATTCGATTAACTCGGATAATCGGGACTCTACTGTATCTATATTTATATAGATATATTTTATTGTCATCAGGGGCGACACTAAATTCTGAAAAAGCAGAATTTCTGTTCTCTAGTTCGTGAATTTTTCAGTGGTCCATACGATTGTGAATCATGACTCCAAATTTTAGATCTAAAATTCAAATAGTTTTAAAGATATATGAACTTTTCTGAGTGTTCTCAGAGTGTTCGGAGTGTTCCTTTACAAACTTTAAATGCATTTTTATTTATTTATTTATAATTTATTTTTTTGTTAATGTTTGCTATTGCCTAAGGCTTTTTATTTTTTGTTGTTGTTAGATTCTTGAAATTTTTTGTATACACTTATATATATATGTACTACAATAAATAGTATAGATCGAGGTCTGTTATTTTCAGTTTTTTTTTTTTTTTTTTTTTTTTTTTTTTACATATCAAAGTTAATATTTCCAAATTTTTCGTGGTTTTTTTTTTCAGGTTTCGTGCTACAAAAGAAAATTTAAATTTAAATAAAAGTTACATCTTTAATTCCATAATAACTTTTTTCCCAATAATCCAATGAATATAAGTCACTTAAAATAACTAAAAAACATTAAAAATTATATATGTTATTGTTAAAAATATTTTAAAAATTAAAGTTTTAAAAACCTTCAAATTTTTCAAAAATTTTTAAATTAAAGAAAATGGTGATTGCTGGAATGCTTTTTTTACCAGAATCAGTTTAATTTTATAATCTCAAATAAAGTCATTAATTATTTTTAATGTAACTGTCTCCATTTTTAGGTAGCTTTCATTACAAAAAGCTACCTATTGCAGCCGTTCGGAGGAAAGCGATTTCAAAAAATTTTGGTATATTTTCATCGATCATGACCCCCAGACCCCGAAACCACCCTCCGTTCAAAATTGATATATATATATATACAAGGTGCGCCATAAATTCGTGCAAACTTTAAAAATCCATAATTAAAGAAATAATGGTCGGAAAAATTTTTGGTTTGCGCGAGTATGATCAGACGGATTTTGGATTTTTTTTCCATGAATAATAAAAAATGATTCCAAGAATAACCAATAGAGGGCGCTCACATGCCATATTGAGACGTTTTATGCAAATCAGGCTAGCAATAAAACACCTGGATGGAAATGGATTCGTAATTCGATCTCGGCAGCATGCTATCGTTACCAGATCGAGCGCTGCTGGTCAAACTGTTCTACAAGAATGGGGAATCCACTACTATTGCATTGAGGAAGTTTCGCACGGAGAAAGGACTAAAGGCGCAAAAAAGCCCTATTTCGTTGAATGGAATACTCAATTTAGTACGACGTTTTGAGGAAACGGGGAGTTTGGAGGATCGTCCACGTAGTGGCAGACCATCCTTGAACGCGGATCGCGTCCATGCTGTAAAGTAAAAAGTGCCATGGAAGAAATGGCAGCCGAGACATCAACGGGAAGTAGCAGTGCTCGTGAAGCTGGTAGAATAACGGGAATTCCGGAATCGTCGATTCGACGTATTCTGCACGGAATCTTGGATCTGTATCCGTACAAGATACAGACACTTCACCAGTTATTACCGGCAGATACAGATAAAAGACTAAAGTTTGCTACATGGGCACTGGCACAAATGGATCGTGACCCACAATGGTTGCTGAATGTCATGTGGACGGATGAAGCACATTTTTCACTCCATGGCGACGTCAATACGCAAAACAGTCGTATCTGGGCGACGTCAAACCCTCGGGAGTATCAGACCAAGCCAATGCATTCTCCTCGTGTGACTGTTTGGTGTGGTTTCACCGCGGCTTTCATTCTGGGTCCTTTCTTTTTTGAAGAGTCTTGTCCTGAATCCGGCTGGAAAACGTGTACAGTCACTGCAGAACGGTATCTTACGCTTTTGCGTAACTAAGTTGTGCCTGCATTGCAGGAAAGACATGCGTTACCTTCCGTCACCTTCATGCAGGATGGTGCCCCGCCCCACTTTGCACGTGAAGTCAAGGCGTTCCTGTTAGACACTTTCACTGAAGACCGAGTGATAAGTCGAGGTTGTAAGTTTGAATGGCCCCCACGATCTCCAGACTTGACCCCAGCTGATTTTTGGTTGTGGGGATACTTAAAGTCTCGTGTTTATCGGTGCTCCCCAGCCACTTTGGCGGAACTGAAAGATGCCATTCGACTGACCGTCGGTGGCATCGATGCCGACATGCTACACTCAGCTGTTACAGGCGTATTGACACGCCTCACTTGCCTAATACCTTGTGGTGGTGGTCATGTTGAGCATCTTTTAGTACCATAAAAGTTAATGCACAGTGTCATGTTATTGTGATTTCTTTCAATGTCTGTTTGTGTTTGTCTGATTTGCATAAAACGTCTCAATATGGCATGTGAGTGCCCTCTATTGGTTATTCTTGGAATCATTTTTTATTATTCATGGGAAAAAAATCCAAAATCCGTCTGATCATACTCGTGCAAACCAAAAATTTTTCCGACCATTATTTCTTTAATTATGGATTTTTAAAGTTTGCACGAATTTATGGCGCACCCTGTATATATATATATATATATATATATATTTGACCTTTGTCACACTGTAACTCTCGTATTTATGAACCGATTTGGATGTAATTCGGTGTGTACATAGTACATACCAATGTCTCGACCGAGTTCGTTGGCCAGCTTCATCCGCCATTTTGTTTCAAAATGGCGGCCACTTAAAATTTTAAAAAAAATTAAAATTTGAAAAGTGGTACCAAAAAATTGAAAATGGAAAAATCGTTTTTTCTTATGTATTTGACCTTTATTCAAAGATTTCGGAGCAGTTTTTGTTTCGTCTATATCTTAAAAAATGGCTGAGTTATAGCATTTTGAATTTCTAGCGTGGCTGACATTTTGAAACATCCTGAATATTATCATGCGATAAAAGGCGTATTTATGGACCGATTTGGATGTAACTTCGTTTATACGTAGTACATACCAATGTCTCGACCGAGTTCGTTGGTCAGCTTCATCCGCCATCTTGTTTAAAAATGACGGCCATTTAAATTTTTTTTTTAAATTTAAATTTGAAATGTGGTACCAAAAAATTTTAAATTGAAAAATATTTTTTTCTTATGTATTTGACCTTTATACAAAGATTCCGGAGCAGTTTTTGTTTCGTCTATATCTTAAAAAATGGCTGAGTTATAGCATTTTGAATTTCTAGCGTGGCTGACATTTTCAAACGTCCTGAATTTTGTCACACGATAAAAGGCGTATTTAAGAACCGATTTGGATGTAACTTCGTTTATACATAGTACATACAAATGTCTCGACCGAGTTCGTTGGTCAGCTTCATCCGCCATCTTGTTTAAAAATGGCGGCCATTTAAATTTTTAAGAAAAATATAAATTTGAAATGTGGTAGCAAAAAATTGAAAATTGAAAAAATATTTTTTTTCTTATTTGTTTGAACTTGATAAAAAGATTCGGGAGCAGTTTTTGTTTCGTCTATATCTTAAAAAGTGGCTGAGTTATAGCATTTTGAATTTCTAGCATGGCTGACATTTTGAAACGTCCTGATTTTTGTCACGTGATAACAGGCGTATTTATGAACCGATTTGGATGTACCTTGGTGTGTACATAGTACATACAAATATTTCGACCAAGTTCGTTGGCCAGCTTCATCCGCCATCTTGTTTCAAATAATGATTTAATGTCATAATGAATTAGTATTGATAAAAATTAGTATTGAATCTCCTATATTAGGTTTCCACTAAATTGAGCTTCGTGTGTTTCAATAATATAAGTTGGCCTTTTTAAAATAAGGAATATGAAAGCTACCTCTTCCTCCCGGCACTGCCGGAAGGACTTTTCTTTTTTGAAAAAGGGTACTGTGCAGGCTTAATATATATTTTTTAGAATGCCAACATCATATTTATAAAAAAAAATAGCAAATTTGCATTCAAATAAAGTCTTGAAATTTATAAATAGTGGTAATATTATATTGGACTAGCGCCAAAAGTTAACAACTGAAGAAATCGTCAGAGTCTATTTACAATCAGCTTTTTAAATTCTGATCATTTCAGTGGTTTAAGTATATTGTTAAGTATATTAAGTATGCAGTGGTAAAGTATTACAAATCTTAAATTGACGTTTTATTTATGTTCTTTTGTTTTGTTTATTAATTTATGAATGTATTAATTTCGTTATGGAATATAAGCTAGAAACAAATGCTGATCTTTTATCTTTCTCAATTGTCTGCTCACTATTAGAGATAGATAAAAAAAAAATTAGTGCTTGAAAATTATTTTAAAAGCAATTAAAATTGAGTAAAGGGCGATACATTTTTCAAACAAAGTACGATAGAGTTTTCAAACGAACTGCATTTCATAGTGCATTTTTTCTCTATTCCACAGTTTAAAAATTGAAAATGTGCGACGATTAGAAGCAAAAAAAAATTACAGTAAAAGCGAAATTTAACCCGGGCCTAGAACACGCGCATACCCAGGGTATGAATGTCCTTTACTTTGTCACCAATAAATACAAATAAAGATCGCCACCTTATTTAATTAGAGATAATTTTGCGATAAAACAAGTTGAAGTTTACTTTTATAAAAATAATGGTGACAATTGTAAATACCGTACGCAGTCCGGGTCCTCGCAGGTTAATAGTCTGCTGTTGTGAAAGTCAAAATGACGTCAGCCTTTCGGACAGACGTGTTTGTTCTACATACAATAGATATTCTATTAGTGTTGGGAAATGTTTCACAATCTATGCCTTGTGCGTGATGTTTTGTTCTTGTTTACTTATTATCAGGTTTTAATCAGAAACTATAGCTTTCTTTTTATGAGTAACCATAGGTACTATATCAGGTATTTTGATTGCATGCAAGTAGCTTAAATTGAGATACAATAAATATAAATCAACATACAGAGGTCTCCCGTTAGTACTTCAGAGATAGGCCATTTTTAACACTTTCCAATAAAGTTGAAAAGTGTTTATGTATTCGGTTTGCCTGACTGTCTGTCCGTCTGTCTGTAAGCCCACGCTCTATCTGGCGTAGATATACTCGAATTGTCATGGAATTGACATATGTTAATGATGTTTATCATGGCATGTGCGGTATTGAATATGAAGTGCATAGCATTTTTAGTTCATTTACAGGGTATGATGTAGAATCATATATTGAGTTATTCTTAAATTACATTTCGTTAATTTATTTGTCACTCATGAATCTTAAAGTATTCATTGTTTAATAAAACTTGATTTCTTATCGCACCTAAAAAGCTCTCTTTTTACATAAATGTAGATATATCTTGCTACTGTTGACAGGTCATTAACAATCCAGAGGTAATCATAATAATATTTTATTTCCTGTCTAAAATAAATCTTTATGTTAGCTTTTCTTTATTAAGTTAAGTGTGTCTTGCATTTCGCGAATAATCACATAATGTTTATAATAGAAATTTAACATCTGTCAGTAAATAAGTAATTATATGTGACGGATGGCAGATAAATGCTCATTTCTTTAATCGTTATAAATAAACATTTTATTTCATCCGTTATTTATCACCAGAGTGATTCGTTAGATTTTAAATTTTATATGTAACATGCTAACGGATATTTTTTATTTAACATTTTACTCGGCACACCAGATATAGTTCTCGAGAGACTTAGCAACCAGCTTCAGAAGAGTAAGGTCGCAAGGTACTGCTCGTGTTAGGGGGATCACCTCACCACGTCTTATTGAATTCAAATAAAAGAACTTATGTGGATTTTGTTACCTGTCTTCAATTTCGTTTTCATGTCCAGTTTCTTATTTCAGGAATCCGGACCAAAGTACTGTGGATAAAACGCAATCTACGTACTAACATTTTCTTACAGATCTATGGCCGTAACGTAACCGAACTTAACCAACAAAATAACTAAAAGATAAATAAGTAAATACCTACACTATACAGGGGCACTCAAAAGGATTCTGTTACAGTATGGTTAATGGGAAAAAATCCTTTGCAAAATATTTTAATGACATTAAGCTATTTCAAAATGTGTTGAAATTGATATAATTCACTCAATTTTTCTACAAGATGATTACTATAGAATAGGGCATTCATAACATCTGTCGATCATTTACAAGGACATACAAAAGAAATCGGTTACAGTACTGTGTTTAAATGCGTTTTCATTTTCGGTATGCGCTTTTAAACTGAACTATTTTTTTTTGCATGTCACTCGTTGTGTATAAATTCTATACCTCGTACGCTGTACAAAAGAAGACACGTATCATTCTTCATTAGCGGAAATTGCTGAAAGGGAATTTTCAACTGATGTATGTATTTCCTAACTGAACTAAATTTTTGCATGCATTGAGTTAATAGATACAAATTTATATATCATATACAGGGCTGCTCAAAGAATTCGGATAATTTTCGGATTGTAGATGAGAATTGCTGAAATTGGGTTTTCAAATGTTATGTGTTATGCCTTTCCAAATGCTTCAATAAGACATCCTCTTTCAACTTATTAAACGGCGAAGTTTTGTTGCATTATTCTGAATGTGTTGGAAAATGTTTCATGATCTATGCTTGACGCATGCTTTTTTCTTTTTTTTTTTCGTAAAAGATGTAAATATCTGAATGGTGTAAAATATTCCCTTTCGTTCAAATAATTGAATTCATTTATTAACAGAAAATAAATAGTTTATTAACAGGCTACAACTCTTTGATTCTACAACTTCAAAAGGCTAGAACTAATTGAAGGGTGTAGAATTTATTTATGGTGTCAAACTTGGGTATTGCTATTGGAAAAAACAAAGTTTTCGTTCGTTTTGATATGTAGATGGCCCCCTAAGTAAATTTTATATAAATCACTTAAAAGTATCGGCTTTATGTCCAATCATTTTGTACCAGTAACTTTCTTCTACTATAATTTGTTGCAGAGTTAGTAGAGCGTGTTTACTTTTTTCCCCAGGACTGTACATCGAAAATAATCTTATCAGTGCAGGCAAACTATAAAATATTTTCTTCTCTTGTTGTAGGATTCTGTAGTGAATAAGTTATTATCAAATTTTTGTTCTATTTAATACTGACAGTAATTATATTTATAAACTAGTCGGATGTGGCAATCCCAGAACTTTCTTCTATCTCATACATGTTAATATATCCAGAAAAATAAAGCATACCAGTGCTACCGGTTGGCTGATTTACACCAAAATCTAATCAGCAACAACTTATGTCAAGTTGTATCTGAATCTGACGTTTGATGAATATCCGTGCATTAGTTTTTGAGGTAGAACTATTGCGGAAATAATTTAAAAAATCTACATAGCAGCGCCACCTGTTGATCGATTTACCCCAAAAACAAGATGGCCCCCTAATCAGGGCCAATTTATATCAGAGACTAACTGAATCAGGTGTTTGGTGCAAATTCAAGCATTAGTTCTTAAGATACAGTTATTTCGGAAATCGTCATAAATGCAGCCTAGCAGCGTCACCTGTTGGGAGATTTACACTAAAAACTAAACAGCACTAGCTTATATCAGGGACTAACTGTGAAGTTTGGTGAAAATTCGTACATTAGTTCTTGAGATAGAGCTATTGCGATATTCATGAATAATGCCGCATAGCAGCGCCACCTGTTGGGCGATTTACACTAAAAAGTAATCAGCACCTTATTATATCAAGGTCTAAGGGAATCTGAAGTTTTATAAAAATCCGTGCATTAATTCTTGAGATATAGCTATTGCGGAAATCGTTAAAAATGCAGCATAGCAGCGCTACCTGTTGGGCGTTTTACACCAAAAACTAATTAGCACCTGTTTATATCCGACTAACTGAATCTAAAGTTTTAGTAAATTCCGTTCATTAGTTCTTGAGATAGAGCGCCCACAAAATTTGTGTCACACACACACAGACTGACTAGCAGACAGACATTTTGTAAAAATATATTTTTCGGGTTCTCTGACACCTAAAACGTGTAAATCCGTCGAAAACCGGAATTCGAAAATTTTCATGAATCCAATTCTTTCTTCTTGTAAAGATAGAAGAAAGTAAAAACTAATCCGCATATGTGGCCAAATGCGTTACAACTTAACGTTAATTGCAACTAGGAAATGATGGGGAAAACGAAATTGTCCTCATTAACCGGAGATACGTCTTAAAGGTAGACGCATTAACGAGAGTCTACTATATAACTAATTTATTTTTAGTTAATTTAACCCTTCGTGACATAATCACTCCGATTAGAAAAAAATTATACGTATGTACTCAGACTTTAGAATGCGTCATTTTAAGCATTTAAAAAATAAGTTAAAAAATGAGAACATAAAATTAAAAACTATATTGACTAAAAGATACTTTTTTCACATCTGCAATAAACTAAAAATTGCTCACTTTTAATAAATATTGTCAATGTTCTATCGCAAAATTGTAAAGTGCACAAGCTTAACTTTCTAAAAAATCTATTTTTGGACGTCTTCATCCTTTTTAATTTGACAAAATTTACGAAGTTCATTTTAGCAATAACGATGCGAAACTGCTCAAATGATAAATAAAACTTTGATTTGAAAAATTAACAAAGTATCGTCGTCTGTTTAGAATTCTATGAAAAATTTATAATAACTGTTTGATTGGGACATAGCAGTAACAATAAATTGTCTTTTTTTTTTTAAATTACACTGTATAAGTAAATTTGACTTTTTGGTATGTTACAGATACGCAACGCAGTTACACAAAGAGTTAATTTAATGCACATTTAGCGTAAATTAGTAATTACAGATATTTTATACCGGGGATTCAAAAGTCCGGTGCGAAAGTACAACGCGATAAAAAAAAAAAAAAAAAAAAAAAAAAAAAAAAAAAAAAGTCCTTCCGGCCAGTGCCGGGAGGAAGAGGTAGCTTTCAAATTCCTTATTTTAAAAAAGCCAACTTATATTATTCAAACACACGAAGCTCAATTATTGGAAACCGAATATAGGAGATTCAATACTAATTTTTATCAATAGTAAATCATTATGAATGAGAATTTCGCGAAATTAGTCAGCTTTATCGAAGCTGCTTTTATTTAAAGTAACTTATATTTGGCTGAGATGTTGAGGTGTACTATCTACATGCCTTCTCACATGGAAATAGGCGAATACGTGTGTTATCGCGTGACAAATACACGATCGTTTCAAAATGTTAGCCATACCAGAAATTCAAAGTGCTATAATTCAACCATTTTTTAAGATATAAACAAAAGAACAAATTTTCAGAAACAAAATCTGCTCGGGAATCTTTGTATCAAGGACAAACACATAAAAAAATCTTTTTCAGTTTTCCAATTTTTTAATACCTCATTTTAAATTTTAAATTTAATTTTTTTTTAAATGGCAACCCTTTTGAAACAAGATAGCGAATGAAGCTGGCCAACAAACTCGGTCGAGACATTGGTATGTACTATGTACAGACCAAGTAACATCCAAATCGGTTCATAAATACGCTTGTTATCGCGTGACAAAAATCAGGTCGTTTTAAAATGTCAGCCACAATAGAAATTCAAAATGCTATAACTCAGCCATTTTTTTAGATATAGACGAAACAAAAACTGTTCCGGAATCTTTGTATTAATGTCAAACACATACAAAAAAATCTTTTTCATTTTCTAATTTTTTGGTATCTCATTTTAAATTTTAAATTTTTTAAATTTTTTTAAATGGCCGCCATTTTGAAACAAGATGGCGGATGAAGCTGGCCAACAATCTCGGTCGAGACATTGGTATGTACTATGCACACACCACGGTACATCCAAATCGGTTCATAAATACGCCTGTTATCACGTGAGAAATATCAGGACGTTTCAAAATGTCAGCCACGCTAGAAATTCAAAATGCTATAACTCAGCCATTTTTTAAGATATAGACGAAACAAAAACTGCTCCTGAATCTTTGTATCAAGGTCAAATACATAAGAAAATAATATTTTTTCAATTTTCAATTTTTTGGTACCACATTTCAAATTAAAATTTTCCTTAAAAATTTAAATGGCTGCCATTTTTAAACAAGATGGCGGATGAAGCTGTCCAACGAACTCGGTCGAGACATTGGTATGCACTATGTACAAACGAAGTTACATCCAAATCGGTTCATAAATACGCCTGTTATCACGTGAGAAATATCAGGACGTTTCAAAATGTCAGCCACGCTAGAAATTCAAAATGCTATAACTCAGCCATTTTTTAAGATATAGACGAAACAAAAACTGCTCCGGAAACTTTGTATAAAGTTCAAATACATAAGAAAAAAATATTTTTCCATTTTCAATTCTTTGGTACCAAACTTAAAATTTAAAATTTTAAAGAAAATTTTAAATGGCTGCCATTTTGAAACACAATGGCGGATGAAGCTGGCCAACGAACTCGGTCGAGACATTGGTATGTACTATGTACATACCGAATTACATCCAAATCGGTTCATAAATTCGAGAGTTACAGTATGACAAATGTCAGATATATATATATATATATGGATATATATATATATATATATATATATATATATATATCAACTTTTGAACGGAGGGTGGTTTCGGGGTCTGGGGGTCATGATCGATGAAAATATACCAAAATTTTTTGAAATCGCTTTCCTCCGAACGGCTGCAATAGGTAGCTTTTTGTAATGAAAGCTACCTAAAACTATGTGTCGGAGAGACATGCAGTTTGTAAATAAAAATTCAGCGTGGTACGGGATTTTGTATGGCACCAACAAAAAAATTAGCTCAAAATCTCGATAAATAGAGGGCACTATTACAGATATTTGCATGGAATAATTCCATATTGCTTACACAACACAAGATTTGGATACAAAAACATTAGGAAATACTGCATATACACTTTTTTGTATCCAAACCTTGCGTTCTGTGAGCAATATGGAATTATAAAAATAGCAAATAAAGCCTTTGTGCAACAATATTAAAAAGTCCTTCCGGCCAGTGCCGGGAGGAAGAGGTACCTTTCAAATTCCTTATTTTAAATAAGCCAACTTATATTATTCAAACACACGAAGCTAAATTTATTGGAAACCGAATATAGGAGATTGAGTACTAATTTTTATCAATACTAACTCGTTATGAATGAGAATTTCGCGAAATTAGTCAGCTTCATCCAAGCTGCTTTTATTTAAAGTAACTTATATTTGGCTGAGATGTTGATGTATACTATCCACATGCCTTCTTACATGGAAATAGGCGAATACGTGTGTTATCGCGCGACAAATACAAGATCGTTTCAAAATGTTAGCCATACTAGAAATTCAAAGTGCTATAATTCAACAATTTTTTAAGATATAAACAAAAGAACAAATTTTCAGAAACAAAATCTGCTTCGGAATATTTGTATCAAGGCCAAACACATAAAAAAATCTTTTACATTTTCAAATTTTTTAATATCTCATTTTAAATTTTAAATTTAATTTTTTTTAAATGGCAACCCTTTTGAAACAAGATGGCGAATGAAGCTGGCCAACGAACTCGGTCGAGACATTGGTATGTACTATGTACAGACCAAGTAACATCCAAATCGGTTCATAAATACGCTTGTTATCGTGTGACAACAATCAGGTCGTTTTAAAATGTCAGCCACAATAGAAATTCAAAATGCTATAACTCAGCCATTTCTTTAGACATACACGAAACAAAAACTGTTCCGGAATCTTTGTATTAAGGTCAAACACATACGAAAAAAATCTTTTTAATTTTCCAATTTTTTGGTATCTCATTTTAAATTTAAAATTTGTAAAATTTTTTGAAATGGCCGCCATTTTGAAACAAGATGGCGTATGAAGCTGGCCAACGAACTCGGTTGAGATATTTGTATGTACTATGTACACACCAAGGTACATCCAAATCGGTTCATAAATACGCCTGTTATCACGTGACAAATATCAGGACGTTTCAAAATGTCAGCCACGCTAGAAACTCAAATGCTATAACTCAGCCACTTTTTAAGATATAGACGAAACAAAAACTGCTCCCGAATCTTTGTATCAAGGTCAAATACATAAGAAAAAAATATTTTTTCAATTTTCAATTTTTTGGTACCACATTTCAAATTTAAATTTTTCTTAAAAATTTAAGTGGCTGCCATTTTTAAACAAGATGGCGGGTGAAGCTGGCCAACGAACTCGGTCGAGACATTGGTATGTACTATGTACAAACGAAGTGACGTCCAAATCGGTTCATAAATACGCCTTTTATCGCGTGACAAAATTCAGGACGTTTAAAAATGTCAGCCACGCTAGAAATTCAAAATGCTATAACTCAGCCATTTTTTAAGATATAGACGAAACAAAAACTGCTCCGGAATCTTTGTATAAAGGTCAAATACATAAGAAAGAAATATTTTTCCATTTTCATTTCTTTGGTACCACATTTCAAATTTAAAGTTTAAAAAAAAAATTTTAAATGGCCGCCATTTTGAAACAAAATGGCGGATGAAACTGGCCAACGACTTCGGTCGAGACATTGGTATGTACTATGTTCATACCGAATTACATCCAAATCGGTTCATAATTTCGAGAGTTACAGAATGACAAATGTCAGATATATATATATATATATATATGGATATATATATATATATATGTATATATATATGTATATATATGTATATATATGTATATATATACATATATATATATATATATATATATATATATATATATATATATATATATATATCAACTTTTGAACGGAGGGTGGTTTTGGGGTCTGGGGGTCATGATCGATGAAAATATACCAAATTTTTTTTGAAATCGCTTTCCTCCGAACGGCTGCAATAGGTAGCTTTTTGTAATGAAAGCTACCTAAAAGCAGAAAAACCAACGCTTAAAATGCACAAATAATACATGAAAAGCAGCAAACAGATGTTTCGAATCTACTAGCGAGATTCTTCTTCAGTGCAAGATAGGGAAAAAGGAACTTTCTTTTTCTAGCACGCTGTTCCTTTTTCCCTATCTTGCACTGCAGAAGAATCTCGCTAGTGGGTTCGAAACAGCTGTTTGCTGCTTTTCATGTATTATTTGTACATTTTAAACGTTGGTTTTTCTGCTTTTTAAAATGGAATTATTCCATGCAAATATCTGTAATGGTGTCCTCAATTATCGAGGTTTTGAACTAATTTTTTTGTTGGTGCCATGCAAAATCCCGTACCACGCTAAATCTTTATCTGCAAACCACATGTCTCTCCGATCCATAGATCTTTTTTTATCGCGTTTTACTTCTGCACCGAACTTTTGAATCGCTTAGTACATATGTTTTCATAATCTGACTTTAGAAAATGAATCACCCTTAAAACTTCCCTTTTGAAAATCTTCCGCTCAGCTCTGTTTTAATTATTTGCTCCGTGATCAAATTTATATACTTTATGTAATGTTTCAAAACTCAAAATTAAATAAAACGTATCTTTTGAGTTTTTCAGTTCGAAAATGCTGTACCTATTTTCGGCTTAAGACTTGGTGAGTCAGCAAATGATTTCACACTCAGCGATTTACTCTAAGATCGCTATTTTCTCAAAAAACAGTAAAATATAATGATATCTTTATATCTATGGCATACAAGAAAAACTTGGTACGTGATCTTTATTTAACTTATAGATGATAAAAAATGTAAGATTTCTTAAAATGATAAGATTTATATATAACATTTTTTTAAAGTTTTTTATCAGCGCGCTTTTGTGTTAATTCTAAAAATAGTATTTCTTTCTGTTTGAAAGAGATTTTTTTCAGTAAGTACAATAAGTTTCAATAAGTCAGTGAGTCTATTACACTAAACAATATCATAGTAATCTATTTTATTTTATTTTTTCAGCCTTTTGTTGCCCTCTAAAACTTTTAAAATAGGTATTTTTTCTGCTTATTTATTTATATATTTTCTTACCCAACATAGAGTGGTGGCCAAAATTGTGGACATTTTTTGAAAATTTCATGTTTTATAAATTTGTGTGCTTATAGAATAGATTAATTTTCACTTAAATACAAATGTTTATATATGAAATTCAAGGAAATGTAATGTAGTATTTAATTTTAAAAAATAGTTTTGAAATCCGCATTACAAAAAAAGTTACTTTTACTTTAGTCTAAAATACAAACACAATTAATCATGAATTCTAAAGTGTATTATAATAAGAACTTCTCAGAACAGTCATTATGATTATTCAATCGTAATGACTGTTCTGAGAGCCAATCAAATGTCAGAAACTAAACTGTAATATATTTTTATTGGTATAAGCGGTATTTTGCTGGAATGAATTTTACAGAAGGTGGAATACTAGTGTAACTAAATAGAATAATGTTTTTTTTTTTAAATATTTCTATTTTTTTTCCTTAATGCAAATAATTTAAAACAATGTCATCAACAACAAGGACTGATTGGACACCTACAAAAAGAAGCAGAATTGTCATATTGAGAGAAAATGGTCTCTCTTACGCTGAAATCGCAAAACAGATTGGTGGATCAGTCACTTTATCTGGCGTACGAAAGTTGTGCTTACGTTATGAAGAGACTAAACCAGTGATAAATAAAGCACGATCAGGTCTAAAAAAATGCACAAGTGCTTCTGATGATGGAAAGATAAAAAGAATATGCCTGAAAGATAGAAGAATTTCATCAGATGGCGTTAGATGTGAAATGAATGCAATGGGTATTTTATTTAGTTCAAGAATAATAAGGAGAAGATTAGCAGGTTTTGAACTGAAAGGTAGAATTCCGAGGAATTTTTTTTTTTAAAATCCTCAGCAAGGCAAGAAACGAGTTCAGTGGGCAAAAGAACACATTAATTGGTCAGAAAATAAGTGGAAGCAAATAATCTGAAGCGATGAGGGTAAAATATCACTCTTCGGTAGTGATGGGCGAAAATATGTGAGACGTAGAGTAAGGGAAGAGCTACATTCTGATTGCATTAAAGCAACTACAAAGAATCCAAGAAATGTCATGATTTAGGCCTGTATGTCTGCAGATAGTGTGGGCCGCATTCAAATGATTGATAGTATTCTGAAATCACAAGAAAAAAAAATACATCGAAACTGTCCTGGAACCAAAATTGGTACCTTCCATCAGGGATCTCTTCCCAATAACTCCTTGAGGGACGGTGCGAAATATTATATCCTACCTAAGTTTAATAAAGATATGCACCAGAAAAATTTAATTAAGTTTTATGTTTATAGCTTTGGAGGTAAAATGTTAAAAATTGTTTTTCCTTATTTTGGAAGAATTTTTTTCCAGATTTCCGGTGGGAATTCAGCATTACACAAACGTAATTGCTTTCCCATCAAATGGTTAAAGCACTATTTATTTTTCAGCAGGATTCAGCTCATGCCATACTGCAAAAATATGCAAAGAATGGTTTTAAAATAAAAGCATCCAGCAAACACATACCTTTCGGCACACGATCAAGCCGCAGCCGACAGTGTTGGTTAAGTCTCGGCACGGGCACAGTGGTTTCGGTGAACTTTCGGCAGCATATCGGCAACTGAAACTTAAGAATCTGCTCTTTCGACTGCCGGTTAGGGGCCTTCCACAAATGATGTCACCCTTGGAGGGGAGGGAGGGGTTCGTGAAATTGTGACAGTTTGTGACAAGGGGGTGGGTGGGGGTAAGAAGAAATGTGACATCACACATTTTGGTTAAAATAAAAGCATTAAAAATCAGCAGATTAAATTTTGAAGTCATTTTGACATTAAAGTATTTTGTGTTTATAAAGTAGATTTAAAGCCAAATATATTAAATTCCATTTCAAATTCCAAAATACGACTGTTTTCAACTGCTCTTTCGTATTAATATTTTATTACTATTGTATATTAATTATGCTTTTGTTATAAAGCTTAATCTTATTTCATACAAAATAGGTACATGAATCATTTTTATTGTTATGCTCACAAATGTCGTTAAAACACATAGTTAAAGTTAAAAATTAAGTTTGAAATAGAGTGCTTTGTTTTTGAACTGCAAGTATATGTTTATGTAATATAGCGTGACATGTGACAATGGGGGTGGGGAGGAGGAGGTATGATGACGTGTGACACTTTGTGACAAAGGGGGAAGGTGGTCAAAAATATTGAAAAAAAGTGTGACATCTTTTATGGACCGCCCCTTACCGTAATTGGTCCCCTTATGGTTACATATCGGGAAGCGACGCACAGTGGGGTATTTTACAAATCTGGGCGGCCAAAAGTCGATTTCATAAAGTACAACGCAGGGTCGAATGGATGGATATAAGTTGAAACTGAATCATTGGGGAATCAAGTGATGCGATTTTTATCTCCTTTAAGTGAACGATGACCTCCTGTTATCAGTTGAAACTGGAGTGTTGCGTTAAGTGCATGAGTGTCGAATCGTTCTTCATTGTGACTTTCTATTTTTGAATTTGAATAACTTTAGTTTTGGAAGTATTTAAAATCTAATCGTTATGGATAGTGACGAGGCAGGCATGTATCATTATTTTTTTAAACTTTGAATTGAGAAAGAAATAGTTTTAGTATTTACAAAATTAATTTAAAATAACGCATATTTTTCTATTATTTTTTCCCTTGTTTCCCAATTCACGAAGGGTTTAGTTATATTTCCAAACATTTCCAAGCAAAGTTACTTGTTGTACCAATAAATATACACCCTTCTATTTGTGTTTTCATTTAAAGTAGTTCCACCTTTGTCCCCTTTTTAAAATGAAGGCGATATAAATATGCTCTTCCAAAATTCTGAGTAAGCATACAAAATTACTATATATTGATTTTTAACTGATATTTATCATATAAATTTTAATATGAAAAAAATTGTTATGATTCAATAGAAAGTGATCAGATTTGTTTATTTTTCAGTTATTCTGATTAAAATTAAATTTATATAATTAGAAAAAAAAATTGTTTTAAAGTAATGTATTCATTCCCTTTTATCTCTTTTTAAGCTCTTTTCAGATAATTGAAATAATTTATTGCTCGTTATTAACATTTGTTTATCTAAAAAATAAGTCGAGGCAATTTTCATACGTTTTTGTTAAAAGTTAGCGAAAGATTGTGAGATTTTTTAAAAAATAAGGGATAAAATGATGTTATCTATCTAAATTGCATATAATTATTATGCATTCTTTTTTGTTCATATTTTGTATTTATTTTTATTTAGGGCCTTCGAGTGTCAGAGTAATGACTCGAAAAGAATTTTTAAACATTATGCAACAGCAGAATTTGCCAAACATTAATCATAGATTAAATTTCCTTGAAAATTACCTTCTTAATGGCGATAATTTTGATGATGATGAAATCAAAAACCTCAATCACAATTTCTCCCAATTTAAATCTCAGTTCAAGAGCAAATGGATCGAAGTCCATTATATGTTAGATAAATTTGTGAAAAATAATAAAGAATGGCTTGAAGGTACAGTAGAAATTTCAAGAAAAATAAATCGGCCAGGAAGGCCAGCAAAAGCTTTCACTGAATCAAGTGACAGGTCAAAGCGGAGAAACTCTGAAAGTTTGAGGAGCTCAACTGATGTGGAAGTACTTACACATATTTCACACAGAAGATTCTTTACTGACCCATCTCTAGCAGCGGAAATTACCGGCATTGATGAAAATTTAATATATCGATTTAAAGTTATTCTTGAAACCATACCCAGTGGCCACAAAATTCACCTTGATAAATTTAAGAATATACAGAAAAAACAGCAGAGCTCTACGTCCAGTTATATAAATGGTATCCAATGTCACCCACAATGCATAAAATATTAATCCATGGACGCATTGTGATAGAGAAAGCTTTACCAGTAGGCCAATTGTCTGAAGAAGTAGCCGAAGCACGGAACAAACATTTTCGATTATTTCGCCAAAATCTATCGCGTAAATTTTCAAGAATTTCTGTAACCGTGATGTTCTCAACAGATTGCTTTTGAGTTCAGATCCAGTTTTAACTGGAATAAGACCCATGATAAGAAAAAAATCAAAATTGTTCCGTAAAGAAACTCTAGAAATGTTACTGCCTATGGAATCTTCTGAAGCTCGTGATCCAGAGGATTCTGATTATGAAGAAACAGATTACGATTCTGAATTATCATCTGATTAAAAGATCCCACCTTGGTGATTTACAAACTAATTGTTCTTATCATTAATCATCTGTTTTTATAATTTATTCAATATATTATTCCATTTTTTTAATCATGATTATCATTTATTTTATAATACTCTTTATCATGATTATCATTTATTTTATAATACTCTTTATCATGATTATCATTTATTTTATAATACTATTTATCATAATTATCATTTATTTTATAATACTCTTTATCATGATTATCATTTATTTTATAATACTATTTATCATGATTATCATTTATTTTATAATACTATTTATCATAATTATCATTTATTTTATGATACTATTTATCATATTATCATTTATTTTATGATACTATTTATCATATTATCATTTATTTTATAATACTGCTTATCATAAATATCATTTATTTTATAATACTAATTTTGATCAATAAATATCAATACGAAGTTGCAAAACATCCATGATTTTCAAGTTATTAAACAATATTTATTTCAAAAAGTGCATTTATTTACTGCTTTAAACGTTTAAATTAGTTTAAAAGAAAAAAATAATTTTGGCCGCCCAGATTTGTAAAATACCCCACTGTGCGACGCAGGACCGATATGTGATTTCTGAGTACGATTAGATGATATACCAACATCGGTACAAATTCAAAATTTTTAGTCTTAGCCGACATTTTTTCTTTTACTTAATTTTTTGTGAGTTTCAGTTTTGATAAGAATATATTTCATATAAAATTCTAACAGTGTGATAAACATAAAAATTGTTTTAAAAAAGCCTATATTTATTTATTTAAAAAATATGTTTTGAATTCATTTTTAAAAGGATTTACAATTTTTTGAATCTCAAAAGATTTTTTTAAATCGCTCCTTAAAATTATTATTCATTATAAACTTTATCGTAGAAAGAAAAAAAAAATACTTCATAAGTTAATTCAAATTATTTTCCAATTATATATTCATTTTAAAAGTAATAGCTAAGTTTCTTATTTGATTTAAAAATCAAATTATTAAACAGCTTTTAAAATTATTTTACAAGCTATAAAAATATCAAAAAATCTACACATCTTTTTAGCATTAAAATTTAAAAGAAAGATTCAGAAAATTCCCCCTTCTAAAAAGTAATTTACCAAACGAAAAAAAAAAAAAAAAAATTAATATTTCTATTTTATTTTAAGATTAAAAAATGCTCATAAATAAAAGAATTAACAATGCTACATTATCATTAAAAATATATTCTACTTTAAATCATCAAATGATAGATAATGAATTCTTATTCTAATTAAAATTCTAATTAAAGTGATTAATTTCCCACATATTATTTATTAAAATAAGTTTTTCTATGTTAACAAAAATATGTTTTATAAATTAACGCAACGCATGTAATTTTATTTACAAAACAAAACCTCTAAAAATAATTAATTTCATTAAATATTTAATAATATTTAAATTTATAAAAAAAGCAGTTCGTTTGCTTTAACTAATTTGCTAAAACATTTATTTTATTCATTTAAATACTAAATTAACTTTTAAATAAATGCGGATAAGACAATTACAAAAAACTTTAAAACACTTCCAAATTCCAATTTTCCCATCTACGATTTATCCACAACAACAAACCACCACTTAAAGAAATGTCTTCCCCCTATTACCTCATAAGAATCCTTCCCTTCGCAAGACTCGGTGGCTGAGTGGTTAAGGCGTTTACCATCTGTCCCTAAGGTCATCGGATCGAAGCCAGCCCCTTCCAATGCCGAAATACGCTCCCTTGAAACATTAACAAAAAAGATAAATGTCTAGATGGCGCCATCAAAATGGATTTTTTTTTTTCAATTTATGCTGCTGTTGGGCTGCAGCCGGCATTCGTATGGCTAGCTTGCGGCATAGTATCCAGCCGGTAGTCTCGCCGATCTTGCCGGCACCGGTCCGACCAAGTGACAGTCCAACGGACCGACTATCACCCGGGGGACCACAAAAGTGTTGGAACCGATATTGGCAACCTGATATCGTGCCGTTACCGCCAGAATCGGCAAGCGGCAGTCGTCCGATTTTTTCCCGATATCTCTGTGTTTGTTGGTTATACTTTTTAAGGCCAGGAAACAGCCCTAATCTGAATCCTATAGAAAATTTGTGGCGACGTTTGAAAATCCTTGTACAAAAAAAGCGCCCATCTAATAAAACGCAACTTATTTAAGCTATAATTGAGTTTAAATTTGGCATTGTGCCAAGTGCGCGTCGAAAGGATGCCCCAAAGTTGCAATGCTGTCTTGGTCCATGTCGCTGTTTTCTAGGTTGGTTTTTAATTAATATCTCGGGTAATTACAAAAAAAAAAAAAATCCCTGCCGGCTCGGGCCTACAGGCGGAGGTAGATTTCGATGTTAAGTACTAAATTCTCGAACAAAACTTAAATCAAGATTAGAGATAAAACCCAGTTTCTTTACAAAGAGTGAGCTGTAGGGAGCTAAACTTTTTGTGAAAATTATAATATACACGAATACACACACACGAGTATATGGAATAGGTTTAAAAAATGGCTACAAAAAATTCAGAGAACCTTAAAGTGTTAAAATATGTTAATATTTCCATAGTCGGGTTTTTATCATGTTTTAATACGTTTCTTCAAACTTACATGGCGTTACATATTCACCTGCTGAGGTCCATTATATTTCCAATATGACGCAATATACATATTTTTTTAATTCGTCAAACTATTTATTTTATTTTGAGTTTTCATGCTGAAATCTTGCTCTAGAAAACTTATGACGTAATATTCAATTTGTTTTCAATTTGTCAAACTATTTAATTTTACACGTGAAAATTTTGCAAAAGAAAAGTAATTGTTGTGGTGAGAATTTTATTGTTTTTTTTTTTTTTTAATTGTTGGCAACTATACCGAAAAATATTTATTTTTTTCCTGTCATTGTTGTGTAAGAGCTGGTTTTATCAGAATCATGTTAAGACAGTATTCAAAATTTTGAACCCTCCCCATTTCCGCCCTCTTTGGCCGATTTCGCCAATTTTCAATCCCCGCCGAGATATTAGCCATATCAAAGTTGTTGACGAGTTTGAGGACAATCCGTGCATAATTGCGACTTTTATCGTGCGGACAAAATTTAGTACATACATACATACATATATATATATACAGTGTGTCACATAAGTGATGGGACACTTGTGCTTTACAAAAGGAAAAAATCCCTGCCGGCTCGGGCCTACAGGCGGAGGTAGATTTCGAACTTAAGTGCTAAATCCACCAACAAAACTTATATCAACATTAAATATAAACCCTGTTCATTCACTAAGAATGAACTCTAGGGAGCTAAACATTTTGTGAAAATTCTTATATACACCGAATACACACACGCATGTATATGGAATAGGTTTAAAAATGGCTAAAACAAATTCAGAGGCACTCAAAGTGTTAACATATGTTAATATTTCCATAGTCGGGTTTTTATAATGTTTTAATACGTTTCTTCAAACTCACAAGGCGTTACATATTCACCTGCTGAGGTACATTATATATACAATATGACGTAATATATATTTTTTTTTAATTCGTCAAACTATTTATTTTATTTTGAGTTTTCATTCTGAAATCTTGCTCTAAAAAACTTATGACGTAATATTCAATTTGTCTTCAATTCGTCAAACTATTTATTTAATTTATTTTTTCACGTGAAAAATCTTGCAAAAGAAAAGCAGTTGTTGTGGTGAGAATTTTATTGTTTTGTTTTGTTTTAATTGTTGGCAACTGCTATAATGAAAAATATTTATTAGGTAGATTTCGTAAGAAATACTACCTATTGCAATCGTTACCATGGTACGACTTTTGAAAAATTCCTTCATAACTTTTCATTATAGGACCCCAGGAACGCAAAACCACCCCCACCTAAAAAGTTTATATACATATATATATATATATATATGTATGTATGTACTAAATTTTGTCCGCACGATAAAAGTCGCAATTATGCACGAATCGTCTTCAAACTCGCCAACAACTTTGAGATGGCTAATATCTCGGCGGGGATTGAAAATGGGCGAAATCGGCCCAAGAGGGTGGAAATGGGGAGGGTTCAAAATTTTGAATACTGTCTTAACATGATTCTGATAAAACCAGCTCTTACACAACAATGGCAGGAAAAAAATAAAAGTTTTTCGTTATAGCTGTTGCCAACAATTAAAAAAAAAACAAATAATAAAATTCTCACCACAACAATTACTTTTCTTTTGCAAAATTTTCGTGTAAAATTAAATAGTTTGACAAATTGAAAACAAATTGAATATTACGTCATAAGTTTCCTAGAGCAAGATTTCAGCATGAAAACTCAAAATAAATAGTTTGACGAATTAAAAAAATATGTATATTGCGTCATATTGGAAATATAATGGACCTCAGCAGGTGAATATGTAACGCCATGTAAGTTTGAAGAAACGTATTAAAATATGATAAAAACCCGACTATGGAAATATTAACATATATTAACACTTTAAGGTTCTCTGAATTTTTTGTAGCCATTTTTTAAACCTATTCCATATATATGTGTGTGTGTATTCGTGTATATTACAATTTTCACAAAAAGTTTAGCTCCCTACAGCTCGCTCTTTGTGAAGAAACTGGGTTTTATCTCTAATCTTGATTTAAGTTTTGTTGGAGAATTTAGTACTTAACATCGAAATCTACCTCCGCCTGTAAGCCCGAGCCGGCAGGGATTTTTTTTCCTGTCATTGTTGTGTAAGAGCTGGTTTTATCAGAATCTTGTTAAGACGGTATTCAAAATTTTGAACCCTCCCCATTTCCATTCCCTTGGGCCGATTTTGCCCATTTTCAATCCCCGCCGAGATATTAGCCATCTCAAACTTGTTGGCGAGTTTGAAGACGATCCGTGCATAATTGCGACTTTTATCGTGCGGACAAAATTTAGTACATACATACATACATACATATATATATATATATATATATAAACTTTTTAGATGGGGGTGGTTTTGGGTTCCTGGGGTCATATAATGAAAAGTTATGAAGGAATTTTTCAAAAGTCGCACCATGTTAATGACTGCAATAGGTAGTATTTCTTACGAAATCTACCTAACTAATCAAATAAATTAAAAAAACATGTACACATTTTTTTGTGGGTGTGTTTCATACTTAAATTTAGTAAAGATTATTACATAACATACATTTTGTCAAAATATTAAAATATTAATTTAATAAAAATACAAATGTTTAGAACGGAGCAAAAAATAGCTCACATAAGTGATGGGACACCATTATATATGCAACAAAAATCGTCTGAAATAAGCTATAAAAATATTTTTGGGGGTTTTATTTTTACTTAAAAGCAATTGGCAATAATTTATAAAATCGTCTGCAGTATTTCTCTCCAGTTTGTTTTGGAATTTTTGCGTTTTTTAGCTCTGTGTAGCCATGAATGATAAACGAAAAGAAACTTCGCCTGAAATTCGAAAATTTATTAATTTGCATATTGAACGTGGAAAATCTATTAGAAAAACTGCTGAAAGAGTTAACTTGAGTCGTTCAACAGTTTTCAATATCATTAAACGATATAAAAAGAATCATATGATTCAGGATAAAAGAAGACCTGGCCGACCATCAAAGCTATCCAATGGAATAAAGCGAATTATCTTTCGAAATATTAAAAAAAAATCCAAGAAATAGTGCTCCAAAAGTTGCTGCTGATTTACAAGCATTATATGGAATAATTGTTAATCCTGAGACTATTAGAAGGGTAATTCGATCTGCTGGATATCACGGTAGAGTAGCCAGGAAAAAATTCTTCGTAAGTGAAAAGAATAGAAAACTCAGACTAGCTTTCGCAAAATCCAACATAAATAAGAATTCTGATTACTGAAATAAAGTTATATTTGCTGATGAGAGTAAATTTAATATATTTGGTTCTGACGGTAGAATCTTCGTGGGGAGAAAACCCAGGGAAGAATTTCGCAAACAGAACTTGGTACCAACAGTAAAACATGGTGGAGGAGGAGTTATGGTATGGGGGTGTATGTCGTCCGCTGGAGTTGGTAATCTTGTTTTTATTGACAGTATAATGGATCAGTAAAAGTATATTGATATTTTAAAGCAAAATTTGAAATCTTCAGCACGAAAATTGAACCTTCATAACGATTTTAAATTCTACCAGTACAATGACCCCAAGCACACTGCTCTGAGCGTTAGACTCTGGCTGCTATATAACTGTCCTGAAATAATAAAAACACCACCACAATCTCCAGACTTAAATCCCATAGAGAATATTTGGCAAGAATTGGAATCAAGAATTCGCAAACACACCATTTCTTCAAAACAACAACTAAAATCGGTGCTTCAAGAAGAATGGGGTAAAATCACTCCAGAAATCACAAAAAAATTAGTCGAATCCATCCCAAAAAGATTAAATCATGTTTTAAAAGTAAATGGAAATCCAACAAAATATTAAAACCTTTTAAAAAGTAAAATTTTTGGATAAATATTTGATGGAAAAGTAAGTGTCCCATCACTTATGTGAGCCATTTTTTGCTCCGTTCTGAACAATTGTATTTTTACTAAATTAATATTTTAATATTTTGACAAAATGTATGTTATGCAATAATTGTTACTAACTTTAAATATGAAACACACCCAAAAAATTTTTGCACATGTTTGTTTATTTATTTTATTGCAGTTTCTTTTTATAAAGCACAAGTGTCCCATCACTTTTGTGAGACACTGTATATAAATCTTTTAGGTGGGGGTGGTTTTGGGTTCCTGGGGTCCTATAATGAAAAGTTATGAAGGAATTTTTCAAAAGTTCAAAGGGTCCATGGTAACGACTGCAATAGGTAGTATTTCTTACGAAATCTACCTAAAATCGAAAATTATTATCAAGAAACCTTGGATGATTCCGCGTCAATAAGTATTTCGAGTTCTCCTTCAAGTACCCCGCTGAGCGCCGGCATATGTAATGTTTGTGTATAACTGAAAAATACGATTTCTCAAAAACTATGTGACCTAACAATAATCGCTATAGTTTTCCTGCAAGGTTTAAATAAACTTCTACGATCCCTATTTTTTTTCTCCTAATTTTAATTACGGTAGATTTGGAAGAGAAGGGAGGGGGAATATTTTTGCTCTACATTTTCGACGATATAACTGAAAATGCTTAAAATTAAAGCAAATATATTTTTATGTTCTGTCTTACGAGATATTTCTAACAATACCGCACATGATATATATTAAAAAAAGTTTCAAGTAAAACTCGATTAGCACCCATATATTCTATCTAAAAATGTTTGTGAATGGCTAATAATCTAAATGTGTGGGTCAATAGCCTTTATAACGCTGGCAAGTTTGGCCTTTCCACGTTCCATAGTTTTCGAAAAAAAAAAAGATTGTGACAGACGGACAGAGAAACAAAGAAATGCTTAAAGCAATCGCCGCTGCATTTTTCTTCTCAATAGCTTTGAGGATATTATTCTCAATTTTAAGGGATTAAAAGCAGTTTAGTTCGAGCTTGCTATTGTGAAGGTAATCTCTCCTGCGCATGTCCGCAGAATCTTCGCATGAGGATTTTTTTTTTTTCTATTGCCTTCGGAAGTACACTATGACGCAAAAGTTTAGACAATGACGTCATTCAGCTTTAAAATGTAGAATTATGACGTCAGAATTACAAAAACCTGTAAATATATTCAAAAACTGATTTAAAATGCTATGTACAAAAGACAGTCGTTTTATTTGCTATAATACTAATTTTTTTCATAAAAATTCAAATGTGCTTGTCGCAAAAGTTTAGACACTATTCTAAATTTCTTTGAATATTCGCTGGCATATGCAAATTTAGAATCGATGATGTCACAAATTTGGAGTACTTAAGTTCTGCAAACGATTGCGCTTCATAGTCGACATGCCGAGAGCTAAAGAAATTCAAGTGAATGAGGTTTCAAGGATTTGGCAGTTGAAAGGTGAAGGGAAGAGCGTTTCTGAAATTTCTGCTATTATTAATAGGTCAAAAAAATCTATTTATCGAGTTTTATCGAGTGGTTCCGAATATAAAGCAAAATGTCGGTCTGGGAGGCCACGTGTGACAAATGTACGAGAGGATCGCCTGATACAAAGACTAGCGAGTACTCAACAAATGAGCGTACGTGGAGTTCAAAGCTCATCGGGACTCTCTGTATCAAAGGATACGATTCGTAGACGAATTTTGGAAAAAGGAACAATCGTTTATAGCAAAATGCAGAAGAAACCAGCTCTGAAACCATATCATAAGTTACAAAGACTTATGTGGGCTCGAAAGCATATGTCATATGGAGAAAAATGGCAGTCAGTCATATTTAGCGATGTAAAAAAGTGGAATCTGGATGGTCCAGATGGTTGTTTATCGTATTGGCATGACTTGCGGAAGGAACCTCGACGTTTTTTTAGTCGCAGACAAGGATGGGGCTCGGTGATGGTTTGGGCAGCCTTTTGCTATAATGGACAAGTATCTCTGACCTTCACCAGTGGTCGTCAAACTTCACAGCATTATACACAGACATTAGAAGAAAACCTACTGCCATTTGCTGAGCTTCTAGGGGGTCCTCAGTGGGAATTTCAGCAAGACAATGCTTCAATTCACACTGCAAAACATTCAAAATCTTGGTTTAATTCCCATAATATAAGAGTTCTCGACTGGCCAGCATGTAGCCCAGATCTTAACCCTATAGAAAACCTTTGGAGCATCATGTGTCGCAAAGTTTATAGCAACGCTAGACAATACTCTTCTGAAAAGGAACTTAAGACATCTATTGAGAATGCATGGTACGATATCGATCCACAAACTATGCAAGATTTAGTTTCTTCCATGCAATCTCGTGTATATGACGTAATACATAAGCATGTATGCGCAACCAGGTTTTAAAAATTGTTTATTTCGATTTTATTTAATTTGTGTCTAAACTTTTGAGACAGCAGTTTATTTTTGTTACCATTTAATTTATTGCAATATGCACAATTCCACTTTTCTTTGTTATAAATATTGTTTATATGTACAGCACATTAATTTCAAGCAGTGATTTGAAAATTGAATAAATATTTTTCAAAGTATGTAAGAATTTCTTCATTGTCTAAACTTTTGCGTCATAGTGTATTTTGGATTTAAAGAGGTAGTTTGCATTTAAAGGGATTTTTTGCAAGGTTTTTCTTTCTTTTCCACTTTTAAATTTTTATTACTGGGAAATATCATTTCATGTTTTAATAGAGGCGATCGATTGATTAAGATTTTTTTCGCCCTGTTTAAATTGTCATACAGTAATAACTCTTCAGTTAATTGGCAAATTTAGATCTTTTTTTTTTTTTTTTTTTTTTTTTTTTCTGTATTTAAAGAGAGGGAAGTTTTAAGCAAAGTTATGTGAAAATCGCTAAGACTAGATGTCATTTTTAGGGTTCCGTACTTAAAAAGTAAAAGCATAACCATTATAAGATCACTCGTGTCTCTTATGTGTCCGTTTTTTCTCGAAAACTATGGAACGTGAAAGGTTCGAATTTTCCATAGTTATAGAGGCTATTGACCCACATATTTATGGAATATTAGCCATTCACAAATACTTTTAGGGAAAATTTAGGTAGGCTATTTAAATTACTTTATTTTTATTTATTTATTTTATTTTATTTTATTTATTTATTTATTTATTTATTTATTTATTTATTTATTTTTTGGCTAGTTTACGGGATCGAAAGATCTTGTCACATCGAACTCAAAGATATATTTGTTTTAATTTTAGTTATTATATTTTCAGAGGTATCGTCAAAAATGTAGAGCAAAAGTATGCCCCAACTATTTCCGAATACACTGTAACTAAAATTATGAAAAAAATTAGAAGTGTTGGAAGTTTCATTTTTCAGGAAAATTACAGGGATTAGGTCACATAGTTTTTGAGAAAATTGCGTTTTTCCTTTAAACACAAACTTTACTTTGCGGGTGCTTAGCAGTGGAGTTGAGATGCTTTCGTAGTACCGACGTGGAATTATTCAAGGATGGTTAATAATGATTTTCGAAAAAGCTTGTTGGTAGATAACCGAGATGTTATAAGAACTTATCGAGAACTGCGGCTCGGAGGAAGATGGTGTTGTAACGTCCTTTCGAAGCGCTCTTGGCACAATGCCAAGATAAAATTTAGCGCAAGATCCTTGTTGAACGGAACACTTGCGCGAGTCTAATTTGTTTCGTAATTTTAGTTACAGTAGATTCGGAAAATAATCACTTTAATTTTATGTTGTTGATGATGACTATGTTTTTAGTTGAACGGTTTCATATCATTGCGAGCAGGGCTGCGGAGTCACTAAAAAACAAGCCGACTCCGACTCCAGATTTTTTTGTTTGACTTTTTAAAGTGAAATGTGTAAAGTGTAATTTTAAAGTGTAAAAGTCTAAAGTGTAATTTTAAATCTATAAAATGAATTATTATTGTTATTCATTAACTACGTCAGGCTACTCAAGTAAAAGATCACCGATTTGCTGCGGTGTACGAAGTAGATACAGAGGTAGGTACAGAGTAAGTACAGGGTACTAATAGTAGATATTTTACATTTAGTGCATAAGTACTTCCCCTCGTATATTGGGGGTTTCCGGATAGAACCCGAGATACAAAGGTCTGCAAGAACCCAAGGTCCGGAAAATGAAAGCAATTTTTCGAATAGGCCGTGTAATTGAGAAAATTTATATCAATGAGCCGGATCAGACTGATAAAAAAATTGAACAGGCTGACAAGCCCAATATAACAAATTTGAAAGAATCAAACTACGGCGATAAAATAGGAGCAATTTACGATGAGTATGATTGGGGTAAGAATAAATACAATGGTATTGCCGAACTTTTTTGAAGGCGGACCTTAAAATTTCGGCTCATGCAGATTTCTTACCGGAGCTAATGCAAAAATTATAAAATTTGCTATTTGGAAGCAAAAAAATTAAGAACCCGATTTAGCATTGTAATAGAAGCCTCCCTCCCCCCCCCCCCCCCCCTCAAATTTACCCGGTCTGTATGACCAAAAGTAAAAATTCTAAAACACCCTTCCTTCATTTATTTTTGAGCGCAGGAAACAAAATAAGATGAAATTGTAATACTTTTTTTCTGAATCGCCGGTTCTCAAAACAACGATAAAATAGTGAAATTTCATTATCTGTCACCTTTTGAATTTCGGATTTTTCAGGTCTGCAGAACCTGAATGGAATCCTAAATTGTAAAATTAATTCAAAAAATATTTTTTTTTTCATTATAATCCGCAGCATTCGAATTATTTCCAAAATAATTTCCCCAATCATCTTTATTTTTCCCACTTTCCATATAAGTTTTTCGAGTCTGGAGGACACAGCAAAATAACAACTAAACTGTAACGATTTCGCTTTTTCTACTCAGTCCGCAGATCCAAAATAGTAAAATTTCCATTTTGTGCTCTTTAGACTTCGATAGTTGGATTTTTCGGATTTGCGGACGCGAAATTTCAAAATTAATAAAGTGGAATATATATATATATATATATATATATATATAATTTTTTTTTTTGAAGCCCTAAAAAGAGAATGAATGCCGAAATAGTGAGATTTTAGCTTTATTTTTCTTATACAGTCGGACCTCTATTTAACGAAGTCGCTAAATCCCCAAAAAAAAGTTCGTTATATGGAAAATTCGTTAAATAGAGAGTCACCCTTAAAAATACTTTAAACTACGTAAAACACATTTTAAGTCCATAAACACTAAATATAATTAAAAAAAGTAATTAATCACACTTTTTTTTATAAATTATATCTATTTGTTTTACTTATTTTACCCATCAAAAAGAAATCTGCAAGGGAAATAAGAATGAAACAAAACATTGTCAGGAAATACATTGTATTTTCAGTTAAAAAAATAATTTTACATTAAAATCACGATTTTTTATTATGGTTGATAAGCTGTTTGGAGGAATACCAAATTTTAAAGCAGTATTCTTTTTCGTCATGGCTTTATCCACTTCATCAATAATATTTTTTTTTCTTTGATGCTCCAGCACTTTCGCTTTGACATTTTCGAGCTACAAGAACCGAAATTAGAAACACGATTGATCATGATCAACAATCTAGAAAACGGGGCAGCTCCATTGAGGGTTAAAATGGAATATTGAAAGTTTGCTCTTCTTGGATGGAAAGCAAAGAATCACAACGATTTCACTGCTCTCGGTGAGTTAGGTGCCTGGTAATACCTGTTCATGGACATTGATCATCATAAAATGTGTTAAAAGAAAGAATAAGTTTAAAATGTCCAGTACTATTTTAAGAAATAAGGAGAGAAAAAATTTAGATCCCAAAGAAAAGTTCGTTAAATAGAGAATACACTTCGCTATTTGGAGGTTATTTTACGAAGAAATTTGCAAAATGTTCTTGGTTCCAAGTAAAAGTTCGCAAAATAGTGAAATTCGCAAAATAGAGGTTCGTTAAATAGAGGTCCGACTGTATTTCATTATTTTTTCAACAATCAGACAACACTAGTATATTAGACAGCCCGGAGTCGGAATAGGAGTCAGAGTCCTTAAAATATTCCGGAATCGGAGTAGGAGTCGGCCGTTTTTCCCACCGACTCCTCAGCCCTGATTGAGAGTGCCATGAGAAACAAAAATATTGTTCGCTTAGCACATTTTCGTGATTTTAGTGAAAACGCTGTTTTTATTTAAAACTTTTTAATTATAGTTTTTCTATAAGTATGTATAAAGCAGTGCTTTCCAGTATTCTTTGTTAGTAATTAGATTTTGAAATCCTATTTTAAATGAACCTGTTCTTTATCATTCTTAGCTGAAACATTACTATGTTAATTCAATTTTTTTTTTTAAGTTTTTCGTAGTTTATATGTTTGAATATCCGTCCGTCTTGCCAGTTTCTAATTTCCACGAAAAAATAAAAGTGTGTGCTTGAATTTATTCTTGTTTTAATGTAGCTAATGAACAAATTATATATTTATATTTCTTATGATAACAAGGGCACCTTGAACTATTTAATGTATAGTTTTATGCTTGTTTCATTATTATCAAACCCTTTTATTCATGATCATTCCAAAATCCTTAAACTGGTAAATATTTATTATCGAAATTATATTTTCTTAACAAATCATACTTTATCACACTGTATTTTGATTAAATAGAAGTAAAATAAAATAAAAAGATATATTTAATGAACTCAAAGCACGTTCTGAAATACATAATTTCTGAATTATTGGAACAACATTTATGCGCCCTTATTTCAAAAGGATACAACAATCGCGCTCTTCAAAATGACATCAATTACAAAAGAAAACGTAAATTTCTAAGCACAAAATTGAAAAGCTTTATTGCAATGAGTCAAAAGTTATCATTTTCCTTAGTTGCAAAGTTAGTGAGGTTATGATCCCATATTTGCATATTTTAAATAAACTGTTTACTTTGTAAAAATATGCTTAAAACAAAGAAAGATATACTAATTTGCTTCATTCATTTAAACAAAATTAACAATTAAATACTTCATGATTTTTAAAGCATAATTCATTTATTTAAAAGGCACCTGTTAAAAATGTGCAACTGAACTATAAACTTTAAGTTGAATATTTTTAAATGTCGAATCTTTTGTATGTGTTAAATTGAAATGTAAAACATTAAAGATTTGACCTTGTTATCTTCTAAAAACAAGAGAGAAAAGCAAAGAAAGAAAATTCTTGCACCCCTCACAGACTATGATATACTTCTCAAACCATCGCAAAAAAATGTTGCGAAATATTCGGCAAGATCCACTTTTATATCGCCTACTCATTACTTTATTAAATACTCTGTAAAGCTTCTGTTACAGAAACAATAATACTCGTGCAATGGGGTTGACAAATTCTTACAATAAAAAATTGTTCTATAATAAAAAATCCAAATTTTCTTTTAAAAAGTAAGTAAAGTATATCCATTTTTTAATTTAATATATTTTATACGGTTCTTTTCCTTTATCTTATGGGATACATTCATGTTGTAAAGTAAACATAGCCATGTGGGGACATACCATGGAAATGACATTTAGTATAATTTTAATTTGATTAAAATAGTTTTAAATTACAAATTTATTTTATAGTATTTTTTAATACAAGTTTTAGATGTGCCTTCATAGATTATCTATTCAGTTGAACAATTGTTGCATAAAAGTAGAAAAAATTGATTGGGACTCAAATTTCCACTTAATTTCAGAACTACCCTAATAGAGAAAGCTTTTCAGTCAATAATAGTGATGTATTCGAATTAGAGTCCTGCATCGGGTCGGGTTGCTCAAACTTTTTGTGAAATTTTCAGCAACCTGAGTGGTAAAAAACCTACATATGACCCGAAAGAATTCTTCTAGTGTGAACCCGACATGCAGAAAGAAAGATCCATTCCAAGCCGAAAAAACAAAATTCGGTATAACCCGACCAGATGTTTATCCTATTCAGCGATCGCAAGATGCTCAGAGGTTTTACTATATTTGAATATTAAAGAATATAGATTTGTCCATTCTTCTATGTAAAACATGAAAATGGTATTGCAGATTATTTTTCATAGTGGCATTAAAACATTTACTTTCTTTACATTGCGGGTTCGGGTCTGGTTGCGAGTTACAAAATGCGGGTGTAGGTCGGGTGCAGGTTGAAATACCTCGGATTCAGGTTGGGTTGCAGGTTGCCGGAAATTATAATATTTGCGGGCTTGGGTCAGGTTGCGGTTAGCCGGAATTAATTTTCCCGGTTCGGGTCGGGTTGCAGGTTGACTTAAAATGGAATTTGCGGGTAACCCGATCCGCGCAGGACTCTAATTCGAATCATTTTCGACAATTCTCTATGAATAACTCTAGATGATATATGTGCCTAAATACTATTATTAAATTCTAAAATTCTAAAATTTGGTGCTCTTCGAATACGCGAAATATCATTCGAAACACACATCAAGAAATAATCAACAAAAGACAACATTTCTCCCATTATACTTCTGGGAGGTCATATTTACGGGCCATATAAATAATTTTAATAAGATATAGTTAGGTAATAATTTTAGTAAAGTATTTCAATCTCAAAACATAGTCCGATACTGGTACTCTTTATTTTTAGTTGCGTTCGTAACTATACAAACATGTAGCAGCTATAGTCGCGGTCTGGTCTGTCTGCCTACCTGCCTGTCCGCATATAACAGCTCAAAAACTACTCAACCGAATGGTTTGAAATTTAATATATATAATCGTTACAGAATTTGGTCAAGTCATTTCAAATTTTAGGACAATCGAATAAAATCTTATAAAGATATTAATAAAAGTTTTCTTCATTCTATTAAATCCTATCATGCGTAAATTATCCAATGATATCGCATGATAGTTAATGATTCAAGGTTGCTATTATGATTACCTCCTATTTAAGATGGAGTCCTCTAATTTCCGTATTACTGAATTTAATGTACATAATACTGAATTTAATGTACATAATCTTAAAAAATTTTGTATTCATGCATTTTTGCATAAGAGTCCAACAGCTATTGCACCAAGAGCTGAATATTTATAAAGCAAGTTATAGTACGAACGCTACATTTTCTACGTATGACGTACAATTTCCGATTTGTTAAATTTTGAACAATTTAGCTGCTAAATTTTTCCTGCTTTAAATGCTAATCACTTATATATTATTAATGGTTAGTTCAAATTTGGGACTATAACAGTATAAATGTTTTCTGGTTATTTTTCAATTGTTAGTTCTTTAAAAGTACTAGGGAATCGTACCCGAGCTTCCCGGGTTACGGAATACAGGTGAAAACCAATTTTTTTAATTGAAAGTAATATTTTTTTTACATGCAATATATTTTTTAGATTACACAGTAAAAATAAAAAAAGCATTTTTCATATAAAAAGTATGAATTATACAATTAAATAAACTTTTGAAATTTATTAAAAACGTTTTGTTTTTTTGTTTTTTTTTTCGTATTAACTGCATACCAAGAATTATTAGCCCAAGATTTTGCTGCTTACGACATACTTTTATTTTCTGATAATTTCAGATCTTTAAGCGCGTAGTTTAATTACATGACTGTTAAATTTGTGTTTCATTTATATTATTTTATTTATTTAATTATAGAGGAAGTTTTTTTTTTTTGCTTATGGAATATTAGTCATCAGAAACTGGTGAACTCTTTATGTTGCTTTAAGGGCAAACGGATTAATCTTTCTTAATCGAGCTCAATGCGATAGAAATAAATTTAAAAATTGATCTTTCATACCCGATATCACCCTTTAAAAAAATTAGCATTTCAATTTGATCATTTTAAAACCATTTTTACTCCAAACGTGAAGTCACGATTCTCAGCAAAATCTTTGCATGTGAACAGTCGCAACTCTTAACTCTAGATTCTAATATCAGTACCGGAGAGTAAAAATTGCCGTAATTTATGTTTCTTTTTTGACGCATTTGTGTTAAAAAGTTCAGTTTTATTTAAAACAAATCATCATTTTCTTTTAAATATTACGTCATTTTCACGTACTTAAGCATTTCAGAAGTGAAACTTAGTACACAGATAGAAGGAAAAAAATATGGAAACTTTATGAGGAAAATGCGTGTTTTCAAAAGCAGTATGTAATTATCCGCTCAAAATATTATGTTCCTAATGGGATCTTGCGCCATTAAACCCTATAAAACAATTTTTATCAACAATTTTGAATTTTTATCAGATAATCACATGAATAAAGATAAATAAACCTCATTATTTCTCTCTTCTCTGAAATAATGAAAGCTATCTCATTACCATCATTTTGAAGAAGTTTCATAGAATACTTTTAAAATAAAAAATTAAATTTAAAAAATAAAAAAAACCCGACTGCGTCAAAAGCGAACTAATTAATTATTTCTCATCAATGTGAATCTATTTTTTTTTTTTGCAATTCCTACTGCACTATATGGCCAAAGGTGACCGGTCACTTGCAATTTTAGACATTTTGTCAAATATCTAGAAAAATACATGAGGAATTAACCTGAAACTGCAGGTGTGTAAACGGTATAGTATAAGTCATATATTTCGGGGAAGATTTTTTTCCCGAAACCCCACAGGGGACCGTCAATATATTGAAAAAAAACGAATATATTTTGGTTAACCCTGTAAAAACTAATGTAGCAAAAGCATTCAAACTCAAGATTATTAATAAGTGGCTTATTTTAATATACTGTGTTCATTTTTATGAGGATAGAATGTATACTTGTAGAGAAATTAAGGTTTTTATAAAAACAGTCCCAAATTTCGCCAAGTTTTTTGCTTATAATTTGCAGTTCTTAGTATAAAAATGTTCTTTTCAGAAAATATGACAAACAACATTACACACAATACCCTGGAATTAGAATGAAAAAATAATAAAAATTGTATGAAAAATGACCAGGTTTACTAAATAATGATTCACTGCGCATGCTCGAACGTAATCAAATATAATTTGCATAATGTGTTTAGTTTTCCGTCTTTTACTAATCACTTACACAACTGGTTCGTTCACATAAACACCAAAGCGGACTGTAAACACGAATTTATTTTAACAGTAAATATATGCGAGCCAACAGACGGCTTACTACATTTTATCATTTTTCACATTCCACAACAATAAGAATCAAAAAAGAATCAAAACAGAGTGTTGCCACATGCGGAAAAAAAGAACAAGAAACTTACATGGATTCGGAGCACACGAAACCAAGAAATATGCAGCAGATGATACTTACATAAACATTCTGGCCCTCGTTGAAATCCCCTGGGATTTCAACAAGTAGTTAGCTGCTTACAATTTATAACTATAATGAAAGAACAATTAATAACACAAACAAATTAATACAAAAAATAGAAAAATATGAGACAGTTCTGAGTTCACAGTTTTTAGTTTCTTTAGGAAGAGGGCACAGTTTCACTATTGGACGATCGATGACACAACTACTAGTCTTGATCGTAACAACTCTGACCTTATTGTCTGAACCTGGATGAACAGTTATTATTCGCCCTAATTTCCATTTAACTGGTGGAAGGGTGTCATCTTTGATGAGGACTAAGTCATTGACTTCTAAATCTCGTTGACTTTTTTGCCATTTAGGTCTTTGCTGAAGTTGAGACAGGTATTCCCGGCTCCATCTTTTCCAAAATTGCTGAAGAATAAACTGTCTCACATGCCATCTATCAAGATGGCTCAAAGCACTGTCACTTAGATCTTGTTCAGGTATGGCAGTTAGTAGTTCCAACTAGGAAGTGACCTGGCGTTAGAGCAGTTAAGTCTGTTGGGTCAGATGATATGGGACACAGTGGCCTAGAGTTGAGACAAGCTTCAACCTGCGTAATCAAAGTTTGGAACTCAGGATAGGTTAAGACAGTGTCACCAACGGTTTTCTTCAGATGCGATTTCATTGATTTTACTGCAGATTCCCAAAGTCCACCAAAGTGTGGAGCAGAAGGCGGATTAAAAGTCCAGCGTATTTCCTCTGACGACAAAAATTTGTTTATTTCTTCATTCTGCTTGCACTGCAAAAGATAATTGTTGATTTCTTTTTCTGCACCTTTGAAGTTGGTTACACAATCACTAAAAATCTCAAAAGGTTTCCCTCTTCTTGCGATAAATCGTTTTAATGCACTTAAGAATGCCTTTCTTGAAAGATCTTCTACAACTTCAAGATGGACTGCTTTGATGACGAAGCAGACAAATACACACACATATGATTTAAATGATTTTAGTCCGCGTCCTGCATGATATTTAATCATGAATGGTACTGAAAAATCTGTTCCAGCTCGAGGAAATGGTCGTGATTGTGTTACTCTAGATGTTGGAAGATTAGCCATTATCTGCTTTGCAGTTTGAGCTCTATATCTGCAACATGTAACACAAGCTCTTACTATTTTCCGAATAACAGACCTAGCAGTAATGATCCAAAATTTCTGTCTAATTCAAGAAAGAAGAAGCTCTGGAGCTGCATGGAAATATTTTTCATGAAAATGTTTAGTTATGATCTTAGTCACATGGTGCTTTGATGGTAATAAGATTGGGTGCTTTTCATTCTCTGACAGCTGTGCGTTTTTCAATCTTTCTCCTACTCTTAATATTTTGTTATCATCTAAAATTGGACACAAACAAACGAGACTGCTATTTGTAGGTGGCTCTTTTCCAGCTTCTAAACACTGAATTTCTTTATTGAAGTTCACTTGTTGAACTATTCGAATAATGCAGCGTGTTGCGGTTTGAATTTCATTGCTTGATAAAAAGGATGTATTTCTTTCTATACGTGTTACCTTTGAATTGTAGATGAATCTCAATAACCAAGCAAATATTGCTTTGAAACTTGGAAAACGAAGATATTTTTGATATAGTATCAAGTTCTTTTACATTTTCAGAAACTACAATTGATAAGGTTTTACGTTCTTCTGATAATTCTTCTTCATTTATGGTAATAGGTTCATGCACGGGAACCTCATTTCTACTTAACCATAGTGGGCTGTTCCACCACAAGTCATGGGACAGTAGTTCTGCAGAAAGTAACCCACGTGATGCGCAATCAGCAGTATTTTCTTTTCCGTTAACATGGTTCCAATTCTCAGCTCGTAAAATGGATTGGATTCCAGATACTCTGTTGGCTACAAAGACTTGCCATCTTTTAGGATTGATCTTAGCCATGACAATACAATTTGTGAATCATTCCATGCGTGCACAGAATCAGGTTTTATATGTAATGCATCTCCAACCGCTTGTATTAATTGTGCCAGCAATACTGCAGCACATAATTCCAGTCTTGGAATCGTGACTGGTTTTAGTGGTGCTATGCGAGTTTTAGCTGTTAAAAGTTTCACACCAGTGTTAGAGTTATCACAAGTTTTAACGTAAATAACTGCTGAATAACCCTTTTCTGAAGCATTACAAAATCCGTGAAGTTCACATCGAGAATAATTGGGCAAGATGACTTTTCTAGGTATATATATCGAATTTAAGAGTTTGACTTCTTGGCACAAAATTTTCCACTTTTGATCAATATTTTCTCGTACTGGGTCATCTCATGATAATTGTAATTCTCACACTTCTTGAAGGATCATTTTAGTTAGAATTACAAAAGGTGCAATCCATGCCAATGGATCAAAAAGCGTTGATACAAATGACAGAATAATTCTTTTAGTAGGGACACTTTTATAATCTATATCACTGAAATTATATTTGAACATATCATTATCAGGATGCCATTCCACTCCTAGAACTTTTATGGCTTTATTGCCCATTACACTATGTATATTATCATTAATTGTGTTTGCTAACCCAGCATTTTTCAATAGTGATGGTTTATTTGTGGACCATTTATGTAACTCAAACCCACCTTTTTTTAGCATTTTCTGCAATTCATATATCAATTCAGTACCTTCCTAACTATTCTCAACACCAGTTAAAACATCATCAACATAAAAATCTTTTAAAAATATAGTCTTTGCTTTTGGGAAATTAAGATCCTCATCAATTGCTAACTGACTCAAAGCTTTAGTTGCAAGATATGGAGCAGCAGCAGTTCCATACGTGACAATGTTTAAGCGAAAAACTTGCATTTTTTTATCTTGACTGTCTCTCCATAATATTCTCTGAAAATCCCTATATTTGTCATGAATTTTTACCTGCCTATACATCATTCTTATATCAGCCGTGATTGCAATATTATGAAATCTAAACCTTAATAAAATGCAAATTAAATCATCTTGTGTTTTGGGACCTAACATTAGAGTGTCGTTTAAAGATACACCTGTTGTTGTTTTAGCACTCCCATCAAAAACTACTGTTAATTTAGTGGTTAAACTAGAACTATTCAAGACGAAGTGATGTAGGATGTAATAATGTTTATTCTCTAATTCACGATCTGTATTTGAAACATGGTCCATATGGCCCAGAGATAAATGATCTTTCATAAATTGAACATATTGGTTGTAAATTTCTGGCATGGATATTAATCTTTTCTCAAGATAAAGAAATCTTCTGTGTGCCAATTGGCGAGAATTACCTAAATTATCTCGATCCTGTTTAAACGGTAATGCGACTGAGTAGCGGCCTGTTTTTTCTCTGAAATGAGAACTCTCAAAATGCCTTTCACAAAGTTTTTCTTCAACTGTTAAAGGTTGCACATTTGGATTTTTTTCTAATTCCCAGAATGAATTTACTAACTCGTCAGTTTTTGTACTTAAATGATTTACACATACTGGATCAGTTGCCAGCGCTTCAAAATTTGTAGTACCCGAATTTATCCACCCAAATCTCGAATTTAATGCAAATGGAAGGTTAGATTCACGTTTGACAATTTCTCCAGTCATTAAAGCATAAATACATTTACACCAAATAGAATGTCAATTTTTTGTGATTTGAAAAATAATGGATCAACTAACATTAATAAACTAACATTAAATCATTGAAATTATTGCAAATGATTCAAGGCAAAGACACATAGTGTATATTATCTGTCACCTTATCCATCACGAATGCTGGTGTTGATACTCTAAGATCACTTTTGAAGTGAGAAGTGAATAATAAATCAACTTCCCCATTACTCACAGTATTAAATGTCCCCGAACATGACACAGAGATAGAACTATCTTTGACCTTTAATCCCAATTTATTTACACATTCTTGTAAAATAAATGACCTCTGAGAGCCAGTATCACATAAACATCTGCATTTTACAAACTCTTGTTTAGAATTTTGAACTTTTACTAATGCGGTACACAACAAAATATGGCTCTTTTGATTACAATTTTCGTTTGACTCATAATGAGAGGCACAGACTGTAGACGAAACATTTTCACTTGCTGGCTCAACTTTTTTAGGGATAAATTCTTGTGCGTGTGGAGGCATACTATTTGACTGATTCTTATTCCTTGAATAATTTACCATGCACAAAATACTATGATGTTTCTTAAAGCAATGATGACACGTATTTAGACTCTTACATTTATTGAGAAAATGCATTTTAGATAAGTAATTGAAACAATAATGATTACGTTTTACGAAATTTATTCGTTGTTGAACAGGTAAATTAGGAAAATTCGAGCACTTAGCTAAACTATGGTCTTCCTTACAATAACCACAACCTAACGTAGCTACAAAAGCATTACTCTTATTCGGAACTACAGATTTAATTATCTTATTTACCACTAGCTTGCTATTTTGAAGAGTTCTTGCGTAATTCTCACCACAATTTTGTAGAATGATCCAATTTTTGCAAAATTAAATAAGTCATTAATGTATCACCAAATTTGTCAATGGTTTGGTTCAATACTTCTAATGAGCAAATGACTTGTTGTCAACTAGAATGTTGTCAACTAGATTTAAAATACCAATATCTGATTCTGTTTGAATAGTTGGTAAACTTAAAAATCGTTTAATACATGCAAACATTTGTTCTCGCTTATTTAAATATCTTTCATCTAATAGATTCCACGCAATCTCAAAATTAGAATTCCAAATTTGAATCGACTGAATGACGCTATACGCTTCACCTTTCAACGAAGCCTTCAAATACTGTAATTTTTGAGCATTAGATATACTTGTATTGCTGTTTACGCATGCATTAAAAAGATCCTTAAACGCTATCCATTCTGTTGCATTACCTCCAAATTCAGGTGATGATAACCTAGGTAATTTAATATTCTCAAACGCGTTTTCTGAAATTACACTATCAGATTTAATTTCACTCTTATTTCACTCAGCATTTTGTATTTTCAACATTTTTTCACCCTTAAATTTTCACAAATCAATTTTATCTGAGATTTTCTGTGTGCTATCTATGTCACTTTCTAATTGTTTAGGTTCTGTAATTAAAACTTCAATTTCCCTATCAATTTTTATTAGATCCGTTTCTTTCTGTTTTAACAATTCAATATTTTTTTCTAATTCTATTACATTAATGTCATCACTTGCGATTATACTTTCGATTTTCTTAATGTAATTTGTTACGCTTCTCCATAGAACAGTTCTTTTTGTTTTTAAAGATACCAGTTCACTCATTTTTGCTTAAATCAAGCCCAAAACTAGTTCTAAAATATCTAAACTGTCTACTTTCAAAATAATTCTACACTTTTAAACACAAATTCTTTTTAGACAGGAAATAGAATGTTCAAAGTTAACTTACCTCACAACCTGAGGTAATTTTTCATCACAGACGATATCACTCAGCAGTTCATAAAATGTTCGATTGTACTCTTTTATTTTTCACTAGCGCTGCGGCTCCATGGGCCAACAAATGGTTTCGCGTCTTTTACTAATCACTTACACAACTGGTTCGTTCACATAAACACCAAAGCGGACTGTAAACACGAATTTATTTTAACACTAAATATATGCGAGCCAACAGACGGCTTACTACATTCTATCATTTTTCACATTCCACAACAACAAGAATCAAAACAGAATAAACACAGAGTATTGCCACATGCGGAAAAAAAGAACAAGAAGCTTACATGGATTCGGAGCACACGAAACCAAGAAATATGCAGCAGACGATACTTACATAAACAGTGTTAGTTAAATGTATAGAGCAACTTTTGTGAAAGTCTGAAAAACATAGTTTGAAAAGTCTGATAATAATCGTTTATAGAATAAGCTCAAAATCCGTTATTCCTAAAAGGAAGCAAACAGATGAGGGGCTATATCTAAATACTGTAGTACGTGCAATATTATGTATGCTAGATTGGCCCTAACCAATGGGTATATAGATACAACCCCTCATCTTTTTGCTTCATTTCGGGAACAACGAATTTTGAGTTGATTCTATAAACGATTATTATCAGACTTTTCAAACTATCTTTTTGAGACTTTTACAAAAGTTGATCTACAAATTTAGCTAACACATTATGCACATTATATTTTGATTGCATTCGCGCATGCGCAGTGAAACATTTTTTAGTAAACCTGCTCATTTTTTATCCTATTTTTACTATTTTTTAATTCTGATTGCAGAGTATTGTGTACAATACTGTTCGTCATATTTTCTGAAAAGAACTTTTTTTATATTAAGAACTCTGCAAATTATAAGGAAAAAAACTTGGCAAAATTTGGGACTGTTTTTATAAAAACCTTAATTTCTCTACGAGTATACATGCTATCCTCATAAAAAGGAACACGGTATATTACAATAAGCCACTTATTAATAATCTCGAGTTTGGACGCTTTTGCTACATTAGTTTTTACAGGATTATCCAAAAGATATTCGTTCTTCTTCAATTTGTTGACGGTCCCCTATTGAGTTTCGGGAAAAAATCTTCACGGAAATATATGACTTATACTATACTGTTTACACACCTGCAGTTTCAGGTTAATTTCTCATGTATTTTTCTAGATATTTAACAAAATGTCTAGACTCTCGCTATATATATCTTGTTCAGATTTTCAATTATTAATAAAATATTTATTATTCATCCAATCAAGGTCAAATAAATTTTTTTATACTTGTAGTGGATGACGCTTGATGTTAATCTAGTTTTTTTCAAATATTAATTCTTTAATTAAATTAATTTTCAATAATCGAGAGAGCCCTCTTCTTGATCAAGGTATTTTAAGATCGAGAGAGCCCTCATCTTGATCAAGGCATTTTCAGCGCCACTCAAGAGGAAAGAAGAATTGGAGAAAAAAAATTGTCTTATTGACCTAAGTAGGAATTGACTTAAAATATTTTTTTTTTTTTTACATTACTTGTTTATATTGCTTACCTATTTTTTTTTTATTTACTTGTATTGATGACTTTTAAGTTGTGTTTAATTGTTAGTTCCTATCTATAAACACTGTTTTTATGAGGTCTATAGATGCTATGATGGTTAGACTTGCAGTAAAGCTAGAGATCTTACAGACACAACTTCCAGGTTGTATAATATTTTAACGGAGCTTCTGACTGTAAAATTGTCAATGAAACATCGTCTTTATTTTGAAAGACCTATCCAATGATATGCCACTCAATAGGGTGTGTAAATTTTTTTTTTCGTCTGTACCGCCATTTTGTATTTTACGTTCGCCATTTTGAATTTATAAAAACAAAACTTAGCCTATAACCATCGGGCCGTTAAAACGAATTGATAGAGACCTCATTCATTAAAATCCATCCAGCCGTTGGGATGTTTCGAGGGTATAAAGAAATTCACATACACAGATACGCGTGAAACACATAACCCTTCTTTCCAGTCGGGTAATTAAAATATAATAATGGGATATTTAAAAAAAACAGCTAATGCGGGAGCATCTGCAAATGAACAGCTTTCAGTTTAAAAAAATATTAGTAAATTTGGTTCAGCAGAAAGCTCCGCGTAGGACTAAAAAACGTTCTTGTATTTCAAATATATAGATTATATAAAATTATGAAAAATTAAATTAAGCAAATTATATTATTTTGATAAAATTATAATAGAATCTATTAAAGAATAGCATTAAGATTTTATTAGTCGAAAAAATTTTGGACAAAATCTTAGGGAACCTTTTATTATTTTAAACCTCGAATTATTGCCAAGATCTTCTTCGATTGCTTGTCTAACTCGGCGAAGCTAATTCATCCAAGAGAGAATCATCAAGTTCTGTAATATAAATGGCTATTTTTCGGACAAAGAGCATACACACTGTATGTTACTGCTCTTCCATACTCTAAATGTTTTTAAAACATTGCGTTTTATCAGTGTGTGATTTTGATTACGTTCTTTTCAAAGATAAAACATTTTCACCTGTGAAGCATTTCAAATCAGCTGGGGTAAAAATGACGCACTTCTTCAAAACATATTTCAGTTTTAAGTATTAAAATACACGCTTTTTTTATAAAATGACGTCAATTGCCTCCGCTAAAGCTTCTCACTTTTACGATCCCGTCTTGAACGACATGTATAGAACAGTATGCAAATGATATCATTGTATCGGAATAATACACAAACCCAGCAGAAAGCAATAATGTCATTTAAGATGCTCGGCAAAACAATCTCCGGTATCTAATGATTTATATGACTTCATTTTTTTTTTTTTGTTTGTTTGTTTGTTTATAATAGCTCCATGTTTTATCAGAAGTCAATCATTTATATTTTTTCAAAATTCGGAAAATGTAACTACACACGGATTAATAAAATTGCATTCTTTCAAATTTTTGATACGAATTAAGTAAATGTGGAGAAAATAAGTCACACAAATATTCTTTAAAATACATTTTTGTAAAGAGAAAGTGTAGTATCGTTTGTAAAGTTAAATTGCAATAAACTAAAAATCATTTAATTGATAAATAAAAACGAAATAAAGCCAAAACTCACCGGATTTTATAAAAGACTATATTCTTGACATAGCACGTATTTTAATTTCAATTTTTTCAGTTTTTATGAGAAAATGGCAACAAAAAGATACAGCAATCTACTATTTTCTTTTTTTCCCCTTTACTTTCGACTGAAGTGGAGTACTTCAGTTGCCACGATTACAAAAAATGTAATCAACCACAAAAAAATTACTATCTTAAAATTAAATTGAGATACAGCTTTCAAACAAATTGCATTTAAAAGATCATTTTTTTCCTTATATGACGGTGTAAAAATTTAAAATGTGCGATGTTTAGAAATTTAAAAATTTAAAAATTTGCAGTAGAGAAAATTGCAAAACCAAAATTTTATTTAAATTTCAAAGTGTTTCCATTCGCAAAATGACGTATGCGTTGCGCACATATATGTTTGTGCTTTATAAGATAGATAGATAGATAGATAGATAGATATTTTAATTAATCACTTAATTATTGTATTTCTCATTAAAGTCCAATCGAAAAACGCAATTAAAATTTATTGTTCAAACAAAACAGTCGCATCTAATAACATTATATGTAACTAATAGTTCAAATAAATATTTTTCAAAGGCGTTTGAACAATACTAAAATAAATGCTCCATTTTAACGAATGCTTTCTATTATTTTCAGTTTGTCATAATTCTTATTAAAACTTAAAATTTATACTGAAGTTAAGCTCATTAAATGCGGAACAAAATATTTTTAATGCATTCTTCGTGATCTAAGAAATGCACATGGTGTTTCGCTGTATCTTTATTGAACGAGTTGTTATATCTACATATGCAGTCATTTTTCTTCAAGTTATCAAACTACACACCTGTAAATGACAGATTGGTCCTGCAAAGATTATATAGATTCTGTTATTGTTTAGTTTAAAATATATATTTATATATTCATTAAACTATCTGATAAAAACTTTATGCCTTCATTGTAGTAATTTCGTAAGCTTCATTATTTCTTATTTTAAAATGGTGATTATTTTTAATTTAGGGGCTGTACATTTATAAGATTATCACGTTAAGGGGGAGGTCTGGCACTTGATATTGTAAAATATCTCTAGGGGAGGGGGAGTTTTTCTTTTGATATAGTTATCATTTTGATCCAACCAAAATTTTCTCTCTCTTTTTTTTTTTTTTTTTTTTTTTGGAAACTTTTTCTTTAGATCATTATAGTCGGTTATTTTTTCTTCTTTTTTTTTTAACAGTTATCTATTTTTATGAAAATACAATGTTATTAATGAAATCATTAAATGATAATTAAATCATTTCATTCCAAAATATGGAATATCCCAACGTCCGCCATTCCCATTCCTCTGCCATAGACGCATGTAATTTGTTGTTAGAGAAACCAGGTTCGAAATGATACTAGCTATGTTTACTAGTAATAAATGGAGAAGAATGTTGTCCGCCTGTTTTTTTTTTTTTAATATATATATAAGAAGTTCTGCTTACCCCGTGCTGGGGTCAAGTCCAAGATGGCAATATTACTGTTCAATGCATTAAATAACAAAAATATATTATTAAATACTTTTAAATACCTAGTTTGTATTTCTTTAAAGTGTTATTTGATGTAAAGTTATTTCGTATATAATAGTGATATTTTATTAGCTTATTCTTTTCACTAAAATCTGTAAAGTATGCTAATAACAAAGGCCTCATATTCAATACCAAACATACCACAGTAAATATCATTAATATATATCAAAAATTCGAGTATATTTACGCGAGTTAGACAGTGGGCAGACAGACGGGCAGACGGACAGACAAACCAAATTTATAAGCACTGTTAAACTATGTTCGAAAATATTAAAAAAGAACACAATATTATAAATTAATAATTTTCGGAATCTTTTCTTTACATGTGACCTTCCTTCGTGACAAATTTCAAGGTTCTAGGTCAACTGGAAGTACCCTTTAATTTTTGAGAAGCGCGAGCTGGATCCCTTAGTTCTATTAATTAAGTGACGTTTTAAAATAGGGTTACTCCGATTGTGAGCGTAAGATGTACTTTACTCACGCGAAAACACCCGCTCGCTAATGCTAAAGCTATGGGACAATTGTCTTGAAATATTTCGCTTAATAATTTTAAGGTATTTTTTTCCTAACGTTGATTAGATGAGGTCGCTATCTACAATCGCCTGTTTTTATGAGAATACTTCCATTTTCGGAACAGATTTGGAAAGTGAAAGTATTTCGATAAAAAAAAAAAAAAAAACCTGCGAACAAAATAAAACAAGTGGGAAAACGTGATCACAGATCGCACAGAGTTTTTTGTTTAATATTCCTTTCTTTCAAAATCAGTAAAATGCACATTTCGCAACCAGGGGGCGCCCTCTATTCTAAACAAATCTGTATCCGAACGAAACTACGTTTTACAACTTATCCGTAGATGAGTATTTCCACGAGCATTTGTCGTGTAAGTCACATACTATGCTTGTTGGCCACCGTTATTTTATAAAAGTTTGCATCGTCTTTTCCAATTAATGTGATACGTCCCATAAAATAAGTTCCATTTTCCGTTCTAAAATACTGGTAACCAAAAATCATAGTATGTGACTTACACGACAAGTGCTCGTGGAAATGTACACATATATAAGTCGAGGGGATCGGGCCCATAGCACCCAAGATAGATAGGCGCCTCCTGGGGATAAAAAGTGGAACTAAAATATGTAAGGCTATGGAAGTTAGAAAAGCCCACCCCCCTGGTAAAAAGGGGAGGAGGTTAAAAAAATTGTTTAAAATATACAAGTTAAAGCCCAGAGGGGTAAATAATATAACACTTTTTGAAATTTTTATGATTTGTCGTGTGATCACAAGTGTTCAGCTATAAGTATGCAAAATTTCAAGTCTTCAACTTAATTACGGGCTCGGTTAGTAAAAAAAGCTTAAAATACACAAGTTAGAGCCCAGAGGGGTAAGGGGCATTCTCACAATCTTTTGACTTTCATGTCCCTGAATAACAATTTTTATTTTAATACACTTTTTTGTGTTTTTTTTTTTTTAATTTCATATACTGGGGAACATCCCATTGCATGGTTGCATAACAATATTAACGAGATAAATAAGTTTTGGATGATGTTGGGGGTCCAAATACCTGGAAAACTCCTATTCCGTACCGTTTCCCTGATGCTGATTTTTAAGTTTAGAGCTGTCTGTATAAAATTATTTCAATAAAAGTAATTCTATGTAATTTTTTTTCGAAACTGGAAGAATTGTTTTACATAAATATGTAGCAAAAAATTAACCTGCACATATTTTTATGGTTGATGTTATTTTTTTAACTCTGTCCCTATGTTTTTCATCCTTACCGTCCCTCTTCCTAAACTTATACAGAAAATCACTTCAGATGCAGCCACAGATTTTTTTTTTCAAGGTTTTTCTCATGCGGAAGTACGCTAGAGAAAAAATATCTAAAATTCTTTGACAGAAAATTTACTGCAGAATTTAAATCGGCATTTAAATATCAATTTCAAGATCGTGGCTTTATTGGTAGTCCTACCGTCCCCAAGGTTTATTCCTGCACTTTTCGAGGTAAATTTAAAAAAAAAAAATAATTTAATCCAGTGTTAACAACTGTTTCTAAAAATCAATGAACATTGTGGCTATCACTTAGTCTTAACATGATTTTCCTAAAATAGGTGGTAATTTTCCTTACCGTTCCATCCTTACCGTCCCTTTTTTTACCCATTTCGTCCCTTTTTCCCTATACCGTCCCCTTTTTTATCTTACCGTCCCTTCTTTAACACTCCTTTAAGACAATGCTATACCAAAATTTTGTACTAAAAATACTACATTGTTATTATTTCTTATTTGAATGTCCTGCGGGTACTATGCAAATTCATTATCAGTAAAAATTTCGAAGAAAATAAAAAGTTTTAGTGGTAAAATGGTAAGGAAAATTAAACTCGCAAAGTTTAATTTTGCATAACATAAGTTTAACATAAACCTCAGTTAAATAAAAAAATTTTCGCTGCTAACCATTTTTTCTTTATTTTGAATCATTGAGGCATTCGTCTACCAGATTAAAATGTTATTTTAGCAAGTTTAATTTCGCCAGATTTTTTTCCCAAAAGTCAAAAGATTGTGAGAATGCCCCGTAAATATAAGACTTTTTGAAAATTTTATGATTTGTCGTTTGATGTGAGGTGTTAAGCTATATGTATGCAAAATTTCAAGTCTCCAACATGTATAGTTTCTGAGAACGGGCTCTGTGACAGACAGACAGACAGACAGAGGAGCGAGATGAATAGGATTTGGTAAGATGAACGAAACCCTAAAAAGTTCCATTATAGAGATTGACCTCAGCTATCCAAACAAAAAAATCATTTACAAATATTGAAATGCAAACGAGATATTTTAAAAGATCTGTCCATGGATTACCATTAACAAACAAGTGTTTTTGCGTGAATGAAACAGTTCCTTAAGGGGACAAGGGACCTTGAAGCTCCTTTTTTTTTTTTTCTTTAAATACAGTTCAACGGCACACTATATGCATTATAGCATATATTTATGACACAAGAAATTAAAAAAAAATGTTTTGGATAAAAATAAGAAATTTTCTTGAATATTTAAAGCGTTATGAAGCACTTTTCAAATTGCTCCATGAGCATTCCATATCATTTAAAATCCCCAATATTTTTTTATGCAAGTTTGGTTTATATATAAAAAAAAACTGTGCAAAGTTTTTTTAAACTAAATATAATTAGAAAAGTTAAAGGTAATTATTGCAGATAGGACGCAAAAATGCTGGAAATTTCATAAAATTTAGAAAATATTTTTTTTAAACATTTGGAAAAATGGTTATTGTCCTCGTCAGGATAGGAAATCAAAAGCATATCTGAAACTTTTTATTGGTTTAATCCGCATTTTATTCGTTTTCAGATTGGTCTATACAGTAATCTGTATTTCCCTTTACTTTCAACAGAGATGGATACTTCTGTTGCCACTATGACAAAAAAGTAATAAAAACTACAAAAAAAAAATTAATAACTCAGAAACAAATTGAGATACAGCTTTCAAACAAATTGCATTTAAAAGTACATTTTTATTTCTCTATACGACGGTGTAAAAAGTAATACTGTGGGATGTTTAGAAGTTTAAGAATTAAATTTCATTTAAAATGGCCCTTCAGATTTCTTGGAAATCTGACGATGGAAAAGCCTTTTCCCGAACAGCCAATAAATTGCTTGGATAATACGTAAGTTTCAGGTGGATAATACGTAAGTTTCAGGTGGATAATACGTAAGTTTTAAGAAATCTGACGGGTCGCAGGCAATTTTTGTCGCTTGCAATTTTTACGTGTAATAACACTATTAATGTTTAATTCATGGCGTACGTAATGTATGATCAACTCCGTGCGACTTTTTATGTCTTAAATTTTAGTCTTCGAAAAATTCATTTTCCAAATGGTCGTTGTAATTTGTTAAATTGCTTTTTTTAATTTTTTTTTCTTAGTTTTATATTCTAATATAAAAATTTCGATGCACAGTTTTATTTGTATAAATAAGCAAAACTTTCACAAAAAATATTAGGGATTTTAATTGGTATGCAATGTGCATGGGGCATTTTGAAAAGTTCTTCATAACGCTTAAAATATTCAGGAAAATTCCTCATATTTATCCAAAAAATTTTTTTTTAAATTTCTTGTGTGATAAATATATACCATAATGTATATAGTGTGTCCTTGAATAGTATTAGAAAAGTGAAATCCTTCTATATATATAAAAATGTAACAAATTTGAAATGGGCCAAACGATTTAGAAATGGACCAATGAAAATCTACGTAGATGCCGCGAAATCGCATCAAAAACGTGAACTTGGACTTTTTAAATAGACTCGCATCTCAGAAACTACAGGTCCGAAAAGTATCGAAAAGCGCACACATGGACGCAGGAAAAAATCTACTTTCAGAAATTCAAAAAATTATTCCGATACGCACGGTAGAACCGAAAAATTCAGCTAAAAATCGATCAATAAAAAATCCTTTTATTTTATGCCCACGGTTTGCCAGATTGAGAAAGGCAGAGCTTCCAGATGCGGATGTTAAGCTATAAAATGTACTGGGAGTTTTAAAAGGGAACTCCATCTCAGAATCTAAGGGGCGTAAAAACTCGAAACTTGCACAGCCAGACGGAAAACCAATTCCCCTTTCAGATGTTCTAAAAAGTTATTCTTATATCTTAATTACAAGCTGAGATATTAATTATTATTTTACTAATTGGTTTATTTCTATTAAAAGCTTATTTTAAAAAGCGGTCACGTAATTTTTTATAGTAGCATTCTTCAGAACGGTCTAGAATATTTAAAAATACAGTATAAATGCTACTTATTCAATATACTTATTTAATATAAAAATGTCAAAAGTTTAGTTACTACTATTTTCGAATAGTAATTTCATCAAATATCTTAAATTCTTGCTTAAGACCTCCACCCCATCGAGTAATATATCTACTGATTGGTTGTACAAGATACAAGATAATTTGGAGTTCTTGCCCTAGAAAAATAATTTATACCCTACTATAGGGTATTTGAATAGTTTGGGGGTAATTTAATTTTTAGGGTTTCGTTAATCTGACGAAACCCTATTCGTCTCACTCCTTTGTCTGTCTGTCAGTCACAAAGCCCGTTCTCAGAAACTATACATGTTGGAGACTTGAAATTTTGGGTACTTATAGCTAAACACCTCACATCAAACGACAAATCATAAAATTTTGAAAAAGTCGTAATTAACCGAATTACGGGCTAATTAACTTCTAAAATAAACCAATCAACCTTTTTAACGCAGGTACAAACGGACATTTTCCAAATCATAGGACTTTCTCCTAAGGGTTGCTAGTAAAATCAGCCGATGCATGGTTACCATGGAGGAAATTAAGCCGAAAAATGAAGTGGACATTTTAAAGCGAAATCGCATATCAGAAAGTATTGGTCCGAGAAATTTATAAATGGTGTAGACAGACGCGGAAAAAAATCTACTTTCATTTGGTATAAAGTTCACATATCTGCGATGCGTTTAAGTTAAAATGTCCACTAAAAATCGATCGATATAAATTTAGTTTCTTTTATTGGAAAGACAAGGAAAAAAGATTTCATTTCGGCGGGAAAGCAGGTGTCAGACATGACGACGCTGCGGTTTTCCATAGTAGGATATTTTAATACGAAATTTTAACTTTTAAATATTAAAGTTTTTGATTAAATTTTTTGGCATCCCGATGTGAAATTTCTCGCTGATTTCATTGATACCCATTTCTAAGTCTTGATTACAAGCTGAAATATTAATTAATCGGTTTATTGCTATCAAATGCGTCGATTAAAATGGAGACACGTGCTTTTTTAACTACGAAATAATTTAAATTAGGAAATCTAGGTTTTGTAAAGGAGTTTCGTTCAGATACAGTTTTGTTAAGAATAGAGTGCGCTCCCTTGTGGTAGAATGTGGAACCAACAGAACGCGATTTTGTTAAAATTTGGAAATCTAACAAGGCGATCTGTTTTAAACTTTGAGATAGTTTATAACACATTAAAAAAAATTATAAAAAAATGGCGCGTCACATTACGGGGAGGGAGGGGGCAAGAACAAAATTGGGAAATATAACAAGCCAATATGTTTGAAACTTAAGATAGTTTATAACACATAATAAAAATTTTAAAAATGAGGGCGCGTCAGGAGTGCAGGAACGCATTTTTACCAAGTGGAATCTAAAAGTTAAATAAAAGAAAATAAGGGATCACGAAACGATCCAGAATGGAAACGCGAACCAATTGCGTCTGGGGTGGCTAGAAAATAGGGATTACTTCGTGATACCGAACGGAATCGCGAATCGATTACGCAGGGGTTGGTGAGCGTAGCGAGTAAGGGGAGGAGCCCCCCTTAATTACAAAAATAACAAAAATGAGTTTGAAGGTCCGTTGTTCCCCTTAACTGATCAGATTAGCACATTTGGCCCTTTAGGGAAAGTTTTTAACTAGTCTTTGTTTAATGGAAAAATACCAATATTTCCTTTAAAGAGTTTCATTTTAGAGCGTTAACAGCGGAAGAACTTTTTTTCCACAGTTTGTATTATTTTTCGTATCTTTGAATCATTTATGAAATGGGTTACGTGAAAAAGTTAAGAAATAGATATAATCCTGACTTTGATTTCTTTACAGAATTTTTTTTTTATCCATTGAAGAAAATAACTCGGAGATAAGTATCTTTTATCGATTTCGACATTAGAGATGGAATATAAAATATTGATCGTTTGTTCTGTTTCTATTACAACTACAATTTTTTCAGGCGAAATTTGTCAACTTGAAATAGATTTTATATCATGGTGAGCATTTTTATACGAGGTGTTTCGTAAAGTCCTCACTATCATTAGAGTTCAATAATTCATTAAATATAACAAACATGAAGGTAAAATTGGTGACATGACTATCAGGTGGATCATAAATTTCAAATGCAGTCTTTAACCCTTTATCTACTACAGTTTGATCTAGTGCAATTTTTTTCATGTAATTTTTTTTCAGTTACTGCAATCAAAATTAAGGATATAGTGGAGACCGGGGCAAGATAACTATGTTAATAATTTTTGTTGCTTATTAATTTATTTTTAAGTATAGTAAAATTAATTATACATGAACTGTTAGAGTATTTCTTTGTAGTATTAAATATATTATCATTTAATTTTTCAAATAAAAAAGATAAAGGATAATTTAATTTTTTCATAACATTAGCAAATCGTCTGGCCTTGGGACAAGATGACAACACTGAAAAAGGTTGAACATATTTTATCTTTCGAATATGTTATATGGTTTAACAAATGATAAGTGTGTTTTTACATCTTACAAAGTATCAAACTAAGCATAATGCATTGTAACGTAATGTTGAAGTTTTTAGTTGTGCAGCTAACAATAGTCACAAATAAAAATGCCATTTTCATAATTGTAGCATTCCTCATGCCACCACTCTTGGCATTTTCAGAACTGGATCCATTCTTCTGTTGGTGGATCACAATATTCCTCGTCACAAGCAGGACTTCTGAAAACATCATCCTTTGAAGTTGATGCAACTGGACTGTTTGGTTTGAGTTTAATAGACTTAGACCTACAGGAACTTAGTTTGAGATTTTTTACTCCCTTTTAAGCTTCACGAGCTTCTTTTCTCTGTTTTTTTTAAATGTTCCTGTTCTTCCTTCAGCTTTTCCCTTTGTTCCAACATTTCTTCGATGGGTGTGCTTGTAAGAATGCTTGAGCTCAGTGTTTTGCTTTTGCTTTTTTTCTCACATTGTGTTGCTTTGGGCAATGGTTTGAAATCAAAAACACTAACAGGCTTCATTGGTGCATCGGAATCAGCATTTTCCATAAGTTCTGGTTCTTCTGGAGGGTTTATACTTGGTTTTCTACTATTAGGGTCTGAGAATGACGAGCTCCTCATCTTGCCCCGGACTGTCTGTTTACAAATATTCGTTTTACTTACCATGAAGGAAGGCGATTAATTGACATTTATTCAAAGAAATAGGTAGTATTTAAACTAAGTTAGTCATAAATATTAAAGAGAAACGATATATCTTACCTGTATCTGTAGTAGAGCTTATTTACACATGCATAAAAGTTATAACGTGGCAGCGGTAAACAATCAAAGCTTCACAACTAACAGAAAAATGGCGATTTCAGCGTCTCTATAATATCGTTTAACGAACGGCCGATAGGAGAGCCAGTAGTGTCCGGTTGATGCTTCCACCAAGTGGAAAACGGAAAAATTGAGACATTCGTTACCTTGCCCCGGACTCCCCTACATAAAAAACCACTCACCCGTGAGAAATTTAATTCGTTAGAGCTAATTAATTAAAGTGGTACTTTAAAGTACCATCAGTACACTATGGCAAAAATATTCTCGTAACAGAAAACCCACATAGTATATCAAATAAAATTTATACTCCTCGAAATGCTAAATAGCAAGAAGACACTCGCAAATTAACAATAAAAATATTAAATTTGCATAGTTTCATTTTACAGATGAAAAATGAGTAAAAATTCAAATTTTAAGGTATAAAAACAATGTTTTTTAGGTTTTCATTTTGTTAGCAGTCCTTTAGTATTAGTTATGACTACTTTATTCTAGTTTAGTTTTTTTCCATATGTTATTAGTTTAGCCTTATCATTAGTTATGCGACACCTATATTCCAAGGACAACATGTTTTCTCGCATCTCCACATATGCAATATATGAATTTACATATGCCATTTCTAGCACAGCCAAAATGAGCCGGTATCACAACTTTTTCGATTTCCTATAAAAAATTATAATGAAACAGAAAAGAAATACCAGGAAAAACATTACTACACTACAATTTAATAATAACATTATAAAGCAGATAAAAACGATGGATAACTTCACAGACGAAAAGTAAATAAGAAGTTTTTCTTCAACGCCCAGTGCACTGGCGGTACTTATAAGTACCGCCGAGTAATTCAATTGCTAAATCAAACGCATACACCGCTTACTTAAAAATGGCTAAATTACTAAAAAATGACCATAATAAAAAAAAAAAAACAAAATTATGGCCGTTTTCTCCCCATTCTGGCCAGAAAATCAGAGTTCTAACTTTTTACGACTGCTCTTTTATCTTCACCTAACACTTCATTTATAGTGTCTGTTTCATAATAATAGAAGCCATCAGTCCATCAGAAGAAAATAACTTGTTTAAAGCGGAAACTCTGCCCATATAGCCCATGTGCCTCCCCAGGACATCCCCAGGAAGATTTACAATAAAACACCATCATCCCCAGGGCATCCCTGAGGATGCAGAAAATTGTCACCAGGAGGTCCTCAGGAACAGAAAATGTCCGCCTTGCAGCATCCTGGAGAGCTCCCCAGGACCTCCTTTACGGTCCTCCCCGGGAGGTTCTGGGGAAGATTTTAGGAAGTGATGCTGGAGGACTTTGGGAAACTTCAAGGTCTTTTAATATGCCACAAAAAATTTTGAAGCTATGGTTTAAAGTAATTTATGTAAAACAATTTCATTATTTTTTCAGAAATAAATGCGTTCATTTTTTAACTAATTATCAGACAGGTTCACATGTAACAGACATTACAATTATCAAGCACGCGCACGGAATTACATGAAAAACAGCTTTTGAGTACTAGCGTCTGGGTGTAGCTCCGCTCCCTATGGAGATCGTAGTGACTGGATTCAACGAAGTCCAATCGAAGCTAGATTTGGCGAAGTGTTGCTAGTTTCGCGAAGCATAAATGTTATATCGAAAACAATTTACTAGAAATTTTGAACACAGATAGAACCTGAATAGTGATGATGCTTATTATATATTCCGATTTCGGAAATTTCAACTTGTGGATTCCAAAGGGTTTCGCCTCCCCCCCCACGGAAAAATAACATTTTTGATAATGTGTCTTCTAATTGTCATAAATACTTGCATTTTGTAGGCAGGCACATTCTGAATAGAATCATACTTAAATTTGAAAAATTCTAAAAAAATATGTATACCTTTGTTTCAAAATTAAAACAGCCATAGACACTAGAAATTTTGAATGAACATATAACCTTAATAGTGATGCGAAAATACTCCAATTGAAATTTTAATGAGTGGGGTCCAAAGAATGTTTTCCCCCTCCGCTCCCCTGATAAAAAAAGTAACACTTTTGTTTATGATCCTATTAAGGTCATTATCATCCTATTATGATTATTTCTATTAAGGATTTACCTGCATACAAAATTTAAAATACCTTTGAACCTTTGATTATTCGAAGTCATACAACCAAAACTTTTTTTTTAATCAAGAAGGGGGGGGGGGGGAGGAGGCTTAGATTATCTTCTCTTAAAGTTTGCAATAAAGTAACACTTAAACAGAATTACTATTCAAAATGTACCTGCCTGCAAAATTCAGGTATCAATGTCAATCTAAAGAATAAAATTGCATTTTTGGGGGGGGGAGAGGGGTTGATATCCAAGAGCCTAAAATGCAGGCATGAAAGTGGGAAATAGGAAAAAACGACGAAAATCTTTTCGGTCCATATGATGGCGCCAAACTTTTGAAATTTAGACACATTTTAACAGTTATTTATGGGATAAAATGAAAAATAATTGTACGTTGTTATTTTTTTTTCATAGCTTAGAAAGCATTAAAAACAAATTTAAACTTTTAAATCAAAAGTGTTGCATAAATAGAAGAAAATATTCTATTCCGAAAAGAACATTATGAAACTTCCTTTTTCTTTTAAAGTCTAAAAAACTTTCACTCTGCAGAGATACTTTAATCAAATTTATTTACACGACTTTCATATGATTATAATATAAGCTTCCCTTTGATTTGATAGATCTTTTGCACAGCAATTCAGGAAAAAAAAAAAAAAAAAAACCCTCCAAGGATTTTAGTTAGACAAAATGTCTAATTCTTAAATTTTCAAGATCCCCCCCCTCCCCCACCTTATATGCTTCCAATATTTTCTTTGCATTTTTGCATCAATCCAGAAAATGACAAAAATTACTTTTAAAAAGGTGGAATTTCACCTTTAGGAGGAACACTTTCATGCCTGAAAATGGTATCATTTTTGAGAAGTGTTTACTGTACCTTAATAGAAGAAATATGCGATTTTATTTAATTTTTATTTGTAGGTATCACGGTTCACATAATATTTTGAGAAAATTTTAGGAAAGAATTTTTCTAGTGTTTAATAATGCACAAGAAATTAAAATCCTATCTTCCAACCTATAAAGATCATGCCGCATACAATTGTTTTTGCTGTTTATCTAAAAACATGCTAATTTGCCCTGTTTTGAAAAGATTACCCAATTACGGAAGATTAAATTATAGCATTTTAACTATTTTTAACACAATCAACTGATTGATAAATAAATAACGAGAGTACAATTCTAGTATAGAAATAGTAGAATGTGTAGAATTGTAGTAGTGAAAATTTGTGAGTATGAAATTATCGCTGTATTATCCGCCATCGCCGCTCAAAAAAACAACAACATCTAACGCTAACCTAAACAGACTTTTCAACGACAGCGCGAGCGAGCGCTTGTGCTTCGTCTGAAATACTGCAACCTCAAAAATAACTAGCGCCAATTCCTCAGCCAAGAGGTAGGAGAAAAATCACCATAGGGAGCGGAGCCACACCGAGACGCTAGTCAAATTTCTTACCTTCATTTTGCCTTCCGGGTTTGATCCAGGCTACTTACGAACACCAGACGCGCGCTCTATCCATTATGCTACAGGGCCGTTGAACCAAAAATGTTTCTAAGGTATTCATGTATTTTTCCCCTCTTTTGAAGCTCAAAACTAGAAAATATCCATATTTTATGTGCTTCCTATAAGCCGGAATTATCTAACTTTTATTGCAAATTTAAATGCATAGTCTTTTGTATATATTCAACATAAGTTTAAATTTATAAGTAAAAAAAAAGGCTTATCAATAATTATTTAAGATAACATAAATGTCTCAATTTTCAAATTCCTACATGAAATTACATTTTTAAATGACAATAATATTGTTTTAGCTTTACATATTTAAAATCCATTGAAATCATTCTGTACAGTAGCCTTCCTCTTAACCGATCTCCTCTTAACCGGCCTCCTCTTAACCGGAACTCCGCCTTAACCGGCCGACATTTTTTCCGAATATCAGGAAAATGCAGAAAGGAAAATTTTGTTTCTAATTTCTTTATTGTTAATTAACTCAAATTTACATAATGTAGAATAATTTCAACTTCTTATAAAGGTATGTAACAAAATTCTCAACACTTTAACTTGTATTAAATATTGTTCAGTATTTGTTTTTGTGATAATTTCTATTTAAATTCAGTTAATTTCAACTAGTATTCATTTCACGAAATATAGAACATACGTACTTATGCATCTACAAAAAATTTAGTTAATTAAATATGCAGTTACGTATTTAAATTTTTTTACTTCTCCAGTTTAACCGGTTTTTCGCTTAACCGGCTAAGCCCAGGTCCCGTTTAGGCCGGTTAAGAGGGGGGGGGGTGTATTGTACTTAGAAAATTCATTCTGTACTGTTTTTCCTACAATTAATGATGCTAATTGTTTCTGAGGATATTTTGCGACATAATTTAATTTTAGTTAATAAAAATAATATTTCCAGAGATTTAAAATGCAGAATATGAATACTTTTAAAATATGAATTCGTTTTATGATTACTAAACTATAAAATTCCAATTAAGAGAATCCTTTCAAAGCAAGTACTTTTCTCTCCTCTCTCTCTCTCTCTTTTTTTTTTTACCACAGAAAAAAGTTTATTTTACACTTAGTAAAAAGCGCACTTATTAAGTAAATTTATGAAAAAATACCCATAATTTTTGCTCTGTTTCTTTTTTATGATGGGGGGGGGGGGGGGATTAAACCTTACTTAAACCATCTTTTTGGAATTTCTACACTCATTTCTGAACGTATAGTCGCAAATCAATTATGAGGTGGGTTTACTGATAATTCTTGGAATGACACTTTTTCTTCTCCTTTCAAAGACTTTCTTTTCCAGATATTTACAGCAGGCGTGCACACACATTCTTAGCTGACAAAGGTGATTGGGGGTGGGGTGGGAGATGGATTCGCTCTTTCAGAGTCAAATGGCAATCTAGTTAAAATATTCTCCCTGACACCTAGCTAGGGATTATCTCAGAGAAAAGATACTTATATGAGTCTGTGGGATATATGCATTTTAAAACAGAAAAGAAGTTCGTGAAAAATAATCTTTTATAGCTATCCGAAACAAAAAATTTGCTAAATAGAAAATACGTTTCTTAAATGGAAGTTTTAATGCAATGTATGTAATGCAAATACCCCTGAGTTTAAAATTATGCAGAAACATTTGTTATTTAGGAAATACATATAAATATTTATCTATATTTTCTGAATTTATAATGATATTTATATTCAAATGGAGATTCAAATGGTTCTTTAAATGGAGACTTTACTGTTATTATTTAGAAAAAAAAAATAATAACATTATGTATGGTAATTTAAAAAAGATAATAGAAAAATAATTAATTAACAAGTCAAACTTATTTTTACAAAATAAATTAAAGATAAAATTAAAAAAACATGGTTAAACCTCCAGAACTGACACTTAAAATTAACAGTTCTATTTAGTTAACATTATCTCATTAACAAAACCTATATTAACTATACTAGATGATCCTTAGCCCAGGCTCGCCCCGTGATAATAACCTGAATTAAACCTTAAATTTGCATGAATTTATATATTTTAACCGATTTTATAAGAATGTATTTTTTATAACAGAAAATCTTTGCAAATAAACCTCGTATCGGGGGGTGGGGGGGGGGGGGGGATCAATATATATATATATATATATATTACTAAATGTGCCATTTTAACGTGAATTGTATTCTCTTTAAGTTGGTGTTTTATGCCGAGGTAAAAATGCCCTTCTTCATCGCGATACTTATATCTGCTTTGTAAATACGGGGTTTTTTTATAAGTATGTTAGCTAATTATCAAAAAATGAAAAATCTGAGCCTCAGGTGCATCAGGAGTCGATTTAGAGTATTTTCACAACTAATGTTCAGACTGCTACTTATACACAAACACACGGTAAGGATATCTTCTTTTCTTTGTATAATTTCTAAATATCGGGAAAAATATATGGTCCAAAATTGTCTTCCATTTAGAGGTTTTAGTGTATTAATTTAGAAACTTGTTATTTAGTTTATTAAAAAATTAAATTAATTACTTAATTAATAAAAGAGTAATAATAATAATAAAGGAAAATGCATTATGTTATTTATTGAAAATAAATAAAATAATGATAAATGTACAAAATTTGTTTTAAAAGACATAATATAATTATTATTTGAAATATGAATTTACTGAAACATTAAATAAAATTTTTAATTTAACTAAAAAAGATTAAAAGCTGTTGCAATGATTAAAAAAAAATTACAATTTAACAAGAATTACCTAATTTTCTAAAAAATATTGAATCTAATAATTAGTAATATAAAACTAACTCATTAAAAATTGATTCCGATCAAATTGAAATAACTTTATTTTAATAAAAAGAAATTGAGTATTATACTCCAGAATCACTCATGAGATGGCGCCAGCACTGAGACTTCCTCAGGATTGGCGTCCTTCGGAAGTTGCTCCGTGGGACGTTACTGGGAGCCCATTCCTGAGGAAATCGTAAAAACCTCTTCCCCAGGAAGTTCTGATCTTGTTATTTTAGCATTAGCAGGAATTTGGGATGACTAGGAGTCCCTGGGGGAGTATTGAGGAGCTTTCGTGCTATATGGGATGCTATATTTTAAAGTCAAATTATTTTCTATTTTCAACAAAAATCTATTAAATACTAAATAACTTTCTAGAGATGACCCCAGGAAGGTCTTCCTAGGTACCTCCCTGGGAATGTCATCCCTGGGAGGTTGCTCCTCGGGAATCTCTCAGGACGTTACTCCCCAGGATATCATTAAATTAGCTTCCCCAGGAGAGCCTGCATTTGTCATTTTAATTTTGGGAGGAATCTGGGATGAGTTGGAGCTCCCAAGGAAGAATTTGGGAGCTCCTATGCTATATAGGTGTTAAGCGGGGCTCAAATAATCGGGACTCTACTGTAGTTCAGTTTTAAGACTTAAGGGGGCTGGTCGCTTGACATCCGATTTCCCTTCACTAATGTAAAGTCTATGGGCATTTGATATTTAAAATATCTCCTCGGGAAATTAATATTTTTAACTTCTATTTTTTGTTTGCACTTCCTAAAAGATGTCTCTTTTTTTCTTAGTTCTCAAAATATTTCTAAAGTATAGACTTCATTTTATAGGAAGTGTTAAAATCTTACTCACAGTTCGCCCGCTTTTAATGCATAAAATATTAAATTCAGCATAGATTTTAGAAATATTTTGAGAACTAAGAAAAGAAGAGACATCCTTTAAGAAGAGTACACAGAAAAAAGATGTTAGAAATATGATTTTTTCCAAGGAGATATTTTAAATATACGAATGCAGCAAAAGTCCATAGACTAAACATTACGGACGAGAATTCCGAAGTTGAGTGACCAGCCCCCTTAAAACGCGCGATTTTATTTGATATAAAATGACGTCATCCACAGAAGAATTCCTCATTTACGATCCAGTATTAAACAACTGGTACAGTAAAGCACGCATAGGACGTCACTATCGCTGAATCAATCCCAAAAAAGAGATTTCGTCATTCAAGAAACTAGACAAAAGAAAAAAAAATTGACTATCTAAAGATTCACAGGCCTTCATTTGTTTGTAATATCAATATAGATACTTAAAATTAAATTTAGTTTATAATGGCTCCATGTTTTATCAGAAATTATTCATTTATATTTTTTCAAAATAGCACGTATTTTAATTACACTTTTTTTTTAGTTTTTATGGGAAAATGGCAGCAAAAAGATATAATTGCTATTTTTGTTTTACTTTCTACATAAATCGCTTTCTTCCGTTGCCAATATTAAGCAAATGGCTCTAAAAACTACAAAAAAATTAATGTTTCAAAAGTAAATGGAGATGCAGTTTTCAAATAAATTGCATTAAAAAGTACAATTTTTTCCCAATTCGACGGTATAAAAACCGAAAATGTGCGATGCTTAGAAGTTAAAAAAATTGCAGAAGAGTATTTAACAGCATAATGAGCCATCTGCTTTGTTTTACGGCTAGCTTATACAACGTAACGTTATTTTTTGGAGACACAAAATAAGCTGGGAGAAAGAAATAGGATACCGGGGGCTAATAAACGTTTATCTACGTATTCATCGTTTAATGGAGCTGCATTACCTACGGTTTATTCTGTTGAGCTGTGTACATGACAGACCAGATGCTATTACCAATAAGGTTATCTCAGTGATATATGACCGCCGTTTGAGGACCACGTAGCTCAATGAGCATTAGCGGAGGTTCTGGGTTCGAATCCCGGCATGGGCATTTTTTCGCTCAGTTGGAAAAATTCAGTTCGTATGATACATTTACCAATTAGTATGACTAAGTTTAAAATAATCTTGTATATGAAATTGGATTCAATTCTATGCATAACATCATATGCTTTTTGCTTTAAAAAAAAAAAAAAAAAAAAAAAAAAAAAAAAAAAAAAAAAAAAAAAAAAGGGACTAAAATACCGAAATACTATTTGACAATCGTATATTGCCAGTACTATTTTCGTATTTTAACGGAAGTTTTCCCCCTTAAATGCCAAAAAAACGGAACTTTTTCTGTAATTTACCGGGAAAAAGTTCTGTTAAAATGCGGAAATAGTACTGGCGTCTCGATTGCCAGTAGTATTTCAGCGTTTTAGTCTCTCTCTGTCTTTTTTTTTTTTTTTTTTTTTTTTTTTTTTTTTTTTTTTTTTACAGTGGTGCTCGATGATACAAAGAGAATACACACACACAGACACACAGAGATTTTGTAAAAACCTGTTTTTTCGGTATATCTGACCGTTAAAACATGTAAATCTTTCGAAAAATATTTCGATTGCAATATTTTTTTCTATTACACATAGATGAAAGTAAAAATACAGTCGAACTCGTTTAATACGAGCACGGCTAAAACGTAGACTTTGTTAAAAAGAGCAATTTGCATATTAAGAGTGGTACTTCATTCAAATTATTTAAAATTTTCAAGCTTTTTACAATTGACAAAAGCAGGATAACGGCTAATACGAGCAAAATACCTGTTCAATTTCTTTTCCTGCGAAAAGTAGGATGTAATTGGAAAAGAAATGCCTTTTTATCTAATACACCAGTAGGCGGCTGTACGGACCAATACCCCATCGAGTTGATAGCTGAGATTTTAAAATTAGACAGAACTCGATTCGCATATTCAAATGCAACTGGCCTGCCAAGTCATATTTTGGTGAAAAACACCTACAAAGTACAAACCCTATTTTAGTGGTTGATCGGAAGGTTTATCATCGTATTTTCTACCTATCAACTACTAAAATCGGGTCTGTAAGTGTTCCCCACCAAGACTATGACTTGTGTGATGTGTGTGACGATGACTTGTGTGTCTTGACTATGATATGACTTGTCAGACCAGTTGCATTTTATTTTGCGAATCGAGATTTAATTAATCCTAGAATTTCAAACGTCAACTCGATGAGATGGTAGTTTACGGATCCGCCACCCGATTTATAACACTTTTCTTTCTCAGCGATAGAAATGATACATTACAAATGTCTGTCGAAATGTAGCAATTTATCAGTTATATCAGACAGAATTTGAACTTTGCGACATTTTAACTGGCCTTTTCATGTCACTTATCGCAACTTTTAAGATGAAAAGAATATGTGAAATAGAAAACTCAATAATTTCAGTTACTATTGCAATGTTAGCCATGTTTTTCCGAAAAAAAGAGAAGTTAACCTCTTAACTGTTTTGACCGAACTCAGCTCGGGCAAGAATATTTAGCTTGCTTCGTTACTAAAATTTCTTCAACACCACTAATTTTTGCCTGTAAACTTCGGTTCATTTATTGGCAGATTTTTTTCGATTATTTAAGGCAAATATTTTAGTACTTAAAAAGTGGTGTTTTTGCCTCTGTTTTTAGTTTCTGAGGTAAAAAAAAAATTAAACAGTTAAGGGGACGAGGGACCTTAAAAATAATTTTTTTATTTTTTGTAAATTTCACCTTAAATATTACTCAAAGGTACATTATATGCATTATGGCATGCATTTATTACAAAAAAAAAATTTTTTTAAGTCATTTTTGAGAAAAAAGTGGAATTTTACGTGTTGTTTTAGAAATCTCCGAAATGCCCCATGCGCGTTCCATATCAAGGAAAATCCCCAATATTTTTTATAAAAGTTTGGTTCATATATATAAAAAAATGTGTACATCGAATTTTATATATTTGAATATAAAGGTTAAAAAAAAAATTTTTTTGAAAAAGTTTGAAAATTTTCGAAAAAATTTCAAAATTTCAGAATTTTTCATTTTTTTTCCTTTTTTGCAAATTTAACTTTAAATATTACTAAAGGGTACATTATATGCATTACGGCATGCATTTATCACAAAAAAAATTTAAAAAAAATTTATTTTTGAGAAAAAAATGGCATTTTACGTGTCGTCGTAGAAATCTTCGAAATGCCCCCTGCGCATTCCATATCAATAAAAATCACCAATATTTTTTATAAACGTTTGGTTTATATATATAATTAAAACTGTGCATCGAATTTTATATATTTGAATATAAAGGTAAAAAAAAAAAAAATTGAAAAATTTCGAAAAAATTGAAAAATTTCAAATTTTTTTAATTTTTTTCTTTTTTTTGTAAATTTTAATTTAAATATTACTCAAGGGTACATTATATGCATTGTGGCATGCATTTATCACAAAAAAAAATTTTAAAAAAAATTTATTTTTAAGAAAAAAATGGCATTTTACGCGTTGTCGTAGAAATCTTCGAAATGCCCCCTGCGCATTCCATATCAATGAAAATCCCCAATATTTTTTATAAAAGTTTGGATTATATATATAAATAATTCTGTGCATCGAATTTTATATATTTGAATATAAAGGTGTAAAAAAAAAAAATCAAAATTTTTGAAATTTTTTCGAAAAAATTTTGAAATTTTTAATTTTTTTCTTTTTTTTACCTTTATATTCAAATATATAAAATTCGATGCACAGTTTTATTTATATATATAAACCAAACTTTTATAAAAAATATTGGGGATTTTCATTGATTTGGAATGCGCATGGGGCATTTCGAAGATTTCTAAGACAACGCGTAAAACTCCATTTTTTTCTCAAAAATAATTTAAAAAAAAATTTTTTTCTTTTTGATAAATGCTTGTCATAATGCATATAATGTACCCCTGAATAATATTTAAAGTCAAAATTTCAAAAAATAAAGAATTGAATTTTAAGGTTTTTTAAGGTCCCTCGTCCCCTTAAGGGGTTAATATCTTTGCATTAGTGTGCGTCTTTTACGCCCTTAGGAATTACTAATTCGAACGTCCAACTCACGTAAAACATATCTAATTTGTCACAAAAAGCATTTTACTTGTGTATGTATTATATCAAAATTTTGTTACTCTTGTAACACAATGGTCATAAAACCTACGTAGCAAATAATACTATATCTAATATATAAAAATGAAAATTTGTCTGTCTGATGCTATTCAAATCCACAGTTTAGAAGCCAGAATTATGAAATCTTACGTACGTATTAAAACACAGCAGAGGCAACTAAAGTAATCCGGAATCGAAATAATTTATAGTTAATTTTTAATTAATAAACAAGTAATATAAAAATTTTGTTTTTAAAGTCAATTCCTACTTAGGTCATCAAAGAAAAATTTAATATAATCCCTTAAGCTAATATTAGTTTTTGTTGCATTAAAATATCTCAATTTGTTGATTTTCTATAAGCAAGTAGGTTTACAAAGGAACTCTATGGGAATTTGGCGAAATATTAGAGACTAGCTGACCCGCCCGGCGTTGCCCGGGCCTTAATAATATTCGTAAATGATTCTGAAATTTTTATCGCAGGTGCATACAGAGGGGAGTGGGAGTGGAGACTGCAAATTACCAGGGCCCGACTCTTTTTCAGTTCCAAAGTTGTGTAAATTCACAGGTTAAGTTTTTTCATTTTTATATGTCTCATGCTCTTTTTATTCCAAATTAATTGATGAATTCAATTGAAATTTAATTATATTTTCAATAATTTAATTTTTTTATTTAAAATCTTTAGATGAAAAAGCAATTACAAATACAGCATAAACTGTAATAATTGAAAAAGAAATAATAAAATTGTAAGCAAATATTACTATATAGAATGTTTTAAAAAGTACCATCCAGCAAATTTATTTTCTAATAGAGTAAAGCCTGTTTCTAATGGAATCCTGCAATAAACAAAGAAAAAAGTTACAGCTTCCCTCTCTCCCCAAAAATGTTATTAAGCTTTGTTCAATTTAAATAACCTGCATAAAACGGAATTTATCACAGGTCGTTTCCGTCTAAGCAAGTTTTATTGTATCTTACCTCTGGTGGCCCCATAATAATATTCTTAAATGAACCTGAAATTCGAATCGCAGATCCGTACAGAGGGAAGTAAACAAAATTACTTGACGTCATGACAACATTTTTAAATTTCTTGCTGCTGATTAATTCGCATTTCCAATATAGTGCTTTGCAGAAATTGCATGTTTTACTCAAAGCTCCACAGTTGTACCCCCCGGAACGTTTAAATCAATAATTTGGATTTCAGAAGCAATGCGTGCACTCTGCGGTTATTAAGCCTATTTTAGCGATCGCTTATGCTCTGTGTTTAACTTTATTCCCGATTCAATCTATTTCAATTCTCAGTTCTTAATTCGGCTTCTTCTTCACTTTCAAGTATTCACGGAGATCTTTTATGGGCATTTCAAATGATATTTTGAAGCTCTATAATTGCAGCGAAAGAGGGATACATCATGGAGCTCTTTCCTCTACGGCGAAATGTAAATAAACCCGATCGCCCTAAATCCTGCCACAGGACTTTTCACAATAACCAATGAGATGCGTTTCTCGGGCGTTGCCATTAGACAATAACAAATAATCGCGATTTCTGTGCCACGTACGTTAGCGTAATATATATATAGATATCGCAAAGTTGGCGACAAACTTGGCGGTATTTATTCGACAGAACAGGGCCCCCCCTATGGTAACCCCCCTTATATATATATGAAGATGCATTAAATGCTGTTCAATAACCAATGGCCGCCTTTTTGTCTCCCATATAAAACTAAAATTAATTAATTAAAATTTAATTAATGAATTAATATTTAAAAAATCTGTATTAACATCAATTGTCATCCAATACAAGTTTTAAAAAATTTATTTCAACTTGATAGGATGAATAATAAGAATTTTATTAGCGGTTGAAAATTTGAACAAAATATATAAATAAATATAGGGAGAGTGTGAACTAAAAAGGAATTAAAAAACCACCAATTTAACAGCAATTTCCCATCAAATTTAAACATTTTTCGTTTTTCCCATCAAATTTAAACATTTTTCTTTATAGCAGTTGCCAACAATTAGAAATCCAAAGTAAAATTCGTGCCACAACAATTACGTTTCTATTGCAAGATTTCCATGTGAAAAATGAAAATGAAATAAATAGTTTGTTGAATTTTTAAAAAAGTGAATGTTATGTTATATTGTAAATATAATGGACATTAGCAGTTGAATACATAACGTCATATGAGTTTAAAAAATCGTATTGAAACACGATAAAAACCCGATTATGGGAACATATTTTAACATTTTGAGGATCTTTGAATTTGTTTTCGCTATTTTTAAATCTATTCCATATATGAGCCGTTCAGTGTACAAATCGATTAACCCTATCAAATTAAAATGTTCAGTACAAGCAGTTAAAGTTATTGTAACTATAAAAATACTGTATCTACATAATATTTTTTCTCGGGATATTTTGATTGAACTCATTCATTTTATTTTAATCAAGGGTGGCTTTTTATCACTGTATAAATATATAGAAAATTTTCAATGTTCCTTTGTTTAAAAAAACGCCATTTAAAATGGAGTTAGTCGGATTGTCTTTTGAACGCCTCATATATATGTGTGTATGCGTGTATATTAGAATTTCCACAAAGATTTAGGTCCCTAGAGCTCATTCTGAGTGAAGAACTAAAGTAGATTTGCAGATTTTTAAAAAATAAAATACATAGAATTTTTGTACTTGAAATTTTCTTTAAACTTGAAAAAAATAATTTGAATAACAAAATACTCGGAAACAACTTTTCATCAAAAGGTTTAATCTCGGTCTCAATCCAGATCACACATTGTATTTACTAAGGAATTGGACAATCTGTCGTCCGGATTTAATGAAAAATAATATATAAACTTTTTTACCAAAAATAAAACCGACTTCAAAAACTACTGCAAAGTAAAAAGCGCACTTTTTGCTTTTATCGTGCAATCTGATTAAAATTTACATGTTCTCATTTCTTGATACAATTCAGATGTTTTCATGTATTAATTTAGTTTGCTTCTGTATTATTTAGCATTTTAAATAATGGTTGGCAATTGAGAATGGTAAATATGACTGCCGATTAGAAATTGTGAAGAAACATATTGGAGAAGATCCATTAGTGAATTTGAATGGGAATATCGCCAAATTAGTCAGTTACAGCCAAGTTGGCTTCATTTATGACAACTTATTTTGGTCACCAAATTTGGCGATATTTCACCAAATGGCGCCAAGTCTGGCGACAACTTGGCGATAACGCATATGAATACATAGCTTTATGCTTATGAATGAAAAACCGGTTACAACAATGAAAGATAATTTGCGAAAAATCCTTTATTTTATTGGTTTTTGTTGAATTACTAAAAAACTACTCAACCAATTTCGATGAAACGGAAGTGGTACCAATTCGAGAGTATCCTCTTTCAATTAAAACCAAAATCACATAAATCGGACAAAAAGTTCCGGAGCAATCGGTGAACATACATAAAAAAAAAACATACATACGCGTCGAATTGATAACCTCCTCCTTTTTTTTGAAGTCGGTAAAAAAAAGAGTGAAATGTACGCAAATTGACACGCATTCGTTGATTTGGTACAGATGTCGTATACGCACCACGTTGGAGTGATTTTTTCCTGACGTCAATTTAACGAAAACATTGTTTTCGAATCCCAGTTAAATAAATATATTTTTAAAAACAGAATAACAATAAATAAAAAAAAAAGTTTAATTAACAATAGTACGAGTTAATCGTAGAATACTCTACTTCTCCCCAACCTGGTGATAAATGCTCCAAAATGGCAATCTTGGTATTTAGTATTAACTTGGTATTAAGTGGCAACCTTGGATGTTATAAAAACGCGCCGATTTGGCGATTTTTTGAAATCGCGCCAAAGAAGTAGAGTATTCTCCGGGCGCACCATTATTTGTCAGATCATTGTATTGGTTTTATATTTGGATTTTAAACACGAATAATGGTTAGTGACTCGAATTCTTTAAATTTAAGCGAGTTCAATTATAAACTTTAACCATTATGTAGATCTCAAATTTAAAAATATTTGGAACAGATGTCATATTCGCCCCATATTGGCGCGATTTTTTTCTGTCGCCAATATCATATAGGCAACAGGTACTTAACTTGCGCCAAAGTGCTTAATGTGGTAACCCGGATTGTGTTGTTTATGCTGTTGATGTTTTCGCCAAATTGGCAACCGAAAAAAATCGCGCCAATATGGGGCGAATATGACATCTGTACCAAATATTTTTAACGAAACGCTATTTTGGAAAAGAAGAAGAATTATAGTTAATCAGTACCAGACTTGGCACAGATGTCATATTCGCCCCATATTGGCGCGATTTTTTTCTGACGCCGATTTGGCGAAAACATCAACAGCATAAACAACAACATCCGGGTTACCATATCAAGCAAAATAACGACACTTTGGCGCCGCTTAAGTATACATTGCGTATATGACATTGGCGTCAGAAAAAAATCGCGCCAATATGGGGCGAATATGACATCTGTGCCCCAGACTTCAGAAAAATGCCAAAATAGGATCATAATTATAAGCTATTAATCTAAAATATCAATGCAATTAAAAAAATTAAAATTAATACAAGAAAACAATGATATACACAACGAACTATATTGCTTTATTAAGATGATATAACTGATCTTTCTGTACAATATATTTTTATCTTACTGTTAATAGTTACAAAACCCAAACTTCTACAAATTTCTGTTGTGATATATATATAAAGAAGTTATTTATCCTTCTTTACCAGATGATACAGAATTTATTTTTTTTCGTCATCGGAAGATGAACGCTTTGCAGTTTCCTCATTTTTCTCTTTTCCTTTGTCGGCTTCTTCTTCACTTCCAGCACTATCCTTCAGTTTGTCTTTTGAGTTTGTGGCAGCCGCAGAAAGGCAAGGGAGAAAATTCTTCGTTCGGAATGGCAGCTGGCCAGAGCCGTTGTCATAGCAGCGCAGACGAAAATGTTTACATTGCGTTTTTGTGTGTTCGAATACGATGAGTGTCAGAATCGACGTTTATCAATGTTCTACGAATAAAGGTAGTAAAGTGTTTTTAAGTGAGTGATTATATTATACGACCGACCCACCACAATGGTGACCATGGACTGTTCTTATATAGAGCATCAGCCTTCCTAGATGAGTTGGAATGTTATCCGATCATCTTCATCTTTCAAAGAATACATCGTTCTACAGCGGCTCGATGGAAAGCAGATAAGTTCTTCTGAGTCATTTTCCTGATATTTTTTCTGTTATTTTATTAGAAAAATTTAACTCGCGAATTTATTTTGGTTTGATTGTACTATTTTATATATTTATTACCATAAATCATGTCTAGTGTCGATGCTGTTCAAATTCCATTATATAACAGATCAGATCCTGCGCTATGGTTTGTGATGTGCGAAAGCACATTTGCTTTAGCTACCCCCAAAGCAATATCAGAATCTGTTACAAAATATAATTATATAGTTTCGCATCTTCCACCCGATGTTGCATCAATCATTCGTGATATTTTAATGCAACCAGATGCTACTGACCCTTATGGTGTCTTAAAAAAGGAATAAATTGCGCGCTCAGGTGAATCATCCCAGCAAGAGATACGACAGCTCTTGTCTGGAGAAGAACTAGGAAATCGGAAACCTTCAGATTTATTACGTAGTATGAAACGTCGCGCGGAATCCCTAAATGTTCCAGACAATTTAATGTTAGAATTGTTTTTGCAACGATTACCAAATTCTGTTCAGACAATTTTAGCGGCTGTTTCTGAATTAACCCTTGATAAAGCAGCGGAAATTTCAGATCGTATTTCAGAAGTTACCCCTTCCCCAGCTTCTGCAATTGCCGTGTCCTGCTCGAATGAACAGGCGATAGAGGGTAAATTATTGAAAGAAATCGAAAAATTAAATAAGCGCATCGATCAGCTTGCTGTTTCACGTGGTCGGTCCCCATACCGCAGAAACTGGAGTAAACCTCGAGGGCGAAGTAATAGTGATAATCGGGATTCAAGTATCTGTTGGTATCATAGACGATTTGGAAAAAAATGTAGGGAAGAAAAATGCATAAAGCCGTGTTCTTGGGCGGGAAACGAAACCAGCAAAGAGTAGAGGCGACTTATTCTTTGCCTCAACAGTCACGCCGCCTGTTCATTAGAGACCGGACTACAAATGTTTCTTTTCTGGTCGACACCGGTTCGGACGTGTCAATCCTTCCTGCCAACAATGTACAAAAACGGAATCCACCCGTACAAACGCTTTTGGCTGCTAATTCTTCCCCTATAAATGTTTATGGTCAACAAACCCTTTCTCTAGATTTTAAGTTAAGACGAAAATTTAATTGGACTTTTCTAGTGGCAAATGTTAGTACACCAATTTTGGGAGCAGATTTTCTCCATAATTTCGAATTGGTTCCAGATCTCCGCCACAAATGTCTAAGAGATTTAAAAACAAAATTTGAAACAACAGGTCACATGAAATGTGCATTAATTCATTCAGTAAAAACAATCAATATTGATAATATATATAATGAACTTCTTAAACAATTCCCATCTATTACAAAATTACCAGATCCCAATCAGCCTGTCAAACACAACACAATGCATTTTATTTCAACAAAAGGACCTCCAGTTGTGGCAAAACCCCGCAGGTTGGCTCCGGATCGCCTGAAAATTGCTAAAACCGAATTTCAAAATATGATACAACTCGGACATTTAAGACCTTCACGTAGCAACTATGCATCACCTTTGCACATGGTTCCAAAAAAGGGAACTTTGGAATGGAGACCTGTAGGTGATTATCGTGCCTTGAATGCGCAAACCAAAAAAGACAGATACCCGATACCATGTATAGCTGATTTTACTGCTAATTTACGTGACACTAAAATTTTTAGTCGACTTGACCTCATCAAAGCATATCATCAAATACCAATCAATCCTGATGATATTCCCAAAACAGCGATATGCACACCTTTTGGATTGTTCGAAAGCACACGCATGCAATTTGGCTTATGCAATGCGTCTGCAACATTTCAGAGATTCATAGATGAGGTAATACGTGATTTACCAGGCGTCTATGCTTTCGTCGATGATATACTCATAGCCTCTAAAAATGCCGAGGAGCATTATCATCATTTAAAAGCACTATTTTCCAAATTAGCAGAATATGGTTTGTGCATAAATGTATCCAAGTGCACATTTGGTAAACCTACCATTGATTTCTTAGGATTTCGAATATCTGAACATGGTATTCAACCACTTCCAGATAAAGTTAAATGCATAATCGATTTTCCGCAGCCCACAACCTTATCTCAACTTCGAAGATTTTTGGGTATGTTTAATTTTTATAGGTCTTTCATATATCAAGCTGCACACATACTTGCGCCTTTAGTGAAATTGTTAGAAGGCCATACAAACAAAAAGAAATCTCGTTCCCGTGTTCCTAAAACAGAACCCCTTAATTGGAACGAAGATGCTGAAAAAGCTTTCGTAGCTGCCAAAAATGCAATATCTCAGGCTGCTCTTTTACGGCACCCTATTCCAGGCGCTCAGTTGAGTATATGGGTTGACGCCTCAGATGTCGCGATCGGCGGCACCCTTATGCAGTTTTATCAGGAACGTTATGAACCTTTAGCATTTTTTTCCATGAAATTAAACAAGTCAGCGGAATTGGTCAACATATGACCGGGAATTATTTTCTATTTATTCGGCAATAAAAAAATTTCGGCACATGCTAGAGGGGAGAATTTTTCAAATTTATACTGATCAAAAACCGCTAATTTATGCATTTAAGCAAAATCCCCATAAATGTTCGCCGCGGCAATCACGCCATTTAGATTACATTTCCCAATATTCCACTGACATTAGACATGTACCAGGTTCCGAAAACATTGTTGCAGATTGCCTCTCAAGAATTGAAATTGATTCTATTTCAAAATCTCCAATCTTAAATTTTGAGGAATTCGCAAAAGCTCAGGAAAATGATTCAGAGCTACAGAACCTGCATAATAGTACATTGCTCAAATTGGAATTGAAACCTTGCCTCATTTCTGATTGTAGCCTACTATGTGATACTTCAACAGGTACGCCTCGACCCTTAGTTCCTAGTTTCTTTCGTCGGCTGATATATGAACATTTGCACAACCTAGCCCATCCAGGCATAGCAGCTACCACAAAACTAATTTGTTCCAGATACGTATGGCCAAATATGAAACGAGACATCAAAAACTGGGTTCGTGGCTGTGAGAAGTGTCAAAGATCAAAAATACAGAGGCACACCTAAGCACCTCTTGGCACGTTCTCTCTTCCTGATGCACGTTTTTCCCAAATACATATAGATATCGTAGGTCCCTTGCCTCCATCTGACGGTTTCAGCTATCTTTTAACGATGATTGACCGATTTAGCAGATGGCCAGAAGCCGTACCTATATCTGATACACAAGCTAAAACAATTTGTAGTGCCATATTAAAGCATTGGATATCAAGATTTGGTTGCCCTTCGCTCATAACCACGGACCAAGGCCCACAAATGCGATCAGCAATATTTGATGAATTCACAAAAATGATGGGAACACAGAAGATCCGCACAACGGCATATCATCCGATATCGAATGGCATTATCGAAAGATTTCATCGACATTTAAAGTCATCCATCAAAGCTCACGAAACCAGTAGGTGGACTGAAATATTACCGATAGTTTTACTAGGCATTCGCACAGCAGTGAAGGAAGATATACAAGCTTCTTGCGCTGAGCTTGTCTACGGCACTACGTTGAGATTGCCCTGTGATATGCTGGATGAATACAAGATCCGACCTTTCAACGATAACTTCGTCACGCAACTACGAAACACCATGCGGCAGTTAAGTCCAGTTGCTACATCATCTCACTGCCAAGAGAAGTTCTATATACACCCTTCCTTGACATCTTGTTCACACATCTTTCTAAGAGTGGATCATGTACAACCTCCATTGTGTCAACCATATACTGGTCCTCACAAAGTCCTAAGTAGAACTGGGAAAACTATAACAATCGAGCTTAATGGTCGTAAGTCTACGGTATCAATAGATCGAGTGAAGCCAGCTCATTTGATTTCTACTTCAGACTTGTCCACGAAAACTGTTCCAGAGAACTCTAAATTAAAACTCTCTCTTAAAGCGGACAGTAACCCTGACCAAACAAAAACTGTCACACGTTCGGGCAGACATGTCCATTTTCCTAAAAAACTGGCATCTTATATTACTTACTGAAATTGTTGATAAATTGTTCATTTTGCATACTACACATTATGCCTATATTTTGTTATATATTGCAATTTTATTTCATGTAAATATCCTTGTAATTTTTCTCCACAAGCGTGGATTCTGACACAGATAGTCAAAAAAAAAAAAAATAGTATACACTTGTATATCGTTTCTTCGGTACCCTACGTCACTGGGGGGATACTCTGTGGCAGCCGCAGAAAGGCAAGGGAGAAAATTCTTCGTTCGGAATGGCAGCTGGCCAGAGCCGTTGTCATAGCAGCGCAGACGAAAATGTTTACATTGCGTTTTTGTGTGTTCGAATACGATGAGTGTCAGAATCGACGTTTATCAATGTTCTACGAATAAAGGTAGTAAAGTGTTTTTAAGTGAGTGATTATATTATACGACCGACCCACCACAAGTTAGTTACCTTTGACACAATAGCTTGACCGGCTTGCTGTGCATATTCTTTAGCATCCTTCAATTTATATTTTCCACCAGACAATGTCAAAATTCCTTTATCAACAGCACCATTTAGCCAAGTTTTGACGCTTACCATATCTGGCGCTTTATCCAGCTTAGAAGTCAATTACTCTTTAATATCTTCGAAAGATGCACCTGCAGATCCGCCGATTTCCTTCAGAGCTGACATAATTGATTTTCCGACATCTGACTCTTTCAAGGATGTAAGCGACATTTTTAAAGATTTCTTTTGATGGTTCGCGTAACTCAGGGATGTCCTTTAAAAAAACTGCAATAAGGAATAAAAACTTTGATAAAAACTCAAAGATAGTTTTACGAAAAATTTAGCTCTCGATTCTCAGTATCTTAAGAACAGAAATAAAACGGTTATTCGGGAAAATTCTGATTTATCATCGCGCGTGATAAGTCGCATGAAACGTAAAAACAAAATTAATGGATATTAAATTATAAAATTCATTGATTGAATATTGAAAAAATTCATGGAGTTTTTGAAAACGTTAGTGTGAGTGGCGGCAACAAAAATGGCTACGTAACAAATTTCAAGATGATATAAGACGATTTCAGTCGTGACGTCAGCCATGACATTTTGGTTGGAAATTGACTCCAAACAAACAGTTGCTATGTTGTATTTTCCATTTTGTTGGTACGTTATAGCTATATATTATATCTACATTACAAATCTAAGTGTTTTAATACTTAATATGCAGCGGGAACATTTTCAACGATTTTTATTAAAGAAATGACGCATAGCAACCGTTTGTTTAGAGTCAGTTCCAAACCAAAACATCATGATTGATGTCACACTAAAAGCGTCTATTATGATGCAGGATAAGATTAATAAAAGTAAATGTAAGAATGCCTGGCCTAATCGGGTATATCTTGGTACTATATGAGCAGCAGCGGGCTCCAATTCGCAATTTTTGTGGCACTAAGATACCACCGAGTTTCGAAATGAAATTAGTGTGAAATTAAACCTGAAACAAAGTAGGGTACTACTTAGTTATTTCGTTGACCAAAAATCTATCGTCAAACTACAAGATTAAATGCCAATAATGGTTGATCGTAAATGTCACATTCACTCGACTTTAAGCAAGCTACACGTGTTTACGTCATCAAGGGATTTTTATTTCGACGTTTTATTTATATTTTTAATAATGTTATACTAATTTATTTGTTCTTTCGTTCATTAAAATAAAAATTATGTCATTTGCATAATTTGGCGAAATTGGTCTACGGGATAACTAAGAAGTTATAATATATAAAGTTCTGCTTAGTAGGACCCTTAGGAAATTAAAATGTTTGACTGAAAATAACGTCATTTAGTAATACGGACAGTAGCGTAACATGAAGTAAAATGGCTATTTTTAGAGTCTCGAACCGAAAGGAAGAATACGGTTCATTGAAACTCCAGAAACAAATTATTTTACCTTCCATTACCCTACAACGTGATCGACTTTAAAAAATAATTAATTATGTTGGAACATATTATTAAGAGTACATTAAACAATAACTGGTCTGCCTCCGCATACGTCATCAGAAAGAATGGGGCGCTAATATTTGGCACCATCTCATCATTGAGTTTCGGAATAAAATTGTAACATGTTATTAATATCAAATAGTACAATTCAAATATTTGAGTCTCCCTTGTGATTATCTTGGTATAGTACAGCAGAAGGGAGCGCCAGTTCGTCCTTATGGCGGTGCTATTACGTCACCCAGTTTCTGAATGAAATTTTAACATGTTTTAAATCTCAACTAGTACAATAAATATATTTCAGTATTCCTCTTAATATCTTGATGCTATACGATAACTCAATGTCGTGATAGTACAGCCAAAATGAAGAATTGAAAGAAAATAAGTTAAAACTGGTGTGAATGACTAAGAACAAACAATCTTCTTGAAACACCATCAAAAATTTGTAAATGCGCTAGGCCTTTCGAACGATCTGAGTCTTTCTTCGTCAGGCGCAAAAAAGACGTCCTTCTACTATGAAAGCAGAGGCAAGACTGAAATGAGAGACAAGGGAAAGGAAACAAGCTGAAGAAACAGCCAATAGGAAGTTAGAGAACAACAGCCAATAGGAAAGTAAAAGACAACAGCCTATCACAGAAGAGAATAATCAAAACAAAAGAACACAAAGTAGGAGGGGCAAAAAATGGGAGGGGGGAAAATACATATAATCCAATATGGGAACACATGAAATTAAAAATGAATAAATAAATGAATAATATATATTTAAAAAACAAAAAAAACAGACTAATAATAATACAAAAATAAATTAAATGGTAGTACTGAAAAGGTTTTTCCAAGCTGCAGAGAGCATTGTGGAATCAGATTTATCATTAACAATAACATCACGATTAAGATAAATAGCTAAATTTTCAAGAAAGTCCAATTCAGAGATACTATTGGCATTAGAGATAATTTTAGCATTTTGAAAATTAAAACTATGGCCGGAATCCCAAGAGTGCTTGGCAATAGAAGATTTAGAAAATTCTTGATTGATTACATAACGCGAGTGTTCTTTTAAGCGGATATTATTCATTTATTTATTCATTTTTAATTTCATGTGTTCCCATATTGGATTATATGTATTTTCCCCCCTCCCATTTTTTGCCCCTCCTACTTTGTGTTCTTTTGTTTTGATCTGTGATAGGCTGTGATAGGCTGTTCTCTTCTGTGATAGGCTGTTGTCTTTTACTTTCCTATTGGCTGTTGTTCTCTAACTTCCTATTGGCTGTTTCTTCAGCTTGTTTCCTTTCCCTTGTCTCTCATTTCAGTCTTGCCTCTGCTTTCATAGTAGAAGGACGTCTTTTTTGCGCCTGACGAAGAAAGACTCAGATCTTTCGAAAGGCCTAGCGCATTTACAAATTTTTGATGGTGTTTCAAGAAGATTGTTTGTTCTTAGTCATTCACACCAGTTTTAACTTATTTTCTTTGATTGTGCTTCTTCTGGCATTTCAACATTTTATACTTTTCCACCCGTTCCCTTTTGTATGTAAGTACTTTTTTTGCATTGTTTTAGCTCTTTATTTATCTTATTGATTAATTTATTTTCTTATTTATTTTTATGTCTTTTCATAGTTTAATATTCTATGTCTGTATGTTGTTTATTCTTTATTTATCTTATTGATTAATTTATTATGTCTTATTTATAGTTTAGTATTCTATATTTGTATTTTTTTTCATTGATTAATTTATTTGCTAATTTATTTTTTATGTCTTATTTATAGTTTAGTATTCTACATTTGTACTTTGTTTATTTTTAGATTGCTATTATGTTTACTGCTCAATTTAACAGATTTACTAAACTCAGACGTAAGCGTGTGAAATTTCTTAACCACTTAAATTTTCTTCAAAATTGCAAGAAAAATAATGTTATTCCCAATTTTATTCAACTTAAATGTTCTGTTAGTAGCTCTGTTAGAGTTTCAAAAGCTATGGTTCGTTCACATTTTATTATTTTAAGAGCCTGTATTCAAGATGTTCGGCATACTCTCTCCAAAATTGAAGAAGAGCTTTATGACCTTCATTTGTTCCTCAGTAAAAATCTTGACAATTTCTGTGATATTGAAAATAAAGGTTGGTCTTCTCTACTTACTTTCAAAACTGCTCATCAAAATAAGCTTGATAAAAAGTTTTCTTCGTTGTGCAATAAGCAAAATAAGTCTCAATTTTCATATAAGAACCTATCAAATGAGAACTGCATCGTTAATCTCTCCTCTCACATGTTAACTCCTGAGCAAAAAAGCATTTTAGATCTTGGTTTAAATTTTTCTCAGTCTTGCAAACCTTCTCTCACTAAATTGATTGCTCCTATTGAGTCTTCCTTTAAACATAGTAAAGTCACTCCTTTTCAAAAAGAAACTCTTCGTCACATCCTTGCTGATACTATTTCTTCTAATAATTCAAAATTTAAACCTAATCTTTCTCGTTCTCAAAATATCGCTCTGAATGAGCTTAAGTCCAATGATAATCTTATTATTACTAAAGCTGATAAAGGGGGTCAAATTGTTCTTATGGATAAAAAAGATTATTCTGATAAAGTCTATGCTCTCTTATCTGAAGGTCCTTATGTTGAAGTTAAAAAAGATCCTACTAATTCGCATCTTTCCACTCTCAAAAAAGCTGTTAAGAATTCTGTTATTTTAAATGACAATACTAAATATAGTGTTATTCCTTCTTCAGCCATTTGTGCTCGTTTTTATGCTTTGCCTAAAGTTCATAAAACCAATGTCCCCTTAAGACCTATCGTCTCTAATATTGGTACTGTTACTTATCCTCTTGCCAAATTTTTAACATCCATTTTTTCTCCGTTATGCATTTCTAATACTCATACGATAAAAAATTCTTATGATTTTGTTAGTAAATTAAAAAATATTAACCCATCCAATTGTTCTATGCTTTCTCTTGATGTCAAATCTTTATTTACGAATGTTCCAATTGAAGGTGCTCTTTCTTGCTTGGAAAAAAGGTTACGTGAATTTCATTTCTCTGATATTGAAGTCCAAGATTTTGTTAATTTAACCAAAATTTGCATCACTCAAACTACTTTTGAATTTGATAATAAATTTTTCAAACAATCAGATGGCTTAAGTATGGGTAATCCTTTATCTCCAATTCTTTGTGATATTTATATGCATTATTTTGAGGAAAAATTATTAAATCTGGTTAATTTTAAATGTTGGATGCGTTATGTCGACGATACTTTTGTTTTAGTTGATAATCCTTTTGATATATCTACCATTCTTCATACTGTTAATTCTATCGACCCACATATTCAGTTTACTTTTGAATTAGAAAATTGTAATAAACTTCCTTTCCTTGATGTTTTAGTTACCAAATGCGATTCTTCTTTCAAAACTTGTGTTTATAGAAAACCTTTTTCTGTTTCTAACCCACCTCATGCTCTCTCAAATCATCCTGTCAACCAAAAAATCGGTGTTTTTTACACGTATGTAAATCGTGCTCTCAAAATTTGTTCCGATTCTGTATCCCTTAAGGAAGAGCTTAATTACTTAAAAACCGTTGCTGTCAAAAGAGGTTTTAATCCTTCTGTTATCAATAATGCTGTGAAGAAATTCAATAGACCATCTAATAGTTCTACTCTTTCCAAATCTGTCAAAAGCAAACCTGATAATTTGGTTGTCCTCCCCTTTTATCCTCCTTTATGTTTCAAGTTAGCTAAAGTTTTACGGCGTTTCAATTTTAACATTATCTTTAAACCTGTCAATAAATTCAAATTCCCCTCCACTAAATCTCCTGTTCCTGATCTTCGTAAATGGGGAATTTATAAAGTTCCTTGTAATGGTTGTGATTTATCTTATATTGGTCAAACTAAAAGGAATCTCGAAATCCGCTTAAAAGAACACTCGCGTTATGTAATCAATCAAGAATTTTCTAAATCTTCTATTGCCAAGCACTCTTGGGATTCCGGCCATAGTTTTAATTTTCAAAATGCTAAAATTATCTCTAATGCCAATAGTATCTCTGAATTGGACTTTCTTGAAAATTTAGCTATTTATCTTAATCGTGATGTTATTGTTAATGATAAATCTGATTCCACAATGCTCTCTGCAGCTTGGAAAAACCTTTTCAGTACTACCATTTAATTTATTTTTGTATTATTATTAGTCTGTTTTTTTTGTTTTTTAAATATATATTATTCATTTATTTATTCATTTTTAATTTCATGTGTTCCCATATTGGATTATATGTATTTTCCCCCCTCCCATTTTTTGCCCCTCCTACTTTGTGTTCTTTTGTTTTGATTATTCTCTTCTGTGATAGGCTGTTGTCTTTTACTTTCCTATTGGCTGTTGTTCTCTAACTTCCTATTGGCTGTTTCTTCAGCTTGTTTCCTTTCCCTTGTCTCTCATTTCAGTCTTGCCTCTGCTTTCATAGTAGAAGGACGTCTTTTTTGCGCCTGACGAAGAAAGACTCAGATCTTTCGAAAGGCCTAGCGCATTTACAAATTTTTGATGGTGTTTCAAGAAGATTGTTTGTTCTGAAGAATTGAAGTCCGCATTCTACTCATATAAAACCAAGATATAAACAGGCAGACTAAATATTCGTATTTTCCATTCAAGGTCTACAATATGTTCAAATATAATTTCGAAACTGGATAACGTATTAGTTCCGCCAAAATAAAGAATAAGCGCCTTGTTATTCTATATTTTGACTAAAGAATAGAAACGGCTATATCAGTCAAAATTTAAAAAATACAAACACCTCGAAAAATAAAATAAACGTTAATGTAAACGGCGTAGTACAACATTTTGATAAAACTTTGTACTACACCGTTTCTGGACAAGATAAAACCATTGGGCTGGGTCGCATGCCCAAGAAAATTCTATTCTACAGTTTTGGATTATGAGAAGACCATTGAGCTAAGTCACATGTTCGAGAAAATTCGATTAGTGGGTCATTTTTGGGTCACAGTGGGTCAAGCTAAGTTATCTAGATAACGCCTGTAACGATTTTGACGAACTTTTGCACCCTACTGTTTTCGGACACGAAAAGACCATTGGGATGGCTCTCGTGTTCGAGAAAATTCGATTAGTGGGTCATTTTGGGTCATAATGGGTCAGGGTAAAGCTAATTGTATCTAGAGAACGGCTCAGTTGATTTTGACTAAATTTTGTATCTAACCATTTTCGGGCACGAAAAAAACCATTGGAATGGGTAACGTGTTCAAGAAAATTCGATTACTGGGTCATTTTTGGGTCACCGTGGGTCCAGCTAAGTTTATCTAGATAACGGCACTACGATTTGACGAAATTCTGCAATCTATGGTTTTCGGGCACGAAAAGACCATTGGGATGGGTCACGTGTTCGAGAAAATTCGATTAGTGGATCATTATGGGTCAGGGTCAAGCTAATTAAATCTTAAAAAAACGGCTCAAGATATTTTCACAATTTTTTTTTAATATACGGCTACTTCTGGTCATGAGAGGACCATTGGGCTAAGTCACATGTTCGAGAAAATTCAATTAGTGGGTCATTTTGGGTCAGAATGGGCCAGGGTCAAGCTAATTGAATCTAAAAAAATGCTCAAAACATTTTGACCAAATTATATATTAGGTATACCGTTTCTGGGCATGAGAAGAGAATTGGGCTAAGTCGCATGTTCGAGAAAATTCGATTAGTGGGTCATTTTGGGTCACAATATGTCAGGGTCCAGCTAATTGTATCCAAAAAAACGGCTTAAACGATTTCGACTAAATTTTGTATTCTATCGTTTTCGGACTCGAGAAGACCATTGAGCTAGGTCACATGTTCAAGAAAATTCGATTAGTGGGTCGTTTTGGATCACACTGGATCAGGGTCAAGCTAATTGTATTTAAAAAGCGCTTCAAAACATTTTGACATAATTTTGTATAATACCGTTTACGGGCATGATAATAGCATTGTGCAGGGTCGCATGTTCAAGAAAATTCAATCAATGGGTCATTTTGGGTCCTAATGGATCAGGATCAAGCTAACTATATCTAAAAAACCGCTCAAAGGATTTTGACAAAACTTTGTACTATACCGTTTCTGGACAAGATAAAACCATTGGGCTGGGTCGCATGCTCAAGAAAATTCTATTAGTGGGTCATTTTGGTGATAATGGGTCGGGGTCAAGCTATCGGCTTCTCAAAAAGGTTCAAACAATTTTGGCAATTTTTTTTTTGTTATACCGTTTCACACTACAAAAAGACCATTGAAATAACTCACATCTGTCGATGAATTTCGGTTAGTGGTTTTTTGAATCAACGTGGATCAACCTTATTTTACCTAGAAAACGACTAACGATTTTCACTAAATTTTGTGTTCCATCGTTTTCAGGCTCGAGAAGAGCATTGTGATAGGTCGGATGTTAGAAAAAACTCGATTAGTGGGTTATTTTGGGTCACTATGTCTCAGGGTCAAGCTAATTGTATCTAAAACAGCAAGAATGATTCAGTGGGAAAAATATATCGAGATAAACAGAAAGCTAATTTTGACCGAGCTTAGCTCGGTCATTCCTGCTAGTTTTAATAATTTGGAAAACTGAGTTTTTTAGAAATAGTATTTTGTTAACTGTAGGTTAAAATGATGTTTGTTTGAGAGTTAGACTAACCAATATAAGATGCATTTTTTTAATGTAACTAATTTTGTAGCTTTATTATAAATCTGTGAAATACTAGTTACTTCTTAAACATTTTCTTTCGTCGAAATTAGACGGAAGTTCATGTTAACTCATGTTCCTCGTTCATGTTAACAGCAGAAATCGGGTTTTCAAATGCGTTATGCTTTTTCCAAACTTTTCATATACACATGATCCATGATTCATTTAGACATGACCTTAGTAAACTGTGGAGTTTTGTTATAATATTCTGAATGTTATGAAAAGTGTTTAATAATCTATGCTTTACACTTGATTTTAGGTAGATTTCATAATAAATACAATCTTCTGCAGTCGTTGCCATGGTGCGACTTTTGAAAAGTTTCTTCATAACTTTTCACTATATGACCCCAGGTACCCAAAGTCACACACACACATATATATATATATATATATATATATATATATATATATATATATATATATATATACCGGGTGTCCCAAAAAGGACTGACTGATTTTAAAATTCAATAACTTCCAAACGGTGACAGATATTAAAAAAATTCTTGCAGGAGGGTTATGCATAAAGTCAAAAGTTTTATTACGGTGATTTTCGATTTTAGTTCGAATTACAAACAATAGATGGCGCTGCGATCAATAGAGGCTAAATTCAGGCTCGATTTTTGGTACTTCGTGGCCCGGATAATACACTTCCATCTCCTTTTTCTGCATGGAACAACAGAAAGGACCAAAAATCGAGCCTGTATTTAGCGATTATTGCTTACAGCGCCATCTATTGTTCGTAATTCGAACTAAAATCGAAAATCACTGTAATAAAACTTTTGACTTTATGCATAACCCTCCTGCAAGAATTTTTTTAATATCTGTCATCGTTTGGAAGTTATTGAATTTTAAAATCAGTCAGTCCTTTTTGGGACACCCGGTATATATAACAAATCGTCATCGATTTCCAATAATTGAAACTGAATTTATAATTTACCAAATATTCATAACACAGACATTTTATAGAATAAAGAAGGAACATGTAACTAGTAATACAGAATTTTATTAAATGCAACTAATTCACTAGCATATTGCTGGCAATAAATCTATATGAAACATATGAAAAAAAAAAAAAAACTCAATTTTTAATAAAGTCTGATTAAAGACAATAGATAATAAATCCAGCTAAATAATGTTGAACCAGAAAAAGCCGTAACATAAACATACAAAAGATAAAATGGATGAATGAAGCCGGAAGCTTATAAGGTATTTCACTTGATGACGGGTACATAAAATACATTTATAAGCAAATATATATATGTGTAGATGTACTAAATATTGTCCGCACGACTAAAGTCGCAATTATGCACGGGTAGTCTTTAAATTCGCCAAACACATTGAGAAGGCTAATATCGCGGCCGGGATTGCAAATGAGCAAAATCGGCCCAAGGGAGTAGAAATGGGGGGGGGGGGGTAAAAATTTTGAATACCGCCTTAACATGATTCTGAGAAAACCAGCTTTTACAGAAAAATGACAGGAAAATTTAAACATTTTTAGTGATAGCAGTTGAAAACAATTAAAAAACACAATCAAATTCCGACCACAACAATTATATTGCTATTACAAGATTTACACGTGAAAAATGAAAATGAAATAAATAGTTTCACTAAATTAAAAAAAAAGAATATTATGTCATAGCTTTTATATAGCAAGATTTACACGTGTAAAATGAAAATGAAATAAATAGTTTGACGAATTAAAAGAAAATGAATTTACCTCATATTGGAAATACAATGGATGTCAGCAGGTGAATATGTAACGTCATGTGAGTTTGAAAAAAGTATTGAAACATGACAAACGCCCGACTATGAAAATTTTGGCATATTTTAACAATTTGAGGTTCTAATCTTGAATACCGCCTTAACATGATTCTGATAAAACACGCTTTGACAGAAAAATGAAATTAAAAACTCGTCAAAAACGGCCAGATAAAATTGTTAAATTGTGTTTATCTCTAATCTTGATTTAGTTTTTGTTGGTGAAATGAGTACTTAACTTCTAAATCTACCTCCACCTGTTGGCCGAGCCGGCAAGAATTTTTTTCATTCTTGTTAAAGATTGTTTTTATATTCACGTGTAATACGAGTGATGGTTAATAGGAGGAATTTTATAATTCCTTTGCTTCTCGTACACTATTAAATTTTGCAGCAAACTGTGCAGTTCGACCGTTTTTAAAGATGACTGTTACTTAGCCATACTGCGATGCGTATCAGATTATATTATTGACCGAAATATGGTCAGAATAGATATCAATTTACTGTGATAGTATACCGTTTTCAATAAAAACGGTCGAACTGCTCAATTTGCTGCACATTTTTAAGTGTTCTCTAGAGTTTAATACAAATGTTTAACAGTGTGCTCTTCAGTTTACTGCAAATTTTTAACAGTGGACTAACAGAGTACGACTGTAGTACAAATTTACGTCAATATAGGGAGCAGAATTGTCTCAAACTAAAAGACTGTTTAAAGTTGAATGTGAAATTGCAGCAAAGGTCTGTTAGTTTATTACTTGTTATACTATACAGTGTTACATATTTGCAGCAAACTGTGCAGTCATTCAACCGTTTTTATAGAAAATGGTTACATAACCATAATTTAAGTTTTTTCTGACTATAATGTGGCCAATAATAAGGTCAGATGCGCTTAATGATATGGCAAAGTAGCCGTTATAGTTAAAAACGGTCGAATGACTGGAGAGTTAGCTGCAGCTTTTAGGTAGATTTCGTAAGAAATACTATCTATTACATTGTCCCCTATGTTGGAATGTCTGAAAAATTTTAACTTTATATATATATATATATATATATATATATATATATATATATATATATATATATATATATATATATAAAGTATAGATATATTGTTTTTGTGTTGTAAGTTCTATACAAGTTATGTTTATAGTTGTTTAAAATGTTTATTTTTATTTTGTATTTTCGGCCTGATTTCGTTGTCTCCCGTGTTGCAATTTGTAGATTTGGAGTGAACATTTTGGTGGAAATGGCGCTGTACGGTTATTGATATTGTATTGTTTGATATAAAGCGTTTGTTTGTAGGTAATGGGTGTGAAGTTTCATGGTTAAAAACAAATTTTTTTTCACGAATTTAAAAACAATATGAAAATGAAAAATATTAATGAAAATGGTACCGGCAAGATATGGTTTTATAAAAAAGACCGTAGTGCCCGGTCGGCTCCCAATTGTATGGTAGGGGGTGGATCGTTAGACTGCGACCATGACTTAGGCTATAATGTTGGTTATAGTGGCGAAGAGTGTAATGATGATTGTTGTTGCTACGGGGAGACACGAAGTAAGGTTAGTGTTTATATAAATAAAAAAACAAATAAAAATTTTAAGATAAGTGAAAAATATATTAAAAAATGTATGTTGAATTGTTCTTTGAAAAATGATAGTGCCAATTACACTGACTATGGAAGTTTGAGATATAAAACTAGGATTTTCTATAACAGTAACGTGGCCCAAAATTTAAAAAATGGTGGTAGAGGTGAGAAGAACATAGTCAAATATAAAACTAAATGTTTTTATAACAAAAAACTAAAGGGTGAAGATGGTCTGGGCGAACTGAATTTAAAAACTTGTACAGTTAAACGTTGTAAAGTGTGTGTATGTGCCGGTGGTATAGCAGAGGTTAATGATAATGGAGAGTAAAATTCTGCAAGGTTTATAATTGTGTCTACAGACTGAGAGTTTGTAGAGTTTGTAACATGTCGTACATAGGACAAACTTCAACTCCTTTGAATATAAGAATTAACAACCATAAGACAGACATAAGAAAACAAAAAAGTGGTAAGGAGGAACAAGAAATTGAGATTACACATTTTGATAGGCATGGAATTGATAATATTGAGATTTCTATTTTGAAAATTGTTCCTAATAAAACTGAAAGATTAATCAGTGAAAGAAATATGATGGTAAAGTATGGTACGGTATACCCATATGGAATGAATGTGTAAAGTTCGATCAAAGTAATGTAATAAGGAATTTTAGAGAAAAATTATTGGATGTCTCAATCTATGAAAGGACAAAACATATAATGGATTATGACAGGGATAAAAATCATAGGACAAACGTTGAATTAAAGAAATTAAAATGTTGCAAGGATGTCGAAAAAGTTATCGAAAATTACAACTCAAACGATAACGAATAAGTAATTAAAAACATTATATTTAATGTCAAAAAGAAAATGATACCAGAACTTTTGAGGAATTTGCATAAAAAAACGGGTAACAACAATATTGACATGGCTCTAGATCTATTGAGATTTATAATAAGAAAACAAAATTTAGATAGTTATGTAAAGAGCATGTATAAAAAAGATGCCGAAAATAACAAAATATACTGTGTTTTGGAGAACATGGGGTCACATCTAAAAGGGGTTAACATTAATAAAGTTTTAAATAAGTATAATAGACTGCTGCCGGATAAAAATATGGAGATTTTTAAGGCTTTTAAATATGATAAACCGATGGGCAGACTCATATACAATTATAACGACTATGCAAAGGATTTGAAAAAAAGTATCGATAATTGTGTTTGCTATTGTCACGAAGTAAAATTCAACGAATATATAAATCCAACATACGGACACGTATTAACGGGTAGTTTGGATATTGTACATAATAAGAAATTGAGTGAAATCATGAGATACGGGACGAGATACAGGATTAAGAGAGTATTAACAAGAAATATGGCAAAAAAACGCTTGAATATGAATTTGGATATTTTCATTCAAAAATTAGTTTATAAATACAATTTGCCTGCTAGCGTTTTCGAGGAATGGAAGCATCGTATTTTAAAAGATTTGTGTAGAAATTTTGAGAGTAACTCTGAGGGGGTTTCGGTAAAATATTATAAGGATTTGAAAGAATCTATAACAGAATTGCAGAATAAATTTATAATTACGTATATAGATAAAGCTAACACAAATTACGCAATTATTTGTAAAACATTATATGGTAAATTACTCAGGGAGGCTTATGGTAATGAAATAAACTATGAAATTGTCAAATCAAGTAAAACAAGTTATTAGTAATAGAGTAAAAGCATATTATAAAAAAATTAAAATAAAGCAAAATAGTACTAGTTTTTCATATTTGGTAATTGTTCCAAAGTTTCATAAAGATCCGGTTGTTTTTAGAGCTATTACATGTGGTTTCGGTTCATATTTGGAAAATTGTAATAAAAAATTGTTGAAATTATTAAAAGAGATTTTTGATGAAGTATTGAAAGATAAACCGGCTTGTATAATAAAAAACAGCTTTGAGTTAATTAAACATTTAAATCTAATGAAAAACATTTCAAGTTTAACAGCGTATGATTTTGAAGATTTGTATAATAGTATAGATTTGGACAATCTTAAAATAAAAATTATGGAGTTTTTCAGTAAATATAATTCCTCAACTATCGGACAGGAATTGTTTACTAATTTGTTTAACTTTGTAGTGTGTGAGAACTACTTATATGACGGGAAAATTGTTTACAAACAAGTTAGAGGTATTCCAATGGGGGGAAGTTGTAGTTCGATTTTAGCCGATATCTACTTATATATGTACGAGGAACAAATTGATATAAATGAGGATATGAGGTGCTTTCGTTACATTGATGACGTTTTAATAGTCAGATGCAATGATGTGAAAAAAGAAAAATTTGATTGCTATCCTAAAGGTTTAAATTTGAAATTGGAGTCAAAAAGTAAAAACATGGTCAATTATTTAGACATTAATATCGAGATAAAAACAGATATATATATGATAAACGAAAAAGCTTTAACTTTGAAACTATAAAAATCTTAAATTTTGGATCAAATGTGCATATCTCAATATATAGAAATATTTTTATTAACGGGTTAAACCGTATAGATAGATTGACATCAAATACTGGGGAAAAATTGAAGAACTTTACAAATGGTATATTCTGGCATTGCACCATGGCTTTCCTGAGAGATTTTTGAAGAGTCTGCTGCGAAATTTCGTAAAGTGTAAGACTTATCGCAGAGATTTAGAGGTAATGTGGATGCGAAGAGAGGAGTAACTGTGGCTTTCACTGTTCAGGGTTTGCGTGCACGATTGTTTGAGGTTTCACGTTCAGTTGTTGGTTTTCGATGGGTCTAGGCAGCTCATTCGATTTGTTAGTTTTTTCTTTTTAGTCTTGACAGGTTGTTGGGGGAGCGTTGTGCACATAAAAACTGGTTTTAACCCCGCAGTTGCATGTCGCAAGTGCATGCCGCCTGTCTCCATGGATTCAGTTTCTTCTGGTTTTAGTTTGAATGTTTTTAAAGTTTGCCGTTTTTAAAGTATGTTGTTTTTGAAGTTAGTTGTTTTTAGTTATTTTATTGTTGTCATTTGGTTTAGTTTATTTATTGTTGGATCAGTTCCGTAGTTTCGAATTTTTGGTTTGGTTTTTGGATATATATATATATATATATATATATACACTATGGCCAATGATGATTGGTCAATTGCAATTTTAGACGTTTTGTGAAATATCTAGAAAAATACATGAAGAATTATCCTGAAACTCCAGGTGTGTAAACAGAATAGTTGGAAACAAGGCAGCAAAAAGATGAGGAGCTGTATCCAAATATCTGTTGATTAGTTCCAAAATAGCGTACACAATATTGCACATACTACTATATTTGGATACAACCCGTCATCTTTTTGCTTCCTTTTGGGAACAATGGATTTCGAGCTTATTATATCGACGATAATTTTCAAAATTTTCAAGCTATGTTTTTGAGACTTTCACAAAAATTGCTCTATACACTTAGCTAATACATTATGCACATTATACTTTATTGCATTCGCGCATGCGCAGTGAAACATTTTTTAGTTAACCTACTCATTTTTCATCCAATTTTTATTTTTTTTTTAAATTCTGATTGCAGGATATTGTGTACAATGTTGTTTGACATACTTTCTGAAAGGACATTTTTTAATATTAAGAACTCTGCAAATTATAAGCAAAACACTTGGCAAAATTTGGGACGGTTTTTATAAAAACCTTAATTTCTCTACTAATATACATGCTATCCTCATAAAAATGAACACGGTTTATTACAATAAGCCTCTTAATCATGTTCTACAGATTGAATGCTTTTGCTACATTAGTTTTTACAGGGTTATCCAAAAGATGATCGTTCTTTTTCAATTTGTTGACGGCCCCCTATGGGGTTTCGGGAAAAAAAAATCTTCGCGGAAATGTGTGACATATATTCCGTTTACACACCTGGAGTTTCAGGATAATTCCTCATGCATTTTTCTAGATATTTAACAAAACGTCTAAAGTCGCAAGTGACCAATCATCATTGGTCATACAGTGTATATTCATTTTTGTGAGGACGTGAGTTCCAAAACCCGCCTTATCCAGGAAATAAAAGTCTGAAATATCGCGAAAAACTTCCAACTGCGTCCATCTTTTTTTTTTTTTTTTTTTTTTTTTTTTTTTTTCTTTTCTTTTACAATGACAGAAATACAGGATAAAAATATAATTTTTTTGCAGATTATAGTGTTTTTCGGTGCAGATTTACAAGTAGAATAGATTAATGGGGAAAACACTTTTTTTTTCGTTTTTTTGATAAGGCGAGTTTTGAAACCCACGTCCTCGTATATATATATCACTTTGTTATGGGCTCGATAACTTCCATAATTCTGCATAAATCAGTTCCAAACTGATAATAATACGGATACATAAAATTAAAGGGCAGAAAATTTCGACCCAGTTCGTTAATGGACAAAATCGGACCAAGAGAGTGGAAATAGACAGAAAAAACCCCATAACTTATTAATTGTAATACATAAAAAATCAGTTTAAAATTATTATTACTTCTAGAAAAAGAGACAAAAATTTATGTTTAACAGATTTTTTGATATCATTAAAAATGGGCTCAAGGGGCGAAAAAAATAGGGTTTTAAGAGGGAAAAAAATCGTAACTACCTCAATTCCTAAGATTTGAAATCCACCAAAATTTATTATAAATATTCTTAATAATATCTACAACTTTTATACTGACAAGTTTTTGTTATGATCAACTCTTACAGCAAAAAATATAAACAAGAAAAAAAAGGAGGGATGGGATTGGAGAAGAAAAAAAATCATAACTTCGTCAATTCACAAGATATCAAATCCGCTTAGATTTATTATAAACATTCTTAATATTATCTACAACTTTTATATTGACAAGTTTTTGATAGGGCCAAAGATTTCAGGGAAAAAAAGGTGTTCAAGAAAAAAAAATATCGTATTAACATGATTTTTATAAAGAACTCTTACAGAACTCTTACAGAAAAATGAAATTAAAAACTCGTCAAAAGCAGCCAGATACAATAATTAAACTGGGATTATCTCTATTCATGATTTAGTTTTTGTGAAATTAGTAATTAACTTCGAAATCTTCCTGTGCCTGTAGGTCGACCCGGCAGCGATTTTTTTAATCCCTTCGGGACGAGCGTCTTTACGGAATTTTTAATCTTTTATCGCCGATATTTCAAAACAGAAATTTTTACCTAATTGAATCGGGTGAATGCTCGGATGAAATAAGGCAAAATTTACAATAAAAATGTACTGGTGAGAATAATCAAGGATTCTGCACACCTTACGCGGTACGTATACCGGTCGCTTGTCCCCAAGGGATTAACAGTGTGTGGCTTTTGAAATAGGAAAAATGTTGAAATTTTGAAGTTAATTTAAGCATTCTTTGAGTTTCAGACTGTGCAACACCATGCAGTGAAAAAATGTGCATTTTTTTCAAAAGCAGTGCATACAATAATTATGACATACCGTATAAACATGGCACTTATTTCATCTTTATAAATTTTATAGTTAATGCATTATTGAGTATTAAAATAAGAGAGCCATTTGTAAAGTACCGCTCTGTTCAGTGTCAGATTTTTTATAAATAAAATTAAATTTAAACATAACATATTTCTATCATTTCATGTATATTTATTATGAACTAATTGTATAATTTTGTCAAAAATGTGTCTGTTAAAGTTTATTATATTTTCCTTGAAAAATTATATTGTTACAATAAAATAACCTGAGTATACTTTAATAATTCTATCGGAAGAATCAACATTTCCTTTAACGGTATTTTACAGCAGAAAATATTTTTCCACTTTTTTTTATCATTGTTATTTTGTGGTTCTTGATTTTTCTTTTTTTTTTATGTAATTTCTAAATAAAAGTTTAAAAGGTTTGTAAAGAAGTATATATGTTGATATTGATTTCTTTACAGAAACTTTTCTAACCTATAAAAGAAAATAACTTGGAAGTAAATACCCTTTATCAATTTCGACTTCAGGGATGGATACGAAATATTGATGATATATTTTGTTTTTATTTTGGTGGCATTCCTTGAGACAAAAAAGCACATTTAAAATTATTTTATATAATGGTGAACTGTTTTATATTTAAAAGTCTAAAAATCTATTTTATAAATCCCAAATATAGATTAAAATTCAAATATTCCAAAAATTCAATTCTCATGTCTAATTTCGAATAACTCATAAAAAAAGAGATAATCGAAATAAAACCTATTCCGATAAGGGAAAAAATATCAAAATCAGACAAAAACAGGCTTTTTTATTTACAAAACAATATTAGGGACTGAGCATATACAATGTTATCACTTTTGGGGGGAGGGGGTCTGGCACTTGATAACGTAAGATATCTCAGAAGGAGGGGCTTTGCTTTTTGATATCAGTTTCATTTTTGATCCAATCAAACTTTTCTTTTTTTAGTAACATTTTCTTTACATCCAAATAGTCTGTTACCTTTATTTTTTTTTAATATATTTTTATGAAAATACAAAGCTATTATTTAAACGTTAAATGTTTTAAAATCGTTTCATTCCAAAATGTGGAATACCCAAACGTTTGGCATTCCTTTTCTTCTGCCTACACTATATGGCCAAAGGTGACCGGCCACTTGCGATTTTAGACATTTTCTTAAATATCTAGAAAAATACATGAGGAATTATCCTGAAAATACAGGTGTGTAAGCAGAATAGTAGAGATCATATATTTTCGTGGCGATTTTTTCCCGAAATCTCATAAGGAACCGTCAACAAATTGAAAAAGGACGAATATCTTTTGGATAACCCTGTAAAAACTAATGTAGCAAAAGCGTTCAAATTGTAGATTATGATTAAGTGCCTTACTCTAATAAACTGTGTTCATTTTTATGAGAATAGCATGTATATCCGTAGAAAAATTAAAGTTTTTATAATAAGAGTCCCAAATTTTGCCAAGTTTTTTGCGTATAATTTGTAGAGTTCTTAATATAAAAGAAAAAGTTCTTTTTAGAAAATATGACAAACAACATTGTACACAATACCCTGCAATCAGAATAAAAAAAAAATAATAATTGTATGAAAAATGAGCAGGTTTACTAAATAATGATTCCCTGCGCATGTATGTAATCATGCGCCCGAATGTAATAAAAATATAATTTGCATAATGTGTCAGCTAATGTATAGAGCAACTTTTGTGAAAGTCTCAAAAACATTGTTTGAAAAGTCTGAACATTATCGTTTATAGAATAAGCTCAAAATCCGTTATTCCCAAAAGGAAGCAAAAATATGAGGAGCTGTATCCAAATAGTGTAGTACGTGCAATATTGTGTATTCTATATTAGCACTAATCAATGAATATATGGATACAACCCCTCATCTTTTTGGTTCATTTTAGGAACAACGGATTTTGAGCTTATTCTAATCAACGGTAATTTTCAGAATTTTCAAGCTATGTTTTCGAGACTTTTACAAAAGTTACACTATACATTTAGCTAACACATTATGCACATTATATTTTGATTGCATTCGGGTATGCGCAGTGAAACATTATTTAGTAAACCTGCTCATTTTTCATACAATTTTTACTATATTTTACTTCTGATTGCAGGGTATTGTGCACAATGTTGTTTGTCATATTTTCTGAAAAGAACTTTTTTTTATATATTAAGAACTCTACAAATTGTAAGGAAAAAACTTGGCGAAATTTGGGACTGTTTTTATAAAAACCTTAATTTCTCAAGGAGTATACATGCTATCCTCATAAAAATGATCACAAATTATTACAATAACTCACTTAATCATAATCTACAGTTTGAACGCTTTTGCTATATTTGTTTTGACAGGGTTATCCAAAAGATATGCGTTCTTTTTCAATTTGTTGACGATCCCCTATGGGGTTTCGTGAAAAAAATCTTCACGGAAATATACGACCTATACTGATACTGTTTACACACCTGAAGATTCAGGTTAGTTCCTTATGAATTTTTCTAGATATTTAAAAAAAAAATTAAATCGCAAGTGGCCGGTCACCTTTTGCCATATAGTGTATAATTCGCGATTTTAAAAATCAGGAGCATAATATGTAGGAACTGATACATACGTTTAACAGTAAAGAAAGACAAAGAATGTTGACTACTGGTTTGTTGATAAGTTCTACTTTTAACCTCCCCTGAACAGGGAGCAAGTGCGAAAAGACAATATTACTATTGAATGCATTATGTAACAATAAGCTATTATTAAATACTTTCAAATACTAAAGAACTCTTTTAGATGTTATTTAATAGAAATTTATTTCCGTTGGACCACTTTTTCCTGGTTCCACTCACATTTCCATTATTAAAAAAAAATAATACATGATTTTTCAACGTCGAAATGGAGTTTTAAACAATTAACATGAAGCAATGAAGCAAAGTTTATAGTTTTAAAGAGGAATTTTTTTTTAAATATTTTTAAAGTTTTGGAACAAAGTAGCCCCTGCTAGGGGCTTCTGTGGTCCATTCACTTAGCTTCATATAAAATGAATACATTTCATATGTAAATGAATACATTTTTATAGAAAACCCTTGCAATAGCATTTGCTAATAAATAAACACTGCAAACCCAATAAACAAATGGATTTTTTTTACATTTAAACACAATTAACCAATCGTTAATATTAAAAAAACGAGAAACAGTTTTCGTCATGTTATCTATCCTCAGCAACTGGAACAAAAATAATTACTGTAACAAGAACAAAAGAACTTCTTGAAATACCATCAAAAACTTTTAATTGCGCTAATGCTTTCATAGTAGAAGCACGTCTTTTTTGCGCCTGACGAAGAAAGACTCAGAGCTTTCGAAAGGCCTAGCGCAATTAAAAGTTTTTTATGGTGTTTTAAGAAGTTCTTTTGTTCTTATTCATTCACACCAGTTTCAACTTAATTTCTTTCAATTAATGTAACATTTTGCAACAGTAACATTTGAAAAAAAGTTACTTAAAACATGTTTTAAGAGATTTGGTTATATAAAAGGCATTTCTAAGTAATTGGGGCTATTTTCGGACCAAAACAGGCCTGGCACAAAGTAGCCCCGAAATACTAGTTTTCATGTTAGCTTTATGAAAACGTAAACATTTTCTGCCAAAATAAAAAGTTAAAGGAAAAATTATGATCCCACACAGGTTACAGGTTACTAAAGGTAATATTTTGACACTTACTTTATTTGTAGCTCTTATCAAGATTGTTTTACAACAGAAAGTTTGGAGAGTTAAAATCTACACACTAAACAGTTGTTTACAAACACATTCAGTGTTGCCATTAAAAACAAGTGGGTAAGTGTGATCATAGATCGCACAAAGTGTTTCGTTTAATATTCCTTTCAAAACGTCCAGTACATTTATCGCCATGGAACACCTTCTAAATTTTGGCAAACCCTTCTTAAACTATCGTAAAGCTTCAAACAGATTCGCCTTGTTATAATTCCTAATTTTGTTCGTGTCCCCCCTCCGAAATACTGCGATATATCACATGACGGGTATCAGCCAAATTTAGAAAAGTGCCGCTCTTGGGGGGGGGGGCGAAGTGGGGTAATGGTCACTATGATTTTTGACGCGACCTGATGTTTAAAATTTTTGTTATGCTAATTTTTGTGTATGTATTATGTAAATTTTTGTTATGTTTTATAAGCTATATTAAACAGATCGTCCAGCTATATGTCCTAATTTTGTTTGCGCCCCTCCATCACCCCCCTCGAAATGCAACACGCCATTCTTCTTTATACTTTTTTATCATGTGTTATAAAGTATCTTAAAGTTTAAAACAGATCGCATTGTTATATTTCCTACTTTACATGAAATCGCGGTCTGTTAGTTCCACTTCCCATCACCAGGGAGCGCACTCTATTCTTAACAAAAACGTATCTGAACGGAACTCCTTTACACAACCTATCAGTAGATATGTTACTCGAGGGGATGGCGGTCTTCAGCAAGAATTTAAGATGTTTGTTGAAATTACTATTCGGAAATAGTGGTAATTTAAATTTTGACATATTTATATTTAATAAGTAGCATGTATCTGAGGACTCCGTCAAAAAAACGCACCTGAAACGGTATAAAACAAAAAGGTAAAAAAAAAGAAATATTTTGTCCCTCCCCCTCTCCCCACCTGCCCGAAATTTCCCGAGCCATTTTTTTATAAACATTTTCTTATGTGTTATAAACTATCTTAAAGTTTCAAACAGATCGTCTTGTTAGATTTCCTATTTTAAATGAAATCACGGTCTGTTAGTTCAACATTCCACCACGAGGGAGCGCACTCTATTCTTAACAAAACTGTATCTGAACGTAACTCTGTTAAACAACCTATCAGGAGATATGCTAGTCGAGGGGGTGGCGGTCTTAACCAAGAATTTAAGATATTTGCTTAAATTACAATTCGAAAATAGTGGTATATGAACACTTATAAAATTTTTGATGTTGAATAAGTTATAGTTTTCTCATCACGCCATCAAAAAACCGCACGCAAAACAGTAAAAAACGCCCTGTTTTACTGCCTAATTTTGCTCGCGTCCCTTCCCCTCCCACCCCCCTCCAACCGGAATGTGACGCTCCATTTTTTTTTATAATCTTTTACAATTTGTTATAAATTATCTTAAAGTTTCAAACAGATCGCTTTGTTGGAATTCCTACTTTAAATGTAATCGCGGTCTGCTAGTCCCACATTCCACCACCATGGAGCGCACTCTATTCTTAACAAAAGTGTATCTGAACGAAACTCCTTTACAAAACCTATCGGTAGATACATGGGTCGGGGGGGGGGCGGTCTTAGCCAAGAAAATATTATATTTGCTGAAATTACTATTCGAAAATAGAGGTATCAATACTTCTGACATTTGTATCTGGTATAAGTAACATTTATGCTGTATTTTGAAAAATCGGACACCGTCCAGAAGAATACTGCAGTGAAACATCACGTGACTGCCTTTTAAAATAAGTATATAATAGAAATAAATCAATTAGTGAAATTAGCGCCCCTCCTTCCGTACCCGAAATTTCACGCTCCATTTTTTAAAAACTTTTTCTTATGTGTTATAAACTATCTTAAAATTTCAAACAGATCGCCTTGTTATATTTCCTAATTTTAACAAAATCGCGTTATGTTAGTTCCATATTCCACCACCAGGGAGCGCACTCTATTCTTAACAAAAGCATATCTCAACGAAACTCCTTCACGCAATCTTTCCGTAGATACATGGGTCAGGATGGTGGCGGTCTTAACCAAGAATTTAAAACATTTTCTGCGGTAACAAACACTAAGATTTTAAAATAAATTTAGCTCCCACCCCCCTCCTCAAAATATCACACTCCATTCTTTTATACACTTTTTCTTATGTGTTATAAACTATCTTAAAGTTTCAAACAGATCGAGAGGTGGTCTTAACCAATAATTTGACATATTTCCTGAAATTACTATTCGAAAATAGTGGTATGAATTCTTGTAAACTTTCTGATCATGAATGAGTTATACTTATCTCATGGCGCTGTTCAAAATCCCCACGCAAACTGTTAGATTTCCTAATTTAAATTATTTCGTAGTTAAAAAAGCACGTGTCTCCATTTTAATCGACGCATTTGATAGCAATAAACCGATTAATTAATATTTCAGCTTGTAATTAAGATAGGACTTAGAAATGGGTATCAATGAAATCAGCGAGAAATTTCACATCGGGATGACAAAAAATTTAATCAAAAACTTTAATATTTAAAAAGTTAAAATTTCGTATTAAAATATCCTACTATGGAAAACCGCAGCGTCGTCATGTCTGACACCTGCTTTCCCGCCGAAATGAAATCTTTTTTCCTTGTCTTTCCAATAAAAGAAATTAAATTTTTATCGATCGATTTTTAGTAGATATTTTAACTTAAACACATCGCAGATATGTGAACTTTATACCAAATGAAAGTAGATTTTTTTCCGCGTCTGTCTATACCATTTACAAATTTCACGGACCAATACTTTCTGATATGCGATTTCGCTTTAAAATGTCCACTTCATTTTTCGGCTTAATTTCCTCCATAGTAACCATGCATCGGCTGATTTTACTGGCAACCCTTAGGAGAAACTCCTATGATTTGGAAAATGTCCGTTTGTACCTGCGTTAAAAAGGTTGATTGGTTTATTTTAGAAGTTAATTAGCCCGTAATTCGGTTAATTACCAACTTTTTCAAAATTTTATGATTTGTCGTTTGATGTGAGGTGTTTAGCTATAAGTACCCAAAATTTCAAGTCTCCAACATGTATAGTTTCTGAGAACGGGCTTTGTGACGGACAGACGGACGGACAGACAGACAGACAAAGGAGTGAGACGAATAGGGTTTCGTCAGATTAACGAAACCCTAAAAATTAAATTACCCCCAAACTATTCAAATACCCTATAGTAGGGTATAAATTATTTTTCTAGGGCAAAAACTCCAAATTATCTTGTATTGTTTGTTCAATACAAAGAATAAAATCTTTTTTTATGGCCTGGACCAAAGTAACCCCGCAAGGACCAAAGGCCCGATCGACGGTATTGATATTTTATTGACTTCTTGAACCCGTAAGTATGCGACTAATAAATGTATAATCAAATGTGTATATCACGGCAAGCGTATATAAAAAAAAAAAAAAAAAAAGAAGAAGAAGAAGAATCTAAAAATATAAAAAAAATATTTAGACATTCATAACGATATCACCACGACGGGGGGCGGGGGGGGGGGAGAGAGGTAGACGAATGATAACGTATGATATCGTAAGGGGGGAGGGGTTTCAAAAATAGCAACATTTTGATAAAATTATTAAGATGAGCGAAGCGAATCCTCTACTAGGCTACACAAATTACATTTTGTCGTACACTTTAGAAAATAACTATTCAGTATTTTGACTTGAAATTAAACACAAAAATAAATTATGATCTGCAGATTTGCACCATATTATTTTTTTTTACAGAATAACCTTAAGAAATCTATTATTTTATGTAATTTATTTTACATGTATTTCCATTAAAAAATTTTTACATGTATTTCCATTTGCAAATAAAAAATGAAACACGTATATTTTCAGAAGAAAAAATAAACCATGGAGTTAGTCATTATAGATAGAATCATGATTAATTAAATAGTTTCACGATTTCTTTTATGAAATTTATAAAATACCTTTTTTATGAAAATTATAGCATATTTTTAATGAATTAAAATTTGTGAAAATTCAATTATTTACATTCAATTATAAAAGATTTTTCAGTGTTAAGAATTCCAATACACAATTTATTCTTATTATGTGAAATCATTTACGCAGACTATACTTACGCATTTTAAAAGAATTATATTATGATTTTTTTTAAGTGGCAACAAAAGAATTGTAAACAAATAAAATTAATTGGGAAATTCGTTATATCATAAATAAAAAAATTCGAGGAAATTCTTAGTTATTTGACTGAATTTACATTTCTAAAATTAAAATGCGCCAAAACATAAAATAACGTTTTTTCTCAATAAAGATGCAAAAATAGTATAAAAAAATATTGTTACTTTCACATATTTATCTTATTAAATAATGCTTCGCGAATCCAAACAAAGCATGGCTTTTGCTAGTATATATATAGCCCCTTATTCTAGTTTAATTGTACCAAAATGGTGCAATTTTTAAAATCGTCTGCTCTTATGTTAGAATTTCCTCAAGTGTTGTAATCTTTTATGGCGAAAAATACGTTTTCAACAATTTGTTTTATTTTACATGTTTTTAAAATCATTTATAAATAAAACTTACATGAAAGGTTAGAAAGTAAATATAAATGCTGATATTAATATCTTTACAACAAAATAAATCAATAATAAGATTAATGTATATAATTGTGAAAATATTTATGTAAAAGTCTAACAATCTATCGCAATAAATTCCAAAAATAGGTTACATTTCCAATAAATAACACTAGCCTGCAAAATTTGGGTTGTGTCACGTTTTTTAACTTTTGATAATTGATTCTTGTATAATTTGTAGCGCTGAATCCGAAAATGACCTTCATTTTTTTTTCTTTTTACAATGACGTAAAGATTTTTTGCAAATCGTAAATTTCAAGGTTAAAAAGTAAATAAAAATTGACTGCACTTTCTTTCACCTATAGTTTTTTTTTTTTTTTTTTTAAATCTTACTATATAATGAAACCCATGAGCCACCGCTGCATGGAGAATCAAACGACTCTATAAGTATTTGGTCTTATCGGCCGAATTTTTTTCTCCAACGCAAAGATTAAATAAAACTTTATTGAACAAACACAAACATAAAAAAAGCAATTTAACAAATTACAACGACCATTTGGAAATGGATTTTTTCGAAGAATAAAATTTAAGACATAAAAAATCGCGCGTAGTTGATCATACAATACGTACGCCATGAATTAAACACTAACATTCCTGGGCCCATCATGAACAAATTTTAAAAGAAATTTCAGTTTTACAATTTTCGATACTGTAAATTTTTAAACTTCTATGGAGCTGGTCATACATTACCTACGCCCTGAATTAAACATTAATAGTGTTATTACACGTAAAAATTGCAAGCGACAAAAATCGCCTGCGATTCGTACGTTTATCCACCTGAAACTTACGTATTATCCAAGCATTTCATTGGCTGTTCGGGAAAAGGCTTTTCCATCGTCAGATTTCCAAGAAATCTGACGGCCAATTATTTTAAATGAAATTTCATTCTTAAACTTCTAAACATCCCACAATATTACTTTTTACACCGTCGTATTGAGAAAAAAGTGTACTTTTAAATGCAATTTGTTTGAAAGCTATATCTCAATTTGTTTCTGAGTTATTAATTTTTTTTTGTAGTTTTTATTACTTTTTTGTCATAGTAGCAACAGAAGTATCCATCTTCGTTGAAAGTAAAGGAAAATACAGGTTACTGTTTAGGACAATCAGAAAACGAATAAAATGCTGATTAAACCAATAAAAAGCTTCAGATATGCTTTTGATTTCCTACCCTGACGAGGACAATAACCATTTTTCCAAATGGTTAAAAAATAGCGAAAATTTTATACTATAAAATAGGTGGGATTGTTGTGTTTTCTAATTTTAGATATTTCATTTTTATGTGTTTTTCATTGCTGAATCCGAAAATGGGATTCATTTTTAACCATCCCGTAAGGATTTTCCGCAAATCGTAAATTTCAAAGATAAAAGTTTCAAAGTTCAAAGTGAACACCTTCCCCTCACCCCTCATTGGACCCCTGACCTCTTTAACTGTAATAATCCCCAGTATAAGCCAAGGATTTGAATAAATTATTGAATTAAATAAAACTAGCAAAAGCCATGCTTTGTTTAGATTCGCGAAGCATTATTTAATAAGATAAATGTTTGAAAGTAACAATTTTTTTTTATATTATTTTGGCATTTTTATTCAGCAAAAATGTTATTTTATATTATTTGTGCATCTTTATTTAGCAAAAATGTTATTTTATATTATTTTTGCATCTTTATTTAGCAAAAATGTTATTTTATGTTTTGGCGCATTTTAATTTTAGAAATGTAAATTCAGCCAAAAAACTAAGAATTTCCTCGGAGTTTGTTATTTACGATATAACGAATTTAACACTTAATTTTATTTGTTTACAATTCTTTTGTTGCCAAAAGCTTTACAAAAAAAAAAAAAAAATCATAATTCTTTTAAAATATGTAAGCATCGTCTGCGTAAATGATTTCACATAATAAGAATAAATTGTGTATTTGAATTTTTAATACTGAAAAATACTTTTATAATTGAATGTAAATAATTGAATTTTCACAAATTTTAATTCAATAAAAATATGCTATAATTTTCATAAATAAGGTATTTTAAAATTTTCATAAAATAAATCGTGAAAATATTTAATTAATTATGATTCTCTATAATTATAAACTCCATAATTTATTTTTTCTTCTGAAAACATACGAGATTCATTTTTTATTTGCAAAAATGCGTCCATAATGGAAAAACATGCAAAATAAATTAATTATAATAATAATATTTTTAAGGTTATTCTGTAAAAAATAATAATAATAATAATAATAATAATAATAATAATGTGCAAATCTACAGATCATAATTTATTTTTATGTTTAATTTCTAGTCAAAATACTGAATAGTTTTGTTGTAAAGTGTACGACAATATGTGATTTGTGTATTGTGTAGCCTAGTAGAGGATTCCCTTCCCTCATCCTAATTAAATTAAACAAATAAACGTTTTGCATCTATTTGTAGCATCAGACTTTCACTATTTTTTTTTTTTTTAACTTTTTAACTTTGAAATTTACGATTTGTGAAAGTTTCTCACCTCATGGTTAAAAATGAAGGTAATTTTCAGATTCAGCGCTAAAAACTACATAAAAGTCAATTATCAAAATTTAAAAAACACGAACATCTCCTCTATTTTTTCGTATCATTTTTGTACTTTTTACCTTTGAAATTTATGATTAGAGAAAAATCCTGACGTGATGGTTAAAAATGAAGGTTATTTTCGGATTCAGCGCTACAAAATACGTAAAAAACAATCATTAAAAGTTAAAAAACACAACCATCGCAGACTTGTGTAATCGATTAAATCTAGTTTTCAATAAAACATATTAAAAAGGAGCTCTAAGCGAAGTAAATCGTATTTCGATTTTTTTTTTTTAATTCAACCCAAAACATGCCTTTTTTCAACTCCTACTATTAGTCCACACTCTCCCTATATTTATTTATATATTTATTTATCTTGTTCAAATTTTCAATCGTTAATAAAATACTCATTATTCAGCCTACCAAGTTGAAATAATTTTTTTTAACTTGTACTGGATGACAATTGATGTTAAAACAGTTTTTTCAAATATTAATTAATTAATTAAATTTTAATTAATTAATTTCAGTTTTGCATGGGAAACAAAATGGCGGCCATTGGTTATTGAAGGTCAATGAAAGTATTTTGGGGGACCCTGTTCTGTCGCCAAATACCGCCAAATTTGTCGCCAACTTGGCGATTTATAGCCAAATTTGGCGGCCAAAAGTGACGCCAACTTGGCAATATCTCTAATATTTCGCCAAATTCCCATAGAGCCCATAGATATGTAAACCTACTTGCTTATAGAAAATCAACAAATTGAGATATTTTAATGCAACAAAAACTAATATTAGCTTAAGGGATTATATTAAATTTTTCTTTGATGACCTAAGTAGGAATTGACTTTAAAAACAAAATTTTTATATTACTTGTTTATTTATAAAATAATGTTCTTTTAGTGTTATTGTATCAAAATGGCGTGATTTTTAAAATCGTCTAATTTTATGTTAGGATTTCCCCTTAAAAGAGTGCCGTTTTATATCTTTTACAGCTAAATCTATTCTTGCACAATTTCTTTTATTTTACATTCTTTGTATCATTTATGGTAAAAAGTCATGCCAAAAGGTCAGGAAATAAATATAAATGCTGACATCGATTTCTTGACAGAAAGATTTTTAACCCATTGAAGAAAATAACTTGAAAGTAAATATATTTTATCGATTTATACTTTAAGAACGGATGGAAAATATGTTTCGTTTGTTCTGTTTCTATTATGATTATGTTTACAATTTCTTGAGACAAAATAAATCAATATAAGACTTGTTTTATGTAATATTGACCATTTTTATAGAAAAGTATAGAAATCTATTATTAATAAATTCCAAATTTGGGTTATGTTTCCAATAACCCATTAAATCCCATTTCCAATATCCGGTATTAAAAGAGAGTTTTAATCCAAACAAATTGTAATTAATTCTACTATATAACACAGAAAAAACAACGAAATAAGAATTTTTGTATTTATAAAATAATGATCTTTTAGTTTGATTTTATCAAAATAACTTGATTTTTAAAATAGTTTAATTTTATGTTAGGATTTCCTCTAAAGAAATTATATCTTTATATCTTATTTATATCTTTTACAGCTGAAACTATTTTTCCACAATTTGTTTTTTTTTACATTCTTTGAATCATCTACGGAAAAAAGTTATGCCAAAAAGCCAGAAAATAAATATAAATGCTGACATTGATTTCTTTACAGAAAGATTTTTAACTCGTTGAAGCAAATAACGTGAAAGTAAATATATTTTATCGATTTGTACTTTAAGAACGGACGGAAAATATGTTTCGTTTGTTCTGTTTCTATTATGATTATGTTCACCATTTCTTAAGACAAAATAAATCAATATAAGAATGATTTTATATAATATGTATTGAACATTTTTATAGAAAATCCTAGAAATCTACTATTAAAAAACTCGAAATGTCGGTTAAATTTCCAATAACCCGTTAAATCCAATTTCCAATAACTGGTATTAAAAGGAGAGATTTAATCCAAACAAATCGTAATTAGTTCCGCTATAAAACACAGTAAAAACAACAAAAGCAGACTTTTTTTGTAAAATAATGTCCTTTTAGTTTAATTGTACCAAAATGGCGCGATTATTAAAATTGTCTGATTTTATTTTAGAACTAGCTGACATGCACGACGTTGCCCACGCCCGTGATAATAACCATGAGCCACAAATTTGTATAATGTTATATCTTTAATTCCATTTTCGTTCGAGTTTCTCTCTTTTCTAAAATAATAATAATAATAATAATAATAATAATAATAATAATAATAATAATAAGGCTGTCATCTCCGCCACCGTCAATGATTTTGTTTTTTGTGATCAGGGGAGGGGGGGGGGGTGTTCTTCGCTAATTAAGACAATTACTGCATATGAAAAAATGAAAATTTGTAATATTATAGAGAAATGTTTGATAAACACACTGAAGCAGACCATTTAGAAATCGAAGTATTCTTTTAAGACATATTTAATTATAAAATTGATCAAAATCGTTTCGTTAAAAACGCTTTATAGGAGCAAAATCCATACATAGGAATTTAAACTTTTTTTCTAAGGTTATACACACTTTAAATTAAAATGTCTGAAATTCAGGCACTTAAGTGTCTGAAACGAAGTGTTTGATTTTCAGACATTTTAAAATGTCTTAATTTTTTCAGACACTTTTTGCGTCTGAATCGCATCCATTTTTGTAAGCATCATACGTAGCCATGTTTCACCACGTTGAATCCTGGAAAAATATTTGGCTATGGTCGTACCCCTTCTACCCCCATACAGCCTGATTTCTTTGGTGCTCCCAATTTTGGTATGAAATTTTCGTTAAGCTGATAATTTAAATCTTTTAGGACATTGTACTAATTATAATCAATATTTTTAACTTCAGGAGTAGAACAAGATTAAAAACAAAAAATATTTATCTAAATATTAGATTTTTTTTTTTTTGGGGGGGGGTTAAAAATCTTATTTTACTTTAAAAGTTCAAAATATTGATTATAATCAGCACAATTTTGAAAAAGATTTAAAATATAAGCTTTACAAATATTGCACATCAAATTTGGAGGCGCTACAATCGTAGGGGAACGGGACCAGTGGCGTAGCTACATATTCAGCGCCCTGGAGCAAGCAAAGTTTGTGCGCCCTCTTGTCTCTCAAAAAAGTTCTGCGTAATTTTGTTTGGAAGTTACATATGTACATATATATATATATATATATATATATGTATGTATGTAACTAGCTGGTTATAATAACGTAAACAAAAATCAAGTTTGTATGATTTTATATATTCATAAGTAATTCAAATAAACATGGTTTTAGGGGTCGCCCACTGCCTTCGGCAGCGTCTAGTGTGTTCCCGACAAACCTCTTTCAGAACGAAACTGTGGCCTGGGTCCCCGCTACTAAAGGCAGTGTATGCCAGGAGTATTCCGTACGCGACGGAAACAATCGAAAATTGAATGAATAAACCCCGTAGTAATCGAGCCCATAGAACCCGAGATAAGAATGCGAGTCATGGCAGTGGAACTATAATCTTTAAAACAATCGTAATCTAAGTTGAATGGACCAATTTCCGTTGAAATAGAGCCCATAACAGCTGAGAAAAGAATGCGCCGTTAATGTTCGAAAATGGTGGTAACAGAAGTCTAAGATTAACTTTCACAATGCAGAAAGTAGCTGAATAGTAAGCTAATCTTAATTATCCATTTACCGTTGAAATCGGACATATTGAACCCGAGAAAAGAATGCACCATTAATGTTCGAAAATGTTAGTAAATGAAGTCTAAGACAAATTTTCATAATACAGACTGAATCGTAAAATAGCTGAATCGTAATCTAGGTTGAATTAACCAATTCCCGTTGAAATCGGCCCCCTAGAATTGGAGGAAAGAATGCACCCCGAAGCAGTGGAAGGTGCTTGTTGACGAATTTAACGAATTACCTTTAACATTCGGAGGAAATCCCATCCCTCTACAGTTAACCACTTACCTTTAACAGTAGCGCGAATTTTAATTCACGGCTGTAGTGAGTAAACGTAAGTTGATGCCGTAAAAGAAGATTAATATTCGAAAAAGGTGGTAGCTGGAGTAAAAGAAATTTTTTAGTGGTTTCTAAAGTAGAAAGAGGACCATAGAACTATGCTAAAGAAAATTGCAAGACTATCGGATAATTTTTAATGAAACTGCACCAAGGACCCTAAGAAGGCGATTAATATTCAACATTGGTGGTAGCTGAAGTGTGAGTAATTTTTTTGTTATTCATGTAGTAGCTGGAGGACCTAAGAAATAGTTAGGGAAAAAATCCTAGTGAATCGGACCATTTTTATAGGGGACCAAAAGGAGCTTATTGATAATTAAGAGCAAGGCCTAAGATGAAAACACGATAAAAGGCCCTAGTACTTAGCGCTTTAGATTTTCAATTAGTCGAAATTAAGTATAGGGTATAAGTATTAATCATTGGAAAAAAATTTTAAAGAAATGCTTTAAAAAAGAGCTCTAGAATCCCAATAAAAATATGAAGGTGTTGGCTCGGGGAGAGAAGGCCAAGACTCAATTTTGAAGTTATGCAATGAGAATGTAACAGAATTAGTGGGTGAAAAATGCATGGCGCACAAAAGTTACCCTAGGGGGCCGGTATCTGAACTGAAATGTAGAAATGAAAAAAAAGCCAAATGGAAAAAGAGCCCCAAAAACGAAGGACGGGTTAAAAGGGGCGATTTATTAACAATTTAGGGCACAAAAACTTCAAGTGGCCTTGTACCAAGCCCCAGCGGTCCAGGATCTCAACTGGAATGTAGCTGGGCAAGGGCCCCAAGAAGGCGATTAATTTTCAAATTTGGTGGTAGCTGAAGTCTAAAAAAATTTTATGCTGTTCGTGTAGTAGCTGGATTTCCTATCATGTTGTTGCAAAAAATGTTAGTGAATCAGACCATTTTTAAGGGAGATATAATAGGAGGTCCAAAAGGGGCCAACTAATAGTTGAGAGCAGGGCCCTAAGATGGAAACATGTTAAAAGGTTCTAGTACTTAGCGCTTTAGATCTCTTTAAGTCGAAATTAAGCATAGGGTATTTATTATTCATTCGAATAAAATCTTAAAGAAGCGCGAAAAAAAAATGGGGAAAATTCTTTAAAAAGGGCACTAAGTGCCCAATAAAAATATGAGGGTGCTGGCCCAGGGAGAGGAGTCCAAGTCTCAGTTTTAAAGTTATGCATTGAGAGGTTGACAATATTAGGGTGTGAAAAATGCATGGCGCATAAAAATTTCAAGGTGTCTAGTGTCTTAACTGGAATGTAGAAACGGAGAATAATTAAATGGGAAAAGACCCCCAAAACGCAGAAGATCGGATAAAAAGGGGGAAAGTTCTGAGCAATCCAGGGCATACAAACTGAAAGGGGCTAAGGGCGCCGGTCATAAAAAATGTTAAAATCTGAGCTCCAGGTGTATGGACTGTCTTTGGACTACCCTCATCCAAATTTTCCGACTTCTACGTGCAATATATTTCACTAGCCAACAGACCCACAGCGAAACTTCCTTTTATTAGTATAGACTAGCTGATCTACCCGGTGTTGCCCGGGCCCATGATAATATTCTTAAATGAACCTGAAATTTTTATGATTTTATTTCTTAAGGCTCTTAAATCCAAAGGGGCAATTTTATGAGATGTATTTTAATTAATTTTTGCTCGAGAACTGGCATGTGTTGCTATTCAGAAACTTTGTAATCGAAAGACGTTTTCCGGATTTTTTGTAAACACAATAGATCTTACTGAAAACATTGTCAAAGATGGCGTTTTCAACGGAATTTCCCGACGAAAGCAGAAAAAACAGTCAACGAAGGGAAAAAAGGAGTCTTGTCATATATCTTTAACACGATTTTGTCTGAAGTACGAGCTCGATAACTGTGTGAAAAATCGGTTAAAAATTAAAAAACAAAAAAAAAACAAAAAAAACAAAAAAAAAACAGTCCTGTTCTAACGTATATACAAAATAGCTGACCGTCGTTCTGATTATCACATTTATAGACAATATTGAAACTGTCCCGTTTTCATATTAAAATGTGATTTTTAACAAAAAAGAATGATTGAATTACATTTTCTTCGCCGAAAGTATTCTTTAAATACTTTTGCACATCAAGCGCAAAAATCAATATAATACACATATATATAGGGGAAATTACAATCACAGCATTGTACGAATACACGAAGCCTACACATTTCAAACAAATACTTCATAAATGATTTTACAAAAAACTAAATAAAATAAAATACGTATATGTATATTTAAAGAGAGGCCGCGCTGTTTGGTACCAGACAGGCTGAGAATTCATGGGGCAGACGATGTCGCTATTGGTCACAAAGAAAATTACAGAATATATACATTAGGTTTTAAAAGATTTAAATGGTCTCTGAAGCAAAGAAATTTTCAAGAAAAAAAATCAATTCTTCTGCCTTGCAAAGATAAATAAAAATCATTAATAAAAAATGATTCAAAAAAGTTATTTTTTTTAAATTATTAAATGATTTAAGACTTTTCATATGTAATACGTATAGCAAATTTTAAAACTATTAGCTTCACCTAAGGGAGGGAGCAGCTTTACCTGGTTTAGGGAGCACAGACTGCAGGTCGGTTGCCCGGCGGGCCAGTCTGCCTTATTTAATCCTAAAATTATGCGATTAAATAAGGTTTAATGCGGAAAAATACTGTTACCAAAAAGTGGTGTAATTTTGCATAGGCTATAATCAGGCCCTAAGGAACACTGAATTGGGTACTTAACTTTTTCTCTCTTTTTGAAGCTTATCGATTCTGCATTTGACATTTGCAATATTTTCAAAATCTCAAAAACAATACTCGCAAAATTTAAGTTGCTGCTTACCCTTACCCCCTCCCCCGCCCCGTCTAAATTTTGTCGCCGTGAGCTGATGTGGATTATGTTTAAATCCAGCTCTTATTATTATTTTGTAATCTGTATTAATGCATGTTTAGTTTCCACAAAACAAACAAACAAACAACAACAAAAAAAAACCCTTCAAAATTTTCGTTTGCTTGGATTTTATCTGTAAAATGGTTAATAATTTTCTTCAACTTGTCAGGCTATTTTTTTTTTCAAATCGTAAAATAATTATCGTAAATTACTACTGTTGTTACATCGTACATATGGGTTTCTCAGCGGTGAATTCTTTGGCTACCATTATTTACGCACTGTAATCATCATGATAAATTTCTAAAACATTTTTAATAGAAATGTACCAGAAAGATTATTTTTTGGAAATAGCGGTAGCCAGTAAAGTGACCGATGAGAGCCCTGTTAAATAAGTTTTGATTACTTTAAAATCTGAAGATCTTCAACGGTCGTCTGCAGAAAAGTTACAGAAAATAATCAGGCATGCTGAAACGCTGTTTGAGAAGTTACTTGAGGCTGCAATATGGTATGAATTAAAATTAAAACTTCCTAAATAGAAGTCATTTCTTTCAACTATGTATGAAAACATATTTTAAATCGAAATAGTTGAGGTTAAACACAAGGTAAAATATCATAGGAATACGCTGATTGTAACAAGATTCATCTATAATGTCTGATTAATCATAAAAAAAAATACAAATATTTTAAGAAATTTTTAATTCGCTTTTTCTAATTTTGCGCCCTTAGGATTCGTGCGCCTGGAGCAGTCTGCTCCAACTGCTCCACGGTAGCTACGCCCCTGGACGGGACACTGCCCAGTATGTCCATACTTTAATAAAGAAGTTCTTTTGCAAAAAATGCAACCCTGCAATATGGTTATCTAAATTGAGATGTCTGGTATTCAGGAGTATCTGTTGTGGAGGTTAATGGACATTCTCGAATAGCGGACACACTATTTAACGAATACTTTTTTAATCCGCAAGACATACATACTTGTAAATTTTTACCTCACAAAAACAGACATCTCCATTTATCGTACAAATTCCGCGGTCCCGAAGTGTCCGCTATTAAGGGCTTTCAGGGTACATGGATATATATATATATATATATATATATATATTATAATCTTGCCCTACTCTAAAAGCTCAAAATATTTATTATACTTGGTTGAATGTCGAAAAATATTTAAAATATCAGATGTACGAAAATTGCAACACCCCCCCCCCCCCCTGGAAAAAATGAAAATTGATATAATTTAAAAATTAGATTTTTAAAAAATTTATATTGTCACATAGGCAATTTTACATATATATCAGATGATAATCACAACAGCTATTTAATTATGAATAAATTAAATAAATAAATAAATGTTCTACTTTAATAACATTGAGAGACAAATTACTTCGGTATTTTGTTAAATATATTTGCGTTTTTAATCTTACTCTAAAAGTTCAAAACTTTCATTATAATCACGGCAAGATTTGAGATGTCAGCTTTACGGAAATTTCATACAAAATCACTCCCCCCCCCCCCTCCCCGAAAAAAAAATGAAAATCCTTATCTTTTAAAAATTAGATTTAAAAAAACATTATATTGCCACATGGGCACGTTTTTATGCAGAACAGAGGGTAATCACAAAAGCTATTCAACTAGCAATAAAAATAAATAAATACATAGTCTATATTAATAGCAAGAAGAAAAAATATCTTACAGTTTCCAAACTTCTTTCGTCTTGAATATATTTAGTAACATCTAACTGTCATTTTTGTATAAGTGCATATAAATAAAGTTATGAAAACCACAATTTTAATTGCAAAATATAGTTATAGCTTTTTACTTTTTCCCATTATAAATTTCAAATTACATTTTTTAATTAAAAAAAATAAAAAAAATCATTATTAGAGTCGATTGGAAATCAAATACATATGAATATTTTTACTGGCAGCTTCACATAATAGATGAGTAATGCACTTTATTTATCTTTCTAGGGTTTCGTTCATTTGACGAAACCCTAATCGTCTCACTCCTCTGTCTGTCTGTCTGTCCGTCACATAGCCCGTTCTGAGAAACTATAAATGTTAGAGACTTGAAATTTTGGGTACTTATAGCTGAACACCTCACATCAAACAACAAATCATAAAATTTTGAAAAAGTCGGTAATTAACCGAATTACGGGCTAATCAACTTCTAAAATTAACCAATCAACCTTTTGAGCGCAGCTACGAACGCACCTTCTCCAAATCAGCGGAGTTTCTCCTAAGGGTTGCCAGTAAAATCAGCGGATGCACGGTAAAATCAGCGGATGCATGGTTACCACGGAGGAAATTAAGCAATAAATGAAGTGGACATTTAAAAAGCGAAATCGCATCTCCCAAAGTATTGGTCCTACAAATTCGTAAAAGGTATAGAAAGACGCGGAAAAAATTCTACTTTATTTTGGAATAAAGTTCAAATTTCTGCGTTGGTAATAACGCAAAAAATCCACTAAAAATCGATCGATAAGAATTTAATTTCTGTATTTGAAAAGACAATGAAAACAGATTTCATTTCAGCAAAAAGCAGGTGTTGTCATCTTTCAGACATATCGGCGCTGGAGAAATTTAAGCAGGGGATATTTTAATGCAAAATTTAAACTTTTTAAATATTAAATTGTTTGATTATTTTTTTTTCTTTACTTCCCGACGTAAAAATTTTCGCTGATTTGATACATACCCAGTTTAAACCCCTAGCTTAATTACAAGCTGAGATATTAATTATTATTTCATTAATTGGATCATTGCTTTAAAACTTTCCTTTCAACGGGTTTTTTATCTCAGACATGACGACGCACTTGCGGTTTTTATTTTAATACGAAATTTAAACTTTTTAAATATTAAATTTTTTGATAAAATTTTTTGACATCCAGACGGGAAATATCTCGCATATTTCATAAATACCCAGTTCAAAGAGCTAGCTTAATTAGAAGCTGAGATATTAATTATTATTTAATTAGTCTGTTTCATTTCTATATAATGCAAAGATTAAAATGGAGGCGCGTGCTTTTTTAACCACGTTTGAAAGGAATATTAAACGAAAACCTTTGTGCGATCTATGATCACACTTACCCACTTGTTTTAATCTGCGGTTTTATGCTAGGAAGTAAGAAAGCATTTGGTGATCTTTCCAAGCTTTTTTTCTTTATTTCCTTGTGGTCGTCGTTTACTGTGAGATAAGTATTAGCCATTGAAACTAAGAACTGCCAATGAATGTATAATTTGTAATAAAAGACAGCGTCACGAGTTTAAAAATATGTACTTCTTGAATTAGTGGGGTTGTTTTCGAACAGGTTCAAAACTAATTGAATTTCATGCAACATTTTGTTTAGTACAATAAATAAAATCATAAAAGACACTAATTTTAGTATTATAAAGAAATTATGGCAATTGCTTCAATCGCTGTTTGCAAGAGGTAAGAAAAATTCCTTGATTTGAAATTTTAAAAACTAACACAGTGAGGAAGAAAGACTTGCATCATTTTAGAAGGAAATCCCATAATATATCCGGCTAGCCATATTTAAAGAATGAAATGTTTCATCCTCAAAACATAACCCGCCAGACAAAAGTTTCTTTTATCTACCAGCTTTTACAGGACGAAAACGAATAACTAGCATATTATTGATATAAATTAATACAAATTAACACTAAGTCCATTGCACACGCTTTGTAGAGTTCCCATGTGTAATTTTCAAGTATTGTTTACTTCCATGTCTATCAAGCCCTTATTTCGACGACAGCTTACAAGATACATCTGGTGTCAAGCACACACGTCAGGTGTATGTATTTAATTTATAAACAAACTAAGTGAATACGAATTAAAATTACAGAACTTCACATTCCGTAAAAAACGAATTAAAATATACGCGTACATAAAAACAAAAAACGTTGTAATTCAAACTGAAAGTTTGAATGCCAAACGTGTACAACGTATACCAAATTCGAACGAAAGACATCGAAAACGCATGCGCAATTGAGAGTGCCCCCTGGTGGTTATTGCGTCGGAAGAATCAAAAAGGTCTTAAATTAATACACGTTTGAAGCAACGGAATGTTTTAAAATAAGACGTTTGCGGCTATTTTAGACACTATTCTCAGTTCGTTAACACCACGATCATAGTAAGATACTTATGTATCTTATATTAAGACATCTATAATGTATTAATTTTCAGATAAAGACATATAAGTGTCTAAAATTGTTTTCAGTCACACATGTGTCTAAATTTAAGACGCCTCTATTTGCAGTGCATCAGAAGCTCGCGGTGTGCAGACTGCATTTATTTTTTAATTTGACTCATTTTTTGAATATTTCTTTTCAATTTAAAATTCAAACTTTCAGCATTCCAAGAGATAATTTTTACATATTTTAGAAAAGATTATTACTTTAAATTCTTGCCAATAGTAAAAACAGCGCAAAAATATATTTCCTTTAAATTAAAAATTTATTTACACGTGACTATTATAAACATAAAAAAAAAAACATTCAAATTAGATTTAAATGATTATGAATTAAAAGAAGGAAATATTAAAAATTGTTTTTAAGCTCGAATATTTAAAAAGAAAGAAAATTTTAAAATAATGAATTCATTATGTGTGTTAAAAACAGTAAATAGGGAGAAATTTCGTCATATTTAAAATGGCCAAATAATAACATAGCCAAACAGTTTAAATTAAAAAATATATTTACACGGGACATTTATTTCATATTTCGAGATGATCTTTTTAACTATTGTTGCCAATTCTGTGACAACGCAGATAATAATATTTCCTTTCTAACAATAAAAAAATTTTCATGTGAATATTAAAAAGAGAAAGAAAACTTTGGTGAAGCTAACGTCAGATTTACAACGAAACATTTCAAATGTCTTATTTAAAAAAAAATAATAATAATAAAATATATATATAAATAAATATATATATATATATATAGCGTTGTTAAAAAATTCCTGGAGGCAAAGACACTGTTGACTTAGTTCATTTTATATTATCTAATTTTCAAATGTTTAATTAATCTTATTTAATCAAACACGAAAACAGGTATTAACAGCAGATGATTTGGCATTAAAACAACCTGTCAGAAGAAGGGAAATTAGTGGAAAACCGTTTACAGAGAGATCGATCGATACTAGTTTTTTAATTATAATTCAATCTTCCGTAATCTTTTTAAAGCAGATCAAATTAGCGTGTTTTTAGGGTCTGAAAATGGTTAGCGAGCGTAGCTGGTAAGTATGTCAGAGACCCCTAGTCTATCTATACTAATCTATACTAATCTATCTATACTAATATTATAAAGAGGTAAAAATTGTTTATTTGTAGGAGGTAAGCTCTGGAACTACCGAACCGATTCCAAAAGTAATGGTATCAAAATGATGGTGTTAGACCAACTTAGAACATAGGCTATATCTTATGTCCGTGCCACTGGCCAAAAGGGGATGCAGGAGCAAAAAACGTTCTAAAAGTGCTATTTTTGTGCTACTGAAGGGTCTAGAAACATGAAATTTGGAATGGTAGTTACTCATAAGATACTAATGATCTCTAAGGACATTTCCTTAAAAAATCGAAAAGCGTTCTAAAAAACGTTCTAAATGGCGATTTTTACGTAGTTTCAGTAAGTACCAAACCGATTTCAAAAATAATGGTGTCAAAATGATGGTGACAAACCTTGCTCCAATATAGGCTACATTTTATGTCGGTGACACTACCCCTAAAGGGGGTACAGCAGCAAAAAATAAAAAACGTTCGAAATTGCGATTTTTGTGTTCCTGAAGGGCCCAGATACATGGAATTTGGAATGGTAGTTACATATCAGATATAAATGATCTCAAAGAACATTTCTTAAAATATTCGAAATTTAAAAGGGGTGAAAATACGCGAAAGGTGTTCTAAAAAACGTTCTAAATGGCGACTTCTAAGCAATCTCAGAAAGTACCCAACCTATTGTTAGGAAATATTAACAAGCCCATTTCCCAGTTCTCAATGCCTCTAATTGTATTCAATAGTACATTAACCCTGGTAGTATAATTTACAGTTCTTTATTTATAAACTTTATTTTTTTTTTTAAGATCATTTCATTTAAATAGTATAAGTATAAAGTATTCTGTATTTAAAAGTATTCGGAAATTAAACTCACCTTTTATCTTGCGTTCATTCTTTTAATCCTTTAGTTATTTATTCAGCTTTACGTTTCTTTAGTTACAGTTCATTGATAACGCCGTATCTTTATTTTTACAACTTCAGATGTTTACGTTTTCCACGCGACATAGTAGAATTTACGAGAGCGTATGACGTGGTGTATTTTTCTCCCGACAGATGGCGGGAACGGATTTATGAATGAATTAGTTGACGTAGTTCGTCACCGGCAAATCACCATCTCGTAGATCATTCTGGAGAGTGGGCGTGTCGACACGTGCCGTTCCAGCTGCTGTATTTAAAGGGGTTATTTGGAAGGAAATGTTACTTACTTGTTTTATTTACCAATGCTCTCGATACGAGAATTGCTTTGAGCATTCTCGGGATGCTGTATTTGATCTTGTGGTAAACATTTAAAATCATGCGGCTTATTTTTATTTTTGTTTTATTTTTAAAATCATCTTTTAAAGTTACGATATTTAATCTTTTCTGTTCTTCATGGCTTCTGAGTTAAAGTATTTAAATGGCTGTTTTGATTTAAAGTGATTCATTGTTTATTCATCAACATTTGGTTTATTTTTAAGACTGTTTTTATCAAGATATTGTTACTGTGAACTTTGGATCTTAATAAAAGAAGTTTAAGCCTGGAGCTTTATCTCACCTGTCAATTTACTTCATCCACTTTTAACATTTCTTCATTCAACGTACTTCATTATTTTTCTCATTTGCATATTTTAGAAATCCATCCTCGGATCTACTTTCACTGTTGAACTCTGCTTTATCAACATAATTTTTAATCAGTGTTACAAGTATAAGATGTTGGGGAATTGGTATAGTGCTGATCCCTAACAGTTTTTGGTTATGGGCCGATAAGTCCAGATTTGAGGATATGGATTAATGGGAAAGATTGAATTTGAGAATCTTCAGTTGGCCCTTTACCCTTTATAGAGGTCTATGAGAAATATTTAAGTTAAAAAGAATGACGCAGCGTGATTAAAAAGAGGGGGGGGGGCGAAGATTTAGTACGTGTCTGAAAAAAAAATTTTTTTTTGAAGAAGATTATGAAGAAAGTTTTTATATTTTTAAATTCTAGTTTTATCATTCATCTTCATTTATTTTTTTGAGTTGATGAAAAATGGCCGGCAACACAATCGAAAAGCTGAACTCCACGAATTATGCTGGATGGAGTATTGACATGAAATATGTCCTAATTGACAAAGGACTGTGGGACATTATAGAATCTGGTAAAGAGGAGCTGGTCTTGAGTAGTACAGTAACTGAATCAGATGCAAGCATTTTTAAACAGCGTTCAAGGCAAGCTCTTTCGGCAATATTTTTGAATATTGAGGGAGAATTTAAGCTTGTAATTGCTGAATGTACAAATGCTGTTCAAGCTTGGAACAAAATTAGGTTACATTTCCATCCCGACTCTAGGTCATTTTTGATGAAGTCATTTAGTGAATTGATAGAGTGCAGAAAGAAGGAGAGCGAGTCGATAAGTATCTTTGCAACTAGATTAAGGAGGCTTATGAGTATAATTAAAGAACAAGATAAAGGGTTTAACGAGATTTATTTGAGTTTTCAATTAATACGGTATTTACCACGGAAATATGATGGTATTGTGCAGAGTATCTTGAGGTGGTCCGAAGACGAGTTTAAGTTTGAAAAGATAGCTTTAGAACTAGTGTAGTGTCTGAAGAGACCAGATTGACTGTTCGTGATCAAGATAGTTCTAAGTACGTGCCATCAGCTAATAGTGTAAAATATAAGAAGAAACCTCGTTTTTATAAGAAATGTTGGCATTGTGGGGTTTCTGGTCATGTTCGAAGCAAGTGTCCCAAGTATCTGATCTCTCGTTATAATTCTGATCGACAGAGCCATCCAACTTATGCAGAATCATCACCAAAATCCAGGAGTTCTTCTGATTTTTCTCCGACTGTGCCCAGAGGTAGAGGATCTCACCGACGTGATTATCGTGACTCATCGACTGATTCCACTGCTGGCCGGAGTTTTTCTCGTGATTCCAGAAAGTATCCTAGATCTCCATCGCCCAGGCCTTACAGAAGATCCCGTAATTTTGGAAAGAATCATGTATCCAGACAACAGCCCAGAAAGCATGGAGCAGATATAGAGGACTTTCCTGACAGCTCACGTAAGTCAACTTATGTTGTACCTCAAGCCAGTTTATGTAATGCATCGGATGTTGACACCTGGATCTTTGATTCGGGTGCTTCACATCATTTCTGTTCTAATCGTAGTTTATTTGTTAAATTTTGTAATGTTTCAGATGAACAAATGAATGTGGCTGTTAAGGATATATCTTTTCCGATTGAGGGTAGGGGAGAGGTAAAATTACGCTTTGGACAAAGAGTGTTCACCTTTACGGAGGTGATGTACTCGAGCCAACTAAGACGTAATCTAATCTCTGGCCCTCAGTTGGATAAGAGAGGCTTAACATTTCTGGGTGGTGGAGGCGTAATTGACATCATGAGGGGAGACACCATTTTATTCAATGCATTTTTGAAAAATGGGTTTTATCAGCTTTTCCCTAGGGCTCCTAAACCTTTGAAAAATGTGTCTTTTGAATCTAATTCTGCGGGTAATGCTAAACGCATAAGTAAAATGCAATTATGGCACCGCCGATGTGGGCACATTAGTCCCTCTGTTTTGATTCATATATGTAAGGAAAATGGGGTCCGGGGATTGGTTGATCTGAAAGATAACGATTTTCATTGTGAAGTCTGTAAGTTGAATAAGTTTATAAGACCTTCATTTAAACCCATTGGCAGCATTCGTTCTGAACATCCCTTAGAACTTTTATTTGCGGATGTCTGGGGACCTTGTAGAACTGTTGGGAGAAATGGGGAAAGGTATTTTCTTTCAATTATGGACGACTACTCCCGTAGAGTTTCAGTATACCCAATGAGATTAAAATCGGATGTTTTTGATATTGTCAAATCTCATATTACTCGTGCAGAAAATTTCTTGGGTAGAAAAGTGAAGAATTTTAAGTCTGATAACGGGGGTGAGTTCGTCAATGATAATTTTGAAATATATTTTGATGAAAAGGGAATACATCACGAGTTGACAAATCCATTTTCTCCCCAACAGAATGGGGTCATTGAGAGGTTTATGCAGACGGCTGTCAATGGAGTCCGTACTATTTTGGCTGAAAGTAAATTGAATCCCAGGTTTTGGCCAGAGGCCTTAAAATATTTTTGTTATACCTGGAACCGGGTCTGTCCTAAGTCTTTAACGAAGACTCCTTTTGAATTGTATGGGGGCCGAAAACCATCTGTGAGGCATCTTAAACCTTTTGGGACAACTGCTTATGTGGGAATTCCTCACCAGAAACGTAATTCAAAGTTAGATCCAAAAGCAAAAAAGGGCTATCTTGTGGGTTATGCTTTTAATACCAAGGGTTACCGGATCTGGATACCTGAAAATGATCAAATTGTTGAAACTATTAGTGTTACATTTAGAGAGATTCCTGAGGATGTTCCTGGAGGCAGTGGATTCGTGATGGGGCCGGGATCTTGTGATCCTTTCTCCATTGACTCCGGTGATAATCAGGGTGAAGATGCTGGAGGAGTAGATTCTTGGGGACCCTTGAATCCTCCCGGCATACCACCGGATTCCCGGGTTAATGGGGAGGGGGTTGTGGATTCCGAGTCTGATTCCGAAGCTGAAGACGTTAAGACCCCTATTTCCTCCAAGCGAGAAGTTAGGTGGTTACGTAAACCCGTAGAGCGATCTTCCAGGGACAGAACAGATATTTACTATTTTGAGGAAGGTAAAACTAATAGATTAAGATCACCTGCAGAAGTTGAGAGGTATTGTAATGTAAATGGTATTAAGTATGATCCAAATCTTTTTGATTTCAGTAGCTCAAATACGTATGCTGGTTTAGTCCCTATACATTCTGAATCTGATGACGAGAACTCTGATAATCCTGAATCTTCAAATATATCTGCATGACTAGACAATATAATAATTCCAAACTCTTTTAAGCAGGCACAGAAATCTCCGCAGCGTGCGATGTGGTTTGATGCAATGCGAAAGGAAATCGGGGTTATGAACGAACGGTCGGTTTGGCATTTGGAGAATTTGCCAGGAAACGTGACCCCAGTGGGCTGTCGGTGGGTATACACGGTCAAGAGGGACGAAAGAGGACGAATCGCTCGTTTTAAGGCCCGTTTGGTGGCCCAGGGATTTCAACAATTGAAGGGCGAATCGTATGAGGAGTCCTTCAGCCCTGTTGTAAACTTTGGAGTGATTCGATTTTTCTTTTCCCTCTTAGTATCGTGTTGCGGATGGTCACACGTTCAGTGTGACGTAACAAGCGCCTACCTATACGCCCCGCTACGGGAGTCTGTTTTTATGTCACAACCGCCCGGTTTCGTTATCCCCGGTAAAGAGCATATGTATTGCAAACTGGATCGCGCGCTGTATGGGCTGCATCAAAGTGGCCGGGAGTGGTATTATGAGATCCATAAAGTTTTATTAAAGATTGGTTTTAGGAAATTTGAGTCATGTAACTGTACTTACCTTTTTGATTCTGATATAGTTCTGCTACTATACGTTGATGACTTCGTAGTTTTTGGAAAATTTAAGGAGAAGATTGACATAATCCTGGATTTGCTTGAAAAGCATTTTGACATCAAGCTTTTAGGAAGAACACGTAAACTTTTAGGGGTCGAATTTGTTGAAAAGGGGAATTCGTTATGTATACACCAGTCTAGTTATATTGATGAGGTGTGTGATAAATTTAAGAATTTTCGAATTCCTATTTCATCTCTCCCTATTAGTAAGGGTGTTATATTATCTAAGGTTAATTGTCCTTCTTCTGATTCCGAAAAGGGGTACATGGCTCGTTTTCCTTACAGAAGCTTACTGGGTTGTTTATCATTCATTGCCAGTAGAACCAGGCCAGATATTAGTTATGCGGTTAATATATATAGTCAGTTTCAGTCTAATCCGGGTATTTCACATTGGGACGGGTTATTACGGTTGCTTGGTTATTTAAAGTATACTCGACACTACCATCTCCGGTTACGGTGTAACGAGGAGAAGTTGGTTGCCTTTTCCGACGCTGATTTTGCGGCGAATCGGGATGACCGAACATCGGTTGGTGGACAAATAGTCATGGTTGGCAGTTCCCCCGTGGACTGGCGTACCTTTAAAGAAAGGTGCGTCAGTTTATCCACAATGGAGTCGGAATTTGTCGCCATGACTGAGGCCGCCAAAAACCTGGTTTGGTTTGACCGGATCCTGCAGGAGTGTCGGGATAGAGCAATCATACGCGATTTAGGTATCAAGTCGAAGCTTTATGCAGATAACCAGGCGGCCATTAACTTCGTAAAATCACCTATAGAAAACTATAAATCTCGTCATATAGATGTCAAGTTATTTTTTATTAGGGATTTAATTTACAGTGAAGCTTTTGATTTAGAATATATTCCTAGTAAGTCAAACCTCAGTGATGTCTTTACGAAACCTCAAACCAAACACGATTTGTTAATTTTTGTTAGAACTGTATTTGATACAGGTTTTTAATGTTTAAATAGTTTTCAGATTGTTTTTAGATTTCTGTTTGAAGTTTTTAGAAATCATACTGCGTACCACCATTTTTTCTTCAGTATAAGATTTACGTGTATTAAGATGTATAAAGTTTGTAATCCTGTGTACGTGGTGAGTGGCCATAGCCATTTACATGGTTTAAGCAAACGATGTTTAGCAAGTTTTTATCTAGCTTTTTATGAAGCCTCTTGATCACAATTGTTTTTCATTACCTTTTTCATCTAGCTGTTAAGCATTTAATTCCCATCCAATGGTGGAAATGGTGCCTCTTACCATTCTATTCTTGGGGGTTCGAGCAGCCCACAGTACCGTTTCGGGTGGGTGGTCCCTTGGGAGACAAATGCCAGAGAACTTTCTGAGGTAGTTTGTGTGAGAGGTAACCGCCACTGGCGGATCTTCTGCGGGCATTGTATTTTTGATTTTGTGAGTCCCTAGTTTTTATATATGAGAATGTCACTAGTCCCCGTTTATCAGTTGGTTGAGAGAAGTATATGTAACTTAACTTTAAAATATTTGGATATATCTATTTAATAGTTTAAAGTTTCTGATTAATCTGTTTGAAGTTTAAATATATATTAAATTAAAGTTAAAGTAATAGAAATTAAGAATATGAATTTTTGTTTAGGAAATCCAGTTTCTCTCCTTTGTAGCAATAATTTTTTTTTGAGGTTTTATGTTTTTAAAGTTGTTATACCTTTGTCAAGTTTTAAGTTGGATTTAGTACTGTTATATTTATATAGAAGTTTTGTTACAGGAATATATTTTTATGATAATGGACTATTTTTGTATTGATTATGTTGTTTCTAATAGATCTTTTTATTTGCAGGCATCTGATATCTTCAATGTGAATATTTGTGCGAATGTAGGTAGAGAAAATGGATATTGCTGTAAGATGTTGTCTGTAGATGGATAAGTGTACAGCTATTTATTGTTATGTCTTATTAATCAGATGCCAAGTTATTGCTTAAGTTTGTCATTTTTTACTGGATTTTTGGAAGCTACTGGGAGAGACTGATGAAGTTTCTGTAGTTAATTTTTCTATCTTTGTTCTTGTTAAATAAAAAGTTATTTAAGTTTTGTATAAATTTGCATATTTAGCTGTGGTCAAGATGACGGAGTTGGCTAGTATGTATAGTTTCAAATTGAAACTTTACTTTTGTAAGTTGGTACGTATGTTGATTTTTCATTGTGATATTTTTCAATTTGTTAAATGTTTGAATTGTGTTTATATTGTTAGAAATTTAAACTTTGAATTTTTGTAAAGAGGCCATGAATGGATTTAGGCAAGTTTTTATGCTGGATCTTTTGGCTTTTGACTTTGAAGTTTTTGATGGTTAATTGGTGGGATTTCGTTTGGAAATTTTTGTTGGGCATTTCTCGGTTTTTAATGTTAGTTGTTAAATTTAAAGCATTGGGAGTTTATTAATGCTTAATTTTTGTTATTTGTTAGCCATTATCAGGCATTTTTCATGTTAAGTGTTAGGATTAATATTTTTCTTTTAGTTTTTTTCATTGTTTTTAACCGTTTTTATAGAAAGAAGGAGTTCCATGGTCAGTGAAGTTTTTTTTTTAGATCTTTTATTTTTCGTTTTCGATTGAGACATTGAGAGGGGGGGGCCCTTGTTAGGAAATATTAACAAGCCCATTTCCCAGTTCTCAATGCCTCTAATTGTATTCAATAGTACATTAACCCTGGTAGTATAATTTACAGTTCTTTATTTATAAACTTTATTTTTTTTTAAGATCATTTCATTTAAATAGTATAAGTATAAAGTATTCTGTATTTAAAAGTATTCGGAAATTAAACTCACCTTTTATCTTGCGTTCATTCTTTTAATCCTTTAGTTATTTATTCAGCTTTACGTTTCTTTAGTTACAGTTCATTGATAACGCCGTATCTTTATTTTTACAACTTCAGATGTTTACGTTTTCCACGCGACATAGTAGAATTTACGAGAGCGTATGACGTGGTGTATTTTTCTCCCGACAGATGGCGGGAACGGATTTATGAATGAATTAGTTGACGTAGTTCGTCACCGGCAAATCACCATCTCGTAGATCATTCTGGAGAGTGGGCGTGTCGACACGTGCCGTTCCAGCTGCTGTATTTAAAGGGGTTATTTGGAAGGAAATGTTACTTACTTGTTTTATTTACCAATGCTCTCGATACGAGAATTGCTTTGAGCATTCTCGGGATGCTGTATTTGATCTTGTGGTAAACATTTAAAATCATGCGGCTTATTTTTATTTTTGTTTTGTTTTTAAAATCATCTTTTAAAGTTACGATATTTAATCTTTTCTGTTCTTCATGGCTTCTGAGTTAAAGTATTTAAATGGCTGTTTTGATTTAAAGTGATTCATTGTTTATTCATCAACATTTGGTTTATTTTTAAGACTGTTTTTATCAAGATATTGTTACTGTGAACTTTGGATCTTAATAAAAGAAGTTTAAGCCTGGAGCTTTATCTCACCTGTCAATTTACTTCATCCACTTTTAACATTTCTTCATTCAACGTACTTCATTATTTTTCTCATTTGCATATTTTAGAAATCCATCCTCGGATCTACTTTCACTGTTGAACTCTGCTTTATCAACATAATTTTTAATCAGTGTTACAAGTATAAGATGTTGGGGAATTGGTATAGTGCTGATCCCTAACACTTATTTCAAAAGCAATGGTTGGAAATTGATGATGACAGCCCTTGCTCGAACATATGCTCTATTTCATGTCCGTGTCGCTTTCACCTAGGGATTGCAGAAGCAAAAAACGTTCTAAATTGCGATTTTTGTGTTACTGAAGGGCCTAGAATGTTGAAATAAGGCAGGGCAGTTATTTATAAGATACAAATGATCGCTAAGAACATTTCCTAAAAAATCGAAATTTAAAAGGGGTAAAAATGAGCGAAAAGTGTTTTAAAAAACTTTCTAAATTGCGATTTCAACGCAATCTCAGGAAGTACCGAACCGATTTAAAAAATAATGGTGTGAAAACGATGGTGACAGGCCTCGCTCCAACATAGGCTGTATTTCATGTCGGTGCCACAACCCCAAAGGGGGTGAAATAGCAAAAAACGATCTAAATTGCGTTTTTTGTAATACTGCAGGGACTAGCAACTTAAGACTAGTCACGATAGTTACTTATAAGATATAAATGATCTATAATAACATTTCCTAAATAATTCGAAATTTTAAAGGGGTGAAAATGGACGAAAAACGTTCTTAAAAACTTTCTAAATTGCGATTTCTTCGCAATCTCAGAAAGTACCCAACAGATTTCAAAAGTAATGGTTGAAAATTGATGATGACAACCCTTGCTGCAATATAGGATCTATTTCATGTTGGCGTCACTACCAGCCTGCGGTTGCATTTTAAAAAACTTTCCAAATTGTGATTTTTGTGATACTAAAGGGGCTAGCAACTTGAAATTTGGCATGGTAATTATTCATGAGATGTAAATACTTTCTGAGAAGAGTGCCTTAAAAATTTGAAATTTAAAAGGGGTGAAAATAAACGAAAAGCGTTCTAAAAACTTTCTAAATAGCGTTTTCTACACAATCTCAGGAAATACAAACCGATTTCAGAAGTAATGATTTCAAATTGATGGCGACAGTCCCCGCTCTAACATAAACTGTATTTTACGTTGTTGTCACTACCACCCCGGGGTTACAAGAGCAAAAAATGTTCTAAATTGCGTTTTTTGTGTTACTGAGGGGGTCTAACATTTTAAATTTGGAATGGTAATTACTTCAAAGATGGAAATGCTTTCTAAGAATTGTCGAAAGAAAATTCCAAATTTAAAATGATGAAGTGAGCGAAAAGCTATCTATAAGCGTTCTAAATTACGATTTTTATGCAATCCTATGAAATGCGAAACTGATTTCAAACATAATGGCTGCAAATTGATGGTGATAGAACCTGCTCAAACATAAACTATATTTTATGTCGCGGGTTGCAGGAGCAAAAAATTTTATAAATTGCGATTTCTGCGGTACTAAAGAGGCTAAAAACTTTAAATATAGCACGGTAGTTACTTATAAAATATAAATGTCCTCTAAGAACAGTCGAAAATAAATTCGAAATTAAAAAGGGGTGAAGCGAAGGGAAGGAGCGAAAAGCATTCTGAAAGAGTCCTAAATTACGATTTCTATGGAATCTCAGGAAATAATAAACCGATTACAGAAGTTATTGGTTGAGAATCAAGAGTGATAGTTCTTTATCCTATACGGGCTATATTTTATGCCGGTGTCACTATTACATGGTTGGCAGGGACAACAAGGAACCCTTTAAAAACATCTAAATTCCGTTTTCTACAGAATATTAGGAAAATACCAACCGATTTCAAGGTTAATGTTGGAAAATTAATGGTGACAGTGTCTGTTTCAACATTTTTCGAGACATTCTATTTCAACTCTGTTTCGGCATTTTATGTTGGTGCCACTAATACCAGAGAGGTGGTAGGCTGCTAGACAAGAAACTTGGAATTTCACATGATGGTTAATTTTAAGATGTAAATGTGCTAAGATGGTTTCTAAAAAATTCAAAATTTCAAATGAGTACTGAAATGAGCATAAAAGCCTCAAAATACTTTCTAAATTATCATTTAATTGAAATTAGTTTTAGGTCTTCTTATTAATTAAAATCTCATTTCTGTCTATTGCACCTTTATTATGAAGTTTAGTCAAACTGTGGCTTAATTTGTAATTTTTGAATTATTTCGAAAAGTGTTCTTCTAATAAAAAATAGTCATTCAAATATCACTTGGCATATTTCAACTATTACGCGAGCAAAGCCGCGGGGTTTGCTAGTATACAATATTTTCGTAGATTAAAACGCATTTGTCTTTTTATTTACAGTCTGTAATTCTTAATCGATTGGTGGTAATGCTTTTAATAAAGGATTATTTGTTGCAGAATAGGTATGTGATGGTCACTTTTTTTTTTTCTGAATTTTAAAGTCAGAACGCAAAAAAAAAAAAAAAAAAAAAAAAAAAAAAAAAAAAAAGCACTTACCACTTTTTTCGCCAAAACATTGCAGATGTTCTATTCGACTGGCTCAAAAGATTCCTTTGAACTGGCAATTGAGCATTCTCTAATTCTTTACTAGCTGACCCGATCGGCGTTTTCCGGTCCCTCAAATGAATCTCAAATTTGTATGATTTTAAATCTTTAACTTCGTTTTGCCTGAATTCACATTTTTAAATGAAAAAATTGCACAAAAAATATTGAATTGGAAGTATATGCTTTTTGGTATTTTATTTTCTGCGGAATTTTATTTATGGAGTCTATGCTTACCGAAAGCGAGCGAAACCGTGACGAAACACTCAGGTTTTTACTGAGTTTGTCGAAATTTTCACTCATTTTATTTTGTGAAATATATTTCTACCCATCCGAACGTTTCAAAATTTTCGTAGGAGATGAGTCTATCTGGTCTATTGAGATGCTGTAAAAAGATTGTGTTAAAATACGGACGTCTAGTCACTTTTAGCGTAGAAAAAATATAGTCTCCGTGAGCCACGTAGTGACCTGCATTCGCCGGTGTATATTAAAGAGTTAAAAGTAATATTTTTTAAAACCGATTACACCATCGATTAGAAGAACATTTGAGCTTTAAGGACATATTTTTGGTTTGTCAGTACCTCTAAAATGTCGCCTTGGAGAGCTGCTGCAATAAGGAGAAAACAGTTTTTCGGAAAAATGACCCTTTTTGAATAGGGTTACCTGCGAGATTTTTTTCGAATTGATTGCGGCATTTGCAGCGCAAGAATACGATCTTTCGGAATATGTCTTTCAATTTTAACTGTAGCGAGCGGTTTTTTCGATTGATATTAAAACAAGACTATTAAAAAACAAATAAAATTAAAAGTCAGTTCTCCGCTAGGCTCCTATGCAAAAATGGGTTTGTGTGCATGCGCAAGTGCTGTCCTTGACTGAGGATCAAATAGATGACTTTTTGATGAGAGTGAGTTGCGATATTTAACTAAAAAACTCAACTAATTATTAGAAATTTAAAATTCTGAGTTTCAGGTGCATCAGGAGACACATTGGTCTACCCTCACAAAATTTTCTGCCTCGTACGTGCCATAGATTTCGCTAGTCATCGCACACACACACACAGAGCGAAACTTTCTTTTATTAGTATAGATAAATATAATAAGTACAGCTGTACGTCTTCATACAGCAATATGAAATAAATTTGTAATTCTTCAAGAACAATTTCAAAATATGACATTATATTTCGATTACATTGTAAGTATTTATTTCCGAAAGACCAAGTTTGACGTCCTACGGCAAAACCTCTTAAGAATTATAACAGTGAACGACCAGTGCGAGGCTTTTACAGTGCAATCTTTGACATTTTCTGATGATGCGTTTTTCTTTATTTTTAGGTAGATTTCGTAAGAAATACTACCTATTGCAGTCGTTACCATGGTGCGACTTTTGAAAAATTCCTTCATAACTTTTCATTATAGGACCCCAGGAACCCAAAACCACCCCCACCTAAAAAGTTTATATATATATATATATGTATGTATGTACTAAATTTTGTCCGCACGATAAAAGTCGCAATTATGCACGGATCGTCTTCAAACTCGCCAACAACTTTGAGATGGCTAATATCTCGGCGGGGATTGAAAATGGGTAAAATCGGACCAAGGGAATGGAAATGGGGAGGGTTCAAAAATTTGAATACCATCTTAACATGATTCCGATAAAATCAGCTCTTACACAACAATAACAGAAAAAAATAAATATTTTTCGTTATTGCAGTTGCCAACAATTAAAAAAAAACAATAAAATTCTCACCACAACAATTGCTTTTCTTTTGCGAGAATTTCACGTGGAAAATTAAATAAAATAAATAGTTTGACGAATTGAAAACAAATTGAATATTACGTCATAAGTTTCCTAGAGCAAGATTTCCGCATGAAAACTCAAAATGTTTGTTTGTTTGTTTGTTTATTGACCCTCTGGGCCCGGTGAGCAGCTTTCTATTTCTGTATAGCTGTCATAATCCACTACCTAGATAAACTACAAGAGACAAACTCAAAATGAAATAAATAGTTTGACGAATTAAAAAACAACAACAAAATATTGCGTCATATTGGAAGTAAAATGGACCTCAGCAGGTGAATATGTAACGTCATGTGAGTTTGAAGAAACGTATTAAAACATGATAAAAAACCGACTATGGAAATATTAACTTATTTATCACTTTGAGGTTCTCTGAATTTGCTTTAGCTATTTTTTAAACCTATTCCATATGCATGCGTGTGTGTATTCGTGTATATTAGAATTTTCACAAAATGTTTAGCTCCCTAGAGCTCATTCTTAGTGGAGGAACTGGGTTTATCTCTAATCTTGATTTAAATTTTGTTGGTTAATTTAGTACTTAACTTCGAAATCTACCTCCGCCTGTAGGCCCGAGCCGGCAGGGATTTTTTTAATTAACAGCAGTTTTTCATCAAGCAGCGAGTTTTAGCGAAATTTGACTGCACTACTATGTCAAAAAACTGTTGAAAACTTGATACTTAATTCATCATTGTGCGTTTTGTATGTACTTAGAAAAAAGTTGACATCGGAAATTAAATATATATCAGCGGACCCGTGTAAGAGACACTTTAGTCTAATATTTTTTTAGAAATATCTAATATCTTTAGATGCAGGTTTAAACATTTAAGTAAAAATTAAGGATAACGATATCTGCAAACAGCATTAGTCAATCCAAAACGCCAGCTTATTTATTTTATCAAAGTTACAGTAAAGAATGATTAAAAATATCAAAAGTCACGCGCGGAAAAAAAAAATTAACAATCTTATTTTAACTGCATTAAAGGATGATGTCATCGCATTGAGAAAAACATGGGACAAAGAAAAATAAATTAACTACAGAAAAATACAATTTAATCTAATATAACAAAGCATAGCTTTTAGGCTAAAATTAAAATACCACTGCTACTGTCGATCGATGGTATCTATTCTTCTAAACATCAGTTTTTGCTACCCTAACTATAAAATAAATTCACCCAGACAGATCACACTTCAGCTTTTATGTACTATTTATTTTTTAGGTAGATTTCATAGGAAATAGTACCTACTGCAGTTGCTACCATGGTGCGACTTTTGAAAAATTCCTACATAACTTTTCATTATATGACCAAATATATTTCATTATATGGCACCAAAAAACACTCCACCTAAAAAGTTTATATATATATATGTGTGTACCAAATTTTGGTCGCACGATAAAAGTCGCAATTATGCACAAACTCGCCAAAAACATTGAGATGGCTAATATCTCGGCGGGGATTGCAAATGGGCAAAATCGACCCAAGGGGGTGGAAATGGGGGAGGGTTAAAAATTTTGAATATCGCATTAACATGATTCTGATAAAACCTTGCAGAAAAATGACAGGAAAAAATAAACATTTTTCGTTTATATTGTTGCCCATCATTAAAAAAAAAAAAAAAAAAAAAAAAAAAAAAACAATAAAGTTCTTACCGCAACAATTGCATTTCTATTGCAAGATTTCTCCGTGAAAAATGAAAATGAAATAAATAGTTTCACGAATTAAAAAAAAATAGTTAATATTACGTCATGACATTTCTATAGCAAGATTTCCACCTGAAAAATGAAAATGAAACAAATAGTTTGACGAATTTAAAAGAAAAAGTGAATATTACGTCATATTGGAAATATAGTGGAGGTCAGCAGGTGAATATGTAACGTCATGTGAGTTTGAAAAAACGTATTGAAACATGATAAAAACCCGACTATGGCAAAATCGACCCAAGGGGGCGGGGGGTTTAAAATTTGGAATACCACCTGAACACGATTCTGATAAAACCAGCTCTTATAGAAAAATGAAATTAAAAACTCGTCAAAAGAGGCCAGATTAAATTGTTAAACTGTATTTATCTCTAACCTTGCTTCAGTTTTTGTTGGTGAAATTAGTGCTTAACTTAGAAATCTACCTCTGCCTGTAGGCCGAGCCGGCAGGGATTTTTTTATAACCATTGCTTAGCATAATATAATGCGGTATTTTATTTCAGCGGCAAGATTGATTTACAATGATGATTTAATTTTTAATTATCTGTAATTTTTAATCAAAAACATGTCTTAACAAAATGTGAGTGTACTGTCTCAGAATCCGGTTCAAAAATAATCTTTCAAATGATAGCTCTACTTCAAGAATTAATGCACGGAATTTTATCAAACTTCAGATTCATTTAGTCCCTGATATGATTTGGTGAAGTTTATGTTTTGGTGTAAATCACCCAACAAGAGGCGCTGCCATGCTGTATTTTTCATGATCATAACTCTATCTCAAAAACTAATGCACGCATTTTCATCAAACTTCAGATTCAGGTATACCTTGATAATTATTGGTGCTGATTGTGTTTTGATGCATATCGCCCAACAGCTAACGCTGCATTTTTCACGATTTCCTCAATAGCGCTATCTCAAGAACTATAATGCACGAATTTCCATCTAGTTTAGAATTCAGTTAGATGTTGACGCAAATTGTTGCTGATTATGTTTTGTTGTTAATCGCCCAATAGTTGGCACTGCTAAGTTGCATTTTGTAGGATTTGCGCGATTTTACTGATAGTCATATCTCAAGAACTAATGAGCGGAATTTCATATTTTTAGAATCCTCATGATGGGTCATTTAATTTTGGTACTGTGATAGCGAATTCTGAAGTACTAACATGTATGAAAAAGAAAAAAAGTTTTGGGATTGCCACACCCGACTAGTTTTATACTGTCATACAAATTTCCTTATTAAATAAATTAAAAAATAAGAGTTTTTCGTGTTTTGTTAGATTATACTTTTTCGTGGAAAAAACATCGATTATGAAACCTACGTTTAAAAAAAACTAAAATCGACTAGAAGACCATTTTTCAATATCCTGTATTATTTTTTTTCATTGACTGCAAAATATTATCTGTCTGTGTAAGTCAAAAAGCAGTAACTAAAAATAGTTTTTTGAAAAATTGTTGTTCCAAATGTAGATATTTTAAGTCCTGATCGATAAAATAATATGAACTTGTTCAAAGAACCGATAAATGACTTATGAAACAGAGATTTGTTTCAAGAGACTAGAGTATTTCATTAGATAAAAAATAAAATACCAAAGCTACTTTTAACACTTTCCAACAAAGTTGAAAAGTATTTATAAATTAGGTTTGTCTGTCCGCCTGTCTCTCTGCCAACCTCTATCTATCGTAAATAGACTCGAATTCTAACCCTTTAAGCGTCCTGCAGAATTTTACATTCATGTTTAGTAATTCATAAAATAGTAGTTATGAAAAATATTGGCATGAGAATTTTTATTTGAAACTTTACATATTTATTTATCTTATTCACTTCAAAAAATTAGCTTTAATATCGATTTTGTGTTAAATAAGTCTTTGATTTCAAAAGTTACGTGATTGAAAATCCCGGTTATGACGTTTAAAGGGTTTAATGCAATTGATACAGGGTGTCCAGCGAATAAGACCCTGATTTCAAAATTAAATATCTCAAAAACAAACATCAATAGAATTATGCGGTAAACGGTTTGTTTATTAGCTAAGCTGTAAAAATGTTATACAGAAGTTTCAAAATTTAGTTACAAAAACTGTTAACAGATGGCGCTGTAATCGCAATACTTGTAAACTATGCTTCGAAGTCCAGAGCACTAGTGTCTCATTCCTAGATGGCTTCCTACGGAAGAACGAATATTGGGAAAGTGCACTTTTTCATTGGGGTGATGTGCAGAAGTAAAGACATCTGGTCACAGAATTATTGCATCAGCTTTAATTTTAGAAAATTTCAATTAATAGAATTTTCAATAAAAATTTTAGAAATCATTATATAAGAACTTATTGAAATATTTTATTAAATTCAATTTTAATGTCATATAATTATTTAAATCAAAATGCATATATTTAGAAAAATAATTTTGTACTTTTTATTTATTTTTTTATATTTTTAAATCACGGCATAATATTTTGGTATCATTGTTTATACCTGAATTATTATAAATAAAAAAGTAATTTTGCACTTTTCATTTATTTTTAAATCACGGCATAATACTTTGGTTTTAGCGCAACACATATATATCTTTTCTTTGTAAAAAAAGTTTTAGAGACAGAAATTGTGCATTAAATTATTTCTTTTTTAATAGGAATTGATGATAACGTCAAAGCAAAAGTAATTTGGATGCTGCATTCCTTTCCAACACTTCGAATCCTATCGCTAGAAGCTGCAACATATTTCTGTGCTCAATGATGAAAAAAATGAAAACGAGTTTTTAAAATTAAAATTATTTTTTTTAACTTAATTGAGTTTTTAAAAATAGAAACTTTGAATTTTTTCATTCAAACTATTCTCTATAATTTAAAAAAAAAATAATTTATGAATCATTATTAAAAATGCTCAGTGATTTTTAAAACAGGGGTTTCTTTTAGCTTAATTAAATTTAAAACCAGAAACTTTGGATTTTTTTATTCAAACTTTTTTCACAGTTTAAATAAACATTTAAAAGTAAATATTTCCATTTTTTTTTTAAATCCTCCTCTCCTTGGATTCGATTCCGCGATCTACCAATTAGGAGAGAAAAGACATACCACAGAGATACTGGCATCTGGACCGAAGTAGCTTATTACAGAATTTGAAACAAATCTCAATTTTGTCAGCACATGGCTCCGCTTCTGCACGTTGCCCAAATAAAATATTTTAATAATTTCTTATATAATGATTACTAAACTTTTTATTGAAAATTCTTTTAATTGAAATTCTCTAAAATTAAAGCTTTGACCAGATGTCCCCTCTTCTGCACATCACCCCAACGAAAAAGTGGTCTTTTCCAATTTTCGTTCTTCCATAGGAAGCCATCTAATAATGAGACGCTAGGGCTCTCGACTTCAAAACACAATTTATAGGCATTGCGATTACAGCGCCATCTGTTAGCGGTTTTTGCAACTAATTTTTGAAACTTCTGTATAATATTTTTACAGCTTAGTTGATAAACAAACCGTTGTCCGCATAATTCTATTGGTCTTTGTTTTTGAGATATTTAATTTTGAAATCAGGGTCTTATTCGCTGGACACCCTGTGTATGGTAATGATGTTTACCGTGGTATGTTTGGTATTTAATATGAAGTATGTAGCATTTATAGTTCATTTACAGGGGAACTCAATAGAATTCCGTTACATTATGGTCGATGGGAAAACACCGTTTGCAGTGTATTTTAATTGCATTACGGTATTTTAAATGTATTGGAATTGATGTAAATCTCATGAATTTTACTACAAGATGATTAATATAGAACAAGGCATTCATATAAATTTTTGTTAATTTACAGGGACACTCAAAATAAATATGAAAATGTGGCATATTTAGATGTTTAAAAAAATGAAGTAAAAGTTAAATTTAATTGTCTGCTGTTGGCGCCGTCAAAATGACATCAGCGTTACACTCGAACAACAATTTTACTTTCTTCTATCTTTACAAGAAAAAAGTATTGGATTCGTGAAAATTTTCGACTTTCGGTTTTCGACGGATTTACACGTTTTAGGGGTCAGAGATTCCGAAAAATGTACTTTTACAAAATGTCTGTCTGTGAGTCTGTGAGTCTATCTGTCTGTCGGTCTGTATAGGTGACACAAATATTGTGGGCGCTCTATCTCAAGAACTAATCTGCGGAATTTAATAAAAAATATATTCAGTTAGTCCCTGATATAAATTGGTGCCGATTAGTTTTTGGTGTAAATCGCTCAACAGGTGGCACTGCTATGCAATATTTTTCCCGATTTCCATAATAGCTCAATCTCCAGAACTAATGAACGGATTTTTATCAAACTTCAGATTCAGTTAGTTCTTGACATGAATTCATGTTTTATATATTTTGGTGTACATCGCTCAACAGGTGACGCTGCTATGCTGCATTTTTTGTAATTTCCACAATAGCTCTATCTCAAGAAATAATGCTTGGATTTTCAACAAATTTCACATCCAGATGTACCTTGATATGAATTAGTGCTGTTTATGCTTTGGTGCAAATCGCTCAACAGGTGGCGCTGCTATGCTGCATTTTTCAGAATTTCCACCATAGCTACCTCAAAAACTAATGAATGAATTTTCATCAAACTTTAGATTCAGGTATACCTTGATATCAATTAGTGCTGTTTATGTTTTGGTGTAAATCACTCAACAGGTGGCGCTGCTATGCTACATTTTTCAGTATTTCCGCTATACCTCTATCCCAAGAAGTAATGCACGAATTTATGTATATAAAATATATGATGTATATGATGCTAAGTATATGATGCATTAAGTATATGATGCTAAATTGATGTAATTTCTTGTACTATTTAAATGATTTAATTGACGTGATTTATATAGAAGAAAGTTTTGTGATGGCCACAACATACTAGTTTCTTTATGATATGGATAGTAGATTTTCATGCGCAAGTATTTTTCTTCAGTCTTCTTTCTTTCTCATTTTCTTCAAGTGTTTTTCCTTTTTTTAAGCTATAAGATCCGAGTTTCCGCTTATTTTCAAATTCTAAATCAGTGCGTTTCTTTTCTTTTCTTTCTCTCTTTTTTTTATAAGAGAAAAAAAATCCAAAATAACTCAGTAAGAAGTTTGGGAATTTATTTTTTCCTTTCTCATCGACAGAATTTCAGAAAGTGTCATTTTCCACTCTGAGAGAATGACAGTTCGTAACTAAGATTTAAAATTCCTGTACCTTTATAAATCATTCCTATTGATATATTTAGAAAATATCGAGTTGCCGATATCTGCTTATTTCAAGTCCGATCTCACTTCATTTTATTGAAGTATCATTTTTAATAAGGTTATGAATTTTTTTTTCATATAATTTTAAAACCTCAAAAATTAATCTAGATGTCAGGCATATTTTTGAAAGTGACATGAACGCATTATTATATGTATATCCATTGCATAAGAAACGATAGATACACCCGATTTTATTTCCTGTTTTTCAAGAAAAAAATATATAACTAAGTGTTATTAGGCTCACAATAACAACTTATTTTCGAATACGAATGCATTTTTAACATTTTCCACATAGTTGAAAAGTGTTTATGTATCCGGTTTGTCTGCTCGGTCAGGCCGTCTGGCTCTCTCGGTTCTCTAAATCTTGTAAATTAATCGCATTTCTAAAACCATCTGTAGCAACTTCATTCCTTAAGGCTGTTCTCAACCGCTCCGCTCAACAAGCGCAAAACGCTTCGACACATTTACAAATTTATTTTTCAAGGGAAAGATATAAAATTGGAAGGCCTGACTATGAAATCGATTTGGAATCGAGCTGTGTTTTCCATTTTTTGATCAATAAATTACCTATTGAGTTATAAGCGATTTTGATCACGTGACAAAGACATATTTCACCTTTTCTAGGGCGGATTTCCTTCTTTCGCGAGTAAATTCCGTTCAAAACGCCCACTTTGACAATATCTTCTGAAAGATCTCTTAAGTTTGGAAAAAAAAAACTGGAAAAAACAGCTCGACTACATAGTTTCTGAACAACAACACCTGCTAGTTTCATGCATTTCCGAAGAAAAAATTAAACTATGTCATAAAATTGCCCTTTTGGATTTGAGAACAACCTTAAACATAAAAATATCCTATGAACATTTTTTGTCATATTTCCTCTTGTACTTTTTTAAATCATCATTTTTCGGGGTGGCGGTTTTCGGCATTTTACTGATTTAAGTGAATAGTTTGATCACATGTCTTAAATTTGTATTTTATTTATATTTTATTGTTTTATTTATTGATTGATGAATGTTTTAATTTCGTCATGTCATATAAATTGTAAACAAATGCTGGGCTATTTATATTAATTTAAATACAAACGTATTTATCTTACGTAATTGTCTGCACGCATTAGACATAGATTTTAAATAAAATCATGCCGGAAAATTATTTTTAAAACAATAAAAAATAGTAAATAGCAATACATTTTTCAAACAAATTGCGATACAGTTTTCAAACAAATTTCATTTGAAAGCACATTTTCTCCCTATTCGACGGTGTAAAATTTTAAAATGTGATATGTTAAGAAATTTTTAAAAAATGCAGTAAATTCAATTTAATCATTTGTGTGTTGCCACGCTCAAAATGACGTCAGTCATTACATTATACGTCACGTTCGTCCTTTATAATATTGATATAGATATATGCTAGATTTTCATACGCTAGTGTTTTCAATATTCTAATTTTCAATTTCTAGTATTTTTCTTCAATCTTTTTTCTTTCTTATTTTCTTCGAGTATTTTTTTTAAGCTATACTAAGTTCAGAGTTTAAGCTTATTTTAAAACTCTAAATCAATGCGTTTCTTTTTACAAAAAAATTTAATTTAAAAAGTTCTAAATAACTCAGTAAGAAGTTTAGAAAAATTTTTTTCCCATTATCATCGGCAGAATTCCAGAAAATGCCATTTTCCACTCTGAGAGAATGACAGTTCGTAACTATTAAAATTCCTGATGTTAAAACCCTTATAAATCATTCCTATTGATATATTTAGAAAATATCGAGTTGTCGATATCTGCTTATTTCAAGTCCGATCTCACTTCATTTTATTGAAGTATCATTTTTAATAAGATTATGGATTTTTTTCACATAATTTAAAAACATCAATAATTAATGTAGATGCCAGGCATATTTTTGAAAGCTACATGGGCGCATTATTATATGTATATCCGTTGCATAAAAAACGATCGATACACCTGATTTTATTTCCTGTTTTTTAAGAAAAAACACATATAATAAAGGTGTTATTAGACTCACAAAAACAACTTATTTTCGAATACGAATGTGCTTTTAACATTTTCAACATAATTGAAAAGTGTTTATGAATCCGAAGTCAGGCCGTCACGCCTTGCTCTAACTCTTGTAAGCATATAATGCATTTACAAAACCACCTGTGACAACTTCATACCTTAAACATACAAGTATGGCATGAAAATTTTTTGTTTTATTTTTAATATCATCATTTTCCGGGGCTTCCACATGGTGGGACACCTTGCATTATATTTTTAACAAGTTTACACTAAACGAACTAGCAGTTATAAGCAGTTTTCATTTAATTAACAGAGAAATCTGCCAGAACAAGTAGAAATCGTTGTTTGTAATAGAATTTAAACAGAGAAAGTTGCACGATTTGTCTGTATGTACCTATTTTAATGCATGTGCACGCATGAATTCTATACGGTGCTTCATTCGGGTGCTCAGATTTTCATATTTTTTTATTATTGCTGTTGATAGTTATAGCTATTGTTGTCGTTAATGCTATATTGAATATGTTTGCATTATAAATTTCAGCAGGATTAAAAACCATGTTTTTCTGTCTGCTTTTTTTTTTTTTTTTTTTTTTTTTTTTTGTAAGCTGTAAAGCATAACCACAACATAAGGTACGCAATACTATTTTATGGGGGCGGGGGGTTCATTAATATTTTATCGTATCATATATATTTTCTTTATTCCTTGTTTTTTTTTTTTTTTTTTTTTTTTTTTTTTTTTTCAGGAGCAGAAGTTATTGCCCCGACCTATCTTTTTTCTTTCAAAGAAAATACTTTTGAATAATATTTTGTTATGAACAATAAATGAAAAATCGTTTACGGGAAATTCTGGGCAAAGTAGCCCGCCATCTAGCCATTTTGACGGATCTTTTTGTGGCCACATTGCCCAGAATGACGCCATTACAAAGAGTGCGGCCTAGCATCTAATCTACATGACTTAGCATTTTCAAAGACACGTCATTTAAAAGATTATTTCAGACTGATCAAACGGCCTAAGAGCAAATAATTTTAACACTACATATTAATTATCTACAGTGGAACACCGCTAATACGAACCCCGTAAATCTGAAATTCCGGTTAATACGAACCGATTTATTTTCGAAAATTATAATTGGACAGATTAACTGAAAATATTAACTTACGAAATTTTCCGGATTACATGATGAATGTCGAGAAAAACGTGTAGAACTTAAAATCAGACAACAAAAAGCAGTAAAGCATACTTTTTATTCTTTAAACAGCTTGAATAGAATAAAAAAATACTCAATAATGTAAAAGTACAACATATGTACACGAATATAAAATGAAAACGTGCACTGTAGGCTTACTCGTAGAAGCCATCTTAAAAAAATCTCGAATATCAGTTTGTTTACCAGTCACTATAAAATTATTTTCGAAAATGTAAAAAATATTTAATTCAGATGATAAAAAATTATTTTACCTTTCAACAGTTTGATTTCGCAAATTATCTACAGAAATGTTTACTTCTTATCTCCATCATCGTCTTGATGACTGAGCTATTTATAGATTCGCAATTTTGAACCGTTTGTTATGGGTTGTTACCTAATTCCTCATTCTGATGTTCCATTGGATTACTATAAACATTGGGAGTCACTGAACAAGGAATACTAATTTTTTTCTGAAAGTCGAGAAGGATTACCCAACAATCCGCACCTTAGAATGCTGGGTTAGCGGATATTTATTGTACTACTGAGTACTTATAACTTATATATTTTTTTTTTTTTAGCACGCATCTTTTTCTTTTCTATTTTCATCAAAATTTCAGGTAATCCGAACAGGCAATGGTCCCAATTACTTCGGATTAGCGGGGTTCTACTGTATAATGAATAAATAGTACCACGTAAAGTCAAAAATATGAAAAAACAATAAAATTAGTTCAGAACTAGAAAAATGTAGCCTTCCTCTTCAAAATCGCAGGCAATACTACTAGCATCTGTGACGACTGCTTCGCCCAGTTCCTGCATGGCAAAGGCCATTGCCACCTAGAATAGCAAGCCTTCTGGCTGCAAGAGAAAATTCCAGTGACGTCAAGCTTAGTAGGCGAGAAAAAAATTCCCAGCAGGAAGGGAACACACAGTGACTCTAGGTAGAAATGGCTGTGTGAGTTGTTTATAAGCGCTGTTTTCGAAGTTTTATACATTTTAAAAAGGATTGTTCAACAATTTAAACTAAGGCAAGTATTTTATTTTGATAAATCTTAATTTTGAGTCTGCATTTACTTATTTATATTACTTCTAATACTTTTGCTGGCTTCTGATATACAAAACTGAACATAAGTTATAATTTACCACGTGTTTGCACGCCAGAATGCTGTGTAATATCTGTTTTTAATTATTATATTTTTTAAAAACCTAATTATTGCCATTATAAAATACATTTTAAAAATATTTTTTTAGTTTGATAGATAAATATAATGTGCATTATGTTTTTCTTTTTAAATTAAATTAAATTTTGGTACTATAAAACATGCAACTTTACTATTGTAATTCGTTTATTTTACTATTATAATTCGTTTATTTTACTATTATTATTCATTTATTTTACTATTGCAATTCATTTATTTTACTATTATAATTCGTTTATTTTACTATTATTATTCATTTATTTTACTATTGCAATTCGTTTATTTTACTATTATAATTCGTTTATTTTACTATTATTATTCATTTATTTTACTATTGCAATTCATTTATTTTACTATTATAATTCATTTATTTTATTATATTTTAAATTATACAGTTAAAAGTTTAATAAAAATTTTAAATATAAATAATTGTTCGTATTTTAATTTACAAATTTTAGTTTTGTACATATATTTTTTTTAATAATTAAAGTAAATTTTAATAATGCATAATATTATTCAAATTTTAACTATTTAATTAGTGCCTTACTTAATTTAACATTTTCTAGATCTATAATACTATTGTTAGAGCTTTTCAAAATTAATCAAAATTTAACATTTTAGTTTCGGATTGTTAAAAATGGTCTATAGAAATAATAATTATAACCAGAGCAATATTACTATATGCACTTAGATATTTTAAGATAATTTATGTTCAACTTTATCAAAAGCAAGTAAAAATATTTGAAGAAAGTGATCAAATAAATACACAAAAAATTTAAGAATTTATCAAAATAAAAGACTAATCTTATAATAATAAATATCATCCTACTTAATAAGAAGAACACTTTGTTAGTTCTATAAATTAATTAATAAATGAAGACAAGTTGAAAATATGAACCACTTTCATAAAAAAGAAAGAAATAACAAAATGAGACTCTTTCAATAAAATATTTAAATATTACTTTTTAGAAATAAATAAAAAAATTGTATTTAATCATAAACAATCTTAGAATGTTGAACAAATTGAACTTCTAATAATTTTTCAAGAGATTTTTTTTTTTTTTTTTGAAAATAAAAAAACTACAAAAATTTACAAAAGAGGTTATTTTTGAAACAGTTTCTTGTCTTTTGGTATAAAATTATTTTTAATAAATTTACAAATTGGCTTAAATATTTAATTAATTAAAGAATAACATAACAATTCTTTGAAGGTTTTGCAGCCTTCACAATAAAAGAGAGAAAAAAAAAGAAAGAAAGAAAGGAATCCTATTTTTCCTCGAAAAATCGCTTTTAAAATGAACAATCTAGTTTTTTCTTTCTTTTCTTTTCTTTTATGATGCTTTATTTATAATAATTAAAGGTTATTTAAACATTTCTTCATAATATTTACACACATTTTTTTCAAAAATTTTGCCACATTTTCAATCAAAAAAATCAAGAGACAGGATGAAAGAAAAGAAAAAAAAATTCTGTTTTTCAGATTACCGAACTTTTGATTCTAAAATGAACAATCTAGTTAAAAATATTTTTATTTGAAAGATATTTTTGAAATTAGCATTATTTATCAAGATATCAAGAAAATTCAGAAAACATAAAAATGATGATAAATGTGTTTCATGTTAAAATTTTTTAGTTATAAAGTTTAATTTATATGTCAGTAGCAATTTATTGATGTACAATCAAGCTTACAATTTCATTATTAGGTCGATTTAATACATAGCTGTTTATGTAGAAAAACATAGTAATATTAAACTTTACTTTATCAGTGTGATATACAGATTCTTTGCCTCTTGCTGCTGACGTCACCAGCCAGCCAGAAGGCTTTGTATTCTAGGTGGCAATGCAAAGGCGCTATACAGCAGAAAAAACTCCAATGGCTACTTTGCCCTCACTGGCCTCTTTACCCGTTCTTCCCCTATATCAGTACAGTAAGATTTTTTAAGAAAATCTCTTGGCGTTGGATTTGTTTTTCTCTTTAACATTACTCTCAACACACTGCAGACAACTTTATGGTTTAGCCAGCCATATTCAACCTGCGTCGGGGAAACTTTTATGTGCGGCCCGAGACACATAATCATTAATCCACATTTATAAAATTAATTGAGATGTTTGATCGTAAATTGGAAACATTACTTCCATTTTGTTAGAAATTAGTTCATTTTCAAAACATTGTTAAATAATATTGTTTTTTTTTTGTTTTTGTTTTTTTTTTTTTTTTTTTAAGCAACGCGGGATCTGGAAGCCTGTGCCGATTTGTGGGTTATCCCGCGCTGCAGAACCTGTAAAATGTTTTTAAAACCTTCGCTGTTCCGTCAGTTATTTTCATGGGAAAATATGTCCTGTTTTTATAATTACTAATTTAAAAGTATATTAAAGCATCCTTAATGCCATTTGCTTAGTCAAAAGTTCTTTTTACATGTAACTCTATCTGTGCTATAGTCGTGTATATTTATTTAACTAGGGGGCTCGGCCCCCTACGAGCTACGCTCGACAACCCCCGTTCAGACACCGCAGTCTCTAAAAGCAGGCTAATTTGATCGGCTTTAAACAGATTTTGAAAGATTGAATTATAATAAATACCGAAAAAATACCGACTTATTAAAGAAAATCTCTTTATTTATTTTCATTTTTTTAGCAACTGGAAAATGCTGCACTTTTATATTAATACGTTTATACTTATCGTATCACTAATAAAATTTATTCGAATTGCTTCGGACAAAAATGCTGCAAAAAGTTTCAAACCGTTATTTCTAAACAATAATCTCTGAAGCATATTTCTACATCATTTTCAACAGAAATCTAGCTCTAAGTATATCGTTTGGAAATGGTAGTTTGAAATTTTTTAGTAACATTTCTTCCGCGGCAAACGTTCGATTCAGCTAATTATATAAACCTCATTATTTTGCTTTGTTATACTACTTTTGTTACCTACTATTTTAATTTACCTTTTTATAAGCTATTATATAAGTGTGCTGCAGCTCGCTTAACATTGCAAACATATGTCTGCGGCCCGCGAGTAAAAAAGGTTGAATTTGGCTGTAGGCCATATTTTTACAAACATATTTCACTGTATAATTTTACAGATGTGCTGTTGCCAAAGTTAGCTAATATATGATAGTCTAAAAGAAATTATACTATTTTTTTAGCAATTTAATTAGAAATTTAAAAACTGGTCTTCGAGAGGTTTTAATAGATGATCTAAAATACGTTTGCGCTAAATTTCTTAGTCCTGTGTGTTCAGTGGTCTTCAATATGTCTATCACATATCCAAAGAAAAATATTTTATATCAATGAGAAAAAAATACGTAAATTAATTTTATTCTTAAAAAGTTGATCCTGTTATTTGCGCACATATTTCAAACTTCTTACTTTCTGAACATTGACAGGTTTATGATATCTTTTCTTCCCAAAAGGTAAATGAAATCATCCATCAACTCAGAGCAGATGCCCAATATTAGTCAGTTAAAGAAGATCTTGACTTTCCTTAAACAATTTGTTTAACTTTGTTCAGATTAATTGGGTTTGCTACTCTAGGAGTTTATGGTGTATATTTAACAAAGTATTGAAAAGCTTTACTTTGCGAATACTTTACTTAGATCATTAAAATATTTTTTTTTTCTTGTTTTCTTTTCTTTTGGTGTTTATTATGATGTACATGAAGATGAGGGTTTTTTGTGTTTTTTTTACAAATAATTTTAATTTTTTAAGTACATTTTTAAACCAAAGTTTATGTACATGTTGTAAGTGTTATTAAATATTTCAACACAGTTGTGTAAAGGGAAGGAGTTAGGCTTACCTTGATTTTTACTTTCACGAACCAATTGAAGATTATGCCTTCTGACAACGCAGCATATATTTCCAGTTTGTTGTAAATGAAAAAAACGATGAAAAAAAAAAAGACTATTTTAAAAGGTGAAAGATAATGAAATTTTACTACTTTATCGTTATTTTGGGTACCGCCGATACAGATAAAAATAATTACAATTTCATCTTATTTTGACTCCTGTGCACAAAAATAAATAAATATAGGTAGGGTATTTTAGAATTTTGACTGTAGGTCATACAGACTGGAAAAATTTGAGGTGGAAAAAGAGGAAAAACGCTTCTATTACAATGGTTCTTAGTTCTTTTGCCTCCAAAAATAGCACAGATTTATGATTTTCGCTTTTCCTGCGATAAGAGATCTGCATTAACCGAAATTTTAAGACCCTTCCCCTAAATCGTTCCGCCGTGCTTTTACATTTATTTTCACCCCAATCATGCTTCTACCTATTGTAAATTGCTCCTATTTTATCGCCGTAGTTTGATTCGTTCAAATTCGTGATATTGGGCTTGTCAGCCTGCTCAGTTCTTTTATCAGTCTGATCGTTGCCATCGAAATGCTCAAGGCCTGAGGACACGGGTTGTGACGTCATCACTAATGGACCGACTTCTCACTAGTGTTGGATCTCACACCGGAAATTTTTGAATAGCAATTTTCTTTTCTTTTATTTGTAGAATATCTATCATCTTATAAAACAATACCAACTATTTAAACTTACTGGTGAGAATTCGGAATCCCTAAATAAAAATTCAGCTAAATGCGGAATGTCACAGTGTTGCCTCATCTGGCTGATTTGTTATTGAGGAATTCCAAATTCTTACCAGTAAGTTTAAATAGTTAGTATTGTTTTATAATATGATGCATATTCCATAAATATAATAAAAGAAAATTGCTATTCAAAATTTTCCGGTGAGAATTCCAACAGTAGTGAGAATTTGGTCCATTAGTGATGACGTCACAACTCGTGTCCTCAGGCCTTGAGTATTTCGAGGGCAACGGTCTGATCCGGCCCATTAAAAGAAATTATCTTAATTCTACTTACACGGCATGTTTGAAAAATTGCGTTCATTTTCCGGGCCTTGGGTCCTTCAAAACCTTTGTACCTCGGGTTCTATCATCAAACCCCAAAAATATGAAGGGAAGTATTTAATTGTACTAATTGTAAAATATCTACTATAATTATTAGTTTTCATCTACTCTGTACATGGTACACTATCCTGTTCCTACCCCTGTATCTACTCTGTACACCGTAGTAAATTGGTCATCTTTAACTTGAGTAGCCTGATATAGTCCATAAATAAAAATAATAATTCATTTTATAAATTTAAAATTACATATAATTAGTTTAATTTCACTTTAAAATGTCTAACAAAAAAATCTGGAGTCGAAAACGGAGTCGGCTTGTTTTTTAGCGACTCCGACTCCGACTCTTTTGCTCAAAAGGGGGATCTGACACCGATTCCGCAGCCCTACTGAGATCAATAGATGTTCAGTCGAAGTCGAAACTAACGTCACACAGCATTGATGCGAAGGAAGGAGATTGATGCTGGTATTCACCATCTACTTTAACCTAGAAAACGTCGGTCGAACGCTCAAATTAAATTCATGATAACATTTGATTCGAAATTACTAAGGAGATGTCCAATTAGGACAAACTGTGAATACCGTTTGAGCGTTCGACCGAGGTTTTCGGTATAAATAGGGGTCGATGTAGTTGGTGAATACGACCGTGAGGCTGTGGAATCGGTCACATTCGCTAATATAACCTTGCTCTTAGAGCGTGATTCTGAGCTCAGTCGATATGATTTCAATGAAATATGTTGTTGCCATGGAAATAACAAATTATTCGATATAATAACAGCGTTCGGAATTGGACATGAATTTAGCAAGCAGTATTCGAGTTTGAAGACGATTGTACAGTCGCGGAAAAAAACAAGTAAACAGCCTCTACTAACTCTTCGACAAATTGTCATAGACGGAAGTTACTGGTACCGAACGGTTGGAAATAAAATCTACTTTTAAATGATGTATAGAAAATTTGTTTAGGGGGCCATCTATATATTAAAACGAACCCAAACCTCATTTTTTTCAATGGCAGTACCTAATTTTAACAAGATATTTTGAAATCTTCGGTTCAAACTTTGCCTAGATAATAAATTTCAAGTCACTTGAATGATAAGTTTTTGAATTATAAATTTTCAAAATGCAGTGCTCCTAATGTTAAATTACATTTTCATATTTTTATTTATATCTCCTGAAATTATGCTCCTAATGTGCTAATTTTTGGTGTAGCAATAATACTAATGTGCCCAAACATAAATACGCTGAATTTGCAATTTTTATAATTTTATGATATGAATTATGAAATTAATCTTCGAAAAAATTATGAATTGCAACCTACAAATTTTTTGATGGATTTAGATTTATTAAGTCCTACATTATGAAAATCCAAAATTTCACAATTTTCTTCCAAACAGTTTTCAAATTATGCTTAAAAAGCGGCAAAATGATGGTTTAAGGGGCCGTCTATGATAGAAGTGAGTAGATATTTTGAAATTCCTTCTGCTGTCGTGTTTTCTAACATGCTTCATTGACTGCTTGAGTGGTCCTTAAAGTGCCTTGATCAAGAAGGGGGCTCTCTCTGTTAATAATCGAGTACCGAACTTCAATTTGGATACAGTCCTTAAAATGCGCTCGTTTTAAAATAATTAATTTCTCGGAAACTTATGGTACGAATTGCATAAAAATTTGTTTTTAGGTTAATTGAAGGGTATAGAGTTCATTTATGCTACCAAAATTGTGTATTGCTATTGAAAAAAGAAAAAGTTATGGTTCGTTTTAATATGTAGATGACACCCGAAGAAATTTTTATATACATCATTTAAATGTAAACTTTATTTCTAATCATTCGGTACCAGTAACTTTCTTCTACGATAATTTGTTGAGGAATTAGTAGGGGGTGTTTACTTTTTTTTTTCCACGACTCTACATGAATGAAGCTTTATTTTACTGAATTAACTTTCTTTTTATTGTCTGATTTAACCCGTACCCACTGTTAGCGGTCTTACAGACCGCTGCATTTTTCAATTTTCACAAATTTTCAGTTTAACTATGGATACTGGTTAAATTTTGTTTTATCAGGAGTCCTTTTACTTTCATTAGAGACTTTCGGATAGCTGAATTTTAAATATAATAGTCCTGTACATGAAGTTGACTGAAGCGATCTGACAGACCGCTCACGGTAGTTATGCGACAATATTTGTCACTCCGGTTACAGGTTAAGGGGTCCGAGGACTCTTAAAATTGGAAAAATCGAAAAAAAAGACCATTTTCAACATAAAATATCTTAAAATTTATTTTATTTTAAGACTAAATTTTATATTGGGATGAAAGATATAAGTATGTTCTTTCATTTCATGTATTTAAAAAATTAGAAGATGCAGAATTAGCATTTACAGTGGGCTCCAAAATGTCAGATATTTGACAAGCGGAAAATCGGTATAACAGATTACGCGCACGATTACAAAATAAATTTTGCAACTAGAATGAAAATTTTGGGTCCTACGCATGCTTCAAATTCTATTAATTACTCTGAACCTAAATAAATTTGTATTTAAAGCATTTTTATATTTTTAATGAAATGTTGTATTTAGTTAATGCAAAATTTAGAAAAATTCAACAGTATAATTACCTATAAAGAATATTTTTTTGAACAATAAAAAGGAAATTTTAGGTTCAGTTTATACAGACTAATATGAAACATAAGTTTTGAAAATTTCACGAAAAAAAATTCAGAAGTTTTTGAGATATCGTGCGCGTTATGCCCAAATACGTTATTTGGTGAAAATTGACTTCAAAGTTTCTGAAACGACGCTTCAGCTATTGATCGTGTATAATTCTAAAAGCCATAACTTCTGTTCTAATAGGAATTTCAAGGAAACATTTATATCAAAATGTTCAGAAAAGATAGTAGTTTAATATCTAAAAACATTAAAATTTCGAAAAGTTTAAAGCTTTAAGAGTCCTGAGACCCCTTAAAGAATATTTTATGCATCTTATTTTAAAACTAGATGAAGAGATTTAGTACATTTTTGTTGCTATTATTTTTGTTAAAAATTTCATAACTTTTGTTAAATTCTAAGACATTTTAGATCTTTCAAGGAAGACTTACTATTACTTACTGTTTTTCATCAAATTAAATTAAATTACTTATTATTTTTCTCCATAGATCGTAATATAAGGAAATTCTTTTGAGTGTCCCAGTAAATGAACCATAAGTGCTACGCACTTCATTTTCAATACCGAAAATACCATGATAAACTTCAATAAAGTATATTCGTCAGTACATTTTTGTGCATGTTGAAAAAAAATTGTGGAAATGGCTTATACATTAGAACAAAGAATATTTATAGCGCAAGAGTACCACTGCTTGGATCAAAACATAATAGAAAAAAAAGCATTTTGTTCTACCATGTATATTATCTATTATAGAATTTATACAACTCAAGTAATAAGTAAATAAAAAAGAAAAGTGCCCAGTTAAACTGGTGGCATTGAGCTCACAGTCTATTCAAACTAATTGTATATTATACTCTTACTTCAAAGAATAATGCCTTTCAAAAAATAAATTAAGTGTGGGATTACCCCTCAACCCCTGTTTCATATCGTTATACTTAACCAATGAACCTCCAAATCTCATCAAGGAAGCGCCTTATCAAAATAAACCGGTACACCAAACTTGATGCAAATCGGATAAGAAAACACTTTTTTCTAAATTAAGGGGTTATTACGCCCCCCAATCCTCCCTTTATACTTAAACAATGAACCTCTAAATCTAATCAGGCAAGCGGCTTATCAGAATTAACCGGTATACCAAAATTGAAGCATATCCGATAATTCTGCATGAAAAATCCATTTAACTAAGTTAAGGGAGATTAGCTCCCAGTATCCCTCTTTATACTTAACCAATGAACCCCAAAACTAATCAGGGAAACGCCTTATAAGAATGAACCTAGAAAAAATATTTGAAGCAAATCGGATATTTCTATCAAGAGTTATCGCGTTACGTACGTACATACAGAACCGGCGGGCACATTAGCTCTCAGGCTTTGATAACCTGTGAGCTAAAAATTAGTTAAGATTTAAAAAACGTACCGTCTTTAAAAACTTACTTTTAGAACCACATTGTTAATAGACAGTACTGTAACCGATTTTTTTTGTGTGTGCCTGGAAATAAATGATGATTATTGCACACCCTATTCTATATTAAATATCCTGTAGTGTACCTCAGTGGCTCATATGAATTTAGATTTTTTTAAATAGTGTAGAATCATTAAAATATAACGTAAACTATTTTTCTCTATAGACCGTAATGTAAGAAAATTCTTTTGAGTGTCCTAGCAAATGAACCGTAAGCGCTACGCACTTCATTTTCAAAACCGAACATGCAATGATAAACCTCAATAAAGTATATGAATTGCATGTCAATCCTAATATATTTACGCGAGTTACAGTATTGTCAAACGGCCGGACAGAAGATTAGACAAACCGAGAGCATAAACACTTTTCAACTGTGTTGGAAAGTCTTAAAAAGGATAAATTTGATTGATGAAAAGATACCCAATTTTTAAAAAAATCTTAACCTTCTTGGAATGTAAAAAGTTTATAAAAGACGGTATTTTGAACGTTGCTGTGACGCACTTCAATTTCGAAGAAGTCATTTCCATGGAAAAAATATTTATCTCTATTGTTGCTCTGATGCCAACAAAATCGAAATCGTATCGACAGAGTTCCTCTAAGAGCACGATTATATTACTGAATGAGACCCACTCCATAGCCTTCCTCTCCTTCCTTCGCATCAATGATGAGTGAGGACAGTTTCGGCCTCAACTGAGTGCCTATTGCTCTCAGCGCCATCTATTTTTTGTAATTTAACTAACATCGAGAATCACAATAAAAAATCTCTCGACATCATACATAACTCTTCTGCAAGAACTTTTTAATGTCTGTTTTTTAATATCATTTTTGCGATACCCGGTATATATATGTATAATACCTGGTGTATGTTTAAACTGTGTTAAAATGACAAGTTTTATTTTGTGTGTGGATTAATGAAAAAAGATCTCTAACAAATGAATGTTTTAAGTCCTTTTCCATGTAAGATTTAAAGTTTATTTTTATAAAGTTATGGATTAACCAACACATCCTTGTTGATCACACTATGAAGATTTAAGAAAATATTCAAAAACTACGTACTTTTTCGGGTTTTTTAATCCCAGAAACATAAATATAGTATTAAAAATGGGTGTTACCATATGAAAATGAAATTTTGTACAGTTGTATTATGTAGACGACCCCCGAAGTGAAATTTATGAACAATATTTCATAGTACACATTATTCCGAGTTAGTTGGCTTCTATACTTTTTATTGATGTCTATTTTACGTTAAAACTTTTTATGATAGAAGAGGGCCTATGCTGCTTCCCCTCCTCTCTCCCAACAAACAAAATATATAAATACGGAAATAATAAATATTAATCCCTACAACTAATATTTATCAATTCCCACGAAATAATAAAGTTTAATACCTTCTAAATATGTATTAATTATTGATAATCGCAACTTTTTTCTTTGTTGGAAATTGCTATTTGAAGTCCACCCACAAATTTTGAATTACTACTCCATTGCAGTACCGCTACAAAGAAAGAAAGAATAAATCTAATTAATTTTATTTTCTCCTGTTATGTCAAGAAAATTCTGGTAAAAAGTTAAATTGAAAAAAAAAAAGGGTCAAATTTGCGGAATCATTTTTTCTTCCTGGTTGTAAGTAATTTTTCTTCCCAAGAACAAAAGTTTCTTGTTACGATTTCTGTTCTATTTTTTTCCCCTTATAGAGAATTCAGTTCACTGATTTAAACAAGCACCTTAATAGGAAAGTTATTTTTCCTTCTAAAGATCAGATTTCTGAGTTAAAATTTCTTTAGGAAGTACTTTTTTAGAGGTAAGCCTCTTCTAGAAGTTCTTACTAAACTAGAAATAAGGTCTAATATTATTATAAATTTTTATTAATACTGGGTGGATGAAGAGTTAGCTACATAAAAAAAATCTAATTGCAAAAGAACAAATAATGATAATAATCGGTCGAGTGCGAGTTTTACTCGCGCACAAAGGTTTCCGTACAGCAAATTTATTAATTACAAACTGCAATATTACAAAAAATCGTTGCTTAAAGAATTACATTACTTTGTAAAAAAGTATGCGATTTTTATTTCAAAACTGCTGACCTTGAATGTCTTAGAATTATTCAATGGAATTTTTTTTCAGTAATTGCCTTCAATAATTCAATTCAACTGGAATGAAAAACGTTGACTATTTAACACTATGATTTGACTTACCTAAAACAAAGACTTTATATAAAGTTTAAACTTAACATTGGGCCAAGTACACTTCGAAAGGAGGTCGAAATGTTGCAACAACGTCTTGGTGTGTGCTGCGTTTTTCTAGATAGGTTTTTAATTAATATCTAAGCTAATTACCGACAATTGTTTTCAAAAATCATTATCAATTATCCTTGGATGATTCTGAGTCGACAGGTACTCCGAGCGCTTGCCTACTCACCCGCGGAATGCCCACAAAGAAAGGTTTGTGCATAACGGGAAAATGCGGTTTTCTCAAAAACTATGAGACCTAAGGTAATCGCTACAGTTTTCCTCCAAAGTTTAAATAAACTGCTACTACCCTTAATGTTTTTTTATAATCTTAGTTTCAATAGATTTGAAAATAGTAGGGGTGAGAGCAGACATGTTTTGCAGTATATTTTCGACGATGATATCTCTGAAATTATAACATCTGAAATTAAGACAAATATATTTTTGAGTTCGGTTTTACGAGATCTATTAAACGATACCCACAAATATACAATTGTTTTGCAAGTAACTTAAATAGCCCCCTTAAATTTTTCCAAATTTTATTTATGAAGTGCTAATAATCTATAAATATGTGAGTCAATAGCCTTTATAACTTTGACAAGTTTAAACTTTCTACGTTAGATAGTTTTCGAGAAAAACGGTAGTGACAAATAGGCAAGCAAAATAGCACGTGTGATCTTAGTGTTTTTACTTTATAAGTACGGATCCATAAAAATTCAGGTTTCATGAATGGTATCACGCACAGATCAGATTTTCTTGGCGAAAACAAAATGTATTTCGAAAAGTCACCGATAGAGGACGCTTAGCCGAAATATGGATCTGATCTTAAATGCAAATTCAGCATGTAATAAAACACAACAAACAAAAAATATAACAGGACATAGCGCCTGACAAATGCATATAAAATGACTTAATTAACTTCATCTTGTAATAACAAAATTCTGTGTACAACAAATAACGGATACACTGGCATCTATGTGTTTTATTAACGGTCTGATTCGCTGATTTGTATAAATATACTTCTTTCATAGCATGAGAGTGCCCTCTACTGGTGACTTTTGTAAATAAAACTTTTCTTTTGGTTAAAAAAGTCCAGTCTCCACCTGAACTCATTTGTGCAAAGCAAATATATTTTTTATCACCCTTTGGTATTTTTTATTTAAGCTATTTGTGAAAAGCTGTGGCGGATTTTTAACGGATTAATGCTAAATTGGAACTATAATATTATTATTACTATTATTATTGTTAAAAGAGAACTGAAGACAGTTCTTTTACTTCTATTTTATTCAGAGTTATTAATGACGACAACATTAAGAAATCGTTAACTATGATTGTTTAAAACAATGACATAATAATTCTTCAATTTTTTCAAATCCTTTACTTCATTTGCTTTAAAATTTGACTATTCAATTTTGTTTTTTAAAAATTAAACATACCCAGGCAATTACCAAATATATATATATATTTATAGTTTTCGTAAGATATTAAAACTAGCAATAAATCTTAATGAGTCGATATAACGAGGCGTGATATAACGGGGAGCTATTGGATTAAGTGATATAGCATAAACGCAAAATTCCATCACACCAAGATTCACAATTTATTTTTTGGAATAAAACACTTGTAGAAGATAGCTAAACACCAACTTCTGAACACACCATATGTAAATCAAAAAAAAACTAAACCTGTGGCTCTACGATCCGTGAAGGATTAGGGCCTACAGTGCCCAAATCTGTTTTCTTGACCCTGGGCCCCGAGGTCCTGTGCAGCATGTGCCCCAGTTGGGTAGTCAGTCCAACGCGAGACCTTCGGTGTTGGTACCCATTATATCGACCCCAAAGAAATGAATGGTTGAGTGAATCTTTCCCAGCTGGGAGCCGATTCGCGACTTGTAACGTGGCAGACAGGCGTGCTGACCACTACGCTACTGGGCATCAATATATAAATCGAGCACTGTGAAAATAGCCAGAGGTAAACTTTTTTTTTTCTTTTAATCAATAGAACATGCTTGATTTGTTCTCTTGTTGCAGATTTGAATTATATTAGATCTATTGCTATCAATCGTGGTTTTAGTTTATCTTATATCAACCGTTTAATTTCTCACAATCTTAATAAATGTGCTAATAATCCTCATTCTTCTGTTGCTCTGGTTCCTTTTTCTAATCTCATCGTTTAACCATTTTATAATGGAATTAGCTACAAATTAGCGAATATCTTGAGTAATTATGATTTTAAAGTTGTTTTTAAGCCAGTCAATAAAGTAACTTTTTCATAGCTCAAACATATAATTCCTCCTCAAAGCTTTTGGGGTAAATATACAGTGCCAAAGTAATTTGTCCTGTATTGGATAAACTGCACGACAGCTCCGTTTCAGAGTCAGTGAACACACTAACTATGTAAGTGTAAAGAAAGAAGAATTACAAAAATCCTCTATTGCTTCCCATTGTTGGGGGGGGGGGGGGCGGAGCGAGATAATTTCAATTTTGATTCGGCCACTATTATCAAGAAGTTCAGTACTCCTTTAGATTTAGAATTTCTTGCAGCTGTTCATATTCGTAAATTTAAAAACTTCTTGGTTAACGATTTTTCCAGTGTGACTTACATCTCACCTTTCTGGGTGGATTTGTTATGTCACGATGCTTGACTCTCGCTTTGATCTCATTGGTTGCTGGAGCATGATAGTCTTTCAGTGCTTTGATTACTGACATTTGGGTTTTCGTCTTTCATGTATTTGGGGGGATGTTGATTTTATACATTGATGATGTGAGCCCCAGTATTCACGTAACAAATTCGTCTATTTTCACATTGCTCAATTTATATATTGTGTGTTTAAACGTTGGTTTTTAATGATGTAGTTTTCCACACAAGTTTTTATTTATCACTTGTAGAAGAATTGAAATTTACCATTACTATAACGTTTATTGAAAAAACTTAAGTTTGTCACCCGTGAAATTTTTCTTTACGAAAAAATTAACATTCTCTTATTCTAATATTACATCTTTCATTCATAAGATGAAAGAATTTTTTACTTATTATATTAGATTTACATACCGTGATGAAATTGCTGCTGCAAGGTTTTTTTTTTTATATATAGTAAGAAATAAAATATTAAAAAATATATTATTTATCTAGAAAAAAATTATTTTTTGAAAGAAAAGTTGCACTGCGGTTAAGTAAAAATAACAGTAATCATTGCATTTACATAAAACGCAATAAAGCATACATAATTGAGACTACGTTGTATTTTTTAAAATCCAATAATGTATTTTTTTATACATTACAAGATACTTTTTGCTGTGATAATTATGCGATGTCTTTAATTTATTTTGAGTGGATCGGGCTGTTTTATACTTTGTGAGATTTTTTTTTAATTATTTATTTTGCCTATTCTTAAAGTTGGTACTAGAAACATTTGGTAAAAACTTCAAGAGGAAATTATTAGAATAGAGTGTTACAATCCGTCAAGCAGTCGTACCTCGGGTAAAATCATGCAAAATGTAAAAACTTTAATTGCATTTAAAAACTAGTCGGATGTGGCAATCCCAATATTTTCTTCTATCTCATACATGTTAATACTTCCTGAAAAACAAAGCATATAAGTGCCACCGGTTAGATGATTTACACCAAAATCTAATCATTAACTACTTATGTTAACTTCTAACTGAATGTGAAGTTTGATGAAAATCCGTGTATTAGTTTTTGAGATAGAGCTAATTGCTGAAATTGTAAAAAATTCTGCGTAGCAGCTCCACCTGTTGCGCGATGTACACCAAAAACTAATTAGGACCAATTTATACCTGGGAATAACTGAATCTGAAGTTAGATTAAAATTCATGCATTAGTTCTTGAGATAAAGCTCTTTCGGAAATCGTGAAAAATGCAGCATAGCAGTGCCGCCTCTAAGGCGATTTACATAAAAAATTAAACAGCAGTAATTTATATCAGGGACTAACTGAATCTGAAGTTTGATGAAAATTCGTGCATTTATTCTTGAGATAGAGCTATTGCGATAATCATGAATAATGCAGCGTAGCATGTTGGGCGAATAATGTTGGGCGATTTTCACCAAAACATAATCAGCACAAATTTATATCATGGACTAACTGAAACTGGAATTTTATGAAAATCTGTGCAATAGTTCTTGAGATATAGCAATTGCGAAAATAGTGAAAAATGCAGCATAGCAGTGCCAACTATTTGGCGATTTATACCAAAAAAGTAATTAGTACCAGTTTATATCAAGGTCTAACTGAATCTAAAGCTTTGTGAAATTCCATGGATTACGAACTAAAAGATCTTGTTAATTATGTTGTTTTGATAGCGTTTTAAGAAGATCTTTTAGTTCGTATTAATTCACACCAGATTCAACTTATTTTTTTCGGTGGATTACTTCTTGAGATAGAGCGCCCACAAAATTTGCGTCACATACAGACTAACAGAATGACAACTATCTAAAAACCATCAAATCATGTTCAGAGCATTCTAAAATATGTAAATCCATCGAAAACCGGAAGTCCAAATTTTTCACGAATCCAATACTTTCTTCTTGTAAAGATAGAAGAAAGAAAAAAATTCGTGGAAGCTCTTGACAACTGCCATATTATGCTATTCACATAATACAAGGGTTTAAATCTTACAGATTAGCACTGAGCTCCATATAGGGCAGGAGATCTGTCTTCCTATTTTCCAACATGATTTCCAGAGGTCAGCGCGGAAGGATACAGTGACGATAATTTTAGTTCGCATCCATGGGGGAAATTATGTTTATCGCATTCCCTTACATCATTAGAGAATCATTTATTAATTTGATAAGTCGAACTTAATTAGAGAAGCATAAATTAGGATAATAGTAATTGAGAACACTAATACCTAACATTGACAACGAGCACTATTTTTTACCTTTGCCTTGCAAGATTCCTACCGCCGCACAGTGTAAGATTTTGTTAATCTAGCGGGTCAAAATTCAATTTATGAAAATTATCGATATTAAAGTAATAAAATTGATCTTACTAGAGATAAAATGGTTATGTATTATGAAAAAATACAGTAAAACCTCCCTGTTCGACCACCTCCATTAAGCGACCACTTCCTGAACGATCATTTTTTCATGGAACGATATTTATTCCCATACTCTCAATACTAATTTTACCTCCATTCAGAGACCATCCTAGCTGGACTCCCTCCATGAGCGACCAATTTATTTGAAGAAAATGAAACAAATTCTTTTTATTCCTGGTCGCTTGAAGAAGGTTTTATTACAAAAATAATTCCGGGAAGCGCATTATTCATCAAACGTCGAAACTAAGTTTAGAATTTTTTTTATTCCGGTAACTTTTATGTGTTTAAACCGCTTTGTGCCTTTTTAGCCAATGAATTTAACTCTGATGACAAATTAATAATGACGGTCAATAAACTCCTCTGCCCTATTCTGTCAGGAAACTCTTAAAGAAATAGATAAATGAATGAAATCGTCATTATTTGTTCACGTCCAAAAAAAAAACCTGCTTTTATTTACTGAACTTGGAAATAAAAGTTATAAAAGATAAAACCGTAAAATCACAGCAAACGTCAATGTATTCATTTTTTAAAGTCTGCAGTGACTAACTTATGTAATTAACTTTTGTTTTGATACTTAAATTTTCAATTTTTTTCTTAATGTGAAAAATAAATTTTAGTAACATTAATTGTTACCTTTTTCCAACAATTAAAATCTAGATTTAAACTTGACCTCCATTAAGAGACCACCTCTCTGTGTGATCAGTTTTTATTGTAACGGAACGTGGTCGCTTTAGGGAGATTTTACTGTATATATTTACGCATTACATTCTAAAATTTACGTCATTGTTATTCCGTCACCATAATCATAATAAAAAGATGTTTTGTCATTGTCTTACGTTGACATTTGCCTAGTGTTATGGTATTCAGTGCAGATTTTTTAATTTGTAGTACACATTTATTTTCAACAAGAAGAGTTTTCTTGTATTAAAAAAATAGTAATTAATTACATACTGCTATAGTTACCAGTGTTATAAAGTGAATAACTGTCATTTTCCGTTGTTTGCTATTCTTTTATTCCTTGTATATTCGGTGACCGTATAAATGTTAAAACTTCAGGGTGCTTCAGCCGCTCTTTCAGTTTTATTGAGATGTTAATATCATGATTTGTAATGCTTAAAGGAAGATATATTTATTTTGTATCCACACGTCATGTAAAATTACATCAAATCGCTCAAGAAGAGCTTATCAACACCTGTTATGCTAGCAGCCACTGCAGCATCCTTAAAAAAATCTTCCTTTTTCTATTTCCTACATTAATATTATCGTGCCCTTGTTTTAGAGTCTTTAATAATAATTCTCTTTTAAGTCTAAATCTTTCAATTATATTTTTTTCATTCTGCGATACTTTATTTTTCTTCAGGTTTTCGGAACTGCTATTTCTTTGTATCAAATCTATAACCGATATGTAAGAGGATTCCATAAATCTTAATTGTGCATGTTGTGCCGATAAGCCCTAAGATTTCAGATATATTTTTTAACACATACATAGCATCCTTTTTTTCCAGATTGTCTCAGTTTTAAACACGTAGCGCGTGGTTATTCATTTGTGTTCCGGGAATAACGAATGCACCTTTTGTCTTTTGATTTCGGTCCACTTAAATAAAAAAATTTCTTTGGTTGTCCAACCTTTTTCTGGTAGTAACTATTACTTCTGCCCTGTAAATAAGTTTATTGTTAATATTCGAATCTGACCATCTCTTATTTGAATTCAAAAAACGTTCTTTAAGCGATGTCAGTTTCTCTATCTTTGGTTACTGCCAATTATAAATGAATGGATCAGCCGCTTAATCTGGTCTAACATAACAGATGAGCAATGTTGAAGATTATATTTGTGTAATTCATAGTCTATCAGGATATTTTTTGAATTGACAGGGAATTATTCATGTCTAGTAACACATTTATTTAGATCTCATATAATTCTCTTTTTGAAATTTACACTTCCGTACCTGATAAAAAATTACTTATATTCAAGAGTTGCAAATAGTGGCAGCTGAAATTAATTTATTCTATATCTATATGCATACATAATTACAAAAAAAATTATATTACAATGTACAAGCGTGTACAAAATTTTTGGCTGCTTTTTAAAGTTTATCATATGCTATTAGATTTTCAAATAATTTTTATATTGACTTAAAAAATTATTTTTAAAATATAATGCTTCTAAATAACTATTGTAACTGTAAAATACAAAGTATTTACATTAATGTAAAGATTCCATACTATCATTAAAATATATTTACAAAATAAATATGTTTTTAGCCCAAAAATATCAATGGCAGTTACAACTACAGAATCGCCATTCTATAAAGGTTAAAAGAAAATTTGGTTTTTAAGCCGATTTTTGATGGTGTTGTTGTGGAGTTAGGCTGCTCTCACTTTATATTTTTTCCCTCTAATATGTTAGATGTTATTTGAAATATCTAAAAGTGAAATTACTGCAAGTCGATTTTCGGACTTTTTTCCCGCTAGATTATTTGCAAAATCTTACACTGTGCGCCGACTGATAACTCCTGTTATATATGGAGCTCGGTGAAGATTAGATACTTTTGTTAAGTTACAGTTAAGAATATAGTTTAATTTTTTTTTTCTTTTGCCGTATGCATTATATATGTTAGAGGCTATCATCCTTACTTTTAATCCAATAATGACCATCGAAATAAAAGTACTACAGAAATTTAGAAATTTATACGAGGAAAATATTACAATTTTAGGTTTAAAATATACTTTTTTTATAAGCAAATCGATTTCCAAGTGAAGAATGACTCACTGATTTCGTATATAAAATCACCTGTAACATAGTGAAAAAAGATTGTTTTTAGCCCTTCAATATACTTTGAACTACCTATTAGAAAACATTGTAGAATGAGGTAAATTATTTCTTGAAGGGTAAATCCGGGTTAGATGCCCTATGAGGTTAGTTACCCAGTCACGGTGTTTCAGCTATTGGACAGGTGACGGAGCTACTGATGTTCTACTACTCTTCATCCACAGGCGTAACCAGGGGGGGGGGTGCCCTGGGTGCCCGGGCAACCCCCGCTGCGCAGACTCAAGCACAATTATTTTAAAAAATTGAAAACTACAAAAGAAAAAAGAAGTGAAAGCAGAGTTCAATTAATTTAGCAAATCAGTTTAGTTCAGAAAACTAACAGCCTAAGTGTTGAAACGTGATAAAAAAAGAAACCAACATTCTTTTGTTTTTTTCAAGAAAATTATGTTGTTTATCTTTTTTAAAACTAGAATATTTACAAGAATCTGTATTAGTCATAGTAAGTCAAAAAGGTGGCTTTATAATCCCACTTTGACGTCTTTTGTTTCTGGGAGATTTTTTTTAACGCCGTTCTTTCTATTGCATATTTCTGCAATTTCATGAGAAATTAACGCAAGTTCTTGACGAGGATAGAAACTATTTATCTCTTTGCTTTCGTAGTTTAAAGCCTAGAAAGTAGCAAAAAAAAATTGAAAGGGAATGGAGATGTGAAACGACAATTCTAGAATGAGATTAGCCGAGGGAAAGGGGGGGGGGGGTACACAGACACTGCCTCCTTTGAAAATGAAAAATAATAGCACAGAAAATTCAAATTAATCTGGAGGTTGGTTGGTTGGTTGAATTTCGTGGCCATTTTTTGGCTTTCGTAAAAGGAATAGATTTGCAGTCTTTCAAGTCAATATAGTCATTTTTTTCCTCTGAAAATTTTTATACGATTTTTAGAGTTTTTTCTCGTTTCGCGGCGTTGTTTTGAAAGTAGGAAAAGGAACCCGGTTTCAATTTTTTAGCCCAGTACTGTAAATTTTGACCAAATTCGCGATTTTATTCTGAGATCATTTCATGATATTTACAATTTTTTCCCAAAATCGTTTGACGAAATTCACGTCTTTCTACGCGAATTTTTTGTCGGAATCCGCACTTTTCACCACTAACCTTTGATAAAATTCGTGTTTTTTACCGCAATCCTTTGGCAGATTTCGCATTTTTTACTGCGATATTTTGACGAATTTGGTATTTCTTTAGCACGATCCTTCGATGAAATTCGCTTTTTCTTTCCGCAATCTTTTGACGAAATTTGCGCTTTCTTTCTACGATCCTTAGACGAAATTCTCGTTTTCACAGTGATCCTTTGACGAAATTTATTTTCTGTTTCGACCGATTGACGAAACTGATTTTTTTACAGGAAGATCATTTGTCGAAATTCGCGATAGTTTTGCGCGATCGATCGGGAAAATTCTTGATAGATTTTCGTGCCAATTAACAAAATTCTCCACTCTTTTCCGCGACATTTTGACGAAATTTTCAAAAATTTTTCGTCAATCGTTTATCGAAATTCGTATTTTTCTTTTTTTGCGCAATCTTTTGACGAAATTGGCGATTACTTTCTGCACTCGTTTATCAAAATTCCCGATATTTTTCCACCATCGTTTGAAGAAATTCTCACATTGTTCCGGGGCCGATTCACGAATTGATTTTGAGAAATTCCATAAAAGAAATAAAAATCACGGACTTGAAATATTGCACAGCATTTTTTATTATGTGGGACTTTCCTTTTCTGTGCACAAATCACGCGATACCGCACGTTATTTCAAACCCGGTGCCTCAAAGAAAACTTCATTACTAGTGGAATTTCGTGGGTTTTTTTTTTTAACGAACATAGAATTAAACACGTACTCCCGAGCAAGCTACGACCTATTCTGTCTCGAAACAAGCGAATCTTGAATTATTGCGTTTTTTCTTTCGAGCAAAATTAAATTTTCAGCTTTCTTATAAGAACCGATTTGACGTTATTCCAATTCAAATTTAACAACGGAAATTACAAAAATTACCGGAGAGTTTTTTTTCTGTTGCAAAAATCTCCCCAAAGCACGAAAACCCCGCTAAAAATCGCATTAAAAATTCGGAAAAGATTAAAAAGCCACAGGAAACGAAATGAACTAACTGGGTAAAAGATTATAACCTGATTCCTTTTAGGAATGTTTAAAAAAATCACCACGAAATGGGAAAAAATCCGTCTAAAAATAACATTAAAAAATTGTTAAAAATTGAAAAATCGCTGTAAGAATCTCGGAAACAATTTAAAAGAAGACAAAGTTTACTGGATAAAATATTGAAAGCGGATTCTTTTTTACTAATTTGAAAAAAAATTTCGCAAAATGTGAAAAAATTCGCATAAAAAAATTAATTGTAAAATTCCAGAAATTGTCTTCGATATGCATGAGTTCAGGCATTCAGGTCCTGTCAAATCTTACGGCTGTTGCGGGCTGCATTGTTTTTTCAGAGTTCAGCGCGCGCGCGTACACGCACGCAGAAAGACAGACAAGCACCTTGCACCTATCTTTATTATTACAGTCGCATCATGATAGTATAGTTTTTATCATCTTGATAAAATTTAGTGTATATTATCATGACCTGCTTTACCTAATATATTCGACACATTCTGGGGTAAAAACATGAATTACCGTAATTTCCGGCCTATAATCCGCGGATCAAACAATTATGTTCGGATCCAGAAATCTTGTTTCATAAAACGTAACTTGTTAAATCGCGATAAATATTTAAGGGTGTTCTCAAATCCAAAAGGGCAACTTTCTGACATGTTTTAATTTACTTTAGTTCGAAAATGCATGAAACTAGCCGGTGTTGTTGTTCAGAAGCTATGTAATTGAACTGTTTTTTTCATTTTTTTTTTTTTTTTTTTTTTTTTGCAAACGCAATAGATCTTTCAGAAAATAGTGTCAAAGTGGGCATTTTGAACCGAATTTCGGCGCGAAGGAAGAAAGAGCACTCAAGAGCAGGCGAAAAACGTGTTTGTCACGTGATAAAATTCGCTTATAACTCAATAGGTAATTGATTGATTAAAAAATGGAAAACACAGTTCAATTCCAAATCACTTCCATGGCCAGACTTTCCTATTTTATACCTTTAAAAATAAATTTGTAAAAAAATTTGTTTAAAAATAAATTTGTAAATGTGTCAAAACGTTTTGCGCTTGTTGAGCAGAGCAGTTAAGAACAGCCTTAACTTCGATAACGAAATAAAATTTCTGGTTCGAAACATGATTGTTTGATCCGCGGATTATAGGCCGGAAATTACAGTATTAATGAATATTACAATGATTTATAATATTATAATAATTATTTATATAGACTTTCCTACAAAATTTCTAGGGTCTCTCCGGTGATCCCTAAGAAGTCATGGAGTCACATTCTGAAAAACTTTCGTGCGTATGTACTAGTGTACCGCATGTATTATCTAAGATTTATCATCCGGCAAAATTTTATCTACAAGACTTTGACTGGGATAATTTTAGATCTCATGCAGTGTTCCCCTGTGCCTATAGAAGTTTCCAGCATGATTAAAGGCCTCTTTTAATCTTTATAAAAAGTTAGGGTGCCAAAAGGTTTTACACTTGTGACCACACTTAGTCACTGTCTTATGTCACTGCTGCAAGGACATTTACATATCTTTTTTTTACCATTAGATTTAGTTTTGATGTTTTGAACCCCTTCTCATCCCTCCTCACGCAAACAAAAATCGCGTTTGAGCCCTTTTTAAAAGAAATACCACACAATTATACCTTCTAAGGTGAAAACCTGTCTAAAACGGAAATTCGACCGGTTTCGTGGCGTTCCGTTTTAGCAGATTTTATCATATAAGATAATGTTTGTATCCAACATGTTCAAGTTAAAAAGTCTGGGCACACCCCCCGTTCAAAAGGCTGGTTACGCCTTTGTATTCATCAGAAAAGGTAAGTTTGGCTTTTGTTGTTGGTAAAGATAGTAGTAGGTGAAATACAGGGTTATTACAAATGAATCACCAGATTTTGATACGTTACTACGTGCGAACTAGGAAACGTATATGCTTCCATGACAACTCAAACGAGAGAGCGTTAACTACAGTTTCGCGCTACGTATGTGTCATACGCGTGTGATTGCCATGACTGCTGCACGAACGTCATATTCAAAGTGGCAACTGGACAGCAGAAACCGTTTTGTGTACTAGAATTTTCAAAGTGTGAATCACTTATAACCGTTCAGAGAGCAGTCCGGAAGCCATACAAATGCAAACCACTAACCAACAAAGCATTCTGCGCTGGTATCGACAGTCCAAAGAAACCGGTTGTTTATGTAAAGGCAAAAGTTACGGCCGACCAAGCGTTACTGAAGAAACAGTGAACCGAGTTAGATAGAGTTTCATCCGTAGTCCCAAGAAATCAACAAATCGCGCTAGCCGCGAACTTTCCATTCCACAGACAGCTGTGTGGAAAATTTCTGCTGTCCAGTCGCCTGAATATGACGTTCGCGCAGCAACCATAGCAACCACACGCGCGTGACACATACGCAGCGAGAAACTATAGTTAACGCCCTCTCGTTTGAGTTGTCATGGAAGCATATATGTTTCCTAGTTCGCACGTAGTAACGTATCAAAACCCTATGATTCATTTGTAATAATCCTGTATAATGAATTTTTTAGAATTTTTTCATGAAATATTTAGTGAATGTTGTTGAAACAGGTATCGAATGTTGTGTTTATAGGTTACAGCCATATTTTTTCCTACTTCGAAAGCTACTGGCTGGAACATATATTCCGATCAAGTGAGGCGTCTAACAACTACCGTCTTTATTGTAAAGACTCATCAAAATTAGTTAAATTTAAAAAAAGCTCTACAAGTTAATTCGTAATTCCAGCAATTATTGCTCATAAACAGTACAGTAGCTCAATTCTTTTGGTACCCGTGTAAATGAACTATACATGTTACGCACACCATAGTCCATAGTAAGTATATTATGATGCACTTCACTGATGTATATCAATTTCAATATGAACTATTATTTTAACACAATCAAACTGATTGATAAAGTTATCATGCGTATTGAATATTTCCAACTGAGCGAAAAAATGCCCAGGCTGGGAATCGAACCCAGATCCTTGGCTTACAAGGCCAATTCTTTACCGTTTAAGCTAACTGGGCCGACAACCAGCCAGCATATTTCGCTCAGAAAACCTGGCATTTTTTCGCTCAGTTGGAAATATTCAATTCGTATGATAACTTTATCAATCAGTTTGACTGTGTTAAAATAATAGTTCATCTACGTATCCATCGTTTATATGGAGTTTCTTTACCTGCGGTTTATTCTGTTGACCTGTCTACATGACAGGCCAGATGGTACTACCATTAAGGTTTTCCGGGCGAAATATGCTGACTGGTTGTCGGCCCAGTTAGCTTAAACGGAAAAGCATAGGCCTTGTAAGCCAAGGATCTGGGTTCGATTCCCAGCCTGGGCATTTTTTCGCTCATTTGGAAATATTCAATATGTATGACAATTTCCATGTGTTTGAAATAGTATAACATCATCAAAATACACTGTAAACTGTTTTTACCTATAGACCATGATGTAATGGAATGCTTTTGATTGTCCCTGTAAAAGAACTGTAAATTCTACAAACCTCATTTTCAGTACTGAGCATGCCCTGATACAGTTCAATACCGTGTGTCCATTACATGGTAATCCCAGCATATTTACGCAAGTTAGAGCACGGACAGACGGCCTGACAAGACGGTCGGACAAACCAAATATGTACATAAACATTTTTGAGCTATGTTGGAAAGTATGACAAAGTAGTCTTTAAAATTTATTGCCCTGTAAAAATCTAATATTTGTTTATAATAATCAATACTTCGCTGTTTTGGTAGAAACAAATTCCTCCTAATTTACTATTTCTTGAAAAGGAAAAAAATATTTTTCTTTGCTATGTCAAGTGTTCTTCTGTAACAACTCAAATATATCAAAAAACATCTAGATTACAAAATCATTTTTCTTCTACCAACTTCTTTCCCTTCCGAAAAACCAAAGTTTTTTTATAATATCTTTTCTATTTATTCTTATGCAGTTCACTGATTTCGACAAACGCGTGATGAAACAGTGGAATTATTTTTCTATCTATAAACTTTTTGCTGCCTTCAGTAAAATATTTTTTAACATTAAGATAATTTTTGTTAGTTTTTAAGAGTGAAATTCGCAACTGAACACAATATCATAAGACAGGTCTAAGAACTCACATTTTTATACATTTTTCTGTATTATTTTAGCCATTTCCTATAGTTTCTGATAAGAAATAGCAGATGTTTAAACATTTTTCTGCATTGTTTTAGGTATTTCCTATTTTTGATAAGAAATAATACATGTAATACATTTTCCTGCATTTTTTTATGTATTTTATGTCTTTGATAATAAATAACACATGTTTATACATTTTTCGGAATTATTTTGGTTATTTTCTGTAGTTTTCGTTAAAAAATAGCACATCTTTATACACTTTTCTGCATTATTTTAGGTATTTCCCGTGGTTTCCGATAAGAAATAACACATGCTTAAAAAAAATTCTGTATTCTTTTATGTACTTAGGATAAGAAATAATACATGTCTATACCATTTTTCTGCATTCTTTTAGGTATTTACGATGTTTTGATAATAAATAACACATATTTATACATTTTCTCGCATTATTTCGGGTGTTTTCTGTGGTTTTTGATAAGAAATAAAACATGTTCAAACATTTTTCTGAATTATTTTAAAAATTTCCTATAGTCTCCGATACGGTGAATACAGAAATACCGAGTTTTTACTTTTATTAGATAAGAATTTTCCACTAAGTGAAGATATATATTCAATGACATCACGGGGCATAGATTAGCAATGCATGGCAAATTTGGCACGTGGACATATTTTCAGTGACACATATACTGGGCATTTCTTTTTCTAATTTTCTATTTTCGAGTAGGTATGGTACAATCGGTTGCGTAATACTATTTTCATCGATTTATACGTATTAATACTAAGATTATTATTGTTTTGTTCTCCTTCACATTGCTTGTATTATTAAAAGTAGTTTGTTTTAATCAAGGAAAAATCAAGTATTGTATCAAGGAAAAGTCAAGGTTTGCATCAAGGAAAGATCACGGATTGAAGGTAAATATGCCTTTCGCATACAAATGTGATGTCAAAATTGGGTGTTAGCATTAAAAATTTTATAGTTTATTTCAATTTAAATATATTGATCACCCACCCCCCTCCGACCCCCTGAAGAACAAAGATTACGTACAGCACTAGTTAGTAGATGTTAGCAGTAATATTAGTATACTTTATTCCCACGATTGTACATTTATTTACCAAATAATATGTTAAATTTTCATGAAAATCTGGCCATCCATTTTCGCTCAATCGTCCATACAAGGTGCCAAGTAGTCGTTTTGATGTTAAATATCAACCTTAATTAAGTGATTATGGAGATATCCGTTTTTAAATGTTATGATGTTAAAGGTGAACCTTAATTAAGTTGATTATGGTGATATCTGTTTTTAATAATATGATGTTAAAGATGAATTTTAATTAAGTTGATTATGGTGATATCTGTTTTTAATAATATGATGTTAAATATGAACTTAAATTAAGTGTATTTTTTTCTGAACTTATCCCTGATTGTTTCCAGCGGACTCGAACTCGTCGGTTCTTATTATTTTGCAGCGCCATGGAACTAACCGCTTACTTTGAATCACAACTAATTGTTTGAAACCAACCCTTTGACTTTTATTTTAAAAAAAAGGGTGTTCGACTCACTTCATTAAAGTGAAACCCGTACATCGGCTACACTATATGCATTATTCTGAAAATCACAATTTTCAACTTTTCGGGCACTACTAGAATAATATTTGTCTTAAAATATTCAGAAAAATATATTTTCACTTTAAACCAGGTTAAATAAAAAAATTAGAATAGTCATTACTTATCTGCCTTTCTATCTATCTTTATATGTACAATTGTTTGCCTTTATTCTTCTTTCTATTTCTCTATATATACAGGGTGTCCACAAAAGAATATCCCAATTTCAATGGTACATTATAACAGTTTAATTTAGACTATTTAAACGAAATCATATATCAAATTGAAGGTGAACTAATTGGTTTTTTCTTATAAATGCTTAATATGGGCACCTTTAGTTATACGGTACATATCCAACCTAAAGTCCAATTCTTCCCACACTTCGGTTAATAAGTCCTGAGTAATGGAAGCAATAGCCTCTTCATATATGTTTCTCAACTCTGCAGGGCCGACACTAAGGGGGGCAGAGGGTGTATGTGCCCGGGCGCCAAAAGTAGGATTATACCTTAGGAATGGATCATTTTCTTCTGATGAACTGATGGCTTCCATTATTATGAAACAGCCATTATAAATGAAGTGTTAGGTGAAGATGGACGAGCAGTCGTAAAAAGTTAGAACTCTGATTTTCTGGTCAGAATGGGGGAAAAATGGCCATAAGTGTTTTTTTCAAAAATAATTATGGCCATTTTCCCCCATTATGATTAGAAAATCAGAGTTCTTACTTTTCACGACTGCTCTTTCATCTTCACCTAACACTTAATTTATAATGGCTGTTTCATAATAATGGAAGCCATCAGTCCATCAGAAGAAAATAACTCGGTTAAAGTGGAAATTCGGTTAAGGGGAACTCGAATAATCGGGCTCTACTGTATATTTCATTTTTAAAATGATCTTTAGAATATTTTTGTTGGTGTTCAGAGGTGTGTCATGACACCCGACCCCCCCCCCCCCCCCCCCCCTGGATCCGCCATTGTAGATTACGTTATTCAGTATTACATATTTTAAATTTTAAAATAAGTTGGCTATTAGAAACTTAGTAATAATTTCTTTGTAAATATACTTTGCGGATGAGGGGGGGGGGGGGAGGCAAAATCCGTGTTTGCCCCGGGTGCAAAAAAGGCTAGTTTCGGCCCTGCAACTCTAACAAATCATTAGGTAGAGGATGAGCGTAGACATAGTCAGGCAACTGAAGCTCGAGATTTGCTTTCCGAATAGATTTCTTAGAACTACGCTGATAAGATGCTCAAACATGGTAAACATCCTGTTATGGATACTTTTGGTTGTCCCGTGGATGTGTGTCGTATAACTACAGGTGCACATATTGAACATTTTGTAAGAAAAACTAGGTTAGTTTACCTTCAATTTTATGTATGATTTGTTATAAATAATCTAAATTAAACTGTTATAATATACCATCGAAACTGCGACATTCTTTATTGTCTCCTTTATATATGAGGGTTTTTTTTCTTTTTAATCATTGTACAGGCGTCCCCCGACTTACGTATTACACGACTTACGTAAATTCGCAATTACGTAATAAATCTCGAAAATTACATTTGTGAACAAGTAGTGCGTTTGATACGCAGTTGCATACTTTTGATATTTATTTTATAAATGAAATATATATAGATATAAACCACAACCGTAATATAGTTTACATAGAGTTATATTTTTATTGGTATATACAATCAAATCTATAACAAAACAACTTAATCTTTATTGTTAGTTATTCATAGTAATAATCTAATTCATAATAAATGCAATTTGTACTTATCAGGGATCATTTTGTTTTGTAAGTGCTATTCATTTGTCTTGACATCAGAAATTCATGGTGAATAGGTTAAAATAATCCTGTTTAATTTTTTTTTTTTTTTTTATAGTCGTTTGATGTAGATTCAAAATTATTATAAATCAATTCATCAATGTTAGATATATAAATCCCGTATTCCTCAAGATATTTGAAAAGTGTTGTTTAAGTTTGTTTTTATACTGTCGCATGATGGTTTATACAGGGTGTTTCTAAACTCATGGTGCATACGCTAGGGGGTGATAGAACACATCAAGACGAGTAGTAGTGAATAGGAAACCAAGGTTCCCAAACGTCTTCCGAAGGAGATAGGCGCCTTTAAAGTTTAGGCACCAAAATTTCAAATGATTATAAAAACAGAAAAATTGGTCGATTCGTTTGCGGTTTTCACTAAAACTATTTTTTTATGTCAGTATTTTCTTGAAAATAAATTTTAAAGATACAGTTCAAAAATGCCGATAGAGGGCGCTTTAGACTGTGGAGTAACCAACAACTATTTTTTACCGTTATTTTTTGTATCTCATTACATGCTTTCAAAAGCTTAGACTTAAACTTAAATTTTGAGCTCAAAATCTGAATCGCTGGGAGTGGTTAAGTAGCGCAAACTGAACTGTGTTCAGGAGTTAAAATTCAAAACGATTATAAAAAACGGAAAAATTGTTCGATTGGTTTGCTGTTTTCACTAAAACTATTCTTTATGTCAGTATTGTTTTGAAAATAAATTTTAAAGATAAAGTTAAAAAAATACCGATAGAGGGCGCTTTAGACTTTGGAGTAACGAAAAACTATTTTTTACCGTTATTTTTTGTATCTCATCACATACTTTCAAAAGCTTAGAATTAAACTTAAATTTTGAGCTCAAAATCTGAATCGCCGGGAGTGGTTAAGTAGCGCAAACCGAACTGTGTTCAGGAGGGGGGTTCAAATTTCAACTCATGAACACAGTTCAGTTTGCGCTACTTAACCACTCCCAACGATTCAGATTTTGAGCTCAAAATTTAAGTCTAAGCTTTTGAAAGCATGTAATGAGATACAAAAAATAACGGTAAAAAATAGTTGTTCGTTACTCCAAGGTCTAAAGCGCCCTCTATCGGTATTTTTTAAACTTTATCTTTAAAATTTATTTTCAAGAAAATACTGACATAAAGAATAGTTTTAGTGAAAACCGCAAACGAATCGACCAATTTTTCCGTTTTTTATAATCGTTTGAAATTTTAACTCCTGAACACAGTTCCGTTTGCGCTACTTACCCACTCCCAACGATTCAGATTTTGAGCTCAAAATTTAAGTTTAAGTCTAAGCTTTTGAAAGTATGTAATGAGATACAAAAAATAACGGTAAAAAATAGTTGTTGGTTACTCCAAAGTCTAAAGAGCCCTCTATCGGCATTTTTTGAACTGTATCTTTAAAATTTATTTCCAAGAAAATACTGACATAAAGAATAGTTTTAGTGAAAACCGCAAACGAATCGACCAATTTTTCCGTTTTTTATAATCATTTGAAATTTTGGTGCCTAAACTTTAAAGGCGCCTATCTCCTTCGGAAGACGTTTGGGACCCTTGGTTTCCTATATTCACTATTACTCGTCTTGATGTGTTCTATCACCCCCTAGCGTATGTACCATGAGTTTAGAAATACCCTGTATATAAAATACTATATATATATGTATATATACAAATATATATAATAAATATGAAAGTTTTTTTACAAAATTTTACCTAAGCAAATTACAAAGTCGACTTACGTAAAATTCAAGTTACATAAAACTTTACGGAACGCATTACTTACGTAAGTCGGGGGATGCCTATATTTAACACGCAAATTGCTGCACTTTTTTACATTCTGTCCTAATTTATACACTAACAAATTATAATCTATAGATTATAAAATTGGTCAATTTATTATATATTTTTCTAAGTTCCATGCCTTCCACCATCTATCCATCTCATCAATCTGTCTTTAGCTCGTCACCTCGTTCCTTCAGAACCTGTAAATCCTATGTCGATTTTTTTTATTTAATTCAAATAAGAAATATCAATATGTGTATTAAGTTCTATGATTTTATTTTTTTATATAAATTCAACAAATAACTTATTCCTTTGGTTAAAAATGTAGAACTTCTAATTAAAAGCAAAAAAAAAATCTAAAGTTTGAAAAACAAGTCTTCGAAATTGACCGCCTCTATGAAAATATTGTTTAATCAATACTCTGTTGTTTTGGTACAAAAAATTCCTTCTAATTTCCTTTCAAAAGTAAAAGAAATAAGTCTCTTATATGTTTCAAATGTTGTTTTGTAATAAGTCAAATGTAAAAAAAAAAAAATTTCTCTGTTGCAAAATCAGTTTTTCTTCTTACACTAACTATTTTTTCTTTGGGAAATCAAACTTTATATTACAATTTTTTTCAATATTTGTCACCACGTGATTCGCTGATTTCGACATGCATGTGGGATTTTTTTCTAACTTGTTCATTGCTGATTTGGGTAAAAAATATTTAAAGATTGATTTCTAAAAAAATAGTTAAAAGAAAGCAATTTTGCTCACGATATCATAATTTCCACTCAAAAATTCATATTCATAAAAGAATTTTATATATATACGAGTCGAAACCCGTCGAATTCGACGAATGTAAACTTTTAAATGAAATCTAAAAATAACGTCGTTTTTACCATCGCAAAACTCGCATGCATAATTTCATATTCATATTCACTATTTAAAAAATATTTTAACGTCTAATAGATTATTAATAAATATACTCCCAGACTTGATGTCACGTTTTCCAATTACAAATTTGCATGTGAACATTCGCACCCTTGACTTAAGGTTCTAATCTGAACGCCGCCAAAATCCAGAAATTTACTCTTTTAGATGCATTCGTAGTAAAATATTTAGTTTTATCAAAGAAAATACTCATTTCATTTTTACTATGACGTCATTTTCACTCACTGAGAATAGCGTCTCGCTCTCAGCATCAGCGGAATGAAAAAAATATTGAAATGTAACAGCTTTATGAGTAAAAATGCGGGTTTTTTTTTAATCGTGACGTCATTTCTTTCCAAAATTTTAGAAAAGTTCTTCTTAATTGTAATGCGAAAATGGCATCCGTAATGATATGGTAATTCCCATTGTTTTCCTTCTCTCTTCAAAAATGGAAGTAACCCGATTGTCACCAATATGAAGAAATTTTATAAAGGAATTTTAAAAATAAAATTAAAATATAAAATGCAACTTCAAATAAAAATCAAATGTCGAATTAATTGCTTAAAACGAGCAAAGGCCAACTTAGTGAAAAAGATTCCCTGCCGGGACTCGAACCCGGGCCATCAGTATAGCACACTGACATTCTACCGACTAAGCCACATGGAACGATACCCAGCCTGGAACTTCTCAATATTATAGGTTGGCAAGGCAGCACAATATAGGCAGCACAAGATGGAACATTTTTCCGTGAGCCACCGACATGGGGCAAACGCGAAAGTTAATTAAATCCAGCATCGATTGAAACTATATTAATACTTGGAAAAATTTTCCAGAGTGAAACATTCGCCTTGCATACAATATTTCAAATGAAAATCAAATTTCAAATTAATTGCTTAAAAGGCGCAAAGGTCAACCTAGTGAAAAAGATTCCATGCCGGGACTCGAACTCGGGCCATCAGTATATCGCACTGACATTCTACCGACTAAGTGCGCTATACTAAGTGCACTTTTATATTATATATATGGGTAAGTATTACGGTGGCCCCCACGACTAGTTTACTGTAGGATTTGATGAAAAACAATAGAATGATATGCAACGTACTAAAAAAAGCTCTGAAAAATTAAGTAACTAACAATGCAAGTGTTATCAAAATCCATCCAGTTTAACTTTTAAAAATATTAATCTTTCATAATCCCGTTCATATGACTATAGAACTTTCATCTATAATTCTGTAACTAAGCAACGTAGTACAATATGCTATATACAAAAAACTTCTCTAAAAAATTAACTAACAATGAAAGTCTGATCAAAATCCGTCCGGCAGAACTTTTTAAAAAGGCTAGTATTTCATAATCAGATTCACGTAATTATAGAACTTTCGCCCATAATTCCATAATCAAGCAACGTAGAAGAATATGCAATATATTGAACCCTTTCCTAGAAAATATATAACTAGCAATGCAAATCTCATAAAAATCCATCCTGTAGAACTTTTCATAAAGGCTAATCTATACTGATATAATAAAAAAGACAACTCCTGATTGACTGACTGACTCATCAACGCAGAACTAAATTCAGAGTCACGAAACTTGGACAGTAGAATGCTGTTATGACCTAAGAAAGCAATAGGGAAAAAAATTGAAAATTCACAACGGGGGTTAATTGGGGGGGGGGGGTCGAAAATTTTAGGTCATTTTGCCATATCTCAGCAGCAGTTTTAGGTAGGAGTGTAAAATTCAGCGTAACAAATGTACTAAAAAATTTATTGAACACATATTTTAGTAATTTTAGAAATTCAACCACTAAGGGGGTTTAATTGGGGAGGGGGGTGAAAGTTTAAAGGCATTGTATCACATCTCAGTAGCAGTTTTACGTAGAAGCATGAAATTCAGCATAACAAATTTACTAAAAAAAAATAGCTAAAAGTATATTTTAGTGATTTTAGAAAATCAACAACCAAGGAGATTAAATGGGGAGTCGAAAGTTGTAAGCCATTTCGCCATAACTCAGCTGCAGTTTTAGGTAGAAGATTAAATTACGGCTAAATCAATCTGCTAAAACAAATAAATATGTTTTTTAGCGATGCGATTTTAGAGCTATTTTAGTGATTTCGTCGCTAACATCAGCTATGAACCCGATTATGGAAGATAATACGAATAAGACACTATTGCTGAGTTTTTATTAGCTATTTTGCGTAAGAACAAGGAATTTTTTTTTTTAATTTCTTAATGTGTATAGATGAGGCTATACGGAATAGATTTTTGCTAGATGCTACGCCATTTGTTTTTGTTTTCTTCCTCGTTTTGTCAGGGAAATCGTTAATTTTATACTTTTTTTTTAGTTAAAAAATAAAAATAAAATAGAAGTTACTTATTTGTATGTTTATGTAACATTTTTATGACATTTTTAATAATAATTAGCAATATTACACTTAAGACTTACAAAAATTAAAAAAATATGTTCCGAAGTCATACTGATACCTTAAATATAAGTAGTACGTGCAATATTGTGTACGCTATCTTGGCACTAATCAACAGATATTTAATACAACCCCTCATCTTTTTTATTCTTTTTGGGAACAACGCATTTCGAGCCTATTCTATCGACGATAATTTTCATGAATTTTCAAGTTATGATTTTGAGACTTTCACAAAAGTTGCTCTATATACTTAGCTAATACATTATTCATATTATATTTTGATTGCATTCGCGCACGTGCAGTGAAACATTTTTTAGTAAACCTGCTCTTTTTTCATGAAATTTTTATTATTTTGTAATTTTGATTGGAGGGTTTTATGTACAATGTTGTTTGTCATATTTTCTGAAAAGAACTTTTTTTTATATTAAGAACTCTGCAAATTGTAAGCAAAAAACTTGGCGAAACTTAAATCTGTTTTTATAAAAACCTTAATTTCTTAACGAGTATACATGCTATCCTCATTAAAATGATCACAAATTATTACAATAAGCCACTTAATCATAATCTCGAGTTTGAACACTTTTGCTACATTAGTTTTTACAGGGTTATCCAACAGATATTCGTTCTTTTTCAATTTGTTGAAGGTGTTTCTGGAAAATATTTTAGCGGAAATACATGACCTATACTATACTGTTTACACACCTGCAGTTTCAGGTTAATTCCTCATGTATTTTTCTAGATATTTAACAAAATGTCTAAAATCGCAAGTGACCGATCACCTTTGGCAATATAGTGTATATAGGGTAGATTTATATATATAGGGTAGAAATATGTAAATTGCAAATATTTTATCCTTTCATAGAATGATTTCCTGATTGAGTTGTTGATTTTGAAAATGGGGAAAGTTCATTTTGTGAAAAAAAAATTAGTCAAAACTAAAACCTATTGCAAATTAACATAGTATTTTTGTTTTTAATCAATTTACAATAAATGTATTTTAATATCAGTTTAAATTGTTTTCTAGTAGTTTATTTTATCAACGGTATTTCAAATAGAAACTCAGGCAAGTTCACTTTAGATAGAATTATTTTTATGTTGCATAATATTCACAAGCGCAATCTGAATTTCATCATAACTTTAAACATTTTCATCATCTAAATTAAAAAATATAATTATATACATACAAATTATTACTGACTATGTTTCTTATTTTTACTTTTCTAAAGAAGCATGAAGTATTGAAATAAAACAAATTGGTAAATAAAATAAAATATTCGATTTTTTTTTTTTTTTTTTTTTTTTTTTTTTTTTTGTAATTGCACTCTCTGAAGTATTTTCTTCAATTGACGGAAATTTTCCTGGATAGCAGTTTTTTCCGTTTATAAACTAATATCCATTTCATTTCTTCTTCGTTACAAGAGTGAAAATATACGTCAAATGAAGAAAATGGGGATAAAATAAAAGTTGCGGACCTTGGGATCAAGCCATGAAGACCTTAACCTTAGTGTTATGAGACCATTACTCTAACCACTCGACTACAATTCTCCAGTAATGAAACAGCTTGAAGTAAATGTGTTTGCCTCAGATGCGTATGGCTTGATTCATTTCTTTAAAAAGCTTTGAATTTTGAAGTTAATTTCGGGATGATTTCGTCTTTAATGACGATTTCGTCTTTAATGAGATTGTGGCTGGGGTTTTAATACTTTAGTATTAAAATAGGATAAAAATATGAATTATAAATATTTATGTAGGTCCCTAGATGTAAAATATAAATATTATATTATTATGCAAGTTTTTTTTTTTTCTAAAAACGATTTTTTCCATTTAATATTTTAATTAAAATATCTTTCTTAAATGTATTCATTTAAAATATATTTTAAATGCGAATATTTTTTTTCAACTGTGAAAAATAAATTGTGAATACTTTTAAATGAATAAGAAAATTAATTGTTAATAATTTAGAATTCGAAAATGGTTCTTTTCTTTGTAGGTTTAATTTTTTTTTATTAAACTAAAAATCTTAATTTACATAATTTTTTCTTTGTCTTTTTTTAAAATGAATTCGGATTTTAGTATTAATAGAGCCAATACGCATGCGTGCTAAGGATGAACGGAATTTCGCTCTCTTTTCCAGGCTTTCGGGAAGAATTCATGGATAAAACATGTTTTCTATGAGTACGAAAATTATTTGTTAAAAATTTAGGAATTATTTAGTGTATATGGACGAATTTTTCTGACAGTGTATATTCCATTTAAAGAAAATCAACGTTTTCAGCAAATCAGTGTTTCTGAAAGTGTGCCAAGTCCATTGACACATACCAAAATCATGATTTTTTAAAGCTAACGCGGAAACCATTATTACATCTTAAAATAAGTCTATTATTGCTTACAAATAATTTTAAACCTATTCAAATGCCATCTATTGAATATCGAGTAGTAGCATAAAATAGACTTGTCCCACTTACAAAATCGAAAGCTCATTTACAAATTCAGACTTTAAAAAATATTAAAATGAATACTAAGCTGTCATTAGTCATTTAACTTCATCATTCTAATCCATAAACGTAAAAGTCCATCTATCCCAGCAAAGAAAGAAACAGTGGGCCATCAGCTGGAAAAAAGATGGCAGCCAGCAGTGCTATCAGCGGTAAAGTGCAAGGGTGCCATTACTTAAATCTGTCGAAAAGTGTCCGAGCCGAATGCAGCTGTCCCATCGACGATGGCCAACAGCAGGCCAGCATTGGTATGCCATCACATTACTTCAATCCGGCACTTTTCCTGCAGTGCTAGCACCTATCCCACTGCTATTCCTTTGCTGGCCCAGCACTTTCCCTTACAAAAATTTCTTATAGAATTCCATAAAAAAAAACAAAGTATTATATAATTATGGCTCTTTTTTCCCCAAGAGCTATAGAAACATCTGTATAAGTGTCTACAATAGAAATGTCATATAGAAATATTTGAACAGCATGTGGTCACCCTCCCAAGTACTGACCGCGCTCGATGCTGCTCGGTTTTCATAATCGGACATGAACAAGTGCTTTCAGCGTACGTTACGACTGCTCGTAGTTTTCAAGCTCTCATTACACTATTTCAAGTTTGTTTCTTTTGTGATTTGCGTTCCCAATCATTAAACTGGTATAGAAATTATTCTATTGTATAGAAATCCTATGTATTTTATACGCTTTTTTTTTATTATTGATTCTGAACTGCGTAAATTATGAAAACAAAAATCCTTTGTAACCTAGTAAAATCAGATTTAAGGAGAAAAAAAAAAGTGCGTTGAAATAAAGAATTTATTTATTTATTCATTTACTTATTTATTTTGTTGGTGGCAGTGGTGCTATATCTTTTACAGTTTCAAAAAAAATTGCTTCACAGCTTAAATTGTGTTAAGATATTCATTTCAGATTTTTGTTCAAATACTCAAAGTCTTCGATATTCGCAGCGCCACCTAGCGTACGATTTCCCAGCAATAATACTGCAAAAGTTCGAGCACTCCATGTAGTGGTGGGCCAGCGCATGAGATAAAATGGATGCCCACCAGAATTTTATCTGATGATTTCCAACAGCAAAGTTGATTGAAGCTGTCCAGCAGTGGTCATGCAGTGGTAGACCATCAGCCAGCACTTCTCCATCATTGCCAGCACATATCTTGCTGAATAGTCTGGAAATTCAAGAACCCGTACGAACCCTGCTGTATTAAATCTGAGACTTGGTTATATCACGAATTCTCTTATAACAAAAAAGTCCTTTCGACCAGTGCCGGGAGGAAAAAGTAACTTTCATATTTCTTGGTTTTAAAATTTTGCAAGTTTTACTCGAAGATAATTTTACTCAAATTTTAAGAAGCCAAAATGCGACGAACTCGATAAGAGAATATTCGTCAATACTGAATTTGAATGAAAATTGCGCCAAATTAGTAAGCTACTAGCCGCCCTTGGCGAGTTTGGTCTCCCTTAAAATTTATGTTTGGGAAATTGCCTAAGTATTGTATCATGTTACTTTTATTCATAATTTAATTTACTTGGACTCCCTTAAATATAATTAATATAATCCCTTAAGCTAATATTAATTTTTGTTGCATTAAAATATCTCAATTTGGGGATTTTCTGTAAGCAAGTAAACCCTATTGGTTTGCAATGGAAGTCTATGGGAATTTGGCGATATATCACCAAGATACGGCAAACTTGGCGGTATTTGGCAACAGAACAGGGTTCCCCCTATGGTAACCCCCTTATAGTTATGGAGATGCATTAAATTCTGTTCAATAACCAATGGCCGCCATTTTCAAACAAGATGGTGGATGAAGCCAAAATGTCAGCCACCCTAGAAATTCAAACTGCTATATCTCAGCCATTTTTTAAGATAAAGGCAAAACAAAATATGCCTCGGAATCCTTGTATTAAGGTCAAACTCTTAAGAAAATAATATTTTTCAGTTTTTAATTTATTTGCACCGCTTTTTAAATTTTTAAATTAAAAAAAAAAAGTTTTGAATGCCCGCCAATTTGAAACAAGATGGTGGATGAAGCTGGGCAACAAACTCGGTCGCGACATTGGTATGTACTATGCATACAATTAATTTCATCCAAATCGGTTTATAAATACGAGAGTTATCACATGACAAAAATCAGATATATATATATATATATATATATATATAAGTCACATTTGAACGGAAGGTGGTTTTGGGGTCTGGGGTCATGATCGATGAAAATATACTAAAATTTTCTTTCTTTATTATATTATAATTTTCTTTCTTACTAAAATTAAAAGTGCTTTCGACCGGACGGCTGTAATTGGTAGCTTTTTAATTTTTGTAATGAAAGCTACCTAAAAATGTTAAGGGTGTATTCGAAAAAATATTTTTCTACTCTCAACAGCTCGAAATTTTCTGAGACATTTTCAGACTAATTTTTAAAAGTAAAAACATGAAACTTGCTGAAGTGATTTTTGAAGAGATGTATAAGAAGCCGTGTGATTTCATTTTTCGCTCAGTTAATTAGAATTTGAGTTTTAAACAATTATTTTCTCAGTAAGACCCTTTCTTTCATTCCCAGATCTCCCGTTTCGGAAAATTCGGTTCAAAACGACAACTTTAAAGCATTTTTGACAATATTTTCTGCATTTATCAAAAACTCAAGAAGCACGGCACGTTATATAGTTTCTAAATAAGAGAATTTCCCAGTTTGATGCGTTTGAGAGCAAAAATGACTTTAAAAATAAATCAGAAAATAAGCTGTTTGAAGTGGAATACACACTTTAAGAGGGTTCTTCATTTTCGTTTTAACTGAATTCCACAGTATATATATGAAGACGTGAGTTTCAAACTCGCCTTATTCAGAAAATAAAATTTTGGTAAATCGAGAAAAGCCTCTAAATGATTCCATTGGTTTGCACTATAAACCAAAATTTTACAGTGCCAAAAATACGGTATAAAACTAGTTTTTTGCAGATTGTAGTGTTTTTTCGATGCAGGTTTACCAGTGGAATAATAGATTGATAGATAAAACACGATTTTTTAAATTTTAGATAAGGCGAGTTTTGAAACTCACGTCCTCGTATATATTTATCACTTCTAAAAATTTTGTATTTTTTAAAGTGCAGAAATATTGTTTGAACGCATTTTGTAAGTACTGAAATCAAGATAAATCTGACGCTATTAAAAAAGAGAAAAACTAAAAAAGGAAAACTTACAAGCATCAGTAGTTTAGTTAGAAAAACTGAGCTGTTTTATTCAATCTAGTTTACTGTAACCAAAAACTATTCATTAATACAAAAAAGGAAGTAAAACAGAAAAAACTTTATCTCTAGTGAATATTTTTCTTCTCTGAGATTCAGAAGTGTCTTTTGTCTCATTTTTCATCTCGAAGACAGTAGAAGCATTCTTTTCTATTAAACCTGACAGTTCTACCTAAGGCATTAGAGAAGCCGAAGCTGTTAAAAGAATTGAACTTTCCTTAGTAACTTTTTCTATTTTCATGAGCATGATAATACTTACTTAAATGTGTTTAATATCGTAATTCTATCATTTTATGTAACACCCTTGTGTGTTTTAGTTAATTATAAAATAATTATAATTTTCAATAAAGTAGAAGTATTAAAAGGCAGAAAACCAACGTTTAAATATGCACAAATGATACACAAAAAAGCAGCAAACAGCTGTTTCGAATCTACAAATGAGATTCTTCTTCAGTGCAAGACAGAACACAACGTGCTAGATAAAGCAAGGCTGGGCAAAACGACAGAGAGACGCCGGCTTATATTCCCGGTACGGGTAGCGTTCTTTAATACGAAATTTTACACCCGTTTCCTTGTCAAAAACAGGAAACCAATAAATCTTCAATTGCTAAACATTGCTGTGAGAAGAGCCACTCTTTTGATTTCAATTCAGCTAAAATCATCTCTAAACCCACTTCTATACATGAACTTAACTTTCTTGAAGCATTTCACATCTATAAAAATTTTGACAATATTGTTAATTGTGAATTCACTGTTCCTACGTTATTAGATTGTAGGAAATATTATATAAAATCCTCTTTTTCTTAATTACTACCAGCATTTCTCACACTTTTGCTTACATTACTTATACTATTCTCCTACTGATTGATATCCGATTTTTCCTGTTTTCCTATTGGTCAATAAACTCCTCAGTTGAATTCTCTTCTCTCCTATATAATTGAGCAAGTTTTCGGTATTCTTTGCACTACAGCACGCTCACTTGGCGCAAGCACATCGAATATAGCGTCCAAAAGTTCTACAAAGCAAAAAATGATCTTGCCCATCTCCTGTACAGTGATGAGATGAGTATGGGCAATAAATTGCTGTTATATAAGACAGTTCTTCGTCCCATACTTCTCTACTGCGCTCAGATCTGGGGATCTGCGGCTAAGACCAATCTGCAAAAGATCCAAGTTGTCCAAAACAAAACCCTCCGTGGTATTGTTCACAGCCCTTGGTACCGTAGAAATACGGTTATCCATAAGGACCTCAAAATTCCTCCAATCAGAAGTGCCATTAAACACCAAGCTACAAAATTCTTCAACAATTTACCTTCCATTCCAAATCCTACTCTTCAAAATATCACTACTTATGATGAGAGGGCCCGCTGGAGAAGACCTCGTGCCACTCTTCATCTGCCGGAAAACATTGACGCGGGTTAACTTTTAGTTCCCTTTATTACTTGATAGGGCTTTCCTTCCTGGACGTTTTTATCATCTTTTAATTGTAAATTTTTCTTGTACATAACTTTTCTTTTTCTTTTTTTCTCTTTATATTTTTATCGTTTTTCTTAATTATTTTATTATTATATCTTTTAAATGTATGGTGCCTCTTTAGGGCCTTTTGTTTATTTGGGGGTTTCCCCCTTTTTCACGTTCCTGACGTTGTCAGGCTTCGGCTATGACATAAATTAACTCTACTTCCAGATCTCTACCAGAGGTGAGGAGCTTCGCTCCGGGTACTCTGAAAATCATCTCTTCCAAGTCCAAGTCCAAATTCTTTGCACTGAGGACGATACGCTAAAGGCTACCGAAACTAGTCTGCTTAAAGTTTACATATTCTGGCGTTTTTAAAGTTGTTTCAAATTTATATTATATTGAGCTAAGTTGTATCTTATTAATTATCAACAACTTAACTTTTAATTTAGGACATTTTTTGCACTTCCATTATGTTACGTATAAATTTCCAAATGGATCTATCTTTAAAATGATTTTTCCAAATTATGTGAACTGTGCTTATTTATTTCTGTTTATTTAATTATGCTTTTAAAATACAGCATATTTTATGTGTACAGTTTCATAAAAATTTGCATTTGAATATCAAATTAAAACAAAATGATTGTTCTTTATAATTCAAAATTATAAATAGCAATCTAGGAGAATGATAACCAAAAGTTATTGTTTGTTTGTTGTATATTGATAATTAAAGAATTTAGTTTTATAAAGTTGTATTTTTTTTTTTTTTTTTAAGTTGTGTTCGTGAATTTTGTTGAATGGAAAAGAAAGTTTAATATAAATACATCTAAAAGAGAATTATATTAAATATAGCAACTAATTATCCTTTTTTAAAGAAACCTATTACAATAATAAAAACATCATTCGATAATTATATAATAATTTTTAGCACTTATATATCAAGATTTCTATCAACAACATTTTTAATTAGATATCTATTTATAACAAATCAAAGTTTTTTAATATTATATATAACTTGTAAAATACCTTATAAATTGGAAGTATTTTGATATAACTTATAGAAAAGTATTTTAAATTAAAAGAGACAATCATGTTTTTTATTCCTATTTATTTACACCGATGCAGATGACATATTTGTTCGAAACGAATATAGGGATTGCATTGTCAAGTTTAAGAAAAGAAGTTTTGATAAATTCTCTTATCTAAAGCATCTGCAGATATATTTTTAAAAGAACATTGGAAGAGCTTTTTTAAGATTTAATAACTTAATTGAATAGTTGTATGCTCATTTATCAAGTCACTTTGAATACGTAATTAGAAGTATTCAAATTCTGTTATTCAGGGCAGAACATTTTCACCTAAACTTTTACTTGTATGAATAGAGAGGTATTCTTTAAAATCTTTTTTCAAAACTAAATGTTTAAAATTTAAAATGCCACTAAGAAATTTAAATAGTCAATTAGTAACTTGTGACAAGAATTATCCTTAGAAACTTGCATTTTATTCTTTCTTTTATTTGAAGTAAATATCTTTCTTTTATTAATTTTAAGAAATAAGTTTTAATGTCTTATTGTTTGTATCAAAGGTGAGGCAGGTTTAATAATTGAGATGCTTAAGACGAACTAAGTTTGGTATTTTCAGTAAACAAAAACATTTCATGAAACATACATTTTTCTTTCTTTTAGATTGGTAAATGTAAAGTATCCTTTATATTTTTATATCTGTATAATAACTAAGGAGAACTTTAAATTATATGACTTTATTACATATATATATAAGTATATAAAACGCTGCCGGCTCGGCCTAAAGGCAGGGGTAGATTTCGAAGTTAAGTAGAGGAGAATTCCAAATACCGGCTACTGGGTGTTCTGAGAACTGAGCGCAACGCTGCCTAGCGGTGATAGGCAGAGTATGTAACTTTAATTGAGAGAAGAAAGTTACGAAAAGTACGTCGCTGAAGTCTGTGTCATATCAATTAGTAAATGCCAAAGTGTCCAAACTACGTAATCTGGTACATCAAAAGTTTTTCAGATATGTGTTTCTCATTTTTTAAAAATATACTGATCGTATATTGGCTTGAATTGTTGATTAAGTTATATGACATATTTAGATCTCAATTGCCACGCGCACAGTATAGGTATTTTATTATATGAATGAGTAATATCGGTTTTAACTTAAACATAGCAGTGGTCCGAATACCGGCTACCTAGAGTGGTCTAAATACCGGCTAGCCGGTATTTGTAAGGTTTTATCAGAATCATGTTAATGTGATTTTTTTTTCTTCTACAATCACCCCTTATTTTCTGTAAAACTTGAATCTATCAAAAAACTTGTCAATATAAAAGTTGTAGAGAATATTAAGAAGATTTATAATAAATTTAGGCGGATATGATAACTTGTGAAATGAGGAAGTTATGAATTTTTTCTTCTTTAAACCCCCCATTCTTTCGTTTTTATTTTATTTTATTCTATTCTACTTTATTTATATATTTATTTATTTTTATATACTTTTTTGGCTGTAAGAGTTGGTCCTATCAAAAACTTGTTAGTATAAAAGATGTAGCTAATTTTACGAAGATTTATAATAAATTTAAGTGGATTTCACAACTTGAGAATTGACGAAGTTATGAATTTTTTTCTTTTTAAAGCCCTATTTTTTTCGCCCCTTGGAGTCACTTTTAACGATATCAAAAAATCTGTCATACATAAATGTTTGGACTTTTTCCTGGTAGTAATAATAATTTTAAGCTGATTCGATATGTATCATAATTAAGAAGTTATGGGGTTTTATCTGTTTTCACAAAACCTTCACCATTTCTACCCCCTTGCTCAGATTTTGTCCATTAACGAACAAGACCGAAATTTTCTGCCCTTGATTTTATGTATCAGTTTGGAGGAAGAGATTTGTGCAGAATTATGGAAGTTATCGTGTCCAAAAAAATGATATAGATAGATAGGCAGGGATGTAGTGGAGGGTATACGGAGGTATACGCCGTGTACCTTCTGAATTTTTTTAAGAAGCTCCGTATACCCTCTGTTTCTCAAATAAAGCATTAGCGTATACCCTAGCTATGAATGTTCATGACGTTAGCGTTCCCTCTGCTTATACCATATACTCTATGTTTTTTTTACGACTAAAACACTGTAGATAGGTAGACAAATAGATACATAGATAGATAAAGTTTTTAACTGGGGATGGATTGGCGTTCTAGAGGCCATGACCGGGGTAGATCTGCAAAAAGTTTTGAGAAATTCCAACATGGGAGAGAATGTAATAGGTAGTGTTTCTTACGAAATCTACCTAAACTAGTCGGATGTGGCAACCCCAAAATTTTCTTCTATCTTATACATGTTAATGGTTCCTGGAAAATGCAGCATAGCAGCACCAAGGGTTAGGTGATTTACACCAAAATCTAATTAGCAACAACTTATATAAAGTTCTAACTGAATTTGAAGTTTGGTGAAAATCCGTGCATCAGTTTTTTACTTTCTTCTATCTTCAATAAAGTATTGTAATCGAAATTTTTTTAGACTTCCGGTTTTCGACGGATTTACACGTTTTAAGGGTCAGAGATACTAAAAAACATGTTTATAGAAAATATCTGTCTGTCCGTCTGTCCGTATGCCCATGCGTCCTTATGTCCGTGTGTCGTCATTCTACCATCAAAAATTGTATGAAGTTATACATAGAATTGAACCAAAATTTTTTTAAGTTTTTGGCTACGCCAAGCAGGTCCTCCATTAATTTGGAAAAAATCCGCCAGTAGGGGACGCTGTAATAGCGATTTTTGTGCATTTTGAATATTGTACCATCGAAAAGTGTATGAAGTTACGCATAGAATTGAACTAAATTTTTTGTGTATGTTTTTGGCAATAGCTAGCAGGTCCTCCCTGACTTTGGAAAATTTCCGCCGGTAGGGGGCGCTGTAATAGCGAGTTTTGTGCGATTTTTATGCATTTTGAATATTGTACCATCGAAAAGTGTATGAAATTATGCATATAATTGAGCCAAATTTTTTGTATATGTTTTTAGCCGAAGAAAGAAGGTCCTCCATGAATTTGGAAAAATTCCAACGGTAGGGGAAGCTGTAATAGCGATTTTTGTGCCATTTTCAATATTGTACCATCAAAAAGTGTATGAAGTTATGCACAGAATTGAACAAAATTTTTTGTGTGTGTGTTTATGGTAAGAAGGTTCACCCTCAATATTGAAAAATTCTACCGAAAGGGGGCACTGTAATAGCAATTTTTGTGCAATTTTCCATATTGTACCGTCGAAAAGTGTATGAAGTTATGCATAATTCTAATAAAAATACTAATAAACTAATAAAAATGAATTATTTGTATTTGTAACAACATTTTGAAATATTAATATACATGAGATAGAAGAAAGTTTTGGGACTGGCACATCCAACTAGTTAGATAGAGCTATTGCGGAAATCGTTCTGCATAGCAGTGACATCTTTGGGGCAATTTACACCAAAAACTCATCAGGATCAATTTATATAAAGAACTAACTGAATCTAAAGTTTGATGAAAATTCAAGCATTAGTTCTTGAAATACAGCTATTGCGGACATCGTGAAAAATGCATCTTAGTAGCGCCACCTGTAGGGCAATTTACACCAAACACTAAACAACACTAATTTATATCAGGTACTAACTAAATCTGAAGTTTGATTAAAACTCGTGCATTAGTTCTTGAGATAGAGCTATTGTGATAATCATGAATAATGCAGCATAAAAGTGCCACTTATTAGGCGATTTACACCAAATGTTATCAGCACCAAATTATATCAAGAACTAACTGAATCTGAAGTTTTCTGAAAATGCGTGCTTTAGTTCTTGAGATATAGTCATTGTGGAAATAATAAATAATACAGCATAGCAGCGCCACCTGCTGAGTGATTTACACTAAAAAGTAATCAGCACCAACTTACATCAGGGACTAATTGAATATAAAGTTTTATTAAATTTCACACATTAGTTCTTGAGATAGAGCGCCCACAAAATTTGTGTCACACACAGACAGACAGACTCACAGACATACTCACAGACATACTCACAGACAGACATTTTATAAAAACATGTTTTTCGGGATTGCTGACCACTAAAACGTGTAAATCCGTCAAAAATTTTCACGAATCCAATGCTTTCTTCTTGTAAAGATAAAAGAAAATAAAAATATTATTGACATTTTTTGTTTTCTAAAAATTATCTTCTGGAATTTCAGCGTACACTGTAAAAGAAGGTAATTGTTTTGTGTCTAGGAAAATGTAACATAACCCCGAACGAAAATATACAAAAACTTCTTCCGAGTTACCCACAATTCCGAAAAGTATTCTTTATCTTTAGAAACCTCAGCGTTTCCAAGTACTTTTTGCCCGACTGCCAAGAAGGGTTATGTGTTTCACGCGTATCTGGGTATGTGGATCTCTTTATACCCTCGAAGCATCCCAACGGCTGGATGGATTTTAATGAATGAGGTCTCTATCGATTCGTCTTAACCATCCGATGGTTATAGGCTAGATTTTGTTTTTATAAATTCAAAGTGGCGGCCATTAAATACAAAAATGGCGGTAGAGACGAAAAAAATTTTTTACGCACTATATTAAGTGGCATATTACTGGATAGGTCTTTCAAAGTGAAGACAATGTTTTATTGACTATTTTACAGTCCGAAGCTCCGTTTAAATGTTACCCAACCTAGAAGTTGTGTAGGTAGGATCTCTAGCTTTACTGCAACTCTAACCATCATAGACATCTATAGACCTCATCAAAACAGTGTTTATAGATAGAAACTAACAGTTAAACACAACTTAAAAGTCATCAATACAAGTAAATAAAAAAATAGGTAAGCAATATAAAAAAATAATTTCACATTGATGGGAAATAATTAATTAGTTCGCTTTTTACGCAGTTGGGTTTTTTGATTTTTTAAATTTAATTTAAATGCATTAATCAGTTTTCTCAAACCGGAGTATCGAATGCTATCGATTCTCAAGAAAATATTTTCATCTTCAACAAACATGTTTTACAGACAAACACGATACATTAACAGCATTAACATTAACATTAGCAATATTGTTCTATTACTCTTTCATGTATAAACTTAATTATTCAGCTGAAAACGTTTACTCAAGAACTGTTATCATCCTGAAAACCGACATTCTGGTTTGGTAAATGAGATCAATGCACTCTACTCGTACCCGCTTCCGAAAATCAGTGGAAGCAAGAGAAACTTTATTTTCATAAATGCTTCTTTAAATCTTTAAAATATATTGATTTATATGGTTTGTAAAGATAAAAGAAACCTTTTGGAATCATGGGTAACTTGGAAGAGGTTATTGTATATTTTCGTCCGTAGTTATATTATACTGTCGTAGATAAAGAAACATTTGGTTTTATTTATTTATTTATTTACTAGAAGGCTCTGCCCCCTGCAAGCTAGGCTTGCCAACCCCCCGTTCAGACACCACAGAATCTAAAAACACGCTAACCTAATGGGTTTAAAATATATTAGAGAAGATTGAATTATACTGAAAAAAAATCTGTGCAGATCTCCATGTAAACGGGCTTCCATTCAATTTCCTTTCATTTCAAAACTTGAAGGGCGAATCAGTTGCTGTTAAGACATCCAATGGTTGTTTTCGTTTTTGATTAAAGAGGATCAGTTAAACATTTGAAAAGAAGCTAAAATAAAATTAATTAAGTACACAGTGTCTTTGTCTCCCGGTATTTTAAAACAATCTCTATAACAATAGCCTAAGTCATGTGACTATCATTAACAGTTCCGGGCGGACTCTCCATTTTTTATACTCTAGGTGCCATTTTGGGACTTTAATGTTAGTCAGGCACATGTGATAAGTCACCAAATATTACTTTATCGCCATCTTTTCATCTATATTATAATAGTTCAAGTCATCAACTGCCATAAACAAATACGGCCTGATCCCTTCGCATTTCATATGAAAGTTTGGCACAGATGTCATATACGCCAATCTGGGGAAAGCATCAACAGCATAAACAACAACATCCGGCTTACATATCAAGCAAAATAATTATACTCTGGCGCCAGTTAAGTACCCGTTGCGTATATGACATTGGCGTCAGAAAAAAAACGCACCAATATGGGGCCGTATATGACATCTGTGCCGAAAGTTTTCCATTTTGATTAAAAAAACAAATTTTTTTCGAATAAAATTACATAAAAGTTGCCATGGTCGCAAAGAATTCTTGTTACGCTAGCCGGGTGCAAATCTCGCCAATAGCTTTTTTTCAACTCGCCAGTTAGCATTTTTTTTTTTTTTTTTTTTTTTTGAGTGGTAAATTAAAACATTGATTTGAAGTTGAAATTAAATGTCATGGTTTGTTGCATTATTTAATATTTAGCCAGATGTCATGTACGCACCACAGGTTTGGTGTGATTTTTTTTTTTTTTTTTTTTTTTTACGCAAATTTGGCGAAAACCTCGTTTCCGAATACCAGTTACATATGTATTTTTGTTACTACTTAGTTGTCCCGTCGACCAAAAATCTATCGCCCTAATCGGATATAGGGTAGATTTATTTTTCACAGTGCGCTGAGTAAAGCTTAACAAACTTTTAGAACGTCATTTGTTTCTTTACTATATTTTTACTTTCTTCTATCTTTACAAGAAGAAAGTATTGGATTCGTGTAAAATTTCGACTTCCGGTTTTCGATGTATTTATACGTTTTAGAAGGTTTTGAACACGATTTGATGGTTTTTAGAAAATGTATGTATGTGAGTCTGTCTGCCACTCTGTGAGTCTGTCTGCCACTCTGTGAGTCTGTCTGTCTGTATGTGACAAAAATGTTTGTGGGCGCTCTATCTCAAGAACTAATGCAGGGAATTTCACAAAATTTAGATTCAGTTAGACCTTGACATAAACTGGTGCTGATTAGTTTTTGGTGTATATCGCGCAATATGTAGTGCTGCTATGTTGCATTCTTCTCGATTATCGTAATAACTGTATCGCAATAACTAATGCACGGATTTTCCTCAAACTTCAGATTCAGTTACAAGTTGACTTAAGTTGTTGCTTATTAGGTTTTAGTGTATATCGCCCAGCAGGTGACGCTGCTATGCTGATTTTTTTGCGATTTCAGCAATAACTCTATCTCAAGCAATGTACAGAATTTAATAAAACGTTAGTTTCAGTTAGACCTTGATATAAACTAGTGCTGATTAGTTTTTAGTATATATCGCCCAACAAGTGGCGCTTCTCTGCTGCATGTTATATGATTTTGGCAATAGCTCTATCTCAAGAACTAATGCATGGATTTTCATCAAACTTCAGATTCAGTTAGACGTTGACGCAAACATTTACTGATTAATGTTTGGTGTAAATCGCACAACAGGTATAGAACTGCTATGCTGAATTTTTCACGATGTTCGCAATAGCTGTATCTCAAAAACTAATGCAAGCAATTTAATCAAATTTAATATTCTGTTACATTTTCACGTAAATAGATCCTTATTAGACTTTGGTGTATATTGAACAACTGGTGTTGATTTTATACTCTTTGGTTTGGAAATTTTGATTGCGGAAATCTAAAATGATGGGTTCCGAAATTCAATGATTCGTTTGAAACAATGTGATACTTATATCTCCTTGTTAAATGCATCTAATTCAACGAACTTATACAGGGTGTATCTGAAATGCTTCAACAAAGTTAGAGGAGTGATAGTACTCATGAAGATGGACAAAAAATGCAATGGAACATGGGGTCGAAAATGACGTTTAAAGGATGAAAATCGAAAAAATTCGTCTGGAAATGGACCAAGTGAGACAAGAAAGAAACACTCCAGAAAATTATTTATTATACAGAATAGGTACAACACAGCTCGTGATGTCCAGAGAAAACAAATATTTTACAACAATTTTTCAAAGTGTCGACCGCGGATATTATTACACAGAGTACATCTACGGTGGAACGGCTGGTGGACACGCTCAAATTTGCATACGTGGATTCCTGCTCACAGATTTTTTTCGCTTTCTTCCAAGTTTTTATTATCTCTTTCTGACCGGATATGCACAAAGTGAAAAGAAAACCAGCTTCGTGCTACTAGCCATTTCTGCAGAAAAGCAGCATGCGAGATGATATTTTTATTAGTTTTGCAATGTTCACCTTTTAAACGCCATTTGCGACCTCATGTTCCATTGCATTTTTTGTTCGTCTTGGTGAGTATTATCATACCTCTAAGTTTGTTGAAGCATTTCAGATACACCCTGTATACAATTACGATCCTCATGATGTGCATAGATTGTCAGTTAATTTAGGCACTGCGACTGCGAATTGTGAAGTACTGACATGTATGAGGTAGAAGATGGTTTTAGGATTGGCACATCCGACTAGTGTTTTCATGCATTTTTTCTCCAAATATATGTACCAATTGAAACATCTATCAAAAGGAAATGTCGTCTACTATAGAGGATCTCACTTGAAGTCACGGGTATAATATCACAAACATATATCAGGTGCGTTAAAAGTTCGCTACACTTTAAAAAATTAAATAAACAAGAACAAATAATGAATTTTAATTGGAATAAAGGCAAGATCGGATTCTTTTTAATGACAAAAAAAGAAAAAAGGTTGTAATCCAAAAGACATCGATAGATTAGGGCTGTCCAACGTGGCACCCGCAGAAGCCATGTCGCTCTATGAAGTCCTTCTAGACGCCCTTCTGAATTTTTTCTGTTAAAAGGTTTGTTAAAACATAAACTAGTATGTTGTGGCCATCCCAAAACATTTTTCTATATAAATCACATAAACAGCACTAATTACTATCAAGGTATACCTGAATCTGAAGTTTGATGAAAATTCGTGCATTAGTTCTTGAAATAGAGCTACAGTGGAAATTCTGAAAAATGCAGCATAGCAGCGCCACCGGTTGAGCGATTTGCACCAAAACATAAACAGCACTAATTCATATCAAGGCATACCTCAATCTGAAATTTGTTAAAATCCAAGCATTAGTTCTTGAAATAGAACTATTGCGAAAATCGCGAAAAATGCTGCATAGCAGCGCCACCTGTTGAGCGATTTACACCAAAATGTACAAATTGTCAATTCATGTCAATAACTAACTTAATCTGAAGTTTGATGAAAATCCGTGCATTAGTTCTGAAGATTGAGCTATTGCGTGAATCGTGAAAAATGCTGCATAGCAGCACCATCTGTTGAGCGATTTACACCAAAAACTAATCAGCACCAATTTATATCAGTGACTAACTGAATATAAATTTTTATTAAATTTCGTGCATTAGTTCTTGAGATAGAGCGCCCACAAAATTTGTGTCACATACAGACAGACAGACATGTTGTAAAAACCTGACAGTCCCTGCTGCAACATAAGCTATATTTTATGTTGCTGTCACTACCATCTGGGGGTTGCAAGAGCAAAACAGGTTCTAATTTGCGTTTTTTGTACAACTGAGCGGTCTAAAACTTTGAAATATGGCATGGTATTTACTTAGAAGATGCGACAGCTTTCCAAGAACGTCGAAAGAAAATTCGAAATTTAAAAAGATTAAGTGAGCGAAAAGCGTTCTAAATTACAATTTTTATACAATCTTATCAAATACCAAACCGATTTAAAAAATAATGGTGACAAATTGTTGGCGATAGAACCTGCTCAAACATAAGCTATATTTTATGTCTGTGCCACTACCACCAGAGGGTTGCAGGAGCAAAAAACTTTCTAAATTGCGATTTCTGTGATACCGAAAAGGATAGAAACTTTAAATATGGCATGGTAGTTACTTATAAAATATAAATGCCCTCGAAGGACTGTTGAAAATAAATTCGAATTAAAAGGGGGTGAAGCGAAGGGGAGGTGCGAAAAGCATTCTAAAAAAGTCCTAAATTACGATTTCTATGCAATTTCAGGAACATAAACCGATTATAAAAGTAATAGTTGCGAATTAATGGTAACAGTCTCTGATCCTACACAGGCTATATTTTATGCCGATGATTCTACCACCTGGGGTTCACAGGAACAACAAACGTTCTAAAAAAGGCCTTTGAAAGCTTTCAAAATTACGTTTCTGTGGAATATTAGGAAATAACAAACCTATTTCAAAATTCATGTTGGCAAATTAATGGTGACAGTTCCTATTTCAACACAGCTCTTTATGTTGAGAGAGGTGGTAGGACTTGGAATTTGACATGATAGTTAATTTTAAGATGTAAGAAGATGGGTTCTAAAAAAAATTCAAAACTTCAAATGAATGCTGAAATGACTGTATTAATTGAGCATAAAAGTTTCAAAATATTTTCTAAATTATCAGTTTTTTAGTTTTATTTCATTTTATTAATTTAAGTCTCATTTCTGCCTAATGCAGTGCAATAATGATGTTTAGTCAAACTGTGTTTTAAATAGTAATTTTTGAATTATTCCTAAAAGTATTAAGTATCTTTTAATAAAAAAACCTTTTAATAAAATAAAATATTACCTTTTAATAAAATAAAAATTTAGTTAGTATCTTTTAATAAAAATTAGACATATAAATATCACTTGGCATATTTCAAATATTACGCGAGAAAAGCCGCGGGGTTTGCTAGTAATATTATAATTTTAAAGTGCGAAAATGCTTGCTTGGCATCAGGGTCAAACAGATGATAAAATGTCTTTGCATATGGGTGGGTTCCGAAATGATAGGAAGCGTATGGCCTATCACTGTGAAATATATGTGCATTGTACCTATAAAACGTTTGTGTACCGCCAACTATTACAGTGCGATAATACCGTCACATGTTTAATTTCTCTGATTAATGGCGCCCTTTATTGTTTGTCACGAACTGAGATGCGTTCTGCTTAGACAAAGGTTGGACAGTACTGCGATAGATGATGCTGACATACAATGTATGAAGTAGTTAATGGAAATCAGATGCACAATAAAACGGTTAAATGTACATGATGAATACATTACATTATTTGTTGCTGACAGCATGCTATTATACTGCGGGATCTAGCATTATTAATTAAGGTTTTTAGGTGTGTTCGTAATTATATAAATGCGTAGCACCTATAGTCGTCGTCTGGTCCATCGTCTGTTTGTCTGTCCGTCTGTCCGCATATAACAGTGCACAAAATATCCAACCGAATGGTTTAAAATTTAATATATATATATATATATATGTATATAATCGTTGCAGAATTTTGTTGAGTCATTTCAAATTTTATGGAAATCGAATCAAAACTTAAAAAGATATTAATAAAAGTTTTCTTCATACTATTAAATCCTATCATACGCAATTCATTCAATTATATCCCATGATAGGTCATGATTCTAGGTTGCCATGGTGATGACATCCTATTTCAGATGGAGTCCTATTATTTCCGTATTAATGAATTTAATATATGTAATCGTAATAAATTTTGCATTCATTCATTTTTTCATAAGAGTGCAAAAGTTATTGCAACAAGATCTGAATATTTATAAAATTAATTATGGTACGAACGCACCTCATTCGCCACGTTTGATGTACAATTTTAGACTTGTTTACATTAACAGTGAATGAGCAGCAAAAGCACTGCAGCAAAAAAATTCAAGATTGGAAAAAGTTTTTTTTCAACTCGGTGAATAGTGAAGTTTTTTAGACGCACTCCTTTTTTATTTATCCGGTTTATTACAATATTCATTTGCCTGCATCTACTTGATATTTGGATTAAACAACCTCTATCGGTCACTTTTGGAAACACAACTTTCTTTCTTACTATAAAAAAAAATCCAATCTCGCTCTCTCTCTGTGATCCCATTAGTAGAAATAGCAATTTTTTATGCTTCCTAGCATAGTTGAAAAGTGTTTATGAATTCGGTTCGTCTGTCTGTCAGTCTGTCGCCTATATGCGCTCTAACTCGCGTAAATTTACTCGGATTGCCATGAAATTGATATACTTTATTCAGGTTTACCAACACATGTTTGGTATTCAAAACGAAGTACGTAGCATTTATGGATTATCACAGGGAAGCTCAAAAGAAGAGAAATCGTTTGCGGTATATTTTAAAGATTAATCTTAATTAATGATTAATGTTAATGTAATGATTAATGTTAATTAAATAACCGATTGAAAAAATCATTCGAAAAATCTGAATAATTGTTTCTAGAACTCAACTCTAATTTTAATAAAGATTTCAAATAAGAAAAATAGTTCAGCAGGTAGATTTCCACTCAAGTCATAGTTAAGAGAGTATCAAAAGTTGTTTTAGAAACTTGCTCAAGTCATAATCTTGATTCCGGGTACCTCCGCTTCAAAAAAGTTCAAGTTAAGTGACTCAACTATCTCAGTGCGAACATAGTGTTACTTCCTGCGTGGAGATTTTTGTTCTCACACTTTTCTGATATTTAAGGGATTTGTCTACAAGTCTTTGTTTAAATAACCACCTATTGTCCGGGCATGTTCCTTTGTCGGCGGTTTGCTGAATGGTAGAGGGGAAATTTTCACCGAAGCAATAAAGCCATGAACCTTTTTTTGTTAGTACTACGGATGGATGTTCCTTGTTTACTTAAACATCATCTTTCACTGTAATAAACAGGGAAGTTTTCTTAAAGTATACTGAATGGGTTGAAAAATGTTAGATAATCTATGCAAGACGCATAATTTTTCGTTCTTTTTAGCCCCCGATATGCTATTTCTTTCAGGCAGCGATTAAAATATCGTCTCTAAAAAATTACGTTACGTGATATAAGCCAGCCCTAAAACAAAGCAAATGTATCATTATACGGGATAATCTCTACTGTAATATTTTTTTTTTACTTCTAAGCATCGCACATTTTATTTTTTATAGCGTCGTATAGGGGGAAAAAGTACTTTTAAATGCAATTTGTTTTAAAACTGCATCAAAGTATTTTTGAGTTCTTGTTTTTTTTTTTTTTTTTTTTTTTTTTTTTTTTTTTTTTTTTTTTCATGTTGGCAACTGAAGTACTCCATTTTTGTAGAAAGTAAAGGAAAAATAGTTGGAAAATGGTAGACTATTATATCTTTTTTGTTGTCATTTTCCAATAATAACTGAAAACAAAATGTAATTAAAATACGTGCTGTTTTGAAAAAATGTGAATGAATGATTTCTGGGAAAACAGGGAGCTATTATAAACTATATTTAATTTTAAGTATCTATATCAATGTTACAAACAAATGAAGGCTAATGAATCATTAGATAGCCGATTTTTTGGTCGAGTTTCTTGAAGAACGACATCGCTTTTTGCTGGAATTGTGTATCATTCTGCTATAATGACGTCATATGCATATTTTTCTCTAGATGTTCTTTAAAACTGGATTGTAAATGTGGAATTCTTCAGCAGATGCGAATGACACCATTTTATAAAAATTAAGTGTTTTAAGTCTTAAAATTGAAATATGTTTTGTACTATCTACATTTATATATTTTTTTTTCATCGGGGGCGACACTATATTCTGAAAAAGCAGAATTCCTGTTTTCTAATTTATCATCATTTGTTTTTTCCTAAATTAAAGTTTTGCGTAACGTTTAATGCTGGTATGTTTCAACGGAATTAAATGTGTGTAAAAAAATTAAATATTTTTGAGAAATTATTTTGAAAAATGTACCTAATGTTGTGATTCATAAACTTTTGCCTTAGGAATAGTCATCGCAAATTAAAGTGGCATGTTCATGTGACAGCCGATGACACTTCAAATTATGAACAAAAAAACTTTCGATGTGAGATATTTCAAAACAAATTAACTAAAAGATGCAACATGTAGCTTTTCAGAAAAGTTTGTAATCGATTTCTAATGTCTAATATGACAAAATAAACAAGATAAAAAAAAATCATTGAAAAGGATATAAAGTATGTGAAATATCTGAAGCAAACTGCATTTCGGCAGTTAAAAAATAAATTTATAATGGCAGCCCAAGCAACTACAAATTCGCCTGACAGAATTTAAAACAAGAAATTAACTAATGTATTGTTAGAGACGGAATGTATTTATTGTATTCAGTCTTACTAAATGGTGTTATATTTATGATAAAAGAAAGTCCTGATCCTATATATTTAAAATCAAGAAGCTAACTACACCTCAACTCCTTTAAAGATAAAGTATGAACTAGTGGAAAAGGACACTATAAAAGTTACGCGGAAACTTAAAAAAAAAAATAAATAAATAAATAAAATAAAACAGGAAACTTTGAGAACTTTGTTTTTATAAGCGACTAGCCAACCTTGGCGACCAGTTTGGTCTCCCTTAAAATTTATGTTTGGGAAAGCATGCTGAGCATTGTATCATGTTACTTTTAGCCATAATTTAATTTACTCGGACTCCCTTAAATATAATTAATATAATCCCTTAAAGTAATATTAGTTTTTGCTGCATTAAAATATCTCAATTTGTTGATTTTCTGTAAGCAAGTAAATCCTATTGGTTTACAATGGAAGTCTAGGGTAATTTGGCGAAATATTAGAGATATCGTCAAGTTGGCGTCACTTTTGGCGACTAATTTTAGTCGCCAAATTTATGGATATATTGCCAAGTTGGCGACAAACTTGGCTGCATTTGGCGACAGAACAGGGTCCCCTTTGGTAACCCCCTTACAGATATGGGGACATATTAAATGCTGCTCAATGATCAATGAGATGCGTTTCATTCGGGCGGTGCCATTAAACAATCCTTATAATATTATAAATGTCAATGTGTGTCCGAAAGTTTGAATGAAGTATGCGTCTAAACGGATGAATTAATCATTTTGTATTTTTGGATATAGATGGATTACAAGCTGGAAATGAACATAGGCTATGTTTAATTTATTTTATTCAAATATTTTGCTTAATAATCCAAAATTTCATTATTTTTCATACACAATGAATTGACATTTTTCCGTTGCCAGAAAATAAAAACCCAGAATAATAATTTAATTTCCAATTGAAAGATTAAAACGAAAGTTTTCAAGTATTTTTAATAATACAAGGTGCATGAATTTTGAGTAAGTGCGGAATGAAGGCAAATGTGACGTCATATATGGAAAATAAAATGGATATGCTTTGATGTTGAAATAAAATGAGATTGTGTTATGGTATTAATTCTTATTACTTAAAGAAAATTGTTATCAATGCTTACGGTTTATCGTCTGCGCACGGTTAACATAAAAATAAAATTTTAATTTAAAATTAAAAAAAAAAACTTTTGAAGAACAAACATATAGCAAATGTCAATAATATGCACAGTAAAATTATCAATGTCGAAATGACGTAATGATTAGCAGGAAATATGTATTTTCATTATTAAAAAGTAAAAAATTAACTAGATAGAAAGGTTATGTTCTGTAATCGGGTTCGTAGTAAATTTGCTTTTTTTAGAGAAAGAAATTTGGTGCAAAAATAAATACATCGTTGTAAACAGGCTCGTTTTTTGTGGGGTAAAGACTTAATAATATTCTAGATGATCATTTCTTCGCCCACTTTTGATGCCAAGTATAATTGGAAAACATATAAAGAAAGTATCATCCGATAATTTTCTTGCCACAGATGCCATATACGCACCTGGTTTGGCGCGATCTGTTTTTGACACCAATTTGGCGAAAACATCGTTTTCGAATACCAGTTACATGTATATTTTTAAATTATGCTACTTAAAAAAGGAAATAACAATATATAAAAAAAGTTTCATTATTTTATATAATTTTAAAAGAAAATTAAAGTAAATAGAACAATTTATTAATAAATAAACAACAATAGCTGGGTTACCATGTCAAGCAAAGTAATCTATTTTGGTAGCAATTAGGTACCCGGGTGCGTATATGACATCTGTGCCATTTTCTTATTACTTCATGATATAAACAGACATCCTGGTTCAGCGTATAAACCTGAGTTATGTCAATGATCCTATAAGAAAGAAATACATTAAATTACTCCTACTAGCCGCCCTTGGCGACCAATTTGGTCTCCCTTAAAATTCATGTTTTAGAAAGCATGTTAAGCATTACATTATGTTACGTTTATTCATAATTTAACTTACTTGGACTCCTTTAACCCTCTCGCTGCGCATCCCTAGATTTCCTCGAGCAACGTAAAAGTAGGAAAATTTGCGCAATCCGAGATTTCATCGGGGATTCATTTTTTCCACTGGCAACTATTTTTTAATTCAACTGGGACCACTTTTTAAATACAAAAATTCCATATAGATTTTAACAACATCTACAAGATAACTATATTACAAAATTGATTTTTTTACGATAGTGGTGCGAAAACAGCCCTGATTTCGCCTAATTTCTAATACCCTATCCCATCTAAGATCCTGAACTCTTTTACAAAAAATGTTTACATATTTAAACTCTGAGCTTCTAAGCTATACATAGATTTGAAATATGTAATAAAACAATGCGCAATTTTTGAACCTGTTTTGATTTTTAAAAATTACGCAGCGAGAGGGTTAAATATAATTAATATAACCCCTTATGCTAATATTAGTTTTTGTTGCATTAAAATATCTCAAATTGTTAATTTTCTGTGAGCAAGTAAACCCTATTGGCTTACAATGGAAGTCTATGGGGATTTGGCGAAATATTAGAGATATCGCCAAGTAGGCGTCACTTTCGGAAACAAACTTGGCGGTATTTGGCGGCAGAACAGGGTCCCCTATGGTAACTCCCTTATAAGTATGAAGATACATTAAATGCTGTTCAATAACCAAAGAGATGCGTTTCATTTGGGCGTTGCCATTAAACAATAAACAAATAATTGCGTTTTCTGTTCCACGTACGATAGCGTAATATATATATATACATATAGAGAGAGAGAGAGATTATCTCTTATAAAATGTGATAAAGATTTGGTTTGTTATATATGTTTTTAATTATCGGAAGGGAAATGCTTTGCTTAATTAATTCACCCTTCTTTTTATGTTACGTGAACGACGTCACGGGTAACAGCTAGTTAACAAATAATCGCGATTTCTGTGCCACGTACGATAGCGAAATATACATATAGATTCCGTAAATATCGAAAATACATTTGATTTTAAGCTTTCTTTATATAAAGAACGCTTTTCGGAATCAAGGATTACTTTAAAGTGGCAGGTGTATATTATACTAAAAAAGAAAGAATGAAAAAGAAAGAACAACCCATTTTATAGCAAAAAAAAAAAAAAAATCGCCATTCAACTGAAAATTATTTTTTTAAGTTAAAAACATAAGTTGAGGGGGTATAGTCTTCATACCGAGTGGAATTTTCAATAAACTAGTTGGATGTGCCAATCCCAAAGCTTTCTTCTATCTCATATATTTTAATATTTCAAAATGTTGTTACAGATGTCAATGTTTCATTTTTATTAGTTCAATACTATGTCAACTTTGACTTTCATCTTAAATTTCTGCTTCAGTCAATTAATCGGAGTAAAAACGAGTTAATTGCGATCATGATATGTATTAAAATCACGAATAGTCGCGAATAGTTGGCTTATCAGGACGAGAAGATCCCGTCGATTCACGGGCCACTGGTGTACAATAGAACTACGAAAAATTAAGAAGGTTACACAAAAATCGCTATTACAGCGTCCCCTTTCAGCGGAATTTTTCCATATTCAGGGAGGACCTTCTTGCTATGACCAAAAACATACACAAAAAAATTGGTTCAATACTATGAATAACTTCATACACTTTTCGATGGTACAATATTCAAAATCACACAAAAATCGCTACTACAGCGCCCCCTTCCGGCATTTTTTTCCAAATGAAGGATGGACCTGCTTGCCATAGCCAAAAGCTTTTTAAAAGAATTTGGTTAAATTCCATGCATAACTTCATACACTTTTTGATGGTGCAATGGCGACAGACACACGGAAAGACAGACATTTTCTATAAACATATTTTTGGGGGGGATTTCTGACCCCTAAAACGTGTAAATCCGTCGAAAACCGGAGGTCGAAAAAAAATTTCGATTACAGTACTTTCTTCTATTGAAGATAGAAGAAAGTAAAAATGCCTAATTTTGAAATCACATTTGGCGTTACACGGACCTGTCATAATAACCTTAAATATACTTAATCAGTGTTGTATGATTTCATATTTTTTAAATCTTTCCAGACGAACCTAATGTTATCCCCACTATGTTGAACTATGTAAATCTTCGAATTTATAGTTTTAAACGAAACCATCCAAAGCAACGTAAAGTAAGCCCAGCACTCCCTTCCTCTAACCCCCACTGCCTTCAGTTGCGTACACTTATAAACATATATTTCTTATAATCGATTTAAAGTCTCTCCATAATAATACAGAAAGGAATATGTTAATCCATAGATTGCATTTACAACGGCAAGAAAGAAGAAAAGAATGAAAAAAAGAAAATTTGTTGCCCGTATTGTCTTTAGTAATCATTTCTATTGATTCACGGATAATTAAATCATGAGTTCGAATCAAAGTACTAAGAATAATTAAAGCAATTTAATATCTTTTAAAGTATTTTTTGTCCTCTTTTACCCTATACTACATATGATGGGTAAGTAATAATGGAAAGTTTAAAAATTATTAGTTTTATGTGCCAATCCCAAAACTTTCTTCTGTCTCACATATTTCAATATTTCAAAATATTGTTACAAATGTCAATATATCATTTTTATTAGTTCAATACTATATCAACTTTGACTTGCATCTTAAATTTCTGCTTCAGTCAATTAGTCGGAGTAAAAACGAGTTAATCTCGATCATGATATGTATTAAAATCAATAGTTTTCCGTAATTCTCGTTGTATATCAGCTGTTCGCGAACAATCGGCTTATCAGGATGGGAAGTTCCCGTCGCTTCATCAGCCGCCGGAGTACAATAGAACTACGAAAAATCAAAAAAATTACACAAAAATCGCTATTATAGTCCCACTTTTCAGCGGAATATTTCCAAATTCAGGAAGCACCTTCTTGCCATGGCCAAAAACATACATAAAAAATTTGGTTCAATTCTATGCGTAACTTCATGCACTTTTCGATGCTACCAATATTGAAAATGGTACAAAAATCACTATTACAGCGCCCCCTTCCTGTGGAATTTTTCCAAATTCAGGGAGGACCTTCTTTCCATGGCCAAAAACATACACAAAAAATTTGGTTCAATTCTATGCATAACTTCATACACTTTTCGATGGTACAATATTCAAAATGGCGCAAAAATCGCTATTACATTGCCCCCTTCCGGCGGATTTTTTGTAAATTAAGGGAGGACCTGCTTGTCATAGCCTAAAACTTAAAAAAAAAATTGATTCAATTCTATGCATAACTTCATACACTTCTTGATGGTGTATAATCGTGACAGACACACGGACAGACAAAAAATTTCTATAAACATGTTTTGGGTTACCCCTGACCCCTAAAACGTGTAAATCTGTCGAAAAAATTTTCGATTACAATACTTTCTTCTATTGAAGATAGAAGAAAGTAAAAAAAAGAAAAAAGAAGGAAAGAATGGAAAAAAACAGACGCTGAAATGTTGCTGGTAAGTTTCAAAAGACTTACAATTTACATTTCATTTGTTCTTGAAATTATTCCATTGTAAAACATTAAATTATCAATAAGACAATCTTGTTTTACTTTTTTATCTTTAGTAACAGTGCTCGTTTTCTGGAATTGATATCAGTTACAATATTATTTACAGTAATTAAATTAGATCGAAACATAAAGTGAATTAGAGTATATGCTATCATATGTGGGGTGCTTTTTTCGATTACACTTTTTAATTTACTAATTAACAATAAAATGCTACACGATTTAAAGAATTATTATCATTAAAACAATATAAAGGTTATTCTAACGTGAAAAGGGTAAGTGATAAAGTACACAGATTTTAAATACTTTGTGAGCAAAAACTTAATCTCTAGCTTCTATCTGAAATATGTTTTATCAATCAATTTGGAAGTATAAAAAATGTTTACTGTTAATTGAAGGAATATATTTGCAAACAAAAAAGGGAAGAAAAGAATGGCCTTTTTTTCCAAAAGTCACTAATATGTTTCAATTGACTTGCGATTTTCATTTTATTAAAAGAATAAGCTCACAAAATCCTGACATATCAATTAAAAATCATTAATTAAAACGAGATCGTTTTATTTCAACATAACACCTGCAAGGGGTTGTTTTGAATTCACTTTTTTCTTTCCCGGGGTTACGAATATTCAGTTACTTTCCCATAGGAAAGATATTTAAAATAGTTAGTCAGATATTTTTAGCTTATCAAAATTTTGAAAATTATTTCAGATAGCGATTTGAAAATTGGTACATATGCGCAAAATAATATTGTATTTCATAAATCTGAAAAAATAAGAAAATCTCTCAGTAACTTTTTATTTTATCAGAAACGGATTTTTATACGAAAAAAAATGTAATCTAAATGACATATAAAAATATTAAGCATTACCTCTATTTCCGAATAGAAATTTTTGAAAATTTTAAAAATTATCATAGCGTTTTCTTTGTCAAATTACATTATTTTAAGTCAGATTTTTTTTAATGGAAGCCTTCGGATGCATACTTTTTATACCATATAAAAATATTAGCGTTACCACTATTTCCGAAGAGTAATTTCTGATAATCGTATCGTGGCCCCTAATTATCTGAGCGCCTTATATCGACCCTTCTTGAAAACTTGACCAAATGGGTAACTCGGTTCCGCCGACCCGTTTCTGCCCTCGGTTTGCCCTCCCACCCACCTCGAAAATTAGGACTTAGTTACCCCTCCGGAGTGCACTTTCGTAACTTTTTCCGAACCCCTTGTGTGATATATCATTGGACAGCCCTTTGAACATTCTTTCATATTATTCACCTCGTCCCCCTCCCACTAATTTATGCATTTCAATTTTAAATCATCGGTTAAGTAGCTTGGACCCTAATTACCCGAGCCCCTTATATCACAACTTGAAAACTTGACCAAAGGGCTAACTCGGTACGGGCTATCAGTTTCTTCCCTCGGTTCCCCCCCCCCCCAACGTCAGTTACCCTCCGCAGTGCACTTTCCTAACTTTTCCAATCTGATTATGTGATATACCATTGTACAGGCTTTTGACCACCCTTTCATATTATGTACCCCCGTCCCCCTTCCCCCCCATTTGCCCCTAGGGGATTTTTCTTTTAATTGAGTCCCCACCCCTTGGACTAATATATCTCCGGATAGGTTAAATAACAGAGTTTTGTTCGGATAGAGGTTTGTTTAGAATAGAGTGCACCTTCCGGCGGTGGAAAGTGGAACTAACAGATTTTGCAGCGAGTACACAGCATGCCTGGTATACGCTGCCGCAGGCTCCGTGACAAATGTTCGTTGAGAACATATCGCACCACCTACATTCGTTGTTTGTTGGCTATAAATTGCGAGAATTTCTCTGAGTTAATTGGGTTTTGGAACGTGGTCTGCTTGCATAGGATATCAAGTTACTACATTAACTTGAGATTGAATTTCACTTGTAGCCTAGATTTTAAGGATTAATTTTTATACTGCTTGTGTTTGCCAATTCTTGTTGGTTTTTGTGGCAAATCATATCAGTTTGACGAAAGTGTTGGAATTATCTTGTTGAGTAGCATTATTGGTAAAAATTAAGTTTGCTGCACCAAATAAAGTCTTACAAGGGGACCACCAAACATGGTGCGCACAGATTTTGATGATTTTAAAGTGTGTTCTTATCTTTCATTATTCCGGTGAAAGGTTTCCCTTGTAAAGCCTTCAAATGGCCTTAGTTTTTGAGAAATTAAGTGTCTATGTTCAGCATAAGTTCGTTTTAAATACCCATTAGTTTGACACTTTACTCGTACTCTTAGTGGCGTCGAGGTAACGTACACAGTTCGCTATCCCGCAAACGGAGGATTCGATCCCGCCTTGTACCTGTTTTCTTTTTTAAATAATTTTATATTGTTGACATTTTAATGTTTTACGCTGAATTATGAATAAATTATAATTTGGTAGCTGTGAACTTTTGATATTTTCCTCGTTTTCGATTTTTTTTATGAATATTTATATTTTTTCTGCAATTTTTTAAACTAATATGTAGACAAAAATCTAAACTAATTTATGTTTAGAATTTGTTTTCATTTATTATTATTTACCTTTTCATATTTTAAGCGCAGATCTAAAATAATACTTTTTTTTTTAGTTTATGGAATTTTACATTGAAATTTGTTATTTTTCTGTATACCTTACAAAATGTCTTTGGCTCCGAATCTCCAAAAGTGCTTATGATTAGATAATTCCAATATCATATCTTCAAAATAGTAATAAAATATTAAAGCAGTGACGCTTATATGTAAGTTTTTACTAGTTGTATAAATTTTTAATGTACTCTAATAAATTTATCTGTAAAGTTCAAATTCAACCCCATTTTTCATTTGCACAGTACACTTCAAAATATTTTTCATTCTAACAAATAAAAACATAGTTGACGTCATTCTGAAAAAATCAACTGGAAATGCAATAATACGAGATAAAATTCGCGAGATATATAACAAATATTTTTTTCAAAAAAAACTGTCTCATGTAACTTCCTCGGTTATATCAAAATAAATATTAAAAAAAAATTGTTGATCTCGTTTAGCTTCTTTAATAGCATTAAAAAATAAACTATTTAAAGAATATATATCATGTTAGTTTATGCATTATTCCAATATTGTTATAAAAAAAAAAAACAAAAAAAAAACAGTGGCACTCCGGGAGTGCCAATAGAAGTGAAAACTTCAACAATTACGTGTGTGTTTTTTTAATCGTCAGGAAATGTTTTATGAGTTGAATTGTGTAGCAGCACTAATGAAAGCATCTGGGGACACGGCAGTACCCCTGCCAAGTCTTGAAAGCACAGCAGTAAGCATCTTTTTCTGGAAGCAACTCAGGGTACTTTTGACTTCCCAATATCTCTGTGTTGGTGATTCCCAGAAACTTGAAACTTCGTAAATCTAAAGTAATGTGGAAATGGAACTAAGTGCTGAAATTTCACGTTTCTATCTTTTTTATTTCAGAAGATATATGAACTTAAACTTTCGCCTTTTCGACACTGATTCACCGATCATCAAAACTCAGACGTACGTCCTGTATCCCTAGAATCTTGAAATTTGGTATGAAGATCGTGTTTGGGATACAATGAAAGGGAAAATTTAAAAAATCCGGAAAATTTGGATAAAAAGTCGAAAAATCAAAAAACCGAGAATTTGGCAGAGATGTGATATACGAACCAGGTTTGGCGCGATTTTTTAACGTCAATTTGGCGAAAGCCCGTTTTCCAATACCAGTTACAATATATATTTTTAAATTATTTTCTATTGTTTTAAAAAGTAAACAACAATAAATAAACGGTAATTTCATTAATAACTATAGAACAAAACAATTGTACAATTTAAAAAAATAAAATAAAAGTAAATGAACAATTTATTAATAAATAAGCAACAGTAGCCGGGTTACCTTGTAAAATGAAGTAACGCCATTTTGCTGTCAATTAGGTACACAAGTGCGTATCTGTCATCTGTGCCCCGTATTTTATCTTCCGTAATCGAAATTCCCTCCAATACTGTTGGTCACTGACCAGACCATCAACACGATAAAATACAGCGTTATCGGTTTTTAGTTACACGAAATAGGTAGGTCACGAATACGGTATAATTCATTTTAACTGACGAAAAACAAAATAATAATTTGTTTTAGGAATACGCCGGGAGAAAAGTGAGTTTTAGCTTCCTTCTTCTTTTGCGGATTGAGCTGAAGAGGGAAAAGTTCCTGTCATTCACCGCTTGGCGCGCTAGTGTCTATGTGTCAAAATGCTAGCATGTCCGTTACATTACAGTGTCTGGAAATCAGTGGTTTTTCCCCATCTCAAAAAAAGCTCAACGCGCCTAAAGAAGTTTTCACTTCAAAAATTCACGGAAATAAATTTTTTTATAGTGATTTTTTTAATGCCATTTTATGTTTTGAATATTTTTACGATGTGTATCACCCAATTAATTACATATTTACTAAATTAAAAATTTCGATGTCGGTAATGATACACATTTTTGTATTTCATCAGTTAACACACTGCAATATATTTAGAACAATTCAATTATTAAAAGGATATATTATTTTATTAATATTTTCATAGTCAATTAAATACTTTTTTTATAGATCATGGAAGAAAAGATATTATGAATTATTTTATAAACGTGATAAATAAATATATATACATAAACGTAATCAATAATAGTAAGATTTTAAAAGATGCGATATCTAGACATAAATTCGTTTGGATTTTCGCCAACAAAAATATTAGTTTAAAAATTGCAGAAAAAATATATAAATTTTCATAAAACATTCGAAAATGTAAATGTAATTTATTGGGAAAATAGCAAAAAGTTCAAAGCTGCTGAATCCATAATTCAACGTAAAACTTGTAACGTGTCAAAAATATAAAATTAATTTAAAAAGAAAACAAAGTTTCAAGGTGCGAACGAACCCTCCTCCTGCGGAATGGTGAATATGCACGCTAACTCGGCGTCATCAAGAGTACATATAAAATGTCGAACTAATTGGTATTTGAAACGCATGCAGAAACTTGAACCACAATTTCTCAAAAACTAAGACCTCTTTGAAGAAAAAATTACACCAGAATAATTAGGGGTCTTATCCCTACAACACACTTTAAAATCATCAAAATCTGTAGAGCGCCATATTTAGTGGTCCCCTTGTAAGATTTTATTTGATGCAATCAAGCTAAATTTTTACAAATAATTTTACACAACAAGATTATTAACACTTCCGCCAAACTGACCGGATATGAATTGCCACAAAAAAGACAGCAACAATTGGCAAGCACAAGCAGTACAACAACTAATCCATAACAGCTAGGCAACAAGCTAAACTAAATCTCAAGTTAATGCAGCAACTGGATATCGTGTACCGGCAGGTCACGTTCCGAAACCCAATTCCCTCAGCGAAACTCTCATAATTTATAGCCACCAAACAACCACATGCACTTACATACCATATACAATGGTATCCAAAAATTAAGGAAAAACAACAAAAATAGCGATTACTCAAAATGTTACATGTAGATTTTAATAAAACTGAACCACAATATACAACATATAGTAAGGTATAAATTAACATTAAAAGAAATTACTGGACGATTGTGGTGTTTCAGAAATTAACACAATTATAAAATGAACAAAATAAATGTGTCAGTTTGGTATAGGAAAAGTACCTTTAATATGAAGTATGATCACCCTTAGAAGCAATACACCACATACAGCGATGTGTGATACTGTCAATTATGCGATCGATAAGTTCGCTGGGAAGTGCGAGCCATTTCTCTTGTAAAGCAGTTGTAAGCACGACAAGGGTCTGAGGAGGGTGATTGAGAGCAGCAACACATCTTCCTAAAGCATCCCAAACATGCCCATTGGGATTCAAGCCCGATGATCGAGCTGGCCATTCCCTCGCTGAATTCTTTGGTGCTGAAGATAATCTTTCACGAAGCGACCCCTCTGCGATCTAGCGTTGTCGTTCTGTAGCAGGAAATCATTACCTATTGCAACGGCATAAGGGCGAAAATGAGCATCAAGAATGCCATCTCTATAGACGTGAGCATTCACAGTTCCACTTGGAAAGACATGGAGGTCTGTACTTCCACCCAAAGATATACCACCCCAAACACAGACACTGCCTACAACGTATGAATCTCTTTCACGAATATTTGATGGATGATAGCGTGTTCTCTGTTCTCTCCGAATCAAACAACGCTTATTGTTGCTTTGGACGCTAAACCGAGACTCATCCGTGAGGAGAACACGCCTGCATTGATCAGCCGTCCAGTGGACATGTTGACGTGCCCACCTTAAACGTTCCCTTCGATGGCGTGATGTAAGTGGCACACAAGTGGAGGTCACCTCAAGTAAAGATTACCTTGATGAAGCCTTCTACGTACAGTAGACGTTGATACAAACCTTCCAGTGGCTGCAGTAAGAGAGGCTCTAAGATGAGAGGGGTTTGCTGTTCTATTCCTTCGTACATATAACCGCAAATATCGGTCGTCGGTGCTTCTCGTAGCTCTTGCAAGTCCTTGGCTGAGCCTTCTGGAGGCCGAACCAGTGGTTTGAAATTGTTGCTAAAGTCTATGAACAATAAAAGGATTCACATTTAGTCATCTGGTCACCTTTGTCTAGCTTTGACCTGCCTTCAATCTTCCAATAGCTCTATATCTCAGTTCTACGGGCAAATGATACCTCGAGTTCATACTAATGAATTGGCTATCTCAGTTTTCTTATCTCATAATCACAGAGACACCTGCAGCCGTACTCTCTAGCGTACATTTTTATGCTCCTCGCAGATGACGTAATCTGATTGCAGCACCACTAATTTGCATTTTGTAATTTAATTCAGCATCGGTTAGTCAACAACATATCCAAATTTCATACGGATAGGTTTCTTTTGAACGAGTTACCCTTTTTTGTGATTTTTCCTTAATTATTGGAAACCAGTGTATTAGCAAAGTACAAACAAAACTCCAATTTTACCCAACACATTCACTCGAAGAAATTTAAAGATCGTAAGAAAAGGTTTCGATACCAGTCATGCACAAGACTACTCTATTTATATTTGTAAATCCGTGTTCAATAATTAAAAAATTAACATTTAACAGAAAAATTAGTTTCTGTATTTCATAAAACATCCTTTTGAAAATCGTCATTGCATAAACAGCAGAATTGTAAAATATTTGATGGAATCATCTGAGGAAGAAAAAAAAAGGCAAACGAAGAGGAAATTTCATAAATACTAAATTACACCAAATGACTTTTAATTTGCATTTCATTTCTCCATAACATAAATAAAACATATGCATTAATGTAGTGTCTTGTATTCCAAGATAATTAAAAAACTCCATTATCTCTAGCGACACGAGGTTTTTCTTTGGGATTTACTTCTGTCCTATCGTCCTATGTGTTTATTTTCTTTCTGGGGTAAAAGATGCATTTATTTGCATTGGAACTGGCAGTCGTATTTGAATAAAAGGAACTGGGAATGTTTTATTCCCTTTGATAAAAATTTAAGTAACAATCACTTAATTCTGCTAGTTAATCTTATTTTACTATTCCATATGTGTTGCTAATATGTTTCAAAGGACTTACGATTTGCAATTTATTTGTAACTTACAATCATTATAAGAAAAATAAAACTTTGCATTATGAAATATTAAATTCTAATTAAAGCAGTTTTATTCCAAATTTTTAGTAGTAATAGTATTTCTCGGAGATCCTGATATGGAAAAAATTGTAAACACTTTGGTGAAATCATCATAAAAACAAATGACAAACGGAAAGGAAATTTTATAAATACAGACTTACACTAAATGACCTCCAATATGCATTTAATTTTTTCTAGACGTTTTTTCTAATGAAAAATATGCACTAACGTAGGATCTTGCAGTAAAATTAAATAATCTTTGCTCCGATATCTCTAGTGGCACAAGTTTTTTCTATGGGATTCAGTTATGTATTCTGTTTATTATTATTATTATTATTATTATTATTCCTGAGGTACGAAATGCATTCAGATTTACATTTGAACTTGCAGTCGTATTTGAATAGCTAGGGAATTAGGAATGTTTTATTCGAATGAATTGAATTTTTCCAACTGAACAAAAAATAATGTTTTTTTATTGTATATGTTAACTCGGTTTATGGCGTCAGGTGCCGCCATCCGTAAAATCTACAACAGTCCATTTCATTTCTTCCGGCCAAGGGTCTATTCTTCCTCCAGTCCTCTACCCCTTTTCGATTTTTTCATTTCGTCCATCCAGTTCTTTCGTAGTCTTCCCTGTTTCCTTTTTGGATTTATTTTGTAATTGCATGAGATTTTGGATAGTCTTTCATCACTCCCACTTTTAACATGACTATACCAGATTAATTGCTTTTCTTGGAGATCATCTAATAGGGTCCCATTTATTCTAATTATTTCTTTGATTCCTTATTTCTTATTCTTTCTATTCTTGATATCATGCATGGTCTTCTTTGAGTATCCATTTCCACTGCCACTAATTTCTTTCTTTCTGTCTTTATATTTCTACATCTTTCTGCTCCATATAATAATACACTCTTTACAATAGAATTGTATGTACTATGCATTTTTTTCCTATAGATCTCATCCCTCCACCAAATAGTATTTAACAGTTTTACAGTCTCTCTTCTTTGACAAATTCTGTATTTAATTTCGTGTCAGTCTCTGCCTTCTCTATTAAAGTTTACACCAAAATAATGTATAGTCGTGGGGAAAAAAGTAAACACCCCCTACTAACTCCTCAACAAATTATCGTAGAAGAAAGTTACTGGTACCGAACGATTGGAAATAAAGTCTACATTTAAATGATGTATATAAAATTTGTTTAGGAGGGCATCAACATATTAAAACAAACCATAACTTTGTGTTTTACAATAGCAGTACACAATTCTGACAGCATAAATGGACTCTACACCCTTCAATTAGTCTAAAAACAAATTTTTATGAAATTCGTACCATAAGTTTCCGAGAAATCAATTATTTTAAAACAAGCGTATTTTATGGGCTGTATCCAAATTGAAGTTCAATACTCGATTGTTAACCGAGAGAGCTCCCTTCTTGATCAAGGCACATTAAGCAGTCAATTAAGCCTGTTAGATGACAGGATAGCATAAGAAATTTCAAAATATTCAGTCACTTCTATCATAGACGACCCCTTAAACCATCATTTTGCCGTTTTTTAAGCATAATTTAAAAACTACTTGGAAGAAAAATGTGAAATTTTCGATTTCCATAAAGCAGGACTTAATAAATCTGATTCCATCAAAAAAATTGTAGGTTGCAATTCATAATTTTTTCGAATATTAATTTCATAATTCATAATTCAGATCAAAAAATTATAAAAATTGCAAATTCAACGTATTTTTGTTTGGGTATATTAGTATTATTGCTACACAAGAAATTAGAACATTAGGATCATAATTTCAGAAGTTATAAATAAAATATGAAAATGTAATTTAACGTTAGAAGCACTCAGTTTTGAATGTTTATAATTCAAAAACTTATCATTCAAATGACTTGAAATTTGGAGTCTAGGTATAGTTTGAACCAAAGGTTTGAAATATCTCGTTAAAATTGGGTATTGCCACTGAAAAAAATGAAGTTTGCATTCGTTTTACTATATAGATGGCCCCCTAAGCAAATTTTATATGTATCATTTAAAAGTAGACTTTATTTCCAATCGTTCGGTACCAGTCACTTTCGTCTACGATAATTTGTTGAGAAGTTAGCAGGGTGTGTTTACTTTATTTTTTCCACGACTGTACCAATAATGTTCACAGCTTTCTCTCTTTACGTTATTTCCGTATATTTCTGTGTATAAGCCGAGAATTTTTGGGCATTTTTTTTTTTTTTTTTTTTTTTTGTCTCCAAAGTGGAGGGTTCGACTTGCTTATACACGAGTTTAAGAAGATTTCCAAAACTGATATTCTAGTATAAAAAAGATAGTAAATATAAAAAACATAAAAAATACTTATAAATTTGTAAAAATACTCCAATCTTTTACAATAAAATGTCACCAACCGTAACTAAGTCATTATCAGAATTTTCAAGCAACTCCTTGAAATCACTTTCTTTCATTAGAACATCAGGATGAATATCGTCAGTGTCTAATTCGCCATCTTTTTCAAAACTGGCATCATCCTCAATTCCTTCCAATTCATTACTGATGGAAACATTTTTTCAAAGATCGGTCGATCATTTCTCTTGGTAATTCAAGCAAAGGCTCTTTCACCCTTTCAAAGATAGTGACGATGTCAACTTTTTTTTAAATTACTGACATCCGAATATGACATACATTCAGTCCATTTCGAACGAAGCTTGTCTTACGGTTTATTTAGACAAACGTCCAGCGGAATCCAAGTAAGCAGATTTCGCAGCGCGCTAAAACTGAATAGGGGAGATCAATAACTTCGGAGAGCGCTTTTTTTTTTCTATTTAGCTTTTCAACTAGTTTTTCTTCACTGACTTTTTCATCAACTTTTTTTTTAACTTCGACTTATATACGGGTATCCTATTTTGGACGATTTTCCACTGAAAATTACCATACTAGGCTTATACACGGATCGGCTTATATAAGGTATTTACACTTAAATCTATCGGGTTTTTTTCTGTACATAGGTATTGGGTCTTGTTCCGTACATGCAAAATCCCCTTCTCTCATATTCTTTCTTAATTTTTAACGTCATTTTCTCTAAATCATTTTTACTTTTTCCACTTATAACTTGCATATTGCTTTACTCACTTTGATAAAAACTTAACTAGCAATCTCTTAATTCTGCTAGTATATTTTATTTCCTGCAATTCTTTAATTTTGCTAGTACCTTTCAAATGACATGCGATTTGCAATTTATTTGTGGTTACAATCAGGTGTAAAAAAAGAACTTTTTGCATTATAAAACACTAAATTATAATTAACCCTCCGTCTACCAGACGGGTCCATTGGACCCGACAGGTACATACAAAATATTCATTCAAACCAGAAATTTCTTTAAAATAAACTAAGTATATAAACCAGACAAAAATAAGGTAAATAAATAAGTTAAATAGTTTTAAATAAAAATTCTGGTGTAGAACGTTTTATTAAAACTTGAATAAAATTCCCGGTAGATCTAGGGTTAAAGAAGTTTCACTTTAAATTTTTATTGGTATTGGTATCCATCTGAGACCCTGATACATGAAAAAACAGCATAATTATAAACTCATTGATCAAATCGTCATAGAAAAAATATGGCAAACCGAGACGAATGTTTATAAATACTTACACCAAATAACTTCCAATTTGCATTTTATTTCTCCAGACGTTTTCTCTAATAAAAAATATGCACTATCATAGAATCTTGCATCCGAAAAAATAAAGAAAAAACTTTTAATAAAACTTTAACTAACAATCGCATACTTCTGTTAGTTTATTTTGTTTTCTGCAATTCTTTAAATGTCGCTAACAACTTTCAAATGACATAGGAATTGCAATTTATTTGTGGTTGACAATCAGGGGTAAAAAAGAACATTTTGCATTATAAAACACTAAATTATAATTAAAGAAGTTTCACTTTAAATTTTTACTGGTATTAGTTTCCATCCGAGACTCTGATATATGAAAAAACAGCATAATTATAAACTCTTTGATCAAATCTTTCTAGAAAAAATATGGCAAACGGAAAAGAATTTTTATAGATACTTACACCAAATGACTTCCAATTTGCATTTCTTTTCTCCACACGTTTTCTCGAATAAAAAATGTGCACCAACATTGAATCTTGCATCAGAAAAAAATAAAGAAAACTTCATTATCTCTAGTGACACTAAGTTTTCCTATTGGATTTACGTCTGTCCTCTGTGTTTATTTAATCTCTGAGGTATAACAGACGCATTAATTTGCATTTGCACTGGCAGTCGTATTTGAATAGCTAGGGAATTAGGAATGCTTTATTCACTTTGATAGAAATTTAACTATAATTTTCTTAATTCTGCTATAGTTAATTTTATTTTCTGCAATTCTTTAAATGTCGCTAATATGTTTCAAATGACGTACGATTTGCATTTTATTTTAAATTACAATCATTATAAAAAAGAAAATTTTGCCTTATAAAATATTAAATAACAATTAACCCATTTATGCCAAGCGTCCCATTTTTGGGACGTTTCAAATTTTAATGCATTTGTATAATTTTCTTCTTCTTTATAACATGAAAATTGCATGAAATCATTATTTATAAATGTCTTTATCTATAACCGAGAGATGACAGCACAAGGTGGATATTTATTTGCTTAAATTAAGGATTTTTTCGGTGTTTATAGATTTTTAATTTTTCAAGAGGGCGAAATGTAAAAAGTAAGTTTATTTGTATTTTTTCTATCATGGACCCAAAATCGCAAGTTATAATCTTAGCGTGTGGACTTTTTTAAATACGTATTTTTTTAAATTGCGAAATTAAATGTTCAAGCCTATTTTTTATGCCTTTTTGTAATGTACAAAATATAGGGTCCTAGGCACAAATGGGCACATATTTTTGTTAGTAATTTAGGAGACAGTTATTTATGCAATCTCCTTTCGAAGATATTTATGAAATAAATTGTTATTAAGTCTGCAATACGATTATTCTTATTTTATTATTAATAATAGTTATAACGTTATTAGTCTCTGCAAAGAAATAAATATATATTTTTTTTGTAGTTCATTAAAATTCTAATTATAGTACATAATATACAATTTAAAAACATTTTAAATATAAATATAGGCAAAATATGTAATTATGCATATTATTCTACTAGAAATACTCATATTTAGTTCTTTTACATTTTATCAAATAAATACAAAAAAAAATTAAGCTTAATTTTTTTTAGTATTTTTCCAGTTCATTTTGCAACATTTTAAAGTTATTTTATTAAAAATTTTGAGAAAACAAAAATTCAGGCACAAATGGGTTAAAACAGTTTTGCTCTTAGTTTTTAGTAGTAATGGTATTTCTCGGAGATTTTGATAAGGGAAATTGTAAGCACTTTGATGAAATCATCACAGAAATAAATGACAAACAGAAGGAAATTTTAACAATACAAACTTACACCAAATGACTTCCAAATTGTATTTCATTCCTCCAGAAATATTTCTTAATAAAAAATATGCACTAACATAGTATCTTGCAGTTAAATTAAATAATCTTTCGTCTATTATCTCTAGTGACACAAGTTTTTCCTATGGAATTCAGTTATGTACTCTGTGATTTTTTAATCCCTGAGGTAGGAAATGCATTTATTAACATTAGAATTGGCAGTCGTGTTTGAACAGCTAGGGAATTAGGAATATTTTATTCATATGAAATGAAGTTTTACAACTGAACGAAACACAATTATTATTTTATTTACTTTGATAAAAATTTAACTAGCATTTTCTTATTTTCTGCTAGTTTATTTTATATCCTACAACTCGTTAAATTTCGCTGCTATATTTCGTGTGACATACGATTTACGTTTAATTTGTAGTTGAATATCAATAGTGAAATGAGAAAACTTTCCATCATAAAACACTAAATTATAATTAAAGAAGTTTACTTAAGTTTATAGTTGTATTTTTTGTCCATCTGAGACTAGACATATACGAACAAATAGCATAATTATTATCTCTTTGATTAAATCGTCTTAAACAAAATATGGCAAACGGAAAGAAATTTTTATAAATACCAAAAGACTTGCAATTTGCATTTTATTTCTCCAGACGTTTTCTCTTAATAAAATATGTGCGCTAACATACAATATTGCATCTAAAAAAATAAAGAAAAAACTTTATTATCTCTAGTGACACAAATTTTTCTGATGGGATTTACTTCTGTCCTCTGTGTTTATTTAATCTCTGGTGGTAAGTGATGCATTAATTAACATTCTAGCTGGCAGCCGTATTTGAATAGCTCTGGAATATAGAATGCTTTATTCGCTTTAATAAAAATTTAACAAGCAATGACTTACTTCAGCTAGTTTATTTTATTTTTTGCAATTCTTTAAATGTCGCTAATAAGTTTCAAATGACATACGATTTGCATTTTATTTGTAACTTACAATCATCATCAAACGAAAATTTTGCATTACAAAATAATTTAAATTATAATTTAAATAAATTAAGTTATAAATAAAGCAGTTTATCTCTAAGTTTCTAGCAGTAATGGTATTTCTCGAAGATCTTGGTATGAGAAAAAGTATAAACACTTTGATGGAATCGACATAGAAACAAATGACAAACAGAAAGGAAATTTTATAAATACTAACTTACATCAAAAGGCTTCCAAATCGCATCTCATTTCTCCAGAAGTTTTTTCTGATAAAAAGTATACACTAACATAGAGTGTTGCAATAAATTTAAATAATCTTTACTCCATTATCTCTAGTGACACAAGTTTTTCCTATGGGATTCAGTTTTGTCTGTATTTTTTAATCCCTGAGGTAAGAAATGCATTCATTTACATTAGAACTAGCAGTCGTATTTGAATAGCTAGCGGTTTGGCAACGTTTTATTCATATGAATTCAATTTTCTAACTGCACGAAAAATAATATCATATTATTTTGCTAAAAATTTAACTATCAATCACTTAATTCTGCTGGTTTATATTATTTTCGGCAAATCGTTAAATTTCGCTAATGTGTTTCAAATGAAATACGATTTGCATTTTATTTGGAGTTGGCAATCAGGGTTAAAAAAGAACATTTTGCATTATAAAACAGTAAATTATAATTAAGGAAGCTTTGCTTTAAATTTTTATTAATTTTGCTATCCATTTGTGACTTTGATATAGGACCAAACAGCATCATTATTAAAGATTATTAGATCTTTGATCAAATCGTCTTAGAAAAAATATGGCAAACGGAAAAGAATTTTTATAAATAACATCAAATGACTTCCAATATTCACTTCATTTATTCAGACGTTTTCTCTTAATAAAAAATATGCACTAACATAAAATCTAGCATCTAACAAAATAAATAAAATCTTCATTATCTCTAGTGACATAAAGTTTTCCTACGGGATTTACTTCTGTCCACAATGTTTATTTAATCTCTGAGGTAAGAAACGCATTAATTAACATTTGACCTGGTAGTCGTATTTGAACAGCTAGAAAATCAGAAATGTGTTGCTGACATTGATAAAAATTTAACTATCATTTTGTTAATTCTGCTAGTTAATTTTACTTTGTGCAATTTCTAATGTACCGCTAATATGTTTCAAATGACGCACGATTTGCATTTTATTTGTAACTTTCAACCATTATCAAAAAGAAATTTTGCATTATAAAATGTTAAAATATAATAAAAGGAATTTTTCTGTATATTTTTTAGTAGTAATGGTATTTCTCGGAGATCCTGATATGGGAATAATTGTAAACTCTGATGAAATCATCTTAGAAACAAATGACAATTGGAAAGGAAATTTTATAAGTGCTAACTCATACCACATGACTTCCAAATTTTATTTCATTTCTCCAGAAGTTTTTCCCTACAAAAAATATGCACTAACATAGGGTCTTGCAGTCAAATTAATCAGTCAATTAATCAGTCAATAGTCTTTGCTCCATTACTCCTAGTGATACAAGTTTTTCCTGTGGGATTCAGTTTTGTCCACTGTGTTTTTTTAATCCCTAACGTAAAAAATGCATTCATTTACATTACAACTGGCAGTCGTATTTGAATAGCTAGGAAATTAGGAATGTTCTATTCATACAAATTGAATTTTTCCAACTGAACAAATCGAACTATTGTTTTATTCACTTTGATGAAAATTTAACTAGCAAAACATTTTGCATTATAAAACACTAAATTATAATTAAAGAAGTTTTACTTTACATTTTTAGTGGTATTGGTATTCATCTAAGACTGTGAGATATGAACAATCAGTGTAATTAAAAACACTTTGATCAAATCGACATAGAAAAAAAATATGGCAAACGGAAAGGAATTTTTATAAATGCTTACACCCAACGACTTCCAGTTTGTATTTCATTTCTCCAGACGCTTTCTCTAATAAAAAATATGTACTAGCATACAATCTTGCATAAAAAAATAAAGAAAAACATCATTATCTCTAGTGACACAAAGTTTTCCTATAGGATTTACTGCTGTCCTCTGTGTTTATTTAGTCTCTAAGGTAAGAAAGGCATTAATTTGCATTTGAACTGGCAGTCGTATTTGAATAGCTAGGGAATTAGGAATGTTTTATTCATATGAATTGGATTTTTCCAATTGAACGAAAAATAATACAGTAGAAACTCGATTATTCGAAGTAACTGGGACCCGCCATCTTTCGGAAAATCGAAATTTTCGGATAATCGAGAATGCTTCAATTTTAAGATTAAGGAGAAATATATGCAATATTTCTTATTATGGTAACCAATACTTACTAAAAATAAAGCAATAGAAAAATAGAAACAAGAATAAATTACCTGAATTATAATTTTGAAATTAAGTACAGTCGTGGAAAAAAAAGTAAACACCCCCTACTAACTCCTCAACAAATTATCGTAGACAAAAGTTACTAGTACCGAACGATTGGAAATAAAGTCTACTTTTAAATGATGCATATAACATTTTCTTAGGGGGCCATCTACATATTAAAACGAATCCAAACTTCATTTTTTTAAATGGCAATACCCAATTTTAACGAGATATTTCAAATCTTCGGTTCAAACTATGCCTAGACACGAAATTTCAAGTCATTTGAATGATAAGTTTTTGAATTATAAACATTCAAAATTTAGTGTTTCTAATGTTAAATTACATTTTCATATTTTTATTTATATCTCCTGAAATTATGCTCCTAATGTGCTATTTTTTTTTTTTTTTTTTTTTTTTTTTTTGTAGCAATAATACTAATATACCCAAACATAAATACGCTGAATTTGCAATTTTTATAATTTTATGATATGAATTATGAATTATGAAATTAATATTCGAAAAAATTATAAATTCCAACCTACAAATTTTTTGATGGATTTAGATTTATTAAGTCCTGTTATATGGAAATCTGAAATTTCAAGTTTTTCTACCAAGTAGTTTTCAAATTATGCTTAAAAAACGGCAAAATGATGTTTTAAGGGGCCGTCTATGATAGAAGTGAGTAGATATTTAGAAATTTACTCTGCTGTTCTGTAATCTAACAGCTTCATTGACTCCTTGAGCCGCGCTGAAGGTTCCTTGATCAAGAACGGGGCTCTCTCGGTCAAAAATCGAGTACGGAACTTCAATTTGGATACAGCCCTTAAAATACGCTCGTTTTAAAATAATTAATTTCTCGGAAACTTATGGTACGAATTGCATAAAAAATTGTTTTGGGGTTAATTGGAGGGTGTAGAGTTCATTTATGCTGTCAGAATTGTGTACTGCTATTGAAAAAAACAAAGTTATGGTTCGTTTTAATATGTATATGACCCCCTAAGCAAATTTTATACACATCATTTAAAAGTTTACTTTATTTTCAATCGTTCGGTACCAGTAACTTTCTTCTACGATAATTTGTTGAGAAGTTAGTAGGGGGTGTTTACTTTTTTTTTCCACGACTGTACCTTTTACATACATTACAAAGGTTTGAAAAAATGTTTTGTTTGTCGCAGTTTCCATTGTCTTCGCTTTGAAGCTCTATCACGGAGTAATATAATAGTAATACTATCACGGTTTCTAATATTATTAGTTCACCAGCATCAGCATCACAGTCTTTCTGCTGCTCCAGCCATGCCAAAGCTTTTGCAAAACATTCAAAAGCTTCATAATTGCTAATCTGTTCGTTTTCATCGTTGTACTCCGCAGCATACGGGAGCTCAAGTTAAATTCAAAGGAACTCTAATAAAGGAGATAGAAAAAATTTGTATATACTCGTAGTTCGGAAAGGACCGCTTGCACACAAGAAATATGGTAGTTTTAAAAAAAGCTTTCAAAAAGGATTTTGCACATAAGAAATGTAATAGTAAAAAAAAAAAAAAAAAAAAAAAAAAAAAAAAAAAAAAAAAGCGCTTTAAAAATGGATTTTGGTTAAAAGAGGTTTGGATAAAAGAAGTTCTACTGCATTGTATTATTCACTTTGATAAAAATTTAACTAACAGTTTCTTAATTCTGCTGGTTTATTTTATTTCCTGAAACTCTTTAAATTTTCCTAATATGTTTTAAATGACATAAGATTTGCATTTTATTTCTAGTTGACAATCATGGGTAAGAAAAAGATAATTTTGCATTATAAAACACTAAATTATAATTAAAGAGATTTTATTTAAAATTTTTAGTAATAATGGTATGTTTTTTATATTTTGTTATGGTAACAAACAGCATAATTGTAAACACTTTGATGAAATTATCATAGAAACAATTGACAAACACCAAGGAATTTTTATAAAAACTAACTTGCACCAAATGACTTCCAATTTGCATTTCATTTCTCCACACGTTTTCTCTTAATAAAAAATGTACACTAACATAGAATCTTGCATCCGAAAAAATAAAGAAAAAAAACTCCATTATCTCTAGTGACACAAAGTTTATCTATGGGATTTACTTCTGTCCTCTGTGTTTATTTAATCTCTGAGGTAAAAGATGCATTAATTTACATGCGAGCTGACAAGCGTATTTGAATAGCTAGGGAATCAAGAAGGTTTTATTAACTTTAATAGAAATTATCTAACAATCACTTTCTTCAGCTAGTTTATTTTATTTTCTGCAGTTCTTTAAATGTCGCTAATATGTCTCTATGATTTGCCTTTTATTTGAAGCTTACAACAATGAATTAAAAAGAAAATTTTCTATTATAAAACACTAAATTATAATTAAAGCGGTTTTATTTTTCAGTAATAATGGTATGTCTAAGATTCTGATATGAGAAAAAACAGAGTAATTCTAAACTCTGTGATGACATCATCATAGAAACAAATGGCAAACGGAAAGGAATTTTTATAAATCCTAACTTACACCAAATGACTTCCAAGTTTCATTTTATTTCTCCAACCGTTTTCTCTAAATAAAAAATATGCACTAACTTTGAATTTGACAAGCTTTCAGCCAAAAAAATAAAGAAAAAACTTCATTATCTCTAGTAACACAAAGTTTACCCATGGGATTTACTTCTGTCCTCTGTGTTTTTTTTTTTGTTTTTTTTTTATCTCTGGGGTAAGAGACACATTCATTTACATTGGAACTGGCAGTCGTATTCGAATAGCCAGGGAATTAAGAATATTCTATTCCCTTTGATAAAAATGTAAATAGCAATCACATAAGTTTGCTAGTTTATCTTCTTTCCTGCAATTCTTTTAAATGTCGGTAATATGTTTTAAATGGCATACAATTTGCATTATATTTGTAGTTGTCAATTATAAATAAAAAAGAAAATGTTGCATTGTAAAACAATAAAAGTACTCATAATACTTAATAAGTAATATACTTAAAGCAGTTTTACTTCAAATGTTTAGTACCAATGGTATTTCTCTAAGATTCATTGGTGCCCTCTCTGCTTGACGCGCTGAACTTTAAAGCTTTTTTAGTATTTATTTTTAAAAATGAGAATTGTTATCAAAACTCCATTTAGTCTAAATAATCTATATTAATAAAAGAAATTTTTTACTGTCCTGTATGTGTGTGTGTGTGTGTGTGCCTGGTTTTTTTTTTTTTTTTTTTTTTTTTTTTTTTTTTTTTTTTTTTTTTTTAGGTAGCTAGACATAACTATTGCACGTAGGGGTCTGCATATTAAAATCATCATAGACGAAGGAGACGGTGGACTTTTATTTATTTTTTTATTCATCATAGGTATATAAAATTTTGTGCAAATATATATTTCACCATAAGTATATAGAACACCTTAAAAGAAATTTCAAATCTTTTTACAACTTTAAGGTTAAAAAAATTTAAATTTTAAAACGAAATTTAAATGCTTCTTGTGTCTTAATTATTGAGATATTGCCTCGATTTTACATTTTAATCACTTAAAACTCTATTACAAACAAATCTGTGTATTGCTCCTTGTGTCTTAATTATTGAGATATTGCCTCGATTTTACATTTTAATCACTTAAAACTATTACAAACAAATCTGTGTATTGATTTTTAATCCCTTGAACAGTTAATTTTTAGAGAGATTTTTTTCTGAATTTCATGTTGATTTTCATCAAAATTTTGCGTTTTAATAAGTTAAAAAATCAAATTTAATTATTTAATGAAGTCGAATTTTAAAATGCATACACAGCTGCTTTATAAGCAATATCAAGATTCTGCCTTAACAATTTCATGAATTTTGATCAAAAATTAAGACACATAGAGTATTTCAAATATCAAAAACCGATGAAAAATGTGTTTAAAAAAAAATAACAGATTTAAAGCACATTAAGGCTAATGTCAGACGAACGTCTTTTTACACGTTTTATTCCTTACGTATTATCCCTACACAATGCCGCTAGCATTGTGGAGGGATAAAACGTTAGGAAAAAAGCGTGCAAAAAGACGTCCGTCTGACATTAGCCTTAATGGCCAAAAAATTGTTTGTGTACAAAATAAAAACACTTGTAACTTTACGAAAAATCATCGCATTTGCATGAGGTTTTTCACAAATGACTGAGTACAAATTAGAAGATAATAATGCGCATAAAAAGAAATTTCGTTTTTCCGGTCGATTTTTGCTCAAATAAAGGTCCCCTGAATTTTTGAGTAGATTTACCTTCTTTTGCGTGAAATTCAATGATAATACGTAAAATAGTAGAAGAGCGCAGGAAAAGTGTCAGAATACAACCCGAAATGTGGAATAACTATTTCAGCTGTCTTAGGATATGGATGGTGCCTGGTTGTGGATATAAAAATTGCAAAATATAAGGTATGTGTGCGATATAAGACCACATTAACTTGTGTGAAATTCGAATTTCGTTTTTATAGGTATTCGGTTTGAAATTTCGTGAGCATTTCACTATTCAAGTCCATAATAAAAGAAAGTGATAACCGATTTTTTTTTTTCATTATTTGAATCGGATCATATTTTTCAAATCCAATTCGACTGCGTGCATTTGTTAACATCCCCAACTTTTTTATCAATTTTATCATAACATTATCGCTGGTCGGTTTTTTTCCCAAACGAACCTTGAACCTGGAGTCTAAACAGAAGTTGGAGGCCATTATTGCCTTCATCACCGTTTCTGGTCTCCAATAAAAAAAAACCTTTAATTATTGTGACTATTTTAATTTCGATCCAGATTAAATTCAAATTTTCCAACTTGAATTTAATAACGACAGTAGCAAAATTTACAGAAGACCTCTTTCCGTTTCAGATAGAAATGTAAAAAGTCCTTCCGGCCAGTGCCGGGAGGAAGAGGTAGCTTTCATATTCCTTATTTTATAAAAGCCAACTTATATCATTCAAACACACGAAGTTCAATTTAGTGGAAACAGAATATAGGAGATACAATACTAATTTTTATCAATATAATGAATGAGAATTTCGCGAAATTAGTCAGCTTTATCCAAGCTGCTTTTCTTTAATGTAACTTACCAACCTTACTTGTAACTATGTAACTTACGTACCTTGGCTGCCAAATTCGGCGATTTCTTAAAGTACCTGCCATTTTAAGACAACGTGGTGGATGAGGCTAACCAGTGAACTTGGTCGAGATCTTAGTAATTGCTGTGCACATGCTCACTCACATCGGAATCGGTTGATATATACGAGTGCTGTCGCATGCAAAAAATCAGATTTTTCAAAATGTCACCCACAATAGAAATTGAAACTGCTATATCTGAGCCATTTTTTAAGGTAAAGACAAACAAAAAATGCTCCTGAATCCTTATATCAAGGTCAAATACTTAAGAAAGAAACCTTTTTCAATTTCTAATTTTTTTGCACCTCACTTTAATATATATATATTTTTTTATTTAATGGCCGCCATTTTGAAACAAGATTGCTGATGAATCTGGCGGGCGAACTTTGTCGAGGTATTGATGTATACTATCCACATGCCTTGTACATCGAAATAGGCGAATACGTGTGTTATCGCGTGACAAATACAAGATCGTTTCAAAATGTTAGCCATGCTAGAAATTCAAAGTGCTATAATTCAAATATTTTTTAAGATATAAACAAAAGAACAAATTTTCAGAAACAAAAACTGCTCCGGAATCTTTGTATCAAGGCCAAACACATAAAAAAAATCTTTTTCATTTTCCAATTTTTTAATACCTCATTTTAAATTTTAAATTTAATTTATTTTTAAATGGCAACCCTTTTGAAACAAGATAGCGAATGAAGCTGGCCAACGAACTCGGTCGAGACATTGGTATGTACTATGTACAGACCAAGTTACATCCAAATCGGTTCATAAATACGCCTGTTATCGTGTGACAAAAATCAGGTCGTTTTAAAATGCCAGTCACAATAGAAATTCAAAATGCTATTACTCAGTCATTTTTTTAGATATAGACGAAACAAAAACTGTTACGGAATCTTTGTATTAAGGTCAAACACATACGGAAAAAATCTTTTACATTTTCCAATTTTTTGGTATCTCATTTTAATTTTTTATTTTCTACATTTTTTTAAATGGCCGCCATTTTGAAAGAAGATGGCGGATGAAGCAGGCCAACGAACTCGGTCGAGATATTTGTATGTACTATGTACACACCAAGGTACATCCAAATCGGTTCATAAATACGCCTGTTATTACGTGACAAAAATCACGACGTTTCAAAATGTCAGCCACGCTAGAAATTCAAAATGCTATAACTCAGCCATTTCTTAAGATATAGACGAAACAAAAACTCCTCCCGAATCTTTTTATCAAGGTCAAACACATAAGAAGAAAATATTTTTTCAATTTTCAATTTTTTGGTACCACATTTCAAATTTAAATTTTTCTTAAAAATTTAAATGGCCGCCATTTTTAAACAAGATGGCGGATGAAGCTGGCCAACGAACCCGGTCGAGACATTGGTATGTGCTATGTATAAACGAAGTTACATCGAAATCGGTTCATAAATACGCCTTTTATCGCATGACAAATTTCAGGACGTTTTAAAATGTCAGCCACGCAAGAAATTCAAAATGCTGACACTCAGCCATCTTTTAAGATATAGACGAAACAAAAACTCCTCCGAAATCTTTGTATAAAGGTCAAATACATAAGAAAAAAATATTTTTCCATTTTCAATTTTTTGGTACCACTTTTCAAATTTTAAATTTTTTTAAAAATTTTAAATGGCCGCCATTTTGAAACAAAACGGCGGATGAAGCTGGCCAACGAACTCGGTTGAGACATTGGTATGTACCATGTACACACCGAATTACATCGAAATCGGTTCATAATTACGAGAGTTAGAGTGTGACATATGTCAGATATATCAATCTTGAACTGAGGGTGGTTTCGGGGTCTGGGGGTCAGGATCGATGAAAATTTACCAAAATTTTTTGAAATCACTTTCCTCCGAACGGCTGCAATAGGTAGCTTTTTGTAAGGAAAGCTACCTAAAAAAATCACCATGAAACGATAAAAAAAAACGCTAAAATTTGCATTCAAAAATTGCTTTACGAACTCCGAATAAACTTTATTGAAACGAGGATAAAATGTAATGTATTGGGCAAAAGAATTGGAATTGGATTCATTTTACTACTGTGCAAAAATTGCAAAAAGCCGCGAAGAAACTAAAAATCAAATAAAAATAAAAAAAATCCAAAAACTAACTTCGAGGTGCATAACTTCAGGCATACAAGGACCTTCCAGCCGAATCTTGTAGCTCTGAGAGCCACGGTATCATCTTTAAATCCGGGTACAATAAATAAAAAAAATCTTATACTATAATACGAGCAAAAATTGTGTGTGTATGTAAAACGGCTCTAACGATTTTGACTAAATTTTGTATTTTACCATTTTCGGGCACGAGAAGAACATTGGGCTAGGTAATGTGTTCGAAAAAAATGGATTAGTTGGTCATTTTGGGTCATAATCGATCAGAGTCAAGCTAATTATATCTAAAAAACGGATCAATCGATTTTGACTAAATTTTATATCCAAGCGTTTTGGGGCATGAGAAAACTATTGGGCTAGGTCGCATGTTCGAGAAATTTCGATTAGTGGGTCATTTTTGGGTCACTTCGGCCCAAGCTAATTTTATCTAAAAAACGGCTCGAACGATTTTGACTAAATTTTGTAATCTACTGTTTTGGATTACGAAAAGACCAATGGGCTAAGTCACATGTTAGAGAAAATTCGATTAGTGGGTCATTTTTGGGTCACTGTGGGTCAAGCTAAGTTTATCTAGAAAACGGCTCTAACGATTTTGACGAAATTTTGTTTTCTAGCGTTTTCGGGCATCGGATTATCATTGGGCTAGGTTGCATGTTCAAGAAAATTTGATTAGTGGGTTATTTTGGGTCACAAGGGGTCAGGTGTCAAGCTAATTAAATCTAAAAAAGGCTCCCAGCATTTTGACAAAATTTTGTAGTATACCGCTTCTGGACATGAGATAGCCATTAGGTTAAGTCACATGTTCGAGAAAAACCGATTAGCGGGTCATTTTGGGTCGCTGTAGGTCAAGCTAATTGTATCTAAAAAATGAATCAAACGATTGTGACAAAATTTTGTATTATATCGTTTCTGGGCATGCGAACAGTGTGCTAAGTCACACGTTCGAGAAAATTCGATTAGGGGGTCATTTTTGCGTCACTGTGGGTCAAGCTAATTGTATCTAAAAAAGGCTCAAAACATTTTGACAAAATTTGTATTATATCGTTTTTGCGCATGAGAAGACCATTCGGCTAAGTCACATGTTCGAGAAAATTCGATTAGTAGGTCATTTTTGGGTCGCTGTGGGTCAAGATAATTGTATATAAATAAGAAAGAAAAATCATGCGTTAAGCATTGATTATGAAACACTTTCCAACACTTCCAGAATGTTTTAACAAAACTTCGTTATTTAGGGAAATAAGTTAAGTAAGATAATTAACAGGTTAAAATTTCTCTTTCAGCAATTTATACTAATAGATGGAAACATACTTGAATACTTTTGTACAACTTTGTAGTTTGCCTACTACCTTTATTACACGCCACTATTTAGCTAAAATTTTATTCAAACTAAAACACTTTTAAAACTACTGAAATCACATTTCCAGAAATTATCATCCATAGACGGCCATGTATCCAATTCTTTGCATGGCCCATTTTATCTATATTCTACAAACATTTCTTAGTAAACTAAATGCCGTTCAGCGTAGAAATGCATAACTCATTTAAAAGCCACCTTTAAGCAATTTAAGCTCATACTCAATATACGAATTCTTTTCTGTAGCCCTGTATCCTGTATATGAACTATAGCATTACACACACTATATAATATGCATAAATATAGTAAACTGAAAAGCGCATATCATAATTAAAAATTCATTTCCAGCAATCATTGTTAATATAAGGTGATTCGGATACAATATAGTATCAATTTCATTGTATATGAAATAGATTAATATAATTAAAATACACCGCAAACAATTTCGCCCGCCCCCTATATCATTATATAACATAATTCTTTTGTGTGGCCCTGTAAATGAGTGATAACTATTCTTTTCACCGCATATTCTACAGAATGCATATTTCAGTGCCCTTCATAAATGTATATCGATTTTATTATGTTTCAAATAGTGCACTGCAAATAAAGGCGTCTTAAATTCAAACACGTATGTGACTGAAAAAGTAATTCAGACACTTAAGTGTCTGAATATGAAATTTCAGACATCACAGGCGTCTGAAATTAAGACACTTAAGTGTCTTACTATGATCATAGTAGAAATACTGTAAACGAAACGTCTGACATTTAGACACATAAGTGACTTAAAATGGAGTGTTCAATTTTCAGACATTTTAAAGTGTCTAAATTTTTAAGACACGTGTATGTGTCTGCATTTAAGACATTTCAAACGTCTGAATCGCATCCATCTTTGATCAACCTGCATGTTCGGCAATAGGCATAGGCAGCCGTTTTTTCACTTTTTTTGTAAGCTTTATACACTGTCAGGACTGAAACTAGCCTTTTTTGCACTCGGAGCAAACATGGATTTAGCCCCCCCCCCCCCCCCTCCGCAAAATATACTTACAAAGAGAAATTTACTAATTTTCTAATAGCCTACTTATTTTAAAATTTAGAATATGTAATCATAAAATATGTAATACTGAACTACGTAATGTGCTTTGTCAAATATTGATTCATTAAAATCTTGAAAACGGAATCGAAAAAAATTCCACTTTATACAGGATTCTTATGCCATATCATATCATCTTTAGATTCTTCTATGCTTTGGCATACCCCAGACAGGATGATTTTTACAATACTGTGCTACATAAATGTGCGAAAAATCGACAAACAAAATCTTCATTTGGCGCCTCCTTGTTCTGCCGCCCAGGGCACTCTCCCCCCCCCCCCCCCCCTTAGTTTCGACCTTGTAACACTGTGAAAAAATATCCGTTTAAAATATAGAAATTGTACTGCCAGTCGAGACGCAAATTTACGTATTTTAATGTAATTTTTTTCTTTTCGTAAATTTCGGGAAAATTTCCATTTTTTTGCATATTTCTGTATTTATAAGGTTCCATTTAAAAGTAAAATATAATCTTTCAAAGACAAACCCATATAGACATGATATTAGACATGATTTATTTATTTATATTCAAACTTCAAATTTTTGTTAAACGTCAAACATGTTTCATAAGAATCTCTTTGGATTTGAAAATAATCATATACCTTTAAGATATAGGTGTGACTCCATCTAGTGTTAAAGTATTTGTTTTATTATCTATTTATCGTATTTATTATAGTTAAGTATTTATTTAATTATTTATTTAATTAAAAAAATCAAAGTATTTATTTAATTTTTTGGAATTATTTACAATAGCTCTGAAATTTTATACACTAACCTTTTAGCTAAAGATTGAGTTCAGGAATAATCTGATTTCACCGTGAAAAAATTACTCTGAAAATTAAAAAAAATTACTCTGGATTTCTAATGATGTATGTTATATGCGTAAAACAAGGATTTTTATAACTAAATGTCAATATTTTTGCAGAAAAATTATACACAATATTTAAAACTGAGACATTTGGTTCAGAATATACAGCACAGGAAGAAATTAATCAGTCCAATTTCAAAAATTTTGCCATATATTCAATCATCAGAAGAAAAAAAAGAAAGAAAGAAAACATATCAATACCTTCCCGTTAAAATTATACGTTGTCTTTGGGCAATAAGAAATGCATTTTTTAATGAAAAATTGGTTTTTTTTTTCACCCCTGAACGGCACAGGTCCCGAATTAAATGTTTTAATAGTGTATATACACTTTTAAAACATTTTAAATATTTTAAGGGTGTATTCGAAAAAATATTTTTCCACGCTCAACAGCTTTAAATTTTCTGAGATATTTTCAGACTCATTTTTAAAAGTAAAAACATGAAACTTGCTGAGGTTATTTTTGAAGAGATGTATAAGAGGCCATGTGATTTCATTTCTCGCTCAACTATTTAGAATTTAATTTTTAAACAATTGTTTTCTCAAAATAACCATTTTTTTGATTTCCTGATCTCCCGCCTCGGAAAATTCGATTCAAAACGCAACTTTGACAGCATTTTTTACAATATTTTGTGCATTTATCAAAAAATCGAGAAGCACGGCACATTGTGTAGTTTCTAAATAAGATAATTTCTCAGTTTGATGCGATTGACAGCAAAAATGAATTTAAAAATGAATCAGAAAATAAATAGTTTAGATTAGAATGCATCCTTAATATTTCAAAAATAAAGTTTCCTTTGTATAAAACAATAATATTTGTGTTCTAAAAAATTTCTTTTGCTAGAAGAAAAAACCTTTTTGCTGGTCTTTAAAGCATAAAATTAAACAAATATTCAAAATTCTAGGAGGGAAAATGTGTAAAACGCTAAATGGATCGGAAAAATATCTACCACTACCGTTTCATTGTGAAGCATAATAAGTAACAATATTTGAGTTTCAAACTAACGAATTCGTAGCCGAGTGGATAAAGCGACGGTCTGGAAGCCAGAAGGTCCCGGGTTCGAATCCTGTCACGGGTAAGCTTAATATTCTGATGTAACGTGAGTTAATAAATCCTGTAAAATGTAATGGACTTTGGCAAACCCCTGTCTGCTAAATATGGCGGTTTGCCCTTCCTTAAAAGCTCGATGTTCTTTTAAATACGGAAATTTCCAAAAAAATTTAAATTTTTCAACGGAAGAAAATTCCTATTAAAATACGTAAATTGATGTAAATTGTATTAGCGTTTTGATTGGCGGTACAATTTACATATTATAATAGACTTTTTAAAAAGTGTATAATGCTTATAAGAAAAAAAGAAAAAAGAAAAAGGCTGCTTTTGCATAGAAATGAAAGGTGGTCAAAGATGGATGCGATTCAGACGTTTGAAATGTCTTAAATTCAGATGCATACAAGCGTCTTAAAAATTAAGACACTTTAAAATGTCTGAAAATTTAACACTCCGTTTAAGACGCTTATGTGTCTGAATTTCAGACATTTCAGTTTACAGTGTGTAACACCAATAAAAATCATTTGAAACTATTTTTCCCATTGGCCGTAATGTAACGGATTTCTTTTGTGTGGCCCTGTAAATGAATAATAACTATTCTTTGCACCGCATGGTCTATAGAATGTATATTTTACTGCCCTTCATAAGTGTATGTAAGTTTTATCAGGTTTGAAATGCTATAACACCATTAAAAATCATTTGAAACGACTTTTCCCCATTGGTCGTAATCTAATGGAATTCTTTTGTGTGGGCCTGTAAGTGAATAATAACTGATATTTGCACCACATATTCTACAGAATGCATATTTTAGTGCCTTTCATAAATGTATATCAATTTTATTATGTTTGAAAGGGTGTAATACCATTGAAAATCATTTGAAACGATTTTTTTCCCATAGGCCGTACTGTAACGGAATACTTTTGACTGTCCCTGTAAATGAACTAAACATGTTACGAATTTCATTTGAAGTAGGGATCGTGCTATTGTAGAGGTCAATAACATCCAAAAATTTCAGAACAATCGGAGTATATTTACGAGAGTTAGAGCGAGTACAGACGGACAGACAAACCGAAGTCATAAACACTTTTCAGTTTTGTTGGAAAGTGTTAAAAACGGCTCAAATGATTTTTACAAAATTTTGTATTATACGGTTTCTGGGCATGAGAAGACCATTGGGTTAAATTGCATGTTCGAGAAAATTCAATTAGTGGATCATTTTTGGGTCACTGTGGGTCAAGCTAATTGTATCTAAAAAACGGCTCAAACGATTTTGACAAATTTCTTTATTACATCGTTTCCCAGCACGAGAAGACCAATGGGATAGGTCACATGTTCGATAAATTTAGATTAGTGGATCCCTTTTGGGTTACCGTGGGTCAAGCTAATTTTATCTATAAAACGACTTAAACGAGTTTGACTAAATTTTGTATGCTATCGTTTTCTGGTTTGAGAACAGCATTGGTTAGGTCGCATGTTCGAAAAAAAATCGGTTAATGGGTCCTTTTGGGTCACTTTGTCTCAGGTTCATGTCAATTACATCTAAACAGCAAGAATGATACAGTGAAAATAAAATATCGAATTGAACACAGGACTAATTTTGACCGAGCTTAGCTGGGTCATCCTTGCTATTAACCATTAACAGACAAATTACTTTCTATATTTTATAAAAAAAAAAAAAAAAATTAAAAAAAAAAAGAAAGAAAAAACTTTTTAAATCCGTAAATGACAAAAAAGCTACCTGATAAATTTTTTATTCAAATCATCAAAGAAAATAACAGTAAACACAAATAAAATTGTACAAACAACTAACTCACTCTGAATGACTTTCAATTTGCATTTCATTTGTGAAGAAGTTTTCTTTAATATAAAATTTATGCTAACATAAGGTCTAACTAGCGAAGAAAATACTAAGAAACTTCATTATTTTTCAAAGGTTTTTTTAGTGGAATTCTCTTACGTCCTCTGCGTTTATTTCATCCCACAGATAAGAGACATTCATTTACATTAGAACTGACAGAACTCTTTTAATGGCTTAGGACATTACGAATGATTGAAATGATTGATACAAATTTATGTAGGTTGTTTTTAATTCTGCTAGTAAATGTAAATTTCAAATTCTCTGAAAGCCACTGATGTTCTTCCGACGATTTGACATATGCATTTTATTTGTTGCTGATTAACATAAATAAAACAAATTTCCTGTTTAAGCATTAAATTCGAAACAAGACAGCTTTTATTTTTAGGTTTACTATCAATAGTATTTCTTCTAAATTCGTTAATATCCTCTCTGCTTATTTTAGTCTAAATTATTTCTTAAATTCAAATGTTGTTCATTGTCTCTAAACATCACAGTAATACTCGATAAAGTACAATGTAAAAAAAAAGTTTCTTAATTAACAAAAATATAAAACAAGTTGGAAATTACACGCCAAACGTGGCAAATGAGGTGCATTCGTACTATAACTAGTTTTATAAATATTTTTTGCACCGCATATTGTACTGAATGTATATTTTAGTGCACTTCATAAGTGCATATCAATTTTATTCTGTTCAAAAGGCTGTAACATCATGAAAATGCACTTGAAATATATTTTTCCCATTGGCCGTAATGTAACGGAAAACTTCTGACTGTCCCTCTAATTAAAACTGATTTTCATAAAATTTGAAATGACCAGACACAATTTTACAAAAATTATATATTTAAAATTTCAGATCATTCGATTAGGTAGCTTTTGCTCTGTTATTGCGGACGGCCGGACCGAACGACGACTATAGGTGTTACATATTTATATAGGGTAAAATGCCCCTATTTCTCCGCCCCCCCCAGTCACTTTTAGGCCCTAAATGTTGTAATTTTCAGTGAAAACCTACCAAATTTGGATTTTACATAGATTAACTACCCACGCGCATAGAAACATGGGTAAATATCATACAAAAAAATTTTAACAATGCGAAAAATTGTTTTTCAAAAGTATCTAAAAAATGCAAAAGAAAAAAAATGGCCCCAATTTCTTCCCCGCAAAAGCTCCCATACGCCGAGGCTTAACTTATAACTAAATCAAAATTCATTTCTAAATGAGTAAGTAATTTAATTTACATTAAAGTAAGGCACAAAGAAATGTACTATTTATCAGTGGAAGAATAACATAACGAAACATTAGACATCCAAACATGGGAAAAAATTGAAAAAATTGTAATGAAAAAACATTCCTCAAAATTTACTCAAATTTTAAGAAGTTAAAACGCGAAAAACCCGATAAGAGAATATTCGTCAATACTGAATTTCAATGAGAATTGAGCCAAATTAGTAAGCTATAGCCAAGTTGACATCATTTATGGATACTTGTTTTTGGTCGCCAAATTTGGCGATATTTCGCCAACTGTCACCAAGCTTGGCGAGAATTTGAAACTAGCTGATATTAATACTAAACATTGCGCAGCAATAAAAATAATAATGGTCGCCATTTTTAAACAAGATAGCGGATGAAGCTGGCCAACGAACTCAGTGGAGACATCCATATGTAATATGCACATACTTAATCTTATGCAGATCGGTTTATAAATACGAGAGTTACAGCATGCAAACATCAGATTGTTTGAAAATGTCAGCCACCCTAGAAATTCAAACTACTATATCTCAGCCAATTTTTAAGATAAAGACAAAACAAAACATGCTTCGGAATCCCTGTATTAAGGTCAAACTCTTAAGAAAAAAATATTTTTCAGTTTTTAATGTATTTGCACCGCTTTTAACTTTTTTTTTTTAATTTTTTAAATGGGCGTCATTTTGAAACAAGATGGTGGATGAAGCTGGCCAACAAATTTGGTCGAGACATTGGTATGTACTATTCATACAATTAATTTCATCCAAATCGGTTTATCAATACGAGAGTTATCGCATGACAAAAATCAAACGGAGAGAGGTTTTGGGGTCTAGTGGTCGTGATCGGTGAAAATATACCAACATTTTCCGGAAGTGCTTTCCTCCGGACGGGTGCAATAGGTAGCTTTTTATTTTTTGTAATGAAAGCTACCTAATACGAATAAAATGCTGAATAAAAATCATTTGATGACGTAACAAATACGTGTAACATGTTTATGTCGAGTGAATGTGACATTTACGATCATCTATTATTGGCACTTAATCTTACAGTTTGGCGCTAGTCTTTTGGTGTACGGGATAATCAAGTAACCGTATTATATTAACAGTGGTATAAGTGACAAAGGTGCAACGAATTTTACGAATTTTTCATTACATTAGTACTTCAACAGCCACAGCATCTCAGATATAGATACTCTGATAAGGCGAATAGTATATATAGTATTGCAGAAGGTTATTCTCTTTATTATGATATTTATGCCAATATATTAGTTTGTTTTTGAGTTATCATGTTTTGTGGAAATGTGAATTTTTCACACAATTTTGACTATTTTTCACTTAAAAAAAATTATTTATGTGTAATTGCTAAAATATTTACATGTTTTTCAAAGTTTTATCTTAAATGTCATTTTAAAAAATAGTAAAAAGAGAAAATTGCAAATATTGCAAAAAATCACCTGTGTGTGGATACTTTAAGTACAATAACAAAATAGTGCGATAACGATATTTTTAATTATTTGAATTTGATGCATAAAACAAATTGACAACTTCATAATATGGCCCATATATTGGTCAATCTCACAATATTTTGACTTTCGGGGAAAAAAATCTGGTGGAATTAATGCCTTAATGATTCGAAATAAAGAAAAAAATGGTCAGCAGCGAAAAATATTTTATTTAACTGAAGTTTAATTAAAGTTGCAAGTTTAATTTTCCTTACCATTTTACCACAATAACTTTTTATTTTCTTCTAAATTTTTACTTATAATGAATTTGCATAATACGCACAGGACATTCAAATAAGAAATAATATCAATGTAGTACTTTTAATGCAGAATTTTTGTATAACATTGTCTTAATGGGGTGTTAAAGTATAGGAAAAAAAGGACGAAATGTGAAAAAAAGGAACGGTAAGGAAAATTACCACCTATTTTTAGGCAAATCGTGTTAAGACTAAGTGACAGCCACAATGTTCATTGACTTTTAAAAACAATTGTTAACATTGGATTAATTTTTTTTTTTAATTTACCTCGAAAAATGCAGTAATAAACATTGGTGACGGTAAGACTACCAATAAAGCCACGATCTTGAAATTGATATTTAAATGCTGATTTAAATTCTACAGTAAATTTCCTGTCAAAGAATTTTAGATATTCTTTCTCTAGCGTACTTCTGAATGAGAAAAAACTTGAAAAAAATTCTGTGACTGCATCTGAAGTGATTTTCTGTATAAGTTTAGCAAGAAGGACGGTAAGGATGAAAAACCCAGGGACAGAGTTCAAAAAATAATATCAACCGTAAAAATGCGTGCGGGTTAATTTTTTGCTACATATTTATATAAAACAATTGTCTCAGTTTTGGAAAAAAATTACATCGAATTACTTTTATTGAAACAATTTTATACAGACAGCTCTAAACTTAAAAATCAGCTTCACGGACACGGGACGGTATAGGAGTTTTCCTGGTATTTGGACCCCCAACATCGTCCAAAACTTATTTATCTCGTTAATATTGTTATGCAATCATGCAATGGGATGTTCCCCAGTATATGAAATAAAAAAAACACAAAAAAGTGTATTAAAATAAAAATTATTACTCACGACATGAAAGTCAAAAGTTTGTGAGAATGCCCCATATATAAACCTATAAAAATTATCTCAATCGATTTAATATAAGATTGCTTTATTTATGTTCATTAATACATCATATTTAATAAATAAAAATTATCCATTGAGAATTTTTTTCTACATTAAAAAATTGTTTATTTTGTACTTATTATTGTTTTGTCTTGATGTTGCCATAACGAACAAGCAGTTTCCTTATTAATTATTTCTTTAAACACTGAAAGAAAAGAAATTTTACAAACGCTAACTTACCCGAATAAATTTCACTTCGCATTTTATTTGCGAAGATGTTTCGTCTAAAAAAATCATGCGTTAACGTAAGGTCATACAACCCAAGGAAATAAACAAGACTAGAGAACAGGAATTCTGCTTTTTCAGAATTTAGTGTAGCCCCCGGCATTTCCATTACTTCATTTTCTTCTGGTGGACTGGTGGCTTCTATTATTATGAAATGACAAAAAAAATTGCCATATTTTTTTTTTTTAATTATGGCCATTTTTTTTCCCATTCTGACCAGAAAATCAGAGTTCTAAATTTTTACGGCTGCTCTTTCATTTTCACCTAACGCTTCTTTTATAATGGCTGTTTCATAATAATAGAAACCACCAGTCCATCAGAAGAAAATAACTCGGTTAAGCGAGACTCGGATAATCGGGACTCTACTGCAAAACATATTTCAATTTTAAGACTTAAAGCACACTCTTTTATTTTATGTAAAATGACGTCATTTGCATTAATATAAATACTTAAAATTAAATATAGTTTATATCATAAATCAAATTTTTTTTTCAATTTTTATGAGAAAATGGCAACAAAAAGATATAATTGCTATTTTTGGACAATTTTTCTTTACTTTCTACAGAAATGGAGTACTTGAGTTGCCAAAATGAAACAAATGTCGCTAAAAACAACAAAAAAATTAATATTTCAAAAACAAATGGAGATGCAGTTTTCAAACAAATTGCACTAAAAAGTACTTTTTTTCCCGATACGACGGTATAAACATTGAAAATGTGCGATGCTTAGAAGTTTTAAAAAATGCCGTAGAGTATTTAATAGCACAATGAAACATCGGCTTTTGTTTTACGGCTGCCGTATACAAGGTAACGTTATTTATTGGAGACAAAATAAGCTGGGAGAAAGAAATAGCATACCAGAAGCTAAAAAGAAGCTTCATTATCTCTCATGGCAGTAGGATTTTCTATGGGATTAACTAAAGTCCTTTTATTTATTCCAGCCTTGAGATAAGAAACGTATTCTTTTACATTAGAACGGACACTCCAGTCAAGTTGGAACAGCTAAGATACTACGGATGTTCCAAATCACTTTGATAGAAATTTAGTTAGCATTTTTTAAATTCTGCTAAAATAATTTCTGGTAATTTCTAAATGCCACTAATATTATTCCAATGCTTCCCAATTTACATTTTATTTTTAACACAAATAAAAATATAATTTAACATTATCGAACATTTTACAAGAAAGGCAAATCTTTTAATCTTTAGTAGCAATTGCATTTCTCTGCGATGAAGCAATGTTCTCTCTGTTTATTTGAGCTTAAAGATAAGAAAAATATTCATAACCATTAAACAAGGCAATAATGCTCGAGAATCTGAGATATTAGAAAACTAATTATTTAATTTTAAAAATGTTTTTTGTGTTTAGTTGGTGTTGTAATAAGAATAAAGCGCATCAATTCCTCTTTGTTGTTTTTGTTTTTATCGTTGATTGTTTTCATTTGAATTTTGATATATAACAGATATTTTTTTCAAGTGAATACAAAAAAAGATGGATTATTTATATATTTGGATTATTTTAATATGATTATATTTTCATAATCTGCGTTTTATATATAAATATGCAAACAAGAATCTCATTTAAATTGATACTTTTTTATTCAAAGATTACTTTATTGACTTTCGTTAATACATCGTGTCTAATAATTAAAAATTGACCGTTGCCAATTTTTTCCTACAGTGACCTTGTTGTAGTTGATTTACCTATCCAATAAAGAACAAGTTGGAAATTGCTTGTCAAACGTGGCAAATGAGGTGCGTTCGTACTAGCTAGTTCGTAGCTAGTTTTATAATTATTTTTTGCACCCCATATTGTACTGAATGTATATTATTTTGCACTTCATAAGTGCATAGTCTGTAACATCATTAAAATGCACTACAATAATTTTTTTTTTCAATTCCCCGAAATGAAACGGAAAAAATTTGACTCTCCCTGTAATTAAACTATACATCCGATTTTCATAAAATTTGAAATGGCTCGACAAAATTTTGCAACAATTATATATTTAAAATTTCAGACCTTTCGAGAGCTGTAACATCATTAAAATGCACTTGCAATAATTTTTCCCACTGGCCGTAATATGAAGAAAAACTTTTGATTGTCCCTGTAATTAAACTATACATCCGATTTTCATAAAATTTGAAATGGCTCGACAAAATTTTGCAACAATCATATATTTAAAATTTCAGACCATTCGATTGGTAGTTTTTGCTCTGTTATATGCGGACGGACGGACAGACAGACTGAACGACAACTATAGGTGCTACGTATTTATATAATTACGAACGCACCTAAAAAGCTGTTTCTTTATTAATTATTTGTTTAAACCACGAAAGAAAATAACACTAGAGAAAAGAAATTTTACAAACACTAACTGTCTCTGAATAAATTTCAATTCGCATTTTGTTTGCTAAGACATTTTCTCTAGCAAAAGCATGCACTGACATAGGGCCTTACTACCTAAGGAAATAAAAAAGGAGCTTCATTATCTCTCATGGCAGTAGGCTTTTCAATGGGATTCACTAATGTCCTTTTATTTATTTCAACCTTGAGATAAGAGACGTATTCCTTTATATTAGAACTGACAGTCCAGTCAAGTTGGAACAGATAAGATATTACTGATGTTCTAGATGACATTGATAAAAATTTAGTTAGCATTTTTTAAATTCTGCTAAAATAATTTCGGGTAATTTCTAAATGCCACTAATATGATTCCAATGCCTTTCGATTTACATTTTATTTTTAACAAAAATAAAAATATAATTTAACATTATCCAACATTTCACAAGAAAGGCAAATCTTTTCGTCTTTAGTAGCAATTGCATTTCTCTGCGATGAAGTATTGTCCTCTCTGTTTATTTGAGCGTAAAGATAAGAAAAATATTCATAACCATTAAACAAGACAATAATGTTCGGGAATGTGAGATATTAGAAAACTAATTATTTAGTTTTAAAAATGTTTTTTGCGTTTAGTTGGTGTTGTAATAAGAAAAAAGCACGTCAATTCCTGTTTTTTGTTTTGTTTTTGTCGTTGTTTGTTTTCATTTGAATTTTGATATATAACAGACATTTTTTTCAAGTGAATACAAAAAAAATTGGATTATTTATATATTTGGATTATTTTAATATGATTATATTTTCATAATCTGCGCGTTTTATATATAAATATGTAAACAAGAATATCATTTAAATTGATACCTTTTTATTCAAAGATTACTTTATTGACTTTCGTTAATACGTGTCTAATAAATAGAAATTGACCGTTACCAATTTTTTTTTTCTACAGTGACCTTGTTGTTGTTGATTTACCTATCCAATAAAGAAAAAGCAGTTTCTTTATTAACCATTTGGAAAAATGGTTATTGTCCTCGTCAGGATAGGAAATCAAAAGCATATCTGAATCTTTTTATTGGTTGAATCCGCATTTTATTCGTTTTCTGATTGGTCTATACAGTAATCTGTATTTTCCCTTTACTTTCAACAGAGATGGATACTTCTGTTGCCACTATGACAAAAAACTACAAAAAATATTAATAACTCAGAAACAAATTGAGATACACCTTTCAAACAAATTGCATTTAAAAGTACATTTTTTTCTCTATACGACGGTGTAAAAAGTAATATCGTGGGATGTTTAGAAGTTTAAGAATGAAATTTCATTTATGGAAAAGCCTTTTCCCGAACAGCCAAAGAAATGCTTGGATAATACGTAAATTTCAGGTGGATAATACGTAAGTTTCAGGAAATCTGACGCGTCGCAGGCGATTTTTATCGCTTGCAATTTTTACGTGTAATAACACTATTAATGTTTAATCCATGGCGTACGTATTGTATGATCAACTGCTCCATGCGTTTTTTTTATGTCTTAAATTTTAGTCTTTGAAAAAATCATTTTCCAAATGGTCGTTGTAATTTGTTAAATTACTAATTTTTTTTTAATTATTTGTTTAAACCATGAAAGAAAATAACAGTAATGTAAAGAAATTTTACAAACACTAATTTACTCTAAATAAATTTCAATTTTCATTTTATTTGCAAAGATATTTTCTCTAGCAAAACCATGCACTAACATAGAGCGTACTTACAACCCAAGGAAATAAAAAAGGAGCTTCATTATATCTCATGGCAGTAGGCTTTTCTATGGGATTCACTAATGTCCTTTTATTCATTTCAGCCTTGAGATAAGAGACGTATTCCTTTATATTAAAACGGAAAGTCCAGTTAAGTTGGAACAGCTAAGATACTACGGATGTTTTAGATCACACTGATAAAAATTTAGTCAGCATTTTTTTAACTTTGCTAAAATAATTTCTCGTAATTTCTAAATGCCACTAATATGCTTTCAATGAATTGCGATTTACATTTTATTTGTAACACAAATAAAAATAAAATTTTACATTATCAAGCATTTAATTACAATTAAGGCAAATATTTTTAATCTTAAGTACCGATGACATTTCTCTGGGATTCATTAATGTATTTTCTGTTTATTTGAGCGTTAAGCATAATATTCATAATCATTAAACATGACAATAAGCTCGAGAATCTGAAATATTAGAAAATTATATATGCAATTAAAAAATAAATAAAAAGGTTTGTTTCAGTTAAGGTGGTGTTGTTTCAGATTTGTTTTAAATTATGCTTAATATAAAAAAGCACGTCAATTCCTCTGTTTTTTTATTGCTGTTGTTTTTTTCTTGTTTTTTTTTTCGTGTGTGTGTGTGTGTTATTGTTGTTGCTGTTGATGTTGTTTATGATTTCATTTGAATTTTGATATATACTGGTTATCAAAAATTAAGGAAAAGTCAAAAATGCTAATTTTCAAATACGAGAACACACAAAAGCAAATAATATAATTCGAGTAATTACTATCTCTACAACACAGCTAGTCCATATAACATCTCATTCATGTCGCACATGGTCACAAGTGTCACAGTCACTAGGGTGAAGCAAAAAAATAAGAAATTCCATACATCTCATTATGAGTCTCAAATGATCACTATATGTGACTCCACTGAGACGTCACTGTGACTGCTGCTTTGTGGCGAGTCACCATGTGACTTTACAATGTAGTTACATTGTGACTCTCATGTGACTGTCATTTGTAGACTCAATTTCAAAGTCATCGTGAACGCTGCATTGTGATAAGTTACCAAATAATGTCACATTATACTCACATGATGACTTTCAGGTGACAGAGAGACTACTGCGAAGTCACCATTGTGCTCTTTTGGGAAAAGTCTCCATGTGACTATAATATGATATTATTTGGTGACTTATCATAATGCAACGTTCATGATGACTATGAAATTGAGTCTCAAAATGACAGTCACATGAGGGTCACAATTTAACTACATTATAAAGTCACCTGGTGACTCGTCACAAAGCAGCAGTCATATTGATTTCTCAGTGGAGTCACATATAGTGATCATTTGAGACTCATAATGAGATGTATGGAATTTCTTATTTTTTTTTTCATCACCGTAGTGACTGTGACACTTGTGACCATGTGTGACATGAATGAGTTGTTATATGGGCTAGCTGTGTGGTAGAGATAGTAATTACTCGAATTATATTATTTCCTTTTGAGTGTTCGCGTATTTGAAAATTAGCATTTTGTGATTTTTCTTTAATTTTTGTTAACCAGTGTATAATGGACATTTGTTTTTTAAGTAAATACAAAAAACGGTGAATTATCCTCTTTAATAAAAAGCTGTGCGTTTCTGGCAACTGGCTTTTTCGCTAATCGTTGCAACAGATTAATCTAGGAAAATGAAATATTTGAAATTACTGAAAAAATTAACAGCTCGAAATATATTTGTCAGAAAATTGTTAGACAAACTGCGTTAGATAGGGGGGGAAATTGTATTTTTTCTTGATATAAATTTCAAATCTGATGATTATGCCGTTTTTCAAATATTGCATTTCAAAATTTACCAAATTTCACAATGAAGTACCATAGCGAAACCTTCACATAAAAAGATAACGATAACGGCAATGTGTCCAGATGTATATATACTGGCTACAGCACGAGTCACATATTATAGTAGCCTTATTATTCTATAAAATTGAATTATGATGTCACAAGAACCTGATTTTTATTTAAGGGGTCTCAGGACTCTTAAAATTGGAAAAAATGAAAAAAAGAGACCATTTTCAACATTGAATATCTTAAATTGTATCATATTTAAAGAAACAATTTTAATTAGAATAGTATATATAAGTATGTTCTTTCATTTCTTGTATTTTAAAAATTATAAGATGCAGAATTAACCTATACAGGAGGCTCCAAACTGTTAGACATTTGACGAGCAAAAAATCGGTATAACAGCTTACGCGCACGATTACAAAATAAGTATTCCAACTAGAATGAAAATTTTGGTGTCTAATTATACTTCAGATTGTGATAATTACCCTGAACCTAAATAAATTTGTATTTAAAGCATTTTTATATTTTTAATATAAAGTTGTATTTAGATAATGCAAAATTAAGAAAATTTCAACAGTATAATCACCTAAAAAAATATTGTTTTGAACAATAAAAAAGCAATTTTAGGTTCAGTTTATACAGACTAACATGAAACATATGTTTTGAAAATTTCATGAAAAAAATATTCATAAGTTTTTGAGATATCGTGCGCGTTATGCCCAAAAACGTCATTTGGAGAAAAATGGCTTCAAAGTTTGGAAACGACGCTTCAGCTATTGAAGGTGTATAAATGTAAAAGCCATAACTTCAGTTCTAATAGGAATTTCAAGGAAACAATTATATCAAAATGTTCAGAAAAGCCAAGAGTTTAACATCTAAAAAAATTAAAAATTCAAAAATTTTAAAGCTTTAAGAGTCCTGAGACCCCTTAATTCTAGACAAATACTGTATGTGCCATTTCTCTCTATCAGGATCAATTTATATCAGGAACTAACCGAATCTAAAGTTTGATAAAAATTCATGCATAGTCCTTGAGATGCAGCCATTGCGGAAATCGTGAAAAAGTAGTGCCGCCTGTTGGGAGATTTACACCAAAAACTAAACAGCAGTAATTTATATCAGGAACTAATTGAATCCTGAGTTTGATGAAAATTCGCGCATTAGTTCCTGAGATAGAGCTATTGTGATAGTAATAAATAATGCTGCATAACCGCGTCACCTGTTGGGCAGTTTACACCAAAAGATTATCAGCACCCAATTATATCAAGGAATTATGTGAATATTACAGGTGAATTCACATATGACCTCATATTTAAAACGGATATATGGTTAAAGCATGGCTTTTGCAAGAGAAAGTGATATCACGAAGGGCTTTTCATGATTTTAAATTTCTTTTTAAATTTGTTTACAAGAATCAAGACTGTATTTATTTAGGGTTAGGAAGCATTTTTTTTAAATACTGGTATAAAAGCAAAATTTCTCATGGCTTTCAATATATTCAAAACTTTCAATATATTTGCGCGAGATTCATAGTCCGTACGGTGTTTAATTTTAAAATTGATTTTTCTAATCAAGCATGTTTAAAACCCCAGACAACGCCAGGTATTTCAGCTAGTATTTTCATAATCTGAGCTTTATACATAAGCATGTAAACGAATATATCATTCGTCTTGGCACTTTTTTATTCGAAGATTACTTTATTGATATTCGTAAAACATCTCGTATAATAAACAAAAAATTGACCGTTATCAATTTTTTTTTACAGTGAACTTTTGTCGATTTACCTATCCCATAACGAAAAGGCAGTCTCTTTATTAAATATTTGTTTAAAAAACGAAAGAAAATAACAGTAAAGAAAAGAAATTTTAGGTTTTACAACCCAAAACAAAAAAGGAACTTCATTATCTCTCATGGCACTAGGTTTTTCTATGGGATTCTCCAATGTCCTCTGTATTTATTCCAACTCTGCTATAAGAGACGTATTCATTTATGTTAGAACTGACAGTCCAGTTGGAACGGCTAAGACATTACGAATGCTCGAAATCACTTTAAAATTTAATTAGCCTTTTTTTCTACTAAAAAATTTCTGGTAGCTTCTAAATGCCACTAATATGCTTCGAATGATTTGCGATTTACATTTTGTTTGTAAAACGAATAAAAATAAAATTTAACATTATCAAATATTAAGTTACAAGAAAGACAAATCTTGTTAATCATAAGTAGCAATGGCATTTCTATGAGATTTATTAATGTCTTGTTTGTTTATTTGAACCTAAAGATGAGAAAAGCATTCATTATTTATTAAACATGAAAATAATGCTCCAGAATCTATGGTATTAGAAAATTAACTATGTAATTTTAAACAGCCCTAAAATTTTATGTTGATTTTAGGTATATGAATATTTTTTTTGCTTTTGAATTATGTTGAATGTATGAAAGAGGCACGTCAAATCCTCTGGGTCTTTTTTTCAATGGAAGTTTTCATTTGAATTGCGACGTATAATTGTCATTTTTTTATAGTAGACACAAAAAACGATGATGCATTTTTTTGGATTATTTTAATATAATTATATTTTTCATAATCAGAGGCTTATATATAATTCTGTAAACAAGTTTATCATTCGGTTTTGTACTTTTTTATTCTAAGGTTATTTTATTGATATTCGTTAATACAGGTGTTCTCAAACTTTTACAGCGACATACCATTAAATAGAAGTTCATACTTCCACGTACCACCAGATGACAAATTCAAAACTAATACAGAAAAACCTGTGTAAACGGGTTATGTCTAAAACGAAATATTTTCCAGTGTTTTGTGCTTCGTCTGAGGATATTTTACCGTACTTAATTGCATGATTACCTTATTAATTCAGTACTTTGATTGACTGCTTTATATTAAAATTGAAATAAAATGCAATTTCATCATTACATTTTAACCCGGGAGAACGCGCGCATACACAGGGTATGAATGGTTTTTACTTTGTTACCAATAAATACAAATAATAATCGTCACTTTATTTAGTCGGAGACAATTTTGCAATAAAAGAAGTTGAAGATTACTTTTTAAAAGATAGTGGTGACAATTGTAAAAACCGTGCGCACTCCGGGTCTATCAGGCCCGGCGCGCGTCCTCCCGGGTTAATAAAATGTACATTATAAATATACATTTTTTCGGTAGAAAAAAGTTACAATACATAATAACATATTGGCGTCGGGGTGTTTTTATATGAATGCTCAGTTTATATCAATAGTAAAATACTATTAAGAAAATTTAATAAGTGAATATCCTACATAAGAAATTCACATATCTTCTGAAAATAAATTGCTTATTAATACGAGATCGAAGCTCGATGAAATAAGTAATATACACACATACAATATAGTAATAGAAGAAAACTTTTCCTATTTTTTAAGAAAGGTGAAATCAACATACACTGGAGCATTACTTTTATTTATCTAAAAATTCTAATTCAAATTACCATTAACATAGGAGAAAACAAAACGCTGTCAAAGAAGTAATAACAGAGAGCAGAAACCACGGAGCCGGCGAACTGGCAAATCAAAAATGAAGAGCCGTTTTTTTTAATTTTACATGCTGCTTTTTTTTATTTCATTTCACGTTCCAGTATCGGACTTTCGCGTACCAGTAAACAGAGCTTCACGTATGAGTACTGGTACGCCTACCATAGTTTGAGAACTCCTGCGTTAATACATCATGTCTAATGAATAAAAATTGACCGTTACCAATTTTTTTTTCTACAATAAAGTTATTGTTGTTGATTTAATAATCGCATATTGTAAAAACAATTTCTTTTTCTTTATTTATTTAAACCAGAAAGGAAAATAACAGTAGAGAACAGAAATTTTTCAAACACTAACGTACTCTGAAGGAATTTTAATTCGCATTTTATTACCGAAGAAGTTTTCTCTAGTAAAAGAATGCAGTAACATAGGACCTTACTACCCAAGAAAATAAAAAAGGACCTTCATTATCTCTGATGGCACTAGGCTTTTCTATGAGATTCACTAATGTTCTCTGTATTTATTTCAGCCTTGAGATAACAGACGTATTCATTTACATTGGAACTGACATTCCAGTAGGAACAGCTGAGACATTGCGAATGTTCTAAACCACTTTGACAGAAATTTAATTAGCATTTTTTTAATTCTGCTAAAATAATTTCTGGTAATTTCTAAATGCCACAAATATTTTTCTAATGACTTGCTATTTATATTTTATTTGTAACACAAGTAAAAATTAAATTTAACATTATCAAACATTTAATTACAAGAAAGGCAAATTTTCTTAAGCTTAACACATTGCGCAGGCAATTTTTATCAAATCCGAATTTGCATCCTCTCGCTGCGTAATTGTTTTATAAAAATAGCATCAAAAATCGCGTATTAAACTCCTTCGCGATGAGCGTCTTTTAAGAATTTTTATTCTTTTGTCAGCGGTTTTTCAAAACAAAAATTTTTGTCTAATTTAATCGGGAAAATGCTCCGGTTAAATAAGGCAAAATTTACAATAAAAAAATAACTTCTGGGAATAATCAAGAAGAGTTAATTAGACGGAAAAACGCATCCCCGAGGAAACCTCGGGTTGCCCACATTTTGCTCCTTTTACATTGCCTGAAGAAATCTCGGGTTGCGCAGTGAGAGGGTTAAAACAGTGGAAGCTCCTCCCTGGTCTTTTGTAAATTGGTGTTCTAGATGGGTTTCCCAAGTTTATGCATCGGTAAATACCTTTCAATGTACGAATTTAATATGAAATGTCTTACAAACTGAAAAAATACTATGTACAACTTTATATAAATGCCCTTCCTGTAAGGTAGAAGCAACGCCCTTAGTCAATGGTGTTTTCTGAATGAAAATGAGAATTCTCGTTTCCCGTCGTGAATGTGTTAACCCATTAAGGACCAGCATGTTTTACAAAAATTTTATTCAGTTCACACCACTTTTTGTTAAACACTTAATTTTACTTCAAGAATAACCGAATTGTGTTAATTAAATAAAGCAAATTTTACCTTTACTGGTATTATTTTTTTTTTTAAATCATGGATATAATGTTGCGAAGACGCAACATCAGTCTTTAATGGGTTAACCCTTTCAGGGGCGCCATTTGCAGTCTACAAACGCTTAATCTTAAGGCCCAAACTGCCAAATGGCACCAGTAATTTTTTTTAGCACAATTTAGATCTCATAATATACGTGAAGAAAAGCTTTTGATTATTTTCAAATAATTTTTTTCTTAAATTGCGGTGTTAATTAATTATTTGAACATTTTTGGGGCAGAAATGCCTTGCCTCTCAAAGGGTTAAGTAGCAATGGCATTTCTCTGAGATTCATTAATACCTTCTCTGTTTATTTGACTCTAAAGATGAGAAAAACATTCATGATCATTAAACATGACAATAATGCTCGAGAGATTGAGGTACTAGAAAACTAATTATGTAATTTTAAAAACCCTAAAATTTTATGTTGATTTGTGTATATGAATTTTTTTTTTTGTTTTTGAATTATGGTGAATGCATAAAAGAGGCATGTCAATTCCTCTGGATCATTTTTTTCAATGGATATTTTCATTTGAATTTTCACGTATAATTGGCATTTCTTTTAAAGTAGATACAAAAAACGATAATGATTTTTTATAATATATAATTATATTTTTCGTAATCTGAGTCACATATAATACTGTAAACAAGTCTGCTTTCGGCTTTGTACTTTTTTATTCTAAGATTACTTTATGGACATTCGTTAATACATCGTGTCTTATAAATAAAAAATGACCATTACCTATTTTTTTTCTACAATGTACTTGTTGTTGTTGACTTACCTATCCCAAAACGAAAAAGAAGTTTCTTTATTAATTATTTGTTTAAATCACGAAAGAAAGTAGCAATAAAGGAAACAAATTACAAACACTGACTTACTCTGAATAAATTTCAATTTGCATTTTATTTGCAAAGATGTTTTCAGTAGTAAAAGCATGCACTAACATAGAGCGGCCTTACTAGTCAAGAAAATAAAAAAGGAACTTTATTATCTCTCTTGCAACTGGGTTTTTCTATGGGATTCACTAATGTCCTCTGTATTTATTCCAGCTCTGTTATAAGAAACGTATTCGTTTACATTTGAACTGACAGTCCAGTTTGAACAGCTAAGATATTACGAATGTTCTAAATCTCGTTGACATAAATTTAATTAGCATTTTTTATTTAACTCTGCTAAAATAATTTCTGGTAATTTCTAAATGGCGCTATCGATTTACATTTTACTTTTAACACACACACACAAAAAAATAAAATTTAACATTATCGAATATTTTAAAAGTAAAGCGAATCTTTTTAATCTTTAGTAGCAATGACGTTTCTCTAAGATTCATTAATGTTCTCTCCGTTTATTTGAGCCTAAAGTTAAGAATAACTAGTTGGATGAGTCAATCCTATAACTTTCTTCTATCTTATACATCTTAATATTTCAAAAAATAATTACACATGTTAATACTTCAATATTATTAGTTCAATACTATACCAACTTTGATTTTCCTCTTAAATTTTTGCTTCAGTCAATTAAACGGACTAAAAACGAGTTAATCTATATCATGATATTTGTTAAAATTAATAGTTTTTCCTAATTCTGTTGTTATCAGCTGTTTGCGAATAGCCGGCTTAGCAGGAAGCGAGTTCCCGCCGCTGCATGAGCCACCGATGGACAATATAACTACGAAAAATCAAGAAAAGTATACAAAAATCGCTATCACAGAGCCCCTTTACCGCACAATATTTCCAAATTAAAGGAGGACCCAAAAACATGCACAAAAAATTTGGTTCAATTGTATGCATAATTTTATACACTTTTCGATGGTACAATAAAGAAAATAGCAAAAACATCGCTATTACAGCGCCCCCTTCCGGCAGATTTATTTTCAAATTCAGAGAGGACTTGCTTGCCATCTCCAGAATCATGCACAAAAAATTTGTTTCATTTATATGCATAACTTCATACAATTTTCGGTGGTACAATAATGAAAATCGTACAGATCGTACCGCAATTATAGCGTCCCTTTTCGGTGGAATTTTTCCAAATTCAGGGAGGACCTTCGTGCCATGACCAAAAACAAACACAAAAAATTTGGTTCAATTCTATCCATAACTTCATACACTTTTCGATGGTACAATATTCAAAATGGCACAAAAATTACTATTACAGGCTCCCTACCGGTGATTTTTTTTTCCAAATTAAGGAAGGACCTGCTTGCCACAGCCAAGAACTTAAAAAAATTTTTTTGGTTCAATTCTATGCATAACTTCATTCATTTTTCGATGGTACAATATTCAAAATCGCACAAAAATCGCTATTACAGCACCCCCTACCGGTGATTTTTTTCAAAATTCAGGGAGGACCTGCTTTCCATAGCCAAAAATTTTAAATAAAAATTTGTTTCAATTCTATGCATAACTTCATACACTTTTTGATGATACAATGTCGACAGACAGACGGACAGACACACGGACAGACAGACATTTTCTATAAACATGTTTTTTGGGATCGCTAACCCCTAAAACGTGTAAATACGTCGAAAACCGGAAGTCAAAAAAAATTTCGATTACAATACTTTCTTCTATTGAAGACAGAAGAAAGTAATATTCATAATCATTAAACATGACAATAATGCTCGAGAATATGAGGTATTAGAAAACTAATTATGTAATTTAAAAAAAAAAACTAAAAATATTTGATATGTTTAGGTGGTGTTGTATATGACTTTCAATTTACAGGAAAAAAATGTCACAAAATATCCTTACGAGTCAAGAAAATAAGAAATATCATTATCTCTAGTGGCACTGGGTTTTTCTATGAGATTAACTTATGTCCTCTGTTTTTATTTCAGCCTTAACCCTTTCAGGGGCAAGGTACTTACTTCTATTCGCAAAATGCTGAAATGAGTGAGTGACACCAGAATTGGCAAACAAATTTATTTCAAAATAAGCAAAAGCTGTTATTCACGTACTTAATAAAAGGAAATTTTTCATTCCATTATTCTGGTGCAAATGTGACATTTAGGGATTAAAATTAGGTGGTACAACCACCGCCCTTGGAGGGGTAAAGAGACATATTCATTTGCATTAGAACTGACAGTCCTATTTCAATAGCTAAAACAATAAGAATGTTTTAGATCGCTTTTGATAAAGTTTTAAAATAGCATTTTCTTAATTCTGGTAATAAATTTAATTTCTTGTAATCTTTAAATGTCATTAATATGTTTCAAATTAATTTCAATTTGAATTTTATTTGTAGGAAATCATGAATAAAATTTTATTTGCTACATTTGGACGTTAAATTAGAAATAAAACATTTTTTTATATATATTTAGATACAATTATATATCTGCGAGATCCATTGAGGTACAGTCGTGGGAGAAAAAGTAAACACCACCTAGTAACTGCAACAACTAAGAAGAAATTTACTAGTACGAAACGATTGGTAATAAAGTCTACTTTTAAATGATGTACATAAAATTTACTTAGGAGGCCATCGATATATCAAAACGAACCCAAACTTTTTTTTTTTTTTTCAATATCAATACCCAAGTTTGACTTCATAAATAAATTTTTCAACGTTCAAATAGACTAAAAACAAATGTTCATGAAATTCGTACGATTAGTTTCAGATAAATTAATTATTTTAAAATGATCCTATTTTAAGGGTTTTATCCAAGTTTAAGTTCGGTACTCGATTGCTGAAATGCTACAGAATGATTATGGCACTTCTGTTAATATATTATTTCTCGCCGATAGGACTATTTCACTCTCTTAAGGAGACGGTGGAGTTTAAAATCCTTAAAAATAATTTTTTTTTATTTTTGTAAATTTCAACTTAAATATTATTCAAGGGTACATTATATACATTATAACATGCATTTATCACAAAAAAATTTAAAAAAAAAATTTATTTTTGAGAAAAAAAATGGAATTTTACGCGTCGTGTTAGAAATCTTCGAAATGCCTCATGTGTCTTCCATATCAATGAAAATCCCCAATATTTTTTATAAAAGTTTGGTTTATATATAGAAATAAAATAGAGCATCGAGTTTTACATATTTGAATTTAAAAGTTAAAAAAAAATTGAAAAAATTTGAAATTTTTTTGAAAAATTTTCAAAATTTCAAATTTTTTCAATTTTTTTTTATATTTTTTGTAAATTTCATCTTAAATATTATTCAAGGCTACATTATATGCATTATAGCATGCATTTATCACAAAAAAAAAAATAAAAAAAATTATTTTTGAGAAAAAAAATGGAATTTTACGCGTCGTCTTAGAAATCTTCGAAGTGCCCACTGCGCGTTCCATATCAATGAAAATCCCCAATACTTTTTATAAAAGTTTGATTCATACATAGAAATAAAACAGAGCATCGAATTTTATATATTTGAATTTAAAGGTTAAAAAAAAAATTTTTTTGAAAAATTTTGAAATTTTGATTTTTTTTTTTTTTTTTTTTTTTTTTTTTTACCTTTAAATTCAAATATATAAAATTCGATGCTCTATTTTATTTCTATATATAAGCCAAATTTTTATAAAAAATATTGGGGATTTTCATTGATATGGAAGACGCATGGGGCATTATTTCGAAGATTTCTAAGACAACGCGTAAAATTCCATTTTTTTCTCAAAAAAAAAATTTTTTTTTAATTTTTTTGTGATAAATGCATGTTAGAATGTATATAATGTAGCCTTGAATAATATTTAAGTTGAAATTTACAAAAATAAAAAAAATTATTTTTAAGGATTTTAAGCTTCACCGTCCCCTTAATGTGCTTCGACTATTGCCAGCCCAAATGTTTCAATAAAATGAGTAAAATGTTTTTTTTTCGAACTACGCTTTTCTGCACATCATAGACGGAGGCTCCGTAAAGCATCGTTTTGACTTTCTTACTCATAATTCAAAAACTACTTGGAAAAAAAAATTTGAAATTGAGAAATTTTCGCATAAAGCAGGACATAATAATATAAATCTATCCAAAAAATTGTAGGTTGCAATTGATATTTTTTTTTTCGATTCATAATTCATGTTTTTAAATTTTTAAAATTACAAATTCAATATATTTATGTTTGCGTTTTTTAGTATTATAACCAGGCATAAAATTATCACATTAGGAATATAATTTCATGAGATATTACGAAAAATACGAAAATGTAATTTAACATTAGAAGCTCTAAATTTTGAATGTTTATAATTCAAAAACTTATCATCGAAATGACTTGAAATTTTATTTCTAAGCATAGTTTGAACCGAAGATTAAAAATATATTTTCAAAACTGGGTGTTGCCATTCAAAAAAGTATGTTTTGTCTGATTTGATTTGAAGATGGCCACCTAAGCAAATTTTATATACATTATTTGAAAGTAGACTTTATTTCCAATTGTTTGGTACCAGTAACTTCCTTCTATTCTAATTAGTTGCAGAGTTAGAAAGGGGTACTTACTTTTTTTTCCACGACTGTACATACCCCTTTAAGATTCATGAGATTCGTCTGTTTTTTACTGCTTAAATATAAGAACGTTAATTCTGCTGTACTCTAAACAATAACTGCGTAAATTTGCACATGTAAACAGGTATTCAGATGTTACAACAACGATTTGGCTATATGTGTAAAGTAACGTGTAAAGTTGCAATTACGCAGCTGGTGCGTAAATTTCAAAATACATATTGTCATCTGTATTTTTATTAGAAGATTTTAACCTGACTAAATTGGCAAAAAGTTACCTGATAAGTCTGAAATACACAGTTTAATGTGTAAATTGCACATAAGTACACATAATTCTGTGAAATGCTTTTATATACATCTTTGTTCTTACACATATTTCTGCGCAATATGCAGAATACACAGATTTTTGTGTAATATGAAAACTACTCGGATTTTGTGTCAAATGTGTAAGCTATGTTTTTGCTATTACAATAACACGCCAGTTTGGGTAAATCCATACATTTTTTTTTACATTTACACACTGGTTTGAGTAATTAAAAGCGATAACACATTACACACTTCATTCATAAGCAAAACACACATAAATACAAACCAATTTTTAGGACAAATGTGTACTTTTCATGGCAAGCGTGTAATTATTACACTTTTCACATAAGCCGTGTAAAAGTCGCTAATTTACATATATTCACGTGTAAAAGGAGCTAATTTACACATTTACTTTTTTGAGTGTATTAAACGTGACAATAATGCTCGAGAAACTGAGTTGTTAGAAATTTAAATGTATAATCAAAAAGTTTGAAAAATGTTTGTTTTATTTATGCAATGTTATATATATACACTGAAGAGCCAAAACATTATGACCTTTCCCATATTTTGCAATGAACTTGTCTGGATGACGTGGAAGGCACTTGATAAGGTGGAAATGGTATTTAACTGCTGCTGGGGAGTCCGAGAAATCATTCTTGCGCATACTTTTGCATCTGATGGGAAAGGCTGTTGATCTAAGCAACTTTGATAAATGGCAGATTGTAATGGCCCGCCGAAACTTCATGACTCGCGGGTTTTTCGCGACCTACTGTTGTTAGTACTTATGCAAAGTGGATGAATGACAGTGCCAGCAGTAAACGCCATGGCGTTGGATGTCACTCGTTGTCAAGGAACAAGGACGTCGCAGACTATCCCGTTTGTTGAAGCAAAACCAGCTCCAGACAAAAACTCAGCTGTCAGCCGAATACAATGCCTGTCCAAATAGAACTGTTTCAGAGGACAAAGGCCAGCGAACACTGTTGGATATTGGACTACGCAGCAGACATCCCACTCACGTGTCTCTGTTGTCAAGAGCCATCGCCAACTACGCCTACACTGAGCCCGATAACATCGCAAATGGACACGTAACAGAAGGAGAGAGTTACCTGGTCGGATGAATCACGAATCCTCATTCATCACTTCGAGGGCGGTGTCAAGGTACGCCATCTTCCAAGCCAACAGTTGATCCCCCAATGTACAGCAAGTCATACACAGGCCATTATGCTTTGGGGGACGTTCTCATGGGCGACACTGGGACCCGTGGTTGTGGTAGGACATACCGTGAAAGCTACGGACTATTTGAACAAAACTGCGGATAAGTTGCATTCTTTCATGGCGTCTGTCTTCCGAACTGGAAATGAAGTCTTCCAGCAGGACAACTCTTGATGTCACAAAGCTCGAATTGCGATAGAAAACTATTCCAGGAACATAATGCTGAATTCCAGTTTATGTTCTGGCCGCCTAACTCACTGATCTTAATTCGATAGGGTACATTGGGGGTGTCACGGAACGGTAGCTCAGAGCTCAAAAACCATTGTGTCGGAATATCCAGGATTTGTGCGAGGACTGCTTAAACATCTGATACAATCTGTCTCCGGCCATCTACCGAGGACTTGTGGCATCCATTCCAAGGCAATTTGCAGATGTTTTGCAGGCCAAAAGTGAGCCAACGCGTTATTAGGTAGGTGGTCATACTGTTTTGACCCTTCAGTGTATATTTTTCTTCCTTTGAATTATGCACAATAAAAAGAAAGAGCAAATTATAAAAGCTGGTACAACACACTACAACAAAAATGTTTCTATCAGAAACCAGGGTCGAATATTATTTGACTACTAATATAATATCTATTTATTCAGTTGCAAATACAGGATGCTTCAGTCTAATGACCTTAACAATAATGAAGCTATTTTAAATGCATTTTCGGAAGACTTGCCTTCTTTTGTGGAAAATACGCTGATATCTCGAAAAGTGTTGCAAGTGCACCATAATTCGATCAGTGGCAATGGTAATTCGGGCAATTTGGTCAGTGGTATGTAATGTCAGCTACATTCTGAAGTATGGAACATCTAGTTCAGAGCTGTTTGGTTGTGGATGATGGCCATATCACAACGTCTCGCGATTATCTCATAAGTTCAATAAGCATAAATTCTTAATCTAATTTTTTTGTCTGTTTATGTTTGTTTAGCCTTAAATTTACACATTTTTGTAACAGACTGGTCTAGATTTTTCATGTCCTTTTCGGTGAGATTAAAAAATAACTCATCCTATATTTTGGCATCATATGACTTGCGACACATGTATTATACATACAACGATACCTTATTTGTTCACATCTACACATACATTGACATTCTGCAGCGTAACACCGGGTATTTATAAACAAATAAACACATAATACTCCCTGGCGTCGGTAAAAAATAAGGGTAATTGATTTTGCAATGTATTTTATTTTTTCTGTGTGCTTCTGTATGTTCAAGAATAACGATCAAATGGATTCCCTGATTTTATGAGGGCAATCCAGTAAGTTCCGTTTTCAATTTTTACCGTGGAAGCGCTGCTTTCGTTATTTCAGGTATGCGCTCTCCACTTTGCTGACTCACTGGCAAACAACTGTTATTTGTAGATGGCTGAGTATTGCGTCGTCTACATGTTAGGCGTTTAAAATGTTTAACAAAATTGAACATCCCCCCGCATGCGAGTTACGTTCGGTCATCCGTTTTCTGAATGCTAAAAACACTAAACCAACTAAAATTCACAGAAAAATTTGGAAAATTTACTATCAAAACGCGATGAGTGATTCGTTAGTAAAGAGGTGGGCGCAAAGTTTCAATGAAGGACCTGAAAACATTCACGAAGAAGAACGAAGTGGGCGGCCGTCTCTTATTTGCTTTCAAAAATTGAGGAGAAGATTAAAGAGAACCGAAGATTCACCATTACGACTCTGTCAATGCATGTTCCTAAAATTTCCCGTTCACTTATTCATGAAATGTTTGGCATAGGAGGCGGCATATGTCGAAAATGTGAAATAAAAGGCAGGTGGCGCTGCTAATTCGATATCCCCCACTTGTGAAGTGAAATGAAGAGAACACTTCAGTGCTTGCTGTATGATTGAACCACCGATGTAACGATATTGTGTAATGTTCGCTTCGAAAAGAAGCTATGAAGGAGAGATCCTAATAATATCTTATAATACTCATGATGAAGATTTGCGAATAAATATATTGTTAATTGTAAGAAGCCACTATATCATTTAGAAGTAACATCACTTAAAATGTCTACACCCGGCATAAATTGGAACGAAGCCAAATGGGTTTCTATAGCATCTTTCTACGACGAGGGCATGCAAAAGCTCGTGCCCCGCTGCGATAAATGCTTCAACAATGGTAGCAACAATGTTGAAAAATAATCTAAGCATTGTAATTCATTATGCAATACAAAAAATTCTAATAATAGTTTCCTTTTGTCTAATTGCTTTACGGAACTTACATTCTGGATTGCCCTCGTACTTACTATATCTTGTGAAAGGACTCATTTTCCTTGTTGGAAATTTTCTATTGAGTCCAAAAATCGAATGTCTGTCTGTCTATCTTCTTACCTGTCAATCATTAAAGTACGGTATCGCAATTTGTTAACCCTTTCGGGGGCAAGGTACTTCTATTCATAAAATTCCTAAATGAGTGAACGACACCGGAATTTACAAACAAATTTATTTAGAAAGAAGCAAAAGCTTTTGTTCACATATTTGATCACCCGACCGGAGCACCAACCAAAGAATGGCATAGGATGTAACGCTCCGGTGAAAAATCCCCACAACAATCACCGATGCCGGACATTGGAAAGCACCCAAAATAACAAGGAAAAAGGCACATATTCTGACGAACTTACATAGTAAATCGTAAATTTACAAAACAATTGATGTTGCTTTCATCATAATAATAAAAATAAAAACAAAAGTGAAGTGACTTAAATGTATAACAAAAGTTAAAACTATAAATCCTTGTTCAAGATGATGAAGTGTAAATGTTCATAAAAGTTCACTGTTCACTAATGTTCAAATGAGTTCAGTGTTCGAAAGAAAAATGTTCATAAAAGTTTTATATAAGAAAAACTAACTTGAAGAAAGATCACCATAATGTTCAGACCTCAAGAGAAAATCGCCGCCAACAAAAATGTCAGACAAAGGACAGTTACTATAAAAGGCACAATGTTGAGCCTTTGATGTAGTGTCAGAAAACCACGTAATGTCCGTAGCGAACCACTGATGAGTATTAACAGTATGATAGAAGTAAATAGTTACAAGTGTAAAAATTATCAAAATATATACCTAATAAATGAGTATTCCCTATTAAGTGCGTTGTACATAGCACACAGTTTTCTATAGTTTGAACGGGTGATGAGAACGTTTCGAATGTTCCATCTCAGTGTACAATTCCTGTTGAATTTAAATGTACAAGGCATTAACGGACAATATCCAAACAAATAATGTTGTATACTTCCTACATCACCACAGTTACACCTGTTATTTGGGCTTTTTCCTATTTTAAACAGATACTGTGGAAATGCTCCATGTGAAGAAAGAAAATAACCTATCACCTGGGATTCACATAGAAATAAATCGTTAACCTTGTTTAATATCGCATAAGTATCTCTTCCCTTCTCCGAATTTTCCCAAGAAACCTGCCATTGATCATGTAGAAGTGTTTTAAAATGACGCTTTAAAATAGAAGTTGGTGCAGGAATGCGTAGAACTTTATCATACAGATCATTTATAATAACTGATTTTGCCAACATGTCCGCTCTTTCATTTCCTGATATTCCAACATGCGATTTTATCCAGCCAATATATATGACTTTATTATGTAACAGGCGCAAAGAGTTGAAGATATTAAAAAGCTGACCGTTAGATCCGTGTTGACATTGACCGTGTTCACATACTTAATAAAAGGAAAATTTTCGATCCATTATTCTGGTTCCAATGTGGCGTTTAAGAATTAAAATTAGGTGGTCCAAAAATGAGCCACCGCCCTTGAAGGGGTTAAATATCGTTGTCGGAATTCCTATACAAATTAATTTTTTTAAATGACATCAGTTCAAAAATTATATTTTACACTTAATAAAAAATGGTTCTTAAATTCTTTGAAAGTAACATTTTACTTCATTGAATTCCTTGTTCAAATTATTAACAAGAACGAAAAATCATGCGTACAGCATAGATTATGAAAACACTTTCCAACACATTCAGCATACTATAACAAAATTTCACAGTTTACTAAGGGGAAAGATGATGCCTAAATGAACAATTTGAAAAAAGGTATAATGCATTCGAAAACCCTATTTGTGCTATTACCACGAATAGCCGTTAAAATATACGATATTTTTTGTACAGCCCCGTATGTTATCTACAGATACGTATTCGTACTACATAGTACACTAAAAGTTACTTCAGTTAAACGTACAGCATAGTTGAAAATTTCCACTCAGCAATTTCCCCCAATAAACAGATGTGGTCGAAAACTTTTGTGCGACCCTGTATATAATCTATAGAATTTATACACACCAAGTAATATTTAAAAATTGTTAAATTTAAAAACGCATACCACCACTGAAAACGCATTTCCAGCAATTATTCGTCGTAGATTTCAATAGTTCAATTAATGCTCATTTTCTTCTGTACTAAATTCTTTTGTGTGTCTCTGTAAATAAATGATAAGTTCTACGGACACCATATTCTAGAATGAAAACCTTCTAGTACACCTCAGTGATGCATATCAATTTTGTTTAAAATAATGTAATATCATTAAAATACACGGCAAACGATTTTTTCCATATGCCGTAATGTAGCGGAATTCTTTTGAGTGGCCCTGTAAATGAACCGTAACTGCTACCCTTATTTACAATACCGAGCATGCCATAGTGATACCCATTAACATAAATCCTTCTCATGGCAACCGGACAATAGTTACGAGGGTTAGAGTACGGACACACAGACAGACAAACATAATTCATAAATTGAAAAGTGTTAAAAAGTATAGTTGTTAAAAAAGAAAGAATGAAAAAGAAACGAAGACAAGGAAATCACGAACACTAACTTACTCTGAATAACTTCACATTTGCATTTTATTTGTTGCGAAGTTTCTCTTAACGAAATTATTCCCTAATTTAAAATCGTAGATAACAAAAAAAAAAAAAAAAAAAAAAAAAAAATCATTTTCTTTTGTGACACAAGGCACATTCCTACGGAAATTCACTTATGTGCTCTGTGCTTATTTCTCTTTAGGAGTAGCATTCATTCACATTAAAACTGACAGGTCAATTTGAATAATTAAAACATCACATAAAAATGTGAATAACATTATTATTTTTATTTTGCTCGCTTTCTTGAATGTACTGGTTCTTTATATAAACAAGTCGGAAATTGTATGTCAAACATGGCAGATGAGGTGCGTTCGTACTATAACTAGTTTTATAAATATTCAGATCTGGGTGCAATAGCTGTTGTACTCTTGTGCAAAAATGCATGAATACAAAATTTATTGCGATTATATATATTAAATTCAGTAATACGGATATGATATGACTCCATCTTAAATAGGAAGTGATCACAATGACCACCTAGAATTATTATTTGTCAGGGGATATCATTGAATTAATTGCGTATGATGCGATTTAAAAGAATGAAGAAAACTTATAATCATATTTTTAAGTTTTGATTGGATTTTCATAAAATTTGAAATGACTCGGCAAAATTCTGCAATAATTCTATGCATTAAATTTCAAACCATTCGGTTGGGTAGTTTTTGCGCTTTTATATGCAGACAGACGGACGGACCAGCCGATGACTATAGGTGATATAATATTTACATAATTACGAAGGCACCTCAAAATTGGAATATGTTTAACGTTAGCCTGAGTTACAAACATCAAACTAAGGGGGCTATTGTGGGACAGTGTGTGATGATAATATGAGACAGCAGGGATGTAGTGGAGGGTATGCGGTGGTATACGCCGTATACCTTCTGGATTTTTTTAAGGAACACCTTATACCCTCTGTTTCTCAAAAAAGCTATAGTATATACAGTGTAGGGTTTACCCTCTGCCTTGAGCGTATACCCTCTGCTTAGAGCGTTTGCCATCCGCTTTTTTTACGACTACACCACAGTGAGACAGTGTATGGGGCTAATGCGAGGCAGAACTTGGCATTGTAATAATAGTATTACATCATATAGCTTGAAACATCCACTAAAAGTAAAAACAGAATGTAGAAAATATTCTTCTATGTTTGTAAAAGGTTTTTAGTCGAATGATAAAACATGCTAGCTAGTTAATTTTAGAAATTATTTTTATGCCTCAATCTAAAAGAGGCATTGAAGGCCGAAGCCTGTGTATTGCCGAACATTGAAAATGGTGCATAGTTACAAACCGAAAGGAAATGGGAGAGTTCATCCACAAAATATTTTAGATGAAAAGAAAAAATTACATTCAGTGGTGAATCATTATACTGTAAATTATACATCATAAGACTAACCACTGTTTTTATAAGAGATTACTTAATTAAATTTAAAAAATCAAAAAATCTGACTTAGTAAAAAGCGTACTAATTAATTATTTCTCATCAATGTGAAGCTATTTTTTGCGTTACTTACCTATTTTTTATTTACTTGTATTGATGACTTTTCAGTTGTGTTTAATTGTTAGTTCCTATCTACAAACACTGTTTTGATGAGACCTATAGATGTCTATGAAGGTTAGAGTTGTAGTAAAGCTAGATATCCTACCTAAACAACTTCCAGGTTGTGTATTTAAACGGAGCTGCTGACTGTAAAATAGTCAATGAAACATCGTCTTCATTTTGAAAGACCTATCCAATGATATGCCGCTCAATAGGATGTGTAATTTTTTTTTGTTTCTACCACCATTTTGTATTTTACGACTGCCATTTTGAATTTATAAAAATAAAATCTAGCCTATAACCATCGAATGGTTAAGAAAAATCGTTAGAGACTTCATTCATTAAATTCCATCCAGCCGTTGAGATGTTTCGAGGGTATAAAGAAATCCACATAACCAGATACGCGTGAAACACATAACCCTTCTGCGCAGTCGGGTAAAAAGAGACTGTGTGATATAAAAAATAATCACATTTAAATCATATAATAAAGGTAAGAAAATTGAGCTTACCTTCTTTTTTAGGATCGTCCACGACATCTTATCCTGGTTATTTATGTAATGTATTTATTGGTTTGCCCTATAAAAACTTGTGAAGTTGTTTTCTTTATTAATGTGTTTTAATTAATTATTCAAATTACTATACCTTTCTGTATATTAATTAAATTTATATAGGACTAAAAGGACATGCATATTAATATCTGGAGCATAACATTTTTGCTCGTAGCTTGTTTAAATAGCATAGAGAGAATGAATTAATAATACAAAACATTGTTCAGATAAACGTAAACACATAAATAAATTCAAGGTTATAATTATAAACAAAGTATTTTTTTTTAAATCAATAAAATTAAACATATACAGTTGGCTCTCTGTTTAACGACTTTCAAGAAAGCTCGAAAAATCGTCCTTAAATAGAGATCGTCCTTAAACAGAATTTGTGGAAAAATAATATTTGGAAAACATTTCCCTTCACAGTTTACAGGCTTAGGACTATCAATACATTTCTCAATATACTGGCGTGTTTAAAAATGTTTTATTTATTTATTTAAATTTATTTTATGTTTTCTTTCTTTCTTTTGTTTTTATTGATACAGATATACTACATATTTTTATCGCGCAAATACAAATTGTATTAATTATACTGCATACAAGAACAACATTACAGCATACAATGTTACTTAAAATACAATAAAAATATTTATAATAAATTTAATTAAACAATGTTACTTACAGTGCAATAAAAATATAATACATTTAATTAAACAAATTAAGTTTAAAAAAAACAAAAAATGTAGATTGTCTCAGTGGTGGTCTAGTTTTAAGTACCCTTGTTCAAGCTTCTCAAGAAGGTTGAATGAGTCATATTCCACATTTGATGAAACAGTGTACTGGCGAAGAATATACAGGGCAGAATTCGCATCTGAGTAAGAAGGAGGTGATGTATCGCTTTCTGTGTCATCAACTTCATCTCCATCTTCTGCCTCTGAATTTGCATTTTCATTTGCGATGTCTTCTGAAGTTGGTTGTTAAAACGTCTTCGTCACATGGGTAAAGTTCACTACACCCTTCTCCTTTATCTGTACCCATCTGAATTGCAAGAAAACTTGTTTTCCTATCAGAGGACGCTCGCCCGTTTAACATGTTTAACGGGATCGGGAAAAATAACTACGTGAAAATCGTCGTTAAATAGAAACAATTTCGTCTTTAAATAGAGATTTTTTTTACTTAAAGGAGCCGAAATCGTAAAATATCGTCCTTAAATAGGGATAGTCGTTAAGTAGAGCGACGTTAAACAGAGAGTCGACTGTAGTTCTTTGTGTAATCAATATTCCAACTTTATAATGTAAATTTTTATTTCTTTTGATTGACAGTTTATTTGATGAACCAGAAACTAACGTTCTATTTTGGTATCAGGATGAATTAGATGATGTAAACAATTTCACGTTGCTTGTTGCAACATTAAATGTTATTAAAAGTAATTAAGTTGATTTCTGATAAGTTTTTCTGAAGAGATTAATCTTTCTAACAGTTTTTGTGCCATAAACCTATGCCAATGCAAACCTCTTTACATTGTGCATCTCTTTCCTAACTCCTGCGAGAGAAAATTCATCACTTTCTCCAAATTCTTTTGAGAAGTTGCTTTTACAGTTAATAACTAAAACTGCTGCTGTAAAGAAGAAAAAAAAAAGAATAGATGCTAATTCAAAAAGGGATTACAAGTGAAAAGTGGATATGAAACAACAGAAAAATTAAGAATATAAAAATGAGGAAGAAATATTGAAAGCAACTATACTTATATCTCTCAACAAGTGTAGTAAAAGAAAGGAGCAAAAGAAATTAAATAAAACTCAAAAATCTCAGAAGAAAGACAAGCCAAATAATGATACTATAACAATAAAAAATATAACGTGTGGAAAACTATACATGAGAAACTAAACATGCAGAGGTTTACAAAAGCACAAAAGGTTGTACTCAAATAGCAGGTGAGTTACTAGACAAAGTCAGCCGACAATGAAGGTTAGACTAATACTAAAACCTAATCAGGAAAACTGAGCAAAAAGAAACAGATTGATAAATTGTTCAAAAGATCCAAAACAGGCAGCAAAGGATTGCCTTTTCTTCAAGATACTGATGAAGAATAATTGGCGGATTTCACTACAAATGCCAAAAGGAGGAAGTTGATTCAGTTCTCTACAAGACACCAATATTTCAAGATTATAATTAATAGGTAACTTTTGTGTTAGCTGGCGGAAAACGGGAAATAAGACATTTAACACCCAAAAACAGATGTGTCTCATAAACTAAGTGGATCGAGATGAAGGAGAGGTAACAGTCCAACGTTTGAGGTGTTCTAACAATCGATTTAAGGAAGCAATAGCTAAAAAAAAGGCGTGTTTATAAAAAGCTATAGTCATAGGCATATCTGCATAAAACAATTCGGTGGTAATTGCTGAAAGCAGGCTTTCGAGTTTTAGTTTTCACTTTCTAAATTCTTTATTTAGATTTCTCCTTATTTAAATTTGAAATGATGAACCCACGAAGAAATCTAGTTGCTTCAAGAAAATTTGCCATGACTGTCTTGCTTAATGCATTTATGAAAAATAAAGTTTCGTAATAATATTCTGGTAGTGTTACATAATCTATGCGTGGGGCAGGAATTTTGTTTCTTGGTAATTATTTCGCAAAAATTAAAACAATAAACATTCTGTTAGTAACTGTTTCAGATTCTCTGCAAAATAACACCAAATTTATTTGAGCCGGTTGCGTGACTTGTTAGAATACGGTACCCACACGTGATAGCATTACGCCAAATATTATAATACTGAGTCGAAATAAACATAATGGCTGCACAAAATACTTTGAATACATTACTGTTTATTTGTGGTAATTGCAGAGACGCTAATTTAAGTTTTAGTTTTTCGCTTTCTAAATTTTTATTTATGGTTTTTCTTATTTAGATATAGAACACATTAACCCATGAGGCAATACAGATGCCTCGAGCGTCGTCAGGGGTCTCGTCGTCAGGGGTCGCGTCTCGTGGCCGTCTCAAGGGATGTATCTATGCATCTATAAAAAGCTAAAGTTTCGTCATAATATTCTGTAGTGTTAAAAAATGTTTCATAATCTATGGATGATGTGTGATTTTTATTGCTTGAAACTATAAAAGTTCTATTAGTAAATGTCCCACATTCTCTACAAAATAGCACCAAATTTATGTGAGTTGATTGCATGATTTGTTAGAATAGAGTATTCACATGTGTAACATTACGCTAATAATATAATAATGAACGTAAAATATATATATTCGATTCAAATAATTCCAAGAATATTTCGTTAAACATTTGACACGCATTTTTACACCTTCTTAAAGCCTGGTGCGACATAATAGAATATTTTACAAAATAGAAGTTATATCTTTTTAGTAGCACATCCATTTATTGACATATCTACGATCTAATATTTTAAATACATTATTGTTTATTGGTGGTATTGCTGAAAGCAGGTTTTCAAGTTTTAGTTTTTCGTTTTCTAAATTCAATATTTAGATTTTTCCTTATTTAGATATGAAAAGATAAATCCACGAGGCAATCCATTTTCCTCAAGTAAATTCGTTATCACCATCTCCTGAGGTGCATCTATATATCCTTAAAAACATGAAGTTTTGTAACAACATGCTGGTGTGTTAGAAATTGTTTAATAAATCTATGCGGGTGCATGAATTTTGGTTCTTTTAAATTATTTTGAAAAAATTAAAACAATAAAAATTCTATTATTAAGTGTCTCAGATTCTCAGCAAAATAACATTACTATTTGAATCGATTGCGTTGTTTATTAGAGTAAGGTATTCATACGTGAGATTTTATAATAATAATAATAAACCGAAAAAAATATATTGACTGCACAAAATATTTTGAATACATTATTGTTTATTGGTGGTAATTACTCAGAGAGTTTTTCAAGCTTTCGTTTTTTGCTCTCTAAATTCTTTGTTTAGATATGAAAAGAAAAATCAACGAGGCAATTCAGTTGCCTTAAGCCAATTCGTCATCGCCATCTTATGAGGTGCATCTATACATCTTTAAAAACATGAAGTTTCGTAACAATATTCTGGTGTGTTAGAAAGTGTTTCATAAATCTATGCGTGGTGCATGAATTTTTATTATTATTATTATTATTATTATTATTATTTTGAAAAAATTAAGACAATTGAAATTCTATTAGTAAGTGTCAAAATAACACTATTTGAGTGAGGTGTGTTGTTTGTTAGAATAAGGTATTCATACATCAGACATTACACTAATAATAATGAACCGAAAAAAATATATTGGCTACGCAAAATATTTTGAATACATAACTGTTTATTGGTGGTTAATTGGTAAGAGCGAGTCTTCAAGTTTTACTTTTTCTCTTTATAAATTCTTTATTTAGATTTTTCCTTATTTGAATATGGAAAAATTATCCCACGAGGCAATCCAGAGACCTCGAACTAATTCGTCATGACCGTCTAGCAGGATGCATCTACGCACCTATGAAAAGATGAAGTTTCATAACATTATTTTGGTAGTGTTAAAAAGTCTTTCATAACCTGTAGATAGTGTATGATTTTTATTTCTTGTTTTTATTTTTATTTTTGCAAAAAACTAAAACAACACTAATTCTATTAATATATGTCTCACATTATCTACAAAATAACCCAAAATTTAATTGAGTCGTTGCATAGTTCGATTGAATAAGATATTCATACGTTTGACATTACGCTAATAAATAATAATGAACCGACAAAAAATACATTCGATTAAAACAATTCCAAAAAAAATTCGATGAACTTTATCTATCACGCAGCCTTTCACCTGCTTAAAGCCTGATGATACATAATAGAATATTTTACGAAACAGAGGTTATATCTTTTCAATAGCACATCCATTGATTGGCTGCTCCACACGTCTTATGCTTTAGGCACGCAACCATTTTTATATCTACGGCTTTAAGAGATATATATTTATGTAGTCATGACAACAAAACCGCATCTGCACGCAAGTTTGTAAGGACAGCAGCAAAACAATGCAACTCGATCGGTGAATGACTGCAACAGAAAGCCAATCGAACGCCAGAAAATATTCAACAGAAAAACAGATGATTCAGTTTTACCATTTAGTGACATCTGTTGTTTCAACGCTATTTTCAGAAAATGCTTCGCTGTAAATGGCCATAATTTTTAAGAAATTTAATTCAAAACGAGTTTATTAATCATTGTTATGTAATTAAAACGATAAATGTCTTCATCATTTGATCTAATGACATGCAATTTCACATCTGCGGTTGAAATGTTTGTTTTCTCCCATTCTTTTGTTTGAAACGAAAATCTTCACAAAGTTCCGCATAATATTTGCTGAATATTTTTTCAGCTTTACTTTTTTTGCAACCGAAAGGATTATAAATATTAATAATTCTGCCAAAATATATCTTACCAAGTTTGAAGTTTATGCTTTCAATTGCTCTATGAAAACTGGAATTATTTAAAGTTTGTCTTCTTCTGCTATATTCAGTTTGGTATGGTGTTACAAAGCATATGAGAATCATATCTGTTCATCAAACAACAAAGGAAAAAACGTTTAAAATAAAACGTATAAATTAAAACATTCTCACTAAAAATTTTGCTATCCTCTGTATAATTATACTGGAAACAAATTAAAAATAAATTAACATTTTAAAAATATATTTTGTGTGAGAATGTGATATTTACGGAGAATACAAAATGTACCATATTGTCATTTGGCTTGACCAAACTTGAATGGTAATTTTACGAAAAAATTGTTCAGTTTTTACTAAGTCATTTTAGTTTGACAGGAAATTAAAGATTAGTAAATGGACGAAATGATAGATGGGACTAAAATATCTTTTGCCATTACTTAAAGTACAGTTTAGTTCCAAAGTAAAAATCAACTTTCTTTGTGAAACAAAGTTTGTAATTTTGTTATGTAACACAAAAATGATTACTTACTTATTTTTCTTATCTGGTATAAATAATCTCAATTTTTTAAAACTTAATGAACTATATTTACTTTGTTTACTAATTCGAAAAACACTGTGATTGTTATGCGAATTATGATGAAAATATGTTTTACTTCAATATCAAGCTGTTCTACTTCATAACTTTATGTTTAAAAAATTTAATATGCGAATACGTTGACCTGATACGACACAGAAATAATTTTATATGACTGAAAGAATGCTGAACTATCACCTTCTATAACATTTTCACATTTATAGTGCTACATGGAGAAAAGTGCTTTTGCAGTTTTGTAATAATTTATTTAAAATGTGAACTCAACATACAAGAGAAATGAAGAAAATATATATGTTTACTATTAATTTACATTATTGAAAAATACTATAAAGGCCTTGATAATACGACAGTAAATAATACAAATTTGCTAAATATTTATTTAGAAAAATTTTATTGAACCCTTATTTACAAAAACACTTTCTCTCCTATAAAATTCAGCTGAATGATAAACTCGATATTCAATGAGCAATTCACATGATTTTATTCAATCATCACAGGATTTCACATGATTCATGAGCAATTCATGCTGTTGCATTATAATTGATAAACTTATCTTTGATGTGGTTTATTTCAATTAAAGGACAATATTTTACTTTTATTCAATTGAATATCCTATAGGCAGAGAAAAAAAATCCACACTTCTGTAAACTCGAACTCTTTCATTATAACTACTGCTTATAGTTAATGTGATTCAAATGTTTTATCACAATGTTCACTTTCTATTATGAATAAAAGGTGTAGACTGACTATCAAAGAGTCAACACTTTAGTAAGCTCGAATTCATTCATTATAACTACTCTTATATTTAATGTGATTCAGATGCTTTTATTTCAGTGTTCACTTTCTATTAGGAATAAATGTTTTAGACTGACTCAAAGAGTCAACACTTTAGCAAGCTCAAACTCCTTCATTATAACTGCTACAATTCATCTTTCATGTGATGCAGATGTTTTTATTAAGATGTTCTCTTTATATAATGGGTATCAACTGTAGGCCGAAGATAAAAGAATCAATACTTCAGTAATCTCAAACTCTTTCATCAGAACTGCTACAACTTATCTTTTAAGTGATTTAGATGATGTTTTTATTACAATTAAAATGTTCGATATCTATTTTTGTAGATTGAAAATAGAAAATAAGCGTTTTAATGATTTTAAGCTATCATATGAACATTTACCTTAAATGTGAGTTAAATATTTAGATCAAAGTATTTGATTTTTATTGTTAAAAGTTGTTTGAAGATAAAATAATCAACACTTCTGTAAGTTCAAACTCATTCATTGTAACTGCTCATGCTGATCTTTTATGTGATTCAAATATTTTCCTTACATTGTTTCCTTTCTACTACGAGTGTCAGCTGTAGACTGAAACCAAAAAAAAATTAACATTTCAGTGATTTTAAGCAATCACACTAAAACTTATCTTTAGTGTGATTTAAAGATTTTGATCACAGTTACGCTACTTTATTTTTTGCCATGAAAAGCAGCACTGGACTCAGACCCTCTCGATCTCTCAGCGACCTGGGAGATAGAAAGGCATTCGATGTTAAAGTTGGATATACCCGTAAAAGAATACCACCGATATCGACAAATCGCTATCCACATAAAGCAGTTGTCGTTACGATGTATCGTAATGGTGATGCGTATTTCCCAGGAGCCAAAGTCAGTTTCAAACCTGGGAGGGACTTTATGCCCGGATTTTATGAATATTTGAGTCAACGCCTGAAGGTTCCTGAAGGTGTCAGATACATTTTTAATCTCAAAGGTCGCCTAATGAATACCCTGGAAGAACTTGAGGATGGAGGTACTTATGTTGCATCAGGTACAAAAGCGTTCAAGGACATATCTTATGGAAAATTAGCCAGAATAAAAACTGGACCCACAAGACCCAATGCCGTTCCCTTGAGACCGGATGAAGTTTTGTTATACAGGTGACTTTTTTTCGTATACATTTTATTTAGTGTCAATGCTTCACAAAACGCGTCATTAAGTATAAAGTTAAACCTTTGATTATAGGATCGGGACATATAAACCCCAGCGACTATTTTTTTAATTAGTACCATTTTTAAAAGGAGAATCTCTGCCTTACGCTTATACTGCGATGTTTTAAAAAGAAATCTACCACGAAATTTTTTTTATCAAATTTTGGTATACGACCGAATACAAAAATAGGTTGTCCAGTCCTGGCCCGAATTCTTCCAGGTAAGTATCGTCAAGTTCTGTAGCGTGGTTTGTTAATGTTTGGACAAAAAATTTTAGTCTGAGATTATGCCCCATACATATTTTCAGATTCCGTATTCTATCGCAGGTCCTACATTTAGATTTTAAAATTATCTGGAAAATATTATTTAATACGAGTCAACAAGATTAAAATAATTCACCTTTTTTCATAGTAAATTTATTAAATATGGAAGTAAATCATTCTTTCTTCATTAAGTATGTTCTTTAAATTATAATTTTTTTAAGAGAATGTAAATTTAAAATCATTATATCGATGTTTTCTAATTAAACAAAAATAAAGATATTTATTCACCGTTTTTGATAGCAAATAATATCCCATTATTTACCTTTTCTTTCATTTTTTTTCAACAAAAATAATTTAGTAGCCATTTTTACGGAAACGTCGTTAAAAGTTGGAAATAAAAGACAATCTCGGAAACTAATACAAATTTTAAAATTCTGAAAGTTTATATGACATTGTCGGATTCATGGTGCTAGTTTAATTGTGTTGCGCTCGGTATTCTTTGAAGAGTCGTTGTGAAAGACAGAAAGTCCGCTTTAAATATAATAGATTCTCTCGACCACAGAACAATGTGTCAATATCAACAACATGATTTTGTATTATGTAATCTTAAGTTAGGGAAAGAATTGTTTTAACTTAATCATTATGCATCAGGCTTACCAAAAGAAATTCGTTCAAAAAAATTTTTAAACAGTAAAATTACAATAGAAAATCGTTTAAAGAAACTTTTGCTCCGTAAAGCAGTGATGGAACAGTGTAGAAGCAGACTATCAATTGGCACCGCGAAATTTTATTAGTATTCTTCCACTACTTTCAGCACAGAATTTCTGATGTTTTTCAAGGCGAAGAATACTATTCAAATTTAGTGGTGACATTGACTAATCGCTGCGCCACTGTTCCGTCACTGAGTAAAGTAATATTAGAAAATCAAATCTGTTTTTATTGTTTCCATACATTGTATGTGCGCAAAAATGTGAATATATAAAATACATTATACAATATATAAAGTAAATGATAACATTTTATTTTCCTTGTACGATTTGTTTTTACGAAAAATATCGTCATAAAATTAAAATTCCGTTTAAATTTCAAATACAGTTTTTTTACCTTTTTTATTAAAAATCTTTTTAAATATCATATATTTCATATTGTTTTTGTCATTTTTTTATACTTGTGTTTATTTCTTATGAAGCATTTTAAGGAAGCAAAATGAAGGACAGGCAAAAAGAAGAGTTTTCTCTTTTACACTGTGTATATACGTGGGTGGTTCAATAATTATTGTCCCTAATGTATATAGAATATTTGTACTGCGATGGTTGATGTGGAATATCGAAGCCTAATTTCTTAAATGCCTATATGCTCAATTTCAGAACCGTAGCTGCTATATTAACATAGTTTTGGAGGGAGGGGTGAAGTTTTAAAGACATATTTTGGGGGGAGTTTTTAAGAAGGGGGTGAGTGTGAAATGCTGGTTCGGAGCTTATGGGGCTGCATTTGGACAGTGGATGAGATGTGGCTACATCACTATGATCCCAAGTTCAAACGACAGTAGTTACGTCTCCTCCACTGTCACAAATCTAGCCCCATAAGCTAAAAATCAGCTTTTCACCCCCACTCCTCCCCTTTCACTCCTCCCTCCAAAACTATGTGAACATAGCAGCTACGGTTCTGAAATTGAGCATATAGACAAGACATTAGGTTAAAGAGCTAAAACATTAGGCTCCGATATTCCACAGCAACCATCGCAATACAAATATTTTATATACACTAGGGACAATAATTATTGAACCACCCTCGTATATACAGGGGTTTCCGTTTCAAAAACCATTACTCATTTTGTAAATTAATACAAAAATTAAATGCGTAAGATTCGAACTTAAAAATCGCATATTTGTTAGCTGATGAAATAAAGTTTTTATTATTATTATTATTATTATTAACTTTTAGTCCGGGAGCTGGTGACATTGCAAGGCCCCGTGATCGCGGAATTGAAAAAATGTTTATGTAAATCGATAGTAAAAAGTCATACGAACAAAATGAGCTAGGTATGACTAGGTTTGATAAGCCGAAAATATGTTTAATTAAATTAATTATTATTAAAAAGCTATAGCGTTTTACCGTTATCGCGGATATTGATCACTCTTAGATCATTTTATAAAAATATTTGTGCTCTTTCAGAAAAACTTTCTATGACAAACTTTATTCTGCCGGAAAAGTCTGTCATATCTATTTTAAGGAGGCGGCCGGTGATAAAATTTCGTATTTATTTTTTTTACGTCGTTTTCTTTATTTTGCGCCTGAACGCTGGCCAAGTGTAGACCTTCCGCGATAACGGTAAATCATTACAGCTTTTTAAAAATAATTAAATTAATTAAACATATTTTCGGCTTGTCAAACCTAGTCATATCTAGCTTATTTTGTTCTTATGACTTTTTACTATCGATTTACACAAAAATTTTCAATTCCGCCGTCACGGGGCTTTCGATGTCACCGGATCCCTGGCTATTTGTAAACTCAATACATTTCAGCTACTGCACGTTTCGTTTCACGATGAACATTTAACCGATATTCAATTCCATGCACGTGCTCTTTAAAATGATTTCCGTAAGATATGCAATAGCAGCTCTTATTGCTGCGTTTAATTTTTTTAATATTTAGAGATAAAACTTGGCTTTATTTTTACTGGAGATTTTATTCAATTGCAAATATTCACATTAAGGAGTCTTAGGACTCTTAAAATTAAAAAAAAAGACCATTTTCAACATTTAACATTTTAAAATGTATTTGATATTAAGACACAATTTTAATTTGGAATGAAATATATAAGTTTTTTCTTTCATTTCAAATATTTAAAAAATTGCAAGATGCAGAATTAGTATTTATAGGGGGCTCTAAACTGTTAGACATTTGACGAGCAGAAAATCGGCATAACAGCTTATGCGCACGATTACAAAATAAATTTTGCAACTAGAATAAAACTTTTAGTGTCTACTTATACTTCAGATTGTGATAATTACACTGAACGACTGAACCTAAATAAATTTGTATTTAAAGCATTTTTATATTTTTAATACAAAGTTGTATTTAGCTAATGCAAAATTTTGAAAATTTCAACAATATAATCCCCTAAAAAAATATTTTATTTTTATAATAAAAAGGAAATTTTAGGTTCAGTTTATACAAATTAACATGAAACATATGTTTTGAAAATTTCATGAAAAAATATTCAGAAGTTTTTGAGATATCGCGCGCGTTATGCCCAAAAGCATCATTTGGAGAAACATTACTCCAAAGTTTCTGAAACACCGCTTCAGCTATTGAGCGAGTATCATTCTAAAAGCCATAACTTCTGTTGTAATGGAAATTTCAAGATAACAATCATATCAGAACGTTCAGAGAAATAGAAGTTAAACATCTAAAAAAATTAAAATTTCGAAAATTTTAAAGCTTTAAAGCTTTAAGAGTCCTGAGACCCCTTAAGCTGCGTTAAGCTCAGTTCCATTCTTATATTACTAAATATCTTTTATCTTCTTTCTAGACCACCAGACGTTGATCGAATATCGAAACCAGCGTCTCGCCTCACCAACAATTCAATTAGCCCAGACGGAGGGATTTCATTACCAGGTTCCAGAGAAAGTTGCGTCGTTACGGTGGTAAACAAAAGAGAACCTGCTAAGCGAAGCAGGGTTCTACTGAACCTTAAAACTAAACAAAGCTGGGAAGATGTGATCAAAGATATGGGACAAGCAATCGGCATGAAAAACAGAGCTTCCAGAATGCTAACTCCCTGGGGAGAAGAAGTAAATGCTTTAAATTAAAATCATTGGATTCATTTTAATATATTTGGAATCTACAAGAGCTAGAAAAAGTCGGTCAAATGCGAGTTTTATTCACGTACAAAGGGGCACAAGAAAGACCACGCACAACAAAGACCTTGTACAAAGTTTTAACGAGGCATTGTACCAAGCGCGCTTCGACGGAAAATGCCCCTGTTTTCTGGATAGATATTTAATTAATGTATTGGCTGATTACCAATAATTTTTTTTCGAAAATCATTATTAAAAATCTTTGATATAGTTTTGTGTCGATAGGTACCTCCAGTGTCTCTCAACTCCTTTGCAGAGCGCCCGCAAAGTAAAGTTTGTCCGTAACGGAAAAATACGATTTTCTCATAAACTATGTTACCTAGGTCTAGGATAATCGCTATAGTTTTCCTGCAAGGTTTAAATAAACTCCTACTACCGCTAATTTTTTTTTCATAATTTTATTTTCAGTAGATTCTGAAATAAGGTAAGAGGACATATTTTTACAGTACATTTCCCCCGATATCTCTAAAAAAAAATAGCTAAAATTAAAACAAATAATATTTTTTAATTTGGTGCTACTAGATATTTCGAACGATACCGCACACGATACACAAAAAAACAAAAGTCTTTTTTTACTAGTAACACACACACACACGCTTTTTCCAAAAAATATTTGGGAATGGCTAATAATCTATAAATATGTGGATCAATAACTGCGGCAAGTTTGAAATTTCTACGTGCCGTAGTTTTTGAGAAAAACGTCTGTGACAGACGGACATACGAGTGATCTTATAATGGTTCCGTTTTTGCTTTTTAAGTACGGAACCCTAAAAAAGTACCACGCGGATTCGGTAAGTCAATATTACTGCGAAAATGGCATTTCAGCGCAAATATTTACAGTGTAAAGCTAATATTTTACTAATGTTATTACCTTATTGAAGGATTTCCATTGATTGCAAAAAGCACCACATTGCGCCTCAATATGCCTATTGAAATCAAAATTGGTATGCTACTGTGCTATTCTATTATGCCGTTTTTTCTTTTACCATGTTTCGAATAACGCACATTGCTACTTCTTCTTCGAACACATATGTATCCAAAATGAAAACGTTGACATTTCAGAACGTGTTCAGTGATTCCGATGTATAACATTGTTCGCTGTCACACTATTACTCCGTCCTCAAATCAATAGATTGTAATTCGCGCAGTTCCCTCAGTTTTTTATTCGAAATACTTATTGCATTTTTAAAAGGTTATAAAATCATGGGCAAAAAAATAAAGCTTTAAAAGTTATAAATTTTAATGTTATGAAAACTTTTTAAAAGCCCAGATTATAAATCTCAATGCATCAACAAGTCTTCTGATTAATATATCTAAATATATTATAATGAACGAAAGTGTCCGTGTATAACGCTGACGTCATTTTGCGAATGGCAACTCCTGGCGATGAAATTTCGGTTTTGAAATTTTTATTACTGATTTTTTTTTTTTTTTTTTTTTTTTTTTTCTAAACGTCGCACATTTTTAATTTTTCTACCGTTCTATAGGAACAAAATTTACTTTCAAATGCAATTTATTTGAAAACTATATCTTAATTGATTGATTTATTACGGCTTTTAAAATAATTTTTCAAGCAAAAAATTTTTTAACCTATCTCCATCACACGCAGGCTCCATTACGAAACATCCCGTTTGCACTTAAAACTATATAAATAGTTCAGCATTTGTCTCTGGCTAATTTTGCAGAACGAAATTAAAACTTTATCAATCTATTATATTAAAAAGTGACTGTACGTTTGAACTTTACAGCTACTCCTAGAATATGGAACGTTGGGCAATAAAATTAACGATAGTTATCCTCATTGATACCAGGATGTCAAAAGCGGTCTTATAAGGGAACCGCTTTTGGTGCTGCTCGCAATTAGCATTGAGACCTAGAGCATTTTGTAGCCCTATACATAAAAGTTAAAGAACCGATAAAATTTCTCTGTTAAAATCATATTTTGTATACTTTTTTATACTTTATTTTTTTTATTATTAAATTTTTATTTGTTTATTTCACGCCAAAAGTGAGTTAAGTCGTCAAATATGGCGCTATAATTTTTCCGCCCGCTTTATCTGGGGAGTAAATGTACAGTACATATTAGAATTATATCAGATTGCGATTTGTTGGATAATTGATAGCATAAGAAACAAGAATTAGGTTTTTTCTTTTTTTTTTCTATGCAGACGATAAATATATAATTAGTAAATATATTTCTATAAAAGCTTTCAAAATCATTGAAAACTATTTTTTAGTGAAATACAAAATAAGCAAACTTGGAATAAAGTTTCGAATGTTTAAAATGAAATGTTGCTGTATTAAATGGTCCTTTGTTAAAAGTAATCATAAAGTAAATTAATATTTTTACACAATTTAGAAAAATTACTGTTACTAGTACTGTTAAAATACTAATTAGGTCGGACATTACAATTTCTACTAAAGCCCAAACCACTCCTCACGCAAGACAAACAGCTATACCATTTGGCGCCAACCAAAAACGCCAACTTTTCCCCCGCCAAAAATGTGAATATAATGTTGCAATTTTTCAAAATCAAATTCGTGGGGTTTTGAAGGAATTTTTAAACTTTTTTCAATATTTTATACTTATTATTAACTAATTTGTATTTTTAAATGTTTTTCTTTAAAAAACTTCAATGTTAATAGTCCGATAAGTGCTCTCGAAAATTGCATTTTCAGAAAGTTATGCTGCTGTAAAATCAAGAAATATTATTTTAACAGACTAGGGGGCTCTGCCCCCTACGAGCTACGCTCGCCAACCCCCGTTCAGACACCGCAGACTCTAACAGCACGCTAATTTGATCGGCTTTAAAAAGATTTCGGAAGATTGAATTATAATTTGAATCTGACAATTATAATCTGGCGTAATTTTCACCAAACTTTTCTTTCTCTTTTTAAAATTCACGTAAAAATACTTTTGTTAGAAATGAAAACGTAAAAATACTTTTGTTAGAAAATCATCTTAAAATATCAAATAAATGTCTCGCGCAATTTTGGTTTTGCAATATTATTTTTTGTTCATTTTACGTAATAAGTGTAATGTGACGTAAATTCTCCTATTTAAGACTTCTAACGCATGTTAATGAATTTATTATTTTACAATATTCTTTCTCTTTTAAAATTGACGTGTAAATATAGTTTTTATGACGTAATTTTCAATTAGTTCCTGCTTTTTATGTTTTCTGTTTATAATAGTCACGTGTAAAATAAATTTTTTATTTGAAGCAAACATTATTGTTTGCGCTGTTTATACAGTTGGCAATAGTTTAAATTAATACAATTTTCTAAAGTATGTAAAAAATATCTCCGAAATCCTGAAAATTTGAATTTAAAATAGAAATAAAACCTCAAAAAATGAGTCGAATTAAAAAACTAAATGCAGTCTGCACACCGGGAAATTCTGACGCATAAAATGATCTAAAAATGATTAAATTCCTATGTACAGTTTTTGCTCCTATAAAACTTTTTTAATGGAAAAATTTTGTCCAACTTTGGCATTAAATTTCTCTTAAAATAATTCTTCGATTTGAAAACTGTCTGCATTAGCGTGTTTATCAAACATTTCTCTATAATACTACCGATTTTCATATTTTTGTATGCAACAGTTTTTTTTAATATTAACGAAGAAACGCCATGCTTAAGCATTCAAATTGGATGCCGATCTGCCGGGAATATCTACGCAAATTTTCATTGGTCCATTTCCAAATCAAAACTTTTTTTTATATATAAAAGGAAAATTTTTATCGATTCTCAAACTTCGTAATGTATGGCTTTAAAATGCACCAGGTCTAAATGCTAGGTGCGAGCAGCACCAAAAGTTGTTCCCTTGTTAGAATTTTAAAATTTGTATTAATTCTCGATCAATTAATTTTTTCGGAATTTTTAATGACATATCTGTAAAGATGGCAACTAAATTGCTCCATTTTTGTGGATAAAAAAGATTGTGGGTAAAGTCCTGCTATACAAAAAATTTATCACCTTAAAACTACTACTGTAAGCTGAGTAACTTCTGTTTTATATACGCAAACGATTTTTACTCTTTCAGTTTACCATTAATCTATTGAAACCCATTAGGTCTGGTATATTTTGTTGCTAACAATATGCAGTAAACCCTAGATATATCACAAAAACCGGGAGACAAGAATAACGCGATATATCTTAAAGTAGGTCGAAAGGTATAATCGATAATAAGGTATAATCTTAAAGGTATAATCGAGGTTTTTAAAAGATTATAAAAATCTTCAAATAATTATTTATCCGAGTGAGCGATATAAGTTCGCACGAAATAATAGAGGACTACTTATTTCGAATATAAAAACCATCCAGGGCATATCGATTATTCCTATGGTATAGCTTTTGAATTGGATACAAAAGCCAAAGAACAGTCTCTAAGAACACTTTAAGTCTGATTATTTCAAATTAATTTTTAAGCTTTCAATTTATCATTAATCTACTGAAACCCATTAGATATTACATATTTTGTCACTAATAACTACAATATACCCTAGCAGTGATGGAACTGTGGCGCAGCAATTGAGCGATTGTCACCACTAAATTTTTACAGTATTCTTTGCCTTGAAAAATCGCAGAAATTCTGTCCTGCACTTAAATGTAGAATACTAATAAAATTTTGTGGTGTCAATTGATTACCTGCTGCTACACTGTTCCATTACTGCCCTAGATATATCACAAAAAACCGGGGATAAGAAAAACGCGCTACATCTGAAAATGTGATATAATCGAGTTTATTAGAAAGTCATAAAAAATCTTCAAATAATTATTTATATCTCTAACCAAAACGTTAATTTATACGTGTAATACAGTTCTCTTTACAAAATTCGTTACATTTATTCTAATTGACACTATACAGTTACTTAAAATGTTCGTTTTAAGTACAACTTTTTCTTCCGGGAGTTTCCAAAAAAATCAATATATACGAATGAACAATATGCGCTCGCATGTAATAATGGAGGACTACTTATTTCGAATATAAAATCCATCCAGACAATATCGATTATCACTATTACACAAGCTTTGAATTGGCTACAAAGGCCAAAGAACAGTCTCTAAGAACAACTTGAGCCTGATTACTTCAACTGTAGTTTCAAATGATTACTGTAGTTTCAATAAAACAGCGGTACTTTGTTATGCTCTTAGACCAGGAGCCGACAGCACAGACAATCACCTCATCGAGTTGGAGGCTGAAATTCCAGAATAGCTAAAACTCGATGCCCATATAAAAAGGCAATCGGTCTGCCAAGTCCTATCTTGGTGGAAAACACCTAAAAACCCTATTTTAGCGGTCGACTCGTAGGTTTACGATTGCGTTTTCCTGCACCCAAAGGTATGAAAACATGGCGGACTGGGAGCAGGAAAACACAATGGTAAACCTACGAATCAACTGGTAAAATCGGGTTTTTAGGTGTTTTCCACCAAGATATGACTTGGCAGACCGATTGCGAATTTAATATGGGAATCGCGTTTTAGCTAAAATCTGGAATTTCAGCCTCCAACTCGATGAGGTGGTTATATCATGGTTCGTACACCTCCTTGAATTTTGAAGATCAGAAAATTTTTGGACACCAGTATTATCTTATAGTAAATCTCTTCTTAAAAAGAAGGCGAAATTTTGAACGTTTAACCTAGATTTCTTTTTCTATAAAAAGATACTGGTAGTTTTGCTGGAAAAATAACTTGAATCCGTACGAACTATGTGTCTGTGCTGCCGGCTCCCGGTCTATCCTGTATTTCTTTCCAAAAGATCAATAATTCTATTATTCTAATGGAAGACCGTTTGATAACCATTTTTTTTTTTTTTTTTTTTTTTTTTTTTTTACAGGTTCGGAGCTTTTCTCATATGAAAAATGATTTCGGTGACGTAGAAACATTTTATTTGGATATCGAAGGCGGATCTAAGAGTGAACCGCGTAGAACGTGGAGTGATCCCGAAATGAAAGGTAACAAATAATATACAATTTCAGTTTTCCAATGATACTTTCTGAGAACAAGAATGCACCATATGTTTCGCTGCTCTCAAAAAAATTCGTGAATTGAAAGACTTTCTTTTTTTTCGTTGAAACAGGAAAATATCCGTTTTGATTTGTTTGTTTCCCCCTAGAATATAGGAAATTCACCAATATAATCTAAAACATTTCCTAAAATACTTCAATCTAAAAACAATCCTTCAATTGCCGAATCGCATTAGTGTTAATTGTTTTACCTGTTACTTTTAGGTACATTTCATATGAAATACTACCTATTGGGATCTCTCCTATGTTGGAATTTCGGAAATTTTTTTGCAGATCTACACCGATCATGACACCTAGAACCCAAAACCACAGCCAGTAAAAAAACATTATATATCTATATCCCATTTTTATGGGCACGATAACTTCCACAATTCTGCACAAATATTTTCCAAACTGATACATAAAATCAAGGGGCATAAAATCTCGGTCAAGTTCGTTAATGGGCAAAATCGGACCAAGGGAGTGGAAATAGGGAGAGGTTTTGTGAAAAACGAAAAAACCCCATAACTTCTTAATTATAACACATATCGTCTCAGTTTAAAGTTATTATTACTTCTAAAAAATGGGCAAAAAATTTATGTATCACAGATATTTGATAAAACTAAAAATGGGCTCAAGGTTTGAAAAAAAATAGGGTTTTGGGGAGAAAAAAATTCATAACTTCGCCAATTCCCAGGATATAAAATACAATGAAATTTATTATAAGTTAACTTAATATTATCTACAACTTTTATATTGTCAACTTTTATATTGAGTTTTTCTTAGGACCAATTCTTACCGCAAAAAAAGGGGAGGGGGGGAATTGAAGAAGAAAAAAATCCATAACTTCGTCAATTCACAAGATATCGAATCCGCATGAATTTATTATATATCTTCTTAATAACATCTACAACTTTTATGCTAACAAGTTTTTGCTAGGGTAAAAACAAATTAAAAATACATAGATGTTGAAGAAAAAAATATCGTATTAATGATGTGTTAAAATCCAAACTGCTTATTTTCTGACTCATTTTTAAATTCATCTTTACTTGCAAACGCATCCAATTGGTAGGTTCTCTTATTCAGAAACTATATAATGTGCCGTAATGGTCGATTTTTTGATAGAGGCAAAATATATTTTTAAAAATGATATCAAATTGAGTATTTTGAACCGAATTTCTCGAAGCGATTATGTTGGAAACGAAAAATATGGTCCTACTGAGAAAATAATTGTTTATAAATCCAGTTCTAATTAGTTGAACAGAAAATAAAAACATGGCTCGCTTATAAATCTCTTTAAAATCACGCCGGCAAGCTTCATGTTTTTCCATTGAAAAATGAATCTGAAAATGTGTCAGAAAATTTTGAGTTGTTGAGCATGGAAAAATATTTTTTGAGTACTGCCTTAACATGATTCTGATAAAACCAGCTCTTGTATAAAAATGAAATTAAAAACTCGTTAAAAGCGGCCATATAAAATTATTAAGATGGGTTTATCTCGAATCATGATGTAGTTTTTGTTGGTGAAATTAATACTACTTCACTTCGAAATCTACCTGCGCCTGTAGGCCGAGCCGGCAGGGAATTATTATTATTTTTTTTTTTTTTTTTCATATTAGAAACGGATCTTTTGCGTATGTCTTTTTTTCCTCAAAGCACAAAAAATTGCAAACCTAAGCTAAAAATTTCCTGAAATTAGTAAGTCAAAAGACGGGCTTTTTTTTTTTTTTTTTTTTTTTTTTTTTTCTAATAACAGAAAATCAGCTTCCAATCACAGGAGCGTTACGACAACTTGCAGCCCGTACTTATTACATTTTTTGACAAAGATTTTTTGAGAGTGTGGCGCAAAGAAGGGTAGGGAGAACAAGCTATGGAATTAACAGGGCCCTATAAAAACGGAGCGCATGCTTCTATAAATTTTATGGTATAAATTCTCTTCTATTAATTATATGGAATAAATACTTTTTCGGAAACTTTAAAGTTTAAATCATTTTTGTAGAAAGAAAATGTAAAAAAAAGAAATACACAAAACAATTTTATTGTAATTTAAAACAGTCTTTTTCGAGATTCATGGTTGATATAGTCCTTTCAATGAAACATTCCATGTAAAAGTAATAAAACGTGCTACATTCAGTACTTATGTTAAATGTAGTGTGGAAAAAGTCGTAGAATTTGTCTCTATAGCTCATAACACAAATATAGAGTTGCATGTGCATGTGTATATGAATAGCATTTTGTGTAGAAATCCTATATTGTTCACAATTATTAACAGTAAACATACCGGGCACTTTACTCGAGTTTTATAAAAAATATTGCTCACAAGAAATTTTGCTTAGAATAATTTATATTTTTTCTGGACGATTTAATATTTTATTAATTTTTATTTTGGAAACTTAAAATATAATTTTTTATTTTAGAAATTTCTGATTCGAATCGAATATTTTCATTTTGGTAGCGGTCAAATGACTGGTTGATGGTACATTTAGTGTTAATTAAATATCAATTTGATTTTTAAATTAAATTAATTAAATAAGTTGTTATAAACATATGAAATAATTAAAAATTAATTTAATTTAAAAATAATAAATTTATTTAAAATTATCCTTATTATGTGAATACGTATAGAGACACAGGGGTGTTGGTTGTCTGCGCCTCTGTTTTGGCATATAAAACGACCGGAAGATAAGACGATATTCAAATTTACAGGACAGTAAAAAAGATAATTTCTTGGAAAGTTAAGAAAATTTCTCAAAATTTAAAAAAGTTTTAATAAATGCGATATATCAATTTTGATTCTGATAAAAGAAGCTGTTTGTTCGTCTAAAATGAAGTTTTAAAATGAATAATTTTCGGTGCAGTTCATTATACCATCAATAAGTCCAAAAAAAATTAAACTGCCTGTCAATTAAAAAGCTTCAGTGCGATGAGGCGTACAAAGGCAATTATATCGATATTTTGAAAATCTTCATTTTCATCGAAATCTGAAAACAAATGACAATTATTCACTGTAATAAAAAGAGGTATTTTAGGCACTTGAAGTTATCGTCATATTTGTCGATAAGACACCTGAAAAAAGAGACCTGCGACTGACCGCAATTCGTGGAGATTTTTTGAGGGTGTTGCGCAAAGAAGGGTAGAGAGAACAGGCTAGGAAATTAGCAGGGCCCTATAAAAATGGGGCCGCACGCTTCTATAAATTTTATGCAATTATATGGAATGAATACTTTTTTGGAATCTTTAAAGTTTAAATCATTCAGCGTAGAAAGAAAATGTAAAAACACACAGCTTAAAACAATTTTATTTTGATTTAAAACAGTCTTTTTCAAGATTCATGGCTGATATAGGATTTTCAAGGAAACATTCCATCTAAAAATAATGAAACGCACTACATTCAGTACATTTGTTAAAGATAGTGTGGAAAAGTTCATCGAATTTGTCTGTACAGATCATCACAAATATACTGTTACATTGTGTATGTTATTAAAATGAAGTTAAATGAAAAATTATACTATAAACTGTAAAATGAAGTTTTAAAATGAATAATTCTTGGCGCAGTTTATTACACCATCAGTAAGCAAAAAAAAAAAAAAAAAAAAAAAAAAAAAAAAAAAAAAAAAATTACATAAAATAAAATAAAAATAAAAATAAAAATAATAATAAATTAAACTGCCTGTCAAGTTAAAAGCTTCAATGCGATGAGGCGTACAAAGCCAGCCAATTATATCGATATTTTGAAACCTTTCATTTTCATCGAAATCTGAAAACAAATGACAGTTATTCGCTTTAATAAAAAGATACATTTTAGGCACTTGAATTTATTGTCATATTTGTCGATAAGACACCTGAAAAATGAGACCTGCGAATGACAGCACTTCATTAACAGAGATTTCAAACGGAAATGTTGCTTAAAAACAATATATGACAAAGAGACTTCTTTATTATATGTACAAATTAAGTTATTTGACATCTTCGAAAGTTAATAACATTTTTAATGCGATATGATTTAATTATGGCAACAACTTGAAAATTATTTGAAAAGGCTTGAAACAATAAAATATTAAATTTAACCTCTTCAGTACGCCCACGTACGACGTTACAAGGTTGAAAGTACGTGCGTAATGACGGCAACGTACGCTGTTTCGTGGTTTCCATTGTTGCCGCATCTGGCTGCTTTTTTATTTAGTCAAACTCTAACCAGTAAGTTTTAACAGTTATTTTTCTTTTAAAATATGATAAATATTCTATAAATAATTTAAAATAATAGTGCTATTCAACAATTTCTGGTGTGAATTCAATATTTCTAAATAAAAGGCAGCTGGTAGATGTTTGCTATTTTCGACAACGTACTCAAGGGGTTAAGGATTTTTAAAATAATTAATGCAGAAACATAGAGATAAAATAACATTCATCCAAAGCAAAAAATTATAAGCGTTTATGATATGGAAGAAAATTTTTTTAAAAATTCACTGTTTCGCAGTTACACACTATTCTCATAACACTTCCCTTATCTTCAGAAACCGTTTCTACACTGACAAAAAAGAAAAATGTTCTTAGGAATAATAATAGGAATATACAGGGTGACCATAAAAAAAGTCCCATTTATAAATAAAGAGTAACTCAAACTGTTTTAGATAAGCGCATGCGCGAGTACTGCTTTGTTATTGACTCGTTCGCAGTGCCACATACGCATAATTGCGACTCCTGAGCATAAAGTGCTACTGCTGGGCTGAAAATTCAAAAGCCGTTACAGCCATGCGATTTTTTCCCTTTGGGGCTTTAAAAAAGATCGCGTCTACTTTCCGCCGCTACTTAATGATTTGCCAGAGTTGAGACGCGGAATTGAGGAGGCTATTGCTTCCATTCCTCCGGACTTGTTCGCCAAAGTGTGGGAAGAATTGGATTTTAGGTTGCATGTGGACCGTGTAACTAAATGTGCACATATTAAACATTTGTAAGAAAAGCTAGGTTAGTTTATGATTACGAATTTGGTCTAGGTTAAGTTTATGATTATGAATTTGATGTATGATTTGTTGTAAATGATCTAAATTAAACTGGTGTAATATACCATTGAATCTGCGGCATTCTTTAATGGACATACTGTATTATAAAACCACAAAAGAAAATATACAATCCGAATAGCGTTCTTTATCTTTATAAACCACGGAAACGATTGTATTTTCATATAGTTTCGAGATTTAAAAAAGCCTTTATAAAAACACAGTTTCTTTTACCACAGTTGTTTTCGGAAACGGTTCCGATTAGTTTTTACAGTGTAATAATCAGTTTTCTCAAACCGGAATATCAGTTTTTAGGATGCTATTAATTCTCTATAGGGCCGAAACTAAGGGGGGGGGGGTGGAGGGGCATGTTCCCCGGGCTTCAGAACGAAGTGCGCCAAATGAAGGATTATACCTTTGGAATGGATCATTTTCTTCTGATGGACTGATGGCTTCCATTATTATGAAACAGCCATTATAAAGGAAGTGTTAGGTGAAGATGAAAGAGTGGTCGTAAAAAGTTAAAACTCTGATTTTCTGGTCAGAATGGGAAAAAAAAATGGCCATAATTTTTTTTTGAAAAAAAAAATCCTCGTTCCTAGTCCTCGACCTAGTCCTTGCTAATTACCAGATTGAAATGATATGACAATGTTTCTGCTGCATCAGAACAACTTTTTTACTGTGCTTTAATTAATTTACACTCTTATTTCTATGGCTAAACAGATTGTTTTAGTGACTAATAATGTTCTTACCAGCATCGAATGTATGCAGGAATTTTAGAAGAATTGAGGAATAATCAAAACGTAGGCGTGAATGATTTAACCAAAAAAAGCTAATCTAGTAGAATCGTAGCATCTTCTCATGATGTCATGGAAACGAATATCACTTGCTACAATTAAAAATTGCTTTGTTGGTGCATTGTTTTGTGAAGTTGAAAAGAATGGCTAAGAGAAAACTTTCAAATTCCGAAAAGAGCCCCCGGTGATAGAGACAAGAGAAATTAAAAAGCCTAAATGACGATCACGACTGCATTCCTGTAGCTGCAAAGCTCACAGATATCGAAATTCGACAAAGTAATTTCCTAACATAGTGCAGGGAAAAACTTCCACCGGTATTTTATAAGAATATTTTTCGTCTTATTTAAAACAAAATTTTCTATTTTAACCCTTAAATAAGCGATTTTTTATTTTGTTTCGAAAAAATTATATATGATTCTCTCAAAGGTTTACTACACAGGAAAAATAATGAAAAAAATCAGAGATACATTTTTCATATAATACGTCAATCTTTTCTTCTGTTGCACATCTGCAATACAAGTAAAAACTATTGTCCCGTGGCTGTCTTACGCTAAAATAATGCAAATTAGTAAATATTTTAAAAAGTATGTCTTCAAATACCTTAGTTTATATTATTATTTATTTTATAAAACCTAACATTTAACACTTTAATTCCCATGATAGAATACGTTCTAGAAATTACGTAGTTCAGAGAATCTGACTACGTAAGAAAAGTCTCCTCTTTCTGTCACAGGGTGAGGTGCCGATGGTGATTTCAACAAAATATCTTCATATTTCAAATTTGTGCTGTCTTTTCCAGACGGATAACGAAACCTGTTAAAATCAGTGTCTCCCTGAAAAGTCGAAAAAGTTATAGAAAATATTTGTTCACCATTATCAATGCTGATGTTTTCAATAATAAACTGGCCATAAATTTTCATCATAATTACAAAGCACCAGTCACCAATGTCAATCTATTTTCAACTGTGAGGAGTCAATTACAGAAACAATCTTTTTTTCACCAGCGTCACTGGTAATGAATGCATTCTTGGTTGTTTTTACAAAGATTGCAAAAACAAGACCTATTTCTTATTTGAATAGTACCAAATTTGTTTGACGTTTGTACGGAATGAATCTTTTGAGTACCATTAGCAGTTTTCGCTGGCTGTCTTACTTACTTCGAGCACTGTCAAATTCTGTTTTTTTTTTTTTTTTTAACCAAAATTGCAACACGTAGTGACTTGAACTTTTTATTTGCCTTGCATTTTGGTGGGGGAGCAAAGATGAAAAATGAAATTTTAGGGAGAGGGGATTTTTAAACCTTGAATTAAAAAAAAATAATAATGACCTCAAGTACAATAATTTAACAAATATATATATAATATATATATATTTTTTTTAAGATGTATGTTAGAATAATGGAAGTTTATAATATATTTATTTATGTATTTAGAAAATTAAAATTATTAGTGTTTAGATCGTTTCACGATTTGGACATGGTTATTAAATAATCTTTTTAGGTAAATTTGCTACAAAGAAAACTTTGCAAAATACATAAAAACGCGTAAGATCATTGAAGAATTACTTTTGAAATAAAACATACTGTTAAATAAGCATGTCCGAAATTTCGTAACGATCGCAGCGGTCGCCATTTTGTGTCGATCGTACAGACGTAAATTGAGCATGCTTCTAGCCAAGTTATATTATTACACGTACTAAATACGCTTTATTTATACAAAACACGGTAATTATTTACGATAAAAAATTATAATAAATATCTTTTTATACGTTTCAGGACATCGAATCATCTTTAAAAATAAATTTACCGAAAAAAACATCGGCGTTACGATAGTTACGCGATTCGGATATTCCAGTTTCTTATTTGAGAAAAGTGCATTTACTGCAAATAAACTTTCAAAAACACATACTTTAAAAAAATTTTTAATGATTTAAAGTTAGTTAAAAGAGTTTAAAGTAGTTACTTGATGTATTTTTCGTGTTAATGACAACTTTGTTACGATCGTTACTTTTGGACATAACAAAATACAGAAAAATTCGTTCTAGAAAAGTCCTTTTATCTTCAAAGAGCAATAAATCAGACTGCCATCGCTTAACGAAATTATGAAAAAATCATCCGTTTCCTTTATGCATTCGTTGTTTACCATTAGAACCACCTGGAAAGAAGTTAAAACTCTTTTTCTTGGTGGTCACATTGGAACAGTTAACGTTATGAATGTCCAAAATTGCCCTTTTTAGCATAAAAAAATTAATTTTTAAGACATTTATACTAAGTTTTTATATTAAATTATGTCATTTTTTGTCTTTGAACAGAATTAAAAACTCAGTGTAAAAGAAAATTTAAGTCAATGACAATTAAATTTATTTATTAATTAGCTTAAAGTTATGATGTCCAGTGCCCACCTTTTGAGAACCGCCCTATTAAAAAAAATACAAGTATTTAGAAAATTCACTGACCCGTACGAACCCTGCAATTACTAGTATATTTCAGTTTAATTATTAATGCATAGTAAATACCATTTTTATGCATTTATGAGCTTTCGTTACAGATTCTAAAGATGAATTTAATTTTCCATGTAGGTACAGATTCTGGCTCTTTAAGAATAAGAATTCCAGATGAATCAAGACGAAGATGGGCTCCTGGATAAATTTCTTAAATTTTATAATTATTTTTTTTAATTGTAAATATTTAGATTTTCTTGTAATGCAATTTGAGGGGACCAGGTAAGCGAAATTTATGAAAAATCGATTTTTATTTTTCTATATCACTAAATAGTTTAAACTTTTATCTTTCCAACGATGTGTCATACATGTTTATATATATATATAAAAGAAGTGTTGGAATTATTCATTCTTTTTAAGAGTACTTCGCAGCTTTAATGGCCATTTAAATCTTTAATTGACCTTTTCTCAAAACTTGGATTTTTCATGTTTGTGTTCCTTTTTTTCAATATCTATTAAATTTAAGAACTCGGATTTTTTTCAATACTTATATTATGTTATATTGTATACTTTAATACAGGGATTTAATGATTTGTTGAGAATCATTTTTTTTTTTTTTTAGGCAGTGAAATCTTACCAAAAATGCTAATTTAAAAATGACTTTCAACAAATAATTAATAATTAATTTTCAGTTTCACTTAGAAATAAAATGGTCTGTTAAAATGCGTAAAGCGTGTTATTCTAACTACACTAAAAAATCTAGACCTCTATCTTTCACCATTTCTGAAAAAAAAGGTACATAAAGTTGGTGAATTTAACATGGCGGAGATAGGGCTTTCCCGGTTCCCTTAAAACAGAAAAAGCTATTTATATTACGTGTTAACTCTTTATAGCATGAATATTTCTGTAGCATTTCGAAAAAGACTATTTCATGCTCTCTGAATAGTGCGAAAAAAGGGGAAAATATTTGTAAAGACCAAAATGTCAGTAAAAAATTTAAAAGTTTATTATTCATGAAAGAGAGTAAGGGACACAATTTACCTGTTGACACAGTATGCCACGGTGCGACATGCATGACATACAGTTCAGTCTAACTGAGTAATAAAAGACCGTATTTATCTAATAATATTTTCATTGTTCTATCTTTGAATATTTTGTAATAAAAATAAATAAAATACTACCATTCGTCTGTTTTATATTTATTTTATTTTCAGCTGGCAAAAACATTTGCCAAATACTACTAATACAACTGATATTAAGTTACCTTTCTCAAAACTCTTGAAGTTAGTTGAATAACTTTTTTAAATAATTTTGTCTGTATCTAAACTATAAATTGACCGTTAGGCAATGAATACAAATACAAACAGAAAGCGGGTACTATGCTTTTTCAGAATTTATTGTCGCCCCCCGTGAAAAAAGAATGTAAATATAGACAATACAAAACATATTTTAGTTTTAAGGTTTAAAATACATACTGTTATTTTATATAAAATGACATCATTTGTATTCGATGAAGAATTCCTCATTTACGATCCAGTCTTAACCCCTTAATTCTCGCTCCCCTGATATTCATGGGATGTGTTCAGATTGTTTGATTCCCACCAGTTTTATAAAATAGTGTAATTGTCTTTATTATGGTATCATTTTACCTGTCATTAAATAAGGTGAATATTTCTTTTTCAAAAAAGCGGTGGCAATAGGCAATTTGAATTTTTAAACCGTAATTTAATGCGGCCGTTAAGGGGTTAAACAACATCTATAGAAAAGTATACATATGACGTCACTATCGCGGAATATCACACAAAGGCAGCAAAATGTTATGTCGTCTTTGAAGAAAATCGACAATAGAAATCAGATATCTAATAATTCCTATGCCTTCATTTGTTTGCAGCATTAATATGGATACTTAAAATTAAATATAGTTTATAATAGCTCCATGTTTTATCAGAAATCCTTCATTTATATTTCTTCAAAAATCGAAAAATAGCGTGTATTTTAATTACATTTTTTTTCAGTTGTTATGAGAAAATAGCAACAAAAAGATACAGAAATATTTCCCTTTTCGTTTTCCTAAAATTAAAAGCTACAAAAAATTAATATCTCAAAAATAAATTGAGATGCAGTTTTCAAACAAATTGCATTTAAAGTACTTTTTCTCCTTAAACGACGATGTAAAAATTTAAAATGTGCTATATTTAGCAGTTTAAAAAATTGCAGTAGATTATTAGTATTTAACCGTACAATGATACGCCTGCTTTATTTTACGGCTGAGTTATGGTTAGGTGTGTAACGTACTTTTTGTGCAGACACGTTACTTGTTGCCTGAAGAAAATAGCATATCGGGGGCGTTCGTACTATAACTTGTTTTATAAATATTTTTTGCACCGCATATTGTACTGAATGTATATTTTAGTGCACTTCATAAGTGCACATCACTTTCATTCTGTTCTAAAGGTTATAACATCATTAAAATACACTTGGAATAATTTTTTTCCCATTGGCCGCAAACTTCTAAGCATCGCACATTTTCGATTTTTATACCATCGTATTGGAAAAAAGGGTTCTTTTAAATTCATTTTGTTTGAAAACTGTATCTGCATTTATTTTTGAAATTTTTTTTTTTTTTTTTTTTTTTTTTTTTTTTGTAGTTTTTAGACCATTTGCTTAATATTGGCAACGGAAGTACTCCATTTCTGTTAGAAAGTAAAGGAAAAATAGTTCTAAAATAGTAATTATATGTTTTTGTTGCCATTTTCTCATAACAACCGAAAGAAAATGTAATTAAAATACGTGCTATTTTGAAAAAAAATATAAACGAATGATTTCTGTTAAAACAATGGAGCTATTATAAACTATATTTAATTTTAAGTATCTATGAATTATTAGATAGCCGGGGTTTTTTGTCGCTTTTCTTGAATGACGGAATCTTTTTGCTGCATTTGTGCATTATTTCACGATAGTGATGTGCTATGCATGCTCTACTGTACATGTTTAAAAGTAGATCGTAAATGTGGAATTCTTAAGCGGATGCGAATGACGACATTTTACATAAAATAAAACGTGTGCTTTAATTCTTAAAATTGAAATATGTTTTGAGCTGCAGTAGAGTCCCGCTTAACCGAGTTATTTTCTTCTGATGGACTGATGGCTTCTATTATTATGAAACAGCCATGAAAAGAAATGAAGTGTTCGGTGAGGATGAAAGAGCAGCCGTAAAAAGTTAGAATTCTGATTTTCTGGTCAGTATGGAGGGAAAAAATGGCCATAATTTAAAAAAAAAAATATGGCCATTTTTTTCCCCATTCTGACCGGAAAATAAGAGTTTTAACTTTTTACGACTGCTCTTTCATCTTCAGCTAACACTTCATTTATAATGGCTGTTTCATAATAATAGAAGCCATCAGTCCATCAGAAGAAAATGAAGTAATGGAAATACCGGGGGCGACACTAAATTCTGAAAAAGCAGAATTCCTGTTCTCTAGTTTTAATATTTTACTTCATTCTACGCATTCATTATAATAATGATTGCATTATTACATTCAAATTACTGTTTAAAAAAACGTAAACAAAACAGGGACCAGAAATCCGCAAAATTCTAAAGTCTTCACAACCTCTCGTCCCACGCTGTGAGAAATTGAGGGAGACTACTGTGTTATTTAAAGAGAAACTCATAGATGTCAACATCACTTAATTATTCTGGAGTATGATCCAATACAAACATGTTTGCACCAAAATTTTTATTTAATCAAAAAATTTAAAATGACGTCTAATAGGTACGTTACAGAAAGAAGACACATTTCCTTACATACAGTTTCCGATTTAAAACATGTTTGCTTACGATCGGACCCCGGAATAATTAAGATGTGTTAACATCTATGAGAAACTGTCTTACCAAAGAAGTGAAAGAAAATCTGTACTTACGTACTATCCTTGTCCCGGAGAAACAAATGCGCCAACAATGGCGCCAATAAAAACTAATTACAGTAACCTTTTATTACACCCATATGATTTATTTATTACTAGCTAAAGTACCCGGCTTTGCCCGGAATTTTAAGAATGTTTGTTTTGAAAAACCAATTTTAAAATTTAGAATACAATAAAAAAATAAAAATAAAAAACAGCCGAAGTATTGTACACAAGAGTTTTTATCTTCAATACATTTTTTCACACTTATATTACCTTATATATTCACCACGTCCTTTACATTTCCAATATGACGTAATATTCCTTTTTTATTCATTAAATTAATTAAATAATTACAATTTTTCACATGGAAATCATAAAACAGAAAAATCATGACGTAACATTCACTTTTGTTTTTAATTTGTCAAACTATTTATTTTACTTTCATTTTCCACGTGGAAATCTTGCATTGGAAAAGTTATGATGTAATATTCCCTTTTTTTAAATTCGTCAAACCGTTTATTTTATTTTTTCACGTGGGAATCTTGCGATAAAAAAGTAATTGTTGTGGTAGGAATTTTATTGTGGATTTTTAATTATTGGCAGCAGCTATAACGAAAAATGTTTTAATTTTATTGGAAATTGCTGTTAAATTTGTGGTTTTTTATTAATTAAAAATGAACTATAAGTTATTCTGATTACGGATTACTTTAGTTGCCTCGGCCGTGTTTTAATACACATGTGCGTAACATTTCACAATTCTGGCTTCCAAACTGTAGATTTGTATAGCATTACAGACAGACAGACAAATTTTCATTTTTATATATTAGATAGTTGACAATTTACTTTTTTATTGTTTACGGGTCAAAACCCGTCGAGTTCGACCAATGAAAATGTTTAAAATAACTTATTTATTGAATCTATAAAAAAAAAATAGTCACAAAAAGGACTATAATAAATAATCAATCTGATATTGGCTGGCCTAACTCTTAAAAGATAGATTATTTTTAACTAACAAGGAAGGTCTCTATGCGGGCATACGCCAAAAAATCTGAAAAAAATTATAGAATGTTCTTCTCTTTAGGATAGATATGTTTTAAAAAAAAATTTCGGCGTATACTCGATGGAGTATCAGCAAAAAAATATTGAAAATTTCTTTATTTGGCAATTTATCACCGGTTGGCGATGGAATAAAATTTGGAAAAATACTTTTTTATATCACATACTCTTTAAGGAAAAAAATATTTATGTTGAACTTGTTTAAATAAATTTAATTTAAATAACTTTAGTTTTGTCAGTTTTAGTTTGCTTTAACTGCAGTTTTGTCATATATACATTTTTATAAAAGTTAATTATGAAATTTTATGAATTAAAACAAAATTTAAATTAATTAAAATGGTTTGAATCTCAAAATTAACTCCAGTGGAGCACTGTCGATTCAATTTTGTTGCTATTCAAACAAAAACTTCTCCGATATTGAAACGTATAACTGCAGCATTCTTTATCTAGCGTTATTTTGGAATACATTTAAATATATGAAAATATTTTTTATGTATGAAAATATTTTAACAGTGATGAAATTAAATAACTGCAGCAACAAGCAACATCAATATCTAATACAAAAAAATATACGCATTAAACTTTTTCATTGTTTAAGTTTAAATTCATTAAAAACTATTTACACGCATTCTAAAAATCAATTAACAAGCATATTTCAGATGCATTAAAATCGTTTGCTTTTGACGAGGAAAATTGCTGCTCGCCAAATCGCGTGACGTTTTTGTCTTTTCACGCCAAATACTTGAAAATATTTCTTTTTTTTTTTTTTTTTTACAGACTTTCTATTGCAATTCCGCCACTAAATTTGACTGATATTTTCTTACACACATAAGTAGTTTAATTAGTTTTTTTTTTTTTTTTCAAAATATTCCGAGTATGCCCAGTAAGGAGTCCTTCCTTGTAAGTTTAATTTCAACTTTTCAAATTATTGAACAATTAAACTTTATTCCTATACGTAATCAGTAACACGCAATTAAGATTTAAAAAAATATAAAGTTATTAACTGAGGCTTTGATCTTTGGTATTACGTAATGAAAAATCAACGAAATTTGCATTACTAAGATACAATTATAATTTTTGTTTTCAGTGAAATCTAAAAATAATGTCGTTTTCACCGTCGCAAAATTTACATACATATATTTCCTATTCATATTCGCTATATAAAAAATAGTTTAACATGATATAGATTATTAATAACTATATACCCGAGCTTGATGTCACATTTGCCAGTTACAATTTTGGATGGAAAAATTCGCACTCTTGGCTTGAGGTTCTAATCTTAGTGCCCACGAAATCCAGAAATTTACTTTTAGACGCGTTCGTAGTAAAATATTTAGTTTCTCTCTATCTCTCTATTCTAAAACAAGTTGGAAATTGCTCGTCAAACGTGGCAAATGAGGTGCGTTCGTACTATAACTAATTTTATAATTATTTTTTGCACCCCATATTGTACTGAATGTATATTTTTTTGCGCTTCATAAGTGCATAGTCTGTAACATCATTAAAATGCACTTACAATAATATTTTCCCTATTCCCTGTAATGTAACGGAAAACTTTTGACTGTCCCTGTAATTAAACTATACATTCGATTTTCATAAAATTTGAAATGGCTCGACAAAAGTTTGCAGCAATTATATATTTAAAATTTCAGACCATTCGGAAGGCTGTAAAATCATTAAAATGCATTTGCTATAATTTTTTCCCTTTGGCCGTAATGTAACGGAAAACTTTTGGGTGTCCCTGTAATTAAACTATACATCCGATTTTCATAAAATTGGAAATGGCTCGACAAAATTTTGCAGAAATTATATATTAAAAATTTCAGACCATTCGGAAGTCTGTAACATCATTAAAATTCACTTGCAATAATTTTTCCCATTGGCCGTAATGTAAAGAAAAACTTTTGACTGCCCCTGTAATTAAACTATACATCCGATTTTCATAAAATTGGAAATGGCTCGACAAAATTTTGCAGCAATTATATATTAAAAATTTCAGATCATTCGCTCGGGTAGTTTTTGCTCTGTTATATGCGGACGGACAGACAGACGGACTGAACGACGACTATAGGTGCTACGTATTTATATAACTAGGGGGCTCTGCCCCCTACGAGCTACGCTCGTCAACCCCCGTTCAGACACTGCAGACTCTAACAGCACGCTAGTTTGATCGCCTTTAAAAAGATTTCGGAAGATTGAATTATAATTTGAATCTGACAATTATAATCTGACGTAATTTTCACCAAACTTTTCTTTCTCTTTTTAATATTCACGTCAAAATACTTTTGTTAGAAATGAAATATTATGATCATCTTAAAATGTCAAGTAAATGTCTCGCGCAATTTTTAAATTAAAACTGTTTTGCAATATTATTTTTTGTTCATTTTACGTAATAAGTGTAATATGACGTAAATTCTCCTATTTAGGACTTCTAACGCATGTTACTGAATTTATTATTTTGCAATATTCTTTCTCATTTAAAATTCACGTGTAACTATAGTTTTTATGACGTAATTTTCAATGAGTTCCTGCTTTTTATATTTTTTGTTTATAATAGTCACGTGTAAAATAAATTTTTAATTTGAAGCAAACATTACTGCTTGCGCTGTTTATACAGTTGGCAACAGTTTAAATTAATACAATTTTCCAAAATTTGTAAAAAATATCTCTCGAAATGCTGAAAATTTGAATTTAAAATAGAAATAAAACCTCGAAAAATTATTCAAATTAAAAACTAACTGCAATCTGCACACCGGGAAATTCTGACGCATAAAATGATCTAAAAATGATTAAATTCCTATGTACAGTTTTTGCTCCTATAAAACTTTTTTAATGGAAAGATTTTGTCCAACTTTGGCATTAAATATCTCTTAAAATAATTCTTCGATTTGAAAACTGTCTGCATCAGAGTGTTTATCAAAAATTTTTCTATAATACTACCGATTTTCATATTTTTGTATGCAACAGTTTTTTTAATATTAACGAAGAAAGACCTCCGGTCACAAAAAATTCAAAACCGGCGGCGGCGGCGGCGGCGGTGACAGCGGTAGTTACTTTTTTTTAGAATAGAGAGATTACGAACGCACCTAAAAAGGTAACTACCGCTGTCAGCGCCGCCGGTTTTGAATTTTTTGTGACCGGAGGTCTTTCTTCGTTAATATTAAGAAAAATAATGCATACAAAAATATGAAAATCGGTAGTATTATACAGAAATGTTTGATAAACACGCTGATGCAGACAGTTTTCAAATCGAAGAATTATTTTAAGAGATATTTAATGCTAAAGTTGGACAAAATCGTTCCACTAAAAAAGTTTTATAGTAGCAAAAACTATACATCGGAATTTAATAATTTTTAGTTCATTTTATACGTTATAATTTCCCGGTGTGCAGAATTGATTTATTTTTTTAATTTGACTCATTTTTCAAGGTTTTATATCTATTTTAAATTCAAATTTTCAGCATTTCGAGAGATATTTTTTACAGATTTTAGAAAGTGATATTAATTTAAACTGTTGCCAACTGTATAAACAGCGGAAACAATAATGTTTGCTTAAAAAAATATATATATTTATACGTGTAATAAATTAAAAATTTATTTACACGTGACTATTATAAACAGAAAAAAACATTTGGAATTAGAATTAAATAATTATGTACAAAAAGCAGGAACTTATTAAAAATTACGTCATAAAAACTATACTTACACGTGAATTTTAAGAGAGAAAGGAATTTGTAAAATAATAAATTTATTAACATGCGTTAGAAGTCTTAAATAGGAGAAATTACGTCATATTTACGTCACATTACATTTATTACATAAAATGAACACAAAATAATATTGCAAAACGGTTTAAATTTACAAATTGCGCTAGACATTTATTTGATATTTTGAGAGGATACTTTTCAACTATTTCAATTCCTACTATTAGCTTACACTCTCCCTATATTTATTTATTTATATATTTATATATTTATCTTGTTCAAATTTTCAATCGTTAATAAAATTCTCATTATTCATCCTATCAAGTTGAAATGAATTTTTTTAAACTTGTACTGGTGACAATGGATGTTATACAGTTTTTTCAAATATTAATTAATTAATTTTAGTTTTGCATGGGAAACAAAATGGCGGTCATTGGTTATTGAAGTTCAATGAAAGTATTTCAATAGGGGGTTACCATAGGGGAGACCGCCAAGTTTCTCGCCAACTTGGCGATATATCGCCAAATTTGGCGGCCAAGATGAGTCGCCAAAAGTGATGCCAACTTGGCGATAGCTCTAATATTTCGCCAAATTCCCATAGAGTTCCATTGTAAACCTACTTGCTTATAGAAAATCAACAAATTGAGATATTTTAATGCAACAAAAACTAATATTAGCTTAAGGGATTATATTAAATTTTTCTTTGATGGCCTAAGTAGGAATTGACTTTAAAAACAAAATGTTTATATTACTTGTTTTCTTAGGAAAGCGCAAATAATATTTTATTTCTAACACAAGTATTTTCACGTGAATATTAAAAAGAGAAAGAATAGTTTGGTCAAAATTACGTCAGATTAAAAACGATTAATTTAAAATGTCTCATTTAAAAGAACTTTCTTTTCGCTTTGTTAAAAAATACCGGGAGACAAAGATTGTTTACTTAATTCCTTTTATATTAGCTTATTTTGAAATGTTGTCACGCGTGTCTACGTCAAGAAGTTATTTTTATTTCGACGTTTTATTTGTATTTTTATTAATGTTGTACTAATTTATTTGTTCTTTCGTTATTTAAAATAAAAATTATGTCAATTTGTATAATTTGGCGAGTGGTTTGGCGATTTATATAATTTGGCGAAATTAGTCGACGGGATAATCAAGTAGTACCGCAGCGGATTTGGCGTTAAAATTTCCCCAATCAAAGAGAAATGAATAGAAATCCGTTTATAGGGAGATCGCCACTGTTTTTTAAATTACTAGGGGGCTCGGCCCCCTACGAGCTTCTCTCGCCAACCCCCGTTCAGACACTGCAGTCTCTAAAAGCACGCTAATTTGATCGGCTTTAAAAAGATTTTGGAAGATTGAATTATAATTAAAAAAACAAAAGCGATCTCCCTATAAACGGGTTTCTATTCATTTCTCTCAGCTGCTGTTAAAAGATACAATGGCATTTCAAAATCATCTAATATAAAATGAATTAAGTAAACAGAGTCTTTGTCTCCCGGTATTTTTTAACAAAGCGAAAAGAAAGTCCTTTTAAATAAGGCATTTTAAATATATCGTTTTTAATCTGACGTAATTTTCACCAAACTTTTCTTTCCCTTTTTAATATTCACGTGAAAATGCTTTTATTAGAAATGAAATATTATTTGCGCTGTCCAAAAAAAAAAAAAAAAAAAAAATAGTTGAAAAATTCATCTCAAAATATCAAGTAAATGTCTCGCGCTATTTTTAAATTTATACTGTTTTGCAATATTATTTTGTGTTCATTTTATGTAATAACTGTAATGTGACGTAATTGTGATGTAATTTCTCCTATTTAAGACTTCTAACGCATGTTAATAAATTTATTATTTTACAATATCCTTTCTCTGTTAAAATTCATGTGTAATTATAGATGAAGTAATTTTCAATAAGTTCCTGCTTTTTATAAGTAATTACTTAATTCTAATTTGAAAGTTTTTTTCTGTTTATAATAGTCACGTGTAAATAAATTTTTAATTTGAAGCAAACATTATTGTTTCCGTTGTTTATAAAGTTGGCAACAGGTTAAATTAGTACAATTTTCTGAAATAAGAAAAAAAATATCTCTCGAAATGCTGAAAATTTGAATTTAAAATAGGAATGAAACCTCGAAAAATGAGTCAAATTAAAAAAATAAATTAATTCTGCACACCGGGAAATTATAACGTATAAAATGATCTAAAAATTATTAAATTCCGATGTATAGTTTTTGCTCCTATAAAACTTTTTTAGTGGAACGATTTTGTCCAACTTTAGCATTAAATATCTCTTAAAATAATTCTTCGATTTGAAAACCGTCTGCATCAGCGTATTTATCAAACATTTTTGTATAATACTACCGATTTTCATATTTTTGTATGCATTATTTTTCTTAATATTAACGAAGAAAGACCTCCGGTCACAAAAAATTCAAAACCGGCGGCGGCGGCGGCGGTGACAGCGGTAGTTACTTTTTTTTTAGAATAGAGAGATAATTCAATCTTTCGAAATCTTTTTAAATCCGATCACATTAGCGTGCATTTAGAGTCTGCGGTGTCTGGACGGGGGTTGGCTAGCGTAGCTCGTAGGGGGCCGAGCCCCCTAGTTCTAAAAAAAAAAGTAACTACCGCTGTCACCGCCGCCGCCGGTTTTGAATTTTTTGTGACCGGAGGTTTTTCTCCGTTAATATTAAGAAAAATACTGCATACAAAAATATGAAAATCGGTGGTATTATAGAGAAATGTTTGATAAACACGCTGATGCAGACAGTTTTCAAATCGAATAATTATTTTAAGATATATTTAATGCTAAATTTGGTGAAAATCGTTCCATTAAAAAAGTTTTATAGTAGTAAAAACTATACATGGGAATTAATTCATTTTTAGATCATTTTATACGTTAGAATTTCCCGGTGTGCAGATTGCATTCACTTTTTAAATTTGAGTCTTTTTTGAGATTTTATTTCTATTTTAAATTCAAATTTTCAGCATTTCGAGAGATATTATATACTTATTTTAGGAAATTGTATTAATTTAAACTGTTGCCAACTGTATAAACAGCGCAAATAATAATGTTTGCTTCAAATTAAAAATTTATTTACACGTGATTATCATTAACAGAAAAAAAAACTTTCAAATTAGAATTAAATAATTACGTGTGAAAAGCAGGAACTTATTGAAAATTACTTCATAAAAACTATATTTACACGTGGATTTTATAAGGATATTGTAAAATAATAAATTCATTAACATGCGTTAGAAGTCTTAAATACGAGAAATTACGTCACATTTACGTCACATTAAACTTATTACGTAAAATGAACAAAAAGTAATATTGCAAAACAGTTTAAATGTAAAAATTGCGCGAGACATTAATTTGATATTTTGAGATTATATTAATAAGATTAATATTAATTTTACTGAACGCATTTAGGCTGTTTTCGAGCGATTATTTAGTAATGTAATAAAAATATAAAAGATTACAAGCTGAAAATGAAGTGTCATCAACAAAAAATATGATTTGAAAGAGAAAAATCTGTGAAGCAGAAAATAAAGAAATTGCTTAAATGGTTTAGTTAAAATTCGTTAACCTACTCTGTCATTTCCCTCAAAAGAAGGCATTGGTATTTGTAAAGTATATTTGCATTTTGATGCAGATTTGCTTATTATATTAGCTTATTTTGAAATGTTTAACTGATTTTATTTAATCGAAGACGAAAACAGCCATTCTATCTTTCAACAGCAGCTGATTTTTCCTTACAATTCTCCAATCGAAGAAAAATGAATAGAAACCCATTTATAGGGAGATCGCCACTGTTTTTTGAATTATAATTCAATCTTTCAAAATCTTTTTAAAGCCAATCAAATTAGTGTGCTTTCAGAGACTGCGCTGTCTGAACGGGGGATGGCGAGCGTAGCTCGTAGGGGGCCGAGCCCCCTAGTTATCAAAAAAATACTCATTTCATTTTTACTATGACCTCATTTTTACTCACTGAATCCCTCTGAGCTTAGCACCTCACTTTCAGTATCACCGGAAAGTAAATAAGTAATATAAAAATTTTCTTTTTTAAGTCAATTCCTACGTAGGTCATCAAAGAAAAATTTAATATAATCTCTTAAGCTAATAGTAGTTTTATTACATTAAAATATCTCAATTTGTTGATTTTCTGTAAGTAATTAAACCCTTTTGGTTTACAATGGAAGTCTATGGGAATTTGGCGAAATATTAGAGATATCGCCAAGTTGGCGATAAACTTGGCTGTATTTGGTGACAGAACAGGGTCGCCCTATGGTAACCCCCCTTATAGATATAATGATGCATTAAATGCTGTTCAATTACCAATGGCCGCCATTTTTTCTCCCACATAAAACTAAAATTAATTAAAATTTAATTAATGTATTAATATTTGAAAAAACTGTATTAACATCAAGTGTCATCCACTACAAGTTTAAAAAAATGAATTTGAACTTGAGTGGCTGAATAATAAGTATTTTATTAACGATTGAAAATTTGAACAAGATATATATAGGGAGAGTGGGAACTAATAGTAGGAATTGAATGAAAAAAAAAAAAAGTAACATTATGAGTAGAAATGCGTGTTTTTTTTTTAATCGTGATGTCAATTTCTGTTCAAAGGTTTTCTAAAAGTTATTTTTAATTGTAATACGCAAATGGCATCCGTAGTAATATGGTAATTCCCATTGTTTCCCTTCTCTATGCAAAAATGGAAATAACCCGATTGCCATTAATATGAAGAAATTTTGTAAAGGACTTTTAAAATAAAAATATAAAAGTGGTATTATTTTAAACAAGTTGGAAATTGCACGTCAAACGTGGCAAATGAGGTGCGTTCGTATTATAACTAGTTTTATAAATATTTTTTGCACCGCATATTGCACTGTATGTATAATTTCGTGCACTTCATACGTGCATGTCCATTTCATTCTGTTCGAAAGGCTGTAACATCCTTGAAATGCACTTAAAATATTTTTTTTTCCCATTGGCCGCAATGTAAAGGAAAACCTTTGACTGTCTCTGTAGTTAAACTACACATCCTATTTTCATAAAATTTGAAACGACTCGACAAAATTTTGAAACAATTATATATTTAAAATTTCAGACCATTCGGTTGAGTAGTTCTTGCTCTGTTATATGCGGGTGGACGGACAGACAGACAGACCGAACGACAACTATAGGCGCTACGTATTTATAGATGTACGTAGTTATATATAATTACAAACGCACCTAAAAAGAGCGAGTGCGGGAATATCTACAAATAAAGTGCTTTCATTAAAAAGAAAAAAGTGTTCAAAGTCGGTTCAGTATAAAGCTCATGCCAGATGACTAAAAAATAGTCTTGTCTTTTAAATAGTATCTATATAGATGGTTACTTATTTGTTATAGTGTATTTCATTTTATTTTATTTTTACATTACTAACCATTTTTAACAATGTTATGTACTTAATAATGTTAATTTACTACTTTGAACGGTATTCGCAACGATAAACAAAGTTAGTAACTGGCAATCGATTTTGAGAATCTATTTTCAAAAAAGGGATAATACGTAAGTACGGAAAAATTCTCTCTAGGACACATTACGAATAAATACACATAACAAATGAAATGAAAAATTCAATTGCGCTCATATCCATTTACTATCATAAAACTATAACTGCTGTGACAGAATCACGCAGATGGTATGGCCTAATGGGCAAAAGTGGATTACCCCCAACTCAGTGATTTTTTTTCTAAAAATTACCCAACTTGATTACTACTCAAAGCACAGTACAGTAAACATCCTCTAATCCGGCACGTTTGGGACTTTAAGCATGCCGGATTTCGAAATTTTCCGGATTACATGATGAATGTCGGAAAAACGCTTAAGAGTTAGAACTATACAGAAAATGACAGTAAAGCACCTTTTTTATTGTTTAAACAGCTTGAATAGAATTTTTAAAAATACTCATTAACCCTTTAAGCGGTTAGCTTTAATTTATTTATTTTTTTTCGTTTCCTTAAAGCAACTTAAAGAATTTGTAGACAATTTTTTTTTAAACTGTATTGTGTTTTAAGATGAACGTCAATTAAAGAGGCACGAAGACTCTATTAGAAACAAACAGGGAAAAGAAATTTAAATTAACATTAGATTTATAAATTTTTTTATGAAAATACAAGCAGAAAGTACAATATCTACCCTATCTTCTATATTATAAAGGACAAACATATCTGTGCGTAACGCATACGTCATTTTGCGAATGGCAACACTTTGAAATTTGAAATGAAATTTCGGTTTAGCAATTTTTGCTACTGCAAATTTTTAAACTTCTAAACATCCCACATTTTAAATGTTTACACCGCCGTATGCAGAAAAAAAATGCACTTTTAAATGCAATTTGTTTGAAAGCTGTATCTCAATTTATTTTTGAGATATTAATTTTTTTATAGTTTTTAATATCAATTTTCTAATCGTGGCAACTGAAGTACTTCATTTCTATTAAAAGTAGTTTAGTTATCTTTATTGATTATATTCTTACTGCTGCCATTTTCTCACTACAATTAAAAATATCTTTAAAAAAATTTGAACAGAAAATAATGTTACGCTTTAAAAAAAAGACACAATTCCTCTGATGATGCTGTTATATTTCACCATTTTTTCATTTTGCTGATATTGAGTTTGAAACAATAGGCAAAATATTTCAGCGACTGAAAATGACGCCATATTTAGCAGAAAGCGATAATTTTATTTGATAAAACGAGATATTTCCCCTTGAATACGTCTAAAAGTTATAAATTTCTGAAATTTTTACGCGCAGGTACAGAGATTATACTAAGACCTCAAATCACGAGTGGGAATTTTAACGTGGAAAGTTGTAATATTTCACGAACGTGACTTCAAGCTTGAAAATATATTTATTACTAACCTATCGTGCGTTAAAATGTTTTTAAATGGTTAATATGGATGTGAAACGTGGAAAATGATTGATTCGGTTTAGATTTAAAGGGGGTAGAGGGAGGGGATTCTATGATTATGTCAAGATGAACTTATTTTTGCTGATTGTTCATTCCGTAATACCAAGCATCAATTGATAACTTAATCAAAATTACTTATCTTGATCAAGACTCCCTTATCATACAGGAGGCCTTGATCTTGATTATATGTTACTGATTACGTATGTGAATAAAGGGTACTAACTTAGTTATCCGGTAGACCAATTGCGCCAAATTATATAAATCGCCAAACCACTCGCCAAATTATACAAATTGACATAATTTTTATTTTGAATAACGAAAGAACAAATAAATTAGTATAACATTAGCAAAAACATAGATAAAACGTCGAAATAAAAATCACTTGATGACGTAAACACGTGTAACTTGCTTAAAGTCAAGTGAATGTGACATTTACACTCAACCATTATTGGCATTTAATCTTATATTTTGGCGATAGATTTTTGGTCGACGGGATAACGAAGTAGTACCGAATAAAGTTTGATTTTTCAATAATTTTAACAGTTGAAGTTTATGAAAAAAGTACTTTGTTAATCTTGGGTTAAAATATGTCTTTGGAGAGTTAAACTAACAAGTGTAAGATGGAATTTTTATTGTAATTACTGTTGTCGATGTATTTTAAATTTGATGCAACAGTTCCTTTGTAAACATTTTCTTTCGTCGAAATTCGACGGGCTCTACCTCGTATATATAAAATCCTAATGAAACTAATTTATGAAACGGAAGTATGAAACAGAATTATGAATCCACTGATTAAACAACTGATTATGTTTCACGGCGATTTCTCCTAAATTATGGAATACTTTGCGATGAAATTAACACCAAAAATCAATATTGATCCGCAGATTTCAAAATTGGTATTAGAATTTTTAAATTCGAATTAGTTTTTGAAATATTAATTTTTTTCTAATTTTATATACATTTTTCTAATGATGGCAACTCAAATTTTAATCTAACAGATATTTTTTTTTAGATTTTAGAAAAGGTTACTATTTTAAACTAATTTGGCGAGAAGTTTGGCCTCCCTTAAATGTATGCTAAGAAATGTATCATGTTACTTTTATTCATAATTCAATTTGTATTTCATTATCATTTTATTTAATACAAACAGAAACGTTTAAAATAAATGGCTTTCACTTGTTTATTTTTTTTTTTTTTTTGAACGAAATGAAAAGAAAAACATTAGGCACAGATGTCGTATACGCACCGGGGTACCTAATTGGCGCCAAAATGGCATTATTTGGTTGATATGGTAACCCGGCTGTTGTTGTTTATTTAATAATAAATGTTTATTTATTTATTTTTTATTTTTTTTAATTACATAAATTATTTTGTTCTATAGTTAATTATTTTTTGGTTATTTTCCTTTAAAAATAAAAAATAATAGAGAATAATTAAAAAATACGGTACTACTTAGTTACTCCATCGACCCATTTCGCCAAATTGTATAAATCGCCAAACCACACGCCAAACTATACAAATTTACATAATATTTATTTTAAGTAACGAAAGAACAAAGAAAATAGTATAACATTAATAAATATACAAATAAAACGTCGAAATAAAAATCACTTGATGACGTAAAGAAATGTAACTTGCTTAAAGTCAAGTGAATGTACATTTATGATCAACCATTATTGGCATTTATGGTTTGGTGATAGATTTTTGGTCGACGGGATAACTAAGTAGTACCAAAAATACATATGTAACTGGTATTCGAAAACGAGGTTTTCGCCAAATTTTCGTTAAAAAAAAATCACGCCAAACCTGCGGGTGCGTATATGGCATCTGGCCAAATATTAAATGACGTAACAAACGATGACATTTAATTTCAACTTCAAAGTAATGTTTTAATTTACCACTCAAAAAAATAAAAAAAAATGCTAACTGGCGAGTTGAAAAATAGTTATTGGCGAGATTTGCACCCGGCTACCGTAGCAGTACCAAGAATTCTTTGCGATAATGGTTTTATGTAGTATTATTTGAAAAAAAATGATTTTTTTTAATCGAAATGGAAAACTTTCGGCACAGATGCCACATACGGTCCCATATTGGCGCTATTTTTTTCTGACGCCAATGTCATATACGCAACGGGTACTTAACTGGCGCCATAATATCGTTATTTTGCTTGATTTGATAAGCCGGATGTTGTTGTTTATGCTGTTGATGTTTTCCCCAAATTAGCGTCGGAAAAAAAATCGCGCCAATATGGGGCCGTATATGATATCTGGGCCAAACTTTCATATGAAAAGCGAAGGGATCAGAGCGTATTTATTTATGGCAGTTACATGACTTGGACTATTATAATATAGATGAGATGATGGCGATAGAATAATATTTGGCGACTTATCACCTGTACCTGGCTAACATTAAAGTACCAAAATGGCACCAGGAATATAAAAAGCGAAGTGGTTCGCCCGGAACTGTTGATGATAGTCACATGACTTAGGCTATTGTTATAGATATTGTTTTAAAATACCGAGAGACCAAGACTCTGTACACTTAATTCCTTTTATTTTAGCTTCTTTTTAAACGTTTAACTGATCCGCATTAATCAAACACGAAAACAACTATTGGATGTCTTAACAGCAACTGATTCGGCCTTAAATTTTTGAAATCAAAGGAAATTGAATGGAAACCCTTTTACAGGGTTTCACCCTTTCTTCAGTACCCTTTTTTTCAATATAATTCATACTTCTATAATATTTTTTAAACCGATCAGATTAGCGTGTTTTAAGATTCTGCTGTGTCTGAACGGGAGTTGGTGAGCGTAGCTTGCAGGGGGCAGAGCCTCCCTAGTATCACTATAAAATGAAAACGTGTACTGTAGGGCTACACAGTAGGCCTACTCGTAGAAGCCATCTTAAACAAATCTGGTATATAAGTTCGTTTTGTAGTAGTATTTTCTTTTCAATTTTTAGGAAGTTATTTCTTATGATGTGATGTTTCATAATTTCCGCACGGTTGATGGAACTGCTGCGCTCAGAAAACTTGATAAATGTATTCAGTGCAACAGCTGCTTGATTCCAACTGATGTTGTTTGATTTGTCCACATCATCTTCATCAGAGCCAACGTCTTTGGCGGCTGTTGGGTTGATAACACTCTGAATGATGGCCTCATCAATCAAAAGTCTGCCATCTCATCAAAATCTGCTTCAACTAACTGCTTTATTTCTCCTTGCTTCAGTTGTGTTTTAGAAAGTTGCGCCGGATTATCCAGGTTGTCGGACCTTAGTATGCCGGATTAAACGAGGTTTACTGTAGCAAATTTTACTTATGAAATTTAGTAATAATAATTTAAAAAAAATAATTGTATTTATGCCAAAATTTCCCACCAAATCAAATCGTTTTTTTTTTTTTTTTTTTTTTTTTTTTTAAAGTCCCCATACAGAAAAATAATCCACAAAAGATTTAAACTCTTAGACTTTACCCAATGTTGGCTATAAAACTCGATTGTTTACGTTTCGCATCAAGTAATAAGTAGAAATAGTTACATACAATTACAAAAGTCTAAACAATAAAGCATTTTTTCAAAAATATTTAACTAGAAATAGTATTAAAATTGAAAAAAACTGTTAACGTGTTAACACAGCTGAAAAGCTAATATAATTTAGAACAGTTAGAGAGGAAAAATAACGAAAATAATCTACGAAAACTAAAACTATGAAGCTGAAAAGCTAACATATCTCAGAGCAGTCAGGTCAGGGAACAAACTATACTTCAAACTTCTTTGCACACGCATTTTCGCCGATCCCAACCGTTATAGCAAAAATAAGAAATTGCGCATTTGTGGGGACTTAAATCAAAATTCTTCTTATTAGAAAACTTGTACAGGGTAGCCAGGTTGCTATATGTCATCATGTTAAACTGGCGATTACTTTTTGGCGTTCGAAAATATCATAGATATAGGAAGAATATATAGGAATGAGTATATTCCTTATTCCAAGGAAAATATTTCAATTCTTTGTTATTGTGAAACGATGGTACAGTGTAGAGCTTATGTAAACTGCTTTGATTTGATATTTATAATGAATTTACCTGAACAATATACGTATATTCCTGTCAAAAATTATAAAAATATTTTCTTAAACAGTTTTGACTCTTTTTCTTCTGTCATCAACTATAATGTGATTTATAAATAAACTAGCAGGCTATGCCCGCTACGCTGGTCTGTTTATCCAAACGAATCTTGAATCAAACAAAATGTATCAATGAATTTGACATTGTGATTTAAAGCAATTTGAAGCCTTACCTGGAATGTCCTTTCGCACTGCAGAAAACGATTTGAACGCCATTGTGCTATTATATTTTCTAATGTGCAGACAAATTTTCCGCTATTAAGGTCTTAACCCTTTTAATTGATCAATCACAGTAGGATTTGGTAAAGAATGATAGTACAATATGCAATTTAATAAAACAAAACCTGAAAAATTATTTAACTAATAATGCAAACAAACAAACTGACAAAATCCATCCAGTAAAACTTTTTTTAAAGACTGATCTTTCATATTGCGGTCCAGCAGATTATAGAACTTTCTCCCCATAATTCTATAACTAAGCAAAGTAGAATGATACGCAATAAACTAAAACCTCCCCAAACATTGTCTAATCAACAAAGCAAGTATTATCAATATCCGCCATTTAGAACTTTTTGAAAAGTCTAATCTTTCATAATCGGTTTCACATGATTATGGAACTTTCCGCCTTTATTTTATGACTAAGCAACGCAGAACAATATGAAAAATACTAAAACTATATCTGAATAGGTATGTAACTAACAATGGAATTCCTATCAAAATCCGTTCTGTATAAATTTTAAAAATGCTAAACTTTCATAATAGGGTTCAACTGATTATAGAACTTTTCACCACATCTCTATTATTAAGAAATGCAGAAGGCTATAGTAGATACTAAAACTCTGCCTGAAAAATTATCTAATTAACAGTGCAAATTCAATCGAAACCCATTTTGCTGAATCTTTTAAAAAGGCTAATCTTTCATAATGGGGTTCATACGATTATCTAACTTTAAAACATAATTATATGTATAAGCAACGTACAACGATATGTTATATGTTAAAATTTTCCCTGAAAAATTATCTAACTATCATTTCGATTCTCATCAAAATCCAGTCAGGTGAGCTCAAGTTATATGCAGCCGGGACGAGTTTCCAATTTGCATTTTACTCTCGTATTTAGTAGAAGCAGAAGTAAATAGATCGATAAGAATATTGAGTCTTAAAATTTATGAAACTGTAAGTTATTTCTCATTGTCTCTGCTGAATAATTTTAAAGACTTTTCAATCGGCGAGTATTGAGATTCAGGATCATGTCTACAACAAATGTATTCCATTTTGTACCAAAACATTCTCTGTAAAATGAGCCAATTTGGTGTGGGTTCGGATAGTATTTTTTTTTTTTTCAAAATCGTTATTTAAACTAGGCACATGAAATTCTAAGTGTCTCTTAGCGTTACAGTAAACATTTCCATTTTTTAATCAGCGAAATATGAAGTTATAACTTAATTTTACTTAATAATAAAAAATACTTTCAATTAAAAAAAATAGTAAATTAAAATTTTTTGCTTGGTTACGATTGACTAATAATTAAAGCCAAAAGAAATTCTCGTTCAATAAATAGTAAGCCAGATTGTTTGGCACAGTTTGCAAAAAGATTTTGGTACTTTTCCACTATTGGCGCCTTGACGTTTTTTTAAACAGCTTGGCACAATTCGGGCATCAGAAAGTGAGATTTGTTTCTAATTGATATAAACAGTTAAGAAAACAAACTTGATGAAATTTTTTGTTTGTTTATATATGTATATTATTAATGTTTTTTACATACAAATTACGGTACTACTACTTAGTTATCCCGTCGACCAAAAATATATCGCCAAACTATAAGATTAAATGCCAATAATGGTTGATCGTAAATGTCACATACACTTGACTTTAAGCAAGTTACACGCATTTACGTCATCAAGTGATTTTTATTTCGACGTTTTAATTGTATTTTTATTAATAGTATACTAATTTATTTGTTCTTTCGTTATTTAAAATAAAAATTATGTCAATTTGTATAATTTGGCGATTTATATAATTTAGCGAAATTGTTCGACGGGATAACTAAGTAGTACCCAAATTACATCTGTTTCTATATAAAATTAGATAAATAGCATCTTTATGTTAAATAAATTATATAAACATAGAAAAAAATGCTTGTGTATATGAAATGAAACAGCGAATTGGTTGTCAGAAAATATGCTGCCAAATTTCCTTCTCCGCCAATGCTATTTTCTCTATTTCGCCAAGATCCTTATACTGGAAAAGTACCAAAATATGTTTGCACATTTAGGATTGAAATAAATGGCGCAATAGCGTACATTTTGGTATGGTGTTGGTATAACGTAAAAGTAGCAAAAGGTCTCCAAAAAACTTTCTCTCAAATTTCACCAATTCTCTGTAAATCCGGTTATGGAATTGGTTCACTTTAAATACACAGAATCAATTTTAACCTCTTCCTAAGTTAATTGTGCGCCAAACCACGCCCGGTAACATACGCCAATTGTCTGTAGACTCAATTATGTAACTTATCCGTACCAAATATGCCAATTGTCTGTGGACTCGATTACGTAATTTATCTCCTTAATTAAGGCATACTTCACAAATTACATCTACTTTCCAATTTTCCTGATTTTAGATCAATGGGTACTGTTAGATGTTAAAAAGCTTGGCGCAATTCGGGCTTCGGAAAGTGAGATTTGTGACCAAATGATATGAACAGCTGTGAAAACAAATAAAATGAACTTTTATGCTTTTTAAAATATGTATTCCTATATATAAACTTTTATTTATCAATATTAATATTTTTGTTATTTATATACAATTTACTTCTGTTTTTATATAAAAAGAGATAAATGTCTTCTTTACAGTAAATAAATTCTATAATTATTGAACAGAAAATATGCATGAAAACTTTCCTTTTCTCGCCAAACCCGTTTCTTCCACTTCGCAAAGGGAAAATTGGGAAATTACAGAATTTACCTCTTGCTCTATGACTAAATAGTGTCGAACAATATATTGTATACTAAAACTATCTATGAAAAATTGCTAAACTAACAATGTAAATTCTATCAAAAACCGTTTATTATAACTTTTTTTAAAGGCTAAATTGTGATAATTGAGTTCACCAGATTACAGAATTTAACCCCAAAACTGTATGGCTAAGCAACGTAGAAGGACATGGTTTATATTGAAACCTTTCCTTGAAAATTATCTAATTAACAGTCCAAGTTCCATCGAAATACATACGGCAGAATCTTTTAAAAAGGCTAATTTTTCAATCAGGTTCATCTCATTAAAGAACTTTAAACCATAATTCGATTCCGAGCAACGTAGAACGACGTGTTATGTACTAAAACCTTCCCCGAAAAATTACCTATCCAACAGTGTAAGTTCAGCAAAACTCGAGTTCTAAGCAGCCGGATTGAAATTTCCATTTGAATTATATATATATATATATGTATATATATATAAATATATATATATATATATATATATATATATATATATATATATATATATATATATACATATATATATATATAAACGTAAAGCACAGTAATCACCAACAGAAAACAAAATAAATTCATGTGAAATGCGCCAAACAGCTGCAGTAAAACACATAAATTAAATATAAAGCAGTATAAGATTATATTTAGCCTGAACCAGCGCACCCCCCCCCCCCCTCACAGAACAAGAAGAACAAGAAAAATAACTATGTCAAAATAACTATGTATATATATATATATATATATATATATATATATATATATATATATATATATATATATATATATATATATATATAAGTAGAATTAGATTTTTCAAAAAATGCAGTCGTCTACTTGAAAAATAACCAATATTGTGAATGTCGCTCAAACCGAAGCCACGCTTATGGATTTTTGGCTTAAAATTAAATTGTTTGGCGATAAAATGAAATCGTAAATAAACAGATAATATGTAACTCACAAGTACCGTCATTTTTATAATTACATCTGCTAGTTTCTTCTGAAAGTCGCATGATGGATGGGTTAAATAAAGTAAAAAGTAAATTGTAAAAAAAATCAAAAACAAAAACAAAATTGTCACTCAGATATTATCTTATCAGAGTTGCTGATACATTTTTTTTTTTAACCTGACGCAAGCGATAAATTGCCAAATATAGTTTAAAACTGCAATCTTTCATATTGAATAAATTTTTAAGCATTACAAACAATACCTTTCATTTTTAAATTCGATATTGTCGTTTTATAATATTACCACTCGTCAAAACTATTTTTTATTTTCTCTTTTTTTTCTTTTAAACAAAATTAATAAAAGTTTTTTCCGAGATGTACAGCCGTTTCAATTCATTTACCAACGAAATTTATCGCCAATAAAATAATAGTAACCCTTTCGCCCAAAATAACAGAACTTTCCGTCATAATTCTATAACTAATATAAGTAGAATGATGTGTTATAGCTTAAAACCTTCCCTGAAACGATACCTATCTAACGGTATAAATTCCGTAAAAATCCATGCGGTAGAACTCGAAATCTAGGCGTTCGGAACGAAATTTCCGTTTGGATTTTATATATATAACTAGCAGGCTATGCCCGCTACGCTGGTCTGCTTATCCAAATGAACCTTGAATTAAACAAAATGTATCAATGAATTTGACATTGTGATTTAAAGCAATATGGAACCTTACCTGGAATGTCCTATCGCACTGCTGAAAGCGATAAGAACGACAATGTGCTATTATATTTTCTAATGTGTAGACAAATTTTCAGCTATTAAGGTCTTAACCCTTTTAGTTGATCAATAACAGTAGGATTGGTAAAGAAAGATAGTACAATACGCAATACAATAAAACAAACCCTGAAAAATTATATAACTACTTGTAATAATGCAAACAAACAAACGGACAAAATCCATCCAGTAAAACTTTTTTTAAATGTTGATCTTTCATAAGGGGTCCATCTGATTATAGAACTTTCCCCAATAATTCTGTAACTAAGCTACGTAGAATGATACGCAATAAACTAAAACATCCGCAAACATTGTCTTATCAACAAAGAAAGTATTATCAATATCCGCCATCTAGAACTTTTTGAAAAGTCTAATCTTTCATAATCGGTTTCATATGATTATGGAACTTTCCGCCATTACTTTATGACTAAGCAATGTAGAACAATATGCAAAATACTAAAACCATGTCTGAATAGATATCTAACTAAAATGAAATTCCTATCAAAATCCGTTCTGTAGAACTTTAAAAAATGTTAAACTTTCATAATCGGGTTCAACTGATTATAGAACTTTCCACCACACCTCTATTTTTAAGCAATGCAGAAGGGTATAGTATATACTAAAACTCTGCCTGAAAAATTATTTAACTAACAGTGAAAATTCAATCGTAATCAATTCGGCTGAATCTTTTAAAAAGGTTAATCTTTCATGATCGGGTTCGTCTGATTATATAACTTTAAATCATAATTGTATGTATAAGCAACGTAGAAGGATATTTTATATAATAAAATCTTCCCTGGAAAATTATCTAACTATCATTATGATCAAAATCCATTCAGGTGAGCTCAAGTTATATGCAACCGGGACGAATTTCCAGTTTCCATTTTACTCTAGTATATATAGTAGAAGCAGAAGTAGATAGATAGATAGATAAGAATATTGATTATTAAAATTTATTAAACTGCAAGTTACACTCATTGCCATAAAAAATTGCGCACCAAGAAAAAGACGTCCAAATGAAACGAAATTTTACACGCGTAAGTACTACTGTGATATAAGTAAGTGAGTAGAAAACAAAAGAAAAAGGATCATTTATTGCAGAAAAAAGTACAAATGAACGGAAATTTTAGTACTCTGTTGCACCCCTCTAGCGCGAATGCATGATGCGATACGAGCAGGAATTGAGGCATACAAGTTCCGTATGATGTCCTGAGACATCTCGTTCAACAATTGCTGTAAACGCGCCTCGAGTTCAACCGAACTCGTAGGGTGTTCAACTTGCTGTCACAAATGATCCCAGATATGCTCGATTGGTGCCAAATCTGGAGATCGAGCAGGCCAGGTAAGGGTGTTAATGTGCCGGAGGCAAGCTTGCGATATCCTTGCAGTGTGTGGCCGAGCATTGTCTTGCTCAAAAATGACTCCTGGGAGCCCTGCCACGAGTGGCAACACATGTGGCTGAAGGATGTCTTGGACGTACCGCTGGGCTGTCATTGTGCCAAGGATCAATGTTAGGGGTGACCATGTATCGTAAGCAATGGCACCCCATACTATCAAACCAGCTGTGGGAGCGGTGTGTCGCTGTAAAACGAAGGCAGGATTGAAGCGTTCACCACCGGGCCTCCACACACGTATACGATTGTCATTGCTGCTCAAATTGAATCTAGACTCGTTGCTGAAGACGACCTGGTTCCATTCCGTTGCAGGCCAATCCCGTCACGCGCGACACCACTCCAAACGGAAGCGTCGGTGGGTGGGTGTCAATGGCAGCACACGTAATGGGCGCCGCGATACCAGATGTCCTTCAGCCAGGTGCCTTGCGATGGTTCAGGAAGACACAGGGGTCCGTAGTGAAGGTGCTCCCTGCGTCTGGATAGCGGCCAAAGAGGCAAATGGCTCTACGCGTGCGTTTCGTATGATGTGACGGTCTTCTCGACGACTGGTCTGTCGAGGGCGTCCCGAGCCTGGTCGCCGTGTAAATGACGTCTCTTCAGTCCACTGGTCCAACACCTCCTCTCAGTAAAATCAGAACGGCATACTTGACGAGCTACTAGCTAAGCTGACAACCCAACTTCCATCATCCCGATGATTCTTCCCCTCTCGAACTCTGACAGCTGCTCATATTGTCTTCGACGGCTGCGTAGCGGCATGTCTACCTAAGCGTTTCCTTTGCAAAAGAAAAGGTACTCTCAGACAAGTTCTGCTTACCAGTTTTGTACTCCAAGGAAGACGAAGTTCAACGCCCTCTAGTGGTATTACGCAATGCGCAATCACGCTGCATTTCTAATCATTTGCATATCTGCCTGATATGTACCTTCATGCCAAGTTTCGTTACGATCCCATAATTATTTCTCGGTGCGCAAATTTTTATGGCAATGAGTGTATTTCTCATTGTCTCTGCTGAATAATTTTAAAGACTTTTCAATCGGCGAGTATTGAGATTTACTATTATGTCTACAACAAATGTATTTCATTTTGTACCAAAACATTGTCGTTAAAATGAGCCAATTTGCTGTGGGTTCCGATATTATAAATTTTTTTTTTTTTCAAAATCGCCAACTAAGCGCATGACATGTTAAGTGTCTCTTGGCACTGCAGTAAACATTTCCATGTTTTATTCAGCGAAAAATGAAGTTATAACTTAATTTTACTTGATAATAAAAAATACTTCCACCTTCAAAAAATAGTAAATTAAAATTTTTTGCAGTGTTACGAATAAATAATAATTAAAGCCAAAAGAAATTCGCGTTCAATAAATATCAAGCCCCAAAGTTTGGCATCGTTTGCAATAAAATTTGGTACTTTTCTTTTCCACTACAGGCGCCTTGGCGTTTTTTTAAAAGCTTGGCGCTATTCGGGCATCAGAAAGTGAAATTTATTGCCAATTGATATAAACAGTTAAGAAAACAAACTTGATGAAATTTTTTGTTTGTTTATATATGTATATTATAAATGTTTTTTATATACAAATTTTTTCTGTTTCTAATCAAAATTAGATAAATTGCATCTTTATGTTAAATAAATTGTATAAACAGAAAAAAATCCTTGTTTATATGAAATGAAACAGTGAATAGGTTGCCAGAAAATATGTTTCCAAATTTTCTCTTCGCCAAGGCTATTTTCTCTGTTTCGCCAAGATCCCTATACTGTAAATTACCAAAAAAAAATTTGCACATTTAGGATTGAAATAAATGGCGCAATAGCATACAATTTGGTATGGTGTTGGTATAACGTAAAAATAGGAAAAGGTCGCCAGAAAGTTTTCTTTCAAATCACGCCAATTCTGTGTTATTTCGGTTATAGAATAGCTCCGCTTTAAAAACACAGAATCAGTTTAAACCTTTTCCTAAGTTAATTATGCGCCAAACCACGCCAGGTAACATACGCCAATTGTCAGTAGACTCAATTATTTAACTTATCGGTACCAAATATGCCAATTGTCTATGGATTCGATAACGTAATTTATCTCCTTAATTTATGCATACTTTACAAACTACATCTACTTTCCAATTTTCCTGATTTTAAGATCAATGGGCACTGATAGATGTTAAAAAGCTTGGCGCAATTCGGGCTTAAGAAAGTGAGATTTGTGGCCAAATGATATGAACAGCTATAAAAAAAAATAAAATGAACTTTAAGCTTTTTAAAATATGTATTCACATATATATTCCTACATAAATTTTTATTTATCAATATTAATATTTTTGTTATTTATATACAATTTACTTCTGTTTTTATATAAAAAAGAGATAAATGTATTCTTTATAGTAAATAAATTATCTAATTACTAAACAGAAAATATGGATGAAAACTTTCCTTGTCTCGCCAAGCCCATTTTTTTTCCAACTCGCAGCTATATTGGAAAATTACAGAATTTAACCCATTGCTCTATGACTAAACAGTGTCGAACAATATATTATATACTAAAACTATCTCTGAAAGATTGTCAAACTAATAATGCAAATTCTATCAAAAACCGTTTATTTTAATTTTTAAAAAGGCTATTGTGATAATTGCGTACATCCGACTACAGAATTTTCCCAAAAACGGTATGGCTGAACAATATAGAAGGGCATGTTTTATACTGAAAACGCCCCTGGAAAATTATCTAATTAACAGTCCAAGTTACATCGAAATACATTGGGCAGAATCATTTGAAGAGGCTAATTTTCCATTATCAGGTTCATCTCATTAAAGATCTTTAAACCATAATTCAATACCAAGAAACGTAGAACGACGTGTTATGTACTAAAAAATTCCCCGAAAAATTACCTATCTAACAGTGTACATTCAGCAGAATTCGAGTTATAAACAGCGGGAATGAAATTTCCATTTGAATTATATATATATATATCAGTAGAATTGGGTATTTCCAGAAAATGCTGTCGTTTATTGAGAAATAACCAATATTGTGAACGTCGCTCAAACCGATGGCACGCTCATGCATTTTTGGCTTAAAATTAAATCGTTTGGCGATAAAATGAAATCGCAAAAAACATACAATATGTAACTCACAAGTATCGTCATTTTTATAATTATATCTGCTAGTTTCTTCTGTATGTCACATGATGGTCGAGTTAAATAAAAATAAAAAGTAAATTTAAAAGAAATCAAAAACAAAAACAAAATTGTCACTCAGATATTATTTTATAAAATTTTCTGATGCATTTTATTTAACCGGACGCAAGAGATAAATTGCCAAATATAGTTTAAAACTGCAATCTTTCATATTGAATAAATTTTTAAGCATTACGAACATTCTCTTTCATGTTTAAATTCGATAATTTCGTTTTCCAATATTACCACTCGTCAATTTTTTTTTTCATTTTCTCTCTTCTTTTCTTTTTTTTTTTCCTTTTAAATAAAATTAGTAACAGTTTTTTTCCGCGATGTACAGCCATTTCAATTCATTTATCAAAAAATTCATCGCCAATAAAATAATGGTAACCCTTTCGCCCAAAATAACAGAACTTTCCATCATAATTCTATAACTAACCTACGTAGAACGATGTGTTATACCTAAAAACCTTCCCTGAAACAATAACTATCTAACAGTATAAGTTCCGTCAAAATCCATGCAGTAGAATTCGAAATCTAGGCGTTCGGAACGAAATTTTCGTTTGGATTTTATATATATAATAGATTTAATAGATATAATAGATAATAGATTATGTGTTATGAACTATCTCAAAGTTTAAAACAGATCGCATTGTTAGATTTCCTAATTTTAACAATATCGCGTTATGTTAGTTCCACATTCCACCACCAGGGAGCGCACTCTATTCTTAACGAAAGCGTATCTGAACGAAACTCCTTCATGCAACCTTTCCGTAGATACATGAATCGGGAGGGTGGCGGTCTTAACCAATAATTTAAGATAATTGCTGAAATTACTACGAAAAATATTTTAAAGGGGCACTACGGGGGCCCCTAATAGAGTTAGAGGAAATTGGAAGACGGCAAAATAATCGCGGGGAAAAGTTGGCTTGGGTGCTTTGGAGCTACTTTTGGCGCGAGATCTAAGCTCTACGACCAATAGAAGCCCAGATATTTAAGGAAATATGAAGTAACAAAGTCCAAAATAATAGAATTTTCCGTAATAATTCTATAACTAATCTAGGTAGAATGGTGTGTTATAGCTTAAAACCTTCCCTGGAACGATACCTATCTAACGGTATAAGTTACGTAAAAATCCATGCGGTAGAACTCGAAATCTCGGCGTTCGGAACGAAATTTCCATTTTGATTTTATATATACTAGGGGATCGTACCCGGGCTTCCCGGGTTAAAGAATATAGGTGAAATCATTTTTTTAAATTGAAAACTAATAATTTTTTTATATTCAATAATATTTTTAGATTGACAACTTACATTAAAAAAAGCATTTTTCATAAGGAAAATACGAATTATACAATCAAATAAATTTTTGAAATTTATCAAAAGCGATATTTTCTTATTAGCCGCATGCTAAGAGTTATTTGCCAAGATTTTGCTACTTATGGCATCCTTTTATATTCTGATAATTTCAGAGCTTATACCTGTCTGGTAAATTTGTGTTTTATTTATATTATTTTATTTATTTATTCATGGGAAATTTTTTTAATGGATATTAGCCGTAAGAAAATGGTGAACTCTGTATTTTGTTTTATGGGCAAACGGATTAAACTTTCGTAATCGAGCTCCGCGCGATGTAGCTAAATTAAAAAATATTTCATGCTTAAAAATTGTTTTTAAAACCATAGACAATCAGTAAACTGAGATGGACTTTGCAGTTATTCCATTAAAAAAAAATCCTATTTGGTGATTTATAAATATGTTAAATTTGTGTTTTTTCAATATTATTCTTTTATTTGTTTATAAAAGAAGTATTAATTTCGTTAATTTGTCTTTCACAAATATGTTAGATTGGTGGGTTTTTTAATATTATTCTTTTATTTGTTTATAAAGGAAGTATTAATTTCGTTATGCAAAAATAGTCAGAAACAAATGCTGAAAAATGTTTGTTGCTTTATGTGCAAAATGTTTATTATTATTATGTATTGAAACCGGCACGTGATAAGATAAACTTTAAAAAAATCATGCTTAAAAATTATTTTAGAAAATATAATCCACCAGTCAATTAAGATAAAGTTTTTAAACAAATTGCATTTGAAAAAAAAATTTTTCTCTATGCGACGAAAATTGAAAATATAACGATGGTCAGAATATTGAAAAATATACTTTATAAAGATACTCTAAATTTTTGTAAAACATTGCGTTTTATCAGTGTGTGATTTCAATTACATTATTTTTAAATGTGAAGCATTTTAACCTGTGAAGAATTTCAAAGCAGCTGGGCTGTGAAAATGACGCACTTCTACAAAACATAATTCAGGTTTAAGGAATAAAATACACGCTTTTTTTATAAAATAACGTCTTTTGCATCCGGTAAAGCAATCCACTTTTACAATCCAGTTTTAAACTTCGTCTATAGAAAAGTGTGCATATGACGTCATTATCACAGAATAACAGACAATATTCTTGACATAGGCCATATTTTAATTTCAACTTCTTTTTTTTTAGGTTTTATAAGAAAATGGCAACAAAAAGATACAGCATCTCTTATTTTCGACTATTTTCCGTTTACTTTCAATGACTTTCAATGAAATGAGGTACTTTTGTTGCCACGATAAGAAAAATGGCATTAAAAACTACAAAAAAATTAATATCTCGAAAATAAATTGAGATACAGTTTTCAAACAAATTGCATTTAAAATAGCATTTTTTTCCTTATACGACGGTGTAAAATTTTAAAATGTACGATGTTTAGAAGTTTAAAAATTTGCAGTAGAGAAAATTGCAAAGCCAAAATTTTATTTCAAATTTCAAAGTGTTGCCATTCGCAAAATGACGTATGCGTTACGCACAGATATGTTTGTCCTTTATAATATAGACTAGGGAATCGTACCCGGGATTCCCGGGTTAAAGAATATAGGTGAATGTATTTTTATTTTAATTGAAAACTAATAATTTTTTTATATGCAATAAATTTTTTAGATTGCCCACTACATTAAAAAAAGTATTTTTCATATGGAAATACGAATTATACAATCAAATAAATTTTTGAAATTTATCAAAAGCGATATTTTCTTATTAGCCGCATGGTAAGAGTTATTTGACCAAGATTTTGCTACTTATGGCATCCTTTTATATTCTGATAATTTCAGAGCTTATACCTGTCTGGTAAATTTGTGTTTTATTTATATTATTTTATTTATTTATTCATGGGAAATTTTTTTAATGGATATTAGCCGTAAGAAAATGGTGAACTCTGTATTTTGTTTTAAGGGGAAATGGATTAATCTTTCGTAATCGAGCTCCGCGTGATATATATAAATTAAAAAATATTTCATGCTTTAAAATTGTTTTTAAAACTATAGACAATCAGTAAACTGAGATGAACTTTGCTAACAAATTCCATTTGAAAAAAAAAAATCCTATTTGGTGATCTGAAAATTTAAATTGTACGATTACAAATAAGTTAGATTTGTGTTTTTTCAATATTATTCTTTTATTTGTTTATAAAAGGAGTATTAATTTCTTTAATTTGTCTTTCACAAATATATTAGATTGGTGGGTTTTTTTATATTATTCTCTTATTTGTTTATAAAGGAAGTATTAATTTCATTATGCAAAAATAGTCAGAAAGAAATGCTGAAAAATGTTTGTTGCTTTATGTGCAAAATGTTTATTATTATTATGTATTGAAACCGGCACGTGAAAAAAAGAATCATGGGTACTTTTCGGTTAGTCGGGCGCCAGTGTTATATATACATATCTATATACATACATATATGTAAATATACATATATATTATATACATATACACATATTGTCCACACACATATATATATATGTATATATACATACATTTATGCATACATATATATGTATATATAACACTGGCGCCCGGCTAACCGAAAAGTACCAAATCATGCTTAAACATTATCTTAGAAAATATAATACAACGGTCAATTAAGATACAGATTTTAAACAAATTTCATTTGAAAGTAAATTTTTTCCCTATGCGACGAAAATTGAAAATGTACGATGGTCAGAAGATTAAAAAATTGCAGTAGCAAAAATTTCAAGACAGAAATTTGATCGTGAAGTGTTGCCATTCGCAAAATGACGTCAGCGTTACGCACAGATACGCTTCTTCTTTATAATATAGATACTTAATCAGTAAAATATAATAAAGGTCAGTTATTAGGATGTGGTTATCAATTGAGGCTCTTATGATTGATATTCCTGAATGAAAAACAGCAATTTTCACCTTCACAAAATTTGCATGCGTACTTCTCATTCATCATTTAAAAAAAAAAATTGTACTTTGTTTGATCATTTAAAAATCATTTTAACTCAAAACTTGAAGTCAAGATTGTGATCAACATCTTTTATGTGAACAGACGCACTCTTTACTTGAGATTCTAATAGCAATTCCGGAGAGTAAAAATTTCCGTTATTTATGGTTTTTAGACGCATTTGTGTCAAAATGTTTAGTTTTATCTAAGAAAATGATCGTTTTCTTTTAAATATGACTTCATTTTCACTTAAATAAGCATTTCGCCTAGTGTCTGAAATTTAGTATCAGTACACATGCAGAAGGAAAAACAATATAGAAAATTTATGAGGAAAAATACGTGTTTTCAAAAGCAGTATGTTACTTTGCGTTATTATGCCCCTAATATAATATTCTGCTCCTAATGGGATATTGTGACACTACACTCTATACAACAATTTTTATCAACAATTTTGAATTTTTATCAGAAAATAGCATGAATAAAGATAAAAATACCTCATTATTTCTCTCTTGTCTGCAATAATGAAAGGTATCTAATTTTCACCATTTTGAAGCAATTTCATAAAATGCTTTTAAAATTAAAATATAAAAGTGAGATATTTAAAAATCAAACAGACAAATAAAGAAACAAATAGTGCCACATCTACAAATGAAGAGCTTTCAGTTTAAAAAAATATATATATATATTAGTAAAATTGGTTCAGCAGAAAGATCCGGGCAGATGACTAAAAAACACTTGTATTCTTGATATAGATTATATAAAATTAGGAAAAATTAAATTAAGCAAATTATGTTATTTTGATATAATTATAGTAGAATGTCCTAAAAAATAGCATTAAAATTTTATTATTCAAGAGAATTTTGGACAAAACTTCAAGAACATATTATTTTAAACTACGAATTATTTGGTTGCTTGTCTGACTCGGCGAAGCAAATCCATCCAGGCGAGAATCATCAATTTCTGTAATATAAATCGCTATTATTTGCATGTCACCTCTCTTTTATAAAGATACTCTAAATTTTTGTAAAACATTGCGTTTTATCAGTGCGTGATTTCGATTACATTATTTTCAAATTGAAGCATTTTAACCTGTGAAGAATTTCAAAGCAGCTCGGCTGTGAAAATGACGCACTTCTAAAAAACATAATTCAGGTTTAAGAATTAAAATACACGCTTTTTTATAATATGACGTCATTTGAATCTAAACTTCGTCTATGGAAAAGTATGCATATGACGTCATTATCACGGAATAACAGACAATATTCTTGACATAGCCCACATTTTAATTTCAACTTTTTTTTCGGGTTTTATGTGAAAATGGCAACATAAATATACAGTATCTCCTATTTTCGACAATTTTCCGTTTACTTTCAAAGATTTTCAATAGAAATGGGGTACTTTTGTTGCCACGATAAGAAAAATGGTATTAAAAACTACAAAAAAATTAATATCTCAAAAATAAATTGAGGTACAGCTTTCAAACAAATTGCATTTAAAAGAGCATTTTTTTCCTTATACGACGGTGTAAAAATTTAAAATGTGCGATGTTTAGAAGTTTAAAAATTTGCAGTAGAGAAAATTGGAAAAGCACACTGGATAGATAAATTTTAAAATAATTCATGCTTGAAAATCTATATATTTTATGCTATCGTAGGTGGCACAGAAATCGCGATTATTTGTTAATTGTTTAATGGCAACACCTGAATGTAACGCACCTCATTGTTTATTGTGTAATATTTTTAAAAAGGGAATAACAATAAATAAAAAAAAGTTTAATTAATAACTATAGAACAAAACAATTTATATAATTAAAAAATAAATAAATAAAAGTAAATAAACAATTTATTAATAAATAAACAACAACATCCGGGATACCATATCAAGCAAAATAACGACACTTTGGCGCCAGTTAAGTACCCCTGTGCGTATATGACACTGGCGTCAGAAAAAAGTCGCGCCAACGTAGTGCGTATATGACACATGTGCCGTCTTTTATTCATCTAATTTAAAATACAACAAATAAATAGATAAATGAAGGTACTTTTCCAGTATAGGTACTTGGCGAAATAGAGAAAAGGTCCATGGCGAGAAAAGAAATTTGGCAACGTATTTTCTGGCAACCTATTTCATCAAAATATTTTTTTCGAATAATACTACATAAAAGTTGCTAAGATCGCAAAAAGTTCGTACTTTCATATTAGCTGGGCGCAATTATCGCCAATAGCATTTTTTAACTCGCCAGCAGAATTTTTTATTTTTCGAGGTGTAAATTAAAACAATGCTTTGATGTTGAAATTAAATGGTTTATGGTATTTATTCTTTTCTTTTCTTTTTCCTTTTTTAAAGATTTTTTTTTTAAGTGAAATTCGTGAATTTGAAATGTTTCAGTTTTAAATTAAAGTTATCCATTTTAAAATGAGTGAAAGGGTTATATTTTAACTTAATATTTCATATTTCTTTAGAAATATGAAAAAATACGACGGGTACTATGTTTGGCGATTTATCACCTGTGCCCGACTAACATAAAAATACCGAGTTCTTGATTTCACTATCAGAAACTTCCGATTTTGCGAAGGATTGAGCAAGTAAATTAAATTATGAATAAAAGTAACACGATATAATGCCTAGCATTCCATTTAAGGGGGACCAAACTGGTCGCCACGGGCAGCTAATTATTTTAAAAACCGTAATAACTCAGTCAATTAAGATACAATTATCAAACACATTGCATTTGAAAGTAGATATTTTTTCTCTATTTGACGGTGTAAAAATTGAAAATGGCTTTGAATTGGGAACTTAAAAAATCGCTGACATAGCACGCATTGTAATTTCAATTTTTTTTTCAGTTTTTATGAGAAAACGGCAACAAAAGCTACAGTAATATATTATTTTCTTTACTCAGGGATTATTTTCTCTCTAAACCCTCCATGACTTTCAACAGAAATGGCGGACTTCCGTTGCCACAATTACAAAAAATGTATTAAAAACTACAAAAAAATTAATATCTCAAAATTAAATTGAGATACAGCTTTCAAACAATTTGCATTTAAAGGAGCATTTTTTTCCTTATACAACAGTGTAAAAATTTAAAATGTGCGATGTTTAGAAGTTTAAAAATTTGCAGTAAAGAAAATTGCAAAACCGAAATTTCATTTCAAATTTCAAAGTGTTGCCATTCGCAGATTGACGTATGCGTTACGCACACATATGTTTGTCCTTTATAATATAGATAACGAGGTGGAACCCGTCGAATTTCGACGGAAGAAAATGTTTACAAAGGAACTGTTGCATCAAATTTATAATACATCGACAACATTAATTACATTAAAAAATCCATCTTACACTTGTTAGTTTAACTCTCCAAAGACATATTTTAACCAAAGATACTTTTTTCATAAACTTCAACTCTTAAAATTATTGAAAAATTAAACTTCATTCATATACCTAATCAGTAACATATATTTAAGATAAGTAACTTTGATTAAGTTATCAATTGATGCTTGATATTACGGAATGAAAAATCAGCAAAACTGATTTCACCATGACATAATCATAGAATCCCCCCCCCCCCCTTTAAATCTAAACCGAATCAAGTCGTTTTCCACGTTTCACATCCATATTATAACAGTTTAAAAACATTTTAACCCGCAATAGGTTATTAATAAATATATTTTCAAGCTTGAAGTCACGTTTGTCAACTATTACAACTTCCCATGTTAAAATTCCCACTCGTGATTTGAGGTCTTAGTATAATCTCTGTACCTGCCTGTAAAAATTCCAGAAATTTATAAATTTTAGACGTATTCAAAGGGAAATATCTCGTTTCATCAAATAAAATCATCGTTTTATTTTAAATATGACGTCATTTACAGTCGCTGAAATATTTTGCCTATTGTCTCAAACTCAATATCAGCGAAATGAAAAAAAATAGTGAAATATAACAGCATCATCAGAGAAATTGTATTTTTTTTTTAAGTTTAACGTCATTTTCTGTTCAAATTTTTAAAAATGATATTTTTAATTGCAATGAGAAAATGGCATCACTAAGAATATAATCAATAAAAATAACTAATCCACTTTTAATAGAAATGAAGTACTTCAGTTGCCACGATTAGAAAATTGGTATTAAAAACTATAAAAAAATTAATATCTCAGAAATAAATTGAGATACAGCTTTCAAACAAATTGCATTTAAAGGTGCATTTTTTCCTACATACGACGGTGTAAACATTTAAAATGTGGGATGTTTAGAAGTTTAAAAATTTGCAGTAGCGAAAATTGCAAAAGCGAAATTTCATTTCAAATTTCAAAGTGTTGCCATTCGCAGAATGACGTATGCGTTACGCACAGATATGTTTGTCCTTTATAATATAGATAGACTAGCAGGCTAAGCCCTTCGCTGGACCATTTTTCAAATAAACCTTCAATCAAACGAAATGGAAAATCCGATCCTGTATTTTAAATTAATATGGACCTTCACCGGGAAGGTCCTTCCGCATTTTCTGAATACGCATCGGACGCAATTGAGCTATTATATTATCTGATGCGTTAGACGAAATATGGGCAATTCAGAAGCAACTCTTTAGTACACATGTAGAGTTTGGGAGGGAAATGCGGCCATTACGATCATATCATCACGCTAATAAAAAGGAGGGAATTACAATGACTGCAGAGATTGACCATTTAACTTAAAGTATGTTCGGGTTATTCACTTTCGTTTGTTAGTTCTTTTACTCTGGGCTTCTCAGCTTGGCACTTTGTGCGGATCTGATAACATAAATACAATCTCTCTCTACGTTACATTATATTTGGTAATATACGTCTTCTTTTGCCAGGTTTTCTCTACAGTTTCTTATCTTCGATTTCCAGTACAGTAAATACAATCAAAACAGTATTTAACTTTTATATTTTAAAATATGTGATTCATGTAAAAGAGGATATTTAAAGCGGAATTGTGTGAATAAAATTAAAATAATGTCATTTTAACTGCCGTTTATTTTTACATACCACTTTTAATCATGCAACTATTAACCTAGGAAAATAACCTCGATAACTAATTCAAATAGAAAACTAAACCTCTAGTTTTCATTAAATAAAATCTTCCCAAACATCCGTAATTGGATCCACAACCAAGTTTGATGTGCAACGTTAGAAATGTTCGTAACGGTATGGCTAAAAATGTACCAGAGTTAGCTACAAAACAGAGTTAATTACGGTCCAAACTACATTCCATTAAACAATGTCAAATTGCTGTTGATTGAATTTTAGATCTTTCACTATCAAAACTCTTTGCAAATGATAAATAAAGTTAGTTATGCAAAATTTTTAGTTGTGATCTTTTTTGGCGAACCGAAGATTTTTTTCGCATTTCTCTAATGAGCGTAATAAGACGAGAAATAAACAAGCTTTTATTTTCAAGACGTCATTATTCACCAGTTTGTTGAATACGACACATTTGCCTATTATGAAACGGCGAATCTGGGAAAAGCATAAAATTTTTACAAGTCAAACTATCCAATATGGCATATTCGCTAGTATGGAATGGCGAACCTCGAAAAGCACAAAACTTTTACAAGTCAAACTATCCAATGTGGCATATTGGATAGTTTGAAGCTGAAAACGTACAAATAAACATACCATATCAAACTATTCAATGTGATATTTTGGCGAGGAAAATTATTCAAATGATTTATCTCAATAGAATGCTTAAATAGGATATAAAATAGCACCCGAAAAATATAATAATTGTTTACTGCTACTTAGCGTTGATTTTGAATCCACAATTAAAAGAGTTTTTTTTGCCCTCCTGAAAATTGGTATTTTCACATTGGATAGTTTGACATGGTACCGACGTTTTGTCCATGCGTTCAGTAGCATGTTTCTGTAAATGTCCGTCACAATAGCACTGATGCGTTGCTGCAATGATTGCAGCATTGTTAGCATTGGAAATACATAAACCATAACACCACAGAAAGAAATCACATGCACTGTTAAGATTTTTTTTGTGAAATTACAGAGAATCTACTGGTAATCCATTATCTTAAGTCTAGCGGAAAACTACAGAGGCCAACGTAACAGAGATTCTGGTAAATTGCACAGAAATTATTCGGTAAATTTATTCAGATTATGTTATTTTAATGATAACAATTTAATTAATTTTAATTTTTCGAAATTAGTGAATTTTTGAACTTCGAAGAATTAGAATTTTCCGGGTGAATTTAAACTGCTGTATCATTTAATTTAATTTTTACGATATTTATTTCTAGACCTCCCGTGAATTGATCCCGATTCCTTTGGGTTGGAGACGATTACCTTACTGACTGTGCTATGGGAGCTGTTACAACTGCATGCAAAGGATATATTTTATGATTCAGCGGGGAAATATTTTACTTTTAATTTAGTTTAGTTTTAATATTACCAAGCCTCATGCACGTGATGAATGAAACAACTGCAAAGCGATTGCCGATAAAAAAAATCTTTGCTAACTCCTCACAGACAAATTTTCCCTTTCTAAAATATTTTAATTTTTAATAAAACAAATTTTAAGCCAATTTACTTCCTTAATATCTCTAATAAAATTGTAAAAGAATTTTTTAAATATGTATTTTAAATTAAAGCGTGTAACAAAGATAAAAGTATCTTTAAATAAAGACATAAAATTCAATACAGAGAATTTCTCATAAGAAAAGGGAAATATCTGCAAAATGATGACCGAGAAACTCAATCATATGCATTTAATCGGGAACTAGTGTAAATTTACAGAGAGTCTCTGTTTAATTTTTGTGTTTTTATATAAAAAAATTAACAGTGTGGAGTGAGATCTGGCAATCTGGGAGGCCATGGGAACAGAGGAACATCACCATTGACGCCATCTTGTACAGTGTCGCCACAGACCTGCCACCTAACGTGCATGGGAACCACAAACATGCACATGGTGAAAAACTTGGTGAGTGTATGTATCTTGTCATATATCACCCCTCTTTGCAGGTCGCATACCCCTCAATACAAAGTGTTTTGAAACCCGATGAATCATGCTACGCTGTATAATTTATTACTTTTAAATGTTTGCGCTACATTTATATTTTATCATTTAAGCAGACAGAATGTGTGAATCGAGTGCTGTATAAATAGACATTTTATTAAATAACCCTTGAAAAACTATGAAAGAAAAATTTTTCTTTTTCCTAAAGAAATAAAAAGAAACTTCACGGCTCATTAACTGAATGCGTTATCGGCCGAAAGAAAAAAAAAATCAAGTATCGCATTAACATTAAAAGAGAGGATCACCAGTTCAAGATATTTGATTTTATAAGCTCTTTATTGGCAGACAAAAGAGAAAGAAAACTAATGCAGATTTTTTCCCTCTGTTTTTTTAAGGGCACAGTTTACCTTTTCAACAATTTTGTTTATTTTTAAACATATGGTTCAGATGGTGAACGCACTGCATTTCAATGTTCAATTGAAAGTACATTTTGAAGAAAAAAAATTTAACAGCATATTTAATTAAAAATTTTAAAAAGTTTGATTTTTTTTAAATCTTTATTACTTTTTTAAATCATGGATTTTTAGGCACACCTAATATCGTATTTAATGTAATTTTTTTACTGACATACATACAGTGTAAAACGATGAAATCTAACACATCTGCATGTACTTTTATGTTTGAAAAAATAACAAAAAACATGAAGGCTAATTCCATGCGTAGATTTATCACATATATAATAAAGAACATGTACAAAAAAGTTTAAATCTCTATCTCAAAAAAAAAAAAAAGCTCTAGCATTTTTAAAACATAAAAGTGAAGAAAATAACATGGAGAAAAAGACATTTAAAGTTTTAATTTGTGTGGGTAATTGCGCTGGGCGTATTAACAAAATTTACAATATCTCGCAACATAATGGCTGCATAGGTAAAAATGAGGTTTCAAAATATTCACAATTTAACAGGCTTTCTTTTAATATTCCAAAACAAAAATCGGTTTTTTGACCAATTTTGAGGTAAACTTTGTTGTTTCCTTTAATGATAAAAAAGTTAAATACTTACAGAGTAGAGAATTTTCAATTAATAATACATTTTCTTCATCCATGACACGGAACTGAAATATAAAAACAAATTTCGCTAAAACATGAAATTGGAAATAAACAAGAACGAAAATCCATGCGTCAAGCACAGATTATGAAACACTTTCCAGAGCTTCCAGGTTACTTTAACAAAACTTTATCGTTTAAGATGAAAGATAATGCCTAAATAAACATTTTGTACAGTAAAACCCGTTTAAGAAGTTCCCGCTTAAGAAGTTTTCCCGTTTAAGAAGTTTATATTTTCGATTCCCATTTTTTTCTTATTCTTACAACACTAAAATAACTCGTTTAAGAAGTTTTGTTCGAAACTCTTTCCCGCTTAAAAAGTTTTATTTTTCCTTCCATTTTTACTTTCAAAGCTCGTTTATTTTGTCTTTTTGATTATTATTTTATTTTCTGTGCTGAAATCTCTTTCTTTATTATTCTTCGCTATTCAAAAAGGTCAATGTTTAGGACTGATAGCAGATGTGGTCACCTCTATTTCGCCTTAAAATCTGTTTAACGTGTTTGATGGAAATGGAATGTAGGTATTGGATGGGCTTCTCGTCACTGTAACAATAGTGACTGATAAGAGAAAAGGGAATTGCTCCGCCCTACCGATGGGTGATTCTTTCAGTTCAATAGTTACAACAGATTCTTTCCCACCACCATATTCCATAAGTGTAATGTACCAAATCTGCGTTTGGTTTATTCATTTCGCAGTTTTTAAGTCAGTGTAAAGTGCATAACATCAAAGCTTTCTCGTTAGAAAATACACGGACAAAAAATTCTGTTTTTTTTTCCCCAAAAATGTCGAGCAAGGCAATTACAAGGAAAGCCTTGGCAATTGAAGACAAAATCAAAATTTTGAAAGAAGTTGATAGTAACGCCAAAACAACAAGAGTTGAAATTGCAAAAAAGTTGAACATACCAGTGGCTACTCTGAATGGAATTCTAGCAAAACGAGATCTCATTTTAAACTGTTCTGAAAAATCTCGTAAAATTTAAAATGTGAAAAGAGGAAAATATGAAGTTATGGAAGAAAAGTTATTGATTAAAGGTTGCCGAAAAGAAAACAGAAACTAAAAACTATAACCGAATTTTTTTTTTTTTTTTTTTTTTCAAAAACATATCAAATCACTCTTAAAGAGAAATTTCTTGTCTTGGATTAAATAAAGATAGTTTCTAAGGTAATTATGTATTTTTACTTTATTAGCTAATTTTTTAAGTGTGCAAACTAATTTAAATTTCTTAAGAAAACTCAATTTTATAGAAAGTAATCTTTGTATTATTGTACTAAGGTAAAATAAACCCTCTTCTGAATATCAATATTTAAACTATTGATTTTTTTCAAAAAATGCTAATTTCCCGTTTAAGAAGTTTTTCCCCTCCACTCCCTTGGGAAACTTCTTAAGCGGGTTTCACTGTATAAAGAATAACATGCGAAAACCCAGTTTCAGGATTTACAATCTATAGTCCTAAAAATACTTAATTATGAGTTAATAAATTAATATTAAGTTATTTCTCTGTTAGCAGGGCGCAGGAGATAAATCGCCAAGTAGTCTTCATGGTTACAACCGTATATGAGTTGCAACAACAATGGAGTTAATTCTGCGCCATACTTACTAAAATATACCCAACTGACTGTGAAACTGCAACAACGAAACATTTTGAACATTAAAAAAAAAGAAAATAAAATGAAAATAGAAACTAAAAACTCTAGTATGCCTATATATTTTTTTAAAGATACGCATTTATCGCTTACCATGTATGGCAGATAATAATTCTTAATTTTTTTCATTAAAAAATTACATAAAATTTGGGAGAAAGGTAAAAAATGGTTTATTCAAAGTATGCACCACCGCTAGCTAAAGATTTTCCACATCTCTCGAGCAAATTTTGGATGCCCTCCGAGAAAAATCTTGTATCATTTGAGGTGATCCAGTCACTAAGCCATTTTTTGGCATCTCTATAATTGTTGAAGTGTTTCATGGATAGAGTGTGAGGCTTCGATGAAAACAAATGGTATACGGAAGTGGCCAAGTCTGGTGAATACGGGGGATGCGGCAACAGCCACTTTTACTGTGGCCACTCTTACCACTCTTACTGTGTATATGATGGGACATTATAGTGCAGTAAAATCACTTTTCAATGTCTTGTAGCACATTTTGGTCGCTTTCCGGTCAATGCATGGTTCAAATTGATCATTTATTTACGGTAGCGAACGGTATTAACTGTCTCACCTGGTTTCAAAAGCTCATGGTACACGATACCCATCTGATCCCACCAAATGTAGAGCATTGTCTTCTTTCCAAAGCGATTCGGTTTTGTGGTCGATGTTGATCGTTGTCCTGGATCAACCCTTGCTCTTGCGTTGGGACATTGTCGCAGTAAGTTGCCACAAGTATACGATGCCTTTCGCTCGCGTTTTTCTTTTGATTCAACAAAAAAAGCAATTCGTGCCGCACATGCTCTTTATTTGGCTGGAAACGTGTTTACCACACGAAAAAAATATGGCGCTAACTCGCTTAAACATAAATGCCGTTTTGAAAAGTACAGTCATAGCTACAAAATGACGTTACAAGTCAGACTGTGAAACAAACCTTGTCTCCAGCGCCATCTTTTGAAAAAATTAAGAATTAGTAACCACCACATCTAGTAATAGTTTATTTTAATTAAATTATGATTATACGTTGAGAAAATAATTTAGAAATCCCGAATAGATATTTTAATGCCGAGGGAACGAGAGACCGGTATACGTGCCACTTAAGGTGCTTAGAATTCTTCATTATTCCCACCAGTTATTTTTTTATTGCAAAGCTTACCTTATTTAATCAGCGTATTATCGTGATTCAATTACAGAACATTTTCTGTTTTGAAAAACCGGTGATAAGTGATTAAAAATTAAGAAAAAAGCTCTCGTTGCGAAGGGGTTAAATCATATTTTTTTGCTCTCTTTTACATAATACAGAAACAGTGCAAAATCTTATATATATATTTATTTAATTCCGTAATTCGCGGTTCTACCAAGCGTAAATCAAAGCAGTGATTTTTTTCATAGTCGGGGCCCATGTCAAATTAGCATATTGAGGCGGAAATGTTTTGGAACAACATGAACTGCAGCCACGCAGTTAGCCGTGACTATTAAGACCAGTGTTGAATTCAGGTTGTGGCCCGGGGGGGATATTCCCCCCCTGGAGCAATGAAATCCCCCCCCCCCGGAAATTTTCAGATTTTGTGTTTTCAATGGTCAAAAAGTGCAATTCCCCTCCCGGAACTCCATAATGTGCCCCCCCCCCGGAGCCACAGAAATCCCTCCCGGAGAAAAGTACCTGAATTCAACACTGATTAAGACAAACATGGAAGGCTCAGAAAAGAGCGTTTACTATTATGAGTTATTTATTTTTAATTTTTACACTTATTAAAATAACCAAAGCATCTTAGACAAGCAAAAACTTTCAAGAAGAAACATTTTAATCAAAAAGTCAATCCTTATCTACCGACCTCCTTTTAACCCGCAATTTTTTTTTCTGCGAGTAAATACACTTTTTGAAAAACAGTACATTGAACGGATTGTAACTGTTATACGATTCCATATTAATTTTTTAAAGCATTTTATGTTTTAAAAAATCTTAACTATTGCTAAAAAATGAGCGAGACAATCTAATCCCATATACTTTCTTTGATTTCCATTTAAATATTTTATGTTGGCTCAAATGAAATGAAAAAAAAAAAAAACGGCATTAATAAATTCACAAGCAACAATAATACAGCAGAATCTCACTATTTCAGATTTTCTCGATAAGTTCTGAACATAATTAACCTTAATATAAAATATGTCAAGGACTACTAATACAAGTACGCAGTAATTCATTTTCGCTTAAGCAAACTTTATTCAATAATTTTCTATCGCAGTTGCCGTAAACAACTAAATATAAAATATCACAGATAGAAACTAATCGAGTTTATAAGAGGTCGAGAGAATCAAAAACCTGTTGTTTGTTACCTTAGGAACCAAATATCATGCAAACAAAGAATAGATGTGTAATCATAGGATCACGGAAGCTTTATACTATTTTTTGACTTATTTTGGAACACTGCAAATTGCGATAGATTTCTATTTCAGGTTCACAAGAATTTTTTTCGAAATATTAAGTGTTTTAAAGTCTGATTTCATTCTCGCTGTTAAAGTATTCAAGAAAAATATGTTTTTAAGTCTCTCATTTCTTTCAATAAATTGTCTGCATATCGTCAATAATCACAGAGAAGCAGGAAAGAATTATCTTCATCAACAATGTCTCTAGATATTCAATTTTCTGATAGCGTTCTTTAGTACATTTTATTTACTAAAATTATATATAAATTTCATTATTTTTATGCTCATGTCAAGATCACACCTGAAAGGTCACAGTTTGAGGTAAGAATTTTTATATTCCTTTTGATATCTTACTCATATTGATTTATTTTGCACAGCCCTTTTTCTTTCTTTCTTTCTTTTTTACAAAAATATAGTATAAATATTCTTTTTCCTTTGCGATAATTTATAATATTTATATATCCTATCATATATATATATATATACTGCAAAAAATAAATTGTTGATTTAACAGTATTATACTGGCAGCAGGGGTGCCATACTGTAAAATCAACAATTATACCGTTAAATAAAAATAATAAACCGTAAAATAAAGAGTAATGTACCGCTAAGTAGTAATATATGGTATATTTCTGCATTTTCATTTATAAAACGGTATACTACTGACACCCCAGCCTCCAGTATTATATTGTAAAATCAACAATTTTTTTTTACAGTATACTATGTTATAAAACAACAAGCCTTGAGAGTGTCTCTCAGTATGCCCAAGTTTCAAAACTATTGGAAAGATTTTTTTCTAGTTTATACCATTGGATTGGCCATTTCCCTGTATTTTTATGTATAATATACTGATATAACCGTGATTTTAGATAACAAAATATGGCATTTTTCCTTTATCCGGGGCAAATAATGCCAAAGATTTTTTTTTTTTCATTTTGGCGACAGCATAATATGCTAAACTTGGTTAAAGAATTGAAATAGTTGTATCAGCTACAGAAATTTCAAACACATTCGAAAAAAAAAATTACTACTTTTATTTAAATTATGATAAACAAACATTTGTGTTTCAGGAATACATAGTCTTGTAAAACAAAAACATTTAATTTAAATATAAAATCAATGTTTTCAATACGCAGTGAAAGGTTTACAATCTCATTGAATTGGTTGAAACAATATTCGGCGATTTGTCATTTGCGCCTGGGTAAGAAAAAATTTACCTGAAATTTTAATTAGATAAAATCTCAATGGCGCCATTTTCTTTTCTTCAAGTTTTCGATTTTAGATTTCATGCTCTATTTTTTCGAAATATTTTACGTTTTATTTTAAACATGACACCATTTTCACCGATAGAAACATTAACTGCTTCAGGATTAGGGAGCTATAGATTATTCTTAAGGAGAATTATGTAATTATGCATTATTATTATTTCCATAAATGCCACGATTTTGAAATAAAACGTGCTTGCTGAAATAAAGTTTGAGCAAATTGAATTTTGTCCGGGGCGTAGTTTTCCCTTCGCACGATCCTGATTCTTAATTATTACTACAGTAATACCCCAACTTACGTCCCCTCGACTTACGTTACCCCGCATTTACGTCGTCTAGACTGGAGAAAAAAAAATTCCTTGATTAAAACGCACTTAGAACTTTTTTTGAAGAGTTTTGAAAGAAATTTAACATCTCAGATGCAGTCACAATCATAAGAGATTTATGGGGTAAAGTTCAGCAAAAAACAATGAGATATGCTTAAAAAGACTGTTCCTTCGCACTGTAAAAAAAAATCCGACCAGTTTTCCTGTAGGAATCGGAAAAATAGTTGCCCTTATCGTACCGAAAAATTTTCCGGCTGAGTTCGGAATAAAATCCGTAAAAAAAAGGAAATAGTCAATAAAACGGTATTTTACGGATTTTATTCCGAGCTGGGTCAAAAGTTTTTCCGGTACGATAAGGGCAACTATTTTTCCGATTTCTACAGGAAAACAGGTCGCATTTTTTTTTTTTTTTTTTTTTTTTTTTTTTTTTTTTTTACAGTGCATAAATAAATGCTGATTTAAGTGCTTGGGGAAATATTTCTTATCTTATCCGCAATCAGTTGGTGCACTTTAGAAAGCGACATTTTTTTTCTATTATTATTCACATTCACGCTAATTCTAGGCTAAATTCTATTATTTTTTTCTATTATTATTCACATTCGCGCTAATTCTACACTGTTAAAAAAATTCGACCAGTTTTCCTGTAGGAATCGGAAAAATAGTTGCCCTTATCGTACCGGAAAATTTTCCGAACCAGCTTGGAATAAAATCCGCAAAAAAAAGGAAATAGTCAATAAAACGGTATTTTAAGGATTTTATTCCGATTTTACGGATTTTAATTTGAGCTGGGTTGGAAATTTTTCCGGTACGATAAAGGCAATTATTTTTTCGATTCCTACAGTAAAAATGGTCGTATTTTTTTACAGTGCAGGCTAAATTCTAACAATAACGAAAAATCTTTCGTCCAGCATAGGTTATCTAAAACTTTACAAAGCAATCAGAATTCTTCATAGTTATTAAGGTGAAAGATGATGACTTCTAAATCAACAATTTATAAAAAGCATACCGCATTTGAAATTCCAATTTCTGCTATTACCATAAAAAGTCTGAAAAATATCCGATTTTTTTTAATATCAGGTTGTAATGAAAGTTTCCCGCCACAGCTAATACGGTCTGCGAAAACCGTTCGAGTTGACGTGTTTGCTCATATTTTGTGAAATGATTTTTGGCATTTGAAAGAAAGAGACTTTGCTTTATAACACTGTATTGTGAAATTTGTAAAAAAAAATCGTTATCATTAATTATAAGGTGTCTGAAATGGAACTATCACGCTACCAGATTAGATATCATCATTTACTTCCAGTTCTGTTACAAAAAGTCAGCGGCAGAATGTCACCGAATAATATGTACAGCTTTAGGTACTAGTGTTGTATCATATGGCACTGTGGAAATTTGGCGGAATGGTGGTTATACATAATATTACAGTTAATTATATATATTACAATTAGTATTATGTAATGGTGATTTGGCGGAAAACTTTCGTTACAACCTAATATGTGTGTGCAGCCCTGTATATGATCTATATATTTGTATGTATACTACAAAGTATTCTAAAAGTTACTTCAGCTAAACGAATAGCACAATTGAAAATTTCCATTCAACAATTTCCGTGAATAAACGGAAAAGTACTTGAGAACTTTTGTACAGACCTGTATATGATACATAGAATTTATACTCGGCAAGTATTATTAAAAAAAAATAGTTCAATTTAAAAACAAATAACTCATTTGATAATCCAACTTTTGCAATTACATCAATAATCGGAAAAATATCATATTTTCTTTTTGTGCAGCCCTGTATAAAATCTATATACAGTGAAGCCTCCCTGTGCGACCACCTCCATTAAGCGACCACCTTTCTGAACGACCATTTTTTTCATGGAGCGAAATTTATTCCCATAGGCTCAATACTAATTTTACCACCATTCAGAAACCACCCCAGATGAACTCCCTCCATGAGCGACCAATTTGTTTGAAGAAAATGAAACAAATTCCGTTTTTTCCTGGTCGCTTGAAAAAGGTTTTATTAGAATAATAATTCTGGGGAGCGCATTATTTATCAAACTTCTAAACTAAGTTTAGAATTTTTATTTATTCCGGTAACTTTTAAGTGTTTTTAAACCCCTTTGTGCCTTTTTAGGCAATGAATTTAAAACTGATGACAAAGTAAGGATGACGGTCCATAAACTCTCCTGCCCTATTCCGTCAAGAAACTGTCAGAGAAATAGATAAATTAATGAAATCGTCATAATTTGTTCCCGTTCAAAAAAAAAAATTGCATTTATTTACTGAACTTCGAAAGGACTTGTAAATAAAAGTTATAGAAGATAAAACCGTAAATTCAAAGCAAACGTCAATGTATTCATTTTTTGAACTCTGTACTAATTAACTTATGTAACTAAATTTTCTTTGGATACTTAAATTTTCATATTTTTTCCTAATGTGAGAAATAAATTTTAGTAACATTAATTATTAACGTTTTTTCAACAATTAAAATCTGGATTTAAACATGACCTCCATTAAGATTTTTGCCCATTTATATTGGAACGGAACGTGGTCGCTTTAGAGAGGTCTTACTGTATTTGTATGTATACTACATAGTATGCTAAAAGTTACTTCAGTTAAACGAATAGCACAGTTGAAAGTTTCCATTCAGCAATTTCCGTGAATGAAGGAAAATGTACTTGAGAACATTTTGTGCAGCCATGTCTAGTCTATGAGCCGTAGAATTTATACACACAAAGCAATATTTAAAAAGACTGTTCAATTTGATAACGCGTACCAGAACTGAAAATGCACGTCTAGCAATTATTGTTCATAGGTTTCAATAGTTCAGTTATTGTTCAATTTCTTCTGTAAGCCAAATTCTATTTACACGTACCAGAACTGAAAATGCACTTCTAGCAATTATTGTTCATAGGCTTCAATTATTGTTCTATTTCTTCTGCAAGCCAAATTCTATTGTGTGTCCCTGTAAATGAACGATAAATTATATGCACACTAGGTTCTACAGTAAGCCTCAGTGATATATATATAAATTTCAATATGTTTAAAATAATGTATTGTCATTCAAATACACCGCAGGCGATCTTTCCCCATAGGCCGTAATGCAACAGCATCCTTTTGAGTATCCCTACAAATGAGCCGTAACTGCTACACACCTCAGTTTCAATACCGAACATGCCATAGTAAACTCCTGTAACATATATCAATTTCACACAGGGTTGCAAAAAAGCAGGCTAAAATTAAAAAAAAGCCACGCCAGTGACTTTTATTGATTTTAACCGGCTTTTTTTGGCCAAAATTGGCCATTTTTGGCCATAATTGGCTTTTATACAATGAAGCATTGTAATTATAAACTACACATTTTAAAGTGTTTTTAATTAGTTTTAATGGCATTTAATTGGTTTGGAGTTTAATAAGTAACCCAATTTCTCAATAATGAAGACATTAATACTAGAATGAAACTTCGATGATTTTGCTAGTGATTTGTAGTCAGAATTGCAAATATGTCTGCTATTTTTTTAAAGCGCCATACCAACTGCTTTATCTGGTTTACACTGACGTTTAACCCCCTTCACCAATTTTTTCATTTTTACAGCTTTATAAAATTAAAGAGGACAATTGTTACTTAGTTACATGTTTTATTTACTTAATTAATTTTAAGAGCTATTAATATACGTCTTTTTTTATTTCTAGTAAACATTTAAAATTATACATAGACATATAATAAAAACATCATTTCTCACTATTAAAAACATTACGAATAGCATATGCATGAATATGCTTAGCAACAAGCTTTTCAAAATTTTAAAGAATTTTTTTTTTCTTGTTTAAATGCTCTATTTTTTATACACTTATGTACCAAACTCTCCTCAAATATTATATCCTTTCAAATTTCTCTTTTAACATTTATAACTTAACTCTCCATATGGACACATAAGAATGTTTCCATTTGGATATGCTACATTTTGTCATTGTTTGATTAAATATAATCTTTAAAATGTGTAGTATATATGGAGCTATGTAATATAAAATTTTAAAACACCGGTTTGGAGTCTAACTTATATTCTTTTCAATATTTATATATATATATTTTTTCAGACATAATGCCTTCACAGTTGCCTTTCTAACCTTTATAAAAACTTATTTATTTGACAAAATTTAATAAAAATTTATAATTTTTTTAGTAGAAAATATTTATAAGTGTATTATAAATTAATTGATCCAAATTTAAAACGAATTAGCTGTAAACCAACTTTTAAAAATAAAAACCGGCTTTTTTTAAGAGGTTAAAACCAAAAAAAGTCGGCCGGCTTTTTTTGGCCTGGCTAAAAGCCGGCAACCCTGATTTCATACCAATCTGAGTATTTTTACGCTAGTTAGAGCACGGACAGACAGACGAATCGAAGTCATGAACGCTTTTCAACTATGTTGGAAAGTGTTAAAAAAGGCATTGTACTTCATATCCATAATTATTGCTCTGCTAGTATGCTATTTAAATTAAGGTATTAGAGCAGTGCAGAAGAAAGTTTAATGATGATCACAGCATATTAGTGAGTATGCTATTTAAATTAAAGTATTAGAGCGGTGCAGAAGAACGTTTAATGATGACCACAACATATTAGTTACTATTATACTGTTATTATTATTTTTAATAATAATAATTTTTTTGCAAAGCTCATGAAGATTTCTTTGTAAAAAAAGCGTCCTCGCTATACAGCGAAATTTACTCTGAAAGTTTGGGTGAACGTTATGAATCCGGAACATACCGTATATTAGGTAATGAGTATTCACCTAATAATCCCCCCCCCCTCCCCATAAAATACACGTAATATTGAGATTGGCGATAAACAGTAAAACATTGCTTAATCATGGAAAGCGCTACTTATTTTTCTTATTTTTATGAATCTTTTTTGGCACAAATAAGATCCAGGGATATTTTTTATTTATTTATTTATTTATTTATTTATTTATTTATTTATTTTTCGTCGTTTGTGTATTTTGCCTTCTAATTCTTTAGTTTAAAAATATCGAATAGTAAAATGAGGAGGAGGTTGAATCTGTGTGTGGAATTTATAGTATCTCCAATTGAGACATTAGTCACTTCTTAATATGAACTTTACTCCACATGAAATTAAACAAGAAAGAAAAATCATGCGTAGAGCATAGATTATGAAACACTTTCGAACAATTTCAGAACATTTTAACAAAATTTCGCCCCTTAATAAGAGAAATAAGATATGTAAGTAAACGTTTTATAAAACGTATGAGACATTTTAAAACTAGATTTCAACAATTATCGTCCATAGCCGGAAAGGTATTCCAGTTCTTTTGTACAGTTCTGTATGTGGTCCACAGATTTCTACAGATTCTACATAGTATGCTAAAATTTAGTTTGGTAAGAAAACCAATAACACGGTTGAAAGTCACCCTCCGCAATTTGTACCAATAGACAGAAACGAATTCTTTGAATTCTTTTGTACAACCCTGTATATCACATACAGGGTTTTATAAACGCCACATATTAGCTGAAATTTAATTCAGGTAAAAACATGCTTAAAACTACTGAAATAAAACTTCCAGGAATTACTATCCATAGGCGGCCATGTATCCAGTTCTTCGCATAGCCCTGTATATGATTTTATTTATATGCTACAAACATCTCTTAGTCCACTAAATGTAGTTGAACTTGAAAATGCATCACTTAAATTCAAAAACACCTTTAAGCAATTCACGCTCATTCTCACTAATACTTACGAATTCCTTTGAGTAGCCCTTTATATGGTCTATAGAATTTATGCATTCCACATAGTATACAAAAATTTAGTTAAACATAAAAACGCACACCATAACTGAAATTCACTTTCAGCAATCATCCCTAATAGATAACATTTCGACTACACTGTTGTATCTGAAATCTTTTATGTGTCCCTGTAAATAAATAACAAATGCAATGCACATCATATTCTACTGCAAACATCTTGTAGTAAACTTAAGTAATGTATATCAGATTCATCATATTTGAATTAGTGCAACATAATTGAAATACGCTGCGAACAGTTTTTTCCATAGAACATTACAAAACCAAACTATTTTGAGTAACACTGTAAAGGAATAATAAATGCTTTGCACTCCCATATTCTATAGAAATCATGTATTAATGCACCTCGGAAATTCATATGAATTTCATTACGTTTGTAACAGAGTAACATAATTGGAATACGCCGCAAACAATTTTCCTTCATAGACCAATAATATAACGGAATACTTAACATAGTCTATAAAAATTCCATTCTAGTGCACCTCAATAATGTATATAAATTTCATTATGTTGAAAATAGTGTAACACTACTGGAATAATAATGGAAAATAAATATGGATTCCAACGTAGTTTTATTGTCGATTAATACGTTGCAACCAAAAATGAAACACCAAAATGAATTTTCTTACTAGACTAATGTTTTTAACAGAAGAAAAAATACTAAATCTTTGTAGCACAACACAGTCTTTAAAACCATATTTAGTACTTGTAATAATGCGTACCATTATAATCTACCCTCTTTTTAAATATAAGAAAAAATTTCCTTATTAATCTTTGTGTAAAAGATATTGTTAGCGTAGCAAAAAGTAAACGAAACATGGAAGAATTTTCCAACGGCAGTCGTATTTGTTTACGAGTTTCATTTTTTGTTGCCTATTATGTGCATTATAAAATACAGAAGTGAGATAAAGTACATTTAAAACATGACTAACAACAAGTATGATAATCTCTAATCATGATAATTTTAATTATGTATTTGAATAACCTGAATTCGTCTATATCTCTCTAGTACACTAAAAACATACACGAAGTGAGCGACAAAGAACGTTAGGAACCAAGATCAAAGAAGAATCAGCGGGGCTTAGTTTTGTTCAAACATCTACCATTATTTCCGGTTAGAAATTTTCGCCTTAATTTATCTGTTATTTAATAAAGTAAATAATACTATTCGGAAACAGTGTTTTTCATCTGAACAAAAAAATCCGCTAAATTGGCAACATTCGAGAAGAGAGAAGGAATTCCCATCTTGATCAATGAATTCGCGTTTTAAGCGTAATTTTTCTCTTCAAAGCTGACCAAAATTTTATCGCGTAATAACCGTCTGCGTATTAACTCATTTATGCCTGAATTTTTGTTTTCTCAAATTTGTTGGTAAAATCCCTTTAAAATGTCACAAAATGCATTGGAAAAATACTAAAAAAAAATTACGCTAAAATATTTTTGTATTTATTTGATAAAATGTAAACGTACTAAATATGGGAATATCCATATGTGGAAAAATGCATAATTATGTGTTTTCTCTAAATTTATATAAATTAAGCTTTTAAATTGCATACTATCTACCCTATCTATATTATAAAGGACAAACATATCTGTGCGTAACGCATACGTCACTCTGCGAATGGCAACACTTTGAAATTTGAAATGAAATTTCGGTATTGCAATTTTCGCTACTGCAAATTTTTAAACTTCTAAACATCGCACAGTTTCAATTTTTACACCGTCGTATAGGGGAAAAAATGTACGTTTAAATGCAATTTGTTTGAAAGCTCTATCTCATTTATTTTTGAGATATTAATTTTTTTATAGTTTTTAATACCAATTTTGTAATTGTGGCAACTGAAATACTACGTTTCTATTAAACGTAAAGGGAAAATAGTCGTGGTAAATTTATTTTTATTGATTATATCCTTATTGATGCCATTTTCACATTACAAATAAAAGTAACTTTTTTCTAATTTTTGAACAGAAAATGTCGTCAGCCATTAAAAAAACACGCATTCTTCTTCATAAATCAAAAGATTGAAGAAGATATTTCAATATTTTTTCATTACGCTGATACTGAATTTGAGACGCTAGGCAATGAGTAAGTTCAGTGAGTAAAAATGATGTCATATTTAAAACAAAACGATCGTTTTCTTTTTTTTTTTTTTCTTTTTTTTTTTTTTTTTTTTTTGTTGTTGTTTTTGATAAAACTAAATATTTGACCAATACTAAATGGCCAATACTATGGCAACTAAAGGCAAATTTCTGAATGGTAAATTTCCACGGGTACTGAGATTAGAACTTAAAGTTTGTGCGAATGTTCACATGAAAAGTTGTATCGGACAAACGGGACTTTAAGTTATGAAATACATTCATTAATAAAGTATTGCGCGTTAAAATATCTTTAAATTGTGAATTTGAGTGTTGCGTATGTAAATTTTGAGAACGTGAAAATAACATATATGGATTTTATGGGGAAAATTTTTATAATGTGACAAAGCGAAATGCTTTTTAGTGATTTCTCATCCTGTAAAATCAAACTTAGCCTCAATCGATAACTTCAACATAATTACTCATCTTGATTACGTATTCTAAAACAGTTTAATTTTTCAATAACTTAAGCAGTTGAAGTTTGTGGAAATAATATTTTGGTAATTTTACGTTAAAAACATTATTTGTTTTAAAAGTTAAACAACCAATTCAAGATGATTTTTTTATTGTAAATATTTTGGTAGGTTTATTATAAATTCGATTTAACAGTTCCATTCTAAACGTTTTAATTCGTCGAATTTCGACGGGTTCCAACTTGTATATATAAAATCGTAATGAAACGAATTTATGAAACGAATATATGAAACGCCTGAAATGTAACGATTCTTTGAATCGACTGATTAAACAACTGATTATGTTTCACGGTGATTTCTCCTAAAAAGGGGAATACTTTGCGATGAAATTAACACCAAAAATCAATATTGATCCGCAGATTTCAAAACTGGTATTAGAAATTTTAAATTCCAATTAGTTTTCGAAATATTAATTTTTTTCTAATTTTATATACATTTTTCTAATGATGGCAACTCAAATTTTAATCAAACAGATTTTTTTTTTTCAGATTTTAGAAAAGGTTACTATTTTAAACTAATTTGGCGAGAAGTCTGGCCTCCCTTAAATGTATGCTAAGAAATGTATCATGTTACTTTTATTCATTCAATTTGTATTTCATTATCATTTTAATACAAGCAGAAACATTTAAAATAAATGGCTTTAACTTCTTTATTTTTTTTTAAACGAAATGAAAAGAAAAATATTAGGCACACATGTCATATACGCACCGGGGTACCTAATTGGTGCCAAAATGGCATTATTTTGGTTGACATGGTAACCCGGCTATTGTTGTTTATTTAATAATAAGTGTTTATTTACTTTATTTTCTTTTTTTAAATTACATAAATTGTTTTGTTCTATAGTTTATTAATTTTTTTTGTTATTTTTCTTTAAAAATAAAAAATAATAGAAAATAATTAAAAAATACGGTACTACTTAGTTATTCCATCGACCCATTTCGTCAAACCACTCGCTAAATTATACAAATTGACATAATTTTTATTTTAAATAACGAAAGAACAAAAAAAATAGTATAACATTAATAAATATACAAATAAAACGTCGAAATAAAAATCACTTGATGACGTAAAGACGTGTAACTTGCTTAAAGTCAAGTGAATGTGACATTTATCAACCATTATTGGCATTTAATCTTATAGTTTGGTGATAGATTTTTGGTCGACGGGATAACTAAGTAGTACCAAAAATACATATGTAACTGGTATTCGAAAACGAGGATTTCGCCAAATTTTCGTAAAAAAAAATCACGCCAAACCGGGTGCGTATATGGCATCTGGCCAAGTATTAAATGATGTAACAAACGATGACATTTAATTCCAACTTCAAAGCAATGTTATAATTTACCACTCGAAAAATAAAAAAGAATCCTAACTGGCGAGTTGAAAAATAGTTATTGGCGAGATTTGCACCCGGCTAGCGTAACAGCACCAAGAATTCTTTGCGACAATGCTTTTATGTAGTATTATTCGAAAAAAAAATTGATTTTTTTTTTACGGTCCCATATTGGCGCTATTTTTTTCTGACGCCAATGTCATATACGCAACGGGTACTTAACTGGCGCCATAGTATCGTTATTTTGCTTGATTTGATAAGCCGGATGTTGTTGTTTATGCTGTTGATCTTTTCCCTAAATTAGCGTCGGAAAAAAATCGCGCCAATAAGGGGCCGTATATGATATCTGGGCCAAATTTTCACATGAAAAGCGAAGGGATCAGAGCGTATTTATTTATGGCAGTTACATGACTTCGACTATTATAATATAGATGAAATGATGGCGATAGAATAATATTTGGCGACTTATCACCTGTACCTGGCTAATATTAAAGTACCAAAATGGCACCAGGAATATAAAAAGCGAAGTGGTTCGCCCGGAACTCTTGATGAAAGTCACATAACTTAGGCTATTGTTATACAAATTGTTTTAAAATACCGGGAGACAAAGACTCTGTACACTTAATTCCTTTTATTTTTAGCTTCTTTTCAAACGTTTAACTGATCCTCTTTAGTCAAACACGAAAACAGCCATTGGATGCCTTAACAGCAACTGATTCGGCCTTAAATTTTTGAAATCAAAGGAAATTGAATGGAAACCCGTTTACAGGGAGATCTTCACAGCTTTTTTCAGTATAATTCAATCTTCTATAATATTTTTTAAACCGATCAGATTAGCGTGTCTAAGATTCTGCGGTGTCTGAACGGGGGTTGGCGAGCGAAGCTTGCAGGGGGCAGAGCCTCCTAATATACTATAATTAGTATTTTTATGAACTATTAAAAAATATATATTTATTTCTTTACAGACACTAATAACATTATAAGTATTATTAATAATAAACTAAGAATAATTGCATTTGAGGCTAAAAAGCAATTTATTTCCAAATCATCTTGAAAAGGACTTTACATAAAAAACTGCCCCTTAAATGTCTAACAGAAATATGTACCCAATTGCGCCTAGCGCCCTATATTTTGTACATTAGAAACATGCGTAAAAAATAGGCTTGAACATATAATTTCGCAATTTAAAAAAAATACGTATTTCAAAGAAGTCTACAAGCTAAGATTATGACTTATTTATTTGGAACCTTGATACAAAAAATACAAATAAACTTACTTTTTACATTTCGCTATCTTGAAAAATGAAAATCTATAAACACTGAAAAAGGTCTTCATTTAAGCAAAAAAATATCTATCTTATGCTGTCATCTCTCGGTAATAGATAAAGATATTTATAAATAATTACTTCATACAATTTTCATGTTGTAAAGAAGAAGAAAAATTTTAAAAAATTATTAAAATCCGAAACGCCCCAAAAATGGGACGCTAGGCATAAATGGGTTAAATGTGATAATTTTGCATTAGCCTTATGGACGATTTTCAAAGTATGGAAAGAAATCCGCATATTAAGCTAGATCGCGTATTAACCTTGAGCGTCTTAATCTGTTTTGAATGGGATTTTATAATGAATGATATTTAAAAGAATTCACAGTCTTTATTGATTGTAAAAAACATATTTTCTTGCCAAAAAAAGGAGTTTTCTGGAAAAACATTAGAATTAATAGTGAATGGTTGGGGTGTAAGCAGCTTAATTAAAGTGCTATCGTGAATTTCTTTTAAAAATTACTTGAAACATCGCAAAAAAACTAACCAATAGAATACAACAGATCTTATAATTTCTAGCCAATGAGCAATAACTGCAAGTATTTTTTATCCTTTTTAGCTCACAGGCTATCAAAGTCTGAGAGCTAACGTGACCGCCGGTTCTGTATGTATGTAAGTATGTACTTCCGTAATGCGATAACGCTTGATAGAAATATCCGATTTGCTTCAATTTTATTCCAGGTTCATTCTGATAAGACGATTCCCTGGTTAGTTTTGGAGGTTCATTGGTTAAGTAAAAAGGGGGAACATGGGCTACCCCCCCCCTTAACTTAGATAAATAAGTCTTTCATGGAGAATTATCAGATTTTCTTCAAATTTAGTATACCGGTTAATTCTGATAAGGCTATTTCCTGATTAGATTTGAAGGTTCAATGCTTAAGGCTAAAAGGGGGAACGGGGCCTAACACCCCCTTAATTTAGATAAATGGTTTTTTTTTTATCCGAATTGCTTCAAATTTGGTATACCGGTTTATTCTGATAAGGAGGTTCCCTGATTAGATTTGAATGTTCATTGTTTAAGTCTAAAGGGGGGGGAACGGGGGGCTAACACCCCCTAAATTTAGATAAATGTGTGTTTCTATCCGATTTGCTTCAAATTTGGTATACTGGTTTATTTCGATAAGGCGCTTCCCTAATGACATTTGGATGCTCATTTGTTAAGTATAAAGAGGGAAAACGGGGGTGGGAAGACCGCCCCCCACTTAATTTATTTTTCGAGGGGCATTATTCTTTGAAATAAGAGTATAATATACAATTAGTGTCAACAGTCTGTGAGCACAATGCCATCAGTTATCTGGGCACTTTTCTTTTTTATTTATAGATATATTTGCATTTAATTTTCAGTATTTAATGGGGTTTTAATATTTAAAAGTTGTCATTTCTATTTTTTTTCTTTCTTGGGAGCATTAATTGCTATTTATATAGACCAGTTTGCGCAAAACAAAAAAGTCGAATAAAGCTAAGCATGTTGCTTTCTAATTTAATTAATTTTGTCTATTTCTAGACAAAATTAGTCAAGTTAATCGAGACTTTTTGGGGAATATGTAACTGATTAAATGTGCTATTTTGAATTAGCTTTAAAAATTATCACAAACCTTCCGAAAAAAATACCAAACAATATAATAGAATATATACTAAAATGTCTAACTAATAGAAAATAACTGTATTTTTTTTTCCTTTTTAGAGGTGTATGTACTGTAAAAAATGGCAAATGTTTCTTAACTTAGGAAAATATAATATAACCAAGCATGAAAATATGCAATAACCTGTTCCGAGTTATCCATTATTCTGAAAAGCGTTCATTATTTTTAGTGACACCAGAAACCTATATAATTTCTAGATTTAAAAAAGAACTTAGAAAATCAAAGTTTCTTTTACTACCAATGATTTTTGAAAACGTTTTCGCGCAGCATTTGTAGTGCTTCAATCAGTTTTCTCAATCCGTATTCGAATGCCAATAGTTCTCAATTAAACATTTTCATGTCCGACAAACATGTTTTACAGACAAACATGATAAATTAACAGCATTAACATTAACATTAAAAATAATATTATATTGTTACTCTTGGATGTGTACATTAAATCATGGAGCTAAAAATGTTTAACTGAGAATCGATAGCACTCTAAAAAGATATATGAATTACTCGGAAACGTTTCTAAAACACAATCGCAGCAAAACAAACTTTCTATAATTTTTTTCTTTAAATCACGAATATATACAGGGTGAGTATAAATTGTTTTTACAAATTTAGAGGGATGTATGAAGCTGTTGATAATCGGATATAATGATGTTGAAGGCCGGTTTATATGGAATAGGCTGGTAATACAACACGATGTATATATCATAGCAAACCCCAGTCAAAATCCGTTTCTGGTGGTGAGTTCATCAGGCAAAAATCCAGCAAACAGGTTTTCCATGGAAAATTACTTTATTATACGAAAAGAAGGCTAAGATGTAAAATTAGTGGTGGCCCTCACTACTCAGCAAAATTTAAGCCCTTTTCAGTAGGATGATCACAGAGCAAGTCCTTTCAATCTGCGTAATTTAATACGCCAAGAACACATCTGTCTTGAGCCAATACGCCAATCACAAAATAACCGTTAAACTGGGAGAGATATTAAAATTTGAACCAGTTAAACGCAAAGAACAGAAACCACATTTGGCAACGAATTATTAAATTAAATAATAAAGCAAACTTATTATTGCTTACATAAAGTCTATCGGTGAGGATAATTAATGACAAATATCTATTTTCAAGCAGATGTAAAAATGAAATTTATGAGTCTTTAATGCATTTACAAGACGCCCACAAGCTTAAATTTACTATATGATCTTTAGATTATGTAAACAGATTTGTAAAAAAGCGGCGTTTAACAAATAAAATATCAATAAAGAATATTTAAGCGAGGAAAGCAATTGTGCTTAAATTAGGAATAACAAATAAATCATTTATCTGAATGATAGCTTTTAACAGAAACAATAAAAGAATATTTATGTGGGTATAACGATTGCACCTAAATTATACCTAACTTAGAAATGATTTTTGAATGCAAGCGTTAAACAGAAGAAAGAGAAATAAATTTCGAAAACAGATTAATTCCGAATACAAATCTAATACAAATATATGGCCTCGCCATAGGATGATAGAAGGCATCAAGAGGATGAAAAATTGCCATAGAACATGGGGTCGCAAACCACTTATTTAGTCACATCAAAATTCATCCTTAACTGAAGTCGGCTTGACGGTAATAACTTTGGAAAAAATAAAAATATTTCAATAAAAATGTAACGATATGTACTTTGTTGTGTATGAAATGTGATAAAATCACAAAAAGTTCTGGAAAAACAGGGTACTCACGCAATTGATGATACCGTATGAACTGATAATCACAGTCCAAAATGTGAAGCATCAAGTGCATACTTCTGGCGCGTATAATGGAAACTTCTACCATTTTTTTTATTATTTACAATAAAGGTGAGCATGTCTATTAAAAGTTTCATTATAATATACTTCAGTTTTCTAAAAGCTATTACCGTGAACTAAAGTTCAGTTAGTATGAAACACCCTGTATTTGTGACTAATAAGTGTTTTGCGAACCCATGTTTTATGGCAATTTTTCATCCTTTTGATGTCTATTATCACCTCTCTTATTTTGTGAAAACAATTTAGACGCACACTGTATTTTTTAGCCCCCAGTACGGTCTTTCTTCCAGCTTATTTTGTGTCGTCTCGAAAAAATAACGTTACCTTACAGAAGCCAGCCGTAAAACAAAGCCGTACAATTAAATACTCTATAGCAATTTTTTAAACTTCTAAGCATCGCACATTTTTTATTTTTATACCGTCGTATTGGGGGAAAAAAGTACTTTTAAAAGCAATTTGTTTGAAAACTGCATCTCCATTTATTTTTGAGATATTATTATTCATTTTTTTTTTGTAGTTTTTAGAGCCATTTGCTTAATATTGGCAACGGAAGAACTCCATTTTTATAGAAAGTGAAAGAAAAATAGCAATTATATCTTTTTGTTGCCATTTACCCATAAAAACTGAAAAAAAAAAATTAGTTAAACTACGTGCTATTTTGGAAAAATATAAATGAAGGATTTCTGATAAAACATGGAGCTATTAGAAACTAAATTTAATTTTAAATATCTATATTAATAATACAAACAAATGAAGACCTGTGAATTTTTAGGTAGCCGATTTTTTTGTAGAGTTTTTTGAATGACGAAATCTCTTTTTTTTTTTTTTTTTTAGATTTGTGTATTATTCAGCGATAGTGACGTCCTAAGCGTACTTTACTGTAGATATTGTTTAACACCGGATCGCAAATGATTATAAGTCTTAAAACTAAACTACAGTAGAGTCCCGATTATCGCAGTTTCCGCTTTCACCGAGTTATTTTCTTCTGATGGACTAATGGCTTCCATTATTATGAAGCAGTCATTATAAATGAAGTTTAGGTGAAGATGAAAGAGCAGTCGTAAAAAGTTAGAACTCTGATTTTCTGGTCAGAATGGGAAAAAAATGGCCATAATTTTTTTTTTCAAAAAAAAATTATGGCCATTTTTTTCCCCATTCTAAAAAAAAATTATGGTCATTTTTTCCCCATTCTGACCAGAAAATCAGAGTTCTAACTTTTTACGACTGCTCTTTCATCTTAACCTAATACTTCATTTATAATGACTGCTTCATAATAATGGAAGCCATTAGTCCATCAGAAGAAAATGATCCATTCCAAAGGTATAAGTTCGATTAACTTAGATAATCGGGGCTCTACTGTATCTATATTTATATACATATATTTTTTGTCATCGGGGGGCGACACTAAATTCTAAAAAAGCAGAACTCCTGTTTTCTAGTTTCAGATCTTTCTAAAGATAAAATCTCTTTTCGGAATCAATAGTAACTCGGAAGAGGTTATTGCATATGTTCGTGGTTATACAATGTGACTTCAAAAATCCGGCATTCAGAAATCCGGCAGCTTCAAAAACCCGGCATCAAAACTTTATTTTTCATTCCTTTTTCTCTCACACTTTCAAGTTATGGGAGAAGAAAAATAGCAATTGTTTATGAATTAAAAACTTCAAGATTGAAATTATAAATACAAAAAAAGAATATTTGACTACTTTTTTTTTTTCATTTGTCAGAGGCAATTATTTTCTGAACAAATATTTCTGGGAAGCTGCTTCGTTACTTAGCAGCGGGAACAACTTTGGGGAAAACTTTGGAGAATGCATGGCACAATATACAGCCAATACAATTTTCGGCAACGGCGACATCAATGATGAGGAAGAATTTTCAGGTTTTCACATTTTCCGTAAAAAGGCTGCAATTTACGAGCTGATTGAACACCCAAAATCTGAAAATGCATTAAGTGTCGAAAAAGGGATATAGATGATTCGCTAAGCATTGACGAAAATGCATCAACAAAGAAAAATTTAACGGACAGCGAGATCGCTAACGCTGTGCTAAATAGAACCGCCGATAAAGCTAGTAGCAGCTCAGAAAACGAGGATAAACAACCGGCAGAAGAAAAGAGTCAATATGAAAATGCATAAATTTGACTGGAGAATCAATATATGCTTTAGAGAAAAAAAGACTTTTTTTCCGAAATAGGCATTCTTCATTTGCATAAAATACAAAAAATAAAAATAAATAAATAAATAAATAAGGAACGGCCAGAAAAATTGAAGCAAACAAGTTTGACATCGATGTTTTCCAAATTACAAGAGAAGAAATAATTTCACTCTTTATTAGATTTTTTTTTTAATACCAATTAAAGTAAGTTTTTCTACATTTAATTTTCTCTTTTTCTTGCATAATTATCACTTAATAAGGAATTAATTTTTTGTTAAAGGCACCATTAAGAATATAGTACTACTTTTGATACTCCTAGTTACTACCTTTGATTCTCCTTCAAAAATCCGGTATACTCTCGGTCCCGAGGATGCCGGATTTTTGAAGTTATACTGTATTAGATTTTGGTAGATTAAGAAACATTTTTCTTTTCCTTACAGTGTAGTTTAGTTCTGATTCAATGTTTAAAAGTTGTTCTCATTTCTTCTTTTTCTTTTTCTTTAGAAAAGAAATCTGAAACCTAATTGTTAATTATGTCAACCAGTTGGCGCAGAACAAAAACTTCGGAAAAAGCTAGACGTGTAGCTTTCTACCGGAATGGCGACTATTTCGACGGGGGCGTTAGACTTGCATTTAGGGGCAACAAACCTTTTTCGACCATGCCTCATTTATTGGACTATCTTAGTCAAAAGACACATATGCCAGCCAAAAAACTGTTTTCTCTCCCGGAGGGAAAACCAATCAAATCAATTGACGAGCTGGAAGATGGAAAATCTTATGTCATATCTTCCGATACTAAATTTGAGCCTCTGCCCTATGGATCTGTACCGAGAATACAAACTTCCCACATTGCAGCAGCGCTTCCAACAAGACAAGAAGACATACAGCTTCTGAGGCCTGTTCAAGGTAACGCTAATAATACAAGCAAAAAGAAGACGAAAATAGACCAAGTGGCTGTAAGTTCTTGCAATTTTTACTTTTTAATTTGTACTTTTAAATATTACTAATAAACTAAGAAGTAGTTCTGTAATGTACAGACATGGAAAACACCCCCATACTAACTCTGCAACAAATTATTGTAGAGGAAAGTTACTGGTAACAAACGATTGGAAATAAAGACTACTTTTAAATCATGTATATGAAATTTGCTTAGGGTGCCATCTACGTGTCAAAATGAACCCAAACTTTGCTTTTCTCAATAGCAATACTCACACACTGATAAATAAAACTCTCACTTTTGACGATTCAGCAATCCTTGAGCTGTATTTCGTCGTTTTTGAAGATCATTTCCTATCAACATCAAGTGACTTTTAACGAAATGTAAAGTCTCAAATATTTGACGAAAGTTTTGCCTCAATCACGGTCAGACTCAATGCATTTTAAGGAAACAGTTGCTGTACCTCCTCAAATCCTGCGATTTTAGCAAGCGGATATTTGCTTGTTTATGTTAGTCCTTTAATAATTTATTTTAAAACAGCACTTCTTAGTGCTTTTTAGAAAATACCGAAATATAGGTAGTTATTGTTTCTTCATTAGTTATTTTTTTAGCTGCTAAAATTTTTGGGAATGCTTATTATTATTTTTATTTTTCTTTATTTATATGTTGTTGTTTGTTATGTTTTATTTCGACTAGGGGGCTCTGCCCCCTACGAGCTACGCTCGCCAACCCCCCGTTCAGGCACAGCAAAATCCAAAAAGCACGCTAATTTGATCGGCTTTAAAAATATTAAATTAAAATTTAAAAAAAAAAAAAAAAAAAAACATTTGCGATCTCTCTGTAAACGGGTTTCCATTCGTTTTCCTTGGATTGGGATTTTTAAGACCAAATCTGCTGCTGTTAAGAGATACAATGGCTGTTTTCGTATTTAAATTAAAAAAATTAGTTAAACATTTGAAAATAAGCTAATGTAAAATGAATTAAGTAAACAGTGTCATTGTCTCCCGGTATTTTTTAACAGCGCTATAAGATAGTTCTTTTAAATAATTCATTTTAAATGTATCGTTTCAAATCTGACGTAATTTACACCAAAGTTTCATTTCTCTTATTAATATTCACATGAAAATACTTTTGTTGTTAGAAGGAAATATTATTTGCGCTGTCTTCGAATTCACGATAATAGTTGAAAAGATTATCTCAAAATATCTCGCGCAAATATATTTTCCAATTTCAATTGTTTTGCCATATTTTTTAGCCATTTTAAATATGACGTAATTTCCTCCATTTACAAGTTTTAATGCATAATAATGATTTTTTTCAACCATTTGGAAAAATGGTTATTGTTCTCGTCAGGGTAGGAAATCAAAAGCATATCTGAAGGTTTTTATTGGTTTAATCCGCATTTTATTCGTTTTGTGATTGGTCTATACAGTAATCTGTATTTCCCTTTAATTTCAACAGATAAGGACAACAGAGTGTTGCCACTATGACAAAAAAAGTAAAAAAAAACTACAAAAAAAATTAATAACTCAGAAACAAATTGAGATACAGCTTTCAAACAAAATGCATTTAAAAGTACATTTTTTTTCTCTATACGGCGGTGTAAAAAGTAATATTGTCGGATGTTTAGAAGTTTAAGAATGAAATTTCCTTTAAAATGTGTCATCAGATTTCTTGGAAATCTGACGACGGGAAAGCCTTTTCCCGAACAGCCAATGAAATGCTTGGATAACACGTAAGTTTCAGGTGGATAATAACTAATGAAAATAAAAGAAAATGAATAACAATTTCTGCCAAACAGTTAATTTTAATGTGTAAGATTTTCACGTGCAAAAGAAAAATGGAATAAGCCAATTAAAAATAACAAAAATGATAAATAGGACAGGAATGAATACATATAAATATTTCACACCAAATACGAGTCGCAGGCGATTTCTGTCGCTTGGAATTTTTACGTGTAATAACACTATTAATGTTTAATTCATGGCGTACGTAATGTATGATCAACTCCGTGCGATTTTTTATGTCTTAAATTTTAGTCTTTGAAAAAATCATTTTTCAAATGGTCGTTGTAATTTGTAAAATTGCTTTTTTTTTTTTTTTTTTTTTTTTTTTAAGATTTTGTTCCTCAAATTCAAGTGTAAATATGGTTCTTATGACGTAATTTTCCTGCTTTTAACATATGTAATCATTTAATTCTAATTTGAAAGTTTTTTTCTGTTTGTAATAGTCACGTGTAAATAAATTTTAATTTGATGTAAACATTATTGTTTGCGCTGTTTATACAACTGGCAACAGTTTAAATTAATAACATTTTCTAAAATTTGTAAAAAATATCTCTCGAAATGCTGAAAATTTGAATTTAAAATAGAAATAAAACCTCAAAAAATGTGTCAAATAAGAAAAATAAATGCAATCTGCACTCCGGGAACTAATAACGTATAAAATTATCTATAAATGATTAAATTCTCATGTATAGTTTTTGCTCCAATAAAACTTTTTTAATGGAACGATTTTGTCCAACTTTAGCATTAAATATCTCTTAAAAAAATCCTTCGATTTGAAAACTGTCCGCATCAGCGTGTTTATCAAACATTTCTCTATAATACCACCGATTTTTATATATTTGTATGCAACACTTTTTTTAATATTAGCGATGAAAGGCCATGCTTAAGCATTCAAATTGGATGCCGATCTACCCGGAATATCTACGCAGATTTTCATTGGTCCATTTTCAAATCAAAACTTTTTTTTTATATATAGAAGGAAAAGAATAAATTTAATGTGTTCTTCAAAACCATTCAAAAAGAAAATTTGGTCAATAAAATTTCAAACTTCCAGGATATCTTTTTTTTTATTTATTTATGAAGTATATTCTGTTTTCAATCAAATTAAAAATAAACATAATTGATCCCTATCCCCTTTATAAACAGTAAAGTGTTAAAATCTTATCCCTCTACTCAAAGTGATAAAATCTCAAGCAATATGCACTTCACAATTCGTTATATGTGAGTAATTAACCAGACCATATTCTAACCATTCATTTAGTAAAGAAAATTTCACTAATAAATTATTTAATCAATATGATAATTATTCATTGACCATGAGAAAAACATAATAATAAATTAGCCTTACTTAAAACTTTCAGAATTTATAGCAGCACCGATAAAATTACAATTTACCTTATAAATATATAAAAACGCAGCAGAATTCATCACATCAATCTAAAGGCACAAGTCCCCAATAGCGAGGTCGGAAGAGTAAGGGCCAAAAGATGCGGGTTCGAATCATCCCGAGGAAAAGGAGGTTAATTTTTTCATCCTCCTATCTAGTATTTATTGACAGAAGCCAATAAATACCGGAGCATCCAAACTGTTTTTTTTTCTTTTTTTTAAATTTATTTATGAAGTATATTCTGTTTTCAATCAAATTAAAAATAAACATAATTGATCCCTATCCCCTTTATAAACAGTAAAGTGTTAAAATCTTATACACCTACTGAGAGTGATAAAAATCTCACGCAATATGCACTTCACAATTCGTTATTTGTGAGCAACAAATTAACCTGACCATATTCTAATCATTCATTGAGCAAAGAAAATTTCACTAATAAATTATTTAATCAAGCCATATGATAATTATTCATTGACCATGAGAAAAACATAATAATAAATTAGCCTTACCTAAAACTTTCAGAAATTATAGCAGCACCGATAAAATTACAATCTACCTTATAAAAATATAAATACGCAGCAGAATTCATTACATCAATCTAAAAGCACGTCTATACAAGTCCCCAATAGCGAGGTCTCAAGAGTAACGGTCTCCCACGCCAAAGGACGCGGGTTCGAATCCTCCCGAGGAAAAGAAGGTGAATTTTTTCTTCCTAGAAAGAACTAGAGAAAAAAAACTTATTTTATTAGTAAATATCTTTTTTAACATCAGAACCACATAGTAGGTACACAATAAGACACGTCTCACTGTGTACCACAACTGTGTATCTCACTGTGTACTTTCGTTGCGTTGTAACAAAATGGATGCCACATCTGTTACATCAATTTCATAGCTTTAAAAAGTTTATGTCGTTTTGCCGAAATAGTCTATTATCAGATATAGCTAGGTTTGGTTAAGTAAATATCTGTCATATTGAAGGAAATAAACTCCAAAATAGACGTTTATGTAACTTTAACCACTATAAAATAAGGAATTATTTACTATTTTGTCGGACGAGTAACTAAAGTGCCGAAACTACATCCACGTGTTGCATAAGATGAGGTCGTCATGTGTGTGTGCCAGATTGAAGAAAAAGTTACAACTATATGCCAAAGTGGCTGCTGTCTCACTCTGTACCATGTCTCTCTGTGTACTCCCCTACCCTAACATGAAAAAATATAAGGAATTCCTAATTATTATTATTTAATAAAGATGATTGTTCAGGAAATAATAATAATAATATAATTAACAAATATGAATTCCGGGGTTAGGTTAGATAAAAAATTAAGAAAAGCAGAAATCCACTGAAATTCAGACAATTCTACTCTATGCAAGGAGGGCAATCCAGATGCAATATATTTATCAGAAAATGAAGAACGCTGTTCGATTTCAAAGAATTTAAATTTTTATGCTCTAAAATTTCAGACTTTTACCTATAAAAGGACTTTGTGAATATATCAGAAATGTTGGAGTTCTTGAGCGAAAAACTTTAAGTTTTCTTAGTTTTCCTTTTAGTTTTTTTAGTTTTTTTTTCTTTCTTTTAAAATTTTTAAAAGGATAAAGCCTAACAGAAACGTATTTATTTATTTATTGATTACTTTTAAAATAATACTCTGTATTTGAGATTTTTACGTTTTTAGAAAACTTGATTTTTCAATGCCTTATTTTTTACATTGGCAAATGTTGTAAAAATTATATTACATTCTGGAGTATTTATCGACATTCGTAAAACAATATCATTTTTCGGACCTTTCAAGGTAGCTGTCGACATTCAGCGTTTCTGACGAAATTTCTGATCTTGACCAAAGTTAATGATAAGTTCTGAAGTATAGTAAGTTCCGCCCATATCTATAGTTTTCGTTAAAGAGTATTTGATGGAGACATCTGCGTGAAATTTGCATTTTATAAAGCAATCTATGAGATTGCTATAGAAAATTTTCATTAGAACAATTTACATAGAAATTTATAGAGATTGCAATAGAAAAAATTCTCAAGTATTTTTCATTAAAATCTATTGATAGTGCTAAATAGAAACTTTATAACGCAAATTACAAGCAATTATTACGTCCAGAATTATTTGTATTTAAAAATGGAATGTGGAGCCTATAATGATGTTAAAATATAACACTTGTTAGTTTTTTTTTTTCTTTAACTAAACGTGTTTTTATACGTAATAAAGCTTTTGCATGAAAAAAGAAAAAAAAATCATCTCATTTAACTCTTTCGGAGGCGGTGTCCTTAAAAAGGGACACCTAATTTTTATTTTACTGGCACCCAGAAAATTTTATTAAAATATTCTTTTTATAACATACGTGAAACATAGCAACTTTATATTATTATGCCGTTACTCTGTAACAAATGAAAAAAAAAAATGTATGGGCTCTGTAAAGCGCTTTTGTTTTACTGTGACATGACATCGGCCACACTCTTTGCTGACCTACCCTTACCATCAGCCTTGTCCGACTGCTTGTTTCTCTTAACTCTCTTAACTGTGCTTATATATTCTTAAACTTAACTAACTTAGTTACTTTAATTTCTCTATTTATTCTCTCTTTATTCTAAATCAGTTATATATTTTTTTTTTTACTATTTTACATTTATAATACAGTAAACTCTGACTAAGGCGGAATCGGTTGGGACCGAGAAAATTTTCCGTAGTAGACAATATTCCGTCTTAGACAAATTTTACTCTAATGTCTATGGATTCGCAGGGACTTGAAAATCTTCCCGAGTTAGACAAATTTCCGTCTTACACAGAGTCCGCTTTACAGAGAGTTTAATGTACCACTTTTCTTAGAAAGTAATTTTACATTTTTTATATTTTTAGCCCCCGGTACAGTATGCTATTTCTTTCTCCCAGCCTATTTTGTGTCGTCTCCCAAAAATAACGTTACCTGACAGAAGCCAGCAATAAGCAAAGCAGATGTATCATTGTACGATTAAATGCTCTATAGAAATTTTTTTAATTTCTAAGCATCGCACATTTTCAATTTTTATACCATCGTATTGGGAAAAAAAAATTACTTTTAAATGCAGTTTGTTTGAAAATTACATCTCCATTTATTTTTGAAATATTAATTTTTTGCAGTTTTCAGCACCATTTGTTTATTTTGGCAAGTCAAGTACTTTATTTATGTAGAAAGTAAAGGGAAAATAGTTGAAAAATAGTAATTATATCTTTTTGTTGCCGTTTTCTCATAACAACCGAAAGAAAATGTAATTAAAATACGTGCTATTTTGAAAAAATACAAACGAATAATTTCTGTTAAAACATGGATCTATTGTAAACTATATTTAATTTTAAGTATATATAGACGCTTTTTGTGTGATGTCAGTCATGACGTTTTGGTTGGAAACTGGCTCCAAACAAACGGTAGCTATGCGTCATTTCTTTTTAAATGTAAATCGTAGAAAATGTTACCCGTACATATCAAGTATTAAAACATTTAGATGTGAGATATAGATATAAGATGTAGCTGCAACACACAAACAAAATGGAAAATATAGCATAGCAACCGTTTGTTCGGAGTCAGTTTCCAACCAAAACGCCATGAGTGACGTTTTATCGTTAGTGATGGTCTATATTAATGTTACAAACAAATGAAGGCCTATGAATCATTAGATAGCCGGGTTTTTTTTTTTTTTTTTTTTTTTGTTTTTTGTTTTTTGTTTTTTCTTCCGTCGAGTTTAATGACGACCTCTTTTTGCAGCATTTGTGTATTATTTTGCGATAGTGACATTCTATGCATGCTTTACTGTAGATGTTTACGAGTGGATCGTAAATGTGGAATTCTTAAGCGGGTACGAATGACGTCATTTTACATAAATGAAAGTATGTACTTTAAGTTTTAAAATTGAAATAGGTTTTGTACTATTTATATAAACATATATTTTTTTTTTTTCCTCGAGGCAACACTAAATTCTGAAAACAGAATTCCTGTTTTCTAGTTATTTTTATTAAAATTATACGTAGTATTTATGCTACAGTCAGACTTTCTACCCCAATGGCTCAGTCATTTTAGACATTTATCAACAGACTAGGCGTAAAGTCCGCATCAACTCGGAAGCCACTCATAGCGATAACACTCTTAAGCCACTGTTAAGCAAGTATATATATTCTAATAAATTTGTTTATAAATTCTGGTGTCAGTTCATTAGTTTTTCAACAGAATTACCCCACGCCGGAAAGGGTTAAGTATTGCGCGGCAGCCCAATTCTTATTTATTTCCAGTGTGATTACTCAATGTTAATTTAACATAGCAAAGCCTATGGACCTCATAACTATTTTGATTGCTTTAAAATAATTGAAAATTCAAGTAGGTTGCCTTTACACTTGAGTTAATACAATTGACGCCAAACTAACTTAAAGTTCAGTGATTAGTTACAACTACTTAGCCCTTTTCAGGTCAGTAAACCGCCATTATTGGCCACGTATTTTCCCTATGGGAAATGCAGTGTTAATAGTAAATCCATTTAAAAGCCTACCAGCTCTTTCTAAAACAAAACTATGAATGACATCTAAGAAATACAAAATCTGTAGGGGTCCACACCTGGAATAAATTATAAAAGTCCCAAAATCATCGGATGTTAAAGAACATCCTCCATTTTGTTTCTCAAAAAAAAAAACAAAAAAAAAATTCTCTCAAAGCCTTAAAATAATACATAAATTAATTACAATAAAATACTAAATATGATTATTTAACTAATTTTTCGATGGCAACATGTACAGGAAGGTCTCCAACTTTTAGTACAATAATTAACTACTGGGTTTGCCATCTAATTACTAAAACACGCCATTTTGTTTCTGATGGGTGTATTATACATTTGAATTATTGCATAAAATGCTAAATAACTCGTAAAGTATTAGTCGTAGGGGTATTCTGCTGCGCTCTAGCACAGTTAGGGGCCTGCCGGGGAGGGGTCAAATGGGGCTCTTCATTATTATAGCTTTTATTTTTGTTACTGTCATATTTTTGACACTTTTTCAATTACTTTACTATTATTTCTACTGTCACCATCTTTTGCACCAATTTTTGCCCCCCTCCCTTATCTATAACAATTGCTACTTTTTTCCTAATTGGGCTAGAGACATGGTTTTTCTAATTTACATTCATTTTCGACTGTTATAACAGTCCCAAGTCACATTTTACACTTTTTATAAGTTGTTAAGGTTTTTCCTTAACATTGGCAACTTTTACAATTATTAAGATATTTTTCTGGTTTTTTCTTGATTGTACTAGGGGTTGCCAACAATATTGATCCCACTAAATTTTTTTTGACCTTGCACTCATTTCTAAGCTTAACATTGACTTCTTTTTTATTATTTGAGTTATACTTCTGATTTTTTCACTAGGATAACTCATATGACATATTTTCTTGATCCCAATAAACATTTTTACATTTAATATTTTTTATCCTTAACAATAGCAACTTTTTTATTTATTGGGTTATTTCTCTGGTTTTTTCTGGAATGTACTGGAGGTTGCCAACAGTTTTGTTCCCATTTTAAATATTTGACCTCGCACACATTTTTTTGCCTAACATTGACTACTTTTTTATTATCTGAGTTATTCTTTTGAGCTTTTCATTGGGATCTCTCATATGACATATACTCTTGATCCAACTAAACACTTTTATTATTAGCACTCATTTCCTTAACATTAGCAACATTTTGATTATTGGGCTATTACTCTGGTTTTTTTCTTGAATGTATTGGAGGTTGCCAACAGTAGTGTTCCCATTTTAAATTTTCTGAACTTGCACACATTTCACTGCCTAAAAATGTAATTGCTTAATAAATTTGGGTCATACTTCACATGTCTTACATTCTTGTTCCCACTTAATACTTTTTCACTTAGCACTGTTATTAATATCAAAAGTGTACATTTGTATAAGTGTAAATTATTTTAAAGCTTGGTAATTTAATGTTTTCGATGGATCATGATACTTATTATTTTTGTAAAACTTCAATTAACTTACAACAAATAATCTATACTAAATAACAGGTTATGAAAGAATACATATTATGCCAGCAAGAGTGCTGGTCTGGTAAAAAGGAAGTTTATTACTTTTAATTCAAGTGCATGGTCACGGTGGCATGAGAGGCAGGGGCACATACTCCCCCCCCCCCCCCCCATTTTTTATATTTGGCTATTAAAATTGCTTTTCTTTATTTTATTATTTTATTTTGTTTTATTTATTCTTCAAATCCTCCCCCTTTTACTTTTCGGCTCTTAATTTTCTCTTAGTCATTTTCGGTGGTTACGACCACTGGTTTTTGCTTTTAACTATCTATATCCCTTTCTTTCAAAGATGTATGGCGGGGGCCTAGTGGACCCTTGATCTTTATCTCCAATAATTTATAAATTTATATATTATCTATCTTATATTATTTAAAAATTTATATCCTGGAATTCGATAAACCACGGTTAAAACTATATCATACTCAAGATAATTTCTCTCTCCAAATATAAGTAACTAACTAAATTATTTGAAAACTTGCTTCTGTATTAACTAAAATGATGGCAACACCGTCCCAATCGCCAGAAGGATGTGACATGAACTTAACAACCATATCAAGTATCTGTGGAATAAGTGAAAATATAAATGCCTTCTTTACATACGAGAGTATCAAGAAACTTATAATACTTCATAAAAAGAATCAAACACTTTGTTATAATCTATACAGGGATGAATTACTCAGACAATTGGCGCACATCAAGGCGGTGGAAAATGAAAACTATGAAGAAAGTCCATATCATGAACTCCAGATGCACGATCATAATATACTAATTCATAGAGTCTTGCAGAGATTATATCACTATAAAAAGAAAAACAAAAAATGGCACAAAACAGTAAAATTCTTCCAACTACAATTAGAGCATGGAATTGCAATGGAAACAAGAAAGTACAATGAAAGTCCATATTATACAGCCCAGAACGAAAAAGTGTACAAATTACACAACAATATTACAAATCATAGAGCATCTAGACTACAAGATAAATTTAACTCCGTAGACATAAACGATGACTCAAATTTCGCAATATACGACCATTTAAATTTGATTGTTGCATATCATGAAATAAAAGAAAGAATAGAAACAGGCAACTTTATCCGGCTTAAACAAGATGACAGTCTTAGTGAGGATGAATTTGAGAGAGACTTTCAGCAATACGGGCATTACAGCTCATCGGAGTCTGACGAAGAAAAAGTTGAAGGGTCAGATGAAGAACCTAATACAGATGAAAGATATCTTTCCTCGAGTGAAGGGGATACTGACTGCGAGACCGTAGATAAAGAAAACAAATTCCTAGAAGAAGAAGAGAAAAGTGATTTTGACGAGCGGATGTGCATAATAAATGGTAAAAATAATCAGTCGATTAACTTGGAAGATAAAATAACCTATGCAAATAATGAGAAAATATTACTAGAAAAAATAATAAGGGAAAAGCAAAATGAAATAAATGCTTACAAGGACATGTTAACTGAAAAAGAAGAAATACTTAATGAAGAAAAGATTAAACAACAAGAATTGGAAGAAAAAATGAATGTACTGCAAAATAGATATGAAAAAGAAAAAGAAACTAACTCTATAATACTAGAAAAACTAATTAAATTAGAAGAAAAATTAACAGAAAAACATAATGAAATAACAAATAAATCTACAAAAATTGACAATCTACACAAAGAATTACAACAACTACAAAAAAATAAGACTAATAAGAAGCAGTTTCATAATAAAGAAACAATAACAAACCATCCAAAAATTAAAGAAAAATATACTCAAACAACTAAAAACTCAAAAGAAGACAAAATAAACGAGCAAGTTAGTAATGAGACACATCTGCGAGAAGACAAGAATGATGTAACCTCGGAACTCGGGGAAATACAGGATACAAAAAGTGAATATTACTCCCAGGAGGAGCAGCATAGTATAAGCCTAACAAAAGAAACAGAACTTACACGGATTGAAGAAAAGCTTTATAGATTGGAAAAACTGTTAGAAGAAACAACATTAAAAATAACCAATAGCTATAGAGAAGAAATAATAACAGATAATTCCATAAGGGAACAGGACAATTATACAGAAGCAGCAATTCTCATAAAGGGTCTTGAAGGATCAAAAATATCAGAAATCCAAGAAATAATTACTGCAAAATTATTGCAATTAGAACATTTGCCATTATTCTATAGCAGAACATCTAAAAACAGAAAAGCTATAATTATAAAAACCCAACAAGAATCGCAGTTACTAGAAATATATCAACATATAGAAAAAATAGAAGATATAAAAAGTATCACGGAAATACAATACAGAAAACATAACACTAAAAGAATTATCATTATAGGTATTCCAAAAGATACACAGGGAGAATATCTTATAAATCAAATAAAGCAACATCCAAACATAAAGAAAAGTTCATACATCCAGATTCAAAAAGTAATACAAAAAACTTCGTCAAGATATTATCAACTGCTCCTCGAGGTAGACAAGACAACTTCAAACACACTTTTGAGCATGGAACTTATAAATGTGGGATTACGAAACTGCAGGATTCATCCTTACAGGCCAATCATCAGGTGTGCGAACTGTCAATTGTACGGACACTCCGAAAGTAACTGCAGGAGAAATTCAATATGCGCATTCTGTGCGATGGGTCATCAGACCACTAGTTGCACGAATATAAACAAACAGGATCTCAGAAACTGTGCAAATTGTATAAACTTACCAAATTATTATAAACACACAGCGAACTCAACACAATGCCCCACCTTTATGAATCAGATTAAATACAGGAATGACATTTCCAGTCCAGGCACTAGTGGCCTTGGTGGTGGTGGCTGGTTTTGGTGGGACTAGTTATAACTACAAGGTGTATGAACTTATATGAACACTTAACTTTAAAAAGTTGTGGGTAATCTATAAACCCTCGTTTGTACATAACAATATTTAGAATAGTTATAATTAATCTTAAAACTTATTTGTTTTCAAAGGGTTCCGCAGGTAGTAAAACTTTTCCCTACCCTGGGCTTGGGGGTTACACCCAACCATAAGCCAAAAGCGGGTTCCCAGGGTGGGTGCTTACTTACTTACTTACTTCCCCCTGTTTTGTCCCTGATGCCACAAAATTTGCTAATTTTTGCTAACTCTTTGTTAATTCTAACAATATAATAAATTTAAAGTGCAAAAATGTTTGCCTGACGTCAGAGTCAAAACCGATGATAAAATGCCTTTGCATAATGGTGGATTACCCAGAGAGTAACATAGGCTTTGTTTTATTTACCTTATTCAAGTATTTTCCTTAATAATACCAAATCTCGCTATTTTCATTGAGAATCAATGGGCATTTTTGCTATAAAATTTAACATTTTTTTCTTTATTGTTGCAAAAAATTAAAAAGCCGTAATAATAATTTATCTACAATAATTAGTTTTCAGTTAAAAGATTTCCACATGAAAATTGAAGTTGAAATAATTTTTTTAAGAATTAAAAAGAGGATCAATATGGCGTCATACTGGAAAGAAAAATGACATTTTCAAACATTTGTTAGCAATACAAGAAACGTAATATGAATAAATATATAACAATGTAGATTATATATTTCCTACATTGTTTAAGCCCGCGAAGGGATAGATATTAAGATATTTCATTCAGTTAGTTCTGCATTTTATGTAAAATTTTTGTAAAAAATAAGTTAAACCAATTGAACATTAAACTAGTTGGATGTGCCAATACCAAAACTTTCTTCTATCTCATACATCTTAATATTTCAAAAAGCAGTTACAAATGTTAATACTACAATATTATTAGTTCAATACCATACCAACTTTGATTTTCATCTTAAATTTCCACTTCAGTCAATTAATCGGAGTAAAAACGATTTAATCTCGATCATGATGATAATTATTAAAACTATTAGTTTTTCCTTATTCTGTTGTCATCAGCTGTTTGCAGATATCCAATGTAGCAGGATGCGAGTTCCCGTCGCTACACGAGCCGCCGTTGGACAACAGAACTACGAAAAGAAAGAAAATTATACAAAAATCGCGGTCACAGCGCCCCTTTAAGGTGTAATATTTCCAAATTCAAGAAGGGTTTGCTGGCGATAGTCAAAAACATACACAAAATATTTGATTCCATTCTATTTATAACTTCATACACTTTCTATGGTAAAATAAAGAAAATTACGTACATAACAATATTTAGAATAGTTATAATTAATCTTAAAATTTATTTGTTTCCAAAGGGTTCCGCAGGTAGTAAAACTTTTCCCTACCCTGGGCTTGGGGGTTACACCCAACCATAAGCCAAAAGCGGGTTCCCAGGGTGGGTGCTTACTTACTTACAAAAATCGGTATTACAGCAACCCCTTCAGGCAGAATATTTTCAAATTCAAGGAGAATCTGCTGGCCACAGCCAAATACATGCGCAAAAAATTGGTTCAATTTTATGCATAACGTCTTACACTTATTGATAGTACAGTAATGAAAATGGCACAAAAATCGCTGTTACAGCGCCCCCTTCTGACGGAATATTTCGAAATCGAAGAAGGACCTGCTGGCCATAACCAATAATATACACAAAAAATTTGGTTCAATTCTGTGCATAACTTTATACACTTTTCGATGGTACAGTAATAAAAATGGCACAAAAATCGCTATTACAGCGCCCTCTTCAGGCAGATTTTTTTCGAATTCAGGGAGTACTTGCTGGCCATAGCCTAAAACATACATAAAAACATCGGTTCAATTCTATGCATTACTTCATACACTTATCGATGGTACAATAATGAAAATGGCATGGACATCGCTATTACAGCGCCCCTTTCCGGCGGAATTTTTCAAATTCAGGGACGACCTATTAGCCATCGCCAAAAACATACATGAAAAATTTGGTTCAATTCTATACATAACTTCATACTCTTTTCGATGGTACAATAATGAAAATGGCATGAAAATTGCTATTACAGCGCCCCCATTCAGCAGAATATTTCTAAATTGAAGAGGAACCTGCTTGCAACAGCCAAATACAAACACAAAAATTTGGTTCAATTCTATGCATAACTTCATACACTTTTCGATGGTACAATGGCGACACACGGACAGACTGACAGACATTTTTTATAAACATGTTTTGTGGGATCACTGACCCCTAAAACGTGTAAATCTATCGAAAACTGGAAGTCGAAAAAAATTTCGATTACAATACTTTCTGCTGTTGAAGGTAGAACAAAGTAAAAATAAAAATAAAATTCAAACAATATGATATTTAAAACAGCCTAAAAACTTAGATTTCGTTCAAAGGAAATCGAAATAAATCTTAGACATTTTCCAAGATCCAAGATGCAAATATTTGTATTGCAGATTTTGTATTATGTTTAGGATGGGTGTAAGCAAAATGATAAGGCACATCTAAAATACAAAACTTTATCAAAGTCTAATATTTATTTCGGTTTCGTTTGAACGGTATCTTAAGTTTTTAGAGTGTTTTAAGTATCATACTCTTTGAAATTTAGTTTTATTTTTTTAAATTCAGTCGGTTTAATTTATTTGTTGCACAAATTTAACATTAAAGGTAGAATTAACTGAATGAAATATCTCAGTATCTATCCCTTCTCGGGGTTATACAGGGTGCAATATGTTATCTATCGCCGACCTTTAATTTCTCAACCATTGGTCGTAGACATATAGTTCCAATTACAAAAATGTTTCAAATGAGGTAAATATTCATGTTGTGGCATTATTTAAAGTAAAAAATCAATTTTACAAAAATTACGAAATCTGACTTTTTATACGGTCCCCCAGTCCCTATAGTTATATTTAGTAAAAGTTTTCACATATCATAACAGATATAACACAAAAAGTTTGACATCTGTACTACGAAAATTGGCACAGTTATTAAATTTCAAAGTTTGAGATTTTTTCGTACGATTTTGTCTTTCAATGAGGGATCAGTTAAAAGATTAATTAAAGTAATTCGGGATCAAAATCAGGGTGCAATGTCCTTTTTACGGAAAAACCACCTTTAGCCGGTATCACAAAAGAGAGTTATTTCATTAAAAATTTTTAGCTGACTTTTAGGGGTCGTATACAAAGCGAAGAATGAAATAGTGAAATTAAACGGAAAAATAAATATCAATTTATTATAATATCAGAAAACGGTCTACTATAAAAAATGAATATGTTAAATGACGGAATCTACTAGCGATACTGCTCAAAGTGTTGTTTAACACTTTTACGGGTCGAACAACCTTCAAACGTCAAAGTAGGTAGAATCGACAACCGGAAAATAAAACATACTCACTAAGGACTACATAATTGGCAGCGGAATAAAAACGACCAGCCGAGCTGCAGCGAGTATGAAAATTGGGATTATGAAAATTACAATAGTACCGCAGCGCCGCCACACGTGCGGGATAAAACACGAGCCATCTAGCAGTGGACATGCTAGCCAGCGCTGAGATCGTGATGGCAAGCTACGCATGCATGCAATATGCCGAAATGATACTTATTTATTGTGAATGTCAAAGGAATGCCATAGAAGCTGCGAGTGTTTATTTAGAACGTTTCCCGAAGGATCTACATCCAACGCATGAAACAATAACTAATGCATTGCACCATATTAGAGAGACCGGCTCTGTTTCACCACGACCCAGAACAAGTAGACCGGCAAGGTGTAATGTTCAAGTGACACCGGAAAAGGTGCTGGGATTAGCCCTTTTAACTCCACAATTGGGCTCGGCGGAAATAAGCGAGGCATGTGGTCAACATGTCTGGTATTTGTTACATGCACTTGCTGAGCATCCATACCATATCCGACACTGGTGCAAGCATTGATGCTGGGTGACCACACACGACGATTTTTTTATTGTAATTTCATGCTCAACACTTTAGAGGAAAATCCGTCATTCCTTTGTGACATTCCGTGTGACAGATTAGTCATTGTTTATACGGGGTGGCGTTGTGAACGTGCACAATGTGGATTACTGCTCTCTGGAAAACCTCCACATCGCCCGCGCAGTACGACACGTGTGGTGCGGTATATGGGGAACCCAGATTGCTGGACACATCTTCTACGATGGGACCTTAACGGGCGACCGTCACCTGCATCTGCTACAAACACGGTACGTGATTGGTATGAAGATCTGCCTCTCCGACATGCATGCCGAGTGTGGTTTCAACATCATGGAGCCTTCTCCACACAAAACATCAAACGTCCGGCCGTATCTGGCCACCGAATTCCGTCAACAGATCCTTGGATATGGTGGTCCGGTGGTGTGGGCACTGCTTTCACCGAACTTGACACCCATGGATTTCTATCTCTAGGGTTATATCAAGGGATGGGTCTATGTGACTGAGACCACTTCTCTGGTTTATCTGAAGCAGCACATCATCCTTGATTGTCGCACTGTTTACACACCTGCTGAGGTGTAACGTGTCCAGGACTCAGTACTGTCACGCATTCAATTGTGCATTGCACCCCATTTTCGATCACTGTCAATGCCAAAATGCAATTTGCATTAGCGGTGTTCTTTCGATGTCTAGTAACACAAAACCTTTTAAAAGGCTAAACGGTTTGTGTGAAAGCCGGGAGACCCGCGACCTGTAATGCGCACTAGGCTTGACATCAAAATTAGTGAGCTATGTGGCCCCCTTTTTTTATAAGTTCTTAGAAAGGTTAGTTAGGCTTGGCTACCTTATGCTATAGCTTTCTGTGCTCGTTGGTACCCTACTGTCTTTGCATTTTCCGTTTTTTGCCGACGCCAGTTGGTGAAGTGACATCGAAGTATAGGGCAACCAAAAAATACTTGGATGCCTTATGAGCCCCTTTTTTCTGTAGGTTATATTTAACCTCGTGCTTCCAGCTCTGTATTGGCCCTCGGGACTCTACCAGAGCTTCCAAATTATACTTTTAGGCCGTGCATTGTTTCGAAATTCATTCTTAGTTCGTATTCATTTTTAGTTGGAGGTTACGCGCGGCGGCGTTGCACGCCGCCTCGGCACTCCTTAAGCACCGCGATGTCATGTCATGTCAATTGTGCATTGCCACCAATGGAGAACACTATGAGCAGTATCTCTAGTAGATTCCGTCATTTGACATATTCATTTTTTATGGTAGATCGTTTTCTAATATTATAATAAATTGATATTTATTTTTCAGTTTAATTTCAATATTTCATTCTTCGCTTTGTATACGACCCCTAAATGTCAGTTAAAATTTTTTAATGAAATAACCCTCTTTGGTGATACCCCATATTGGCGATCCGGCTAAAGGTGGTTTCGCCGTAAAAAAGAACGTTGTACCGTGATTTTGATCTCGAATTACTTTAATTAATCTTTTAACTGATCCCTCATTGAAAGACAAAATCGTGTGAAAAAATCTCAAACTTTGAAATTTAATAACTCTGTAAATTTTTGGGGTACAGATGTCAAACTTTTTGTGTTATATCTGTTATGATATGTGTAAACTTTTACTAAATATAACTATAGGAACTGGGGGACCATATAAAAAGTTAGATTTTGTAATTTTCGTAAAATTGATTTTTTACTTTAAGGGTGTATTCCACTTCAAACAGCTTATTTTCTGATTTATTTTTAAATTCATTTTTGCTCTCAAACGCATCAAACTGGGAAATTCTCTTATTTAGAAACTATATAACGTGCCGTGCTTCTTGAGTTTTTGATAAATGCAGAAAATATTGTCAAAAATGCTGTCAAAATTGTCGTTTTGAACCGATATTTCCGAAACGGGACATCTGGGAATGAAAGAAAGGGTCTTACTGAGAAAATAATTGTTTAAAACTCAAATTCTAATTAACTGAGCGAAAAATGAAATCACACGGCTTCTTATACATCTCTTCAAAAATCACCTCAGCAAGTTTCATGTTTTTACTCTTAAAAATTAGTCTGAAAATGTCTCAGAAAATTTCGAGCTGTTGAGAGTGGAAAAATATTTTTTCGAATACACCCTTAAATAATGCCACAACATGAATATTTACCTCATTTGAAACGTTTTTGTAATTGGAACTATATGTCTACGACCAACGGTTGAGAAATTAAAGGTCGGCGATAGATAACATATAGCACCCTGTATAATGTAAAAAATTTTTTCTTTCTTTCTTTCTTCTAAGATAGAAGAAAGCACAGTATCTAAATACCGTAGGAATATATACGGTACGGGTCACCAAAATGTGCGCAGTAGCAAATCCCCTCCTCTGACTTCATCTGGACACCAGAACGCGCTTTGACTCCCGCGTTTTTCTGATCCTGAGTATCGGCCAGTATAGTTTAATTTGAGACTAATGTAGGTTTGTATTTTTACGTTCTTCTATCTTTAATAGAAGAAAGTATTGTAATCGAAATTTTTTTTGACTTCCGGTTTTCGACGGATTTACACGTTTTAGGGGTCATAGATCCCAAAAAACATGTTTATAGAAAATGCCTGTCTGTCCGTCTGTCTGTCGCCACTGTACCATCAAAAAGTGCATGAAGTTATGCATAGAATTGAACCAAAATTTTATTCTAAGTTTTTGGCTATAGCAAGCAGGTTCTTCCAGAATTTGGAAAATTTTTGCCGGTAGGGGGCGCTGTAATAGCGATATTTGTGTGATTTTGAAAATTGTTCATCAAAAAGTGTATGAAGTTAGGCATAGAATTTAACCAAATTTTTAATTTAAGTTTTTGGCTATAGCAAGCAGGTCCTGTCTGAATTTGGAAAGAATTCGCAGGTAGGGGAGCTGTAATAGCGATTTTTGTGCGATTTTGAATATTTTACCATCGAAAAATGTATGAAGTTATAGAATTGAACTAATTTTTTTTTTAAGTTTTTGGCCATGGCAAGGCAAGCAGGTTCTCCTTTAATTTGGAAAAAATCGGCCGGAAGGGGCGCTGTAATAGCGATTTTTGAGCGATTTTGGTTATTGTACCATCGAAAAGTGTATGAAGTTATGCATAGAATTGAACCAAAAAAAATTTTAAGTTCTTGGCTTTGGCAAGCAGGTCCTTCTTTAATTTGGAAAAATTCGCCGGTAAGGGGCGCTGTAATAGCGATTTTTGTGACATTTTGAATATTGTTCCATCGAAAAGTGTATGAAGTTATGCATAGAACTGAACCAAATTTTTTGTGGTTGTTTTTCGTCATGGCAAGAAGGTCCTACCTGAATTTGGAAAAATTCCGCCAGAAGGGGACGCTATAATTGCGATGTCTGTAACATTTTCCTTATTGTACCATCGAAAAGTGTATGAAGTTATGCATATAAGTGAACCAAATATTATGTGTATGTTTCTGGATATGGCAAGCAAGTCCTTCCTGAATTTGAAAAAAAATCTGCCGGAAGGGGGACGCTGTAAGAGCGATGTTTGTGCCGTTTTCTTTATTGTACCATCGAAAAGTGTATAAAATTGTGCATACAATTGAACCAAATTTTTTGTGCATGTTTTTGGCTTTGGCCAACAGGTCCTCCTTGAATTTGGAAATATTGCGCGGTAAAGGGGCTCTGTGATAGCGATTTTTGTATACTTTTCTTGATTTTTCTTATTTCTATTGTCCATCGGCGGCTCGTGCAGCGGCGAGAACTCACTTCCTGCTAAGTCGGCTTTTCGCAAACATCTGATAACAACAGAATAAGGAAAAACTATTAATTTTAACAAATATCATGATATAGATTAATTCGTTTTTATTCCGCCTAATTGACTGAAGCAGAAATTTAAGATAATAATCAAAGTTGGTATAGTATTGAACTAATAATATTGAAGTTTTAACATGTGTAACTAGTTTTTGAAATATTAAGATATATAAGATAGAAGAGAGTTTTGGGATTGGCATATCCAACTAGTTTCTTCTTGAATTTAATCGTTTAATTACTAACCATGGTTTTCTGTGTAATAGCTGGCTATGGTCGCCATGACAGGCAATAAAAGAAATCTGGTATTAAATTCCATAGATAATCGAAAAGCCATTTGTATGAACCCGGACTTTCGCTAGAATATAATCACTGAATAAACATAAAAATAAAAAATATTTTAAAGGAACTAAAAGTAATCTATAAACGAAGAAAGAAAAAATGAAGAAAATTGTACAGTAGTTTTCAGTGAAATGATTCAGTAAAATGTTATAAAGATATTTATTAATGTATAAACCAAGTCTATTTGTAATATATGTATAGGATATTTGCAGGGCCGTAGCAAGGTCTTCAGTGCCCCCCCCCCCCCAAACATATTTTTCGGGCCCCCCCTCTAAGATTTTAGAGAAATATCTATATTTAATTTTCCACGCGAGTTCCATTTTATAACAACACCAGCGGAGTTTCGCTGGTTGAATTTTCAAAAACGAACTTCAAATTGAACGAATTTGCAGTTGGGCTGCACTGCTTTCAGCAACGTACACCCATAGGAGCTATGTCCGCTCCGATCTCCAGTCATATGAAACTTGAATTATTGTAATTTTTTTATTTCGATCCAGATTAAATTCAAATTTTCAACATTTCGTTCACGTTGCTACGGGAACAGATTTGATACTCTTACAGCGTGAATTTAATCAAAGGACTTGCAAAATTTAACTGAGAATTCTTCCATTTAGGGAAAAAGTTTAAAACAAAATCGCCAAAGAACGTGAAAAAACGCCAAAAATTGAATTAAAAAATTCGAAGTTCATAGAGATCAAACTTTACTTATATTGGGCTAAAAGATTGAAACCGGATTTTTTTTTTACGAATATTAAAAAAACTACCAGAAAAGTGAAAAAAAGCTAAAAATCACATAAAAATTCTCGAAAATTTTGAAAACAGCAGAGGACAAAATTTGGCAAAAAAGTTTGAAACTGAATTTTTTTTTACAAACGTTATAAACCGCTAAGTATTGCTCATAAACAAAATAAATAAATAAATAATATGGAAGTTGTTTTCGTATTTTCAATTTTCTCTTCAGTTTGACAATGCGTGGCCCATCCGCGTGGCCCAGACAGATTTTCTTTAAGCAGAAAATATTCACTTATAACAATTTTTTTCCTGCTCGGATTGGTGCCTTTTATTAAATACAGTACAGAATATGTACAGATTTACTAATTTAAAAAAAAATTACTTTTGGGATGTCGTTTTCATACATTCCGGTTTTCTCCAGTTTAAAATTGTCACCCAAGTTGAAATTTAAGAAGAAAAAAAATATCTTCGGACAGAAGGTACCTTTCTGTGGGCAACGAAGATGGGTTTCCTAGTAGATAATAATAAAGACAGATGTCTGTCCAGAGTTTTGCTTTGTCTGACCAGATGTTTTTCTGCTCAGGACAAAATTTGACACGAAGGTTACCTGTATGCTTGAAGTTATGCACCTCGAAACATGTTTTTAAATTTTTTGATTCGAATTTTTTTCATTTAATTTTTTACGTTATTTTTTGTATTTTTTCGAGTTTCGTGCTTTTCCCCCCACATTCATAAAATGAATCTATTTTCATCCATTTGTCCATTTTAGCCGAATATAGTAAAGTAGTCTTCTTCGATTTTTAAATATTTCGCGAATTTTTTATGCGATTTTTAACTTTTTTTCGCCTTCCGACGTGATTTTATGACATTAGTAAAAGGAATCAGGTTTCAGTCTTTTAGCCCGATGTACTAAATTTCGTCCTTTGTGATTTTTGAATTTTTCAAGAACCTTTTTATGTTTTTCATTTTTTAAAACCCGTGTGATTAGAAGAGATTTTATCGCACATTTGAAGAAATTTTCGTCTTTAGAAAGGAAAATTTCTAGAAATTTCGATCTTTGATTCGCGACTTCTTCGTGTTATGAAGGAAAAAAGTCATGCGTAAAAGTTCAGTTTCTAATAGAGAAAAGTACAATGCAGCAAAGTTGGCGGAACACTCCTGTGATATGATTTGACATAAAAAGGCATCTTTATATTTAGTAAGGATGTTAGGTAATTTTTACGTTAGATTGGTGAGTTTTCTATATTTTCGCAGAAAATGAGCAAATCAAATCAAAGCTTTTGTGTGTGTGTGTGTTTGAACGAAAGAAAAAGTTACGGAAAAAAAAATCCTTCAATTCACTTTTTTTTTTTTTTTGAGAGAGAGAGAGAGAGTGTGTAAAAGGAACCCAGTTTCAATCTTTTATCCCAATGTAGTAAAAATTTTGCCATCTGCGGCACGGATTTTTGACATCCCTAAAAGGGATCAGGTTTCAGTCTTTTAGCTCAATATAGAAAATATATCCATAGAAATTTCTGACTTTTTTACGAACATTTTATGGGATTTTTAGCGTATTTTTGTCTTTCATGGCGATTTTTTAACATTCCAGTTTCAATCTTTTGGCTCGATATAATCAATTTTCTCTCAGCGATTTTTGAATTTTTGACCAATTTTTTATAAGATTTTTACACATTTTTTTTCGCGCTTTGCGAAGTTTTTTTGACAATTTTTTTCTGAGACCGAAGAATTATCCAGTAGATTTTGCTGCTGTCATAATTAAGCTGAAGTGGAAAATAAAAAAATTGTTCCTGTAGCAACATGAGCTACGATGCTGGAAATTTTCACTTTTATCTTGACACTATCACTTTTATAAAAACAAAAAATACAATAATTCAATGATTGTTTGATTCAAGATCGGAGCGGGAATATCCGGAACAGGTTTATGCTGCGGAAGACAGTGAAGGCCCCCCAATGAAGAACTCCAAAAAATAGGTTCTTTTTTTAAAAAAGCAATCAGCGAAGCGGGCGAAACTCTGCTAGTAGATTAAATAATTGCACAATATAATTTATGTATAGTTAACATAAGTAATTTATCGAGACAAGAGAAATGAAATGTAAAAAACGAAACAGGTCGAACTTAAGGGGATAGGCAGCATATGCAATGCACATAGATGCCCGCTTATTCGGGTCCCCAACGAGATTAAGAAGCTTATATTTTTTGAACATTTGAAAAAAATGAGGTTTAAAATTTTTGAATCTTGAGTTCTGAATTTTTAGTTATTTTAAGAGCGGCCCAAAAAAGAAAATTTATATTTGGAGTATTTGGAAGTATTTAAAGCCTGCCAAATTTCTTTCATCTGGACACCTTTAAAAAGAATGGTAGCTATAGAAAAAAAGTTATGTCTGTTTTGGTTAAAAGAAGTAATAGTATTAAGAAAGTTTTTAACCTTATTGGGGCCCCCAGCGAGATTAAAAAGCATATTTTAAAAAGATTTGAATAATAAAAATTGGCCCTAAAAGTTTTGAATCTTGAGTTCCAACTTTTCCTCACTTTTATAGGAGACCCCAAAAAAGTCAATTAAAAAAGTATTTAGTGCCTGCAAATTTTCTTTCATCTGGGCGCCTTTAAAAAGAATCGTGACTGTAGAAAGAAAGCACATTTGGTTGTAGTAAGTAATAGAATTAAGGAAGTTTTGAAACTTATTGGGGTCCCCAACGAGATAAAAAAGCATATTTTTAAAACATTTGAATAATAAAAATGGGGCCTAAAAGTTTTGAATCTTGGGCTCCAACTTTTCCTCACGTTTATACGGGGCCTTAAAAAAGACAATTCAAAAAGAATTTAGAGCCTGCAAAATTTCTTTCATCTGGGAACCTTTAAAGAGAATGCTGGCTATAGAAAGAAAGTGCATATCTGTTTTGGTCAAAAGAAGTAACAGTATTAAGAAAGCTTTGAACCTTATTGGGGCTCCCAACGAGATTAAGAAGCTAATATTTTTTGAATATTTGAAAAAAAAATGAGGCTCAAAAATTTTGAATCTTGAGTTCCGAATTTTGCTCACTTTTAAGAGCGGCCCCCAAAAAGAAAATTTATAAAGTATTTGGAGCCTGCCAAATTTCTTTCATCTGGGCACCTTTAAAAAGAATGGTAGCTATAGAAAAAAAGGGATCTATGTTTTGGTTAAAAGAAGTAATAGTATTAAGAAAGTTTTTAACCTTATTGGGGCCCCCAGTGAGATTAAAAAGCACATTTTAAAAACATTTGAATAATAAAAATTGGGCCTAAAAGTTTTGAATCTTGAGTTCCAACTTTTCCTCACTTTTATAGGGACCCCCAAAAAAGTCAATTAAAAAAGCATTTAGAGCCTGCAAATTTTCTTTCATCTGGGCACCTTTAAAAAGAATCGTGACTGTAGAAAGAAAGCACATTTGGTTGAAGGAAGTAATAGCATTAAGGAAGTTTTGAAACTTATTGGGGCCCCCAACGAGATAAAAAAGCATATTTTAAAAACATTTGAATAATAAAAATTGGGCCTAAAAGTTTTGAATCTTGAGTTCCAACTTTTCCGCACTTTTATAGGGAGCCCCAAAAAAGTCAATTAAAAAAGTATTTAGAGCCTGCAAATTTTCTTTCATCTGGGCATTTTTAAAAAGAATCGTGACTGTCGAAAGAAAGCACATTTGGTTGAAGGACGTAATAGTATTAAGGAAGTTTTGAAACTTATTGGGGGCCCCAACGAGATAAAAAAGCCTATTTTTAAAACATTTGAATAATAAAAATGGGGCCTAAAAGTTTTGAATCTTGGGCTCCAACTTTTCTTCGCGTTTATACGGGGCCTTAAAAAAGACAATTCAAAAAGAATTTAGAGCCTGCAAAATTTCTTTCATCTGGGAACCTTTAAAGAGAATGCTGGCTATTGAAAGAAAGTGCATATCTGTTTTGGTCAAAAGAAGTAATAGTATTAAGAAAGCTTTGAACCTTATTGGGGCCCCCAACGACATTAAAAAGCATATTTTAGAAACATTTGAATAAAAAAATGAGGCCTAAAAGTTTTTAATCTTGGGCTCCAACTTTTCCTCCCGTTTATAGGGGGCCCTAAAAAGACAATTCAAAAAGAATGTAGAGCCTGCAAAATTTCTTTCGTCTGGGCACCTTTAAGAAGAATAATGACTATAGAAAGGAAGCACATTTGGTTGAAGGAAGTAATAGTATAACGAAGTTTTGAAACTTATTGGGTCCCTCAGTGGGATTAAAAAGCATATTTTTTAAAAAAATTAATAAAAAAATGGGCTTAAAAGTTTTGAATCTTGGGCTCCAACTTTTCCGCACTTTTATAGGGGGCCTTAAAGTAGACAATTCAAAAAGAATTTAGAGCCTGCAAAATTTCTTTCATCTGGGCCCCTTTAAAAAGAATAGTGGCTCTAGAAAAAAAAACGCATATCTGTTTTGGTTGGAGAAAGTAATAGTATTAAAAAAGTTTTGAACATTTGGTTTCACCTTTTTCGCCCATTGATAGGCGCACCCTAAAAATACTAAAATGCCATTTTATTTTTTAAGTAGAACTTACAGCTTTCAAAAACTTTTATAAAGAATGGTGGATATAGAAGAAAAGCACATATCTGTTTTCTATTTCTAAATCTGATCAAGATCTTTGACAAAAAAAATGAATTTCGATAAAACAAAATAAAATGTTATTACAAATACATATTTTTTTTTTAAGTAAAAAAAAAAAAAAAAAAACATTTGGCTGAAAGGTACAATAGCTCACTACTGGGCCCCTGACTTTGCTCAGCCCCCCCCCCCCCAAATGGGGGGTATGGGGGGCGGTCGCTACGGCCCTGAGGAATACTAGTGGTATACCAATAGGAGTTCAGGAATTTCGGCTTATAAATGCTTATTGAACAGTATGATTTGCGTGTGTTGGAGAAGAGATCTAACGATTCTGAAAGCCGTCGATAAGATTAATGAGGGTGATGGTACGGCGACAAGCTTCGTGCTTCCAGCAAATCCAGAATCTGGCAGAACGATGGCAGAAAGTCGTGGACTATGATGACCTCTACTTTGAAGAATAGTCCTAATTGCTTTTGTTGTTAATTTGCGCATAATAACGCAACTTTCACAAATTTACCAGAACTTTTTGCTCAACCTAGTAATAAAACCTTGATGATTTGCAAACTTTTGCAGGAGTTTTTTTTTTTTTAAGTTGCCAATACTTTAGGAATGACACTTTGATTTTTTTTTTAAATGCTTATTGCTGAATAAAGCTGAATAATATGTTAAAAGTCAAGATGGAGTTTGTGAACAACATCATAGATCATCCAGAATCACAACCTCTGAAAAAAGCGGTTAAACGGGTTTAATGCCGCTTACTTTCTAACAAAATTAGGTTAAATCTTACCTTGACAACCTGTGACATATGTCCAGCAAACTCGTGCTTTAAAATAAAACAGAATATTCACGACGTACTTTCGATATTAGAGGAAACCAGTACAACCGTTAAAACTCCCTCAAACAAACTGCACAAACGGTTTCTTTACAGTCATAATTAATCGACACCTCGGATTTTTTCGACAAAACACGTACGGATCTCGACAAAACAGACATTCAGCTACCAGTATACGCGTTTCTGTGAAATTCCGAGATAATCTGAAGAATGAGTTTTGTCCACCTAGATCATCAAAATGTCCTACTGCGACGCTTTGGTGTGACTTTAAAAGTCTGTCTTAAAATTCAATTTAAATTATTTTTGCTTTTCCTTCTCACTGGCGCAGCGAAGGGGGGGGGGTTAGGGGTTAAAACCCCTCACAGAGCTAAAATAATTAGCATGATTGCCGTTTATATGAATCACTAGTTAAGCAAATTAAAAGCTTTAATGAATCAAAACTAAAGTTAATGTTAAAAATTTTAGCTTATTCAGAACCCGGGGCTTTGTTGAATAAAATTCTACTTAGGGGTGATTCTGTCCCGAATTTTCTGAAAATTAAAAAAAAATCGGTCATCAATCCTAAAATTCGGACATAAAAAATATCGCGAATTTTGACAAATGATCACCGAAAAAGATAAATTTTGTCAATCGGTTGCAGCAAAATCGCAAATTTCGTCAAAGGATAGCGGGTAAAGGGCAAATTTTGTCAAAGAATCGCAGAAAAAACAAAAATTTCGCCCAAGAATAGTAAAAATAAAGCAAATTTCGTCAAAGAAACGCGGAAAAAATGCAAATTTTGGCCAAGAATCGCGAGAAAATTACAAATTCCGTCAAAAGATCACGAAAAAACCCATAAATTTCGTCAAACGATCGCAAAAAACCGCAAATTTCGTCAAAAAATTGCAAAAAAAACACAAATTTCGTCAAAAGATCGCGAAAAAAGCACAAATTTCTTCAAAAATCGCGAAAAAACCGCAAATTTCGTCAAGGGATCACGAAAAAACGCAAATTTCGTTAAGAGATCGCGAAAAAACGCGAATTTAGTCAAAAGGCCTCGGGAAAAACGCATAGTTAGTGCCGGGAATGGAATCCCCCCCCCCTCTCTCTCTGCTGTAACTTTTCAGAAAATTTGCTGTGAATTTCAGAATTTTTTTGTTAGCCAGAATCGCCCCTAATTCTACTCAATAAAAGTGATTCAAGTAAACGGCGAATATTGTATTTAAAACTGTAAAAAAGCACATTATATGCATCAGTTTTGTGAAAACTGGTCATTTGTTTTGAAAAACGGCAGCTGTCACATTTTCGAGACGTCTTAGGCTAAAATAGTGGTCATTTCCCGCCGCATAGAAACTTTGAGTATTATACACTGGACAACAGTTTTTCAAATGCATTTCTGTCTATTCGAAACGATAATGAAGCATCTGAAATTCAAATTCCAGAGAAAAACGTATAAGACATGCTTTCTAGATTTTTTCAGTTTTAAACGCCGTTTTGCTCTCAGTTATCTCTAAGACCAAGTTATGTGCATAAAAACTTTGAAAAAGTAAGAAATACAAAAACAGTATTGTAAAGATATTAACATAAAAAGCTGTTTTATTGTGATTTTACAGATTATTGCAATCTGTGTCTTTTGAACCATTTGTTTCAGGGTTGGAGTACATCAATTTAAAGTTTGTGCTTTATTAGTTGGTAATGTAACTTGAAATTTTTCCCAAGAGGTCTTGCGTTCAGGGAGATACTGTAGGAAAGAATCATTGATTGCAATTGCATTGTCGTATAGATGCATGACTGTGAGCAGGATTTTCTAAAGACAGTCATTAAATGTGAAACTTTCTTTAGAATTAATAAAAATTACTATCTATATCTTACACACAAACATAATCCATTTATCCAGCGAAAAAAGTAAGGTACTAGCAAAACCCGGGCTTTGCTCGCGTAATAATTGAAATATACGTAAATAGTGGTATTTGTGGGCCTATTTTTATTACACTAAATTATTCAAATGTTACTAACTAAGCCACAGTTTGACTAAACTTCCTTATTACACCACATTAGGCGAAAATGTGACTTAATTTAATGAGGAGAATTAAAACTAATTTTAAATAAATGATAATTTAAAATGTAATTGGAAGCTTTTACGCTCATTTTAGTTTACATTTGAAGTTTTCAATTTTTTAGAAACCATTCTTAGCAAGCATTTACATCTTAAAAGTAATCATAATGATATATTCCAAGTTTCAAATCTAATGATTTACCACCCGCAACATAAAATATATCTTATGTTGGAACAGGAACTGTCACCTTTCAATTTGCCAACATTATTTTTGAAATCGGTTTTGTATTTCCTGAGATCCCATAAAAATCGTAATTTAGAAAGTTTTTAGAATGCTTTCGCTCATTTTAGCCTTTTAAATTTTGAATATTTTAGAAACCGTTCTTAGAGAGCATTTACATCTTATAAATATCTGCCATGCCAAATTTTAACTTTCTATCTTTAACAAATCCATAGAAATCAAAATTCAGGTAGTTTTTCGCTCATTTCACTCTTTTAAATTTCGATTTTCTTAAAAACTATTCTTACAGAGCATTTACACCTTATAAGTAACTACCATGCCAAATTTATAGATTCTAGCCCCTTCAGCATCGCAAAAATCGCAATTTTAGAGCATTTTTTGCTCCTGGGTGTTCCCTGATGGCGTGTGGCACCGACATAAAACATAACCTTTTTCGAGCTCGGACTGTTACCATCAATTAGCAATCATTACGTTTGAAATTGGTTAGGTATTTCCTGAGATTTCATAGAAATCGTAATTTAGAATATTTTTAGAACGCTTTTTGCTCATTTCACCCTTTTTAAATTTGGAATTTTAGGAACTGACCGTAAAGTTCATTTACATCTTATTCGTACCTACCACGCCAAATTTCAAGTTTCTATCTTTAACAATTCCATAGAAATCGTAATTTAGAAAGTTTTTAGAACTCTTTTCGCACATTTTTAACCCTTTTAAATTTCGATTTTTTTACAAACAGTTCTCAGAGAGCATTTACATCTTATAACTACTATGCCAAATTTCAAGTTTTTACGACCTTCAGTATCACAAATATCGCATTTTTAGAACGTGATTTGTCCTGCACGCCTGTCCTGAAAAGTCCTGCACCCCCTTGGGGGTAGTGCCACCGGCATAAAATATAGCTGATGTTGAAACAAGGACTGTCACCATCAATTTGCCGCCATTACTTTTGAAATTGGTTCGATAGTTCCAGAAATTGCTCCCTACAAATGCACAAACAAACAAACGTAAAATATTAGTACAGTCAAACCTCATGAACTTCAAGGGGAATTAAATCTTTGTTCATGCTATCAGTAACAAAAAGTCCACATAAAAAATATTGAGAAAATTACATATAGGGAAGACAGGGGGCTAATGGGACATGGGAGCTAAAGGGACAACAGGGTTTTCTCTTAAAATATAACAGTCAAAATTTATCAGTAAATGTCATTTCCAGTGTTGCACAAGGACATGCAGTGAACCGCTTTTTTTCATTAGCTATTTGCAAAGCAAGAAGTAAGATATATTTAAGAATCAATATGAGTTTTTTTATATTTAATAAATATTTGTTTTGATCAACTATTAAATCAGTTTTTAATAATAATAATACCTTTTATTATAAAGCTTTTCTACAGTGTTTTTAATTTTAATCATTATTTCGTACCAGAGATAAATAGGACAATAAGCTTAAATGCAGTGGTAAAGGATTCAGGGACAAATGTGCATATCACATAGGGTCTAAATGGGAGAATTTAGAATTGATACTTATTTCTATTTTAATAATTAAACTATTAGTTATGTATATTTTTTATCCGTTGATAGAAAACTGGTAGAAGTAATTGTGTACAAAAAAGTTCTATTTCCTAGGACTAATCCTGTTCCCTAGGAGTTTTCACACTTTTCTAGAAATTTTCGGTCACGTTAAACGTCAAAATCTCTCATGGGGACATCGAGAATTGTTCATATTAAGTGAAATTTCCCGTTAAACGTGTTCATCTTAAAGGGAGGAAAGAACACTAGAATCCGTATTCATTTTCACGGGGACAGTGGGAACTGTTCATGTTAAAAGTATTTCACGTTAAGTGTGTTCGCGTTAACGAGGTTCGACTGTATAGATAAGACTTCAAGCAAAACCAAGAAATTTTTTTGATCTGTAATGATAATGAAGATATTTTAACGAAATTTTCAATACATTTACATTGCTTTCCCTTTATGCGAAATTCGATGTCTTTTAAAGTGCTGGTAGTGCACAGTAATTCTGTCAACTATACCGTGCTTAATATGTTAACTACATTCCAAAATATAGAATACCTAATTCAGCACTGTTTGGACGTGGTTACTTATAAGCTCCACCAATTCTCGCGATATTATTACATTGACACAAAGCAATGTAAATCTATTGAAAATTTTGCTGAAATTGCTTCATTATTAACCTTTTCAGGGACAAAGCATTTTCATTCCTAAAATGTTTAAATAAATAAATGACAATTTTTGGCTGAAAAAAATTGATTTCAATTACCAGATATTTCCCGATGAGCCACCCGATGATTTTCGATACAAAAAATGCTTATTGTATACTATGTTATTCCATCTTTTAAAATTTGTCTATGTTTTTTTAAACACTTATAAATATAACATAGTTTTGTGTTATTTCATTGATGCATTTTAAGTTTTGTAACTCTAATAATGTAAACGCTTTTTAAATGAACCATAACCAGCGTATTTGCTGATTCTAATAACCCCCAAAAAAGCGTTCTGATTTCATTCACGAAATAGGTTGATTCTATTTGCCAGTGATTCAATTAACCGGCTACCATCGTTATCAACAACTTAACCCCCCCCCCCCCCCCCAGAGCCGAATTCTGGCTGCGCCACTGCTTCTACATTACTTTACACATTGAAACAATACTTTTAATTTTCATAAGCACTGTTAAAAATATTACGCGTTCTCTGAAACTATATTATGCATCGAAATATATTTATTTCAATAATTTAATTTATATTTTGTGCACGCTATTCAAAATAGGTGAAATTTATGTAAATGTAGACTTTGCTTCATAGTATCCAATTTATGTGAAATGTGTGGAAAATAAATCTATTTATTTAAATAAATGCGTTTCTATGCATAATATAAATAAATGATTAGTAAAATTTTAGCGGTTTAATGCCTTGTAAATGTCCAAAAAAAATGTAAGTTTTTAATTAGAAATATAAAAATTTAATTTTTTTTTTCTATAAATTAATGAGATTTAAACATTTTAGATTTTGCGTGCTATTGCGTGAGGGTCGGGGATAGATGAAGGAAATCGGAATATTGAATCATTTAAAAGAATTGTTACTTATTATTATTTTAGATCAGGCAGAAAGATTTTCGTAAAGATGTTTTAAATATTTTAAAGTTTGTGCGCTAGGAGGGGCAAAGGCGGAAATGAAAATTACGGCCAAAATTAGGGGCAACTTCAATTATTATTTGTTCAGCAAAATAACTAACTGGGAAACAACGAAAATAATAATAATAATAATAATAATTTTTAATTTAGTATGATTTCAAAAAAGGGCAAGGGTATATATTGTAGGGAAAACGGAAATCCGCCATAATTCAGACGTTTCTCAGCCATGTAAGGAAGGGTAATCTATTTTTATTTAAGATGCTATACATTATGATTTATCAGAAAATGAAGAACCCTGTTCTATTTCGAATATTTTAATTTTCGCCCGGGAAATTTCATGACAAAAAAAAATTTATTTTTTAAGTTTTCTTTCATTTTTCCTTTTTTCACTTTTTTAGAACAGCCATAAAAAGAGAGAGCATATACGAAACGCATTTATTTATTTTATTTTTTTACTTAAAAAAAATCTCTGTTTTTGAGAATTTTGGACATTGTGTTGAATAGTTTAAGAATATTTCAGTATATCATGTAATTATGGTATATGTATAGTATTTTTCAGCCAACACACGCCAGAAAACGTATTGTATCATTTCAGACCCTCGTAAAAAGTTGAGTATCCCACGCCAGGCATCACAAAGATATCGACCAATGTCCTGCCCAATATTGGCCAATATTTCAAAAATCGCTGAATGTTGTATATCAAATTTACAACATCTACCGATATACACTGATGTAACTTATAATTAGTTTTTAAAAGAAAGAATCCAATGGTGTTTTTTGCTTTACTTATAACACAATACAGCAATAGTATTCTAAATAATAAAATTTTATATATTTGCCATTTTCAAAAAACTTGTTTTTTTATTGACTTTTTTAAATACATTTGTTTATAATACACTGCTCAAAACAATTAAAGGATATTTGAAGTTTTATATAAAATAAAGATATAAACGAAATTTTTTTTGCCGAAAATAGAAGAAGAGAATCACAAATGCAAATTTTTCTGGTTTTCAAACTGTGGAGTATGCAAATTTTGAGTTCGACGTCAAAAACGTCGCTTCAGCGGCAGCGAATGAAATTTGACTTTCAACTGGATAAAAGAGAATGAAGACAAGGATGATCGGCATTCAGTGATTGCTTTGTTTCGATGAGTACGATGTCTCAGCGAAGCCATTTGACAGATTCAGAAGCTTTGAGAATTGTTGGTAGGTTAGAAGGGGGCCAAACTCAAGCCGAAGTAGCGCAAGCCATTGGACTGTCACAAAGTGTCATTTCCAGGATCTGGAACCGTTTTTTGGAGAGTGGATGTGCAGGCCGAAGACCAGGGCAAGGTCGTAGACGGGCAACAACGCCCAATGAAGATCGGTATTTAGCGTTAACAGCTCGGAGACACCGAACCATGAACGCTACTCTTCTCCAACAACACATTCGCTCGGCTACAGGCACCTTGATTTCAACTCAGACTGTCCGAAACCGGCTCCATGCTGTAGGTCTGTATGCTCGACGACCGATGGTATGTGTTAGATTAACATCAAGGCATTGTCGCGACCGCAGGGAGTGGGCAACCGAGCATGTCAACTGGAGGAGAAATGAATGGAGCAATATTCTGTTTTCTGACGAATCCCGTTTTTCTGTGCATCCGGATAATAGGCATATTTTCATCTGGAGGGACCGTGGCAGTAGGAATAATCCTGCGTTCGTGCACAAAAGTGTCAGATTTGGCGGTGGAGGAGTGTTGGTGTATGGTGGCATCTCCATTGACGGGCGCACTGACCTCTACATCATTCGAGATGGAGCTCTGACTGTTCGCCGATATAGAGATGAGATCCTCAGACCTATTGTAGTCCCTTACGCTGCAGCAATCGGAGATAACTTCATTTTAATGGACGATAACTGCAGGCCACATCGTGCAAACCTGGTGGAGGATTTCCTTTTCGAGGAAGGAATCGTTCGAATGGAATGCCAGCGTGTTCTCCAGACATGAATCCAATCGAGCACGTTTGGGACGCTCTAGGAAGACGAGTTTCTGGCCGCCAACAACCCCCACAAACTCTCCAAGAACTGGAAAGAGCTCTTCTGGAAGAGTGGGGCAGAATACCCCAACTCGTCATTAATAGCCTCATTGAGTCCATGCCTCAAAGGTGTTCAACGTTGCTGGCCGCCCGTGGAAACCATACCCCCTACTAAAAATGATTTTCTTTGAAGAAAACACCTTTTCTTATTCTTTTTTTCTCATATGCACAAATTGTGTTTTTTTCCTTTAGTACACAAATGCGCAATAAAATGCATTTTTTTCTGCCAAACATGTGTAATTTATTCTCATATAACCTACTATGTCTGTCGACCATGTATCAATCAGCTAAACAGTTTACCAGATACAAAATCCACCTAAAACTGCAATATCCTTTAATTGTTTTGAGCAGTGTATTTGTTTTACATTGGCCAATATCGTAAAAGGATCATTCCACGTGAAATGAGCAAAAATTTAAAAAAAGTCGTAGCCACTTGGTAACCGATTTTAATAAAATTTGATACACAGGTTCAGTTCATGCTAAAATAGAGCTATGTAAAATATCTTCACAAAAAATAAATTATTTTAGCAGTTTTGGACATTTAAAAAACTTGTGATAAAGAATGACATGTGTGCAATCATCCAAAGTTGCAAGTTTGAAGTTCTGTATGTTGAAAACCATTTAACAGAAATGAATTTTTTTTGCAATATTGTAACCTCTGAAAAATTATCTTCCTATTTATTGAGTAATAATAATCTGGTAACACCATGATTAATCTTTAAATGGTTGTAAAAATTTAAAATTTGTGAATTTTGAGAAAATTAGAAACGTTATAAAAATCAAAGGAATTCAAAAACATCTGCGAAATCCATGTATGATGTAGTATTACATATGAAGATCAAATTCTCCAAGTTTGAAAGTTACCATTTATTTCCTTCATCTTCAAAAAAGCTTAGAAACTTTAAAAAATATTACAAAATCATAATTTCCCCCCTTATTTATGAACAAAAATATAAATAAAGGAAAGGTCCAACATTAACAATATTGCACAGACATAACGATCAATAAGTCCATGATATGCTAAAAAAATTCAAGATTGCCTTTTGATTCCTAACATAGAAAAAATGGGTTCAAAAAGGTAATATCTGTTACATTCCATGAGCTATTCCTCTCTGAATTCGCTCTCGTTTCTTAAAAATATTGCACGATTTCAAGGTGAAAAAAATGAGTGCTGCCATCTATTTTTTGTATCTGGATTTAGGATCAATATGTCATTTTTTGTCCAAACTGAATCATTTTTTTCTACTTTAATTAAATATATTCTTGAGGTAAAAATAAACTGAAAGCAAGAATAAAAGTTTCTATATTTAAAATATACACTTTTATCTATAATATCAAATAATTTAAAAGATTTAAAAAGCTTCCCTTCACTTTCAAAGAAGTGATAGAAATATTGCATTTTACCCTCAGCATTTTTTACTATTTTTTTTTCTCATTAAGAAATTAAAAGGCAATAATGAAATTTTCGATATTTAAAATATATACTTTTAGCTATACGTCAATAAAATTTAAACTTGTCAGAGCTGTCCTTCATGCTTAAAGGAGCAATAGAAATATTACATTTTTCCATCAAAATTTTTGAAAAATAATTTTTTTTATTACGGAATAAAAATACAATTACTAACTTACGCCAATCTGTTACTTATTATTCATTCCTAATTATAAATAATTTTTAATATAGTATTTCCATTCCTAAGGCTAATAATCAAAATTGAAATTTTAAGCATGTAGACAAAACCTCGTTTTTGCATCCACTTTTAGTGTAAATTTTAATACTTAAATAAACAATCCTGAAATCTATTATTTTACATTTTCTCATAAATAGATATGATCTACTTATATACTGATTTTCACTAAAATCTCGACGTGTCTGCCACAGCTGATTTGCTCATTTTGCATGGAATGACCCAAAAATGATACTACAGTTACAAGATTCAAGGATATCTATCGACAATCGTAAAAAGAATATCATGTTTCAGACATTTAAAGATATATGTCGACAAAGTGCTGAAGTGCCGCCCATTTGTGTAGTTTTCATCAAAGTGCATTTGATGGAGACGCCATGCAATTTGCACAGAATTAAAATGCCCATATATAAAACAAACAAGTCTGCATCATTTTCACATTAAAACTGTGTATTTTGTTTGTTCGTTTTTTAAGCAATTTAAGATGAAGTTTATTCTATGAATTTTATAAATTATTTAAAATCCTAATTAATTAAATAAAATATATTACTATTAATATTAAAAATAATTAAAACTATTTATTTTTCAATAGATGTAGGGGAAACTAGGGAGGGTTGACCATAAGGGAGGCTTGACCCACCCGTCAGTTTTCATATTTAAAATAATTTTAGAATTTTATTATTAATGTTCTACCCTCGCCGGCAGATGGCGTGAATACAAACTGTAAATAGATTTTCTCTACTGTAAACAATGCTTATTAAATGTTACTTTTACATATATCGTATATACTCGCGTATAAGTCGACCCCTAAATTTGTGAAAAATATATGTTAAACACCAGTATTTTCGACTAATTACCTTCGCTATTTAATCTCAGAAAATTCTTAGAAATTCTTCAGTTCGATAAAACAAAGATATTTTTTCGTCAAATATTGGTATTTATAATATTAATCCTCTCGAATTTGGGGTCGACTTATACGCGAGTATATATGGTAAAAATACGAAAAACCTCGCTCTATATGCGTTATAAAAGATATATATTATATGTATACTTTCCCTCGGCATTCTTTATACTATAAACAGGAAAAACTAAAAGATTTAGAGATAAATAAATCCAATGCTTTTAGCAATTAAAAATATTTTAATTAACAACCTACTATAACATCAAAAACAAAAATTTAAAGTAAATTTTTACTTTTATTTACATTTAAATTCTTGATTATTTGAAACATTGAGAATTCTGACCGTAAAATACACAGTAAAAAAATTTTTTAATAATATTTATTAGTTTCAAAATAGAAAATTAACCAAAACTTTATCAAACTCTACTCAAATCAGGATAACTTTTTAAAACATTTAATTATTTTTACACCATACTTCGGATGGAAAATATAGGTATATAAAGTTGATTGCGGGCAATTGTTTCAATAATTTTAAACATTGGAACTACAGAAGATGAAGTGTATTAGGAAATAGAAAAATAATAATTATTATAGATATTATGTTTAGGAAAAAAAATATAATAATAATTTTATTTTAAGGGAAATTGTAAAATCAAATATTCGAATTCTGGACAGTCATAGTATAAAAAATATAATTCTTTTTTTCTTTAATATCTACACAATATTCAGTACATCGATTATTTTGCACGATTCTTAATTATTTAAAAAATATAGATATATGTATTTTGCAAATAATTTTCAATAATCTTGGCCATAATATGTGTTGACGTGAAATATACAAGCATATAGAAAAATATCAAACTTACATATAAAATTAAATATTTTAACTCTGGACAGTCATTGTATTAAAGTATACGATAAAAATATAGTTACATGTTTCATAATATAAACAAAGTAAGCAAACCTTTTCGCCAATCCGGCAAGAAATCATATCTTTTTTTTTTTTTTTTTTTTTTAAATGGAAACTTACACGACTCTTAATTACTATAAAAATGTAGATATTTGTACTTTGCAAACAATTTTCAATAAATTTGGCATTTGCCATTATATGTGTTGATTGAAATTACAAGCATATAGATGTAGAAAATCAACACACGTACATATAAAATTAAATATTTTAACTTCGGACAGTCATGGTAAAGTATACGATAAAAATAAAAATATATTTACATGCTTCATAATATCAACAAACTAATCAAGCCTTTTCGCCAATATCCGGCAATCAAATTATATGGATTTTTTTTTTTTTTTTTTTTTTTTTTTTTTTTTTTTTTGTTCCAAAACATGGATATTTACATAATTCTTAATTATTAACAATATATATATATATATATATCTGTACGCTGCGAATGATTTTCAGTAAATTGTAGGTGGTGATCATGAAATACAAGGAAACAAAATAAATAAATAAATAAATAAATAAATAAATAATAATTTTTACAGGTTTCATTATTTACAGACTCAATAAGTCGTTTTTTTTTCTTCTTTTAATATTATGTACTTCATTCATTCCAGAATAGTTTTTGCAGAAGGTTTAGAACACGGGTTAGAAATTGCAGAATATTTTTTTCAGAATTTAAAAATATTAATTCGTAAATCTATTTACTATACTCATACAAATAAATGTATCTGTAGATATATGTACGTTCAATTTCTTGGTTATATTTCAAACATTGAGAATTTTTACAATAAAATATACAATAAAAATTATAAAATTAAAATTAAGTAAACTTTAAAAATTTTCTTGATAAAGAATTCTTATATGAAGAGGAATTTGCCTCATTTGTAAAGTTCTTTGCCATATTTTTTTTAAATAATGGGCAAAAATTTTGCACATATTGATGTTAACGAGCATATATTTATTATATGCCCGTTTAAGTCACATTCCCACAAAGGGTTTTTATTAGTCTGGGATATATCAATTCATAACTACGAGGGCATTTCAAAAAGTAAAGATACAATGGTTCGCATTCCCTAAAAAAAAAGAAACATTTATTTAGAAAACGTAAGTTACATCTTATTAACTGGATTATTTATTATTTTTCGACATAATCACCCCTGTTATCCAAACATTTGTTAAGTCGGGGTACAAGCTTTTGTGTCCCACAGTCATAGAAGGTTTCCGCCTGTTGTCGGAACAACATTTCAACTTCATCTTTGATCTCATCATCGTCGTGGAATGATTTTCCTCCAAGATGTAACTTCAGGTAACAGGAGACGTCTATACGCAAGAATTGCTTCCTCCGTTCTCTGAAGAAGGGCATCAGAGATCACAGATGGCCGACCTGTTCTTTGTTCGTCATGAACATGGGTCCTACCTTCAGAGAAATGATGACACCATTTCGTTACATTTTGTCGATTCATAATGTTCCCATAAACAGAAACAATTTCTTTGTGAATATCCGCTGGTCGCTGACCTCTTGCATGAAGAAAACGTATGACGGAGCCGGAGCGCACTTCGCATTTGGCGGGATTCTGAATCGGCGGAGCCATTTTAAACACGACCTACTCCAACCAGAATCAACGTTGAAATGCCGAACGACCGCGAGGAGAAAGCTAACTGTTCAAGGTTAACACCTAAGTTGCCAACTTGCTTGCCAAAACTTTTCTTTTCCTCCGGCGTACGGTGTATCTTTACTTTTCGAAATGCCCTCGTATATGGAGCACAGCAATGAACCATTTTTTAATAAATAAAGAAATCAAAAATCGCACTTTCATTCAAGTTATACCTAAAAAAACACAAGAGTAGAGTAGGGAGAGTAGAGAAAGACAAGGAAATTCCCCATTAGACACAGTTGTTAAAAGCGCCCCCTACAATTCTCCGGAGCGAAAGTATGATTCCCCGAAAACAAAGTGATTTCGACTGTTTGTTACAGCCGTATAAGGGATTGAGTTTGGCCGTGGCTTAACACAAGAACGTGCTTTTCTTTAGAAAAGGGCTATGTGGGGAGGTTTGACCCAGTCAATGTGAGGGACAGTTGACCAGATGTTCAAGGCGCGCTTAACACATTCACGACCGGAAACGAGAATTCTCATTTTCATTCAAAATTCATCATTGACTACGGGCGTGGCTTCTACCTTACAGAAAATGCATTAATATCAGGTTGTCCATATTTTTTTAGATTGTACGACATTTTATATTAAATTCGTTCATTGAAAGATACTTACCGATGCATAATCTTTGAATCCTATCTAGAACGCCAATTTAGAACACCAATCTAGAACACCAAAGACTTTTAGAACAGGGAGGAGCTTTTACTGTTTTAAAATTCGGATTTCATAAAAATTGCCCGTCGGCAATGTCTTTATTAAGGGGTTTTGGAAATATTTTTGTTATAATGAAAGATTAATGGTTATATATAAAAATGAATATAAATTTAACCTCCAAGGGTACAGTAAAATGGGGTGATGCAAACAAAACGTTTAAAACTGATTAAAGAAAGATGTAAAAAAATTGCTATTTGCACTGCACAAAAAAAATAATGAAATATAAATGCGAAAGTTGATAGGAACTTTTTCCCATTTAAGTATTACTTACAATAGGTAAATAGAGACAGTTAAAGTGGAAATAAATCTAAAGTGGAAAAGACTAGAAAATATGAAAGCACCAGTCTTAAACGTTTCAGGGGCAGTGGTATATTTATGAAACCACTTTATTTTAATTCCCAAACTCCACATTGGCACCAGAATTTTGCTAAAATCTTTTCAATTTAATATGTATGTGAAATATAGACTTTTTCATATTTCCAAATAAGTTTGTTCGTAAATTCCGGTGACAGTCATTTTTTCAACATTTTAGTACTGAAAGTACTTTGCCTCTGAAAGGGTTAACCCCTTGAGGGGCACCGGTATATATTGTATACCACCTACGATTAATGAAGTTTTACACCAGAAAAATTTTATTAAATTCCACTTTTCTAACTTTGGTGGAAAAAAGCTGTAAAATTGCTTTTACTTATTTTGAAATAGAATTTTTCAAAGATTCCGGTGGGAATTTGGCATTTCACAAACGTAATTGGTTGCCCCTCAAGGGGTTAAAATATGTTAATGATAAGTTAAGTACTCATGCAGCTGCAAAAGAACATAGCATGGATCGAAAAACTTTAGTAAGGTATGTAGGCAAATTTCAACATGATGAATAGAGTGAGATGAAGCCAAACAATGTAACAACTAGAGTTGTCAGGTCAAATGTCAAAAAAAGTAGGACAAGGAGACAAAAAAGAGGGGGGACATTGGCTACTAAATCCGGACATTATAATGCATGAAAACCTATAAAAACGGAACCTGTCTATAGCGGAATACTGTCTTAAATGTTAAGATTTCATTTCCGTATTGTACAATTATACCTGCTCAAACAAAATCCTATTTAAAACAAAATTTTTCTCCTCTGACATTTGATTACGCCGAAACAGGTTTGTTGAAGCATCACATTTCAAAAATATTTTATTTATAATAATTAAAGCATGTAGCATAAAGTTATTTTGCTTTTTTTAAACCGATTTTATTTCTCTTCACAAATATTTCAATATAAAAGTAAGTGGGTCAAGCCTCGGGAGCCTTGACCCATTATTTTCTCATGATTAAAAAAAACCAATCATTTTTCAAATTTCTTATATATTACACATATGTAGCAATTTTATTTTGATAATAGATTGTATAACGAATAAAATGATATATAAAACTTTATTCTACGTTCAATGTTTAAAAAATAAAAATCATTTTGTAAAAAGTGAGTCAACCCTCCCTAGTCTCCCATATATATATATATATCACTTTCTTATTTTTCTTCCATAATAATTCTTATAATAAATAATAAAAAAAAAATTTTATACTTACAGCTTTAATTCATAATATTACGGTTTTTGATGGTGGTAGGTTATGTTTAATTAATGGTTATATATATATATATATATGTATTCCTTTCCCTCTGCAGTTGAAGCGAAAATTGCACTTCTAAATCGCCAATAAAAACATAAAATGTGAAATGTTTCCGAGGAAAAGAAAAGTCCCTCTAAATGTCCCTTCAATTTCAACTGAATGAAACATAGTGTAATGAAACGTATTTCAGAATTCAATTATACCTTTCTAAATAATAAAAATAAATAACCCCGTGATTATTTATTAGGTAGATTTCGTATGAAATACTACCTATTGGCGTCGTTCCTATGTTGGCATTTCTGAAAAATTTTTGCAGATCTACACCGATCATGACCCCTAGAGCCCAAAACCACCCTCAGTAAAAAACTTTATATCTATCTATCTATCTATCTATCTATCTATCTATCTATCTATCTATCTATGTATGTATCTATATATATCACTTTCTTCTGAACACGATAACTTCCACAATTCTGCACCAATCTCTTCCAAACTGATACATAAAATCAAAGGGCATAAAATCTCGGTCGAGTTCGTTAATGGGCAAAATCGGACCAACGGGATGGAAATAGGGAGGGGTTTTGTGAAAACCGAAAAAACCCCATAACTTCTTAAATTTTGTACATATCGAATCAGTTTAAAGTTTTTATTACTTCTAAAAATAGGGCCAAAAATTTATGTATCACAGATTTTTGATAAAGTTAAAAATGGGCTCAAAGGGGGCAAAAAATAGGGTTTTTGGGAGAAAAAAATTCATAACTTCGTCACTTCTCAAGATGTCAAATACAATTAATTTTATCCTGAATCTCCTTAACATTCTCTACAACTTTTATATTCACAAGTTTTTGATAGGACCAATTCGTACCGCAAAAAAAATAAAAACGAAAACAAAAAAGGGGGTTGAAGAAGAAAAATTTCCCTAACTCCGTCAATTCACAAGATATAAAATCCCCATGAATTTATCACATATCTTCTTAATATTGTCTACAACATCTATGCAGACAAGTTTTGGATAGGACCAATTCTTACAACAAAAACAAATTAAAAATACATAGCGGTTGAAGAAAAAAATCATCTTAGTAAGGGTGATCCAAACTGCTTATTTTTTGACTCCTTTTACAATTCATTTTTACTCTCAAAGGCTTCCAATTGGTACCTTTTATTACTCAGAAACTATATAATGTTCCGTAATGGTCAATTTTTTGATAGAGGCAGAATATATTTCGAAACATGCTGTCAAAGTGGGCCTTTTGAACCGAATTTCCCGAAGCAGATTGTGTTGGAAAAATCATCGTATTAAGGGAGTATTCAAATCCAAACTGCTTATTTTCTGACTCATTTTTAAATTCATTTTTGCTCTCAAACGCATCGAATTGGTAGATTCGCTTATTCAGAAACTATATAATGTATCGTAATGATCGATTTTTCGACAGAGGCAGAATATATATTTCAAAAAATGATGTCAAAGTGGGCATTTTGAACGGAATTTCCCGAAGCGATTGTGTTAGAAACAAAAAATATTGTCTTACTGAGAAAATAATTGTTTATGTATCAAGTTTTAATTAATTGAACGAAAATTAAAAACACAGGTCGCTTATAAATCTCTTCAAAAATCACGTCAACAAGTTTCATGTTTTTCCTATTAAAAATGAATCTGGAGTTATACCAGAAAATTTCGAGTTGTTGAGCATGGAAATGTATTTTTTTTAATACCGCCCTAACATGATTCTGATAAAACCAGTTATTATATAAAAATGAAATAAAAACTCGTCAAAAGCGGCCAGATAAAATGGTTAAAGTGGGTTTATCTCTAATCATGATTTGGTTTTTGTTTGTGAAATTAGTATACTTAACTTCGAAATCTACCTCCGCCTGTAGGCCGGGCCGGCAGGGTTTTTTTTTTTTCTGTCTTTCTTACTTTAATGTCACTTAAGCTGATATTTTACAGTTTGGTATGCAGTATTAGTTTTCTAATACAAATAATTCAGTTTCGTAAAATGTATAAATTTATATTTTTAGTATTTATTACCCCCCAATATGCTATAAAGCATATGAATCATTGTACTGTTAAATACTGATAGTCTCTATTGCAATTTTTTTAACTTCTAAGCATCGCACACTGTCAATTTTTATACCTCCGTATAGGGGAAAAAATACGTTAAATGCAATTTGTTTGAAAATTGCATCTCAATTTATTTTTGATGTATTAATTTTTTTGTAGTTTTTAGAGCCATTTATTTAATTTTGGCAACCTCCATTTCTATAGAAAGTAAAGGAAAAATAGTTGGAAAATAGTAATTTTATCTTTTTGTTGCCATTTTCTCATAACAACTAAAAAAAAAATGTAATTAAAATAGGTGCTGTTTTGAAATAATATAAATGAATGATTTCTAATAAAACATGAAGCTATTATAAACTATATTTAATTTTAAGTAACTATATTAATGTTACAAACAAATGAAGGCATATGAATCATTAGATAGCCGATTTTGTGTGTCGAGTTTCTTGTATGACGACATCGGATTTTGTTGAATTTGTGTATTATTCAGCGACAGTGACGTCATATGCATACTTTTCTGTAAATGTTGTTTAAAGACTGGATCGTAAATGTGGAATTCTTCAACGGATGTGAATAGCGTCATTTAATATAAAATAAAAGCGTGTGTTTTACAGGGGCGGATCCAGAGAATCGTTTTGGGGGGGGGGGGGGGGCGATCCCGAGTGACATATAATCAACGTAGTCATAATTTCTGTTGCTCAAATCATTCCTTGCAGTTAATTTTTAAATGAATGTGAAATAATTAATGCGATTTCAAAATGTTACAGACTTTCGATTATCCGACGTCCGATTAACCGAAACACTCGATTATCCAACACTCTTATTATATAATCCTGCCCTCTCAAAATATGGTTTATTGTTACTTATTAGGTCGTAAAATTAAAAAAGTTATAACAGAATTTATTTATTAAATATCTTATTTTTTTTCTTTTTCTTTTTACTCTTGTACTATGGTAATTATTTATCTTATTTTTTGTTCTTTTAGTTATAGTGAACAACATTAATAACACAAGCCTGCGATGATTGTGTTTTTTAACTTTTGGTAATTGATTTTGATGTATTTTTTAGCACTGGATACGAAAATGACCTTCATTTTTAACCATCACGTCACGATTTTCGCAAATCGTAAATTTCAAAGTTAAAAAGTAAAACTAGAAAACAGGAATTCTGCTTTTCAGAATTTAGGGTCGCCGCCGATGACAAAAAAAAATGTATGTATATAAATATAGATACAGTAGAGTCCCGATTATCCGAGTTAATCGAACTTATACCTTTGGAATGGATCATTTTCTTCTGATGGACTGATGGCTTCCATTATTATGAAACAGTCGTTATAAATGAAGTGTTAGGTGAATATGAAAGAGCAGTCGTAAAAAGTTAGAACTCTGATTTTCTGGTCAGAATGTGGGGGGGGGGGGAATGGCTATAATTTTTTTTGGAAAAAAAATGGAAGCCATCAGTCTATCAGAAGAAAATAACTCGGTGAAATCGGAAACTCCGATAATCGGGGCTCTACTGTAGTTCAGTTTTAAAACTTATAACATGCGATTTTATTTTACATAAAGTGACGCCATCCACATCCGCTGAAGAATTCATCATTTGCGATCCAGTGTTAAACAACATCTACAGTAAAGTACGCTTAAGACGTCACTATCGCTGAATAATACACACACACACACAAAAAAAAGATTTCGTCATTCAAAAAACTCGACAAAAAATCGGCCATCTAAAGATTCACAAGCCTTCATTTGTTTGTATTATCATTATAGATATTTAAAATGAAATTTACTTTCTAAAAGCTCCCTGTTTTATCAGAAATCTTTCATTTATATTTTTTGAAAATAGCACGTATTTTAACTTTTTTTTCAGTTTTTATGGGAAAATGGCAACAAAAAGATATAATTGCAATTTTTCTTTCACTTTCTACAGAAATGGAGTTCTTCCGTTGCCAATATTAAGCAAATGGCTCCAAAAACTACAAAAAAAATTAATATTTCAAAAATAAATGGAGATGCAGTTTTCAAACAAATTGCATTATAAAGTACTTTTTTTTCGAATATGACGGTATAAACATTGAAAATGTGAGATGCTTAGAAGTTTAGAAAATTGCTATAGAGTATTTAATCGTACTGCTTTGTTTCACGGCTGGCTTCTGTAAGGTAACGTTATTTTTTGGAGATGTCACAAAATAAGCTGGGAGAAAGAAATAGCATACCGTACCGGGGGCTAAAAATAGCGAAAATCTCTCAAAGCAATTTGTAAGTACAGCAACAAAAGAAGGTAAATGTTTTAAATACATCTGCCACAAATTTCCCAGCTTTATCAACCGCCAAAATAAAAGAGGATACCGAGATGAACCCCATAGAGAAGATTAAAAGAAAAGCGCGAAGCAGAGCATGAGCGCGGTTCAAAGAAACTTCCACGCATGGAATAAAATTATAAGGATTTTAAATACACAATATTTTACATGTTTAACTGTCAAAATCCATAGTATAAGCAAAAAAATGAATAAGTTACAATGAAAAAAAGTTACGTCTATTTTACAGCAGCAGATTTTCGCAATATTTCGACTGTTTAAAAATTTGCGATTTGTGAAAAATCCTGATGTGATGGTATGGTAAAAAATGAAGGTCATTTTTGGATTCAGCACTAAAAAATACATAAGAACCAATTACCGTAACTGAAAAACATAACAATCACATCTATTTTTTAATATCAGATTTCTGAAAGAGAGTAAACTCTGAAAAAGGATCCCCTTCAGAAATTTGAAGGGCCTTAACATCCTTGAAAGTCAAAATGTGTCATCTAAGTGGTGTTTATACCTCTTCATAGGCGCGAATCGCCCCTCCCCCTCCTTGGATAAAAAAATATAAATGCATCGATTATCGCGAATTGCGGCAAATGGTTGCCGAAAAAAATCGGTTTCATCAATCGTTCGCAGGTCAAAGGATCTCGCAAAAAACGCGAATTTCGTCAAAGGATCGCGCAAAATGCGAATTTCGTCAAAGAAGCGCGGAAAAAACGCGAATTTCGTCAAAGTGTCGCAGAAAAAACGCGAATATCGTTAAAGGATCGCAGAAAAAACGCGGATTTCGTCAAAGGATCACTAAAAAACGCGAATTTGTCAAAAAATCGCAGAAAAAAAACGCTAATTTCCCTAAAGAATTGCAGAAAAAACGCGAATTTCGCCAAACAATTGCGGAAAAAACACTAATTTTCGCGAAAGAATCGTGCAAAAAACGCTAATTTCGCGAATTTCGTCAACAGATCTCAGAAAAATGCGAATTTTCTCAAAGAATCGCGAAAAAAATACGCGAATTTCGTCAAAGGGACGCGGAAAAGACGCGCAATTAATACCAGGAGGAGCGCATCCACGAGGGGGGGGGTCGATCGGGGAGGTCGCCCCCCCCATGATATAAATCCAACGCTTTTAACGGCAGTTTTCGCGGAACACACAGACAAGCAAACGAAAACCAAACACTTTTCGGGTATCAATGGTAAACCTCTCTGACGTTTCGGCAATTAGTGAACAAAATAGGATTATGTCCAGTCTAAAGGCATATGGCGACATAATTTTTTACACTATGGGTTGAGGTGGGGGACGATGCCACTTCGTGTACCTTTTGTTGAATCTCTACAACATAAATTGACAACGTTATGCGGATCCCTTTAAAGTGTTGAAACTTTTTCGTTCATTCAAAGAAGCTACAATTCTAATTTCTGTATAACAATATTTTTGAGGAGTGCTTTATTGTTTGAGAAAAGAATGGGATTCATATAATTTCCAAAGAAAGAAAGAAACAAGAAAAAGAAAGGTCCTTTGAAAAATTCAAGTATCTTAATGTTGTCTGAAGACAGCCACTAAAGTGTAAAAAATGTACTGTTATTGCCACCCACATTGGTAAATTTTAAGGGTATTTGATGAATGAACAAAAGAAGATTATATCCTAATCCCAGTCAGTTAAAATGCGTATGGTGTGTTGATTTCTTATAAACCAACTTGGTAAATTTGTTCTTCTCTTCTTTGCCCCGATCGAACCCCCGCCCCTTCGTGGATGCGCACCTAGGGGAATCTCTTCCCTGTGCGGTTTTTTCCGCGGCCCTTTGACGAAATTCGCGTTTTTTCAGCGAATCTTTGGCGAAATTTGCGTATTTTTTTCGCGATTCTTTCGCGAAATTAGCGTTTTTGTGCAATTCTTTGTCGAAATTGGCGTTTTTTTCTGCGATCCTTTGACGAAATTCGCGTTTTTTTCTGCGATCTTTTGACGAAATTTGCGTTTTTTCGTAGTCCTTTGATGAAATGCGCGATTTTTTGACGAAAATCGCATTTTTCCGCGCTTCTTTGACAAAATTCGCGTTTTTTCGCGATCCTTTGACGAAATTTGCGTTTTTTCTCGATTATTTGAAGAAATTCGCATTTTTTTGCGACCCTTTCACCTGCGAATAATTCACGAAATTGTCTTTTTTTCGGAGACCATTTGTCGAAATTCGCGATAATCGCTCCCCCCCCCCCCCGTGGATCCGCGCCTGGTGTTTTAAGTCCTAAAACTGAAATAAGTTGTGTACTATCTATATTTATATACATATATATTTTTTTCATCGGGGGCGACACTAAATTCCGAAAAAGCAGAATTCCTGTTTTCTACTTGTTTATTTGCACATAATAATTATAAAACATAGCGACAAAGTTTGGATTTTTTTCCCTAAGGAGGTAAGAACTTTGAATCATTGTTATTCCTAAAAAGAGCGATAACGGAAAAAAAAAATCATTGTTCTTTGAGTATCAAAATATTTTGAACTAAATAAATCGTAATAAAAAATAATATGTTAATACAGTGTAACCCAGGGATGGCCAACTGTGGCACGCCCGATACCACTAAAATTTTCTAGTAATCATTGCCTTAAGTAATCAACGAATATCTGCTATTCAAGAAGTCAGCTTTTTCTGTAAAATTTTAGTGGTATCTGGCGTGCCACAGTTGGCCACCCCTGGTGTAACCTCTGAATAACGGTTACCAGTGGGACCGATGAAAAGTGACCGCTATTCAGAGGTGGGTGTTATTCAGAGGGTTCATTTAAAAAAATCGTAATTACATAAATTTAAATAGAAAAAAACAGTCATTTTAATTAATAATGTTTTAATACATTAAAAAAATCAGTGATTTGCAGTTGGTTTTTTTCTGCAAATCTGGGAGCACGGCAGTGCGTCCGCCAAGTTCGCACAAGCCGTAAGCTACCTTTTCCTGAACCATTTCGGCATACTTTTCACCCCCTCATAACGTCGTTTTAGGGAGAGATATAGAATTTTTTCTTTTATACACATGTTCGTATGATCAAACTGAACTAAGATTCCACGATTTCATGTTTCTGTATTTAGTAGTTTTCGAAATATTAAATTCCGAAAAAGCGCTTTTTTGTCACTGACTCACTTCGCATCATCAAATAACTAAGGTACTTCTAAAAGTCGTAGAATCATGAAATTTCACAAGTAAGTCGGGTTTGTAGCACAATTAACCAGAAAAATCTGAAAACACAGAATTTCCGCCTCTAAACCCTTAAAACAGGGGGTGTTGATTTGGCCATAAACAGTTCCTTCACATTTAATTGCGCCAATGTTAGTCGCCAATACTCGATTACAGAGTTTTGAAGGGGTCACGTAATTTCAAACAGAATAAAACTTTATATATATGCTTTTCCAAAGATGTTTGTTAAATAGAAAAAAAATGAATATACCTAAAAATTTTAATCAGTATAGGTTATGATATATTCACGATATTAAAACAATAAAACATTTAACAAAATATAACCGCAATTCGGTATGTTTCCGATATAGTAGCCTTGGCGAAATAGAGAAAATAGCCTTGACGAGAAAAGAAATTTGATAATAACGTATTTTCTGGCAACCTATCTACTGTGTCATATAAACAAGCAATTTTTTCCATATGTATACAATTTATTTAATGTAAGGAACCCGTTTATTTATTTTTGTATACCAACATAAATAATTTGTATATAAAAAACAATATTTTATACGTGTATAAATAAAATGTTTATATGTATATACATATATATATAACATATATAAATTACATAAAAGTTCATCAGGTTTGTTTTCATAGTTGTTTATATCATTAGGCAACATATCTCAGTTTCTGAAGTCCGAATTGCGCCAAGATTTTTAAAAAACGCCAAGGTCCCTATAGTGGAAAGATATCCTAATTCTCATATGAAAGTTTAAAAATCTGCTTTTAATTAAATGAAATGTGTAACTAATAAAGCTGTCTTTAACGATGTGCGACAGATGCGGTGTCCGAAGTCCGCTGCTAATGTTATTATATTGTATTATTAGCCTACTTACTGTTAATTTATTGTTAATTTTAAATCTGTAAAAGAAAGAGTGTGTTCAGAGGTGCATTTCGCGCCGCGCGCGCGCTCAGAAGTTTATGTCATGGAGTAGATCTTATCGAAGAAAGGAATTTTAAAATAATTCAATTATTTCATTATTTTTAATGGTTCAAAAAAGGTAAAACCAACGACTATATTTCTTTATCCTTCCAAAACATGGTTTTCGTAGCATAAATACATGCCTATGTACACTCAGATAAAATCTAAAATAGTCCGGAAAACATCACGTGACCTTCTTTATCTACTTTAGCCCATTTAGAATTTAAAATTAGTTAACCAACCGCACACAAAATCCGCCCAAGCTGCTCAAAAAAATTGTGTGGGCGATTTGATCACGTGATTGTGCGTTGTTTGGTAGGTTGATTGATACAATTTAAGAATTCAACTGGTGATCTAAAAATTTCAACTTTTTAACAATTTTCTTTTTATTTATTTAAAAATAATTTATCAGTTGATTTATATCTTCCGTGATAAATAGAATGCTGTTAGTAAACCTAGATTGTGATATCAGCATATGAGATTTGTTTGTAATCTACTATACTGGATGGATTTCAATGGAATTTGCACTGTTAGTTAGACAATTTTTCAGAGAAGGTTTTAATATATATATTTCTTATTTTATGATTGCATATTTTAATACCATGTGGATAAGAGACCAAAATACATCATAAAACACGAGAAATAAATGGCATTCAAAATTCTGTTAGTATAAGCAAAATACTTACTTATGCTTTCAGTAGAAAATTTATAAACATTCTAATCATACTTTATTCACTACAAAACTAGACAGCAAACCTATATATATTATCTCTTTGAAAAATATATGTACAGATATTTTTAGTTAAAATAATCTACAACTATTACATTTTATTTTTATAATGTTCAAAGTAAAATATGATTTCCAGCCTAGTCTCGATAAAAATTCACTCCTAAAGTACTCAAAAAAAAAAAAAAAAAAAAAAAAAAAAAAATCAAGGAATTATCCTACGCGCAAAAGGATATTTTCGCACAATATATATTATTTTTTCATTTGGATTTGCTTAATGTTTATATCATTATACATATACATACTATATATATAATCTCTTAGAAACGAAGCTTTGAATATTTATAAGGCGTTCAGATGTAAAACTTTCATCTCGAAATACCTCATTTTATCACATTTAAATAAGTATTTTATTATTATAATAAAAATACACGTGCCTCTGTATAATAAAAATAAAAAATATATCTTCATCAAAAATATCTTATTCATTATGAAAAATATAAAACAACCAATAAACAAAACAAAAAAAAAATCATCATACAATGTGGGATTGGAAGGATTCGAACCCAGAACCCCTAGTCTCGAGTTCATTGCCTTATCCATTCAGCCATCTAGCACACGTTCCTTTTGCAACAAAATATCTTTTTAATTAGCACCATAATTAATCAAATCCATGATCTGTTCCTGAACACACTACGTGTTATTCCATCCATGATATTGACCCACTCCATGTTCCTGTCTCCTGAGCTCGCGCGCGTGCAACTTGAACACACTCAAAGATTATAGTTATAGATCAGATATGTTGGTTGCCAAAACTCGATTACAGAAAATTAGCCTGAGTTATAAAGGTGTTACATGATTTCAAGCTGAATAAAATTTTATATGCTTTTACAAAAATCTTACTAAGGCAAATCTTTCAGTTTATCTGTCCATCTTTCTATCTTTTACTTCCTTAAAACAAATTTTATTAAAGACCGGGAGGCGTCTGCACAGATCACCTCATCGAGTTGACGGCTGAAATTTTAGGATTAGTTAAATATCGATTAGTGTATTGAAGTGTAACTGGTCTGCCAAGTCATATCTTTGTGGAAACCACCTACAGACCCGATCTTACCGGTTAATTGGTGGATTTTCCATTGTGTTTTCCTGCACCCATTCCCCCATGTTTCCATACTTTTGGATGCAAGAAAATACAATAGTAAACCTATCAGTCAGCCACTAAAATTAGGTCTTCAGGTTGTTTCTACCAAGATATGACTTAACAGACCAGTTGCATTTTAATGTACTAATCTAGTTTTAACTAATCCTAATATTTCAGCTGTGGACTCGATGAGGTGATGGTGTGTGCAGACGCCTCCCGGTCTATTATAAATGTCGGAATTCTAATCTCAATAGCACTCTGGTCAATCTGGCAAATATCCCTACTATTTATGGAACACTATTCCTTTAAGTGCGTTTTAGTGATGTTAAAGAACTTTACACATATGCATATAATACGTAATACATTTGCATCATACATATTATAGGTATGTGTATAATAAATAATACATATGCATCATTATGACGTCAGAACAAACAAAACATTTTTTGCCGCCAAATTTGAGAATTGACATGATATATTACCAAATTTGGTGACACTTCGCTAAATGTCGCCAAGCTTGGCGAGTATTTGACGTATGTGGCTATTTTTCAATGAGTTAATTATTAATGCGAGCCATCTATTTATATTTTTCCGCATATCATCTGAATAGTTAAATAATATAACGTACGAATATTTCCAAAGTGCCAGTAGTTTCGTCACTGCTATTGTTAATATATTGTACTGTTATTATACTTACTGTGACTATGTTGTTAATCTTTACTTTGCTGAAACTTCTGTATTATATAAATAGAATTTACGGAAACTATTAAAGCACCGAAACTGACAATTCTCCTTATGATTATTATAATTTTATAATATGTAACCTGTTAATCGATATGTACCGTTAGAAGGAGTCTTCTATAATCCGGTTCCTCACATTTTAGTTTTCAGGTTTCGAATAAAATTAGCTAGAAACTTAAAACCATGGCAAATTGGCTAGTTCTTCAACACGATTAGATGAGAAGAATGATAGATTTTCAAATGGATCATAGCAGTGAGCCTGTAGACCTTCTATTCTTCCATAATCGAGTCTATTGAAAAGGTTAGCATGAAACAAAAAGATATTAGCATCAATGTGGTTTAATGAAAATGCAGATATTATCAAAGGATTTAATAAGAATCATTTCACTTGTACCCAATCGTATCAGTTAAAATACAATAATTGGCAGTAAGCCCAATTAGAAAAGATTACTTAATACGATTAAAAATTTCCGCATTAGAGAACGAATCGTAACGAATCGATAAGGAAACATGCATAAGTGAGTTAAGAGATATTTGTCATGAAAGAATGAAATACATAACACAAAATATAGGATGTGCTTCCATGATTGTAAAGAGTTCTTGATTTCTCTATCAAAAGCTTCCGACTTGGCGAAAGAATGGGCAAGTAAATTAAATTATGAATAACAGTAACATGATGCAACGTTTAACATGCAATTAATAGAGTATATACTGCTTGCTAAAGGCGGCTAGTACTTTACTATAAAAAGAAATAAAGTATGAATTTGTAAAGCTCAATAAAATAAATTTAGGTATTTTTATGCTAGCCGGGCGCAAGTGGCAAATCGTCAAATACTGTCCCCAACTCTATTGTTCATATTGCATTCATTTCATTTAAAAATATAAACTTTTCAGTCATCTCATTTAAAATAGATGCATTTCCCTCATTTTATTTAATAGAATATTTAACATAGAAATAAATAAATAAATAAATAAGAAATAATAACATAAACCAAAATATTTTATTTGAAAATCAAAGCATTGTTTCTAATTTACACATGTGAAAAATGAAAACTACTATTGGCGAAAAAACAAAATGCTAATGAGGAGATTTGCTCCCGGCTAACATAAAAGTACTGAAATTTAAGTTTTTTTATATTAATATAGCTTAGAAAAATCTAGAAAAAACATACAAAAAGTAGTGATATCCCAACAAAAAGTTTTCGGTAAAAATAAAAAAGCGCCAAGTTCTCCTTAATGTTTCTGCCAGAAAAAGTAGTGATATCTGAAGTTCGCACAAGGGCACAAGTTAAAAGACAAACATCCCAAATCTTTCATTGAAAATGGCTTCCTGCGACTTGGCCGTTAATGCCTTCGTGAGGGTTTTTCAAATTTTAAAGTATGTACAAATAAGCTACATGACAACTATATTTTTTGATTATTTTAGGCATTTTGTGGCACAAAGCACAGAAACAAAATACACATTTAAAAAAAGCATTTAAACCACTTCAGTCTATTTAAATGCTTAGAAGTTAAATATAACAAAATACTTGTATTCAGAAGGTAATATCCCTAATTGCTAAAACATAATTAGTATCAGCTTTTAACAGTTTATAAATCGAATACCTCTTAATGTATGCAAACAAACTATAATAAATGTTCAAACGAAAAAAATCTCTTTCGTCAATGCACAAGATTTCAATATTATACAATATAATATAATGTAACATATTGTGAGATTTGAAGAAAGTAAATTTTGTTTTATTTCTTGGGTTTTACGTTAATGACTTTAGCTTTAGACCGTACGAAATGTCAATTAAACCACATGTGGACTAAATGATCTGTAATCAAAACTATTGTTTGTTGAAATTGAATGGTATTTATCAGAAATCTTTTACTTGTAATGTCTTTATGTGAATTTGCCTCTTTGCATACTAATATTAATTTTAATATTTAAATAATTCATAAATGCGAAATTTCCAATCATTAATTTTGAAATGCTGTAGAAGGCATTAACGGCCAAGTCGCAGGAAGCCATTTTCAATGAAAGATTTGGGATGTTTGTCTTTTAACTTGTGCCCTTGTGCGAACTTCAGATATCACTACTTTTTCTGGCAGAAACATTAAGGAGAACTTGGCGCTTTTTTATTTTTACCGAAAACTTTTTGTTGGGATATCTTTATCCAAAGAAATAATAGTATGAGTTGTTTTGCTGTACAACTCATCATCATTATGATTCAATGCAAAATTTTTGATTTCACGAAAGTTCATAAAAAATTTGGTATATGTTTTAATACTGGAAATTTTAGGTAATTCTATAATCTCTTCCATATCCCCTTCCGCATCACTTTTCTCTTCCTATCTCCGATCTTCCATCATTTTCTGTATGAATCAAATGTAGCAGTAACTGCCAAATCTTTGTCCAGACACACAAACTTATTGGCGTTCATATTAGTTATGCTTGCTGTTCTAAGAATATTATCTAAAATTTCCCCATCATTATTATCTTCATTTTCTATGTCTAGTTTTGGAAAAGGATTGAGTGTTCAAGAGTTTAAGTAACATTTTGCTGACATATTAAGTAAACTTTGTTTGATCTGCTTCAGATTTTGATTTGAAAATAAATATAAAATTGTACCAGAAACTGTTAATTAGGGTTTCGTTCATCTGACGAAACCCTATTCGTCTCGCTCCTCTGTCTGTCTGTCTGTCCGTCTGTCCGTCACAGAGCCCGTTCTCCGAAACTACACATGTTGGAGATTTGAAATTTTGCATACTTATAGATGACCACCACACATCATACGACAAATCATAAAATTTTGAAAAAGTCGTACATTTAACCCTTTGGGTTCCCACATGTTTATTTTAAACAATTCTTTCTATGTGAACCTCTAATTACATTGGAGGCGTGAAATTTTGCATACTTATAGCTGAATACCTCACATCAAAGGACAAATCATAAAATTTTGAAAAAAAGTCGTACATTTAACCCATTGGGCTCCCACATGTGTATATTAAACAATTCTTTCTATGTGAACCTCTAATTAGGTTGGAGGCGTGAAATTTTACAAACTTATAGCTGAACACCTCACATCAAACGACAAACTATAAAATTTTGAAAAAGTCGTACATTTAACCCTTTGGGCTCCCACATGTGTATTTTAAACAATTCTTTCTAAGTGAACCCTAATTAGGTTGGAGGAGTGAAACATTGCATACTTATAGCTGAATACCTCACATCAAACGGCAAATCATAAAATTTTCAAAAAGTTGTATATTTAACCCTTTGGGCTCCCACATGTGTATTCTAAACAATTCTTTTTAAGTGAGCCCCTAATTAGGTTGCAGGCATGAAATTTTGCGTACTTATAGATGGACACCTCAGATCAAACGACAAATCGAAAAAGTCATACATTTAACCCTTTGGGCTCCCACATGTGTATTTTAAACAATTCTTTCTATGTGAACCTCTAATTACATTGGAGGCGTGAAAATTTGCATACTTATAGCTGAATAGCTCACATCAAAGGACAAATCATAAAATTTTGAAAAAGTCGTACATTTAACCCTTTGGGCTCCCACATGTGTATATTAAACATTTCTTTCTATGTGAACCTCTAATTAGATTGGAGGCGTGAAATTTTGCATACTTATAGCTGAATACCTCACATCAAAGGACAAATCATAAAATTTTGAAAAAGTCGTACATTTAACTCTTTGGGCTCCCACATGTGTATTTCAAACAATTCTTTCTAAGTGAACCCTAATTAGGTTGGAGGAGTGCAAATATTGCATACTTATAGCTGAATACCTCACATCAAACGACAAATCATAAAATTTTCAAAAAGTAGTATATTTAACCCTTTGATCTCCAACATGTGTATTTTAAACAATTCTTTCTAAGTGAGCCCCTAATTAGGTTGGAGGCGTGAAATTCTGCATACTTATAGCTGAGCATCACAAATCAAACGGCAAATCATAAAATTTTGAAAAAGTCGTACATTTAACCTTTTGGGTTCCTACATGTGTATTTTAAACAATTCTTTCTAAGTGACACTCTATTTAGGTTGGAGGCGTGAAATTTTGCATACTAGCTGAACACCATCATGCGACAAATCATAAAAATTTGAAAAAGTCGTACATTTAACCCTTTGGGCTCCCACATGCGTGTTTTAAGCAATTCTTCCTAACTGAGCCCCTTATTAAATTGGAGATTTGAAATTTTGCATGCTTATTATAGCAGAACACCTGAGGCCAGGCGACAAATTATAAAATTTTGAAAAAGTTTTACGTTTAACCCTTTGAGCTACCACATATGTATTTTAAGCAATTCTTTCTAAGAGAGCCCCCAATTAAGTTGGAGACATGAATTTTTGCGTACGTATAGCTGAATACCTCAGACCACACGACAAATCATAAAATTTTCAAAAAGTCTTATATTATTTACTCCTCCGGGCTCTAACGTATATTTTAAGCAATTTTTCTAACCTCCGCCCTTTTCATGCGGGGAGCACTTTTCCAACTTTTGACGACACCCCTTTGACCATTCTTTCATATTATGCACCATAGCCTTACATATTTGAGTTCCACTTTTTACCGCCAGGAGCGCCTACTTATCTCGGGTGCTATGGGCCCAATCCCTTCGACTAATATATATACGGATAGTATGTTAAACGGAGTTTCGTTCGGATAGAGATTTGTTTAGAATAGAGTGCGCCCCTGGTTGCGAAATGTGGAACTAACAGATTTTTCAAAAGGTTAAAGTGTTTTGAAATGAATATTAAACGAAACCCTCTGTGCGATCTGTGATCACACTTACCCACTTGTTTTTTTCCTGATGACTTTTGAACGGCCGTTGTTCAAAATTCCATATTTAGAGGTTCGTATTAATGTTAATCTATGGAATGTGTTTGGTTCCATCGATATGTGGCAGGTATTCAGAGGTTGTCGTTGTTTAGAAGTGACCGTTCAAGGAGGTTTCACTGTACTATAAATATTTATTATTATTTATTTAAAGTAAGCAGATACTAAAACATAAAATATTATAAATTGTTTATAATAATTACTATTTAATAATACTGATAATTATGGAAATAAGAATATTATTAATAACTAAATAAGAATTTCCGTGGTTAGAAAAGATAAGAAAATTAAGAACGGCGAAAATCCGCTGAAATGCAGAAATTCTACTCAATGCAAGGAGAATGATTTTATAAATACAAAACTCACACCACATAATATTGCAAGTAAAAGTATAATATAAAACATAACTATTTCTATTGTCTTTCTAATTCAAAATACTGTAAGCATCAAATCAATGGGCCGCCAGGCTGATTTGAAATAGGAGAATGATAATTTAGAACCTTGGTGAGGAGGCTCTTTTTTAACTTTTTTTTTTCTTCTTCTTATCGGTCATTCCGCGTAAAATGAGCAAAAAATTAAAAAAAGTCGTGGCCACATTCTAACACTAGCGTCTAAATCGCGCCCCTCACAACGGCTCATATCACAAATGCACCCGAGAAGTTCCCTATCACGGCGCGCTGGCTCATACGATGCTTTGTTTACTTTCAGCTTAAAGGCGGAGCGTTGCGTATCGTCTTCATAGTTAAAAAAAAAAAAAAAAAAAAAAAAAAATCAGAAAACAGCTAACAAATATCATTCATGTATAAGTTAAATGAGCTTTATTTAAAACCGGACAGCTAACAAATATCATTCATGTATAAGTTAAATGAGCTTTATTTAAAACCGGATTTAAATTGCTTGATATTATCGTTTATTTTTTTATTATTATTTTATTTATTTTTTATTTTTAATCTGAATAAAATCAGTTTATTTTTTCTTTTGGATTGATTTTTACTGGAGATGGGATTTTTTATTTATTACTGTTCAACAAAGAGAAATTAAAACAATATTACAGACAACTTAAACATAATGAAAGAGGTAACATTTTATAAAAATACTGTCTTTTAGAAAAGAAAAAAATTCGCTATTATTTTATGAAAGTACATATTAGAATACATTTTAAAAAATCTGTCTTTTAAGTATTGAAGCGAGATAAAATATCCTAAAAATAAAAATCATGGATAAATATTCTTTTTTAAAAACTACTTCATTTCCTAGTTAGATCATCCTTTATTTTTGTAATAATATAACAAGACTGATGTGCCAATTCCAAAACTTTATTCTATCTTATACATGTTAATAATTCAAAATTCGCTATCACAGTGCTAAAATTAAATGACAATCTATGTCCATCATGAGGAATGTAAAGGTATGTAGGTTCTTTGTATTAGATGTATTTAATAAGAAGATATAAGTATCGCATTGCTTCAAACAAATCATTGAATTTCGGAACTCGACCTCTTAGATGTCCGCAACCAAAATTCCAACCCAAAGTATATAAAATTAACACCTGTTGTTCAATATACACCAAATCTAATAAGGATCTATTTAAGTGAAAATGCAACAGAATACTAATTTTGATTAAATTGCGTGCATTAAGTTTTTGAGATATAGCTTTTGCGAAAATCGTGCAAAATTCAGCATAGCAGCGCCACCTGTTGTGCGATTTACACCAAAAACTAATCAGTAACATCTTACATTAACGTCTAACTAAATATGAAGTTTGATGAAAATCCGTGCATTAGTTCTTGAGATAGAGCTATTAATTACTCAAATCGTACAGAAAACAGCACAGAAGCGCTACCTATTGGGCGATATACACCAAAAACTAATCAAGCTAGTTTATATTAAGGTCTAACTGAATCTAAAGTCTTATTAAATTCCGTACATCAATTCTTGATAGAGTTATTGCTGAAATCGTGAAAAAATCAGCATAGCGGCGCTGCATATTGGGCGATATACACCAAAAACTAATTAGCACCAGTTTATACCAAGGTCTAGCTGAATCTAAACGTTTGTGAAATTTCGTGTATTAGTTATTGAGACAGAGCGGCCACAAATTTTTTGTCACGTACAGACAGACTCACAGACAGAGTGACAGACAGACATTTTCTAAAAACCATTAAATCGTGTTCAGGATTTTCTAAAACATATAAATCCATCGAAAACCGGAAGTCGAAAAATTTCCCGAATACAACTAATTTCTTCTTGTAAAGATAGAAGAACGCAAAAATGGGAAACAGGGATTTTTCATTTACAATATTTATTAGTAATTAAAATATAGTACAAAAACCCTCAACGGGTTAAACATTTCTGACACGGTCCTTTGCCTTACTGCTCTAAAAATTTTAAATATAGGTCTTTAAAATAATGATATCAAAATTTGGGTAACACTTATGCTATTAATTAAAAGAAAAACATATCATCATTTTCTTTTTACTTTCTTCTATCTTTACAAGAAGAAAGTATTGGATTCGTGAAAAATTTCGACTTTCGGTTTTTGACATATTTATACGTTTTAGAATGCCCAGAACACGATTTGGTGGTTTTTAGAAAATGTCTGTCTGTGAGTCTGTCTGTCACTCTGTCACTCCGTCACTCTGTCACTCTGTCACTCTGTCTGTGAGTCTATATGTGACAAAAATTTTGTGGGCGCTCTATCTCAAGAACTAATGCACGGAATTTAACAAAACTTCATATTTAGTTAGACCTCGATATAAACTGGACCTGATTAGTTTTTGGTGAAAATCGCCCAACAGGTGGCGCTGCTATGCGGCATTTTTCACGATTTCTGCAATAGCTATATCTCAAGACCTACTGCACGGATTTTCATAAAACTTCAGATTCAGTTAGTCCAAGATATAGTTTGGTGCTGATTACTTTTTTGTGAAAATCGCCCAACAGGTGGCGCTGGTATGCTGCATTATTCATAATTATCGCAATAGCTCTAACTCAAGAAAAAATGCACGAATTTTCATGAATCTTCAGAGTCAGTTAGTCCCTGATATAAATTAGTGCTGTATAATGTTTGGTGTAAATCGCCCAACAGGTGGCGCTGCTGTGCTGCTTTTCTCACGAATTCCACAAGAGCTGTATCTCAAGAACTATTGCACGGATTTTCATCAAACTTCAGATTTAGTTAGTCCTTGACATGAATTGACGTATAAATTAGTGCTGTTTAATTTTTGGTGTAAATCGCTCAACAGGTGGCGCTGCTATGCTGTGTTTTTTTGCGATTTCCGCAACAGCTTTATCTCAAGAACTAATGCTTGGATTTACAAAAAATTTCAGATTCAGGTATACCTTGATATCGTTTAGTGCTGTTTACTTTTGGTGTAAATCGTTCAACGGGTGGCGCTGCTATACTACATTTTTTCAGAATTTCCGCTATAGCTCTATCTCAAGAACTAATACACGAATTTTCATCCAACTTCAAATACAGATATACTTTCATATGAATTGATACTAAATCGTTGTTATTTCTTGTACTATTTAAATGATTTAATTGCTGTGATTTATATAGAAGAAAGTTTTGTGATGGCCACAACATACTAGTTTCTATTTATATTCACAAGTGCAAACAGTATTTTCAACATTAATTGCTATATAAACAATTTATTCACTCATACTTTTTCATTCAGGTCTCTCATAAATTGAAAATATGGGTTTTAAATGAGATGATATGAAAATTTGAGGGCAAATTTATAGAACTTTAAAAGATTTGTTTTAAAATTCGATAAAAAAATTTTTTTGGCTTGTCCTTTTAAATATATTTTCACATCCAAACGATATTTTTTATTTTCTAGTACACTGTTAAATATATCACATTTTCACTGAGCCTATATCATACATTGAAATGTATTATTTCAATCGATTGAGTTATCTTTTGTGTCAAGGTATCCAAAAATCATAAGTAAAATTTATGTAAATGTTTTGTTTGCGTCATAGTAGCCAAATTAAATGAAACATATGCAAATCGATAACATGACAGAAGGAAAACCCGACAGTTGTTTTAAATTCTTTGTTTAAAGAAAATAACCTGTAACATTTACTGTTCAGTAAAAAGAATAAATAAATAATCACTGTTAAGTTTGCAGCTTTTAATGAGCACGTGGAAAGCATGTTCAAAGTTTAGTCATATATGCATTTCTTGCTTTATACTTTGCACTCACATCTGGAGTCCCTGATGACTGAGAAGTGACTAAACAGTGAAGTTCTTAGCAATAAAGGAAGAGGATGTCATTTAAGCCGATACAGTTCAAATCAATGAGTATGTAGAAAATTTCCGAAGAAACAAACGAAATTTTTGAAATACAAATAGTTTCGGTCGAATTTTCAGCAGCATTTTCCCCGAAAACGAATGTTTGGCGAAACTCCGATTTTGGGCCGAAAACGTAACGAATATTTCGGTCGGTCTACACTTAAAGTTACTAAAACTTTTAAATCTATTATACGCAACTCGTTAGTCGCTTATTCTCTGATCTCTAATGCCAGATATTTAAGATCTGATTGCTTACCTTTACCTGAGAAAGGCATTGTAAAAACTAATATTCATATACTATTTAAACTTTCCTTTAAATACTGAAACAACCAGAGATTTGATAAGTAAAAAAAATAACAAAATTAACAAAAATCGTATTCATAACATCTAATGGACAACATTTTTATCCGGAAATATTCCTCTGCATTCATCTATTTATTTTATTCAGAATAAATAAATAAATATTTAATCCCACTACTATCAAATCTATTTAAAATCATAAAAAAAAGCATCTAAATTCATTTCCGCAGATAAAAAAGAAAAACCATATTTTCCCTTTAAATATGGACTTTCTCGGTAGCATAGGGAATTTCGCGCGTGCATTTGTGATATGAGCCGTTGTGAGGGGCGCGTTTTAGACGCTAGTCATACTAACTAATTTTAATAAAATTCGATGCACAGGTTCAATTTATATTCAAGTAATGCTCTGCAAAATATCTTGACAAAAAATAAATTTTTTTAGCAGTTTCGGGCATTTAAAAAACTTGTGATATAGAATGTCATGAGCGCAATCGCCCAAAGTTGCAAGTTTGAAGTTCTGTATCTTGAAAACTATTTAATAGAAAGAAATTTTTTTTATAATTTTGAAAACTCTGAAAAATTATCTTCCTATTTATTGAGTAATAATAATTTGGTAACACCATGATTAATCTTTAATTGGTTGTAAAAATTGAAAATTTGTGAATTTTGAGAAAATTAGAAAGGTTATAAAAATCAAAGGAATTAAAAAACATCTGTGAAATTAATGTCTGATGCAGTAGGACATATGGTAATAGAATTCCCCAAGTTTGAAAGTCGCCGTTTATTTCCTTCATCTTAAAAAAAATTAGAAACTTTAAAAAAAACTACAAAATCATGATTTTTCCTCTTCTGTATGAGCAAAAAATAAATAAAGGACAGTTCCGAGATTAACAATATTGCACAGACATAAAGATTAATAAGTCCATGATATGCTCAAAAAAATTCAAGATTGCCTTTTGATTCATAACATAACAAAATTGGGTTCAAAATAGTAATGTTTTCTACATCCCATTCGCTATACCTCTTTGAATTCGCCCGCGTTTCTTAAAATATTGCACGATTTCATGGGAAAACAAATTTAGTGCTGCCATTTAGTTTTTTTTATTTGAATTTAGAATTGATATATAGTTTTTCGTTTAGCTCAGTCATTTATTTTTACTCTAATTTAAAATTCTCTTGAGGCAAAAATAAACTGAAAGCAAGAATAAAAGTTTCTATATTTAAAGTATATACTTTTATGTATAATGTCAAATAATTTAAAAGTTTAATAAAGCTTTCCTTCACTTAAAAAGAAGTGATAGAAATATTGCATTTTACCTCAACATTTTTTACTATTTATTTTTTTTCTCATTAAGGAATAAAAAGGCAACAATGAAACTTTCGATATTTCAAATATATACTTTTAGCTATAAGGTGTAGCAATTTTAAGCGTGTCAGAGCTCTTCGTGTGTAAAGGAGGAATAGAAATATTGCTTTTTTCCCTCAAAAATTTTCAAAAATATTTTTTTTTTCTCGATACAGAATAAAAATACAATTACTAACTTACGCCAGTCTGTTAATTATCATTCATTCCTAATAATAAATAATTTTTAATATAGTCTTTCCATTCCTAAGGCTAATAATCAAAATTTAAATATTAAGCACGTAGACAATACCTCGATTTTGCACTCACTTTTAACGTAAATTTTAATACTTAAATTAACAATACAGAAATCTACTATTTTACATTTACTCATGAATAGATATGATCTACTTATAGATTGATTTTCATTAAAATCTGTGACATGTGTGCCACAGCTGATTTGCTCATTTTACATGGAATGACCCTTATAGGAGTTGTCAGTATTACCACGGCTATACTCGATTCCCTTATACAGCCGTAACAAAAAGTCGAAATTCCTTTGTTTTTGGGGAATCAGAGTTTGTCTCCGGAGAATTGTAGGGTGTGCTTTTACCTACTGTGTCTAATGAAGAATTTGCTTTGCACAATTGTGTTTTCTTAGGCAGTGTTGCCAGTGGGTTACTTTTTTAGGTGCGTTCGTAATTATATAAATACGTAGCACCTATAGTCGTCGTTCAGTCCGTCCGTCTGTCCGTCCGTCTGTCCGTCCGTCTGTCCGTCTGTCTGTCCGTCTGTCCGTCTGTCCGCATGTAACAGAGCAAAAACTACCCAACCGAATAGTCTGAAATTTCAAATATGTGATTGTTGCAAAATTTTGTCGAGCCATTTCAAATTTTATGAAAATCGGATGTATAGTTTAATTACAGGGACAGTCAAAAGTTTTCCTTTACATTACGGCCAATGGGAAAAATTATTGCAAGTGGATTTTAATGATATTAGAGCCTTCCGAATGATCTGAAATTTTAAAGATATAATTGTTGCAAAATTTTGTCGAGCCATTTCAAATTTTAGGAAAATCGGATGTATAGTTTAATTACAGGGACAGCCAAAAGTTTTTCTTTACATTACGGCCAATGGGAAAAATTATTGCAAGTGCATTTTAATGATATTACAGCCTTCCGAATGGTCTGAAATTTTAAAGATATAATTGTTGCAAAATTTTGTTGAACTATTTCAAATTTTAGGAAAATCGGATGTATAGTTTAATTACAGGGACAGTCAAAAGTGTTCCGAAAAAATTATTGGAAGTGCATTTTAATGATGTATCAGACTATGCACGTTATGAAGTGCAAAAAATTATACATTCAGTACAATATGGGGTGCAAAAAATAATTTTAAAACTAGTTATAGTACGAACGCACCTCATTTGCCACGTTTGACGAGCAATTTCCAACTTGTTTAAATTTGGATTTCTTGATTGGAATCACTTTTCTGAAATGGTAAATTTTCCCTTGTTTCCTCCTTAATTAATATGTCATTAAATAAGACGAATTTTATTATTTTAAAAAAGTGATGCCAATCAAGAAATCTGAATTTTAAAAAAGTAGCCCAGTGGCAACACTGTTCTTAGGTATAACATAACTGAAATTGCGTTTGATTTTTTTTTTAAGTAAAAACCGGCTTATAGCTGTGTTCCATACTGCACTTACGATTCACTAAAAAAATTCCAGAAATTTCTTTTCATGAATTTTCTTCAAATTTGGAGTACAATGTGTTGAAAGAAAAAAAAAAGACTTGATAATTCTTTAAAATAATGAAACATGAAAAGAAAATTTATTTATTTATTATTAGTTTTTTGCTTCCCCGTATTTCATGACCAGCACCTACAGTATTTAAATTTACTGAAAATTGTTCACAATGTACACATATCGATATTTAGCTAACTTAAGAATCGTGTAAATCTCCATGTTTGTTTGTTTTTTAAAGAAAAGAAAAAAAATCGATATGATTTGATTGCCGGATATTAGCGAAAAGACCTGCTTTTTTTTTTTTTTTTTTTTTTTTTTTTTTTTTTTTTTTTTTAATTATTATTATTATTATAAAACATGTAAATACATTTTTATTTTTATTGTACACCTGTCCAGAATTAGAATATTCAATTTTATCACGCGACTTTGTAATTTTTCTATATGCTTGTATAGTTAATATTAGTCCATATAAAGGTTAAATTTATTGAAAATCGTTCGCAATGTACTGATATATATTTTTTCTAAATAATTAAGAATTATGTAAATATCCATGTTTCGAAAAAAAAAATCGATATGAGTTGATTGCCGGATATTGGTAAAAAGAATTTCTTATTTTTTTATATTATGAAACATGTAAACATATTTTTATTTTAATCGTATACTTTTATACCCTGACTGTCTAGAATTGGAATATTTAATTTTATATGTAATTTTATAATTTTTTATATATGCTTGAATATTTCAGATCAACACATATAATGGCCAAATTTATTGAAAAGGTTTGCAATGTACAGACATATATATTTCCTTAATAATTAGGAATCATGTAAATATCCATGTTTTGAAAAAAAAAATCGATATGAGTTGATTGCCGGTTATTGGCAAAAAGACTTGCTTATTTTGTTGATATTATGAAACATGCAAATATCCTTTTAATTGTATCATAGTTTTATACCATCAGTGTCCAGAATTAGAATATTTAATTTTATATGTAATTTTGTTATTTTTCTACATGCTTGAATATTTCAGATCAACACACGATATGCAAAGAAAAGATTTTTTTTTTTTCGAGTAACCTAATTAGCCCCTCTACATTTTTCCTAAATATATTTCTGAATGTTTAAAAATCTGTCACTATGTGGTTCAATATTCTTTATTACTTCCCCCAATTTGAACTTTTCCCGTTCCATCGTTTACGAGTAAAATGTCTGTGACAGACGGACAGACAGACACAGGAATGATCTTATAATGGTTCCGTTTTTACTTTTTAAATACAGAACCCTAAAAATGGAAAACTCTTTCGCCAACTCCAAATCGCTTCAATGCTCAGACCTACCAATTTTATGCATTTACGTTTAAAAATGAGTCCAAAAATGTGTCAGAAAGTTTCGCGTTCTTGAGCAGGAAATTTGAGAACTGCCTTAAGTTTTCAACATTTCAAAGGTATCTGACCTTTAAAAGGACCAGATAAGCGAAATTTGGGAAAAAATTGATTTTTATTTTTTATGTCATTAAGTAGTTTAAACTTTTATCTTTCCAACGATGTGTCACACATGTTTATACATTAAAAAAGATGTGTTGGAATTATTCATTCATTCTAAGAGTACTTCACAGCTTAATGAGCATTTAAATCTTTAATTTAATTTTTCTCAAAACTTGGATTTTTCATGTTTGTGTTCCTTTTTTTCAATATCTATTAAACTTAAGAACTCATATTTTTTAATACTTTTATTATGTTATATTGTATACTTTAATACAGGGATTTAATGATTTGTTCAGAATTATTATTTTATGTAGTGAAATCTTACCAAAAATGCTAATTTAAAAATGCCTTTCAATAAATAATTAATAATTAATTTTCAGGTTCACTTAGAAAGAAAATGGTCTGTTAAAATACGTAAAGCATGTTACTTAAACTACTCTAAAAATTCTAGACCTCTATCTTTAACCATTTCTGAGAAAAAGGTACATAAAGTTGGTGTATTTTAACATGGCGGAGATACAGCTTACCCGGTCCTCTTAAATTTCTAAACCTTTGTTTCATACAGTATATACGGTACTTCAAAATGTATAGTACAAATGAATGGTACATTGTTTTTTTTTTTTTTTTTTTTTTTTTTTTAACCATTTGGAAAAATGGTTATTGTCATCGTCAGGGTAGGAAATCAAAAGCATATCTGAAGGTTTTATTTGGTTTAATCATCATTTTATTCGTTTCTGATTGGTTTATACAGTAATGTGTATTTCCCTTTACTTTCAACAGAGATGGAAAACAGAGTGTTGCCACTATGACAAAAAAGTAATAAAAACTAAAAAAAATATTAATAACTCAGAAACAAATTGAGATACAGCTTTCAAAAGAATTGCATTTAAAAGTACATTTTTTTCTCTATACGACGGTGTAAAAAGTAATATTGTGGGATGTTTAGAAGTTCAAGAATGAAATTTCATTTAAAATGGGCCGTCAGATTTCTTGGAAATCTGACGATGGAAAAGCCTTTTCCCGAACAGCCGATGAAATGCTTGGATAATACGTAATTTTCAGGTGGATAATACGTACGAGTTGCAGGCAATTTCTGTCGCTTGCAATTTTAACGTGTAATAACACTATTAATGTTTAATCCATGGCGTACGTAATGTATGATCAACTCCGTGCTATTTTTTATGTGTTAAATTTTAGTCTTTGAAAAAATCGTTTTCCAAATAGTCGTTGTAAATTGTTAAATTGCATTTTTTTTTTATTATTATTTTTTTTTTATATAAACAGCCAGTCTTCTCAAACTATTTCATCTACATTGTGATGCTGATTTCTGGACAAAGGTTACTCATAAAAGTTTATGCGTTTTCTAACACACAATAAGTTTTTTCTTCTGATGCGGAAAAGGATCCACTCAAACCGGAGGGATTAACATGCTGGTTACAAAATATAAGGAATTTCAGCCGAAGTTCGCATATTCGAAAACCTGAGCAGGGTGGTAAGTTTAACAAAAAAAAAATTAAAGAAAATTTATAGTAAATGTTTATAATATACACCGCAAAATTATCCATGTCGAAAATTACATCACGATTAAAAGAAAATGGACAGCAAATGTTTATTATATGCAACGCAATATTATCCATGTCGAAAATGACGTCATAATTAGCGGAAATAGTTATTTTCATTCTTAAAAACTTTAAAAAATATTCGATTGCATGAAAAAAACAATTTTTAACGAGTGTTAATTCTTAAAGCCGTTCATTTCAGAAAATATGAATACAAATTACCTTATTTTATAAAAGAGACGACGTCACGTGTAACAGCTATTAATAATAATATAGGGCAATTCAAAATGAAACACACGTATGACTGCTGTAATGAATTTCAACTGCGCACGGTTTTTAGGATTTTTCTCGTACGAGAACGATAATCTGTGTCACTCTCTTTGAGTCTGTTCTCAAGTTCACTTTTGAACTACTCCAAACTTTCTGACATATTTTCCGACTCATTTTCAAACGTAAAGGCATAAAATTGACTGAGCTGACTATTGAAGTGATTTAGAACAGAAACGAGGATTACATTTTTTTTTTATAAATAAATTACTTATCGAGTTATAAGCGAGTTTGGGCCACGTGATGGTATGTTTTTCTACTTTCTCGCTTTGGACACAAACTTTCACAGTATTTTCTGAACAATGTTTTGCGTATACCAAAAAATTAAAAACGATTTTCATTACATAGTTTCAAAATCATAGCACCTGCCAATTTCATGCGTTTCTGAACAAAAATAAATAAAAGAATATGTCAGAAAGTAGACCTTTTGGATTTAAGCCTTAAATGTCTTCCATGACTTTCCTCTTATAACAATATGGTTGAAACTGGCTAATACTTAACAACTCCTTCCCTCTCTCACTGATGCTTCCATTTTGAATAACAGCAACAACTTTTTATTGTTGTCACGCGAATAATGGAAAGTTACACTTTCACGTTATCTTAGTATTTGTGAGAGAAATTCATTACAGCAGTCATAGGCAAGGTTATCGCTGCTTTTGACCAACATTAGCGATTTGGCGAATAAGAAATATAAAACAGTAGCCAAATGAAAAGAGATGTTAGCAAAATAGATTCGGCGTGAAACACTAAAAAATTTATCTTTAACCCCTTGTGGCATTCTTTTTTTTCAATATGTTCTAAAATAACCTAATTTTTCACAATTGCTTACAAAACAGGAATTGGACTATCCACTACAGAAGCTATAAAAAGTAAGTACATTCTAAATGTATCCTAATTTCTGACATCTTTTTAGCAGTCTAAATAAAAATTAAAAAGAGCTATCTTTGATTTACCGTTGTGAAAATCACTTAAAATTGCTATGAGATTTCGACTTTTAACCAATAGAAAAAATTTGACAGGCCAATGGTACTTTGCACACAACTAATAAATAGTATGGTAAATGGCTAATCTCAACATCGCATTCCAGCAAAAGTTTTCTCTATTTGGCGCTTGATGCGAGTAATTTTGTTTTTGTTAATACCGACGCGACGACGGTGCATAGACAGTGATTAACAAACAATAGATAAATAATAATCGCATAATCCTTTCTGTGTCTTTGGCTGCTGCTAAACTGAATTGGTGTTCAGTCAGTATCTCTATAAATAAAGCAATGTAAATGGCACGGTGCGATTGAACAGGTGAAACGAAATCAATCGTTTGAAAACGCATATAATAATCGCGACTGTATTGGCACCACAAACACACGAAAAGAACAGAAATTGAGCACACACAATTTGGCGAATTCAATTGTTCGTTTATTCGCCAAATGCAGCATTTTGTCGCGATTTGGCGCAATGGCGAGCGGCAGCGAGAACACTGGTCATAGGGGTGTTTCATTTTGAATTGCCCTATATTATTATTAATAGCTGTTACCCGTGACACAGCCATCTCTACACCGGCCAAATCGCTAAACTAACTCCGGCGGGTCACGTGACCAGTCGAAGGCGGTTAAATTGAAGCGTAAGTGACGGTCGCCATTTATTCTGTTCTTGAAAATTCCATCGTTGATGAATTCAAGTCGCAGTTTTCGTATAAAGTTGCATATGGTTCATGATTTTCATCTTTATACTATCTATTTTATTTAGATGCTTATGTTTTATTTCACGAAAGTGTATCATGTGTTTTCCCCGCGTTTCATGTGCTTTCCTAGTGTTTCATTGTTTCTCTTTCTGAAAAGAAAATATGGCTCTCAAGGATTCGCAAATATAATTTTAATTTCATCTAAAAGGCTAGAACATGCATTAAATATTCTAAAATGATGTTCAGTGGATATCACCAAGGATTAACATAACTATTGAAGTAAGTTCTGATTTAACTTTTAAAATTTATTGTCTTAATAAAACAAATTATATCAGACGCTTGGTTTGAATATTAGCAATCTAAGAAAATAAGTATAAGGTTGACACGATTGTTAAAATATATGATGAATGTACAGTTATATGTCAGTAATTATTATATCTCTCTAGAGAAGTTGATTGAAAATGAGAAAAGACTAATAATTCAAAAGCTCTTTCATAATAAACAAAAATATTTAGATAAATATTTAGATAAGAAATGCAATTTATCAATAAATCAGGCACGAAACAATTACTCCTAAAGGAGGAATTCCACCTATTTTAAAGCAATTTTGGACATTTTCTGGATTGATGCAAAAATGCAAAGAAAATATTGGAAGCATATATGAGAGGGGGGGGGGGGTGTCTAGGAAATTTAATAATAATTTTGTTTACTCAAATCGTCGGAATTTGTTTCTGAATTACTGTGCAAAAAAGCCATCAAATCAAAGGTGAATCAGCATCTGAAAGTGGTGTAAATTGTTTCAAAAATGTCTTTCCAGAGTGATTTTTTTAGACTTTAAAAGGTAAAGGAAGTTTCCATAAGGTTCTTTTTGGAATAGAATATTTTTTCCTAATTAACACTTTCGTGTAATTTCAGTGATGCAGTTTTGGAGATGTATTTCTGGAGTAAAGATTAATTTGACTTGCTTGTATTTATGCAGCATGGAGGTTTGTTTTTTTGTTTGTTTTTGAAAGGAGGGGGGGAATCTTAAACAGACAAACCTTCTAAAATAATATTTATTTTGACAAATTAATCGCTGTAGTTCACATAAATTCATCAGATATTTATGGTTTTACATCTTAGCAAACTGTCTTCAATTTCCTTTTTTGATTCAAAAGACCTGTAAAATTGTTAGTTTAAATTTCTTTTAATAAATTTTAAATTATTAAAAGAAAATCATACATACAGTAATATTTTATTTTATTCTATAAATAAGTTAAAATGTGTCCAAAAATAAATATTATATAAATGGAAAAAATTTTACAACTTTTTTTGTTTTCCACTTTCATGCCTGATAAATTTAGACGCATTTAAAGATCTTTAAATGATATATTAAACCCAGTTTATAAAAACATTGTGCCAATCCTACTTTTCATTGCAGGTTATGCTGCCTTCTAAACTTGCTAAAGCATCACTGTTGTAATTACTGTATTGATTCTAGTAATGGTGATTTTTCATATGAATTTTTTATTAAAAATTAGTTAACTTTAAGTTAAAAATGTAGTGAATGACTTTGATCATTTATGTAAATATTGTACTCACAGGGATCTGTCCAGATTTTTCTTTCTGGGTCCTATTTTTGAAATTGTGAATAGTTTTTTTTTTCACATTTATGAAAAATCTATTTTTAATTTTGGGAATTTGAAATTATCGTTATATTCAGGTTCTTGTTATACATTTTTAACAAGACCCTTTCCATATCTATATCTTGATAATAGGTTTTTTGACAAGTTAGATAGTATTACTTTTAAAATTTGTGATGAAAAGTACAGTTTGGAAATGCAAAAGTTTTGTGTAAAGCTAATTGTGAAGTTGAAAAATTTTGTGAAGGGTCCTGTTTTAAAATAAAAAGGTTGTGAAAGGTCCATTAAAGGACCTAATTTTTCTCTAAACAGATCCCTGGACTCATGACAGCTTTATTTATTTAAAAATATGATGCAAGTTGTATATAAGATCTTACCAAATAATTACTCAAAAATAGTTATTAAAAATTTTAATTAAGAAATACAAGAGAAAAATTAAAAAAAACTGAAAAATAAATAAATCTGTATTTATTTTTAGCATTCAACATTAGAATATCTGAATTTCTTAACAATATGTGAATAATTTTTGTCATGTGCTTTTCATAATTTAAATACCAAATTTATCCTTTCATTTATTTTTAATTTGTGTAAATGCATTTAGCCAATATAATATGTTATTCTTTTCATAACTAAGGGGCTGGCTCCACATAAAACTTTGATCATGAAGCTAAACAAACATTTTAAATTTTCTTTACTTTTCTGACAAATGTAATAGATGGGAAATATTTTTGTTAATTTTTGAATGATGGCATACTAAGTTTCTTGTCAAAAAAAATTTTTAATAGATAGAAATTTTTAATCGATTGATTGAGCTTATTGAAAAATCTTTCAGTAAAATAATATTACAAGAAAACCGGGACCTGAAGGGAGATTCACTAGGCACTCAATCACGATATAATTTTACTAGTGGGAGAAAAGTCCGCCTTCGACAGCCGCCATTTTGAATGAGCACTCAGGCCTAGTATTCAGAGGGCTGTGCCCGTGACGTCGTTTACGTAGCAAACTCTTTTAAAAAATAAAGTAATCTGTATTCATATTTTCTGAAATGAACGGCTTTAAGAATTGTTCTTTTCATGCAATCGAATATTTTTAAAAGTTTTTAAGAATGAAAATAACAATTCCTCTAATTATGACGTTATTTTCGACATGGATAATATTGCGGTGCATATAATAAACATCTGCTGTTCATTTTCTTTTAATCATGATGTCATTTTCGGCATGGATAATTTTTGCGGTGCATTTACTATACATTTTCTTTTCAATTTTTTTTTTAACTTTGTTCATTTTTAAACTAAAAATGAAATCTTTATGTTAGCTATTCACAGACCATAAACCATCAAGTATTGATAATCATTTTCTTTAAATAATAAAAATTAATACCCTATCCCCAAACCGTTTTATTTCAACATCAAAGCATGTCGTTTTAATTTCAATACATGACGTCATATTCGCCTGCTTTCCGTACGTACTCGTATTCATTCACCTGGTATTATTAACCAGGTAATTCTCCGTCAACATGAACCACGAGTTAAGCGCTTAACTTTCTGTTGAAGCTGAAATCCAATTCTCCATTAACTCAACCTACCGAAATCTCAGAATAAATCGAAACTAAAGTTCAGTTACCCAACCTACATACGGCATAGAGCAGGGACGGCGAACCTATGGCACGCGAAAGAGTATTTTTTGGCACGGCTCTACTATGGCTCTAAATCGAAATAAAGTGAGATTACACAAAATAGTGACTGATCTTTCTTTAAATTCGATTAAATGTAAATTGAAAAAATTAAATCGCGGCATATTATATTCCAATCTTATTAATTATAGTCTCAAAAATCATTCGAACAAATACAATATTTGAAAACTATCGGTAAGAATGGGTTATTAGACATTACTAAATTACTATGGTAAAGTTGTGGCAACTTAGAATTTATTTCAGAGCTTTTCAAAGAAACTGGTCTTTGCTATTTTAAGTTTTTCTGCCTATCTATTCTTTCGAGTCATTGTTTTCACAAATGAACAATACCAAAACTGGAACTGAAAACACCTGTCAGATAAATCCGGTTCAGTTTGCATTAAAATTAACTTGATAATAAGATGCAACAACAGAAATCAAAATACATCGCGTTAAATTTTGAAAATTATATTCAAAAATATATTTGTTTCCATAATTATTATAGTGTGATACCTAGATGTGTGTTACTCCTATTTTTTAAATTTTAATAGAGAATTTTAAGTAATTTTAAACCATTATTTTTCCACCTACTAAATTTGTTTTTTAGTTGGCACGTCATAGCCACGTAAAATATTTTTTGATCGAATTTGGCACGTGGCAACAAAAAGGTTTGCCAACCCTGGCATAGCGGTTGTTCGACCGCGCATGTGCACTCGAAGCAAAGATGCCGGTCTTTTTTAATTGAAAGTTGATGCTTTTTTTAGACAAAGCATTTGTAATTCAGTAATTAAACGAAATGCCAATTGTAAAAGAGGTTAATATTAAAGAATGTATTGCTTTAATTTTTTTTTAATATTATAACTGAATAAACTCAATATTATATTAATTTGTGACTAAGCCTTCAACTTTCAAAGCTTATTTTCTACTGAGTAATTTTGGTATTTGGTGGCGCCATCTACCGAATGCGAATAGAAAGACAAAATTCTTAGATCAAAAATTTTGTGTTATATGATTCAAATGTTTTTATTTATTTATTTATTTTTAATATAATAATCAAAAAGAAAAGCAGTTTTTCTTACATTTCAGTTTCAGCCTCTTCATATTTGTTTAAAGCATGGAATCATAGAAGCAGGAATTTTCTGTTGAGTATTACGTATATATGGTCATTCGTTTATAATAGCTAAATAAATATCCGTTGAATTATAATGTACCATATTAATTAATTTGAACTATATTCTTGTTAAGTTTAAAATAATAATTTTTGTTTGAAAAAAACGTTTTTCAGCGGATTTTTTGAAAATTTTCGCATTTTGCTAGAAATTTTTAGAACATGTATTAAAATTATTATACAAGAAATAATAATAATAATAAATATCTATTATAATAATATTCACATGAAATAATAAAAAAAATGCTTTCTTACGTCTCCTGTAAGGGATAAAGGCTAATTTTAACCAAGATATTTCAACTGAATATGTAATCAATTATTTTTGTAAAATAAAATATAGGGGAGGGTAGTACACAGTGAGACGAAAATTATTATCACTTAACAAATGGCGACGATTTTTATTCTTTTGAAAATTTTCTTGCTACAGCTTTAAGCTACACAAATGCGCTACACATTAATGTATAAATGGTTTTAAAAAAGTTATTTATAAAAGCACAGAGGCAGCATAACGGAGTATCGAAAATTGTCTCACTGTGTACCACAAGTAGTATACAGTGAGACAATGTATATATTTCATAAATCATACATTTTTACACTCTATCAATAATTTTCTGCAGTTTATGATTTCTAAATAATATTTCTAGATTTTAAAAATATTAAAAATATGAGCCGAGCCTCGGGTGGACAATGGCAGACCTTGGGCTACCTTCATGCAAATTTTCAGCCTCTTACGTTTATTAAATTTCCCTAGCCATCGCATGCCCACACACACAGGGAGAAAGAGAGAGAGAGAGAGAAAAAAAAACTTCTTTTATTAGTAAATATCTTTTTTAACATCAGAACCACATAGTAGGTACACAATAAGACACGTCTAACTGTGTATCTCACTGTGTACTTTCGTTGCGTTGTAACAAAATGGATGCCACATCTGTTACATCAATTTCATCGCTTTAAAAAAGTTTATGTCGTTTTGCCGAAATAGTCCATTATTAGATATAGCTAGGTTTGGTTAAGTAAATATGTATCATATAGAAGGGAATAAACTCTAAAATAGACGTTTATGTAACTTTAACCACAATAAAATAAGGAATTAGTTACGATTTTGTCGGACGAGTAACTGAAGTACCAAAACTACATCCACATATTGCATAAGATGAGGTCGTTATGTGTGTGTGCCAGCTTGAAGAAAAAGTTACAACTATATGTCAAAATGGCTGTTGTCTCACTGTGTACTATGTCTCACTGTGTACTCCCCTACCCTATATATTAGGATAAATATATGAAAATGTCTTTAGATTAAATACTCGCTGAAAAATAAATAAGTAAATAAACCTAGCCGTTATTTACTTTTGTAGAAAAAAATGTGTATTTTTTTATCACGTAACTTTTTAAAAATAATTTTACTGCAACACAAAATTTTGTAAAATAGAACATCTTATACAGTCGAACCTCGATATCTCGAACTTGTAGGGAAAGACAAAAAAAAATTCGAAATACAGAAAATCGCATGCTATTTATTTACTTATTGAACAACAAACATACGACTTGTGTGCTTGACATGAGAACCCGCTTATAAGTCGGAGACAAGATAGCACAAGGAAATATTACAATACAAGAGAAATACACCCTGGGAGTTCCACACAAAGAGTGTGTGCAATGGAACCAGCGGGAATCGAACCCACAATCTCTTACGCTCGCAAGCGATTAGCAGACCGGTGATTTGACCGTTCAGCCACAGAGACCCTCGCATGCTATCAATAGCAGAATAAAGGTAAAAGCTTTTTTACTTATCTTTTTAAAAGTTAATCATTTTTTATTCTATTAAACACTTTTAACAATTATATTTGAAAAAATATTCAATTGTTGTTTGCTTCAGAAATGAATATGAAATTTTACCTATTACACTTTCCAAGTGGACAATGGCTTTAAACGTGATCTCTTACATATTTGGCTGAGCTCAAAATATTTCGTCAGTCTATTGCAGAAAGTGCTTGTTTGTTTGTCACATTTGGTGATAATTCGCTGATTTCTTCATCATCTTCTTCTGCTTCACAAGAAGCTTTCGTTTGATCGATGATGTCATTGTCGTCCCACTGACCGCATACTGTTATTGTAGCATCTACGTCAACAAAGTGACTAAATTTTATGTTATCGAACTTCATGAGTCCTGTCAATCTGTTCCAATCATTTTTGGTGCAGTTTTCATCAGAATTATCGATGTTAATTGTCTGACTATTTTCGTGATTTTCAATGAATTCAGCCTTTTTAAAGTTATTTATTATCGTAGAGGAAGATACAATGTTCCATGCTTTGTCAGCCATTCGCATAGCATGTAGAACATTAACACCAGATGGTGAAATGCCATCTTCCATTTCGGATAATATTTTTTTAACCACATGATGACGACACTTTACTTTGAAACTCTGGATGATGTCCTGATCAAGTGGTTGAAGTTTTGAGGTAGTGTTTGGGGGAAGAAATTCAATTTTTGCGTTTTCCATCTCAGGTACGGTATTGTGCATCGCACAGTTGTCGATGAAAAGCACACAATCTTCCGCTTTTCTGTTTTCATTCTGATTTTTATTTAAATTTTTAAGCCAGCTTTAAAAAATGTTAGAAGTCATTCAAGCTTTACGCTTAGCTTCATAACCCGAAGGAAATGATTTTATGCCTGTGAACCATCTTGCATTTTTCGATTTGCCAATCATCAACGGTTTTAATTTCTCTATTCCATTCATATTTGCACAAAACATCAAAGTGACACGCTCTTTATTTCTCTTGCCTGCTTGACATGCTTCATCCTTTACATGCACAGTTTTATCTGGAGTGCATTTAAAATAAAGTGCAGTTTCATCCGCATTAAACACATCTATTTCATCGTAATCCTTCACGATCAAGCGTATTTTCTTCCTAAATTCTTCACAAACTTCCTCCTCTACACAATCTCTTTCAACACACATTTTGAAAAATGAAATGTTGTTAAGTTTTTGGAAATTTTCGAACCAACTATTACTTCCTTTAAAATTTAAGTGGCCTAATTCTTTTGCAAAATGTTCAACTTTTTCTTTGATTAAAAGTCCATCTAGACGGATGTTTTGAGTTCTACATTGTGTAATCCACATCATAAGGCAATTCTCCATATCGGGATATTGGCTGGTTTTTAACTTTTGTCGCTTTTAGCCGTCCTCGAAATTTTGAAGGATAGTTGCTTTATTTTTTAAAATTGTTGATAATATGTTGCTTGGAACCCCAAACTCCTTTGCAATTTCCTTTTTCTTTCTCGATTTTTTTTTTTTTTTTTTTTTTTTTTTTTTGTCAACTTCATCGATGACTTGTTTCTTCACTGCAATAGAAAATGTATTCAATTTTCGTTTGTTAGCCATTATGACAGATGACTCGCAGAAGATCTCACCTACGAATACTCTACATTTTCCTGAAATAACCAAGAAAGGAAACTTTTCAGGATGTCACTAGGGTATTCACACGTTTCTTTCACCCCTTGTTGCAATGATAAGAAATTCTACATTCTTCTTATAAGCCACCTACCCCTTGATTCTTGTTCTTAACTATCATTTCCAGTTTCCTTAAAACCACCCTATCCCCTCAAGAAAATTACCTTGGATAATAAAAGGACAAAATAAGGATAGACGGTCACTGCATATGCAATGGCAACTGACTGAAAAGACATAAGGAAACAATAAAACAAGAATTTCAACTCCCATCTTGGTTGGGGGGGGGGGGGAGGCAAGAGATTGCATTGTGTTACTGGCGCCTTTATATCCCTTCATTTTAAAGTTTATGTAAAGTTTCCCCCTGCAATTTGTGAATATAATTTTTCTATTCTTTAAAATTTTCTATTTTTTTAACACTATTTTGTTTCAGAAAAAAAAAATCTACACTATTTATGAAAAAAAATACAAGTTATCGAGGGATGAGCCAAAAAAGTTGGTCAAACCAAGGTTTTTTAACATTGCGTGTACAGAAAATTTGAAGGGGTTTTTTTTTCTTCGAGATATCGAAAAATTCGCGAAATCGAAGTTCGAGTTAAAGTGGTTTGAATGTAACTGAATTAGTATTTCTAACTTTTGAGCTTAATTTTGTGAAAGAATAAAACCATGAAATCAAAATAGTAATTCGAAATTTATTTGTAACATTAATTTATATAAAAATTAAACAAAAATATGCACTTTCAGTACTCATTTTTGAAAACTTGTCCTAATTGAGGGTAGAACGCATCAACATTATTCCTTTAGCCTATTAGCTGTATACTTATCAACTCGTGGTTCAATAACCCAAGGTCGAATAATCGCGCTTCTAAAGTTAACGATGAATTCCAAATATTAACCGGCGCGCGGCGGTAAGATTTGCTAACCTAAGGTTTCTCAACTGGGAGTTGAACCGTGAGTTGAAGGTTGGTGGAGAATCGGCCGGTAAGAAATATTTGAAAATTTTCGTGTTATTTCCCGAGGCTAACGAGAAAGACAGGCTACCACCGTGGTGTGTCCGATTCTTCTTTTTTTACAGACCGCTGGAGTCATGTGATGCTCTTTTCGCACACTTTCATTGGTGCATTCGAGCATCACTATACTCCAGCGGTCTGTAAAAAAAGAAGAATCGGACCCACCGCTGTAGCCTGTCTTTTTCGTTAACCTCGGTTATTTCCAATATGACGTCATCTTCCCTTTTTTTTTTTTTTTTTTTTTTTTTTATTCTTCTTATTTTTTATTTTTTTCATTTTCCTTTTTCACATGAAAATCTTTCAATTGGAAATTAATTGTCGACAATAAATAATTATTATTATTTATTCAAGAAATTATTAGAAATTATTATTTCCTTGGCAACGATGAAGAAAGAAGGTTAAATTTTATAGGATAAATGTTAATTAATTCTTTATGAAAATAATGAAATTTTGAATTATTAAGAAAAATATTTGAAGGAAATAAATAAAACATAGCCTACGTTTATCTCTTGGCTATAATTCATCTATATGCAAATATACAAAGACATTAATTCACCCGTTTTGACGTTGTCTTGACTCAAACATTCACACAGTTTCACACTTATAATGCTATTTTTAGGACTCTGTAAATACTTACATTTTTACAATCGATATTTTTTTATTTAAATGTTCATTGTTTACTTCCAGATCGAAAGGCTGTACGCCGGTCGTCGAGAAGGGCGGTTATTAAATGTCAAAACAAAAGACACGAGAGCACATGCAACTGTCCTTTTCAATGATCGTAACCCACCCTCCTTTGAAGAAGCCCTGAAAGATTTCGGAAATGCCTTGGGACTTCGAAAAGTGGAAAGGATGTCCACACTTAACGGAAGAGAAGTATGCGTTTTTTAAAACGTTATATTTATACATACACACATTTATTTATTTATCTTATTTTTTAGCTCACAGTCTATCAAAGCCTGAAAGCTAATGTGCCCGCCTGTTCTGTATGTATGTATGTACGTAACGCAATAACTCTTGATAGAAACATCTGATTTGCTTTAAATTTTTTTTCTAGGTTCATTCTGATAAGCCGCTTCCCTGATTAGTTTTGGGGGTTCATTGGTTAAGTATAAAGGGGGGAAAGGGGCTAGTCCACCTCCCTTAATTTAGATAAATGGGTTTTTCATGCAGAATTATTCGATTTTCTCCAAATTTTGTATACGGTTTATTATGTTAAGGAGCTTCCCTGATTAGATTTGTAGGTTCATTAGTTAAGTATAAAGAGGGGGAAAGGAGGCTACCCCCCTTAATTTAGATAAATGGGTTTTTCATGCAGAGTTATTCGATTTGCTCCAAATTTGGTATACCGGTTTATTATGTTAAGGAGCTGCCTTGATTAGATTTGGAGGTTCCTTACTTAAGTATAAAGGGGGGGGGAGGTAGAGCTCCTTAATTTAGATAAATGGGTTTCTCATGCAGAATTATCAAATTTACTTTAATTTTTTTTTCCTAGGTTCATTCTGATAAGGAGCTTTTCTGATTAGATTTGAAGGTTCATTGGATAAGCATAAAGGGGGAAACGGAAGAGCTTATCCCCCCCCCCCTTAATTTAGAGAAATGGTTTTTCATGCAGAATTATCTGATTTTCTTCAAATTTGGTATACCGGTTTATTATGTTAAGGAGCTTCCCTGATTAGATTTGGAGGTTCATTGGTTAAATATAAAGGAGAGAAATGGGGGCTAATTCCCCTTCATTTATTTTTTGAGGAGCATTATTCTTTGAAATAAGAGTATACTATACAATTAGTGTGAATAGCCTGTGAGCTCAATGCCATCAGTTTAACTGGACACTTTTCTTTTTTATTGGGTCAATCCATTTCAACTGGTCCAGAAAATCATTAATTCGTTGCTCGACCATTTTTAAAAAATCTGAAATTTTTTGTACAGCAACCCTAATATGATGGAAGTTCAAAATGACTATTATTTTAATTTTATTAATTTTTGTTTGTGCATGGCGGCCATCTTTGTTTCATCGTCTGCAGCAATTTTCTCGCAGGAAGGGTTTACGGAATTGTAAATAATTCATCGTTTATTTCTCCAATTCAAGTGTGGTTTACAGCAATTTGTACAGAATACATTGCGCTAAAAATTTGGTAATAGAGTCGTTTCTAAAACTAAATGCTTATTGGTGAAATTTAGGCATAAAGTTTCAGTTTTTTCCCAAAATTTGTCCGTTTGCAAGAGGAAATTTTTCTAGCAAGGAAACCTGTCAACATGACTTACTTTTTTTTACAAATAGGCTGAAAGTACTTGTACTCACACGCCAAGTTCCAGATCTGGGACATTCTTTCTCTTCGCTAAAAAAATTCCCAAATTTTTCAAAAATGTCAAAAATCGCACTTTTGAGGCTTTGATATCTCTGGTGGGCACGAGATAAAAATTTGAAATTCGGGTTGCTGAGAGTATTGTATGGTAGTGTTATGCACAAGAAATTTCAGGATGGAGATTTGACTACAAGCTGAGATATGGCAAGGGCAACATGTCAAAACAATACTGCCAAACTATTGTTTTGTTGTAGTCACAGCTAAGTATTTATCTCAGAGTGTCATTTAAATTTTTTTTTATTATCTTTAAATGATAGTAACAGAAAATAAACCCTTTTGCAAATCTTAGCAATTAATTTAAAAAATAATTATTCCTAAGTAATACATTTTTTATGGTTTCCGTAATTTTTGTTGTAATTTTAGTAACTAAAAGAAAACTCAACACTTTTACATAAAGAAAAATCATATTTTTATACAACATCTGATACAAAAACGGAATAGGGAAAAAGAAAAGCTGTTAATGTTGACCTACTTGTTAAGACATGATCAAACGTGTCAAAACACATTCCTGCTTGTTCGTTTAAAAACCACAATTTTAATGCTGCTTGCCAGTTCCTGAAACATGGTCCTACCATAAGTATGTTCCTGTAAATGAAACATTATACGATATTACCGTGCATCAGCCTCAAGTAATTTTTAGAGCCCTTTCAAAATTCATACTGTAGAAAAATGACATTTTTGCAAAAGAAGTAAGCTGGGAATTATTAATTAATTGAGACTCGCACATAGTGATTTCAAAGTTTATTTCTATGAGCCAGCAGGGCCAAGAACTTCAATTAAGTTATTAAGAGGTGACAAGACTTGGTTCTTACAAATAAAATTTTGAGAAAGATCAAAATTGTGGTTTTTAATCCAACATGCAAGAACGTGTTTTGACACGTTTGATCATGTCTCAACAAGTATGACAAAATTAACAGCTTTTCTCTTTCCCCATTCTGTTTTTGTCTTAGGTCTTGTATAAAAATATTTTTTTTTCTTTATGTAAAAGTGTCGAGATTTCTTTTAGTTGCTAGAATTACAAGAAAAATTACTGAAACCATACAAAGCCTTAGGCATAATTATTTTTTTAATTAATTTCTAAGCTTTGCAAAAGGCTTTATTTTCTGTTACTAATATTTAAAGATAATAAAAAAAATAAATTTAAATGACACTCTGAGATAAATACTTAGCTGTGACTACAACAAAACAATAGCTTGGCAGTATTGTTTTGACATGTTGCCCTTGCCATATCTCAGCTTGTAGTCAAATCTCCATCCTGAAATTTCTTGTGCATAACACCATACATACTCACCAACATACCATACAATACTCTCAGCAACCCGAATTTCAGATTTTTATCTCGTGCCCCACCAGAGATATCAAAGCCTCAAAAGTGCGATTTTTGACATTTTTGAAAAATTTGGGAATTTTTTTAGCGAAGAGAAAGAATGTCCCAGATCTGGAACTTGGCGTGTGAGTACAAGTATTTTCAGCCTATTTGTAAAAAAAAGTATGTCATGTTGACGTTTTCCTTGCTAGAAAAATTTACTCTTGTAAATGGGCAAATTTTGGGGAAAAACTGAAACTTTATGCCTAAATTTCACCAATAAGCATTTAGTTTCGGAAACTACTCTATTACCAGATTTTTAGCCCAATGTATTCTGTACAAATTGCTGTAAACCGCACTTGAATTGGAGAAATAAACGATGAATTATTTACAATTCCGCAAACCCTTCCTGCGAGAAAATTGCTGCAGACGATGAAACAAAGATGGCCGCCATGCACAAACAAAAATTAATAAAATTAAAATAATAGTCATTTTGAACTTCCATCATGTTAGGGGTGTTGTACAAAAAATTTCAGATTTTTTAAAAATGGTCGAGCAACCAGTGCTGGACCACTTGAAATGGGTTGACCCTATTATTTTTTTAGCAATTCAGTTCTGAACCATCTATTACAGTTTATTTTGTATTTGTATAAGTCCTTTCTTAAAAATAAATAAATAAAATATTAAATTATATTTTTGTCACTGCAAATGGAATATGTCAATATATACCGGGTGTTTCAAAAGTTCGGTGCGAAAGTAAAACGCGATAAAAAAAAAATATCATGGGTCGGAGAGACATGTGGTTTGCAGATAAACATTCAGCGTGATACGGGATTTTGTATGACACCAACAAAAAATTAGTTTAAAATCTCGACAATAGATGGCGCTACTGTAGATAATTCCATATTGCTCGCACAACGCAAGATTTGGGTACAAAAATGTGTGTATGCGATATTCTCTAATGTTTTTGTATCCAAATCTTGTGCTGTGCGGTGGAATTATCTGCAGTGGCGCCATCTATTGTCGACATTTTGAACTAATTTTTTGTTGGTGTCATACAAAATCCTGTACCATGCTGATTATTTATCTGCAAACTGCATGTCTCTCCGATCATTTTTTTTTTTTATCGCGTTATTTTCGCACCGAACTTTTGAAACTCCCGGTATGTACAAAGTGTTACAAATTGAACATTTAAAATTTAGTTATATAAATTGTAATAAATATAAATAGGTGACTTATTTAAGCAGTAGCTTATAATTTTTGCATACAAAAATTTTGAAAATAGGTAATTTTTTTTGTCAAAAGATGATGCTGCATTTGTGAATAAAAATGAATTAAACAATGTGTCAGAAAGTGACGGGTTTGGATTTGAGATAAATAGCTAAATTTTCAAGAAAGTCGAACTTAGAGGGGTTCACACTATTCTTATGGTGTTCATTTACTTTAAAAGAGTTTTACCTTATATTATTCATATAGCAATTTTTATAACATCTAATATATAAAAATGAAAATTTGTCTGTCTGTCTGTAATGCTATACAAATCCACAGTTTGGAAGCCAGAATTGTGAAACGTTATTAAAACATGGTCGAGGCAACTAAAGTAATCCGGAATCGAAATAATTTATAGTTAATTTTTAATTAATAAAAAACCTATGATAAGGGAGTCTTGAAACCACCAATTTAACAGAAATTTCCTATCAAATTTAAACATTTTTCGTTATAGCAGCTGCCAACAATTAAACTAGTATGTTGTGGCCATCACAAAACTTTCTTCTATATAAATCACGTCGATTAAATCATTTAAATAGTATAAGAAATTACATCAATTTAGAACCAATTCATATCAAAGTATACCTGAATTCAAAGTTTGATGAAAATTCGTGCATTAGTTATTGAAATAGAGCTGTAGGGGAAATTCTAAAAAATTCAGCATAGCAGCGCCACCTGTTGAGCGATTTACACCACAAGGAGCAAATCGTCAATTCATGTCAAGCACTAACTGAATCTGAAGTTTGATGAAAATCCGTGCATTATTTCTTGAGATTGAGCTATTACGAAAATCGTGTAAATGCTTCAAAATGCAGCATAGCAGCGCCATCTGTTGGGAGATTTGCACCAAAACGTTACCAGCACCAATTCATATCAAGGATTAACGGAATCTGAAGTTTTATAAAAATCCGTGCATTAGTTCTTGAGATAGAGCTTTTGCGGAAATCCTGAAAAATGCTACATAGCAGCGGCGATTTATACCAAAAACTAATCAGCACCAATCTATATCAGGGACTACCTGAATATAAATTTTTATTAAATTCTGTGCAATAGTTCTTGAGATAAAGCGCCCACAAAATTTGTGTCACATACAGACAGACAGAAGGACGGACAGACAGACAGACAGGCAGACGGACGGACAAACAGACAGACTCACAGACAGACATTTTGTAAAAACATGTTTTTTGGAATCTCTGACCCATAAAACGAATAAATCCGTCGAAAACTGGAATTCGAAAATTTTCATGAAACCAATACTTTCTTCTTGTCAAGATAGAAGAAAGTAAAAATCACAATAAAATCCTTTTTTTTTATGTTCAACCCGTAATCGCGCGTGTTCTTTAACCAATGTGAGATATACATATTATATACGCAACGCTGCAATACTAAAAAGCTGTAGCGGGTATTACGATAATTCTTTTACCTCACATGCAAATAATTATAGATTATTTAATTGCGCTTAATTATTACAATTTTTTTAAAATAAAGACAAACATTTTATCAGAAACATCAACAAAATTTTTTATTCTATTTATTCCCTTATTTCAAAGATATCGTTTTATCGTCTGCCGCCATAGTAACATGATAAATTAAATTTCATTAAAAAAATGCTCAGTAGTAGAAAAATATTTTACTAAATCGAATAGTTATTTTTAATTTTGGTTTTAGAATTAAATTCATGAATTCCCGTGCGTAGAACGGGTTAAATAGCTAGTTTTATTATAATTGTTGTTAAACTAGCGTGCTTATAGGATTTAAAACATTCAGTTTTGAAACTAGTCGTAGCTTTTGTAATTTACTTGAGTTTTCTTTCTTTTTCTTTTTTTTAATGCAATTTTACATTCAACGTATGATTATCAGAAGCCTTTTTAATTTTAGAGTGAAATTTATTTGCTTAGAAATATTTTCAATTTGCCAGTGCATAAATTTTATTAAATTCCACAGGTTCGAAGTATATCACAACTGAAGAATGAATTTCAAGACGTTGACACCTTTATTCTCTCTGAAGAAGCCTCGCCATCATACCAAGGTAAATATTAGTTACTATGCATGTTAGCACTCTAAATTAAAATGTCTGAAATTCAGACACTTAAGTGTCTGAAATTCAGACACTTAAGTGTCTGAAATGGAGTGTTCAATTTTCAGACATTTTAAAATGTCTGAATTTTTTCAGACACTTTTTGCGTCTGAATTTCAGACACTTCAAACGTCTGAATCGCATCCATTTTTTTGTAAGCATCATACGTAGCCATGTTTGACCACGTTGAATCATGGAAAAATATTTGGCTGTGGTCCTGCCCCCCCCCCCCCAATACAGCCTGATTTTTTTGGTGCTCTCAGTTTTGGTATACAATTTTCGTTACGTTGATAATTTAAATCTTTTACGACATTGTACTGATTATAATCAATATCGTGAACTTCAGGAGTAGAACAAGATTAAAAAACAAAAAATATTTATCTAAATATTAGATTTTTTAAAATTTATTTTGTTTTTAACCTTATTTTACTTTAAAAGTTCAAAATATTGATTATAATCAGTACAATTTCGAAACAGATTTAAAATATAAGCTTTACAAATATTGCACATCAAATTTGGGGGCACTACAGTCGTAGGGGGACGGGGCACTTCCCAGTTTGCCCTTCCTTTAATCAAGAAGTACTTTTGCAAAAAACGCAACCCTGCATTATAGTTGTCTAAATTGAGATGTCCGGTATTCGGGAGTATCCGTTGTGGAGGTTAATGGAGATTCTCGAATAGCGAACACCTCTATTTAACGAATACTTTTTTAATCAGCAGACATACATATTTGTATATTTTTACCTCAAAAAAGTAGACATCTCCAATTATCGGACAAATTCCGCGGTCCCGAAGTGTTCGCTATTAAGGGCTTTTAAGGTACATAGATAAATATATATATATATTTTATAATCTTGTCCTACTCTAAAAGTTCAAAATATTTATTATACTCGGTTGAATGTGGAAAAAGATTTAAAATATCAGATGTACGAAAATTGCAAAAATCCCACCCCCCACCCCCCCCAAAAAAAATTAAAATATAAAAAAATATATTGCCACATAGGCAATTTTACATATACATCACTTGATAATCACAACAGCCATTTAACTATGAATAATGAAAATAAATAAATAAATATTCTACTTTAATAACATTGGGGAAAAAATGACTTTGGTATTTTGTTAAATATATTTGCGTTTTTAAACTTGTCCTACTCTAAAAGTTCAAAACTTTCATTATAATCAGTGCAAGATTTAAGATATCAGCTTTACAAAAATTCATGCAAAATCCCCCCCTCCCCCCCCCCAAAAAAAAATGAAAATACTTATTTAAAAATTATGTTTTTAAAAAATTTATATTTCCACATGGACAAGTTTTTATGTAGATCAGAGGGTACTCACAAAAGCTATTCAACTATCAATAAAAACAAATAAGTACATATTCTATATTAAAAACATGAGGAAAAAATAACTTATGATTTCCAAACTTCTTTCGTCTTAAATATATACAGTAACATCTGTCATTTTTGTATTTTTCGTATAAGTGCATATAAATAAAGTTACCACAATTTTAAATACGAAATCTAGTTAGAGGTTTTTACTTTTTCCCATTATAAATTTCAAATTACTTTTTTATTAAAAATAATAAAAAAATCAGTATTAGAGTTGATTGCAAATCAAATACATATGTATATTTTTACAGGCAGGTTCATATAATAGACCAGTCTCATTTACTTTATTTATCTTTTTTTAATCTGCGGTTTTATGCCAGGAAGTAAGAAAGCATTAGGTCAACTTTCAAAGTTTATTTTTTCTTTACTTCCTTGTGGCCGTCATTTACTGCGAGATAAAAATTATCCATTTGAAACTAAGAACTGACATTGAATATATAATTCGTAATAAAAAAGAACGTCATAAGTTTAAAAATATATACTTCTAGAATTAGTGGGGTTTTTTGCGAACAGATTCAAAACTAATTAAATTTCATGCAGGATTTTGTTTAGTACAATAAATAAAATCATAAAATACACTAATTTTACTACTATAAAGAAACTTACTTGAGTTGCTGCAAGAGGTAAGAAATATTCCTCGATTTGAAATTTTAAAAACTACCACAACCACAGTGAGGGAGAAAGACTTTCATCAGTTTAAAAGGTAATCCCATAATACATCCGACTAGCCATATTTAAAGGATGAGATGTTTCATCCTAAAAACAGGACCCGCCAGACAAAAGTTTCTTTTTTTTTGCCAGTTTCGACAGGACGAAGATGAATAACACAATATTATTGATATAAATTGATACGAGTTAACACTAAGCCCATTGCACACGCTTTGTAGAATTTCCGGGTGTAATCTTCAACCGCCGTCTACTTCTGTTCTGTGTCTATCCCGCCCTTGTATCGACGACAGCTTCTAAGAGACATTTGATGTCGAGCACACACGTCAGATGTATGTATTCAATAAATAAATACTCCAAGTTAATACGAATTAAAATCACAGTACTTCACATTTCGCAAAAAACGAATTAAAATACACGCGTACATAAAAACAAACTTTGTTTGAATTACAACGTATACCACTTCGAACGAAGACATCTAAAACGCATGCGCAACTGGGAGTGCTAGTGCCCCCTGGTGGTTATTGCGTCGGAAGAATCAAAACATCTTAAATTAAGACACGTTTAAAGCAATGAAGTGTCTTAAAATAAGACGTTTGCGGATATTTTAGACATTATTCTCAGTTCGTTTACACCATGGTCATAGTAAGACGCTTATGTATCTTAAATTAAGACATCTATAGTGTCTTAATTTTCAGATTAAGACACTTAAGTGTCTAAAATTCTTTTTCAGTCACATATGTGTCTAAATTTAAGACGCTTCTATTTGCAGTGAGCATTAATTAGATAGTATGTTAGTATTGACACTATTTCTACCGGGGTTAAATGATGCTTTTTGAAAGTTTTCGACTTGTGGTTATTTTAATCGAATATGTTTGATAAAAATAATCACAAATATGTTTTAATGCATTCAAAACATAATTCTATACTTATTTGCTTTAAAAATTACAAGTAAAATAAATATAAATTACTTTAAAAGGTGTCATTTGACACAGGTAGAAAAGCGTTAATGTTATATGAGATATAATTAGTTGATTTTCGTACAATTGTATAATTTTAGCACGAAATATGATGTATGTTGAATATTTAAATAGATGGAAATTCTGTCTATTAAATATTTCAATCGCATTTTTTATATATTGACACTTTCTGTACGAGTTGCATGAAAAAAAATACTTACACATTCACGCATACACTATATGGCCAAAGGTGACCGATCACTTGTGATTTTAGACATTTTGTTAAATATCTAGAAAAATACATGAGGAATTAACCTGAAACTGCAGGTGTGTAAAAGGTATAGTATAGGTAATATATTTCCGCGAAGATTTTTTTCCTGAAACCCCATGGGGGACCGTCAACAAATTGAAAAAAACGATTATCTTTTGGATAACCCTGTAAAAAACTAATGTAGCAAAAGCGTTCAAACTCGAGATTATTAATAAGTGGCTTATTGTAATATACTGTGTTCTTTTTTATGAGAATAGCATGCATACTCGTAGAGAAATTACGGTTTTTATAAAAACAGCCCCAAATTTCGCCAGGTTTTTTGCTTATAATTTGCAGAGTTCTTAATATAAAAAAAGTTCTTTTTAGAAAATATGACAAACAATACTGTACACAATACTTTGCAATCAGAATTAAAAAATAATAAAAATTAGACGAAATATGAGCAGGTTTAATAAAAAATGTTTCACTGCGCATGCGCGAATGCAATCAAAATATAATGTGCATAATGTATTAGCTAAGTATATAGAGCAACTTTTGTGAAAGTCTGAAAATCATAGCTTGAAAATTCTGAAAATAATCGTCGTAGAAAAGCTCGAAATCCGTTGTTACCCAAAACAAGCAAAAAGATCAAGGGTTGTGTCAAATATCTGTTGATTAGTGCCAAGATAGCGTACACAATAATGCACGTACTACTATACTTGGATACAACCCCTCATCTTTTTGCTTCCTTTTCGGAACAACGGATATTGCAATAAGCCACTTATTAATAATCTCGAGTTTGAACGCTTTTGCAGTGTTATCCAAAAGATATTCATTATTTTTCAATTTGTTGACGGTCTCCTATGGGGTTTCCGGAAAAAAATCTTCTCGGAAATATATGACCTGTTTACACACCTGCAGTTTCAGGTTAATTCCTCATGTATTTTTCTAGATATTTAACAAAATGTCTAAAATCACAAGTGATCGGTCACGTTTGGCCATATAGTGTACCTACCTGTCTCTGAATTTTTCACCTAAAATAAGTCTATAAAAACGGTTTCAATTTAGTACTAACTCACTAATTCGACAAAATTATCATTCATATCATTTTTTATTTATAATATATACTGTTACTTAAACTTATAAAGATTTGACATAGATGCACGTTTATTTATAAAGTTGAAAATATAGCTATTTAAGATTTATACAGGTTGATTGATATGCCGAAATACTCCGGAATACTTAAGACCGGGAGTTTTTTTTTTGGTAGACTAGGGGGGCACGCCCCCCCCCCCCCCCCCCTGCTCGCTACGCTCACCAACTCCCCGCGTAATCGCTTAGCTATTGCATTCGGTATAGCGAAGCAATTCCTATTATCTAGTCAACCCCAGATTATTGTTTGTGCTTAAAATAATGTAAATAGTTCAATTAAGCTCTATTCATAAGCTAATATTAGTTTTTGTTGCATTGAAATATCTCAATTTGTTGATTTCCTGCATGCAAGTAAACCCTATTGTATTTCAATGGGAGTCTATGAAAATTTGGCGAAATACTGGAAATATCGCTAAGTTGACGTCACTTTTGGTGACAGAGAGACGGGTCTCTCCTTGGTAACCTCCCTTATAGCGTCATAAAGCTCTGACCAATCAGTTGCATTTCACGTATCTACGCAGATTTTCATTGTTCCATTTCCAAAGCATTACTTTTTGCAAGGCATACTTACAAGGAAGGTCTCCATACGGGCATACTCAGAAAAATCTGAAAAAATTACAGAATGTTCTTCTCATATGGATATATATGTTTATAAAAAAATTTTGGGCGGAACCCCGATACAGCGTTCGTAAAAAAATGATGAAATTTTCGTTTATTTGGCGATTTATCACCGGCGAGATTGGCGATGAAAAAAAAATATGCTTTTATGTAGGAAAAAACTTTTTATGTTGAATTTGTTTATATAAGTTTAATTTAAGTAACTTTAGTTTTGTCATTTTTAGTTTGTTTTAACAATAGTTTTGTCTTTTTTGTTTGTTTTAACTATAGCTTGTCATATAGTATATTTATATGTATTTATAATAAAATTTAAATGTCATATTTTACGATTTAAAACAAAATTTAAATTGATTTAAATTGTTTCTCAAAAATAGGGCAGATAGAACACTGTCGGTTTGATTTTGTTGCTATGGAAACGACTTCGTCATCGATATGAAAGTGTATTATGGCAATCAAATGACAGTTGGCTATAACTTAAAATAGATAATTGTAACTTCAAAGCATAGAAAATATTTTTACAATGATAGAATTAAATAATTACAGCAACAAGCAACATATTTATGTAACATAAAAATATATAATAACCTCTTTCATTAATTAAGTTTAAATTCGTTAAACACCGTGCATTCTAAAAAAGAATTAATAAACAATTTTCAGATGCATTAAAATCGTTTGCTTTTGGCGAGGAAAAATCCTGCTCGCCAAATCGCGTGTCACTTTCGTATTTTCGCGCCAAATATTCGAAAGTATTTTATTTTTTTACAGACTTTCTACTGAAATTCCGCCGTTAAATTTAACTGTTCTCTTATTACATACATGAGTAGTTTCACTAGTATTTTTTCAACATATTCTGAGTATGCCCTGTAAGGAGACCGTCCTTGTTAGATACTACTACCGGCAGACCGATTTGCGTTTAATGTATGAAGTTGCTCGCCAGAGGACTTTGATACGCTGCCCAAAATAGAAATTTGACTCTGACCGTAACTTCGACGACGAGAACCAATCAAACCGCTCTGGGCAGGGTTCAGAGAATTCCAATGTGTTTACATTTTTTTTTCCGTATAGATATGATTCAAAAGAGTTTAATAAAAATATTAACTCTAATCATCAAAAAAAAAAAAAAAACATTATCATTTTAACAATTATCGGAATAATAAATGGTGCGTCCGGAGGATACTTCCAAGGTTGCTACTTAATACCAAGTTAATACTAAATACCAAGGTTGCCACTTTGGCGCATTTATCGCCAGGTTGGGGAGAAGTAGAGTACTCTACGATTCACCCCAATAAATAAAAACATGCATAGTCTAAAAACATCAATGTCACAAATTTATTTGCTATCTTCACTGCTGAAACAATAAAACTAATGGAATTTCTTTTAAATATATTAAAGTACTCATAAAATTCCTTGTAATAATTAATAAATATAATTTATTAAGAAGCAAATACACTTACATGATTTAATCAAAATTGATTGGATAACATAAAATATTGCAACGATATTTAAATCTGCGATCACCATTTCTTTCTATGATTAAAAATAAGAATATTTAATGTTTAAGGAAGATCGTCTTTTTTTTTTTTTTTTTTTTTTTTTTTTTTTTTTTTTTTTTTTTTTACTATTATTATTATTATTTAGTTCGGACACACACACAAACACAAACATTTTACGGGTAGCAATAAATTCGTCAAAAATAACTGCTTCAAGCCAGTTATGAGAACTGTAGTTTGATAAAATCCAAATTTTAATTTTAAAACGTGTATATGAAACACAAGCTATTTTTATGTAAATACGGGACATTCAAAAAGGGTACAGATGTCATATTCGCCCCATATTGGCGCGATTTTTTTCGGTTGCCAATTTGGCGAAATCATCAACAGCATAAACAACATAATCCGGGTTACCACATCAAACAAAATAACGACACTTTGACGCAAGTTAAGTACCTGTTACCTATATGATATTGGCGACAGAAAAAAATCGCGCCAATATGGGGCGAATATGACATCTGTTCCCAAAAAAGAATAACAGAATGAACCAAACGATCAAGTAAACAATAAGTAATTTAGCTAATCTTAAAAGTATGTGAACACTAAAATACTACAAGCTGTGTAAAATATCCTTTTAAATCGAAGGAAATTGAAGAATATAAGTATTCAATTTATTATTCTGAAAATACGATCAATGATTCTGAAACTTCGACGATGAGAAACAAGCCGCTATCTGGGCAGGGTATAAATGTAAACAAAAAAGAGCACGTTGTGATGTTTTGGTTCAGGGTTTGATGCTGAATCCGACTTCACTTTTTCGACGGTTTTCGGCGAAATGCGTGGGCCGTATATATCATAGTAGGCTATGCTTAAGGTACTTTTCCGTTATACGGACAGCATTGTCGCCAAGCGCAATAGTTGGCACAAAGTGAAAATCACGTGAATTGAAACATTTGAAAAAGTAAAAGAAAAACATTGTCGATAGTAAAGTGAGCATTTTAAAAATATAACTTTTGAAAATTACAGAATTTTACGAACTATTTTATTAAATCACAAATATATAATTAAAATAAGTGAACAAATAACTGTTATACAATAAAGTAATAATATAAAAATATCATATTAAACTGCTGCCATAAAATTACAAATCTCTTTGGCACAGATGTCATATTCGCCCCATATTGGCGCGATTTTTTTCTGACGCATATGTCATATACGCAACGGGTATTTAACTGGCGACAAAGTATCGTTATTTTGCTTGATATGGTAACCCGGATGTTGCTGTTTATGCTGTTGATATTTTCGCCAAATTGGCATCGGAAAAAAATCGCGCCAATACATATGACATAAATGTACGACATCTGTGCCACAACATAATCCGGGTTAGCACATCAAGCAAAATAACGACACTTTGGCGCCAGTTAAATACCCGTTGCGTATATGACATTGGCGTCAGGAAAAAATCGCGCCAATATGGGGCGAATATGACATCTGTGCCATACCTTTTAGCATTGCAGTAAACATTTCATTTTTTGAATGAAGACGTCGCCACATAAACTCTATGAGATACGACTCTAAATGATGACGAACTGTTCCCCGATGTCTTTTGTTGCGCCATTTTGCGATGCCCCATAATCTCTCAACATTTTGAGTATGACATCCAGTATTAGGGTCGACAAAACTGTATTTGTGATTTACTGTGAAATGATCGTAACCCGCACTTCGCAGTTCGGTACAGATGTCATATTCGCCCCATATTGGCGCGATTTTTTTCGATTGCCAATTTGGCGAAAACATCAACAGCATAAACAACATAATCCGGGTTACCACATCAAGCAAAATAACGGCACTTTGGCGCAAGTTAAATACCTGTTGCCTATATGATATTGGCGACAGAAAAAATTCGCGCCAATATGGGGCGAATATGACATCTGTGCCCGCAGTTCATCTGTTTATATCCTTTCCAGTAATCTGTATAAATAATACTTCCATCAGCTACATTGTTTTCTATTGCCGCCATTAAAGTTTCAGCTGTGCGATCGGAAATAGGAGTAAGGAAACATCCCCGTGTTTCACGGCATAAACCATCTAACACCCATTGAGGAGGAAGAACACGCCCTACGTTGCTTTTTCTTCTGGTAAAAAGATTTTCATCTACTTCTATAATTTTATTAGGTCCACCGATTTTTCTATTTGGTCGTGAACATAAAGCATTTGCACAAACTTCTCTAAAATAACTATTCCAGTCCACTGTTGTGTTGTGGTTCATATCAAGTTGCAGCTCACAAAGCTCAATCGATGTTAACTCTTGGCACCATAAATATACTAGTAAATCTGCAGATCAGGAGCCTCAACGTCAGCTATGCAAGTCACTGTTTTTAGACACACTTTGGTAATATTCAATTTCATGCAAACCGCAATTTAAAGTTTTCAAATTATGTAATTATTTATAAGAATAAAAAATACGAAGTTTTCAGACATTAGAAGCATTAAATTAAAAACGTTGTTATGGAAGGATATTTTGAAATAATTTTCATGAGCTACTAATTCTGATATTTTTTTAAATAATAAAACAGATTTCTTCAGGGGGGGGGGGCCTCCGCCTCCTGAACTCCCCGTGGTTTCATTAATTTACATATGTAACTTTTTATTTATTGCGCTAATGGTTATCGCAAATCTTAAATTTCTTTTTATACTTCCGAGCCTTAATTTTAAATACTGGTGGACAGAAAATGATTCACATTGACGCAATTATATTAAAAGTTTAGGTTTTATGAATGAAAATATAATTTCCTTTTAAAAATAAAATAATTTTCATTCATATTTTCTGAAATGAGACGGCATTAAGAAGTAACACTCGTCATAAAATATTTTTTTAGGTAATCTACCGGGTGTCCCAAAAAGGACTGACTGATTTTAAAATTCAATAACTTGCAAACGGTGACAGATATTTAAAAAATTCTTGCAGGAGGGTTATGCATAAGGTCAAAAGTTTTATTACAGTGATTTTCGATTTTAGTTCGAATTACAAACAATAGATGGCGCTGTAAGCAATAGTCGCTAAATACAGGCTCGATTTCTGGTCCTTTCTCTTGTTCCATGCTGAAAAAGGAGATGGAAATGTATTATCCGGGCCACGAAGTACCAAAAGACGAGCCTGATTTCAGCGTCTATTGATCTCAGCGCCATCTATTGTTTGTAATTCGAACTAAAATTGAAAATCACTGTAAAAAAAACTTTTGACCTTATGCATAACCCTCCTGCAAGAATTTTTTAAATATCTGTCACCGTTTGCAAGTTATTGAATTTTAAAATCAGTCAGTCCTTTTTGGGACACCCGGTAGTTAATGCTTAGTTTTTAAGAATGAGAATATTTATTTCCCAATACAATGACGTCATTTTCGACAGCGATAATTTTGCGGTGTAAAATTTTGACATTTACTATATACTTGATTTTCAAAAGTTTTTTTTTTTTCTCATTGAAATTTTCGATTAAAAATTAACATTTCTGTTAGCTGTGTGCAGACGATAAACCATGAGATATTAGTAACATTTCTTTTAATAATAAGAATTAATATCATAACACAAGCCCTTTTTATTTCAACCTCAAAGCATATTAGTTTTATTTTTGATATATGAGATGTAATTCACCTTCTTTTCGTATTTTAGTTTTATTTCCAATATGAAGACGTATTCATGTCTATTTTTTATTTCATTTTCCTCTTGCACATGAAAATCTTTCAAATCAAAATTAACTGTTTAGGATAAATTATTATTCTGGGATAGGATTTTCTTGGCAACGGTAAAAAAAAAAAAAAAAAAAAATGATTGTTAAATTTATAGCAAAATGTCAATTTATTCCTTATGAAAATAATGAACTTCTTAATTTAAAAGAAAAAATATTTGAACAAAATAAGCAGAACATAGTCTTTCTTTATTTCTGGGGTAAATTTCATCTATATGTAAAGTCACAAAGGCATTAATTCGTCCCTTTTGACTTTGATTGACTTCAAACAATTACAAATACTTTCACATTTACGATATTTTTAGGTGTAGTTCCGTCGCTAGGCAACAGTTAAAAGAAAATAAAACAATGAAATATGTGCTTTGAAAGAAAGTAAATTTATAAAAAGATATATTATTGGAACACATATATAAAATACCTCCATAAGTTAAACACCGAATTTAAAAACTCTGACAAATGTATACACAAAATTTCAAACTAATATGAATAATGTATGGTTCTAATTAGAAATTACATCATCCATAATTTACTATTTAAATCCTTCAATCATATGAGCCATTTCCTTTCAACAAATAAAAATGGAAAAATCGTCTGAATTGCTATAGGAAAGCATTACGTCGCAAAATAAAATGTTCTATATATTCCGAACTCATAAACCAAATTTAACCAAAAACTATACAGCTAAATCCGGGGATTTTACCAACATGCATACTTAATTTTAAGGTAATCGGATGCTTTTTACGGCAGTTATCGCGGAACAGACGGACAGACAGACAGACAGACAGACAGACAAACGGAAACCAAAACTTTTCGTGTCTCCACAGTAAGCCTTCACTGACGTTTCGGCAATAAACCTCAAAGCATTAAGAAAAGACAACCGCGATCCTTCAAACCACGTTTTTTGTCATATTCCTACGTTTTCTTCGCATGATCGTAAACTAGTAAATCTGCAGATCAAGAGCCTCAACGTCATCTCTGCAACTTATTGTTTTTAGCAAATTTTGCTTAATATTAATCTTTCTACAAAACAAAATTTAAACTTTTAAATTACACAAACATTTATAGAAGGAGAAAAAAATATTTCGATGGTTTCAGACATTAGAAGCGTTAAATTAAACACGTTGTTATGTAATGATATTCTGAAATTCTCACGAGCTACTTATTCTAGTAATTTTTATATAATAAAGCAAATTTCTTCAGGGGGGTGCCCCCCCCCCCTGAACCCCCCGTTGTGTAATTTATTTTGCATTTGTAATTTTCTATTGATTGAGTTAATGATTATCCTATATCTTAGATTCATTTTTACACTGCGATTTATAAGGATAAGCAACAATTTGGTCAAGCATTTTACGTTATCCTAATATCCATACAGAAGTATTTACTTGCCTGCTAACCACAAACATCTGTATCTAATGGATAAAGAACTTTTGGAAATGTAAACTGAGACATCTAATTTAGAAATCTAATAATAATTTTGATTACCATTCTGCAATATTTATATCTAAGATCTAATCTAAATATCTAAAAATGTACTCGATAGCATTAACTTACTAAAATCACCCTAAAGTAGGGGGAGTTCTAAACCTAACGGTTAATAATTCATCATCGTGTCCACTTCCAATTGACTAAATAGATAAACGTGATATGGCTCCGTTAAGTATTTTTTGTGATAGCCTTTTAATAGTATCCACATTTAATTTAAAATCGTGATGTTACAAACACCGTTGAAATTTGATGCACACCTGTGTTCAGGTCAAATTACGAAAGGTTAACTAACCTTTTATTTCCCTTAGCCGGGCATTTTGTTTCATTTTTCGTAATAGGGATTATTTTAATAATTTATTTTACACTCTACAAGCTGTTACACGGGACGTTGTTCACGTAGCATTAAAATAGAGATAAATACATTAAATAAAACATTTCACTCACCACCAGACATGGCAAGTCTCAGGCTTTTTGCACAACACTATTACCTTACAGAAAATGTTGTTCTTTTAAATCGCACAAATGTTTCAATTAAATAAAGTAACATTTTTTGTATTAAAATACTGGTATCCAGAACGCCGGAGGCTTGGCAGCCCTGCTCCTCTTAATAGAAACATATATAGTTAACCAACACTTTATCACATTTTATAGGAAACAATACGGAATTTCTTATTTGTATGGCCTTACATATACCTCAGTCATAAAAATGTAAAATTTTGTGCCAATTAATATACGCAATTGCGAAAATGAAATCGCAACCAATGAGAAAAGGAAGGCCAAGTGTTACGTAATGACTAACTTTATCTTTCATCCATGTATCAGTCACCTGCATAATTATTTAATCGGTTGTAATTGTATTGTTTCAATATCTGGCAACGGTTGGTTTTGTTTTGTTCTAGAGAAAAGTTTATGAAAATAAAGTAATGTGAAATATATGACTCTTCTGTCATTGAATTTAAGTTAGAAATATATTCGCTTTAACAATAAGAAATGTTATTGAGGGCAGTTTTAATAGCTTATAGATATTTTAATACTTAACTTTTAGGGATTCATTTAGTTAAGAGATTTATTTACTTTGGAATCCAACATATGGCGTCCGCTGACAGGACTGGAATCTGTAAGTAGAATTTTATTTGAACTGCTCAAGTGAGAATTATTATTATTGTTGAATAAAAAAAAAATATTGTTGATGTTGAATACTATGGATGCGTTGAAAGCAGCTAGACGACAACATCGTAGAATTTTCACTAAAGCGTGTAACGAATTTGATGCAAGTGAAAGTAATTTATCGGCTGCTCAAAAAATTCTGAAATTGACAATGATAGAAGAAAAAGCGAAATTTATGACCGATGTAGAATATAAAATTAGAGAAATATTGTATAGCGACCAAGCTGACGAAGAAACAATAGACAAAGATATCGATGAATCTGAGGTTTACATCGATCGCTGGCGTGTATTACAACAGAAATTAAACGAACTTTTGGTTGTAAAAAATGAAGATTTGAAATCTGATATTTCGGTAATTAATAAGGATGTATTGCTTCATTATCCGAAGATACAATTACCTACATTTAATGGTGAAATTAGAAATTGGTTGCAATTCTGGGGTCAATTTCAAAAAATTGATCAAGATACTAGCCTAGATTTTCATGACAAATTTGCGTATTTATCACAAGCCATGGAAAAAGGCAGTGTGGCAGAAGAATTGATTAGAAGTTTTCCGCCTGGTGGTAATAGTTATGCCAAAGCTGTAAGTCAACTTAAATCTCGTTTTGGACGAAAAGAACTTTTGATAGAATATTATGTTAGAGATTTGTTAGGCCTTGTACTGCAGAAGCAAAATCCAGGAAAACATAATTCTTTGCGACGATTATATGATTCATTAGAATCGAAATTGCGATCATTAGAAAGTCTTGGAGTTATTAGAGACAAATATGCTGCGATGTTATATCCGCTTGTTGAATCGTCTCTTCCAGATGATATTCTTAGAGCATGGGAAAGATATAGAACATCTCACAGAAGATCGTCAAATAGATGTAATGATGTGGAATCTGAACTAGATAAAAATCATGATACAGATTTAAATAATGGTGTTTTAATTGGCTCAAAAACTGATCTAGATAATTTATTAGAATTTCTGCAAGACGAAGTTGAAGCAGAAGAAAGAATTTCTTTGGCAAGTAAGAGTTTTGACAAAACTTTTCGATACACGCAAGCTGCACGCAATAATCATGAAATCGAAGAATCTCAAATATCTACTGTATCAGATTTATTAAACATTGATATGAGAAAATATACTAGAAATAAGAATAATTTTAAACAAACACTGTGTATTTTTTGTGACAAACGACATGCATCGGAAAAATGTTTCAAGGCAATGTCAATGTCGTATGATGTTAAGAAAAACATAATGCAAAAGAAGGGAACATGTTTCCTATGTTTAAAATTAAACCATCTAGCCCGAAATTGTAGAGCAAAAGTAAAATGCGTTGTATGCAGAAAAAAACATGAAACTCTAGTATGTCCAAAAGTTCCTGAAAAGTTAATCAAGCCTGAAGAAGCCCAGGATGCTTTAAAAGTTCTGAATAATTATTACTTCAGGGGATCTTCTTTGAGTGTTGAACCTTCAAAAAGCAAGCTTCATCATGAGCCAGGGTCACAAGGACGAGCTAGAGGAGGTTCAAGCAGAGGACGTGGTGGTTATGGTGGACCCCGTGGTGGTGATGGGTATGCTAATGGCTACGGCCGAAGATATGACAGTCCACCTTTTGGAAGTCGAGATTTTTATGACCGTGGCTACAGTTCAATGTCGCCTCGCATGAGACCATACCCTTCACCTTATGATCGTCGTAGTCCATCTATTGCGCCCATGAGAGATAAACATGCGGATCCCTATTCATCATCTTTGAGAGATCCATATTCACAAAGATCTGGCATGTCTCCTGTTTCACGTGATTTGTATGAAAGAAGCAGCAAAGCAACATTTCTTTGACACAGTTAAGGTACCGAAAAGATTTAACTTGTAATTTAAATTGTTGAGTTGTGCATTCCCCACAACTCAAGGTGGGAGTATGTTACGTAATGACTAACTTTATCTTTCATCCATGTATCAGTCACCTGCATAATTATTTAATCGGTTGTAATTGTATTGTTTCAATATCTGGCAACGGTTGGTTTTGTTTTGTTCTAGAGAAAAGTTTATGAAAATAAAGTAATGTGAAATATATGACTCTTCTGTCATTGAATTTAAGTTAGAAATATATTCGCTTTAACAATAAGAAATGTTATTGAGGGCAGTTTTAATAGCTTATAGATATTTTAATACTTAACTTTTAGGGATTCATTTAGTTAAGAGATTTATTTACTTTGGAATCCAACACCAAGTAAAATCGTGTAAATCGAGGAATCTTTCTTCGTAGTGTGGGAAAATACCACTACAAAAATTAATTTAGGTGGTATTTGGTGTGAAATGTTTATATGTATTCATTCCTGTCCTATTTATCTTTTTTATTATTTGTAATTTGCTGCATTTTCCCTTTGCACGTGAAAATCTTACAAATTAAAATGAACTCTTTGGGAGAAATTGTTATTCCCTTTTTTTTTTTTTTTTTTTTTTTTTTTTTGGCAACAATAAAGTTTATAAAGTTTAATAGAATAATGTCAGTTTATTCTGTATGAAAATAACGAACTTTTTCCTTTATAATCAAAATAGTTGAATACATAAATAAAGATATTATTCTATATAGTATATAAATACTATTTTCATTTCTGCGTTTAAATCAATCTATATGCAAATATCTATACAAAGGCATTCATTAATTCATTCCTTTTAACTTTGATTTGACTTTAAAAACCATACATACTTTCACATTTATGATATTTTTAGATGAGATATAGTTGCTACGCAACGGTTAAAAGAAAAAAAATGAAATATAAGTAAATTCATAAAATAAAATGTTTTATATTATTCGAACACATGTATAAAATTCCATTATAAGTTATACACCTAATTTAAAAGCTCTGGCAAATGTTTTGACAAAATTGCAAACTAATAGGAATAATTTACTACTCTTATTTAAAAATTTCAGCATCAAAAATTTACCATTTAAATCCATTTTTTATATGAGCCATTTCTTTCAACAAATGAAAATTTGAAAATCGTCTGACTTGCCATTGAAAAGCATTACAGAGCAAAATAAAATGTTCTATATTTCCCGAACGAATGAACCAAATTTAACCAAAAACCATACAGCTAAGTCCGAGTACCTCATGAACATGCCACATTAATTTCAAGCCGATCGGATGCTTTTTGCGGCAGTTATCGCGGAACAGACGGACAGACAGACAGACAGACAGACAGACAGACAAACGGAAATCAAAACTTTTCGTGTCTCCACAGTAAGCCTTCACTGACGTTTCGGCAACTACATCTCCATTTCGGATTTCCAGAACTCATCCATAATTTTATTTCATGGTTGTTTGAACACAACCTTTTATTATGCAGAATTCCAAATTCCTGAAACAGTTTTATCGCAACTTTCTCATCATCTGGTAATTGACAAATGGTAAAATCCATCTCAGTGTCAGCAGTAAAAGTAAATTATAATTTTATAAAAAAAAAAAAGCATTTTTATTTCGAATAATAGCAAATTAAAAAGCTTTCCAAGGTTAAGGTTAAATAATAATCATTCACGTAATTCACGTTTCATAAATAACAAATCACAATGTTTCGGATGGTTTACAAGAAAAATCCTTTTCACGATGAGGGGTGAAATAATTGGCGTATTAGCATACATTTTGGCATGCTGTCCGTATAACGGAAAAGTACCCTTAATTTTGGCGAAATACTGGAAATAGTGCCAAGTTGGCGTCACTTTTGGTGACAGAGAGACGGGTCCCCCCATTGGTAACCTCCCTTATAGCGTCATAAAGCTCTGACCAATCAGATGCATTTCACGGTATCTATGCAGATTTTTTATTGGTCCATTTCCAAATCAAAACTTTTTTTTATATATAGAAGGAAATTGAAAGTTTGGGTGGTTTCACCTAATCGATAGCAACATATTTGATTGAAAAAATATATTAAAAAAAATACCCGATGTCAGGATATGCCAAGGGAGGACCCACACAATTGTGTAGGTTCGGCCTTAATGCAGCCGTTTTTTGACTAAGTCTACACAATTGTGTAGTTTAGGATTACGTGTGCAAATATCTAAAAATAAAAGTTTAAGCAAAAAAAAGTTGTTGTTTATAAAGATAATTTTCATCAGCCACAATTAAAATGTTTGAAACAATTTTTGTTTTTGGACAGATATAAATAAACATCACATTTCTCGCACCTCACTCTTGTACGGCTGTAACAGTTTTGAAACCTGTAACTCCTGGCAGTTTTAAGATAGTCGAAACAAGACCAGTGACTAGTTACATCTAACCTCTTACTTTCAAATGGTATCTTTATGAGCGGATTGTAGAATTTGGATCTGCATGAGTCAGCAACATCATATTCAATCTTTTCTTCTCCGCTGTCGCTAAGGGCAGCCCTTGATTTTTTTTTCTTGGTAATGGTACATCCAACAAGTTCTCAGCCGAATTTAATCAAAACGATAGTAAATCAAGTGTTTTTTACGAGGTAGCTCGTTTGCTCTGGAAGGTTGTTTGCTCTGGTTTGTAGAAAAAACCGAATTTACTACAGCCAGATCAAGGAAACGAACCGTTGTTTTCAAGATCTACTTTCTTGTTTTAAACTAGATTCAATATGCCTCCATTTGTTGATCGCAAATCTCCACACCTCTCATTGATGCGTTGTAGCTCATAACACTGCCTGGACAAGAACCATCGACTTTTGATTTTTCTTCCTGCAACCACCGTTTGACGATCTGCAGCGAGTTACATCCTGTACATGTAGACGCCAGTACAATTTGCTTATTGTCTTTCCACTCAGCCACTACAATTCCATTTTCTGAGATGTGCTCAATGTTCCCACCCCCTCTTAAGAGCTGTTGACAAATGGGATGCCCTTCACCCTGTTGGATTGTTCCTGTTCCTTCAAAAAAAAAAATTTTTGTTCTTTTAGCAGCGATATTGTGTTGGAATACCGATCGAAGTACATAAAACTAGGTCTAAACCAGAGTAAGGACTTCAGCAGGTCCTAAGCCTAGATCCTTGTGGACCAGGGCTGTACTTTACCACTGGTATACTACAAAATTTAAAACTACCCAGATGATGCTGTTACCACAGGGTGTGGTTTGTTTTTTACATACTGCTTTACTGAGGCACGTCCTAAAAAAGGGAATCGTCTGCTCGTCTATGGAAAATTTTACGAGATCTCTTGTTAAATTCAAGCAGACGTTACGGAATCTGTCGAGCATTTGCTGAACTTTTCGTAATTTATTTTTCATTCCTGGTGGTTTACTCGCTGTGTCGACAAAATGGAATGACTTTATCAAATTTAAAAATCTATCTCGTAGCATGCATATAACTCATATAAAACTTATAACACATTTATGGCATCTGTAGCGCAGAACAGAAACACACAGTTCGTTACATGTGCTTGTGCATATTATTTATCGAATATCATCTATTTTAAATAAAAATCATGAATAGTACAAACTTATTAATTTAAAATTAATCCACTTTAAAAATGTAATTAATAAAAAATAAATTGCTAAAAACGTAGCTTTAAAACAATCACTTAAAAATTTCAAATATTAGGAATTGCAACTATTTTGGAAATTGGTAAATGATGGACTTACACAATTGTGTAGGTCATTAGTTTTTCAACTTTTATAAATCCTAATGTAAATCCCAAGGACAAAATCGATTAAAATCATGAGTAAAGAATATGGAAAGAAAAATTAAATCTAAGCAAACACTAAAAATCATATTTAAAAGAAATTACGATAGTACATCCTTTTTGTCTATTTCTGTCAGATGATATAGTCTTTTTAAAAGCAGAAAATCTAACGCTGTCTTGCAGTTAGTGCCCCCTAGTTGTGCCTTATCAAAACATCTGAAGCTAATTAACTTATATAAATGTGCAGACTTGATTTTAAACTTCACAAAAACAGAAAATAGTCTTTTTCTTTTACTTTAGTATCAACTACATAATTGTGTAGGTCAGGGCTTAAAGGGTTATGGTGATTTATAAAGCTAAAAAAATAAAGTTGCTTAATCAGAAATCTATATAGGATGTTTGGTAAACCTACGGAAATCCAACATGGCTGTAAGACGATTCATAAAACTATAAACATAAAATTGTTTAAGCAGAATACATATGGAGTGTTTGATAAACATATAGAAATCCGACACGCTACAGAGACAGAACTGGATCAGCTCGGGCTGAATATTGTAATTTTTCTTTAGCTCAATATAAGAGCCCGGCAGAGACATCTAATCTCTACTCGTCTGAGCAGTCCCTTTTAGGCTGTCACTGGAATTCTTACAGCTCAAGGTATAAAGTAGTTTAATCAGGAATGTATATCGAATCCTTGATAAACATGTGAAATCCTGTATGACTATAAACACAAAACGGAAGCATAAAACGGAAACATGAAATTGTTTAACCACTATGCACACCGGGTGTTTGATAGACGTATGGGAGGGGGGTATGGGAGGGAGCCTCCCCCCCCCCCCCCAATATATGTGAAGTTGGGAAATTTGAGCTTAGAGTTGGGAAATTCTAGATTTTTGAGATATTTTCTTTTTTAAAAGTAATAGTAAAAAAATTACGAAATTTGTATTATTTTGGTGATTATTTTGAGTACTGCAACAGTAAACAAGTTAAATTATCAAAAGAAATACAAAAAGAAATCAGCCACACTCAATCTATCATTGTATTTTTCAGTTCTACAAAAATATTGTACATCTACCAGACCTAAATTTCTCTACTGCTGTCCATCAATAACGGACTAGCAAGTTCCTTTATTTCCTCCAAAACTTTGTTCCTTTCTCAAAAATTTCACCCTACCTCCTCTTCTCCTCCCAAAAGAGAATCCAGCTATTTTAACACAAAGGGATTCTTCTTTTGAAAATTGGAGATCACTTGTAGCACAACAGAAAGGAATGTTGTAACCTACTTAAACACAGCTATGGGCAAGAAGATTTGATGAGTTTTCACAACTTTTTTGACTAATTTTGCGATTTTTGGACAATATTTGACTCATTCTCGTGATTTTTTTGCCGCAAAAATTAGTTAACCCTTCGCTGTCTATTAAAAAGCGTGATGTGAGTAAATGCGGATATAAGAAGTCGTTAGTTTAGATAAATTTGTCACATTTTACTTTTATTTGTGTGCGGAAATATATATCAGTCCTGTTCGTTTATATTCATATGTGTTTATAAAATTTTAAATCAAAAGTCCAGTGTTCTGTGTTTAAAGCTGTTCTAAAAAGTTACTATAAATCTCAGCACGAAGAAATCCTTCATAATAGGGAAAAGAGTTTTCGTGCAAGATTTTGGAGCATCTAAAAATCCATTCGAGGATGAAAAAGGTAAAAAATGGACGATTTTAATTTAGAACAGAAATATGACCATGAAAGCAGTCCATCAACTGAAGAAAAAATCGACATGCACTGTAACACTGACACGTTGCACTTGAATAAAATTTTGAAGAAATAAAGATTACCTTACAGACAAGCTCACAAACAATTATGAATATTAGTATGTGACTGGAGAAGCTGAGTTCCGAAAGTACCGTAGGAAAACGGTTTCACCAAAGGCAATAAATAAAAATAATAGCACAGCAATGGACATTGATACACATAAGTTTTACAGTAAGGAATTATAAGAAATACAAGAACATTTCGGGAATTTAGTAATGGGCTTAAATGACAATGTTCCCTATATCAAGAGAATATTGCAGCAATGCATTCCATATTTAAATTACAATTGTGCAAGGGGAAAGTTGATAATGTTTCCACCTGGATATGAGAAACCGGATGTACATAACTTGCAGAGTCAAATAGAAATAAACCAAATCCCAACTCACTTAACAAACCTTTTAATCATGCCATGAAATTCCAAGACTATTTGGGTCACGCAGTCAAATTATATACTCGTACCTTAACATTCACAGCAGCTTATCTTTATGGCGTTGCATCTTATGAAAGAATCTTTAGTCAAATAAAAATTTAAAATATATATATTGCAAGCTACAATGAGGGATGACAGACTTGACAGCCTAATGCTTTTAAAATATGATAGTGAAATAGGGAATTTTATTAAACTAAGCGATGTTATTAACAGGTGGGCTTCTTTGAAGACCACAAGATTTAATATTAAGTGAAAATTAGTCGGATGTGCCAATCCCAAAATTTTCTTCCATTCCATACATGTTAATGCCTCAAAATTTGTAATCACAGTGCCAAAATTAAATGGCAATTCTTTGCCTATAATAACAAAGTCTAAAGGTATAGATTTTTTTAATTGTGGGCATTTAAAAAGGAGATATAAGCATAGCATTTTTCAAACAAATCATTGAATTTTGGCACCCAGCCTCTTAGATGTCTGCAACCAAAATTCCTTACTCAAAGTGCACAAAAGCGATAGCTTTGGACAGTATAGACCCAAGCCTAATAAGGATCTATTTATGTGGAAGTGCTACTTATGTGGAATATGAAGTTTGACTAAATTCCGTGCATTAGTTTTTGAGATACAGCTATCGCAAAATCGTGAAAAATGTTGCATAGCAGCGCCACCTGCTATATGATATACATAAAAAGCTAATCTGCATCAAATTATGTCAAGGTTTAACAGAATATGACGTTTGATCAAATTCCGTGCAATAGTTTTTGAGATATAATTATCGCTAAAATCATATAAATCGTGAAAAATGCCGCATAGCAGTGCCACCTGTTGGACGATTTACGACAAAAACAAATCAGCACCAATTTTTATAAAGGTACGGTCAAACCTCGTTAACACGAACTGTTTCCGATTGCCTCGTCCAGTTGTATGTAATGTAGTTAAGTTCCGATAACACGAACTACTTTTAATACGAACAAAAAAAGTTTCCCCTTGAGTGTTCGCGTTAACGACGTTCGACTGTATAAGTGAATTTCTAAAGTTTTATTAAATTTCGTGCATTAGTTCTTGTGTTAGAGCGCCCACAAAATTTGCATCACATATAGACAGACAGATATTTTCTAAAAACAGTCGAATCGTGTTCAGGACTTACAGTTTTAGACTGATTTATACGTTTTAGTAAGTCGAATTTTTTCACGAATCCAATACTTTCTTCTTGTAAAGATAGAAGAAAGTAAAAAGCGTATTTATTTTTTTAGTAAACAAACCCATAATTAGAATTTTTATGTTTTCAGTTTCAGAATTTTTCTTTGGAAAGGAATTTTTTATGCAAAAGTATCATTATAATTGTTACACACGTTGTGCATATCATTTTAGTCGAAAATTGGAGCAATTTGTTTCAAGTTGGGAAATTTTCGAATTCTTCCCCCCGAAAAAATATCTGTGGCTACGCCCCTGTGTTTGATAAACCGACAGTAATACAGTATGAATACGAGGATATTCGTAAACTAAAATGTAAAAATTTTAAATCAGTTTAGATACAGGATGTTTCAGAAAACTTTGAAAGTCTCAATTGGGATACATGATGAATAAACATTTACATTTTCCCTTTCAGAGACAGATAATCACATTGCTGTAAAATTGAAATCTCGCCAGAAATTTTGGAAAATTTTAACTGTAAATAAATAAATGGAGTTTTAATTTTTTTTACGTACGTTATAAATTTAAAATTGCATTAAAAAGCCTGGCAAAAGTTGGGTTAAAGTAAACTGATATATTTAATATACAGCTGCCCTGATGTTCAATTTTTTCAATGTAAAAGTACTTCTGATAAACGTTTCTTAGATGAAAATTAAAACAATTAACATAAAAGAAATTCAGCTAAAAATATAAATGTTAAATAAAAAAGTTCCATCACTACTTTCAATCAAGAAATATCTCAGTGATATTTTATGTTAAAACTTATTAATAGTATCAAGTTTTTATGGTACTTACGTATTATCTGGGCCAGGTAGACAGATCGCCAAAAAAGGTTGTCGATCGCCAATTTTATTTATCGATTCAATTGCCAATCGGGTTCAAAATGGTAATGTAATGTACATCTAATAAATACATCACATTGTTAAAAATGATAAATAATATAAAAGCAAGCTAAAATAATACAAAACAGTCTATACATTTATAAGAAACATAAAATGAAATAGACGACTTTTAGTATGGCAACTGTATAATATTAACTATGCAGTTAAATTGAAGAAAGAAAAAAAATAATAAGGATTACTCTAATTAATATTGCGGTTGCATTGTTGCACAGTGAATATGACTTGTCCCGGATATAACGCAAGTACCGTTTTTTCATCAAGAAGAATCTATATGTTTATCTAGAAAAGATTAATTGTAGATCTTTAATTTCAGATATTCGAAAGCCAGATTATTCTACTGCTGTCACTCGAAATTCTAGAACGGCTGCAAAGTCTGAAGCCAGGCACGAAGGTACACGGGCGAAACATCGAGTGGGAGAAATACAAAATTTCCCTCGAGCCCAGTGGATGTATCCTTAAGCTTTATCACAACTTATTAACTGAAACGATTAACTATTTTATTCCAGAAAAATATAGAAAATTTAAAATTACAGAAAATTACAGGTAACCTTATTACAGTTTCGAAATCAAAAGTTATAAAAGACCGGTGCAAAATACATGTACCAAAACCCATTTATGACTGAATATCTTCCTCTATTAGTATTTTGTTTAATTATAACGACTATAAGTATAACACGATAATTATCATATGATACAAATCTGAATACTTTGTTTGAAAATTGTATAAAATAATCGTAAAAATAGTAAAAATGAAATTTATTTAAACATGTGTACAGGATGGTCTCGAATTCTCGTACAAACTTTAAGGGTTGGTACAGGACACTGTAACATTTATTGTATAGGAAAGTATGGGCGCAAGTGACGCGTTGAGGCACAAACGCAGGATGCAGACATGGAAGAAACGTTAATTGACAGCGTCACTGGCAAGTGACGCCCCCAATTCATCGCGCCCCAAAAGTGGCATCCAGTTCAAAACAATGCTATAATGGATTGGCATCCCATCATGCTGAAACCACAATCGCTTACGATTTCGTTCGTAATATCTTACAGTAGTTCTGGTAAAACTTGTTACAGAAAAAGTCAAAAATAACTGCCTGCCTTGCGCGCTGGAAGTCCCTTCACTGTAAAAAAAAGAAAAGGACTAAAAAACGGAGATTCTACTGGCAATCGAGACGCCAGTACTATTTCCGTATTTTAACGGAAATGTTCCCACCATAAATTCCAGAAAAACGGAGAATTTTCTGTAATTTATGGTGAAATTTTTCCTTAAAATTGCGGATTTCTGGAATTTATGTGGAGAAATTTCGTTAAAATACGGAATTAGTACTGGCGTCTCGATTGCCAGTAGAATCTCCGTTTTGTAGTCCGTTTTCTATTTACAGTGTTGGCCACCCTGATCTCTCGATTTATCAACCCTGGATTACTTCTTATGGGAACAATCTGAAGACTCTTGTTATTGCGACTCTATTAATGGTCTCATCGCTTGAATATCCGTTGCTGTTGCTGCACGTGTGCGTGAAATACCTGGCATCTTTGAACCTGCACGCGAATCGTTCCCTCCATGCTGACAGGAATATATTACTGTGAGTGACGCAGTTTTGAACACTTATTGTAAACATAGCACTTGCCAAGTACTCTATCAATAAACATTCCTTTCAAGTCTCTTTCCTGCATATGTGCCTTAATGTGTCACTTGCGCCCATATATTTCTATACCATAAATGATCATTACAGCGTCCTCTATCAACCCTTAAAATCTGTACCATGAATTCGGGATCACCCTGTATTTCAAAAAATCAACGTGTCCTAATCTTGGGACACTGGACATAAATTAGTTAAAGCAATACTTTCTTTGTAAACACCATGCAAGATTTTTAAAAGCTATTCATTTCGAATAAATGAATATTACTGATTCTATCGAAACTGAACGTCAACCTACTATTGTGAAAGCATAAATCTAGTTTCGAATATAACCGTTATCTAACTTTAACTATCTTCGAATATAAACGTTTTGTATCGAGTGCTACAGACTTTAGTTTTTTCACCAAGAATAATTTTTTGGAAGACCTTATTCAACATTTTTGTTTCGTAACAATACTTCAGTCTCATTGGCCGTACGTGTCTAAAAGATTAGAAGCCTTCGCCTGCTACGCTAGTCGGTTTTTCCAAACAAAGCGTGAATCAAACGAAATATATCTATGGATTTGATCTTTTTTTTCAAAATAATATGGCAATTTACCTGTAGTGTCCTTCTAAATTGCTGAAAAATAATACAAACGCCATTTTAAAAATTATGAAAAATTTCTGGAAAATTAACAATGAAGTCTCATCCAAATCCGTGATGTAGAACCTTTTAAAAGGGCTAATCTTTTATAATTGGGTTCAGCTTATTATAGAACTTTCGCCCATAATTCCATGACTAAGCAACATAAAACAATATGTGTTATATACTAAAACTTCTCTGGAAAACTAACAGTGCAAATTCCATTGAAATCCGTTCAGCAAAATCGTTTAAGATGGTAAATGTTTCAAAATCGATTTGATTTAATTATATAACTTTCTCCAATAATTTTATAGCTAAGCAACTTTGGACGATGTTTTATAAATATGAATTACGGCAGACTAAAAAATTTGTTTCTCTTCCGTTTAGTTAAAAAAAAAATACTTTAAAGCAAAAAAGAGTTTGCACAAAAAGAGATAGGTAAGTTCATGCTCCTACCTTGATTGGTCTAACGTTGAAGGTAATCCGAGAGGAGTAATAAATGACACTATATCCATTTGGTTTTGAAGAAACACATGCGCACTTGTTTGATGACACGAGCTATTCTAATTTTAATGATAAAAGTAAAAGATTAAACATCAGATACATTTAAAAAGATATATATATATATATATATATATATATACAGTTTAAGTTTACATGTTTAAAGTGCAGACGTATATTCTGTCCTGTGTCGCTTAAGGCGTTAAATTGGAGACTAACGAAAAAAGTTCTCTTGAGTTCATTAGTCCTTTTAGTATTACACCACAGAGAGTAAGTTTTATGATATTCAACAGATATGGGAAATTCTTCATCACACGTGCTGGAGGGAGAAAAAAGTGTTTCATTTCATCGGATAAACCGATTGCATATCTCATATGTAATTTTGATAAATACACTGCTTTAAAGATTATTTCACAACGTCTTGTAATTTCAGTAAATCACTTTTATTTCTAACACGATGTGTTATATACCGAAACCTTCCTTTAAAAATTATCTAATTAACAGTTCAAGTCCCATCGAAATGCATTCAGTCGAATCTTTCGTAATCCGATGTATATAGAACTTCCACTCATAATTCTACAACTAAGCAACGTAGAACGATGTGTTATATACTAAAATCATTCCTGAAAAATTACTTAGCAAACAGTGCAAGTCTTATCAAATCTCAAGTTATCTCCTTTATCTTTGAATCCGCTTCTCTACATATATTTGAGAATTATTTTATTTATTTATTTATTTATTTCACTCATGACGGTACTCTACGGCTACCGAAACTAGTATGCAACAAGTAAAAGTGTTTTGGTCCTATAAACGTTCTTTATCTGCTTACATAGTTTGAAAGTGTTTTTTAATTCAATTTGCCAGTCTCCCGCCTGTCTGTCTGCCTGCCACCTGTCATCCTCTAACTCGCATAAATATACTCATATTGCCATGTAATTAATATATGTTATTGAGATTTATTATGAAATGTCCACAGAAACTAAAATCATCTGTTAACATATTCACATTTAAAAATCATTACGCCATACAATTTTTTTCAGCTTTACCTGCAACCGAAGAGTAACGTATAAAATCCTTACATTTAGGCGGACAATTATTGATCCTTTTATTCACAATAATTGAACTTAAAGAAAAAGCCTATATAATTTTCAGTCAATTATTTTTGAAAGATAGCGTTCAAAACTCTTGACAGAGACGCAAAAAATAAACTGTCTTACCGGGTATTGAGAATGCCAACTTGGCGATACTTGCCATTTTCTGTCAGTCGGCTGCTGTGGCAACCCCCTTTTGTTGTTTCTGATAGTAGCGGATCGGGACAGCTTAATGCAACAATGTTAAAGAAGCGCCTGCGTTATAGAAGAAGGGAAAAGGAAATCTCGTAGGGATTTTCTAAACCTGGTTTGAAGAAAAGGAAAAAAAATAAGCTTTTGCATTACTACTGGCGCCACCTATCCAAAATATTTGATAGTAATATTAATATTGAAATCTTTAGATAATAATCTTTCCAACATTGTAGAAAGAAGTTTATAAATAAGTAAACAAATATCTACAACTTTTACTGTTAAAATTTAAAAGCAATTCATCTTTTATGTCATAATAATGTTATTTAATATTTAACTCATTACATATAAATGAATTGACAAGGATATGTATGTGGCGTTTTAACAGCTTTAAGGCTTTGGCAAATTAGTCACCAAGGGATGTAATAAAATTATTATTTCTTATCTTAAGTTAAATCTTTTAACTTCGCGTCAGTCAAGGCTTTAGAAAACAATAAATATGATTTTAACTAACATATACGTCTATAATTAAAATATACATAATTTTAAACTTGTTCCTTAAGTATAATTATGTATATGTAACGTATTATTATATATAGTACATCAGTGTGGCTTTTTTTTTCTTTTTTCTTTCTTTTTTTTTTTATATACATAAGATTTAACACGTTCACGCCGGCGCGGTGGGTCACACTCGACTGTCTCGGAGCTGCCAAGTCTCCGGCTTTTTGGATACCACTATTTTAATACAGAAAATTTTGTTTTATTTAACTAGAACAATTGCGCGATTTAAAGGAACAACATTTTCTCTAAAATAATAGTGGTGTGCAAAAAGCCGGAGACTTGACAACTCTGAGACAATCGAGTGTGACCCACCGCGCCGGCGTGAACGTGTTAAAAGCCATAGCAATTTGCTTTCATTATATTCTTAATTTAAAATGCTTCTTTATTTTATAATTAAAAAGAAAAAATAAATAAATCCCAATTGAGAGGGCACAGTTTTTTTGTTTTTTTTTAATTATTATTACATTGAACTAAACATATTTTAATTTTATGATTATTTCAGTTCCTATTTTATAAAAAATGTATAATGTGTAAAAAATCTCATAATATTTTTAACATTAGAATATTCAGAATTATAATGCATTCTCTTCAAGTATTAACATCTTAATTTATAATAATAACAGTAAAAGTAAGAGAAAAATAAAATATAAACGTACAATAAAATATAAAACACATGGATAAGTACCAAGTACAAATGAACATCAACACCAACAAAACAACGTGCCGAAGCCGGCTAGGGATTTTTTTATTTTTCCCCCATAGCTTTACGCAGTGGAAGTTTTAACATTGTTGCATTAAGCTGTCCCTATCCGTTACTGTTTCTGATTTTCTTTTAAAATGTAGATGTAAAGTTTGTTTTGAACCGGTCTGTCGGTAAAAATGGAACTCTCAAATGAGAGTAATATTAATATTAATATCTCTATATTGTAAATAAATTGTACATATGCGTTTTTAAAGAAGTTTTTTTTAATTTAAGATCTAGTAATGAGAATATTATTGAATGGAAATATAAAATTTCCAAATTTTTAAATGATAACACATTTACTCCTGAAACTATACAAGATTCTTCAGACACTGAAATTGACAGTAGTAGCAACAATAGTTCTCTACTAAAAAGTCAGAAAATTCTGAATTAAAATTTGATAAAACTTCCTAAACTTAATATACCTAAATATTATGGTGATTCGTGTTTATGGCTCGAATTTTGGAGTCAATTTTCGAATGCGGTTGATAATAATGAACATTTAACTCCGATTGATAAAATTTCCTACTTAAAGTCACTTTTGGGCGGAAGTGCTGCAAATACTACATCAGGGTTTTCGCTGACTAAGGAAAATTATGCTCATGCTATAGAATTATTGAAAAATCGTTTTGGTCGTAATGACCTGGTGATAAATAGTCACATGACTAAACTACTAAATTTGAAACCTGTACGAAATTCTAGTAACATTAAAGCTCTTAGGGATTTATATGATGAATGCGAAATTCAAATAAGAAATCTTAATTCTTTAGGTGTTGTATCAGGTTCATATGGGCCCTTGTTATGTCCGATTCTTCTGAAACTTATTCCATCAGATATTGCACTGGAATTTAATAGAAAACGAATTAAAAACACTGACTGGGATGTTAATGAGCTGATAAATTTCATTAAAGACGAAATTGAATCTCGCGAGGCCACTGTCCAATTAAACCATTTTGAAAAAATCCCTGAGAAGCAGGAAAATTATAAGAAAAATTATAAAAAATTCGTTCCATCATCCTCCACCTTAACCAGAAATATTAAAAATAACTGTATTTTCTGTAATCAGACTGATCACAATACTGAAAAGTGTAAGTCTTTTACCATTCCGGAAATGTGAGAAAATTGAAAAGGGAAGAAAGGTGCTTTAAATGCTTCCGTAAATTTCACATCGCGAATTTTTGTAAAATTTCGAATGAAAACTGCAAAGTTTGTGGTAAAACATATCATAATACTATACTTTGTAATTCTAATAAAAAAAACAGAAGTATCAAAAAATTCAGATAGTATTATTTCCTCCGTACCTCATTATAAAAGCAATATAAATAATATCAGTAGAAAAGTAATATTGCAAACAATTCATGTAAAAGTGGAAGCGGGTAAAAATTCAGAAACTGCACTTTGTTTATTTGACTCTGCTAGTCACCGAACTTTTATTGCAGAAAATTTAGTTTCAAAATTAAAATCTGAGGTCATTAGAAAGGAAAAATTAATTGTCTATACTTTCGGTTCGAGAAAATCTGAAGAACGATGTTATGATGTCGTTAAGCTAAAGCTAATTCACTTGACGGACAGAAAACGTAGTATAATAATTGAAGCATTAGTCACACCGATAATAACCAATTCTTTGATACAAATTCTTCCTCTTCCAATCAAAATTAAGAGAAAACTTTCCAAATTTCGTCTTGACAGATGGGAACATTTTGAAAATAGTGATGTTGATATATTAATAGGAGCAGACTATTTATATAAATTAATGATAAAACATATCCCATAAATAAATCATTGTTCGTCTGTGAAAATTTATTTGGGTATTCCCTCTGCGGGACAATTGACGTAAATAAAAATAGTGAGAGTAAACAAGCTGGGGTCTTATCTATTCAGGCTATGAAATCTATTCAAAATGATTTGAAAACATTTTGGGAGTTAGAAACTTTAGGGATGAATACAGAAGAAAATATTTCTGAATTAGATAAAGAGATAATCGAAAAATTCGAAAATAACTTGCATTTTCTTGAGCACCGTTACGAAGCTAAATTATTATGGAGAGATGATAAAAGAGATTTAGGAAGTAATTATAGCAATGCTAGAAACCGATTTATTAACTTAAATCGAAAATTGATTAAAGATAAGGAATTATTGCAGAAATATAAAGAAATTGTGATTGATCAGGAATTAAATAACATAGTGGGAGAATGCTCTAATAAAACTGTAAATAGCGGTTATTTTATGCCTCACCGAACTGTCTTGCGAGATGACAAACCCACAACTAAAGTTAGAATGGTACTTGATGCTTCCTCAAAAGAAAACAACAAATCATTAAATGATTGTTTGTACGGTGGCTCAAATTTGAACCCAGATTTATTAGAAATTATCATTAATTTCAGAAAATTCAATACTGCTTTTCGTGCGGATATCGAAAAGGCCTTTCTTCAAATTTCTGTTAGCTGATGAAGACCGAGATTACCTTAAATTTCTTTGGTTCGATAATGACGCTAACAACCTTTTGAAAATTTTAAGATTTAGACGTGTACCATTTGGCGTTACATGCTCACCATTCATTTTGGCTGCCACAATTAAATATCATATAAAGAAATATCGAGATCAACATCCAAGTGTTGTGGATGTGTTAGATAATTCACTATATGTCGATGATTTAATTTCCGGATCAGATTTTTATAACGAAGCATATTATTTATCAGCTACAGCTTCTGAAATTTTAAAGAAGCTGGGATGAATTTGAGAAAATTTAAAACAAATTCTATTAAACTTAGGGAACTGTGGGGATCTGGTAACTTAGGTATAAGTGAGGAAAACACAGGTAGTATCTTAAAAGTGTTAGGACTGATATGGAATACTGAATCTGATGTTTTGATGTTAGATGCAAAGACCTTTGAAGAGTGTTATATCGATGATCCCACGAAGTGAACAGTGCTTAAAATGTTACTGAAAATTTATGATCCATTAGGATTTGTGAATCCATTTGTAATACGTATTAAAGCCTTGTTGCAAGAAACATGGCAAAGAGGTTTAGAATGGGACAATAAATTACCGGAAGATTTGAAATGCGGGTGGAACACTTGGTGTTCAGAAGTTGTACATTTACAAACATTTGAAATACCCCGAAAATATTTTCCTAATATGATAAACATTTCTGAAAATTCACAAATTCACATATTCTGTGATGCTAGTGCCAAAGGTATGGAGCGGTTGCTTATTTGCGTTCCATTTCATTAACTGGCGAAATTCAAACAAGTTTTGTTTGGAGTAAATGTAGAATAGCCCCCCTCAAGAGGTTAACCATTCCACGGTGGAATTGATCAGTGCAGTAGTTGCCGCTGGAATGTGGAAATATTTAAAACAAAAATTACATATTTCGAATTTAAATATAAAGTTATGGTCGGACTCAGAAATAACTCTTTGTTGGATTAGAGGTTCTACTACAAACTGGAAACCCTTTATTTCCAATCGTATAACCGAAATTCAGTCATTGACAGATCCAAAGGACTGGAATTATTGTCCCGGAAAAGAAAACCCTGCAGATCTGCTTACGCGAGGGGAAAACTTATCGAAGTTAATGGGTAATAAAGTATGGTGATGCGGCCCACCTTGGTTATCACTACCGGAAGATATGTGGCCTTCAAAAAGGGCTATAGAAATTGATCCCGAAGCTTTTAATGAAATGAAAGCAAAACCAAATTTAACACTATTGTGTAACAAATCAAACTCTACTCCTAAGCCAGTATTTGATATGGCAAAGTTTAGTAGTTTAAATCGCGTGTATAATATTACTGCTTGGATAATGCGTTTTATTCATAATGCCAATTCGAAAAACCCTAAAATTTTAGGACCTTTAACTACTTCAGAAATAGAAATAGCAGAAAAATACTGGATTAAACAAACTCAGGAAACTTCATTTAAAGTTGAAATAGAAGCACTTAAAAAAAAAAGACTTAATAAAGATTCTCCCTTATACAACCTTAATCCACAATTAGATGAAAAGAACTTACTTGTTTTATCCGGAAGACTTCAGTTTTCTGAAGTTACAGAGCAGGAAAAACATCCGTGGATACTTCCTAATTTATCTTATTTTGTAAAATTACTCATTAAGGATACTCATGAAAGAATGTACCATTTTGGTGTAGCTGTTACTTTAGCTCACCTTCGTGAAAGGTATTTTATATTAAAGGGAATAAGATTTGTAAAATCCGTCTTAAGATCGTGTATGATACGTCGAAAACTTAATGCTATTCATGGAAAGGTGGAAATAGCACCTTTACCGAAAGACAGAATCGTCAAAACACCAGTTTTTGAAACCTCTTGGTGTCGATTTTGCCGGTCCGATTTATTATAAAACTTCTGAAGGTACTGGGAAGGCTTATATTGTCGTATTCACATGTGCTGTAACTAGAGTGATACATCTATAGTTAGTCACCAATCTAACAAGGAAGGTCTCCATACGGGCATATTCAGAAAAATCTGAAAAAAATTACAGAGTGTTCTTCTCATGATGATATATATGTTTATATATATATATATATTTTTTTTTTTTTTTTGGCGGAACCGCGATAGAACGTTCGTAAAAAAATAATGAAAATTTCGTTTATTTGGCGATTTATCGTCGGTTGGCGATGAAATGAAATTTCAAAAAATACTTTTTTATGCCGCATACTCTTTAAGATAAAAATGTTTCATATTGAACTTGTTTAAATAAATTTAATGTAAATAACTTTAGTTTTGTCAGTTTTAGTTTGATTTAACTATAGTTTTGTCATGTATATGTAGATTTTTATAATGAGAGTTAAATATTAAATTTTATGAATTAAAAGAAAATTAAAATAAATTAAAATAAATTAAAATTGTTTCAATATCTCAAAATTAAGTCCAATTGAGCACTGTCGGGTCGATTCAATTTTGTTGCTATGGAAACGACGAATTCTTTGAAATGAATAACTGGTAAATGCATCTTGCCTATATTTTGGAATACGCTTAAATATATGAAAGTATTTTTTATACATGAAATTGTTTTTAAAGTAATAAAATTAAATAACAAGCAACATAAATATGTAATACGAAAAAATGTATTTATAAAACTCTCTCATTGTTTAAGTTTAAATTAAATACTATTTACACGCATTCTAAAAACCAATTAATAATCAATTTTCAGGTGCACTAAAATCGTTTGCTTTCGGCAAGGAAAAGTATTGCTCGCCAAATAGCGTAACGCTTTCGCCTTTTCGCGCCAAATACTCGAAAGTATTTTAATTTTTTACAGACTTTCTACTGTAATTCCGCCGCTAAATTTGACTGATCCTTTATTACATACATAAGTAGTTTAATTAGTATTTTTTTCAAACTATTCTGAGTATGCCCAGTATGGAGACCTTCCTTGTAAGTACTGAAACCTTTATCTTAGCGCAACGAAGATTTTTCTCTAGGAGAGGTTTCTGCAAAATAATATACAGTGACAGTGCCAAGACATTTTCTAAGGCTGATTTGGTGTTAAAAGATGCTTGGAAAAGAATTTCTAAACAAGAAATTTTTTATTATTTGGGAAATAATAAGATAACATGGAAGTTTATAATTCCCAGGGCTTCCTGGTGGGGCGGCTTCTGGGAAAGAATAGTCCGATCAGTCAAAACACCTTTAAAAAAGGTTCTAGGCAAAACTTGTCTCAGTTATGAAGATCTAGAAACAATACTTACAGAAATTGAAGCTGTGATCAATTCACGTTCTTTATGTTATCTCTACGAAGAAAATGCTGAACCATCACCTTTAACGCCATCTCATTTTTTAGTTAGTAAACGATTAATGTCCTTACCTTCTTATGTATTACCAGTTTGTACGCAAGAGAAATCCAATAAGATTTTGTTGACGAGAAAATATAAATATAAGCAACAAATTACTGACCACTTTTGGAGAAGGTGGAGAAATGAATATTTGTTAGAACTTAGATCTGCTTTTCAAGTGAAAAACATAAATTCATCGCCTCAGTTCAAAGTTAACGATATAGTGATAATTCATGATGAAAAGCTCCCAAAACATATATGGAAATGTGGTCGTGTTAAAGAACTCATATTTGGTCGTGACTCTAAAATAAGATAATGTGTATTACAGACTGCAAAAGGCGATCTTAAACGACCTGCGCAGCTCTTATACAGACTTAGTGGACTAAAAGACACTAAAAATAAAAAACTATTATCGAACATTTAATTTCTTTTGTTACTCATATTTACTCTTATTATTGTTTAATTTGCATTCAATTCATGTGTTTTATTTTCTTTCTTAGATTACAGCATTCTTATTATTTTTCTTGTACATCTGTAGCTGTGTGTAAGTATTTTATCTGAAAATTTGTTATGTATGTAAGTATATTCTTATGTTTGTTAAATTGTTTAATATAGATGCTGAACTAAGTGTTCAGCCGGAGGCAGGATGTTGAGAATGCCAACTTGGCGATACTTGCCATTTTCTGTCAGTCGGCTGCTGTGGCAACCCCCTTTTGTTGTTTCTGATTTTCTTTTAAAATGTAGATGTAAAGTTTGTTTTGAACCGGTCTGTCGGTAAAAATGGAACTCTCAAATGAGAGTAATAATAATATTAATATCTCTATATTGTAAATAAATTGTACATATGCGTTTTTAAAGAAGTTTTTTTTTAAATTTAAGATCTAGTGCGTGAATTTATTAGAAATCATGTGAGTGTGCCTTTCTTCGATTTTAAAAGTGAAACGTTTCGATTTTGATTTATATAAAAACTTCGAATTTCGACAAATGAAATATTATCATCTATGTTGCGAACATGCAGTTTGATCGACGTGTAGTATCACCGGGTATATTTTTTTCTGTAAATCATTTATTTTAATTCAAACAGCAAAAATTTATTTCGAAAATTCTCAAAATTACATCATTTTCATTTCATCAGCTTAGAAATTATAAACCGAATCTTAAAAAAACAATATATTTTTGAAAACATTTTCCATCAAAAATTACGTAATCTACAAAACGTAATTTTCGCAATTTTTTTAACCTACATTATAAATACGAATCTTTTACATGAAATTTAGTGTTTAATAAAATTGAAGTAAGTTTTTTTTTTTAAATGTGCAATAATATTGGATTTATTTTTCTCTCAAGAAATCGGAAAATCTCATGCAATGTAAATGCAACACATGAGGTTGCCCAGTTAGTATATGTTTAATTTATAAATTAGTTTGAAAGAATCTGTAAAAGTAGTTAGTAAGAAAGTTTTCCTTGCAGCGCATTCTCAGAATTTTTTGGAAAAAAATGCTGATGAAACTAATTATGTATGTAACAAAGGAGCAGTTAAATTTAGTGGCGGAATTCTAGTAGAAAGTCTGTAAAAAAATAAAATACTTTCGAATATTTGGCGCGAAAAAGGAAAGCGATACGCGATTTGGTGGGCAGCGAATTTAACCCTTTATCCACTGACGGTACTTGTAAGTACCATTAAAATAATTTGTTGTAAAATTCCTTTAATACATCGATTAGTTGCAATACAGTTTAGAATAAGTTATAGATGAATTACTTTATCTTGTTCCAAAATCATTATTGGTTACACAAAATAAAAATATTTTTAAAAAGATGGTTTTTTTTTTTTTTTTTTTTTTTTTTTTGCCTTTGCATCTTTTCAGCTTTCTTGGCGTTGGGGGGGGGGGGGTCAATTCGGAAATATTTCAATATTTCTATTGTAAGAACATTATTCCTAATTCTACAAAATACTAAGAAAAATATTTAAAATAAAAGATTTGAGTGGGGTTATAAGTATTACACAAAATCCCAATAAATTCAAATTTAATTAATCCTTCTAAAATTTATTAAATGGTTACGCAAATCTTCTAATGTAGTTTAAACAATTCACGAAAAATGTTTTAGAAGATAAAGTTTTCATGAATTCATAATTCAGTACATAAAGGTTTAATGCATCTGAAAATTACTTTTTAATTGACTTTTAGAATGGGCGGTATTTAATAAATTCAAACGTAAACAATTAAAGAGTTTAGTATTATTTTTTTATTACATACTAGGCAGGGGCGTGCCGAAGGCTGTTTTAGTGGGGGGGGGGGGGGGGGGTAACTGAATTTTGCCGACTGGAAGATTGGGGGTGAGAAAGTGTGATACCCCCCCCCCTCTCCCTCAGCGACGGAGTCAACTGTTCTACAATACTTTGAATTTATAAAAATCACTAAAAGTCTTAAGTGTTGACCTGCATTCTCCTTAACCACAGACGAAATTAAATGTTGTTATTCAGTATGTGTAATTTTTTTTTAATTATTTTACTATATAAGTAGAGTTGAGAATCCTGTTATTAATTAGGATTCTGCTTACGATTTAAAAGAAAATGTGTACAGATGTACCGTACATTAACCAGTTCTCAAAAGTAACAGTTTAAGAATGTTGAAGTACTTCGGAATTTATGTTTCTGTAAATAAAACCGCATGCTGTTGTGTAATGTAAGTGCATAAATTTTAAAATACATAAAAAAAAATCTTGCTTGCTAAAAATAAGATATTTATTAGTATAAGAGACTAAAAATTATCCTTCAACATTTTTAAATTATCACCCGCCTATCCTTCAGAATAGCCCATTTTCCAGCTACACTGTCTAAATCCAACATGTCAGTTATGTATGTTTCCCAGGTTAATAGCATTAGTTCGTCCAGTCGCTCTTCCGACATGGTGGTACGCAAGTAATTTTTTACTAACTTTAACCTGCTGAAACTTCTTTCATTACTTGCCGCAGTTACTGGAATAATTAAGGTCAACTTATAGGCCAAAGAAGGGTTAGGATACAAATGAGCCTTCCCCACAATTTCTGCGCTGCTGCGCCAATTGTATCCGATTCAGAACTCGCTATTTCTGTGGACATGAGATCAATTTCACATTCCAAGTTATCTACATCTTTGAGATCATCAGGGAATAATTGACATAGTTTAGAAATGTCCTCGGTAGAGCTATACTTGATCCTAGATGGAAGGATACAGGCCAGTGGTTTAACTTTCTTAAATACCAACTTACGAATGTCTCCAAATGCAGTTGTAAGCCGATCTACCACCTTCAAAATTTCTGCTTTAAAATAATTCTCTCGTGAAAAATAGAACTGCAGTTTTAGGATTTTCGTCGATCTTCGATAGAGGCCTCCGTCGCCTGTGCTGCAAATTGAACTCATAATCTTGATTTATTCCATGTGTCTCGCAGATGTTGTCAGCTTCCTTAATGATGTTCATTATTGCCGCCGCGTCATCATTCCAGAGTTTCTGAATGCTTGCGTAAGTTTTCTGCATTATGTTGGTTCCCTCTAAAATGTCCAGGTCTTCACGTTGCAATTGCTCTGTTGCTAACTTGGTCTTAAACATAATTGTTTTCATTGCAAGTAAAGAAACAATGAAATCGTATGACATCATTTTGCTTCTTAACCCTGCCGCCTTAGCTCGAGCATCCTTGTCAACCTTCATGTCTTCAGAAATAATTTGCAGAGTATGGATGAGGGCATCATAGGATGATAAAATAGCTGTGACTTTTTCCGCTCGCATAGTCCATCTTGTTTTCGACAAAGATTTCAAGGTAAGACTCTTCTGAAGAACTTCCATTTTCTCTCTCAGTATGCTGAATCGCTTTGTACTCAGTGAAAAGAAGTTATAGAGATCCTGAATACTGTCGTAGAGCAATTTTATTAAATTGCTTTCTTCGCACGCATGTTCAACACATAAATTCACTTTATGCGCGAGGCAGGGTATGTATAAAATAGATCTACCAGCTATTTCTGAAAGTTTTGATTGACAGCCTAAAATGCGGCCGGACATAAAAGACGTGGTGTCGTAAGACTGCTTGCGAGCTTGGTAAAGCGATATTCCAACTGACTGTAGAATTTCAGAAATAAGCTTAGCCATTCCTTTGCCTGTTTTATCCAGATAATCTTTTAGTTTTAACAACCTTTCTTCTGGCTGAAATTTTGGGGTCATGTATCGGATTACAATTGAGAGCTGGTCAAGATGAGAGAGATCGGGTGTGCTATCAGCCATAATGCTAAAAAATCCACAATTTTTGACATTTGCAACTATTTTTTCACGGACACATGATCCAAGAGCCCCAGTAAAGTCGCTTGGGCGAAGATGATTATCATTAATCCAGTTTTTTAAAGTTGGAATCCACCTGGCCATTAATCTAATGAGCTGAATGTAGTTACCGATGTCACTTTCTCGTCTCCGAAATGCGAGTGCTTGACGACTTAGATATCTGGTGCAGTCTAGAAGTATATTAATAATCTCTGGTTTCTTAGACGAATTTGCACTGCGTTAGCTGCTGCCTCTCTACGTTGACTAGATAGAAAGTTGTCAACGTGCTTACTTTTTTGGGCCAAATTATCTAATTTATACACTGCAGCTCTATGAGCATTGCTCGTAAAATGAGCCATGAACTTGCCTTTACGATTTTTTCCTCGGCCTTTCATCTTATGCCATACACGAATACCAACACTGATCCAAGCTTCTTCTGCGTTTTCAGTCCCCGGTCCATCAGAGCAAAGTGAACAAGCAAAATAAAAGGCGGCATCCAGTTGGTCACTGTATTCTAAATATGGATATTCTTTATACCAGCAGGAGCTAAAATTATTCTGCTTCTTAGGATCTATGTCATGATTCGCAGGGTATAATGATATCTGAGGTTGATAAGGTCCACGAGACAGGATGAAAAGTTTCTGGTTTTCGGTTAAATTCTTTCCAGTACGATCGGCTGGATCACAACTGTTAGAAAAGTCGAGGTATCTTCCTTTTCAGAAACATTGGGAGCAATTAAAGATGCTACATGGGAAAACTTACAATAGAGATTGCTACAACCTGCTCCCCCCCTCTCTTCCTTCCTTTCACGAAAGTCTCAAATTCTCAGAAACGCGATTCTCTCTCTGCAGCTATCACCTCCGCTCTCTGACAACCCCTCCCTCCCACACAGAATCATACACAATGTTCCGCGAGAAGCTCTGTCTTTTCCCCTTTAAAGACGGACAACAGAGAATTGAAATGATACTGACGACGAGAGAGAGGACTTTTTGCAGGGTGTGTTCTTAACTTTCCGACTATTCTAAATTTTACCAACTCTTCCAAATAAGTGTGGGGGGGGGTGTTACACCCCCAACACCCCCCGCTAGGCACGCCCCTGATACTAGGGGGGACGGCCCCCTACGAGCTACGCTCTCCAACCCCCGTTCAGACACTGCAGTCTCTAAAAGCACGCCAATTTGATCGGCTTTAAAAGATTTTGGAAGATTGAATTATAATTTAAAAAACAGTGGCGATCTTCCTGTAAACGGGTTTCTATTCATTTCTCTTTGATTGGGGAATTTTAAGGAAAAATCAGCTGCTGTTAAAAGATACAATAGCTGTTTGCATCTTTGATTAAATAAAATCAGCTAAACATTTCAAAATAAGCTATATAAAATGAATTAAATAAACAGAGTCTTTGTCTTCCTGTATTTTTTAACAAAGAGAAAAGAAAGTAGAGGTCTGCACGGGCCGGAATTTCCAGGCCCGGGCTCGGCCCGAACGAAAGCTATCTTGGCCCGGCCCGGTGTAAAAATTGGAAGTTCGGCCCGGCCCGTACAAAAATCAGTGAAAACAGGCCGGCCCGACACAATTTCTACAAAAAAAAAAAAAAAAAAAAAAAAAAATCCGTTTTTTCTCAACATACAATTAAAATTCTTTTAATGAATACTACATACATATTTATGGGAACATTTTACAGTATATTTTACATTACTATGATGTTCGCAAAACAGAAAACACACAATAGTAAATATTAACGATTACTTACAGTGTTTTAGTCATCGTGTCTACAGACATTTCAAAATGGAAATAAGGATTCATTAAAAGATTAATGTAGTTCAGAATAAAGGATTAAAAACATGATAACTTTTGAAGCTGCATAATAAAAAGTATATTTGTGAAAATATTTCTCTCATTTTTAAGACTTTTCTCAAATCCAAAGGAGCTACATTTCGACACATTTGTGATTTTTTTTCTTTTCGGAAACGCGTAAGATTGGCAGGTATTCTTATTCAGAAGTTATGTAAATGTCGGTTTTTTTCATAGATAAAAGCAATATATCTTTCTGAAAATACTGTCAAAGTTAGCGTTTTGAATCGAATTTCCGGAAGCGATAGCACAGGAAAGGAGAAAAACGTACAGTCACGTGACAGGAATCTCTGTTATCTCTGTAAGTAATTTATCAAATATGGAAAAATCTATTCGTTTCCAAATGCCTTCAATAGGCAGGCCTGTTAATTTTATGCCTTTATAGTTAAAAATTTTGTCAGAAAATGTGTCTGAAAGCTTCGCATTGTTGAGCAGTGAATATGAGAACCACCTTAAGGTATATTTCCAAAGATAATGTTAAGAGAAGGTCATTATCACTATTAATACTACAAAGCACAATGACTGTTCTACACATTCTGAGATCGATTAAGACCAGTTCCGTCGCGGCACGAGTCTGCTAAGAAAAAATTAAACTCGGAATCAGACATCTTGTAACTGTACGATGCCGATCTCTACGATGGACATGTTACATTTCTGTATTGATGTTGTTAAACTCGCATCGCCTCGTGACGTACATTTATACTTCTCGAGAAAATCATATTCATTGAAAATGGCTCATATTTTATCTGCTTCGCTTAAATCCTTATATCGGCTGACAGGTCCGATTAATTTTTTTTGCCGGCCCGGCCCGTTGAAAAAATTGTCCTAATTCTGCCGGCCCGTTTGGAAATTCGCCTTCATTCCGGGCCGGGCCGGGTACGAGCCCGTGCAGACCTCTAAAAGAAAGTTCTTTTAAATAAGACATTTTAAATGTATCGCTTTCAATCTGACGTAATTTTCACCAAACTTTTCTTTCTCTTTTTAATATTCACGTGAAAATACTTTTGTTAGAAATGAAATATTATTTGTGCTGTCCTAACAAAAATAGTTGAAAAGATCATCTCAAAATATCACTTAAATGTCTCGCGCAATTTTTAAATTTAAATTGTTTTGCAATATTATTTTTTGCTCATTTTACGTAATAAGTTTAATGTGACGTAAACGTGACGTAATTTCTCCTATTTAAGACTTCTAACGCATGTTAATGAATTTATTATTTTACAATTTCACGTGTAAATATAGTTTTTATGAAATAATTTTCAATAAGTTCCTGCTTTTTATACGTAATTATTTAATTCTAATTTGAAAGTTTTTTTTCTGTTTATAATAGTCACGTGTAAATAAATTTTTCATTTGTCCAACGACAATTTGCATTAAATATCTCTTTAAATAATTCTTCGATTTGAAAACTGTCTGCATCAGCGTGTTTATCAAACATTTCTCTATAATACCGACGATTTTTATATTTTTGTATGCAATATTTCTCTTAATATTAACGGAGAATGACCTCCGGTCGCAAAAAATTCAAAACCGGCGGCGGCGGTTTAAAATGACTGAACCACTGAAAATATTTTTTCCATGTTTTGCAAGTTGCAAATATCTATTTTAAGTTATAGCCGAGCTGACATTTGATTTTAATTATTCAATTTGTTTCTTTTATATTTTGAAACTTGCAAATATTTACTTATGAGTATTATTACATTTGCAGTAATATCCATTTAATATTTATGTAATATTTATGTTCTATAAAGTAATAAATAATTCATCCTTTCTTTTCTTTAAATTACCGATTTAAGTTAAATTTTGCCATCGCTATGTCCCCCGATCCACATTTTTTAAAAATTTAAACGGCCATTCTAAAATAAAGGAAGAATGTTGCCATTATACATTTCCACACCGCAGAAGTCGTTGTTTCCATAGCAACAAAATCACATCGACAATGCTCAATCGGACTTGCTTTTGAATTTGAAACAATTTAAATCAATTTAAATTTTGTTTTAAATCGTAAAACAGTATACTTAAATTTCATTATAAATACATACATAAATACATATATATATATATATATATATATATATATATATATATATATATATATATATGATAAAACTATAGTTAAAACAAACTAAAACTGACAAAACTAAAGTTATTTAAATTAAACTTACTTAAACAAGTTCAACTGAAACATTTTTTCCTTAAAGAATATTTGACATAAAAGCGTATTTTTTTTTTATTATAATTCCATCGACAAATAAACGAAACTTTCCCTTTTTTTTTTTCAGACATAATATCGAGATTCCACCAGAATTTTTTTTATATATATCCTCATGACAAGAACATTCTGTATTTTTTTTTTTTTTTTTTTTTAAGTTTTCTGAGTATGAACCCATGCAGACCTTTCTTGTGAGTGTTTTATAGTACAAAAGAAACAATAAGGCACACTAAAAAAAGCTATCTCAAATTTACCTCTAAAATAAAATTTTGGTATTTCTTACAAAATAAAACGAATCCAAACAAAATTGATTTGTATAAAATATAGACCTTATTTTAAATGTGCATTTGCGTGACAATGGAATTTCAAATGTTTCGAGCAAATGGTTCTATTGAATTCTAGTAGATTTTTTTTTCATCTTTCCAATATTACGCCTCGAGCATTTGTTTCTGGGGTAAAAATCAATAAAATACAAAACAAAATCCATTTGTGGTTACTTATAGATTAGAAAATGGTTCAGAAATAAAGTTTGGGTAAAAATATTTTAAGAAATATATTAAAATACTTCACAGTAATTGTTCTCAGGAACGCTTGTTTTATAAAAAAAAAAAAGTATATCGGTGGATTTCAAAAGGAAGAGTGGAATGAAATATTTCTGTTTTATTTATTTTTTTTTTTTTAAGTTACAAAATACAGTAAAACCTTCCTGTGCCACCACCTCCCCGAACGACCATTTTTTCATGGAACGAAATTTATTCCCATAGGCTCAGTCCTAATTTTACCTCCATTCAGAGACCTTCCCCGTTGAACTCCCTCCATGAGCGACCAATTTTTCCGTTTTTTCCTGGACGCTTGAAGAAGATTTTATTAGAAAAATAATTCAGGAGAGCGCATTATTCATCAAAGTTTTAAACTAAGTTTAGTTTTCTTTTTTTTAATCCCGGTAATTTTTAAGTGTTTAAACCCCTTTATGATTTTTTAGGCAATGAATTTAACTCTGACAAATTAAGAATGACGGTCAATAAACTCCCCTGCCCTATTCTGTCTAGAAACTCTCAAAGAAATGGATATTTTAATTAAAGTAATCATTTGTTCCCCTCCATAAAAAATTATAATTTATTTACTGAACTTCGAAAGGACTGGAAAATAAGATTTAAAAGATAAAGCCGTAAAATTAAGCAAACGACAATGTATTCATTTTTTTAAATATGTAATTAACTTTTCTTTAGATACTTAAATTTTTATATTTTTTTCCTAATAGGAAAAATAAAGTTTAGTAACATTAACTGTTACCTTTTTTCAACAATTAAAATCTAGATTTAAACAGGACCTCCATTAAGAGACCACCTCTCGGTGTGACCAATTTTTATTGGAACGGAACGTGGTCGCTTTAGGGAGGTTTTACTGTAGAAATTTTGAAGAATTGGTGGCTGTATATACTATTTCTCATACAGGGTGCTCGGAAAATAAGTTGCCAAATTTTAAAGTGTGGTAGAGGGATTCTAAACAAGCATTTTTCGTCACAGAATGTGTGTGCGGAAATGGCGCGTTTAAGCCGGGAGGACTCGCGCCGAGTCTGATAGGCCCAGAGTGCGTATGATTTTCACAATTGTCACCACTATTTTTTTTTTAAGTAACCTTCAACTTATTTTACAACAGAATATGTAACAATCAGTCGCGCTAACTTTTCAAAAATATTGGGTGGGCTTAAAACCGAGTAAAATAACACATATAATTTTTATCCCTTAGTGTGTATGTGTGTGGAGAGAGAGAGGATAGCATCGAATGACTAAAGACGATAATTCGAAATTAAATTGTTTTTCCTAACCAAATTTTTAAATACAGTAGAGCGCCGATTATCCGAACAAGACGGGACCGACACTAGTTCGGATAAGCAAAAGTTCGGATAAACGGACAGACAATTTAAGGGATGTTCCTGATTATATTAAAACCTTCACACTTTTTCCAGGCTTAGGACTGGCAGCACCAATTAGTGCTAGCGTGTTTAAAAACTGTTTTTACTTTTTTATCATTTAAAATTTTCATTTCTTTTCTTTTTATCATTTTCTGAACTCTAGAGATTATAATTTAAGCAAAAAAACTTTCAATTGTTGCTTGCTACAAAGATGTTCTTTCCAATGCTGCCACATCTCGAATTCTTCTTAAATACATTAGTTGAATAGGATCGGAGTTTTTCTGCCGTTCAAGCCATTTCATAGCTGTTTCTAAATATTCAAAGGCTTCGTTATGGGATGGACCTGGGTCATTTTCAGAACATTCGTTTTCATTTCTTCAATTTCTTTTTCATCTTAAATCTCATCCACAATATCATCACCAGTAAGAAATGTTTTTGAGAGAAATAGGCTGTTTGGATAATTGGAAGTTCGGTTAATTGGAGTTCTGATAATCGGCGCTTTACTGTAATTATAATTTTATAAATAATTTTATTAAATTATATTCTTATAAGTTCTTCCTTATAGTAAATGCATTGATATTTATTTTAAATAAGATTGGAATTCCTAAGTATTAAAAGTGCAAAAAACTAAATGTCAAGAAAAGTATACATTTGAGTCACCTAAGTGCTTTATCAATTCAAGACATCAAAACAGATGGCAAAATATACAGGCAATCTGTTTTTGTGAGAAATTTAATTATACATCCGCTGAAGGGGTTTTCAGTGCTCCTATAAGTTTAATTGATGTCCTTGCTATTTTTCAGAAAAAATTAGTTTGAGAACATTAATAAAACGAATTTCATTTCAGTGATTAAATAAATAAATAAATAAATTACGGATTAAATTAATTGAAATTGGGTGGGCGAAGAGATAAAATTATTGGGTGGGCTCACGCTTCATGGACCCATATAAGTTGGCGCCACTGGTAACAATTGTATCCGACTAAATAATATGAAGATTATTATTTGCAGGGCCGAAACTAAGGGGGGGGATCAAAGGGGGCATGTGCCTCGGGCGCCAGAACGAAGTGGCGCCAAATGAAGGATTATACCTTCGGAATGGATCATTTTCTTCTGATGGACGGATGTCTTCTATTATTATGAAACAGCCATTATAAATGAAGTATTAGGTGAAGATGAAAAAGCAGTTGTAAAAAGTTAGAACTCTGATTTTCTGGTCAGAATGAAAAAAAAAATGGCCATAATATTCTTTTTCAAAAAAAAAAAAAAAAAAAAAAAAAAAAAAAAAAAAAAAATATGGCCATTTTTTTCTTCCTGCGGTCGACACTTTGAACAATTGTTGTAAAATATTTGTTTTCTCTGGACATCACGAGCTGTGTTGTACCTATTCTGTGCAATAAATAATTTTCTGGAGTATTTCTTTCTTGTCTCAGTTTGTCCATTTCCAGACGCATTTTCTCGATTTTCATCCTTTAAACGCCATTTGCGGTTCCATTGAATTTTTTGTTCTTCTTAATGAGTACTATCATACCCCTAAGTTAGTTGAAGCTTTTCAGATACACCCTGTATGTTTAACTGTACCCTAAACTCAACGTATCGTTTACGAAAACCATCAAATGTGAACTTGTCAAATTGGTTTTCCTATGTTTTAATGAAACCATCATTTCTAATAAAGATCATCGACTGTGTCCATATTGTGGAGAAAAATCAATGTATCTTCCAAAACTCTCATGCTGTAGAAATAAAAGAAGAGGAAGAAGTAATACTAAGTGATTCAGATGAAGATATTCATTAAATTCTTCTACATTACTAACATTTTCATTGAATTGTTGTTGTTATTATTATTATTATTATTATTTTCTTCCTCTGTTTCTCGTAGCTAAAATGTAAGGCATATTATTTATAAATTCAATTATACTGATTGATAAAGTTATAATACGAATTCGATTATTTTCGACTGAGCGAAAAAATGCCCAAGCTGGGACTCGAACCCTGAGCCTTTGAGTTACATTGTCAATGCTCTACCGTTTGAGCTACCTAGCCTGACAACCAGGAGCGTCGCGATGGGGGGAGGGGTTATGGGGGTTATGGGGGGAGCCTCCCCCTCCAATATATGTCAACTTGGGGAAATTTGAGCTTAGATTTGGGAAATTCTAGATTTTTGAAACATTTTTCTTTTTTTTTTAATGAAAAGTAAAAAAGAAATAAGAATTTGTTATTGTTTTGCTGACTACCTTTCTGTATTCCGTAACGGTAAACTAGTTAAATTTTCAAAAGAAATACAAAAAGCAGCCAGACTCAATTTGCCATTGTGTTTTTCCGTACTACGAAAATATCATACATCTACCAGACCTGAATTTCCCTACTTTTGCACATCAACAATTTCTCTAATCTATTTCCTCCAAAATTTGTTGCTTTCTCGAAAATTTCAAAATATCATGAGGCTATTTTCATATCAAGTATGATTATGACTCGTATACAGTAGAAGACAAAAACTTTCATTAAAGGAACCAATAATTATAATTTTTATGTTTTTAGTTTCAACATTTTTCTTTGGAAAGAATTTTTTTTTTACGTATAAGTATCATTATCATTAAACATTGCACATATCATTTTAGTTGGAAAATAGAGCAATTTTTTACAGGTTGGGAAATTTTTTGAATTATAAGTTGGGATTTTTTTTTAATTCTTCCCCCCCCCCCAAAAAAAAAAAAAAAATATATATATATATATTTGTAACCACGCCCCTGATGACAACCGGCGGTCATATTTCGCACAGATAACCTTATTGGCAATAAGATCTTGTCTGCCATGTAGACAGCTAGACAGAATGAACTGTAGGTAATGAAACTCCATTTAAATTCAGGTGTATCTCAAACGGTAGGGAACTGATAATGTAAGTCAAAGGTTCTGGGCTAGAGTCCCGACTTGGGTAATTTTTTGCTCAGTTGAAATAATTGAATTCGTATAAAATGTAAGCGTTTGTTGAGTATTAGCACAAAATAAGAATTTTGAAAATTTTAATTTTGTAAAATTGTAGCACTGTATAAGAATTTCGTTAAAAATTTTGAAAACATTTGAATTTGGGAATTGTATGCACGGCATTAAAAAAACGAAGAAACGGGATAGAAAAAAGTAGTAGAAATTTAAGTTAAAGAATCCGTCAAAGTTTATGTACAGTTTTTAAAAAACGGGGGAACAGAAGAAAAAATAAAATGGTCATAGTTTTTGTAAATACAGTAGAAACTCGATTATGCGAAGTAATTGGGACCTAATAATTGGTTAATTAGTAATTGGGACCTATAAAATTAGGCTCTTTCGGAAAATCGAAATTTTCGGATAATCGAGAATGCTTCAATTTTAAGATTAAGAATAATAAATTTAACATTTCTTATTATGGTAACAAGTGCTTAAAGCAATAGCAGAATAGAAACAAAAATAAATTACCTGAATTTTAATTTTGAAATTAAGTACCTTTTACATTTGTCACAAGGGTTTTAAAAAATGTTTTGTTTGTCGCAGTTTCGATTGCCTTTGCTTTGAAACTCTATCACGGAGTTTTTTAATATTATTAGTTCACCAGTATCACAGTCTTTCTACTGCTCCAGCCAGCAAACCATTTGCAAAACATTCAAATACTTCAAAATTGCTAATTGTTCGTTTTCTTCGTTTCACTCCGCAGCTTACGGGATCTCAAGTTAACTTCGAAGGAACTCTAAGAAAGGGGATTGAAAATATTTATATGTACTCGTAGTTTGGAAAGGACCGCTTGCACACAGGCAAAATGATAGTTAAAAAAAATAAAAAAGCTTTCAAAATTTATTTTTCACACAAGGAATGTGATAATAATAAAAAATAAATAAATAAATAAATAAATAAATAAATAAATAAATAAATTCAAAATGGATTTCGGTTAACCGAGAGTTTCGGTTAAAAGAGTTTCGGATAAAAGAGGTTATACTGTATTTCAATTTGGAAAAATGTACGCACTATATGATAAGTTGAATTAACTTTATTAAAGTGTTTGTTAACATTTGGTAAAAGTTTTGAACTTTTGGTCTGGTTGGAGGATCTTGGTTTTTGGAGAATTTTCCCACTTGGTTTTTGGAGAATTTTTACACTTGTTTTAGCTCGCAGTTAAATTTCCCTACCGACCGGTATGTCAACTAAAACCTTTTTGATAGGCCGCCCTGTTCGGTTGAACGTATCGAAAATATTTTTCTGTTTCGTAATTTGTAACTCGTGACGCAATCGTTAAAAGTTCCCAACACTGTGCGTCTAAATAAAGAAACATAGCATTCGAAAAAGAACATGCGAAAATTAAAATTCAGTAATTATCTAATTATAATACACCTAAATATGAAATAAACGACATGTGCCTAATGTTACTTTTAAATTTGATGTACAGTAATTTTTTTTAAGTTCAAATTTTAGTGAATGGATGGCGCTCTACTCCATCAATCTGAAGAATGCTCAAACAAACTTCTAAACTTCGAAAAGCAAACTTTTTTTTAACATCTAAATAAAAATCATAGCCAGTGACCATTCATCCATACGTACAGTTCAGTTTGTTCTTTTTCACAGATTGACACCTTTTAGTGCCATCTATTGGCTGAAATTTGAACCACTTTTTAAATTTTCTATATACAAAACTTACTAGTTGCTTTATAAGAATGTCATTTATTTCATATTTCTATTTATTATATTTAAGAAATTGTTTAATTTAAACTTCGGGCATGTTTTTTGGTACAACCTGTACGTTCTGTATAAATTATATATTTTTTTTAACTTATACAGTAAAACCTCTAAATAACGGAAACCTCTGGAGCTCAGAAACTGTCCGCTATTGGGAAAACCTCAGAGATTCAAAAATTGCTAAGAAAAGCTTAATGTTTCATTAATTGAGTTTTATATATCCTAAAACCTCTATTATATGATTGATCAGAACTTAAAATTATTTTTTAACACTAAAACTGAAATAAATTTGTGCATACCTTTATCCACTGTTTATTACATTGTTACGAAAAAAAATCTGTTAGAAAAGTTTTTTTTTCCTTGCGATTACATGTAATTTGTTTTTCAATGCGAAGTTTAAATCTGTCAATAGTTTTAAGCCTTCTGAATCATCTTTTTTAATAAAAAAAATTGTGTAACTGCTCATTGTATTTTGCCGCTTCTCGGAAATTCTGGATTTTGCAGGAAGCATCTCCAGTTACAGTACCTGTTTCATCATCGCTAATAGAGTCAGCTGTTGTCGAAAGCTCTGAAGGAATATAATCGCATACATCAACTGATTTTTCTTCTACTTCAACAGTAAGTAACTAACTCATCATCAATATTAATGTCAGTTTCTTCACTTCTTTCTTTCTCCGACGTGGGCAGTGTTGAATTCAGATATTTTTTTCCGGGAGGGATTTCTGTGGATCCGGGAGGGGAGGGGCATTATAGAGTTCCTTTTGGGAAATTGCACTTTTTGACCATTTTGTGACACATTGCCCTGATAAATTAAAAAGTGTTTTTACTTTTTTTCCATTTTTTTTTCTCGTTAAAAAATAATTTTGCATCCTTTATTGCCAAAATTGCTGTCCGCTATTCGAATGTCCGTTATTCAGAGGTTAAACATACAAAAATTTAGGTTTTGGGAGTGGGGATTGGAAAATTGTCCGTTAAATAGAGGTGTCCGCTATTCGGGAGTATCTGTTATGGAAATTTTACTGTATACATATGTGTGACAATATAAATTGGTAACTAATTCCTACTTGTCAATATCGTTGACAAAAAGCTCGTTTTTTACGACACTCATTTTACACATATTCACAGAGAACTTTCCTTTTTTACTATTCCATAATAGTTCATTAGATCCGACAATTGGTAAGATTCAGAATACTCCAGTACACAACATTAAAACGAATTTGCAGCTTTACGCCATTTTTGAAGCAATGAATTAGTTAAGTTCCTTATGTATTGTAATACGAAAGCTACGCTGATGTGTCGAGATTATGTTTAGCAAAAGAAAAAACACAAAATCTGAGCTCCGAGCTAGCAAAATATGTTTTATAGGAAGTGCGCAGGAACACAAAAATCTGCAATGCGTTAGAGCGAATATCCTATGAGAAAGCGAATTGGGAACGGTACGGCGAAAGCAAGAAATGGCTTTAAAACAACTAGTTTTTTGGCGATAATAAAAATTCTAGCATCGAAAGAATTAAAAAGAAAGACAGAAAAATATATTGGCGTCCGTCCAAGACGAATTTTGAATAGAAAAATGTAAAAAACAGTAAAAATTATAATGCACATTGCAAATGGAATAAAATATTTTAAGAAGGAATAAATTAAATAAAATGGGATAAAAATTTAAGATAGCTTAGTTATTAAAATACATTTTATATTATATGCACAAGCGTTAAATTTATAAATTATTTTAAAAAAATCTGCATATCTTATTCAAAAGAAAAAAATAATAAAAGCTACTCAAAAAAAGGCAAAAATCTAGGTTAAACTTAAAATAAAATTTCAGTATTTGTTACAAAATCAAACAGATTCATAAAAAAATTGGCTTTTCTAAAATACAAACCCTACTTTAAATGTACGTTTGCATGACAATGGAATTTCAAATGTTTCGAGCAAATGGTTCTATTGAATTCTAGTAGGGTATTTTTTTATATATATATTACGCCTCGAGCGTTTATTTCTGCGTAAAAATCAATAACACAAAACAAAATCTATTTGTGGTTACTTTTAGATTAGAAAATGGTCCAGAAGAAAATCTGGGTAAAAGTTTTAAGAAATATTTTAAAATACTTCATAGTAATCGTTTTCGATTGGAAATACAAAAAAGAAAAAAAGAGATAAAATATTTTTGTTTCATTAAAGAAAAAGTTATAGTCTAGAAATTTTGAAGAATTAGTTGATGTGCACCACTTTTCCTATAAATTTGTCTATGAATTGATTTACAGACAATAACGCAGCATCCAGTATAGAAAATTTCGATTTCAGGATCTCCCTTATTGTTATACGTGTTTGTAAAATTACTAAAACTTTTGCAGAAGAAAAAAATTAACGTTTAAATAGCCACTCTTAAAAGGAAATCGGACCATTTCGGCAGAATATTGGAATCATTTAATAACGTTTGTTTGCTTTTATCGGCTTCTAGAATTCAATTGCCTAACTATTTTAATTCGATTTCGTTTTTTAACCCTTAAATGCGCGATTTTTTATTTTGTTTCGAAAAAATTATATATTATTCTCTGAAAGGTTTATTACACAAGAAGAATAATGAAAAAAATTAGAGATACATTTTTCATATAATACGTCAATCTTTTCTTCTGTTGCACATCTGCAGTAAGTAAAACCTACTGTCGTGTGACTGTTTTACGCAAAAATAATACAAATTAGTAAATATTTTAATAAGTATGTCTCCAACTACCTTATTTTATGTTATTATTTACTTTATAAAACTTAACTTTTAACCCTTTAATTCCCATGATAAAATACGTTCTAGAAATTACGTAGTTCAGAGAATCTGACTTCATACCAGAAAGTTTCAATGGTTAATTTTGCTTTATTTAAAAACATGTCTCTCATTAGTTAAAGCAAATATTGCTATTTTAATTTTCTGGTTTGAATTAGGTATATATGAATTAAAAAAAATCTATTAAATTCAAAACACTGTTGTTTGCATATATGCAAAGCTGCGCACTAAAGGGTTAAATATTAAAAGTTCTCAATATTTATAAGTGTTCGATTTTATGCTGAAAACCAGATAGTATCGCATGCCCGACTTACCAAGCATGTGGGAGAATGCGAATTCAGTTTTAATATGCATAAATCCTCGCAATTTTTTAGTTTGCATTTGTAAAATTCAAAATTATAATCAGCTAGATTTTTCCTGATACCTAAAAAATTTATGTTTTTGCCAGTCCCAGACAATTGTGCCTCCTGTTTTCAGGAGCTCACCGCTTTTATGCTGTTTCTCTTTGGGGATCGATTTTAAATGTTCTTTTAAACCATAGAAGGAGTTATAAACGATTGAATGATAAATTAAAATTTAAAGAAATACTAAAAATCTACAGGGTGCTCTAAAATTCAACCGACAAATTAAGAGGCACGATCAAGAGGATGAAAAATTACCATACAACATGCGATCGCAAACTACGTATTCAGTCACAAATACGGGATGTTTCATCCTAACTGAACTTGCGCTGACGGTAATAATTTTGAGAAAAATCAAAACATTACAATGAAAATGCAACGATATGTACCTTCTTTTGTGTGAAATGTTATAACATCACGAAAAGTTCTGGAAAAACAGGCTTCTCAAGCAATCGATGAACTGGCAATCGCAGTCCAAAATGTGGAGCGTGAAGTGCATACTGCTGGCGCGCATAATGGAAACTTCTACCACTTTTTTCGATATTATCACATGTAGGGGAGACCGGGGCTAGTAGGTGCAGTTTTTAGTTATTGATTTTTATTAATTTTTTGTTTAAGTTTTTTATGAAACTTTAACTGTACTTTTAAAGAACAGGCATTGGGCTATAAATACCCGGAGTTTTGAGTTTATAGCTTTTGTAGTTCATGTTTAGCGGAAGCTTAAAGTAAAAGGAAAATCGTGCGCCAACTTACCCCGTCACGGGGCAAGTTGCCTATACCTATGGGGTAAGTTGGCACACGCCTTATAAAAATTTAAATAAGACACACAGTTAAGAGAAACCAATTTCCTTATTACCAGTAGGTTTAATCAAAGGCGTTATCGCCGTACAATGTAAATTCTAAATTATACAGACATAAAAATAATGAATAAAACATTAACATTGAGTAACTTCTATCCTACTCGATAACATCATCAGAGTTACAGTTGTCACAAATAAAAAATCGAGTGTCTCCGTTTGGGCAAGCCCCATGCGCCCAAAATCTTGCATTAAAACCACTTTTTTCGGTGTTTGCTGTTTTTCAAGCTACCAACATACACCAGACACCGAGCCAACTTGCCCCGTGTTCAATGGGCCTACTAGCCCCATAATAAATTTCTTCACAAAAGGGACACGTAACCATCTAAGCATAAATAATCCAAGTAAACCACATATGGGGTAGGTACAGTTAATCATACACTAAGAAAAATTGCACAAGTTAAATCGCCATTATTAAGATAAGTATTAGAAATTAGAAAAAGAATGAAGCAACAAAAAATTACTTGTGAGCGCAAAAAACAGAAAAATCGTAATAAATGTTCACTGCACGTAGGTAACGCTGCAAAACTACAATGAGGATTGTAAAACGCAAGAAGAAATGTACTCTGTGACTAGTTGCACAATCTATCCACAAACAGGCGATTTATGGGGACTGCGCCTACTTACCCCTGTAGCCAACTAGTCCCGGTCTCCCCTACAATAAAGCTGAGAATGTCTATTAAAAGTTTTATTATAATATACTTCAGTTTTCTGAAAGTTTTTGCAGTCAACACAAACTGAATTAGGGCAGAATGCCCTGTATTTTTGATTAAATACGTGGTTTGTGGCCCCATGTTCTATGGTAATTTTTATATGTCTTCTATCACGCCTCTTAATTCGTCGGTCAAATTTTGGAACACCCTGTATATATTCAAATACTGAACATCACAATATATCTCTATATTTCTCAAGTATAATTTTCAAAAACTAGTTGGATGTGGCAATCCCAAAACTTTCTTCTATCTCATACGTGTTAATATTTCCAGAAAAATAAAGCATATCATTGCCACCGGTTAGGTGATTTACACCAAAATCTTATCAGCAAGAATTTATGTCAAGTTGTAGCTGAATCTGAAATTTGATGAAAATCCGTGCATTAGTTTTTAAGGTAGAACTATGGCGGAAATCGTAAAAAATCTACATAGAAGAGCCACCTGTTGGTCGATTTATTGCAAAAACTAATCAGGACCAATTTATATCAAGTACTAACTGAATCTGAAGTTTGATAAAAATTTATGCATTAGTCCTTGAGATACAATTATTGCGAAAATCGTGATAAATGCAGTCTAGCACGCCATCTGTTGGGAGATTTACACTAAAAACTAAATAGCATTAATTTATATCAGGGACTAGCTGAATCTCAAGTTTGGAGAAAATTCATGCTTTAGTTCTTGAGATAGAGCTATTGCGATAATCACGAATAATACCGCATAGTAGCGCCACCTATTGGGCTATTTACACTAAAAAGTAATCAGCACCAAATTATATCAAGGACTAACGGAATCTGAAGTTTTACAAAAATCAGTGCCGTAGGTCTTGAGATATAGCTATTGCGGAAATCGTGAAAAATGCAGCATAGCAGCGCCTCCTGTCGGGCGATTTACACCAAAAAGTAATCAGTATAAGTTTATATCAGGGACTAACTGAATCTATTGTTTTATTAAATTCCGTTTATTATTCCTTGAGATAGAGCGCCTACAAAATTTGTGTCACACACACACAGAGACAGACATACGGACAGACTCACAGACAGACATTTTGTAAAAACATGTTTTTCGGGTTCTCTGACCCCTAAAACGTGTAAATCTGTCGAAAACCTTAATTCGAAAATTTTCATGAATCCAATACTTTCTTCTTTTAAAGATAGAAGAAAGTAATAAAAGGAATCTGTTTCACCAATCCTAAAAAATTCAAACACAAACAAAAATCGCTGTCACAAAATACCACATTTTCATTAAAAGTTAATTTCGTTCACGTGGCAAAGAAATGTTCCAAAATACTAAATATTGTCAATTAAATTCTTCTCGAAATTTCTTTTCAATACTTTGCATTTTACATGAAACTTTATTTCATTAACAAAAATAAACATACAATAAAAAATATTTGTACAAGTTTATTCAAAAAAAAAAAAAAAAAAAAAAAAAAGGAAAAAAAAAACAGGAATTTGGAAAATATAATTGAAGAAATAATTGTGCTCTTTGGTATTCTTTGATATGTTGCAAGTATTTTATAATATTGTTTTTAACGCTTTCCAACATAGTTGAAAATGTTTATAAATTCAGTTTATCTGGTAGTCTGTCTGTTCGTGTTCTAACTCGTGTAAATATATTTGTTTTGCCATTTAATTGATATATGTCATTGAGGTTTACTATGAATGCCCAATATTGAAAATGAAAGGAAAAATCGTTTGCAGTGTATTTTAACGACTCTACACTGTTTTGAACATATTGAAATTGATATATATCACTGACAAGGAAGGTCTCCATACGGGCATACTCAGAAAAATCTGAAAAAAATACAGAATTTTCTTCTCCCATGGTTATATATGTTTATAAAAAAAAATTTTGGCGGAACCTCGGTAGAACGTCCGTAAAAAAATAATCAAAATTTCGCTTATTTGGCGACTTATCACCGTTTGGCGAAGAAATTAGATTTAAAAAAATACGCTTGTCGAATACTCTTTAAGGAAAAACTTTTTATGTTGAATTTGTTTAAATAAGTTTAATTTAAATAACTTTAGCTTTGTCATTTTTAGTTTGTTTTAACTATAGTTTTGTCATATATATTTATATGTACTTTTAACGAATTTTAACTATCATATTTTACGATTTAAAACAAAATTTAAATTGATTAAAATTGTTTCAAACTCAAAAATATGCCCCATCGAGCACTGTCAATTCAACTGTGTTGCTATGGAAACAACTTCCTCGGTATGGAAATGTATTACGGCAGCATTATTCATCTGGCGTTAAAAGTTATCTTTATAACCGATAAAGCCGTTTAAATTAAAAAAAAATTGTGGATTGGAGAATAAAACAATGGCAAAATTTCGTTCAAATCGGCAACAAGCAACAAGTATAATACAAAATGTAATAATAATAATAATAATAAATTCTTTCATGGTTTACGTTTAAATTCATTAAATACCGTATATTCTCAAAATCAATTAACAAACAATTTTCAGATTCATTAAAATCGTTTGTTTTTGGCGAGGAAAAGTGCTGCTCGCCAAACTGCGTGCCGCTTTCGTCTTTTCACGCCAATTATTCGAAAGTATTTTATTTTTTTACAGATTTTCTACTGTAATTCCGCCGCTAATTTTAACTGATCCTTTATTACATACATGAGTACTTTCACTAGCATTTTTTTCAACATATTCTGAGTATGCCCAGTATGGAGACCTTCCTTGTGAGGGGAACTGCAAGATGTTATAGAAAATGTTGTGCAAAGCATTTATCGTTCATTTATAGGGACAAGTAAAATAATTCGGTTACAGGACTGTCTATAAGCGATAATTTCGAGAAGTTGTGGTATGAGTTTTTAAATTTTATATTTTGCATATTATTTGGTGTGTATAAATTCTATAGAGCATATAAAGGGCTACACAAATCAATTCGTGTACATTTCCGTTTATTGGGGGAAATTGTTAAAAGAGAATTTTCACCTGTGATAAGCGTTTATTTACAGAACTAAATTTTAGCATATTATGTAATACATATCGCACCTTAGCTTCAAAAGTGACATAACTCGAAAAACTTGGTTTCTAAGTAAATGCGAAAAACTGTTTCCAGGCTGTGTAAGGGTCAGAGACAATCTTGCAAATACAACTTCTACCTAGTGGTCGGATTTTCAGTGCGCTATTTGTAACTGTAGGCGATTGGTAGAGGCGTAAAAAACAAGTAGAATGGCAGCCATAACTCAAAAACCCAATTTTTGAGTTGTGCCATTTTTGAAGCAAGGGTGCGATATATACAAATCGATAGATCGTATATGCAAGGAATCACAAAAGAATTTGAATTATTTTCCAACTATAGATGGTCATTGCTGAAATTGGGTTTTCCAATGTATTATTTCTTTTTCAAATTGTTTAGTTAGACATCAACTTTAACCCTTTTAAATGGTGAAGTTTTGTTACAGTATTCTGAATGTGTTGGATAGTGCTTCATAATCCGTGCTTACGTATGATATTTTTTTCTAGTTTGTTCTTGTAAAATGTTAAATATCATACACACATCGCATCTTTTGAAACCATGGGCACAAATCTCATAGTACGTAAAATATTCGGTACTTTTCCACTATAGTGGCCTTGGAGTTTTTTTAAAAGGCTTGGCGCAATTCGGGCATCAGAAAGTGAGATTTGTTGCCAAATTATACAAAAATTTATGAAAACAAACTTTATGAACTTTTACGTTTGCTTTATGTATTTTAATTATATGTATATTATCATTGTTTTTTATATACAAATTATTTTTGTTTGTATATAAAATTAGATACATTGCTTCTTTATATTAAATTTATGCTATAAATATTGAAAAAATATTTTGCGTATATGAAATGAAACAGTGAATAGGTTGCTAAAAAATATGCTGTCAAATTTCCTTCACCGCCAACGCTATTTTCTCTATTTCGCCAAGGCCCCTATACTGGAAAAGTATTAAATTTTCATTAGCAATCTATTCGTAATAATCAAATGAATGATAAATAAAAAAAAATTAAATGAATTCACATATTTAAAACCTATTATCATAAAATGTGTCTATTCCTCAAATAAAATTTTAACATGTAAGATATATTTTTAACCCTGTATCCTAATACAAGACATCTTCTATCCTAACAAATTCAAATTTAATAAAAAACTGGTTTTCACAAAACATCAGTTCCTTACCGTTTGCACTTTAATATCGTCTGCGTGACAATAGAATCTTTTTAAAATCCAGATTAATTTTATGTGGTTACAATTTGTTAAATATTCTTTTATGGACGTGAATAATAATGAAATGAGTTAAATAATTCACATGTTCAAATATCCATTAGCATAATTTACGTCTACTTTCTAAAAAAAAGGAAATATAAATATAAGATATAGTCATAACGTTGTTGCTTCTATTGTATCTAATTCAAACAGAATCCAAAATTGGCTTTCTACAAAATACCAGTTTCACTAAATATTAATATCGTCTGCGTGACAAAAGAATCTTCTAAAGTCAGAGTAATTTCCCCACAAAATTCTTCTGGAAATTTCTCTTCATCGCTATGTATTTTTGTATGAAACTTTTAGTTCTTTACCAAAAATCAATAACAATATATAAAAAAAAATTTCATTTGTACAAGCTTATCATTAAAAAAAAGTTCTGAAAATAGTTTTGAGAAAAGTTAAAAAAAAAAATCCTTTAATATCTTTTATAATGTTACAATTTTTTTTACAATGCTGGTTTTTGGCTTAAAGCAAAACTGGATAAATAAAAATGGAAACCGAAAAATTTTAATTCAAGTATTAATGTTGTTTAAAGAAAAATGAAATTCGATAAGATGATACAATTATGCTTCAGGGTTTTTTGGTAAAATTCATTTTAAGTTATTTAAATGAAAGTACATTTTGTTTTGTATTACAGATCTTATATTTTATACAAATGCTTTTGATAGTGTTCTACCTCAAAATATTTCAAAAGTTTTTCTCGGTGATTTTTTTAATATAAAATCAGATTGAAGTATGCATGGAACTATTTTTAAATTTCACTTTTCCATAATACTTTAGAATGTAAAGAATTTCAATATTAAAAATAAAGACATTTTTTGTCATTTTACATAATTTAAAGTAAAAAAAAATCAATGGAAATATTTTTCTCCTAACCAGAGCTTAATTTCTAACAAAAAAGTATCGGAGCTCTAATATTCTGCTGCAAAAATAATCATAGTGCACCCCTCCCCCCCTCCCCCCTCCCCCCCCCCCTCCCTTCCACTCGCATACCTATATTTCTTACATTATTTTCAAAATTTAAAGCAAATTCGTCTTCAGAAAAAGAAATTGTTTTACATATTTTGACTACATTTATATGCATTTATCTATATATATAAAAGCCGTTCTCTGTGTGTATGTCCTTTATACAAATCTTTAATTTTTGACCGATTTGCACGAAACTTCATGTACATTGGCTTTAGAACGTGGAATAGATCCCTGTCTGCTTTAAAAAATCACCAGACCAATATTTATCCTTTTTTTCTATCATCTTTCATAATCTAACATTATAAAAATATCTCGTTTTAAATTTTCAAATTCAATCGATTCTTTCCTGTTGCCACACATCTAAAAAACTGCTCAATAATTTAAAAAAAATTGATAACTCGAGTACTTTGTTTTATTAGCCAATAAAAATTCAGACTCGACCGCTATATTTTTACATTTTTGAAATCGACGTCATTCTAATCAGAAAATGAAAAATTTTCCTATATATATGTAAAATCTTTAACTAAACATGTGTTAAAATGACGTAGTATCCAAGTAATTGAATGATTTTAAAGTTAAAAAATCTATTTTAATACAGGAGTTTTAATTTCAAGAAAACATTTTAGGAAAAGAAAAAAAAAATCGTTTGCTAGATATGACGTCAATTTCTGTTTAACTGATATTACTTTCTAATGATGTTTTATTCTGAAGAGAGACTCTTGATCTTCTGAAATTAATCCTTATTATTACCATCCATAAAGTTGAAAATATATTTTTAAGACACGCGAATTTAAAATTTCAGTAAATGCTAGGTCATTTGGGTGTATTTATTGCTTTTTTCCGCGTATTGTCAGAGAAATCGTATACTTCAGTTATACTTACTGAAGAAATCAAGCATTCTGGTTTTAAAACTGAAGCACATTACTATAATTACCTCAAAATGATGTGTCAATTTCGCGAGATTTAAAATTAAATTTAAAAAAATTGAGGCTTTTCATAAACGTCAGGTTAAGCATTATTGCATTTTAATATTCTGTAATCAGTTACATGTCAAGAATTCGCTAAAAACATGAATGGCGTTATACTTTTGTAAGCAATAGGTTCCATAAAAGGTATAAGTTACATTTGTTAAAGTACGCCAAATATCGAAATCCGTCATCGAATCCGTTATCAAGAATTCAAGTTATATGTACCAAGAACGAAATTCCCATTTGCATTTTTTATACTTATTAGATCAGATTAGTTTGAATAGTTTGATTTGATATCTATAAGTTTGTTTTCTATAAGACGTTGGAACAATCGAATGTGTGATTTTTATTGGTTAAATTGCAGTAAATGGAAAATTAATTGTTATGTTAGGTTGTTGCCACCGAAAATATGATGCCAGAGTTACCCATAGACATGTCTTTTCTTTATACTATTGCATTAAGAGTAAACGGGTTCATCTTTCGTAATCGGGTTGCACGCACCTTTAAAAATATCCATGCTTGAAAATTACTTTAAAATCCATTAAAATCAGAAAATTCAGATACAATTTTCAAACAAATGTCATTTGAAAGATCTTTTTTTATTTGACATTGTAAAACGTGAAATTGTGTGATGTTTAGAAATTAGAAAAATTGTAATAAAGGCACAATTTATGGTATAAGTCGTTGCCATCATCAGTATGATGTCAGTGTTTTTACTTTATAATGTAGATATATGCCATGCAAACGAGACTTTCACTAAATGCTGTGCGATTTGGTGGATTTTTTTTTTTTTTTTTTTCGTATTGTCAGGAAAATTATATATTTTTCTCTTACACCGCCAAAAAAAAATCTCATTCAGTTATTAGAGCTCAGGCATTTTACTGTGGTTGCGCGACAGTAACGTCATCTTTTCTGATTGTCTTTTTAACGATTTGAGGATGGGAGTGCACAAATTTCAGTTGTTGCGATTTCGGTATTATTTCATTTTAATTTATTTTACCTGGAAGGGTCGTAATAATTGACACGGGCGAAGCCGGGTAGTTCTGCTAGTATCTAATAAAATTTAATGAATGAACAGAACAAAAGCATTAAAATCTTGATTGGGGGAATTTTCAGAAAATCTTTCTGGACAAGGTTTTTTTTTGTTGTGTGTGTCAATTACTAAAATAAACACACAGTGCTGTTCCTGTTGGCTTCGGTACGTAATATTTATAAACTCCGGTGTGTTCCTACTAACCTTTAAATATTCACTAAAAATAAAGAAGTACTGAAGATGTGCTCCTATGAGCTCCGGCGCAAATTAAGCACTGCCTACATCGAAATGTTTGGGGCCAGAATGTTCAGTGTATGTGCAACACGCTATCTCACATATGTAAGCGCTTTGGTAGGAAAGAACACTAAGGATTGGAAATGGGAGGGAAAGAAACTGACAATTAAGGCTTCAATTCTTCGGAAGGTTGGTTTCGATTTTTCAATTTCTTACCGTTGGACTCCGCAACGCAGTATTTATGAACTCCGGTGAATTCAGACCAATATTTATTTATTCACTAAAAACAAAGGAGTTCCAGAGCTGACAGCTTTGTCCAAAATACAACGGCTGCAATGCAAGTATGAAAAGTCGAGTTTTTTGAAAAGCTCGAAGACAAACGTTTTGTCGGAACTAAAGTAATCTAAATGTTCATTTCAAAGCAGAAATTATCTATGTCTGCTTGGCGGCATCAAATGACTTTTTGGGATTTAACTCGCTCAGTTCAATTTTGTACCGGTCCTGCATGCGCTTCCGAAGTATAAAAAATGACATTTTGAAATATTTAAAAATTGAAATTTTTTTGTTGTTGTTGCTGACATAATTCAGTTTAGCGCAAAGTGCCATACATTTTATCTAATCTGATCTTATGAATAATCTTCCGTTATCGGGTCTATAGCCAACAGCATATTTGGCGAAAAAGTGATGTTCAAAATATGTAATGGTAATCCATTTTAAAAGATATTGTAGCCATGGTGGCACGGTTTAAAAGAAAACTCAATTACGGAAGATTATTACCGCCTAAAGATTACCCCCGCCCCTTCACGGAAAATGAGAAAGTGACATATGCATTACGTTTGATCATCGCTTAATCAGGTGGGGGGGGGGGGGAGAGCGTTGGTTAATTTGGCCTAAACAATCAATTGCTAAACGTGACAACTCATTTTTCACTAGCTACTTTTCATTATTGTATCAAACGCTCTTTTCGGAGATAGATTTTTTTTTAATCATGATTGAAAATTGCATACAAAGCCATAAAAGTCACTAAAATGAGCCACAGTTTTCAAACAAATTTCATTTAACCCTTAACCGGAAACGTGCCGTCTGTGAGACGGTTGCGTCTACATATTTACCCTTTAAACAAAAATAAACGCGTCCCCAATCTTATCACACAATCTAATCCTTACGCTACTGGTCTTCTCCCTCCCTCACTCATTTGCAACACCTGCGCATTTTTAGTTATTGAAAGAAAAATTATTTTATTTTCGACGCAGTCTGTGGGACGGCATGTTTCCGTTTATGTAATTTTTTGCTCTGGTGTATTGATAGGGAGGAGCCGTCAAAGCGGGTACGCTACAGTGATAAAAAAGACTGAAGAAAGTGCTTTGAGATTGTTTGATGAAGTAGTAAGTGACATAAGCGATATTGAAAGTATTTCAGATGATGAATATATAAATTCTGAACACGAAAGTGACTCAACATCGTCAAAAATACATAAAAAATGCAGAACATGCTGCAATATTTACTATTAAATGTTTTGTTAATTTTACTGCGTAATATTTTTTTCTAATTCATATCGTACCGAAATATATAAAAATATTAGCATTTATTTAATTATTATGACGAAAATTGTATATTTTGAACAATAATATGTAATTTTAAAATATTTCCTGTCTCCAACATTCAAAACTTATTTTTATGCTGTCATATTAAAAAATTGGTCCTGTTAATGCATTACTATTAAATATTAAGTGTTTAAGTTCATTATTTGGTAAATTATTAAGAGTTATTTTCCTTTTAAAATTTTATAACAATTTTTGTAATTTAGCAGTCTCACAGACGGCACGTTTCCGTTTGTGCACGGGATTTTAGTGTTTCCGGTTAAGGGTTAAAAGTAAATTGATTTTATACGATTTTATAGAAATTGAAATTATCCTATGCTTAGAAAGGATGCAAGAGCACTAAAAATGAAAGCCACAGTACCGTTACCACCATCGTTATACATTTCTAAAAGTAACGTCCAAAAATAAGCTATTGAAGTTCGCAGTGAAAGAACTAGGGCTTTATCTCTAATAAGGTATCTTCATACATAACGTAGCTTCTATTATCCCAACAAATTCAAACTGGTGCAAAAATTAGCTGTCACAAAATACCAGTTATATATTAATATCGTCTGCATGTCAAAAGAACTTTCTAAAGTCCTAGTAAATTTTCAACAAAACTCTCGAAATTTCTTTTAGTTGCTATCATTTTTTATAAAACTTTTAATTTAACCAAAAAACAATAACAACATACAGTAAAAAATTTCATTTGAACAAAAAAAAGTTTTGAAAATCGCTTTGAGAAAGTTAAAAATTGTATTCTATAATATTTTTTACAATGTTTCGATTCTTTTGGTTATGTCGCTTTTTATGGCTTAAAGCAAAACTCGCTAAAAGTCCCTAAAAAAAAGAAAATTGAGAAATTTTGATTTAAATATTAATGTTGTTTAACGACAATGAGGTTAGATAAAAAGATGAAGGATTATGCTCGAGGGTTTTTAATAAATTTGCTTTTACTTTACTTATACGGTATCTCACAAAAAGGATCAAACCCTTAGAAAATTTAGAATAATCAAATAATCAAAAGTATTAAAAGAAATTAAAATGATTTCTGCTGTTTTAATAAATATGCTGTTAACATCTTCATATTTATATGTAATGTATTTTTTCGGAATCGGAATGAAATTTAATCATTAAAATTAAACTCATCTTTGTAAAAAATGAAACACCATGAAGGAATGATTAGAATTGAATTAAATTTACTTCGAATATGACATGTATCGGGGCAAATAAATGATTAAATTTGAAAAAAAAAAAAAAAAAAAAAAAAAAAAAAGAACAATATTACATGTCAAAAATCAACATTTGGTGCAGTCATCACGCATTGGAATAAGTGCTTCTATACGACGTGGTATCGAATGTAATAGATTTTGAATCTGTATCTGAGGAAGGGCATTACAGATTCTTTCTATAGGAACTTAAAGTTAATCTGCATCAGCTACGGGAGACGTCACAAGCGAGACACCGACAAACTAAATCTCAGTCATATTCAAAAGGCGACATATCCGGCGAATAATAGTCAGGTCAAGAAAGAAGCTGCATCTTCTGTGTTAAAACGAATGTTTGACCGTGTTTAGCAACATGTAGGCGAGCATTGTCCTGTTGAAACACAGCACCAGTAAAGCGTTGAAGGCTGGATACGACTTCGGACTTTAGAACGTCTGAGATGTACCGACCGGGATGTATGATGTAGCAGTTGACATTACCGATAATTTTTAGCCACTGATATCGTCCATGATACCCAATGGCGTCTCAGACCATAACGCTTGGCGTTCGTCCAGTATCACGTTGGATATTGCACTGTGGAAGGTGCTGTACACCGGAATAGCATCTAACGCGGATGCGGCCATCACCGTGCCGCCTCAAATTAAAGAGGGATTCGTCGGAAAAGACGACGTGTTGCGTCTATGTCGACAAGCCCATTGCTATAAAACTTTCAGTTTAACCAAAAAACAATAATAACTTACGGTAAAAAAAAATTCATTTGAACAAAAAAAAGTTTTGAAAATCATTTTGAAAAAGTTAAAATTGTATTCCATAATATTTTTTACAATGTTTCAGCTCTTTTGGTAATGTCGCTTTTTATGGCTCAAAGCAAAACTCGCTAAAAGTCCCAAAAAAAGAAAAAAACTGAGAAATTTTGATTTAAATGCACTTCTGCAGATGCCGTTGATTTTGCGTGAGAGGGATGCAAAGGAACTTTTACACGCAGTCTACCGTGCAAAAGACGCCGATGGAGTGTTGGAGCAGATTTAGAACACACTATGGAGACACTGGAGGAGTACTCCAACGTTCTGTCAACTGCCCAAGTCAAGCTGTATGGTCCGTCACTGACATGTGGATAAAGTGTCTATCATCCTGTGCTGACGTAACATTTCATCATCCACAGCCAGATTTCCTACTTGCCCGGTTCTCTTGTGTCCACTACTTCTAAACTATCATCAGTGACGCGCATTGCGGTCCATACGATCAGATATTGCATGATAAGAAATCTGGCGCCCTCTTCCGATGCTGAGGTATAGAGACTTCTCATGAAACACTTACCACTGGCAGACAAACATATAGTACTACTTTCAACGATCCTCTATAACTCTCTCTATATAAGAATAAATCAGCAGTCCAGAGAGCGCTGCTCCACCCGTGCATGCGCGGTAGCTTTGACTTTCTAATCATTTGAATACAATACCCTAATTTACTCTTACTGCCAACTTCAATTCAATGACATGATTCCTTCATAGCATTGCAGCATTTATAAACAGGAGTTTACTATTTTGTATCAAAAGGGTAGAAAATTATGTCACAAAAAGTGATAGTGACAAAAGTGATCACTTGTGAGACTTTAAGCAAAACTATGAGTTATGAATACAAAAATGAAATATAGTATTTGTTATTAAAAATAAGTGACAACACTTTTGACAATCATCTGCTTATCTTATTAAAGTAATTTCAGCTGAAATATGAAATGTTTTATATTTTGATGTTGTGGGTGGTTTTGATTTTTTTTTCTTAATAATATAATTCTTGAGTTTGTATCTAAATAAAAAGGTACTTATCAGAAAAGTTGCTTAAACGCGTAATTTAAACATTTTGACAGTCTTTGAAATAGTTAAACGCCGTTTAGTACACTATAAAGTTAAAAATCTCAGAAGATCTGGCATTCTGTTAGAATTGACACATTGTTGAAGATGCGTTATTATCAGAAATATTATTAAGAATTCAAAACAAAATTTTTAACGTTATTTAGTAAACTAAATGGGAAGAATTTTAATACAGAAAAAAAATTGAGATGTGATACAATTTGTATAATTGCATGTTGATATTAATCCTTACAACATAATTTCGCCATATATTTCACTGTTAGAAGTGAATCGTGCTTCCGAGAGAAGTGGCGAAATTATGGTGGGAGGTTTATGTCGCCGTGCATCGATACAGGTTGACCTAAAAACGGTTTTTTTTCTTTTCTTTTGTTCTTTTTTTGTTTTAAGTGAATGGATTATCGAATATTTTGATTTAAACCAGGTTGTATTATCCTGGTTCTACCGTATTTTTTAAATTACTACATGCAATATTAATAAAGTACCATTTGAGCACGTTATTTACTTCATATTTATATTTATTCTAGATAATTAATTATTGAATTTTAAAATTCGCGTTCTTTTTTTTTTGGTGGGGGGGGGGGGCGCTTTTTATTTACTTTTGAAGAGTGTTCGACTAGGTATTTTTGGGAACGGGGAAAGGCAATCACCACTATTTCCAAATAACCAAATAATTTGTCTTATTTTTGACAAAGTTTTCTGTGTTTAAATAAGGCAAGAGTTACTATTGGAAACAGGGGTCGTCTCTGACCAACATAGCTGCCTCGCGTGCTACTACGGTCATTAAGCTCTGCCAATGAGAATATTAAGTGAGAGAGCCTCAATTGGCAACTAAAAGGTGAGATTATCTGATTTATTGTGAAATAGAATACAGCAGTTTTGCTGTTTCTTTTTAACATCCCTTAACGATTCAGTCATGGATATGATGGTGGAACTTTATTGTTACTGGAAAACGGGGAGTTGGTATATCCTGTAGCTGCAACCGTCGTCCTGTACAGCAAAGATACAGACAGCCAGAGGCATTATCTTGGGCACAACGAGGATATCAGCAGGTAAATCTAAGTTATTTGAATAATTCTGAAAAATAATACACTGTGTTAAAAATATATAAAGCTAAATTTTAGAAACTGGTAGATAACTTCAAAATTAATAATTTTTATAAAATATTAACGTGTGCAGCAAATACTGCGTTGAGATGAGATGAGTATATCAGATAGTGGTAACATCGGTTCCGTAATGGAAAACATCGTTCCTCTCTTGGATTTTGATGACATATTTGACTGACTACTTAAATTCATAGTTTTTTGGAGGAATGTGGAAAGAAGGCGTTCATACTTTGAATTATATAAACACTCTGCGAATATACTTCTTGAATGTGTGCCCCTTGTCTTCACAAGTAACTTTGAGGGCGTGAGTAAACGGTGCTATGCTATTAAAATCTGTAACTTTCTGTAGTTGTGATTTAGCTCAGCAGAATAAAAGGTTTTAACGGGCTTACGTTACGTGCTGCTGCAGATACGGCACTCGGTTGTTTGGTTGTTATTTAGCCCTTTTAGGGGCAAGGCATTTCTGCTCCAAAAAATGTTTAAATAATTAATTCATACCGTAATTTACGACCCAATTTATTTGAAAATGATCAAAAGGTTTTCTTTATGTATATTATGAGATCGAAATTGTACTAAAAAATCACTAGTGCCATTCGGCAGTTTGGACATTCAAATTGAGCGTTTGCAGACTGGCAAACGGCGCCCCTGAAAGGGTTTTTCACTGCGATGCCGGGCTTTTATCACTGCCGCCTCAGTTACTGAGTAAAGAAACCGGGTTGTCATGTTGACAGTCAGTAAGATGTTACTGTTTTTATTCTCAAATAAAAAGAATAGCGGAGTCTGACCGTTTCATGAGATATGTGATTTAAAGTGCATTGAAATTTAAGGAAGTATTTTGATACTACACTAATTACTTTCAAGAAATGGAAAGTGCAAATTGAAAAGTTAATTCAAAACTAATTTTCTTAAGTTAATTTGTAAATATTGATATTTCGTTGGGATTTAACTTTATGAAATTCATCATAGATCATTCATTGAACTAAGTAAGCTTTGTCATTTTGTTATTGTTAATTAAGATTTGAGAGCTGCAATCAAAGCAAACATATGCCTGACTAAGAAGAGGTTGCCATTAATGTATCATTGGAATTTCCATCATTTCATCAATTTCCTCAGTTAGGTATTTCTAGGGTGGCACATTATGTTGCTTAGGTCAATCGGAGCATGAGTACTGTAGTTTAAGGTTTCGTGCCTTGTCTAAAATTTCAAAGACGTGTATAACAGCATAAATACCCGAATTGCTCTAGTAACGTTGAAAAACTCAGTGGTAAAGCATCTTGCCTCACAGACACGATCAGCGGCGTAGCGTCGGGTTTGAGCATCCACGCAATTACAAAAATTGCACCTCATCCTTAGTAGCTACTAAAATCTTGCGCAAATTCTATTTGAAATCAGCCGCATATTCTATTTCTCACCTGCACATTTTAAATAAAGTCAACCCACAGACCGATCCGAACCCCAAAAAAAACTTTTTCGTCAATTCGCAACCCGACCCGAACCCAACAACAACTTTTCGCTGATCCGCAACCAGACTCGAATCCGACAAAGACAATTTTCGTCGATTCGGAGTCAAAGAAGATTGATCCCCAATGTAATGCAGTTATGGGAAAATAGTTTATAATCATATCTCTAATGTCAATTTCAGGCTTATGTAGAAACAAACCCGGAAAAACTCATTCGTATTCAAATATATAGTTTTAAAATTGAAACAATATTACGGACTTTCTTTTAAAAAAATCGAAGTTAAACCGAACCTGGCCCGCAACATAGAACAATTGCGCCAATTCGGCACGAATTGCACGTCGGGTAAGGTGCTGGTAGAATCGGGTTATCCGAGCCAATGTAAGATTCTAGTGGCTACTGTAGTTTTATGCTATAATTTTTAGGCACCAATTTTCTGGAAACAAAATTTTTTTCGCCCGGAACAGTCCCCCTTGTTCCCCATACACTATGCCACTGGGCACTATGTAATCGACTTACTAAAAGGAGCTCTAAACGTGGGGGTTTCAGACACATTACTTTAATTAAAATTACTCGCTTTCTTTCTCTATCATTTTCTAAAATTTGGCCAAATATTTTCAAAACATCCTGGAAAATTGAAACATAGTATTTCAATTCATGTTTTACATTTTGCAGTATTTGTATTCATCCGTCTGGTCGTATGATGGCTTCTGGTCAAGTATCCTCAAGTAGCAAGGTAAATGTTACATTATAATTTTCCATTTCGTAGTTTATATGCAGCAGTCGAAAAGTTAAGGGTTGTAATACATTTATTTCGGCCATAAAATTTCATTTTTTTTTTAGTTTATTTAAAATTTTAGTTGTAATTTGTAATGTAAGGAAACCATTCAACATTTTGCACTAAAACAAAACTTATGGTAAAAAAACTTCAGATACTATTACCATATAAGGCATGTTCATTTTAAAAGTTAGTTTAAACAAAACTGTTATTTTGCAACTTGCACATGATTCAATAAAAATAGTTAGCCCTACTTACATGAAATTTTAATATTATGTAGAAAATATATTTACATGAAGTGATTTAAAATCTAACAAAAACATAACTGTGAAAAAAGAGAGCCAAGTTCTGTAAAGACAATGGCAAGAAAAGAAGTGATATCTAAGTGGGTGCCAAGTTCAAATAAAATTCACTCAAACTTACCTACTGAAGTATTATAGCATTTTTAAATTGTCTAGAAATAAAAATTATTGATAGCATATTAATAATAAATCTAGAACTTGGCAAGTTTTTGATAAATGTTATGCCTATCGATTTCATGTCTTAATAAAATGATGATGTTAATATTAACAACAATGTCATTATAAAAAAATTAATATAGTTATTATTATAAACAAATGACTCATGTTAACGATTTGATAAACCAATAAATACACAGATACACTCCCACTCGTCTTTGGTTATCACTCTAGCACCCACCCTTCGGAAACCTCAATGCAAACAGACTAAAAGACCTGACAAAGAGACAGATACATTTACGCTTGTTCTTGGTCATCACTCTAGAGACTGCATCCCTTTAATCCTTCAGGGGCAAAGAACTTTTATTCGTGACGTTCTGAAATGATTGAATCACACCAGAATTTTAAAACAAATTTATTTCAAAATGGGTAAAAGCTTCTTTTTACGTATTTAATAAAAATAACTTTTTAGTCCTGAATTCTGGTATCAATGTGGCATTTTGCAGTTAAAATTAGGTGGGATATATTATATCCCCCCGCCCTTCAAAGGGATGGAGCTCACTCAAACGAAGTCTTCCAAACATGAAATAACAAGTTTTGATATAATAGTGTCATTAATAAAAATAAATGACTCGTAGGTAAAAACTTGCCAAGTTCTAGATTTATTATTAATATGCTATCAATAATTTTTTATTTCTAAACAATTTAAAAAATGCTATAATACTTCAGTAGGTAAGTTTGAGTGAATTTTATTTGAACTTGGCACCCACTTAGATATCACTTCTTTTCTTGCCATTGTCTTTACAGAACTTGGCTCCCTTTTTTCACAGTTATGTTTTTGTTAGATTTAGTTAACACGATGATACAATTTAAAAGAATCCTCCCTTATGAAATATTTTTCTTTATATCTCTAAGCCACGTTGAAGTACAAAGCCTAAATACGCATAAAACGTGTTCCTAATTCGAGAAGATAACCTACCAAAAATTTCAGTATAAATTCCCGTTGGGGGCCACTTTATTATGCTTGTCCTGCTAAACCCTTTGATATAATTTTTGATCGATTTTATGGTCTTCAAAGTTGAGAAACTTTAATAGTAATAAACTTGTATTTTATAAAAACTACTATTTAATTTTGAAAATAATTATTACAGTTGTTAATATTATCTTTAAGCATTATGAACTTTTAATTTTTTATAATTTTACATTTAATTTTTTAAAGATTTCTGGTATATCAAGAGACTTTTCTGTAGTTTTTTACATTTTTGTTAACTCCCTCTCCTGATTCCTAAAGTATAAATAAATATGAAAGAATAACATAAGCATAAAACTATTGGCATATTTTTAATTATTTGTTTTTTTTTTCCTTTAAGCACAATGCCGTGGTTCACGTATGGACGGTGGACACATTACAAACCGTTAGCTCGATAACTCGCTTGACAGGAAGTCCAATATCGATGGCATTTTCGTCACATGTAAGTCTAATAAACATAACTGATTAAATTATTTTGTATTGCAATCGAAATCGTTTATAACGAAGCATTTATGTGCTGGAATTTCATAATTTTTTAACACTTTCCAACCAAGTTGAAAAGTGTTTATGCATTCGGTTTGTCTGGCCGACTGTCCACGCTCTAACTCCCGTAAATAGACTCGGATTCTCATGCAATTGATAAACCTTAGTCAGAGTCACCAAGGCATGTTTGGTATTGTATATGAAGTATGTGGGATTAATAGTTCATTTACAGGGGCACTCAAAAGAATTCCGTTACATTATGGTATATGGGGGAAAATCGTTTACAGAATATTTTAATGAGATTACGCTATTTCGAATGTATTGAAACTGATATAAATCGCTGAATTTCACTACGATTACGTTAGACTAGGCCATTCATAGCATTTGTCATTCATTTACAGGGACCCGCAAAAGAAATCGGTTACAGTACTGCCTTTGAGTAATAATTGCTGGAAGTGCGTTTTAAAATTCGGTATGCACTTTTAAATGTAACTAATTTTTGCATTTTACTCGCTGTATATAAATTCTATACCTCATATACAGGGCTGCACAAAAGTATTCACGTACCATCTCCGTATTAGCGGAAATTGTTGAAGGAGAATTTTCAACTGAGGTATATGTATTTCTTAAGTGAACTAAATTTTGGCGTGCATGTAGTAAAAAGATACAAATCTATATATCATATACAGGGCTTCTCAAAGAATTCGGATAAATTTCCGATTGTAGATGGGAACAGCTGAAATTGGGTTTTGAAATGTGTTATGCGTTTCCATACGGTTGTATTATAATATTTTAACTTATTAAACGGTGCAGTTTTGTTACATTATTCTGAATGTGTTGGAAAGTGTTCCATAATCTATGCTTAACGCAAGATTTTTTCTTTCTTGTTTACTTTTCGCATCGAATGAAGATGTGAATTTGTGATCCGAAATAAACCTAATTTAACCCTTTCAGGGACAAGTAATTGTGTTTCTGTAATGTTGAATTCCCACCGGAATTTTCGTAAAGTTTTGTTTCAAAATAAAGAAAAGCAATTTTTCAACTTTTTTCCCACCAAAGTTGTAAAAGTTAATAAAAAGTTTCTAGTGCAAATATTAATTAAAATTAGATGGGATATAATGTATCCCATCGCCCCTCAGAGGGTTAAGAAAGACTGAAAGGGAAAATCCTTTTCCAAAACTTGTTAAATTATAAATAACTTAACTCGGCTCCCAGTGTCCTCTCTGTCCATTATACAGGAACCTAAGAAATCCACTTTGGAAAATAATATAAACTATATTATTTTCCCGTGGATATCGAATCGTGGAATCCCGTGAATATCGATGCTTCTTTATTTGAAATAGAAAGCTCGACTTCTTATCAAATAGGCGACCCATTGACTCTATCAAAAACTGCTAGCCATGAACTACACTCGAAGTCAACACGTCCGTGGCACGAGAGAACTTGATTATCCATGGGCAAGATCCGTTCAAAATCCCCTGAATCCCTCTACTACAGCACTATATATAGTTTCTACACAACCACAGTTACCTAATTAACATCATTGAAAAAATAAACCTCGAGTACCAGATTCATAAAGGTACCCACGCACTTTGCGAAATTTAAAGAATAGCAGAATAGATAGCCCATTCACGTTCAAATGTTAGTGATTTAGGACACCACGATCGCATGCAAAGCCTCAAAACTCACTCGTTCACTCGTTCCCTTATAAAAGAGTAGCTAAGCACTCTGCTACAAGATACTAAGGCATTTACGAGGTATATTCACAAAGTAAGTTCCGTTTCTATTTCTATCCTCAGCAGCGCTGTGATCGCAGTTCCGAGCATGCGCGGCAGTTACTCTGACTGAAGGAGAAGAAATGTACGCCATTTTCAGATCGCTGTTGCCGACGTGTTATTTGTAATGCTTCTATAGAATGTCAGCCTTAATTGAAAATGCCGCCGCTTGTGAAATCAGATCTGTGATTCGTTTTCTCAATGCAAAAAAAGTTAAACCAAGTGAAATTTATCGGTAAATCGGCGAGGTTTACAGACAAAACGCTATGAGTGATTCAATGGTTAGAAGAGGGGTCAGACAGTTTAATGAAGGACGTGATCAAGTGCACGATGAAGAAGGAAGTGGACGCCCGTCTTTGGTTACTGATGAACTGGTTGACGCAATTGAAGAGAAGGTTAAGCAAAACCATAAGTTTACAATTAGTACTCTTGCTATGGAATTTCCACAAATCTCACGATCACTAATTCATGAAATTGTTACTGAAAAACTGAAATTTCGAAAACTTTGCGAAACATACACAGGCGGCAACCTTCTATGAAGAAGGCATACAAAACCTTGTGGCCTGCTACGACAAGTGCCTACAAAATTTCGGAAGCTATGTAAAAAAGTAGCTTCGCAGTTGTAGATTTTTGTACAATAAATATTTTTTTGTATCTGCACACGTTTTTTTTATATAACCAAACGGAACTTACTTTGTGGATATACCTCGTATATGAAGCCAACTTGCCGATAGCTGGCTAATTTGGCGAAATTCCCATTTAAATCCGCTAATTTTCCATACTCGAGCTCACCACAATTTAATTTAAACTCCACACATTTAAGTTTTTTTTCAAGACTTTTTTACTTTTTGATGCATTTAAAAAATATGTATGTTTTCTACATTTTTTGCGAATTTTAATGAAAACGTGTTTAAAAAAAAATATTTTTTTTACATTTATATTTATTCTTTTGAAGTTTGAATTTGAACTCTTAAGAGGCCGGTGCTGTTGTCGAGTGTGGATAAGATAAACGTTAAAGTTAATTTTAACATTAAAATTCATATATAATTTTTAATTATATTTCCTTTATACACTGCTCAAAACAATTAAAGGATATTGCAGTTTTAGGTGGATTTTGTATCTGGTAAACTGTTTAGCTGATTGATACATGGCCGACAGACATAGTAGGTTATATGAGAATAAATTACACATGTTTGGCAGAAAAAAATGCATTTTATTGCGCATTTGTGTACTAAAGGAAAAAAACACAATTTGTGCATATGAGAAAAAAAGAATAAGAAAAGGTGTTTTCTTCAAAGAAAATCATTTTCAGTAGGGGGTATGGTTTCCACGGGCGGCCAGCAACGTTGAACACCTTTGAGGCATGGACTCAATGAGGCTATTAATGACGAGTTGGGGTATTCTGCCCCACTCTTCCAGAAGAGCTCTTTCCAGTTCTTGGAGAGTTTGTGGGGGTTGTTGGCGGCCAGAAACTCGTCTTCCTAGAGCATCCCAAACGTGCTCGATTGGAGTCATGTCTGGAGAACACGCTGGCCATTCCATTCGAACGATTCCTTCCTCGAAAAGGAAATCCTCCACCAGGTTTGCACGATGTGGCCTGCAGTTATCGTCCATTAAAATGAAGTTATCTCCGATTGCTGCAGCGTAAGGGACTACAGTAGGTCTGAGGATCTCATCCCTATATCGGCGACCAGTCAGAGCTCCATCTCGAATGATGTAGAGGTCAGTGAGCCCGTCAATGGAGATGCCACCATACACCAACACTCCTCCACCGCCAAATCTGACACTTTCGTGCACGAACGCAGGATTATTCCTACTGCCACGGTCCCTCCAGATGAAAATACGCCTATTATCCGGATGCACAGAAAAACGGGACTCGTCAGAAAACAGAATATTGCTCCATTCATTTCTCCTCCAGATGGCATGCTCGGTTGCCCACTCCCTGCGGTCGCGACGATGCCTTGATGTTAATCTAACACATACCATCGGTCGGCGAGCATGCAGACCTACAGCATGGAGCCGGTTTCGGACAGTCTGAAATGAAATCGTGGTGCCTGTAAGCCGAGCGAAGGTGTTGTTGGAGAAGAGTAGCGTTCATGGTTCGGTGTCTCCGAGCTGTTAACGCTAAATACCGATCTTCATTGGGCGTTGTTGCCCGTCTACGACCTTGCCCTGGTCTTCGGCCTGCACATCCACTCTCCAAAAAACGGTTCCAGATCCTGGAAATGACACTTTGTGACACTCAAATGGCTTGCACTACTTCGACTTGAATTTGGCCCCCTTCTAACCTACCAACAATTCTCAAAGCTTCTGAATCTGTCAAATGACTTCGCTGAGACTTCGTACTCATCGAAACAAAGCAATCACTGAATGCCGATCATCCTTGTCTTCAATCTCTTTTATCCAGTTGAAAGTCAAATTTCATTCGCTGCCGCTGAAGCGACGTTTTTGACGTCGAACTCAAAATTTGCATACTCCACAGTTTGAAAACCAGAAAAATTTGCATTTGTGATTCTCTTCTTCTATTTTCGGCAAAAAAAATTTCGTTTATATCTTTATTTTATATAAAACTTCAAATATCCTTTAATTGTTTTGAGCAGTGTATTATATAAAATTCCTGTACGGATTCCTGTCCACACACATACGTATATCATGCGAGATTTTACGAAAGGTGATTCTACTTTATGTGAAGAGAGGCGGATTGGTTGATTAGCTTAGAAAGAAAAGACTTCACAAAGGTTATAGCATCGGCTCTCGCTAACCTGTTTCCACTAAAGCTTAACAGCAAAATAAATTTTACCCAAATAGTCCATTTTCAAAGATAAGTAAATGTATTTTCACGACAGATTGGACAAACTTTTGTGTTTCATTATTAGTATTTCTAACTCAAAATGCATGATTTTTAATTTGTGGTGTATTACAGGTAAGTATCCTATATGTTTCAGAACTTTGTATTAATGACCGTAGAAGGAGGAGCAGATCAAGATTGCCTCAGTTTTTGGGACTGGGAAGGAGATGCATTACTTGGACGTGTTCAGGTAAAATCATTTTATTTTCAATCAATCGTTCATAATAATTAATCATCATTTACTCATAATTTTTAAATAATTTATTTTAGGTATAATTTTGTTCAAGGATAGAAATTTCTTTATATCGATTTGTAAAAATCTGCAAAATTCATAAAATTCATATGTGTGAAATTTTTATACAGGGTGTTTCAAAACTATATGTCAGAAATGTAAAGGCAAGTAGAAGAGACCTAAATAAGCAGATTTCGTATAGGAGTGTGGGTGGGGAAATGCAGCATTGAGCCAGTAGAGGGCACTGTTAAGTTCGGCGAATGAAAGAATTTCGCTGGCTTGAATCGTCATTCCCTCACGTATTTCGAGCTATATGCATCGTTACACCAATGTGGAACTTGCTGATATGCATTTCATGCATGGGGCTAAGCAAGTAAATGGCTCTCACCCAACGCAGGTCTAACAGCTCTCGACCTGGTCGATGGACTATCCTATACTGTGCGTAATACTGCTTCTTCCATTGCAGGAATACTGCGATATCTTCCAGTGCCCATATCACGCCTGGAAGAATAAAACGATCCACTCGCGCACAACTCCCAATAAAGACGCTCAAATGTTCGGCGATCCTGCAGATTCCTACACGGGAATCGTTCCATGTTCATCCTATGAGCAGCCACTCCATTTCCTTGCGCAACCCCATACATGAAATGCATATCAACAATCTCCTCATTGATGTAATTATTAGGATGAGCGAAGCGAATCCTCTACTAGGCTACACAAGTTACATTTTGTCGTACACTTTACAAAAAAACTATTCAGTATTTTGACTTGAAATTAAACATAAAAATAAATTATGATCTGTAGATTTGCACAATATTATTATTATTTTTTTACAGAATAAAGTTAAAAAATTTATTATTTTAATTAATTTATTTTACATGTTTTTCCATTACGGACGCATTTTTGCAAATAAAAAATGAAGCACGTATATTTTCAGAAGAAAAAATAAATCATGGAGTTACGATTTCTTTTATGAAATGTTTAAAATACCTTTTTTATGAAAATTATAGCATATTTTTAATGATTTAAAATTTGTGAAAATTCAATTATTTACATTCAATTATAAAAGTATTTTTCAGTGTTAAGAATTCAAACACACAATTTATTCTTATTATGTGAAATCATTTACGCAGACGATACTTACGCATTTTAAAAGAATTATATAATGATTTTTTTTGTAAAGTAGCAACAAAAGAATTGTAAACAAATAAAATTAATTGTTAAATTCGTTATATAAATATTTTGTAAAATTTTGCTTCGAAAATACTTTTATTTATACCAGTCTTATATCATAAATAAAATATTCCGAGGAAATTCTTAGTTATTTGGCTGAATTTACATTTCTAAAATTAAAATGTGCCAAAACATAAAATAACGTTTTTGCTTAATAAAGATGCAAGAATAATTAAAAATATATATATTGTTACTTTCAAATATTTATCTTATTAAATAATGCTTCGCGAATCCAAACAAAGCATGGCTTTTGCTAGTTAATACGCATTGCTCGAATTCCGTGCGGGGAATGACGATTCAAGCCAGCGAAGCCCTTTCATCCGCCGAACTCAACAACGCCCTCTACTGCCACAACGTCGCATTTCTGCACCCACATTCCTATACGGAATCGGCTTATTTAGGTTCCCTCTACCTGCCTTTACATTTCTGACATATAGTTTTGAAATACCCTGTATTCCATACTGTCTTGTACGTATCGCATATTATTGTAAATATTTTCAGGCATACAGCAAGTTATTTTTAAGAATTTCTATTCCATTCCATAGACGTCTAACTTTCTACGTAAGATTATTCAAAACTCGAAAAACATAGCCAATGTTAGAGCAGCATTTATTTGGGAATTTTTAACTCATCTTGCATTTTGCAAAATTGTCTTTCTTTGAAGTATGTTAATAAACAAATTAACGTTCCAATGATATCATAATAAGTAAGTTTCTAAAATAAATTGGAGAATCTTGTTTGAATAAATTTAAAATCGTAGTTTAATATTAACGAAAATTATTATATCCTTCTACATGCGAAGCCCTTCGCGACAGCTTTGACTTGTTTGTGTATAATTCTCTCTCAGGTCATGAAGTCTATTTCTTCTTGGTGCAACCCCATTTTCCTGCATCTGCTGATAATAATTTTTATTTAGAAATCAAAAAATTTAAAATATATATTTTATAATTTTTCGAATTAATCATAAAAATGTTTTAATAAAATAAAAATATTCCACACAGAAATAAATATTTTTCATATACTTTTAGGATATTTAGAATCTGTTGGTAATTCTATAATAGCTCTGTGGTTAAAATATGACCAAAATGTGAAATCAATGTGACTTAAACGCAAGTTTTATTGTCGTCAGTGTCGTTTCTTAACGAGGAAAATAAGTCGTATTCAAGTCATTGTGCCGCATTGCTGCAAGTTGCAAATGGCAAAAAAATCCTTGCCGGCTCGGCCTACAGGCACAGGTAGATTCCGAATTTAAGTACTAATATCACCAACAAAAACTAAATCAAGATTACAGATAAATTTAGATAATTATTGTTCCTTTTCTGAGAAGTAACAACATCCTGAAACAGATTCGATATGTTTCATAAATAAGAAATTATGCTGTTTTTAATATTTTTATAAAGCTCCCTACGCAATTTGTTTGCTTCCTATCAAAAACTTGTTACTACAAAATTATAGATAATAATAAGAAGATTTATATAATAAATTTAAACCGTGTGGTGATTGTTTCATTGAATGAACCGCACACTATATTTTAAATTTTTACTTACTTTTTATTGAAACACACACGCATTTAATAATGCAACCCTATATACACCTATAAGGGTTGTCAAAAATTTTAACCACTCCAATGATAGTTTTTTATCGTCTTAAGGGTGGATTAACGGAGATATGATCTTTTTTTTCTGCAAGCGTTTTCTTTTTTTTTTTTCTTTTTTTTATGTAAGAGTTCTATTAAAAGGTCCTATCAAAAACTTGTCAATATTAAAGTTGTAGATAAAATTAAGAAGATTTATAATAAATTTAAGCGAATTTTCTTAATTAACGGGCTTAATTAGCGGATCTTGTGAATTAACGAAGTTATGGATTTTTTTCTTCTTAAACCTCTATTTTTTTCGTCCCTTGAGGCCATTTTTAAAAATATCAAAAATCTGTCATACAATTTTTTGGCCCTTTTCCTAGAAGTATTAATAACTTTAAACTAATTCGATATGTATCATAAGATAGCTGCCAACTCGTACGGTTTTTTAATACCACTAAAATTTAATAGAATTTTTGTCTTATTTCATCGTTAGAAATCGTTGCATTTCGCAACTGTTTTAGGAAACATTTGCTATTAAATTTTACTGGTGGAGAAAATCCGTACAAGTTGGCAGCTATGTCATAATTAAGAAGTTTTGGGGTTTTCTGTTTTTACAAAAACCTTCCTATTTCCACACCCTTGGTCCGATTTTTCCCCTTAACGAATTTGACCGAGAATTGCCCCTTGATTTTATGTATCAGTTTGGAAGATATTTGTGCAGAATTTTGGAAGTTATGATCCTCATAAAAAATAATTATATATAGAGATAGATACAGGTGGTTATCAAAATAATGGAAACATTTGTGAATGAAAGGGACATTTACGAATTCCCTTCGTAAGCATTAAAATATAATCTTAGCTACCAGATTTTTTTTAATATAAAAAGTACATGTATTAGGTAGTATGAGAGAGCTCTAGAAGAGTTGTCTACAAAGCGATATAAGTAAGCGTCCTATCTTAAATGGGAGAAGTAACCGCAAGATTAAAAGTGAGGTCACATCAATGAAGGTCATGCGCCACGTAGCAGATGGAGTGTGAACTACAGGTAGATACCTGACTGTTTTCTTACTGACACCACTAAAATTGTAAAGTTTTTTTCATCTTGATTAATAACTGAAGTACCTCTGATAACGCAAAGAAAACTTCGTGGTGTCAAGTTCGTCTGGATGCCCCTCTCGCTACGCCATTATTTTGCAATAAATGTGGCAAACGAAACTCATTTGCATGAGTGACTGAAGATTTACAAAATACGCGCCACATTAAAAGCCCGCGTATGTGAATTATCACTCCGTCCACAAGGTGGCGCAACTGTGTTAATTTACGCCTGATTCCACCATTAAGTTTGTTCGCTTACTTATAACGCTTTGGTTGTCTACGTTTTGATTTTTTTTGTCAGAACCGTTAAATGTCAGACCTCACAGATTTTCAAAGAGGCCAAATTGTAGGAGCCCGACTAGCTGGAGCAACGGTGACCGAAACATCCCAGCTTATAGGCGTTTCTAGAGGTACGGTGTCTAAAGTCATGACAGCATACACACAGCGCGGAAAGACAAGCTCAGCAAAGCAAAATAGTGGACAGAAGGAAAAGCTGAGTGAAAGAGACCGACGGGTATTGAAGCGGATTGTAATGTCTAAAAAGAAAACAACTGCAGCCAAAGTGACCGCAGAGCTCAATCAGCATCTGGATTCTCCAGTGTCAACAATTACAGTTCGGAGATACCTTCATAAAGAGAACATTTACGGCAGAACAGCAATTCCCAAGCCACTTGTCACAGATGCTAATGCCAAACGTCGTGTAGAGTGGTGCCACAACCACAAAACCTGGTCGATTCATACGTGGAAGACTGTTATATGGTCAGACGAATCATCTTTCACATTGTTCCCCACAACAGGACGGGTACATGTCTGGAGAACACCTGCACAAGCGTATGATCCTGATTGCCTTCGTCCAACTGTCAAGCATGGAGGTGAATCGGTCATGGTATGGGCAGCCGTGTCATGGTTTTCTGCTGGTCCAATCGTAACCCTGAAAGGAAGGATCACTGGGGAGAAGTATAGAGAAGTTTTAGCTGACCAGGTCCATCCCATGATGCAAATTTTGTTTCCTGCAGGAGATGGAATATTCCAGGATGATAATGCCCCTATTCATGCAGCCAGAGTTGTCCAATCATGGTTTGATGAACATGAGGATGAGGTGGAACATCTACCTTGGCCCGCACAGTCCCAGACCTCAACATAATCGAACCGTTGTGGTCTATTTTAGAGCTTTCAATCCGGAAACGATATCCTCCACCGGCATCTCTCACGGAACTTTCACAATATCTCTATAGCATTGATTTGAAAACCGGGTTCTAAATGCTAAAAAAAAACTCCAACTATAACTTTACTGGAAATTATTCTTTATTTAAAAAGGTCATTTAAAAGGTGGTTCAGTTAAAAATGGGAGAGAGAGACCCCATAATACATGGGACGCCGAAGCGCCTTTTCTTTTAGACAACTTTACATCTCGAAAGCTGAAACAGAAGTCCCGTTTTTGCAAGAAGTCAAGAAATCTTGGCGTTGTACAGAATCGCCAATTTACAACTTTTGGTGACTGCGAGAAAGTGAATAAAGGCTTTTGGCGATAAACATTACCGCAAAAATGTGGTGACACAACCGGACGGGTGAGGCCGAGATTGCAAGCAAGCGCTTCTAATATGATGAGAAATGCGTCAGAAAAACGAAACTTGTTTATACAACAGATTTTACAAAGTAGACCGCCGCCTGAGAAAAATGCTGGAAATCACAGGCATCTGGCTTTTAGCTCGACCACAAAACACGATAAATACATGCTTCCCATAAGATCTGTTCATTTTTACTTTTTTATTGTTAATACATATTCAACGTTCACGTATTAGTAGAGATAAAAATTTCTTATCAATGTGGCGCGCAAAAATCCGACGCAATTAAATGTAGACCTTGATACTAGCACATGTGCCATTTAATTCTTATTTATTTCTTTGCACTGGGAGCGGTAGCTGACAGATAAGGAAAAGGGAAAAAGAAATGAATCTTTGCGGCTGGAAATAAAGATGTTTTTAGAAAGAAGAAAGCAAAACCTTTTAATAAAAGCTGGATGGTTTTGAGAAATGAATTTAATTACATATTTCAGCATAAGAAAGAGGGGGGGGAGGATAATGTGATTTAAAAGTAAAAATTATGTTTTAAATTAATTTTGAATAAAAATGAAAGCTATGGGACAGAAACGCTGTCACATAACTCACCCCGACCACAGAAGAAAGCTGAAACGTGTACGTTGCAGCTTTATATCTACTTAAAATCCTTTGTCCACCTTCGCACATACAAAGTATACAATCTACATAGAAATATAAAAATTTTGTATCCAATAACAGAAAAATGTTTGAACCTGTTTCTCTAAAATGCTATCAGAGCATCATTTCCAGTAATTTAAGTAATAAAATAAAAAGGTAGTATATAAACATATTTGCTTGCTTTCAAATAATTCAAAATAATAATATTTATTCATGATTGAGCTCTCATATTTAAAACAAATCTTATTTATCAATTCAATATGCCACAAGAGAAAAAAAAAATGTGCCACATTTGACGAAAAGTTAGGATCCTATGCTTTTTATGTGGCTGTTTGTGGCGCTGGTACCAGCTTTTTTGTTGTGTCATGATTCCAAAGAGAAGTATTTACATTAGACATATTTTATAACTTCTCACAATGTGACCTTACAATGAGATCATAATTTCATACGAAATGCAAGCAAATTAAAACAAAACACACCAATAAGAACTTTTTTTTTTAAAACTTGGAACACAGAAAATTATTGTATGTATATATATAAAATAAAAGTTAAAATGTACTGTATTACAATAAAGATGAATCGTATATGAAAAGAAAAATTTGTGCACAAGGCACAGGACTACCAAAAAGGTGTGCATGTAGCACGCTGCAAACAGGTGTAGCCCTAAATCTTGTGGAGACCACAAGTATTATGGCGTCAGCTTAGGGCTTCTGCCTTAGATAATAAGGGTATATATTTTTTAGATACCTGCACTATAACTAAGTTCCCACTGTAATAAGAAGTCAAAGTATAATATAAGTTAGCATTTGATAAATTTACACACTGCCGTCCTGTATTTCTGTGTAATAATTAAAATGTCCCATCTTGTGTTCAAGATTCTGCATGATATGAAGTGCTTGTGTAATCACTAGAGTAATTTTTTTTTTTTTTACTCCTTGCAAGAATATGAAAAAAAAAAGGGGGTAAGAAAAATGTATCTAAATGTTATATAATGTAACAAGATACCTTACTCGATCTGCCACTTTCAAGTAAGAAGTATCTAAGCAAAGTGTTAAAATGTAACATGTTAAAAATAAACAAATTCGAAATGTATATGTAGTTTAGTATGTCATGTGACGGATAACTCCTTGTAACTTTAAAATCTTTGTAGATAGGCAAAGTGATGTTGTCATTGATATATTATGACATTAAGCAAACACAAAAAAAAACTGTTAAATAGAAGTATTTTAATATTGAAACATGGTGTAAAATTTAAAAGCTGGGAAAGTAAAGGAGAAACTGTATGTGTGGGAGGGCTGGGGAGAAAAACTCCCAAACTCATGAACTACTTGTAATGCAACACATGAACAAAAGTGTACGCAAGCATACACAACGTGTAAGTAAACACATGAACAAATTGTATAATATCACATGAACTCAATGTATTAATGTCTCAATGAACTAAAATTGTAATGTAATTGCCAACAAAATAAACAGACAGTATATGTGTAATAACCCTAGACACTTACAACGAGTGAGATTCAATTACATAATTAATGAGTTATCATCAAAATGTAGTGAATAAGGGTTAAAAAACAAATGAACTACTTGTAATGTGTGTGCAAACCCTGGTTAAACTCTAAACCAGCCAGTGTGTATTACTCAATGAACTACTTGTGAGAAAAAAAAACAAAAAGAAATACTGCCGAATAAATCGTTAGCAAAGTACAATGTGTAAAAGCAAATGCACAAAATATGTAAATCAACACATGAACTAGTGTAATGTATGTATATGGATGCACAAAATGTATTCTAAATAAGCAAATGTTGTGCAACATAAACAAATATGCAACACATGAACTGCTTGTAAAAATGACTTAATGGTTAACTAAGGGTTAAAATTAAAATAAAGTTGTATCTGCGCAAGTTATTACTGTATTAAGGTAACAAAAGTGTGTATAAAATGCACAAGTGCCCAGCAGATTGCATAATTATACGCTAAAAATGTAGAAGTTATGCCAAACCAAACATGTCCCAAGTAAAAAGAATGAAAGAGAAAGTAAAAATGCATAGAAAAAAAAGCTATATTCTTCATGTCATATGAGTGTATGTATCCGTCACAAGACAACGTTAGACTTTCACTCACTAATTAAAAAAAATTTCAAATGTGAGAAAATGCCAAAGATTTAGTTTAATGACTCTATTTGAATAGCGTTAAAAAAAAATAACTAAAGTGTACATAACAGCTAGCATTATGCCTTTGAATAAATTTTACAAAAAAACAACTCTTAACGATATCACATATCATGTCAAATAAAATAAAATTACCTTATGTTCTAAATAATATAGCAACAAGTCACCAGCTTTGCGTAAACAATGAAATTAAACAGTAGATTAACTGTATGTGTAAAAATGTACAGCCAATTAATTATCTGCTGTATAAAAATATTAGATGTATGTGCAAACCCTGTACAATAGTTAAATTGTGTCATAATTTCTGCAAAACTTTTAAACACCTCAAACAAAAACATCCTACCAAGTATATTAAAAAAAAAAATACTTATAAACTGTATTTTACTGTGTGTAGTGAAAAGAGACCTTACTTTATATGCCACTTACAAGCAAGGAGTCTATAACAAAAGTGTTAAAAAAAGAACTGTTACAGGTTAATTGCCGCAAAATGAATGTGTCAAGTAAAAATGTCATGTGAAGGATAATTTCATGTAAATCTAAAAAGAAAATATGTGTAATTAAGAAAGTGACGGTATCATTAGTAAGTTATGACATTACCCAAACTGAAAAAAAATTATAGAGGGTAAGAGAGAAAAACAAAAAAAATAAAAATCTGTAGTGTAAAACGAAAACCTGACATAAGATGTAGAAGTAAAAAAATAACGGTACGTGTGTACAAACACAAAACTTCAAAATCCTTCTTGTGAATGTGATTTCAATTACATAATTAATGAATTAATATCACTAGATTATATAATGATACAGAGTTTTGCTTGACACCATGAACTAAGTGTATAAACATATGAACAAAGTGTGAAAGTTTTAGATTATCTCAATGAACAAAGTGTGACAAACACATGAACAATGTATGATAATATCTTAATGAACAAAGTGTATTCTCACATGAACTAAAATTGTGTAAATATACCCATGAACTAAAATAAACTCACTTGAACTAAATGTAATCTCACATGAACAAAATTGTGTAATTATTCTCATGAACTAATGTGTGTTTTCACATGAACTAAATTGTGTAACTAATCTCATGAACTAATGTGTGATTTCACATGAACTAATTGTGTAAATAATCTCATGAACTAATGTGTGATTTCACATGAACTAACTGTGTATCTATCTAAAACTTAAGTGCAGCACATGAACTAATGTTGTCAAAAAAAAATAAAAAAAAGTACCATCAATTTTTAAAATAAATGTTAAGTAAGAGACAAAATAGAAAATGTTATTAAATTGTATTGTGAAAATGTAAATTCCAAAACCAAAACTGAATGTAAAGAGTGAAATGTGATGTTTCCATCACTTGTATCTATCAAATTACCAAAGTAGAAAAAAAAATCTAAAATCGTTTAAGTGTAACTGGTGAAAAAAAAAAGAAGACACATCTGTACAGTGTTTGTGTGTACACCTGTACTACCAAAATCTTTACAAGCGAGAATAAAAAAACTGATGACCTGCATCAATGTATTTTACTCTCCCATACAATCTTTTAATCATCCGACCATTCCTGCAGTAATAATCAAATGATAAAAAGGTATACCTAACAGTACACACATAATTTCTAACAAAAATATATTTAAATTTGCAGTTAAGTGTTAACTGCGAAATAAATTATCACTAATGCCATATGGTGAAGTATTAAGATGTACATAACTGTCTAACACAGTGAAATGTTTTGTTTTTTTTTAATGAACTTTCTTTTTTAAGGAATCCTTCACAATACAAAATGCAGCAAGAGAAAAAAAATAATTTATCTTGTAAAGAGGTCTTTTTTTTATATCTATATTAAAAAAAAAAAAAAAAAAATGTGTTCAATGAAATGAATTGCAGTTGTGTAAGGTTTCTCGTTACTCTTTTATATATCTCTTTACAGTAGGACATCTATGTGAGAAAGCTGTATGGAAAACGTTAAATTTTGTGTTGTTTACCTCATTACATCTAATGCAATTAATGCATTTTGGGCTGTTTGAACAATGAGGATCTTTATGTGATAAGGCACATACAGGGCACCTAATTTTACCTGTGCATGATTTTGCCTGATGAAGAAGATTTTGACATGTAAAACATCTTTTTACCGAAACGTATCTTTTTACAGGGTAACCAGTAGACTGAATTTTGATTTCGCCCTGAATAATTAACCTTTTAGCTATCTTTGGGGGCATTAGAAATATCCAATTAAATAACTCAACATATTTCATCTTATATTTTTGTTGAAATTGAATAGAAGGTGTGGATATACCAGTTAAGTCAGAAATTGCCAAAAGAATATCAGGAATATTAAAATTTTCTGGCAACTGACAAATTATAACTGAAAATTGTTTTAAATCATGCTTAAAAGGGTACGAAAAGTTACTATTTATAGGAGAAGTGGTAACATCTTGTTGTGGGCATTTCAAATCAGAAATAATATTTGAGTTATGCTGCAAGGAATTTTCAGTCAGACTGTTGATTTCACAATTATCTATTTGTGTTGTTTCAATCCGCTTAGGTGATAGTATTTCGCTGTATGCCTCGGATGTGCTTTGATTTTGATAAGACGTCTCATTAATTTCAACTTTATGTTTCTCTTTCACTGTGAGTGCGTGCAATCTTTCCAAAATTTTTGTATTAACAATTTGTAAACATTTGTTCTTATTCTGCAACCTAACATAATCATCCTTTATAGCCTGAAAAAAATTACCCAAAATTTGAAATTCCCATAAAAATTTCTTATGCATAGAAGATATATTTTCAACTAAAGTGTCATTGTTTTTACTACCAATTTGTTCCTGTAGTATAGGGAATTCTGTGTTTACCTTTTCCGCAAATCTGTTAAGTGCTTCCTCAAACATGTACGGCAGAGAACATTTTAATTCAGCCATAGATACTTCTAATTCTGGATGGCTATCAGCCTGTGACATTTTTCAAAAATGTTGGAAACAGTAGCCAAAGAAGAATTTAAAAAAATATATAAAAGATGGCACAATAATTTAAAATTTAGTTACTGTATTATAGCAAAACAGCAAGAAAAAGAAAAAAAATCAAAACAAATATTTTCTCTCCCTTTCTTTTTTTTTTGAATGAGCAGATTAAAAGAGAAGAAAAAATTGGAAGTTCTCAAAAAAAAAAAATTCTGTCTATTTTAAAAGTATGCAGTATCTGAAATATTCATACAGTAAGAAAAATTTATAAACCCTCAGATATTATATAGAAAACAGCACAAAATCACTGCAACATCTTCCAATAATATGCATGCAAAAATAATATTCACTTGTAAATGCTGAGTAAAAGCAAAAAAATAAATAAAACACTATCAAATAATAGCCAAGAAAATTTTATAAGGCACCCTTGGAAACGAGGGCAATAAATGTTAATATGCCTAGCCTATCACAAACACATTTTAACTAAAGGACATTTTATTTTCTGTATGGAAAACAATTAATCACCTAAATATCACTATAAAATAAATATGCACTGCAATACTGAATTAAAAAAAAAAACTTACCTTTCAAAATAAAGCAAGAAAAGAGAAGACAAAAAAAATTATAAGTGCCGAATAAAATCATTTAAAATATACATCGTCAATTTTGTAAACTTCTCTGTTCATGCTAACAAATATACTGAATAGTAAGAAGTCATCATTTTATATATATATATATATTTTTTTTTTTTTACCCAAACAGCATGAAAAGGGAAAATTGATAAATCATAACGCATACCTACAGATAAAAATAAAGCAAAATAATAATAATTAATTTACTGTATTTACTACAATTAAAGTTTAAAAGAAAAAAACTTGAATTTTCCGTGTTCATGCTTTTGCAGTGAAAACTAGACACTTATTTTTTATTTACCTTATATACTTAGCCGTAGAATTTTTTTGTTGTATTATTCGCACACATACGATGGTACATTTCTGTACGTTTTTGCATTTTTTTTTATAACTTCACGTTTTCCTTTTTTTTATCAGGTGTACCACTTTTACTATTGCGAACATATTAGCACTGATTTTTTTACAAGCTAAGATGGCAGAAACCAGCAACAAACCAAAAATCAATCTGATGCAAATTTGATGATGAAAACTGATGCAAATCTTTTTTTTTATCTCATTTATGCACAAGAAGCGTTTAGTTATTCTGTTGATAGCTGAATCACAGATTAAAAGAAAATTGTTCACATAATTTGAAATATTTTCGGATGCACTAATTCTGTTAAGATGTACTTTCTTTTCCTTTACAAAAAAATTTTTACCTGATTAGAGCGTTTATCTGACATCTGTCAACACAGATTTTTTTTTTATTAATCACTTGAAGACAACACATACATGACGTAACACATGCAAATCACCGACGCAACACTTGGAAAAAGAAAACTTTTTGAAGACACTTTTCTAAAAAAATTGTAGCATAAGATTTTACGTACACCTTTGCCGCAATGCACTCGAACCTTTTTACTTTTTCACATTCCACACGATAAATCTCCAGGCACCGTTGAATGCACACGCACATAAATAAAAACACACTAGGTTTAAATATTCTGTCGAAAGGGGAAAGCAAAACGTCGACACAAACACACACAAGGCGAACCGCTGAAGTCACGTTTTTTTTTCTATGATTAGTGACGATACAAGATCAATTCGCCGACTAACTCCGATCATCTGGGGGAGGTGATGGTGAGCAGGAACGAAGAAACAACCGCACCAACATCAGAGGGGGGGGGGGGAGGAGGCATACAGGCGAAACAAGAGTGGCTCGAAGATGTCCAGCTGGTGAGCGAAGAAATACTAGAATGGGTTCCATCACTGTCCATCGGAGAAAATCGCATCCATCCATCGAGCACAATGTTATGAGTGCAGGATATCACGGCACACCAAGAAGGCACACTGTCCGGCATGGTTGAAAAAAATATCCAGTCCAAGAATTTGAAGAAAATTACTGCAAGAGTACTTGAATGGGGTACTTGAATGATTTTAAGGGGGGGGGGGTGAATTTCTCTCTCTAACGTGCATTTTTTTTTTTAACTAAGTTGGAGAAAAAATATAGGCGATGCGCCAAAATTATATAGCATTGATTTGAAGACCGGGTTCTAAATGCTAAAAAAAACTCCAACTATAACTTTACTGGAAATTATTCTTTATTTAAAAAGGTCATTTAAAAGGTGGTTGAGTTAAAAATGGGAGAGAGAGACCCCATAATACATGGGACGCCGAAGCGCCTTCTCTTTTAGACAACTTTACATCTCGAAAGCTGAAACAGAAGTCCCGTTTTTGCAAGAAGTCAAGAAATCTTGGCGTTGCACAGAATCGCCAATTTACAACTTTTGGTGACTGCGAGAAAGTGAACAAAGGCTTTTGGCGATAAACATTACCGCAAAAATGTGGTGACACAACCGGACGGGTGAGGCCGAGATTGCAAGCAAGCGCTTCTAATACGATGAGAAATGCGTCAGAAAAGCGAAACTTGTTTATACAACAGATTTTACAAAGTAGACCGCCGCCTGAGAAAAATGCTGGAAATCACAGGCATCTGGCTTTTAGCTCGACCACAAAACACGATAAATACATGCTTCCCATAAGATCTGTTCATTTTTACTTTTTTATTGTTAATACATATTCAACGTTCACGTATTAGTAGAGATAAAAATTTCTTATCAATGTGGCGCGCAAAAATCCGACGCAATTAAATGTAGACCTTGATACTAGCAGATGTGCCATTTAATTCTTATTTATTTCTTTGCACTGGGAGCGGTAGCTGACAGATAAGGAAAAGGGAAAAAGAAATGAATCTTTGCGGCTGGAAATAAAGATGTTTTTAGAAAGAAGAAAGCAAAACCTTTTAATAAAAGCTGGATGGTTTTGAGAAATGAATTTAATTACATATTTCAGCATAAGAAAGAGGGGGGGGAGGATAATGTGATTTAAAAGTAAAAATTATGTTTTAAATTAATTTTGAATAAAAATGAAAGCTATGGGACAGAAACGCTGTCACAATCTCCATGAAGAATGGTACAATATTCCTCTAAACACTATTCAGAATTTGTATGATTCGATTCCCAGGCGAATCCAAGCTGTATTACATGCCAAAGGCGGTCCTATGCCATATTAATAAAGAATTCCTTCAAAATCTAGGGTGTTTCCATTATTTTGATAACCACCTGTAGATAGATAGATAAAGTTTTGAACTGTGGATAATTTTGGGTTCTAAGGGTCATGATCGGCGTAGATCTGCAAAACATTTTCAGAAATCCGACACACGGGAGAACGTAATAGGTAGTATTTCTTACGAAATCTACCTAAAAAATTACTCACGTCGAATTCACATTGGAGTCATCAAATGAGGTTATATGATTAAAGAAATCTCACTTTAATAACCGTAGTGACTGTGACACGTGTGATCACCTGTGACGCCATAATGACATCACATCAATTGGTTGTACTGCGCTATTAGCGTTTTTTCTATTAAAAAATCTTATGCTGTTAGATATTATAAAAATGATGTGTCAGCATTTTCTCTTTTTTTACATTTTTATGGTGACTTTGTTAGATATAATGCTAAACTGTATATTATGCTCACCAAGTTCATTATTTATGATAATACAATACAATATTAAATATATGTTTCACTCTTTTTTTTTAGATGCAAAACGAACGGTTAACGGGTGGTACTTTTCATCCAAAAGAACCCGAGCTAGCTGTAACCTTCGGCGTTCACCATCTAGCTTTCTGGAGAAGAAGGTCCGATGGCTTTCTTGGACGAGTGGATGCTCTCGCGCCAGTAATGAGTAGCATTTTTAAAATTATAATCTATATATATATATTACGCTATCGTACGTGGCACAGAAATCGCGATTATTTGTTAATTGTTTAATGTCAACGCCCGAATGAAACGCATCTCATTGGTTATTGTGTAAAAGTCCTTTGGCAGGATTTAGGCCGAGGTAAATCGGGTTTATTTACGTTTCGCTCATAGCGATTCAAAATATCATTAGAAATGTACGTAAAAGATCCCGGTGAATGCTTGAAAGTAAAAAAGAAGCCGAATTAAGAAGAAGAAATCAAAATAGATTGGATCGAGAACGCCGTCAAACACAGAGCATAAACGATCGCCAAAATAGGCTTAGTAACCGTTTTATAAAATGCATTTTACAAATCTTAATTTGCCATATATCAAGCCTCGATCTTATACCGATATGCCATTTGGGTTCAATCGTAAGAACTTCCCTGACCTTTCCGAGAGTTCAAGGGGGAGTTTGAAAATTTTAGGACATTTGGCCATATTTCAACAGCAGTTTTAGGTAGGAGCGAGAAATTCAGGATAACAAATCTACTAAAAAGTAATTAAAGACATATTTCAGCGATTTTAGAAACTCCATCCCTCTCCCTCCCTAAGAGGAGTAAAGTGAGGGTCGAAATTTTTAGGTCATTTAGCCATATCTCAGCAGCAGTTTTAGATAGAGGCATGAATTTCAGAATAACTAATTTACTAAAACATACTTAAACATGTATTTTATCGATTTTAGAAATTCCCATCTATGGGGGTTTAATGGTGTGGTCGCAAGTTTTGGGTTATTTCGCTATATCTCAGCAGCAGTTTTAGATAAGAGCGAGAAATTCAGGTAACAAATCTATTAAAAAGTAATTAAACACATATTTAAGCAATTTTAGACACCCCCCTCTTCTAAGGGGGTTAAAGGGGTGGTCGAAATTTTTAGGACATTTCGCCATATTTCAGCGGCAGTTTTAAGTAGAAGCGGAAAATTCAAGATAACAAACCTACTAAAAAATAGTTAAACAGAGGTAATTCAGTGATTTTAGAGCTATCTTGTCTATTATGTCTCCAACATCGATTTTGAACTGGATAATGTAACATTATACGAATAAGGCTACAATTATAGATATTTGATTAAATACTAAGAAAAAGTTTTTTTTTCACCTTTGCTAGATATATTTCGTTTCATTCAAGATTATTTTAGAGAAACCAACCAGCGTAGCCGGCAAAGGCTGCTAGTATATCGTAGTTTCTAGTATCGTAGTGCTAGTGTAGTTTCGCATTGTTGAGTAGGGGAAATATTTTTTGAGAACTGCCTTAAAAATTGTAGTTTTTGGGCTGCTTAACATGATTTCTCCCTTAACCTTTAACTGATGTGACAGAAATTGTCACGTAACTACTGTGAAGGGGTCTTTGAGACCGTTCCATCGGAAGAGGAATAAAAGACTCGATTAATTCATAGGATGGTGTTTTTGTACTTAACTTTTTGAACAGGTCTGTTAAAATTAAAATTCACCTATTCAAAAGTGCCTGGTGATAATATTAAAGTTCCAAACGAAACGAAATTTCGGTAGTGTTTGTAGTTAAACTGAAAGTTACAAATTAAACTATAAAAATTCTAAAAAAGCAGCGGTCTGTGAGACCGGTAACATCAGTTAAAGGTTAAATAAATGGAAACTACTTTCAATGAAATAGTTAGGTAGAAATTATCTTTCCATACATGTTTTTTGTAACGTGAACCTCAATAGAAATGGAGGGAAATAACACCTCTAGAAATGATAATCATGTTATTTAAAAAATGGTTTACCTATTTGTAATGCTAATGAAGGTAACTTTTAGGGACATTCTGGTCGAACGATTCTCTGCTGGACTTTTGTTGGAGACTCTAGTTTGGCAGTCGGAGACTCGAGTGGGTACGTCACTTTGTGGGCGCTATTACCTGGCGACTCATTCAGAATCACGAAAGAAGTTAGGGCTCATAACGTAAGTTCCATTTTTTATTTAGTGAAATTATTACAAAATAGAATACAGAAGTTTTAGAATTAGTGACAGAGTGGTTTTTATATAAAAAAAATGAAGTTGCATAAGATATAGATGTACAAGGTGTATTAAATAAATTTTCAACGTTGGCCGGAAGGCAGCTGCACAAACCTTCAACCATCACCTCGTCGAGTTGACGGCTGAAATTTCAGGATTAATTGATATTCGATTCGCCTATTTGGTGGAAAGCACATGTAAACCCGATTTTAGTTGGTGACTGATACGTTTACCTTTGTGTTTTCCTGTTCCCAGTCCTTCATATTTTCATAACTTTGGGTGCAGGAAGACACACTGATAAACTACCGATCAACCACTAAAATTGGGTCTGCAGGTGGTTTCCACCAAGATATGATTTGGCAGACCAGTCGCATTTTAACATACTAATCCAGTTCTGTCTAATCCTGGAATTTCAGCCATCAATCGATGGAGGTGATTGTATGCAGCCACCTCCTCGTTCAATAATTTGCAGAGGGAGCAGAAGTGCAAAACCAAGCAGTAATATCATACCCCGATAGCGGCAAATACAAAACAAAGACGCTTCACAGTCACAAATATAGAAACAGAAATCACAACGTTGGATGAACAAATTTATTTAATTCTATTTATTAGGCATCCAGAAGGATAAAAAGAAATAATAATGCATCATTTTAACAAACTTTTGGACAGCAGTAACATTTCACAGTAAGTTTACAGTAAATGTTCAAAGGAGCGGCCTTGTGAAGTAACAAATTTCACTTCAACGGCGCATCGACAGGTGAATGTGGCAAACATGCTTGATGTATCACTTAAAGCTCGATCATACTGAGAAGCAGCTGATTTTTTAAGCGCTGCATGAAACTTTTCTTGATGCAAGAGGATCGAAATGAGAAGATAAATGTTTGCAGAAGCAGGCGATATTTTGAGCATTATGGCAGCCATGTTGAATTCCACACTGTTCGCTATAAGGTTATTGGTCAAGCTAAGCTGAGCCCTGAAACTACCTATTTATAGTGGAAAAAGTTGAGATCTATTTGAAGGTCATACTTCGAACTATTATCTCTTATTACACACCATTTTTCAAGTAACAGTTGAATGTAGAAAGATATTCTTGTTTGGCTTAACCTATAAATGCATGATTTTTTATTTTGTTCCGAAAAAATTATATATGATTCTCTGAAAGGTTTATTTCACAGGAAAAATAATGAAAAAAATCAGATATACATTTTTCGTATAATAGGACAACCTCTTCTTAAGTTGCACATCTGCAATACAGGTAAAAACTAAAATATTGAAATTAGTAAATATTTTAATAAGTGTGAATCTAAATACCTTATTTTATACAATTTTTTATTAAACTTAATCCTTAAATGCATGAATTATTTTTTTAGAATTAGGTTTTTTACTCTTATATTAACGATTAGACACCAGAACTTTTAACATAGATTTTTAAGTTTATTTAGTAACATATTTTTTGTAATTTTTACAGGATTAATATTTCTATATAAATATACTGGTTGCTAAGAATTAAATAAAAAGTGGTATAGATATGCATCACAGTGCATTTAACCCTAGAACTACCGGAAATTTTACTCAAGTTTTATAAAATCATTCTACACCAGAATTTTTACTTAAAACTATTTAATTTGTTTATTTAACTTATTATTGTCTGATTTATACATTTAGTTTGTTTTGAAAAAATTTCTGGTTTGAATAAATATTTTGAATGTACATGTCGGGTCCAATGGACCCGTCTGGTAGACGGAAGGTTAAGGGTTAAAGATTCATTTACATACCAGGTATGATTGCGCTTCAATAACTCCAGCTGATGCAACTATTTGGACAAGCCACTGGAGCAATGTCGCAATCAATAAGCGTATCTTCCCTGTGTCTCTGTTTGTATTTGCGACCGTATATTCCTAAGTTATTGTTTCTTGGTTTGGTATTCATGGTCTCTCTGTAAATTATTGAACAGTTATTCTGAATCACCCTCTATAAGATATTGATATAAAAAACATAGATATATGTATAAAATATAGATATTAGAACGTAGATATAGGCGTAGATGAAAGATATACAAGGTAATGTGTAGAAATATAAAATATTGATGTAAAAGGTATAAATAAGATATAGGTGTACATGTGTAGAGAATAAAAATTATATGTGATACTGTGAACTAACAACGGTGGTATTTATTTGCAGAACGAAGTCAGATGTCTTCTAGCAATGAGAGAAGGTACGTTGATATCCGGAGGAGGAGATCAACTAAAAGCTTGGGACACTCATCAAAGACTATTACCCCTCGCAATAACAGATGTAAGAAAATTTTGTAATCTGCTGTACAAGGAAGGTCTCCACTCTCCATGCGGACATGCTCTGAAAAATCTGAAAAAATATATAAAATGTTCTACTCATGAGGATAGATATGTTTATAAAAAAATTTCGGTGGAAACTCGATAGAGCGTACGTAAAAGAATAATGAAAATTTCAATATTTGGCAATTTATCACCGGTTGGCGATGGGAAATTTTCTCCAAAATCTACTTTTTTATGTCAAATACTCTTTAAGATAAAAATGTTTCATATTGAACTTGTTTAAATAAATTTAATGTAAATAACTTTAGTTTTGTCAGTTTTAGTTTGATTTAACTATAGTTTTGTCATATATATATATATATATATAATGTAAGTTAACTAATTTTATCAATTAAAACAAAATTAAAATTAATTAAAACTGTTTCAATCTCAAAATTAAGTCCAATTGAGAACTGTCGATTCCATTTTGTTGCTATGGAAACAACGACCTTTTTGATATTGAAATAAATAACTGCAGCTTTCTTCATCTTGTCTTTATTTTGGAATACGCTTAAATGTATGAAAATGTTTTTAAAATAATAAAATTAAATAACAAGCAACATAAATATGCAATACAAAAAAAAATGTATTTATTAAACTCTCTCATTGTTTAAGTTTAAATTCCTTAAATGCTATTTACACGCATTCTAAAAATCAATTAACAAGCAATTTTCAGGTGGATTAAAATCGTTTTTCTTTTGGCGAGAAAAAGTACTGCTCGCCAAATCGCGTGACGCTTTCGTCTTTTCGCGCCAAATACTCGAAAGTATTTTTTTTTTCTTTTTTTTTTTTTTTACAGACTTTCTACTGTAATTCCGCCGCTAAATCTGACTGATTCTTTATTTCATAAATAAGTAGTTTAATTAGTTTTTTTTTTTTTTTTTTTTTTCAAAATATTCTGAGTATACCCGTAAGGAGATCTTCCTTGTTAGTTATGTAAATCTGAAATCTTTTGACCCTGTTACATGAGGTGTTTTGAAAATGGGATGGGTCTAAATAAAAAAATTTAAATTTATCGAAAAAGTTTAAAAAAATATTTTACGCATGTATTAATACGGTATATTTTCAAAAATTATCATTTAAACCTCAGATGGTATTTTCGATTATAAGATGTATTTTAAACAAATATAGCTAATATATCGTATTTATTTTATAAGGAGCGTTAAACTATTAGATTACAATCTGACTGTCTTTGAGTATTTCACAACTACTATTCCTAGAATATGAAACGTTGGGCGAGGAAATTAATACCAGTTATTCGCATGTATCCGAGGATGTCATAACAACTCTCACAATTTTAAAATTTAAATTAATTTCCGAGATTTTTTTTCTCCACATATTACAAGGTTTTTGACATTTCTGTAACCATGGCAACAAAATGTTTCCTTTAGAAAAAAAAATGGAAAGACAATGGGAATTAATGAGACATCGTTTTTCTGAACTGATTAACAAATAAATAGCTTTATTTGCATAAATATATTTAATGCTTTTTAGTTTATATTCGCTATTTAAAAAATGTAATGTAAATAATATTCAAGTGACTTATTTCCACATTTATTAAAATTAATAACAAGAAGCTGAAAGCTTTCAACATTACTGATACGTATGAAGTGATATTTTCAGAATTTGTTTAAAATGTGGACGAACGGAATGTGATAGAACATGGAGGTTTGGGTATTAGAGTCTAGAGATATGCACAAATGGCGTACGCTAAAAATGAACTTTTTTGAACAAACCATAGCAACCCACAATACAGACGAACGTTTTTGTCCCAAATTCGACTAATGAAATTTTTACTATCCGTATATCGTCATTTTCTTATGAAGGTATTTTACAATAACTGCATCGAAATTACATAACTTGCAAGATGTAATTTGTATAATTTTCAGTTAACTTACATTGTAACTATAATTTCTTGCTCATAATCAGAATAATTTAAAAATAAAATCTCTTTTTAAATGTAGAATAAAATTAGATTTCTTTTTTCCCCAAAAATTGAACGACCTCATACAATGCAAATGCAACACATCGGTTGCTATGCCAGCCAGTATGTATTAAAATAGGAAAAATATTTTTATGTCGTCCTCTTTCCCCAAAACTTACATTTAGAAAAATATTTCCCTGTGTCTAAGAAATAAAATAAAATAAATCCCATATTCTCTGAATAAATATTCGATGTGATATTTAAAGTTAAAAATTCACACAATTTAACCCACTGTATTGGCGTCTATTTTGTGGCAAAATGACCGTTTAACTATGTTTCAAATGTGAAAAAAGTAGTTCTCAAAATTACAATATCGCCTGCGTTTTCCAATTTATTTTAAAGTCCTGCATTATCCTTAATAACAAGTAATATAAAAAAAAATTAAGCCAATTCCTACTCAGGTCAATAAGAGAAATTTTTTTCCCATTCTTCAATAACTGCTTGAATGGCGCTTAAAATGCCTTGATCAAGAAGAGGTGTCTCTCGGTCAACAATCATGTACGGAATTGATTATTGAAAATTAATTAATTAAATTAAATCAATTAATTAATATTTGAAAAAAAACTGTATTAACATCAAGTGTCATCCACTAAACGTTTAAAAAAATTTATTTGAACTTGATTGGATGAATAATAAGTATTTTATTAACGATTGAAAATTTGAACAAGATTTATATAGGGAGAGTGTGAACTAATAGTAGGAATTGAAAAAAGAGCTATTTATTATCATTATTTTTATTTTAAATTGTAAAACACGTGCTAGTGCACCATTCTAGCTAGAACGTTTTAACAAGTAGCAGTTATATGACAACAACAACAACAAAAAAACTTTTTAGACTAATAGAAAGAACACACATGATTGCAGTTCTTTTGATCATCTATTTAATTACCGTTTTCTTACTCTACAATCGTCATATAATAATTAGATAAATGCTAAGATTTTCAACGTACTATGGATACTTTCAGTGTTCAATAAATATTTTAATTAGGAGTACGAGTTAGTTTTTTATTTCCTTTCGTATCAGAATAATAAAATTCAAGAATCAAACCCAACGGTCAGAAAACCAGGACGCAGCTTTGTATCGACCTCGCTGTCCAGCCGTTTGCAAATAGGCGTAATTTATCCGATTATAAACTGTAACGTAAACTTTGTGCTTCTTGAGAATACAAGCCTGTGAAACCCCTGAGACCCGGTGCAGTGTGTTTTATGGATCTCATATGTTTATCTTTTGAATATATTCTATCGATAAATATAGGATTTTCTGTTTCTGACCTCGGATTCTCTCTTTGTTAGGCACTTGACAATATTCGTGTAAATATAAATTCTAGGGAAAAGGGACCGTATAAAAAGTTCTACTCCCTTAGAAAGATCTCCAAGGAGGGCACCTCTCCCCCTTGGCCTATATCCCCCCTGAAAATAACAGCCGTAATAAATAAAACACTTTCACATTTGCTTTATTGATTGATCATACAATTTTTTAAAGTCTTAAACTTTAAAAGACTCTTTTGGACTCATTTATCTTACGCATTTCTTTAACCTAATAAATATACTAGTGCTACAGATCAGAAAAGACATAATTAATATGTAAACGAAAAAGTTGTTTTAATATGTCGTTTTTAGCTTACAGGCCATCAAAGCCTAAGAGCTAATGTGCCCGCAGGATATGTATGTACATACGTACGTAACGCGATAACTCTTGATAGAAATATCCGATTTGCTTCAATTTTTTTCTAGTTTCATTCTGATAAGGTAAATCCCTGATTAGTTTTGTGGGTTCATTGGTTAAGTATAAAGGGGAGTACGGGGGTAATCCCCCTTAACTTAGATCAGTAGTTCCCAACCTTTTATAGGCCGCACCCCACCAAAGCATCTGTAAAGTCACTATGCCCCCCCCCCCCCTGTAATCTGCAAATTATGTCTCTTATTATTTAAAAGGTGAACTCTATTCACACGGTGGTAGTGTAATAGTGCCTTAACAATAACTATTCATTTCACATTTTTTAACTTGTCAAAGAGGTGAATCTTTTACCACAAATGTGTTTTTAACATAATTTTAAAAATGCAGTGAGATTATACATCTTTACCTAGATGCCAAAACGAGATTTGTTGTACTTTCCCAACTTCACTCAATGTTAAAGAAAAGTGTTATACGGACTGCATTTTTATCTTCACAAAATACCTTTAAAATACACTTACATTTAACTTTAAAACTGATAAATTCAAACTTTTTATAATGCATTCTTGTAACTTATAAAGAGTTGGTGTAAAATCTTTGGACACTGACATTCCTTTCTATGGACAACACAATACACAAGAAGCATTTCAAGATTATCATCTTTATCAAATTTAAGTAGCCATTATTCCGCATAACACATTCTCTCTAGTTACCTTTCCCAATATCGTTAATAGTCTTCACGAATAGAGGTAGAAAACTCATTCAATAAATAATGGAAAACATTGCGAAAAATGAAAAAAACGAACACCAGAAAAATTATAGAGTGTTTTAATACATTCATCGATACCAAAATATTCTAAAAGATTATTCGCATAATTATTCTGGTGTAAATCTATTTTAAAATTTTCATAAGGAACATTTTAAAAATTCAATAAAAAAACAGATATCTTAAATTTTACTTGTATTCCATTTATTTTTAGTCTACAACATTACTTTCCCCCCAAAACGACAAAAGAAACTGATAGCGAATGAGTGAGTTAGAAATTTGGAATTGCCCCCAGTGGGGCGTACCCCCACGTTGGGAATCACTGACTTAGATAAATGGGTTTTTCATGCAGAATTATCAGATTTGCTTCAATTTTGGTATACCGGTTAATTCTGATAAGGCGTTTCCCTTATTAGATTTGGAGGCTCATTGTTTAAGTACAAAGGGGGGGGGGGTATAATACCTCCCTAATTTAGATAAATGAGTTTTCTTATCCGATTTGCTTCAAATTTGGTATACCGGTTTATTATGATAAGGCGCTTCCCTGATTAGATTTGGAGGTTCATTTGTTAAGTATAAAGGAGGCTAATCCCCCCCTTAATTTAGATAAATGGGTTTTCTATCGGATTTGCTTCAAATTTGGTATACCGGTTTATTCTGAGAAGGGGATATATGGAGGCCCAGATGATATTTGGAGGCTCATTGGTTAAGTATAAATATGTGAAACAGAGAGGGGGAATACCCGTCTCAATTTATTTTTCGTAAGCATTATTCTTTGAAGTAAGAGTAGACAATTAGTGTGAATAGACTGTGAGCTCAATGCCATCAGTTTAACAGGGCACTTTTCTTTTTTATTATGTTTTATATTTAAGAGGGAACTTATACTTACTATTTTGTTTTTATAACACGATTTTTCCGTTGCAGCTGCCAGAGGGTGAAGTAAAAAATTTGTCTCTTCAAGGGCCCAATGACATTTCTCTTTACGTGGGCACTACACAATCGATTTTAGATGGATCGCTACAGAGTTCGTTCAAAACATTGATTCAGGTAAACAAATTAAAAGCTAATATTTATTTTTTATCCAATAATTTACGATAAAAATACATGTTTTACAGAAGTTTTATCGCTGTGCTCGATATTACGGTTATATATAATATATATTTTTACTTATGTTACTGGACGCTAAAAGCATTCTTTAAAAATGTTTTATTTGTTGTTTAGATGTAGGTTTTCAATTTGACTTTGACAAGCATATAACGGGTTTATACGAGGGCTGTTCAATAAAGAATTATCATAATTTTTTCATTTGCATACTTTAATGCACACAAATGTACTTTTATGTTCCATTGTTAGCTTAATGTATGATGAAAACATAGTAGGATTTTTTTTAGCCCCCGGTACGGTATGCTATTTCTTTCTCCCAGCTTATTTTGTCTCCAAAAAATGACGTCACTTTACAGACGCTAGTAATAAACAAGGCAGATGTATCATTGTGCGATTAAATGATCTATAGCAATTTTTTTTTAATTTCTAAGCATCGCACATTTTAAATTTTTATACTGTCGTATTGGGGGGAAAAGTACTTTTAAATGCAATTTGTTTGAAAACTGTATCTCCATTTATTTTTGAAATATTAATTTATTTGTAGTTTTTAGCATCATTTGTTTAATTTTGGCAACTCAAGTACTCCATTTATATAGAAAGTAAAGGAAAAATAGTTGAAAAATAGCAATTATATCTTTTTATTGCCATTTTCTCATAACAACCGAAAGAAAATGTAATTAAAATACGTGCTATTTCGAAAAAATATAAACGAATAATTTCTGTTACAACATGGAGCTATTATAAACTATATTTAATTTTAAGTATCTGTAGACGCTTTCAGTGTTACATCAGTCATGACGTTTTGGTTGGAAACTGACTCCAAACAAACTGTTGCTATGCGTCATTTCTTTTTAAATATAAATTGTGGAAAATGTTAGCACAGTACGTATCAAGTATTAAAACACTTAGATGTGAGATATAGATATAAGATATAGCTGCAACGCACAAACAAAATAGAAAATACAACATAGCAACCGTTTGTTTGAAATCGGTTTCCAACGGAAACGTCATGACTGACGTCACGACTGAAATCGTCTATATTAATGTTACAAACAAATGAATGCCTATGAATCATTAGATAGCCTTTTTTTTTTTTTTTTTTTTTTTTTTTTTTTTTTTTTTTTGTCGAGTTTCTTTAATGATGGCATCTTTTTGCTGCATTTGTGCATTATTTTGCGATAGTGGCATCCTTATGCATGCTTTACTGTAGATGTTTAAGAGTGGATCGTAAATGTGGAATTCTTAAGCGGATGCGAATGACGTCATTTTATATAAAATAAAAGTGTGTGCTTCAAGTCTTAAAATTGAAATATGTTTTGTACTATTTATATATACATATATATTTTTTTTTCACCGGGGGCGACACTAAATTCCGAAAAAGCAGAATTCCTGTTTTCTAGTCATTTATTTCCAATAGTACATCAGCCTCAGCGGCAGCCATGAAAGTTCAGATGCTTTCGGTATCGTCAACGGGAACAATGGTGGCAACACCCAATTAGCTGTATGATCTTGCCTACTGGAAATTTTGCTTTTCGTCTGAAGAAATCGTCCATCAAAGCTACGATATAGGAGACTTATAGTGTTATTATTATAGACCGGGCGGCAGCACAGATAATCACTTCATCGAGTTCACGGCTGAAATCCAGAATTAGTTAAAACTCGATTCGCATATTAAAACGCAATTGGTCTGCCAAGTCATATCCTGGTGGAAAACACCTGAAAACCGGATTTTAGCAGTTGACTCGTAGGTTTACTAATGTGTTTTCCTGCACCCAAAGGTATGAAAACATGGAGGACTGGGAGCAGGAACACACAATAGTAAACCTAAGAGTCAACCACTAAAATCGAGTTTTCAGGTGTTTTCCACCAAGATATAATTTGGCAGACCAATTGTGTTTTAACATGCGAATCGAGTTTTAACTAATTCTGGAATTTTCTGTGAACTCTATGGTGATTGCCTGTGCTGACGCCTCCTAGTCTATTATGGATTCTTTTCTTCCCTGTAGTACAGTTAGAAGATGGTTTGAAAAAGAAGAGAAAAACAATCATCTTCAAAAGAAGATGGACTGGGAGTTCATGTAACTGCGCTTACAGAATTACACTAATACCGTCGTTATTATTGTCAGAGAAGTTCATTAGATATGAGAACTGTTTAAAATATTTCAGTTATAATTGCGTGCGATCCACACATTGGTAACAGAAAAGTGAACATGAGATGTATTTGTTCGCTGTGAGTTCCGAGACTCCTCGTATTCGAGCAACAGGACGTTTCCGTAAAAGTTTGTTCAAAGTTGAAGGTAATGTTACAGGAGATGAATTTCCTAATGTGAAGAAACACCTTCGCGGAAACTATTTTTCATCATTAGAAGTATTGGTGGAGGCGAGATTTTGAGGGACCTATTTAAAAAAGTAGTTTCCAGCACGCCTTTGAAGTGTGAAAAAGTGAAGAACAAGTGCATTTAATTGAATAGGAACCACTTTGAAAAGCACCATTAAAATTTCGACGATGAGTTAGGATATGTTGATATAAAAAAATTATGATCATTTTTTATTGAACAGCCCTCGTATATTCTGTATGATAGCAGAATATTTATTAACGTACTGGTCAAAATAATTTGCAAATCTTATTTAAATATATATATATATATATATATATATATATATATATATATATATATATATATATATATATATCAATTTTAGCTATGATATTGTAAGTGATTTGGAAATTTTTAGTTTAGTTATATAAAATTTAAAAGTGTTAAATTGTAATTTAACACTTTTAACTTTTTAATTTAAATTTTAATATTGTAATGAGTTTTATATTTTTACTAGAAAGGTAGCCCGTCAAAAATGACGGAAATTTAGATATAAGGATATATACAACTCATGTGCAAGAATATGAGTTTTCTCGCTTGTTCAGCAGTGATAGATGAAAATAACACATTTTAAGATCAAAACACATTTAAGAAAAACTGTGTACAGTAGAAGACCACTAATCTGCACAGTTTGGTTCCAAGTGTTATGCAGATTTGAGGCTTTTTGCGGTCATGTCTATGCAATCTTTGTTTACATTTTTTTAAATTCATATATTGGACAATTTAGATTGTTAAGCGTTAAAAATAAATAAATTACACACTTGAAGTAAGGTAAAAACTATTAAATTATCGTATACGATTTCATGAAATGGTATTATATGGTATTATATGTGTGTGCTTCACGATCTTGGTTACGACGTTGGCGAAATTGTCTGCAACTTGTCATAATCCTAATAGTGTGGGCCGCTATAACAAAAAAGTAACCAGTTTTTCGTAAAATTTCTGATATAAAGTAGTTTTCAAAAACTTGTGTAAAATTGCACGCCGTTCTCATGTTATGACAGTCCTAAGAATAATATTTCTAACACTGAAGAGTTTCCATGTATATGTGGAATTTAGAAAAGATTCTCCAAAAGAATGGTCCTGAAATGACATTGTAATTCCTCTAACTTCAAAGTTTAATCGGGCCCTGATGTTGTTTACTGAAATCTAATAAATACAGTTATTTTGAATATTACAACAGAATTAAACACTTAAACTTATTTAACTTAAACCCGCTGTTACTTCCCGATGACATTTTTTACTGTTAAGAAAGAAAATTATTTAAATTTTTCAAATCATTCATTTATAATTTTTTTCCGTCTTTAATAACTAAATAATGAAAAAAATATGCTTTTGTTCTGAGCCCATAAATATGACAATAAAATAATGTAACTAAGAGACATTGCAAAATTAAATCTTTGTGATTTCAAACCATAAACAAACGATACCGCCACCTTTTTACCTACTATGACGTCATTAGAATATTGTCCATTGATTGTTGGAGAACTTACTTTGTGAATGATTACCTCAATGATTTAATATTTTTTACGTTTCACGATGAATGAATCACTTGTGTTTGTTTAGGTTTATGGAATGAGATATTAAGCTGTGAACCTAATTTCAATTGAAGTTATCCAAGGATATATATGTATTTTTAATTGAAATTAAAAACAATGCTTTGATCTCGAAATAAAAGTTTTAGTTTGTATAATTGGTTATTTCTGTTAATTATTTATTTAGGTACTTTTCCATTATAGCGCTTTTAAAAAAAGCTTGGCGCAATTCGGGCATCAGAAAGTGAGATATGTTGCCAAAATATATAAACAGCTATGAAAACAAATCTAATGAACTTTTATTTTTGTTTATATATGCACTTATATACATAAAAAAATCGTTTCTAAATATATATAATATTTTTTTATATACAAATTACGGCACAGATTTCAGATATTAACCGGGATACTTAACTGGCGCCAAAATGGTGTTATTTTGCCTGCTATGGTAACCCGGCTATTGTTTTTTATTTATTAATAAATTGCTTATTTACTTTTATTTTCTGTTTTTAATTATATAAACTGTTTTGATCTATAGTTATTATTCAAACTTTTATTTATTTATAGTTATTTCCTTTTCGAAATGATAGCAAATAATTTAAAAATATATCAGTAACTGGTATTCGAAAGCAAGATTTCTGCCAAATTGGCGTCAGAGAAAAATCACGCCAACCCCGATGCGTATCTGACATCTGTGTAAAAATTTCTTCTGTTACTTTATAAAAATGGGTAAATAGCTTTTTTTTTATATTAAATAAATTGTATACATATGGAAAAAATTGTTTGTGAGTATGAAGCAGTAAATAGCTTGTCAGAAAATACGTTGGCAAACTTTTTTCTCGCCAAGAAACTTTTCTCCGAAGTATTGTACATAAGCAATGATTGCCAGAAATGCATTTTTAATTATGATATGCGCTTTTATGTTTCACTACATTTATGCATACTATACTGTGTATATAAATGCTACAGTTCATATGCAGGGCTACACAAAAGAATTCGTAAGGGTTACTGAGTATAAGAGTAAATTGCTTAAAGGTGGTTTTTAAAGGAGTCATGCATTTTTACGCTGAACTGCATTTACTTTACTAAGAAATGTTTGTAGAATATAGATAAAATGATATACAGGGTCACGCAAAGAATTGGATACATAATCGTCTATGGATGATAATATCTGGAAATGTGATTTCAGTAGTTTTAAGAGTAGTTTAAATTAAATTTTGGCTAAATAGTGGCATGTAATAACGATACTATTGGCTATGGACGGTAACTGCTGAAATCAATTTTTAAAAATTTTTATGCGTCTTCTAAAATGTTTACTTAGTTATCTTATTTACCTTATTTCCCCAAATAACGAAGTTTTGTTAAAGCATTCAGGATGTGTTGGAAAGTGTTTCATATTCTATGCTTAATGCATGATTTTTCTTTCTTCTTTAGTCTTATTTTGCATTTATTTTATTCTTAATTTTTAGTCCTATACTGTTTTATAGAAACTTTGGCACAGTTGTCATATACGCTAATTTGGCGAAAACATCAACAGCATAAACAACAACATCAGGGTTACCATATCAAGCAAAATAACGTCACTTTAGCGCCAGTTAAGTACCCGTTGTGCATATGACATTGGCGTCAGAAACAAATCGCGCCTATATGGGGCGTATATGACATCTGTGCCGAAACTTTAATATTTAATGTTTAAACTCTTCTCTCCACCCCCCTTGCATATAGTACAAACTATAACACAGATAGCGCAAAATAATAGACAGTTTGGTACTTTTCCACTGTAGGGGCTTTGGCGTTTTTTTAAAAAAAGCTTGGTGTAATTTGGGCATCAGAAAGTGAGATTTGGGTACTTTTCCCTTATGTGGATACCATTGTCACCAAGCGTAATAGTTGGCGCAAAATGAAAATAACGTGAATTGAAGCATTTGAAAAATAAAAGAAAAAACATTGTCGATACTAAAGTGAGCATTTAAAAAATATAACATTTGAAAATTCCAGACTTTTACGAACTATTTCATTAAATCACAAATATATACTTAAAATAAGTGAACAAATAACTGTTATAAAATAAAGCAATAAAATAAAACTCATATTAAACTGCTGGCATAAAATTACAAATATCTTTTAGCATTTTGAAATAATTGGCGCATTAGCATACATTTTGGCATGGTGTCCGTATAACGGATAAATATCGAGATTTTTTGTCAAATCATATAAACAGCTATGAAAACAAACTTGATGAGCGTTTTTGTTTGTTTTATATGTTTATTTTATATGTATATTATTGATGTTTTTTATGAACAAATTACATCTGTCTCTGTATAAAATTAGAGTAACGGCTTTTTTTATGTTAAATAAATCGTAAAAATATCATAAAAAAATACGTGTGTATATAAAATAGAACAGTGGATAGGTTTCCGGAAAATATTCAGCCAAATTTCCTTTTTCGCCAAGGCACCTATACTGGAAAAGTACCTAAAGCACATTAAAATCGCGCAGTTAGGAGCTCACACAGTAGAGCGTCATCTTTTGGCGGTTATTTTATTAGTAGCATCGGGAGGAAGATGTAAAGATGTACTTTAAATTCTCACTGATAGATTTTGAAAAAATATCTTAAAAGAGCGGAGTTAAAATTAAATTTCGGTGACCTCCTTTATGAAAGATTAATGGTTTTAAATGGGAATTTCGCCAAATTAGCCAGCTATCACCAAGTTGGCTAACATTTGGCGCTACTGTGGTAACCCTGCATAAGTATTTTTCAACAATTACTCATTTCAATGAGGCGGTCCTACCGGAATCGTGAGGGACACACAGAGACTTGGATTTTATATAAATAGATTAATTAAATGCAATTATCAAGGTACTTTATCTAGATTAACAGCAACCCATGGCTATAATATTTGTTTTAACTTAACTGTAAAAATTAACCTCATCCTTATAGCGGCAATCTATAACATGTGCATTAGGAAATTAGGATTAAATCATGTAAAATTATATAGGGTAAGCTGAATAATATTACATCACATAATTTATACATAATAATAAAAATTATTTAAATATTTATATTTTATATTTTCCATTTCAAGGCCTTTCATAATATGCAGTGTTCATTTTTTCCTCTATTATTCTGGTCATGCAATCGTTAGGCCGCAGAGAGAATAAATTATTCAGCTTTTAGCTTTATTCTCTACAGAAAACGACTGTCTTGCTTATATATGTGAATTCTGTACCCTTGATAAAGTAATTCCCTATATAAGCATTTCATTTTTTTCTGTATCCATAATCGTGATTGTTTATTTTTCTTTATTCTTCCATTTTAATTCTTATAAGGTAGTACATGGGACTATGCTTTTTAAATAATATCTGGTTTATGTGGTGTTTGTGATTTCATATTATTTGTCATTTTCCTTATCTTTCAATGGTATTATTGTACAGGAAGTTTATATATATAATTGATGTTGAATTGCAATATTCTAGAATAGTTATACATATATATATATAAACAATTAAAAAAAATAAAAATAAGTTTAATTAATTACTATAGAACAAAACAATTTATATAATTGTAAAAAAAGAAAATAAAAGTAAATAAACAATTTATTAATAAATAAAAAACAATAGCCGGGTTACCATGTCAGGCAAAATAATGCCATTTTGGAGCCTATTAGTTACCATGGAGCGTATATGACATCTGTGCCAACAAAATTTCCAATAATACAGTAAATATGCGAATTGGCGGTGACTTGATTATATAATATTATTAAAAAAAAATGCAATTTAACAAATTACAACGACCATTTGGAAAATGATTTTTTCAAAGACTAAAATTTAAGACATAATAAATGCACGGAGTTGATCATACATTACGTACGCCATGAATTAATAGTGTTATTACACGTAAAAATTGCAAGCGACAGAAATCGCCTGCGACTCGTACGTATTATCCACCTGAAACTTACGTATTATCCAAGCATTTCATTGGCTGTTCGGGAAAAGGTTTTTCCACCGTCAGATTTCCAAGAAATACAACTGAAATGTATATATTTCACATATACATTTCAGTTAAAAATATTTTTATTTGATCTAAATGGAGAAAATAAGATTTAGTTGAAAAGTTTGATAAATACCATGTCAAATAGAAAATCATCTAATAATAATAATAGCAAGTCGGAAATTGTACGTCACGTGGCAAATGAAGTGCGTTCGGACTATTAGTGGTTCTATAAATATTCAGATCTGCAATAGCTGTTGCACTTTTATGCAAAAATGCATGAATACAAAATGTATTACAACAATATATATTAAATTCAGCAATACGGAAATAATAGGACTCCATCTTAAATAAGACGTAATCACTATGGCAACCTAGAATCATTACCTATCATAGGACATCACTGAATTAGTTACGTATGATAGGATTTAACAGAATAATCACCGTGACAATCTAGAATCATTACCTATCACGAGATATCATTGAATTAATTACGCATGATAGTATATAATATAATGAAAAATCTCTTATTAATAATTTAAGCTTTCATTCGATTTTCATAAAATTTGCAATGACTCGACAAAATTCTGCTACGATTATAATTAAAATTCAAACGATTCGGTTGGGTATTTTTTTAGCTGCTATATGCGGACAGACCAGACGACGACTATAGGTGTACGTATTTATATAATTACGAACGCATCTAATAATAACAAGTTGGAAATTCCACGTCAAACGTGGCAAATGAGGTGCGTTCGTACTATAATTAATTTTAAAAATATTTTTTGCACCGCCTATTGTACTGAATGTATATTTTAATGCACTTCAAAAGTGGATAACATTTTCACTCTGTTCGAAAGGCTGTAACATCATAAATATGTACTTGAGATATTTTTTTTTTCCCATTGGCCGTAATGTAACGAAATATTTTTGACTGTCCCTGTAATTAAACTATACTTCCGATTTTTATAAAATTTGAAATGGCTCAACAAAATTTTGCAACAATCATATATTTAAAATTTCAGACCATTCGGTTGGGTAGTTTTTGCTCTGTTATATGCGGTCGGACAGACGGACAGACTGACAGGCTGAAGACGACTATAGGTGCTACGTATCTATATTATAAAGGTCAATATTACCTATCTGTGCGTAACGCATACGTCATTCTACGAATGGCAACACTTTGAAATTTGAAATAAAATTTTGGTTTTGCAATTTTCTCTACTGCAAATTTTTAAACTTCTAAACATCGCACATTTTAAATTTTTACACCGTCGTATAAGGAAAAATATGCTCTTTTAAATGCAATTTTGTTTGAAAGCTGTATCTCAATTTAATTTTGAGATATTAATTTTTTTGTAGTTTTTAATACATTTTTTGTAATTGTGGCAACTGAAGAACTCCAATTCTGTTGAATGTCGTGGATAATTCAAAGTAAAGGGAAAATAATCACGGAGGAAAGAAAATATTATATTTCTGTGCCTTTTTGTTGTCATTTTCTCATAAAAACAGAAAAAAAAAATGAAATTAAAATACGTGCTATGTCAGCGATTTTTTAAATTCCTAAATATCGCATATTTTCAATTTTTAAACCGTCAAATGGAGAAAAAAATCTACTTTCAAATGCAATTTGTTTGAAAATTGTATCTTAATTGACTGGGTTATTATGGTTTTTAAAATAACTAGCCGCCCGTAGCGACCAGTTTGGTCTCCCTTAAATGTATGCTAGGCATTGTATTATGTTACTTTTATTCATAATTTAATTTACTTGCTCAATCCTTCGCCAAATTGGAAGATTCTGATAGAGAAATCGAGAATTCCCTACACTTATGTTAATCGGGCACAGGTGATAAATCGCCAAACATTGTACCCGTCGCATTGTTTTTTTCCATATTTCGTTAATTCAGATTAAAATATAATCATTTCACTCATTTTATTTAGAATGGATAACTTTAATTTAAAAATGAAACCTTTAAAATTCATGACTTAAAAAAAATTCTTTAAAAAAAGAAAAAGAATAAACAATACCATAAACCATTTCATTTCAACATCAAAGCATTGTTTTAATTTACCCACCGAAAAATAAAAAATGCTGCTGGCGAGTTAAAAAATGCAATTGGCGAGAATTGCGCCCAGCTAACATAAAAGTACGAACTCTTTGCTATCACGGCAACTTTTATGTAGTTTTATTTGAAAAAAATATTTTGATTAAATCGGTTGCCAGAAAAATTTCTTTTCTCGCCATGGATCTTTTCTTTATTTCGCCAAGTACCTATACTGGAAAATTACCTTCATTTATTTATTTATTTATTGTATTTTAAATTAGATGAATAAAAGACGGCACAGGTGCCATGCACGCACTACGTTGGCGCGACTTTTTTCTGACGCCAATGTCACATACGCACCGGGGTACTTAACTGGCGCCAAAGTGTCCTTATTTTGCTTGATATGGTAACCCGGATGTTGTTGTTTATTTATTAATAAATAGTTTATTTACTTTTATTTTATTTGTTTTAATTATATAAATTGTTTTGTTCTACAGTTATTAATTATTTTTTTTATTTATTTATTGTTATTCCATTTTTTTAAATATTACACAATAACCAATGAGATGCGTTTTATTCGGGCATTGTCATTAAACAATCTATTTATATAAAATCCAAGTCTCTGTGTGTCCCTCACGATTCCGGTAGGACCGCCTCATTGAAATGAGTAATTGTTGAAAAATACTTATGCAGGGTTACCACAGTAGCGCCAAATGTTAGCCAACTTGGTGATAGCTGGCTAATTTGGCGAAATTCCCATTTAAAACCATTAATCTTTCATAAAGGAGGTCACCGAAATTTAATTTTAACTCCGCTCTTTTAAGATATTTTTTCAAAATCTATCAGTGAGAATTTAAAGTACATCTTTACATCTTCCTCCCGATGCTACTAATAAAATAACCGCCAAAAGATGACGCTCTACTGTGTGAGCTCCTAACTGCGCGATTTTAATGTGCTTTAGGTACTTTTCCAGTATAGGTGCCTTGGCGAAAAAGGAAATTTGGCTGAATATTTTCCGGAAACCTATCCACTGTTCTATTTTATATACACACGTATTTTTTTATGATATTTTTACGATTTATTTAACATAAAAAAAGCCGTTACTCTAATTTTATACAGAGACAGATGTAATTTGTTCATAAAAAACATCAATAATATACATATAAAATAAACATATAAAACAAACAAAAACGCTCATCAAGTTTGTTTTCATAGCTGTTTATATGATTTGACAAAAAATCTCGATATTTTTCCGTTATACGGACACCATGCCAAAATGTATGCTAATGCGCCAATTATTTCAAAATGCTAAAAGATATTTGTAATTTTATGCCAGCAGTTTAATATGAGTTTTATTTTATTGCTTTATTTTATAACAGTTATTTGTTCACTTATTTTAAGTATATATTTGTGATTTAATGAAATAGTTCGTAAAAGTCTGGAATTTTCAAATGTTATATTTTTTAAATGCTCACTTTAGTATCGACAATGTTTTTTCTTTTATTTTTCAAATGCTTCAATTCACGTTATTTTCATTTTGCGCCAACTATTACGCTTGGTGACAATGGTATCCACATAAGGGAAAAGTACCCAAATCTCACTTTCTGATGCCCAAATTACACCAAGCTTTTTTTAAAAAAACGCCAAAGCCCCTACAGTGGAAAAGTACCAAACTGTCTATTATTTTGCGCTATCTGTGTTATAGTTTGTACTATATGCAAGGGGGGTGGAGAGAAGAGTTTAAACATTAAATATTAAAGTTTCGGCACAGATGTCATATACGCCCCATATAGGCGCGATTTGTTTCTGACGCCAATGTCATATGCACAACGGGTACTTAACTGGCGCTAAAGTGACGTTATTTTGCTTGATATGGTAACCCTGATGTTGTTGTTTATGCTGTTGATGTTTTCGCCAAATTAGCGTATATGACAACTGTGCCAAAGTTTCTATAAAACAGTATAGGACTAAAAATTAAGAATAAAATAAATGCAAAATAAGACTAAAGAAGAAAGAAAAATCATGCATTAAGCATAGAATATGAAACACTTTCCAACACATCCTGAATGCTTTAACAAAACTTCGTTATTTGGGGAAATAAGGTAAATAAGATAACTAAGTAAACATTTTAGAAGACGCATAAAAATTTTTAAAAATTGATTTCAGCAGTTACCGTCCATAGCCAATAGTATCGTTATTACATGCCACTATTTAGCCAAAATTTAATTTAAACTACTCTTAAAACTACTGAAATCACATTTCCAGATATTATCATCCATAGACGATTATGTATCCAATTCTTTGCGTGACCCTGTATATCATTTTATCTATATTCTACAAACATTTCTTAGTAAAGTAAATGCAGTTCAGCGTAAAAATGCATGACTCCTTTAAAAACCACCTTTAAGCAATTTACTCTTATACTCAGTAACCCTTACGAATTCTTTTGTGTAGCCCTGCATATGAACTGTAGCATTTATATACACAGTATAGTATGCATAAATGTAGTGAAACATAAAAGCGCATATCATAATTAAAAATGCATTTCTGGCAATCATTGCTTATGTACAATACTTCGGAGAAAAGTTTCTTGGCGAGAAAAAAGTTTGCCAACGTATTTTCTGACAAGCTATTTACTGCTTCATACTCACAAACAATTTTTTCCATATGTATACAATTTATTTAATATAAAAAAAAAGCTATTTACCCATTTTTATAAAGTAACAGAAGAAATTTTTACACAGATGTCAGATACGCATCGGGGTTGGCGTGATTTTTCTCTGACGCCAATTTGGCAGAAATCTTGCTTTCGAATACCAGTTACTGATATATTTTTAAATTATTTGCTATCATTTCGAAAAGGAAATAACTATAAATAAATAAAAGTTTGAATAATAACTATAGATCAAAACAGTTTATATAATTAAAAACAGAAAATAAAAGTAAATAAGCAATTTATTAATAAATAAAAAACAATAGCCGGGTTACCATAGCAGGCAAAATAACACCATTTTGGCGCCAGTTAAGTATCCCGGTTAATATCTGAAATCTGTGCCGTAATTTGTATATAAAAAAATATTATATATATTTAGAAACGATTTTTTTATGTATATAAGTGCATATATAAACAAAAATAAAAGTTCATTAGATTTGTTTTCATAGCTGTTTATATATTTTGGCAACATATCTCACTTTCTGATGCCCGAATTGCGCCAAGCTTTTTTTAAAAGCGCTATAATGGAAAAGTACCTAAATAAATAATTAACAGAAATAACCAATTATACAAACTAAAACTTTTATTTCGAGATCAAAGCATTGTTTTTAATTTCAATTAAAAATACATATATATCCTTGGATAACTTCAATTGAAATTAGGTTCACAGCTTAATATCTCATTCCATAAACCTAAACAAACACAAGTGATTCATTCATCGTGAAACGTAAAAAATATTAAATCATTGAGGTAATCATTCACAAAGTAAGTTCTCCAACAATCAATGGACAATATTCTAATGACGTCATAGTAGGTAAAAAGGTGGCGGTATCGTTTGTTTATGGTTTGAAATCACAAAGATTTAATTTTGCAATGTCTCTTAGTTACATTATTTTATTGTCATATTTATGGGCTCAGAACAAAAGCATATTTTTTTCATTATTTAGTTATTAAAGACGGAAAAAAATTATAAATGAATGATTTGAAAAATTTAAATAATTTTCTTTCTTAACAGTAAAAAATGTCATCGGGAAGTAACAGCGGGTTTAAGTTAAATAAGTTTAAGTGTTTAATTCTGTTGTAATATTCAAAATAACTGTATTTATTAGATTTCAGTAAACAACATCAGGGCCCGATTAAACTTTGAAGTTAGAGGAATTACAATGTCATTTCAGGACCATTCTTTTGGAGAATCTTTTCTAAATTCCACATATACATGGAAACTCTTCAGTGTTAGAAATATTATTCTTAGGACTGTCATAATATGAGAACGGCGTGCAATTTTACACAAGTTTTTGAAAACTACTTTATATCAGAAATTTTACGAAAAACTGGTTACTTTTTTGTTATAGCGGCCCACACTATTAGGATTATGACAAGTTGCAGACAATTTCGCCAACGTCGTAACCAAGATCGTGAAGCACACACATATAATACCATATAATACCATTTCATGAAATCGTATACGATAATTTAATAGTTTTTACCTTACTTCAAGTGTGTAATTTATTTATTTTTAAGGCTTAACAATCTAAATTGTCCAATATATGAATTTAAAAAAATGTAAACAAAGATTGCATAGACATGACCGCAAAAAGCCTCAAATCTGCATAACACTTGGAACCAAACTGTGCAGATTAGTGGTCTTCTACTGTACACAGTTTTTCTTAAATGTGTTTTGATCTTAAAATGTGTTATTTTCATCTATCACTGCTGAACAAGCGAGAAAACTCATATTCTTGCACATGAGTTGTATATATCCTTATATCTAAATTTCCGTCATTTTTGACGGGCTACCTTTCTAGTTAACAAATAATCGCGATTTCTGTGCCACGTACGATAGCGTAATATATATATTGATGTTCAAGCATAAATTATTTTTAAATTTAACTCTATCGCGTGTAGCTCGATTACGAAAGGTTAATCCGCTTGCCCTTAAAACAATGTAAAAAATTCAGCAGTTGTTTCCGTCTAATGTTCCATAACAAAATTAAAACTTCCTCTATAGAAAAATAAATAAAATAATGTAAATAAGAAACGAATTTAACAGACATGCGATTGAACCACGCGCTTAAAGCACCGAAATGATCGGAAAGACTGACGTAAGTCGAAAAATATTGAGTTAATAAATCCTGGCATGCGGTGACATGTGAGAGTATCACTTTTAATAAATTTCAAAACTTTATTTGATTACATAATTGATATTTTTTATATAAAAAATCTTTTTTGATGTTAGTGGGCAATCTAAAATATATATTACATGTAAAAGAATAATTAGAGTTTAAAAAATGGTTTTCGCCTATATTCTGTAACCCGAGGAGCTCGGGTTCGATCCCCTAGTTTATATAATTACGAACGCACCTAATAATAATAATGTGATAAACGTTCTCTCACAACACTTACATTGTTTTTCTCCCTTATCAAAATGTTAAGGAACACTGAAAAAAAAAATGGGTACTCAAAATTGAGTAAAAAGTACGCAATTTTAAATACGCGACATACTCAAAATATCTCCGATCCAAATGTACTCAAAATTGAGAAACACGTGTACTCATTTTTGGTCCCGTGGTTGTGTTCAAATATGAATTGTTATGTACTGCCCGCCTGAACCTACAAATTAAAGTAAACTAGTTGGATGTGCCAATCCCAAAACTTTCTTCTATCTTATACATCTTAATATTTCAAAACCTAGTTACACATGTTAATACTTCAATATTATTAGTTCAATACTATACCAACTTTGATTTTCATCTTAAATTTCTGCTCAAGTCAATTAAACGGACTAAAAACGAGTTAATCTATATCATGATATTTGTTAAAATTATTAATTTTTCCTTATTCTGTCGTTATCAGCTGTTTGCGAATAGCCGGCATAGCAGGAAGCGAGTTCCCGCCGCTGCATGAGCCGCCGATGCGCAATAGAACTACGAAAAATCAAGAAAAGTATACAAAAATCGCTAGCACGGAGCCCCTTTACCGCGCAATATTTCCAAATTCAAGGAGAACCTGTTGGCCAAAGCCAAAAACAAGCACAAATATTTTGGTTCAATTGTATGCATAATTTTATACGCCGTTCGATGGTATAATAATGAAAATGGCACAGAGATCGGAATTATAACGCCCCCTTCTTTCGGAATTTTTTCAAGTTCAGGGAGGACTTGTTTGCCATAGCCAGAAACATGCACAAAAAATTTGGTTCAATTATATGGATAACTTCATACACTTTTTGATGGTACAATAATGAAAATGGTACAGACATCGCAATTATAGTGCCCCCTTCCGGCAGAATTTTTCCAAATTCAGGGAGGACCTTCGTGACATGACCAAAAATAAACACATAAAATTTGGTTCAATTCTGTGCATAACTTCATACACTTTTCGGCGGTACAATATTCAAAATGGCACAAAAATTGTACAAAAATCGCTATTACAGCGCCCTCTACGAGCGATTTTTTTACAAATTAAGGGAGGACCTCCTTGCCATAGCCAAGAACTTAAAATTTTTTTTTGGTTCAATTCTATGCATAACTTCATACACTTTTCGATGGTGCAATATTCAAAATCGCACAAAAATCGCTATTACAGCGCCCCCTAACGGCGAATTTTTTGCAAATTCATGGAGGGCCTGCTTGCCATATCCAAAAACTTAAAATAAAAATTTGGTTTAATTCTATGCATAACTTCATACACTTTTGGACGGTACAATATTCAAAATCGCACAAAAAACGCTATTACAGCGCCCCCTACCGGCGAATTTTTTCCAAATTCAGGGAGGACCTGCTTGCCATAGCCAAAAACTTAAAATAAAAATTTGGTTTAATTCTATGCATAACTTCATACACTTTTGGACGGTACAATATTCAAAATCGCACAAAAATCGCTATTACAGCGCCCCTACCGGCGAATTTTTTCCAAATTCAGGGAGGACCTGCTTGTCATATCCAAAAACTTAAACTAAAAATTTGGTTCAATTCTATGCATAACTCCATACACTTTTGGATGGTACAATATTCAAAATCGCACAAAAATTGTTATATCAGCGCCCCCTACCGGCGAATATTTTCCAAATTCCGGGAGGACCTGCTTGCCATAGCCAAAAACTTATAATAAAATTTTGGTTTAATTCTATACATAACTTCATACACTTTTTGATGGTACAATGGCGACAGACAGACGGACAGACGGACGGACGGACAGACGGACAGACGGACACACAGACAGACAGACATTTTTTATAAACATGTTTTTTAGAATCTCTGACCCCTAAAACATGCAAATCCGTCGAAAACCGGAAGTCGAAAAAAATTTCGATTACAATACTTTCTTCTATTGAAGATAGAAGAAAGTAAAAAACGTACTAACATTTATTTTCCATTCTAAATTAATTAACAAGAAACGTTTAATTGGTTATTTATTAAGAAAAATAGCAAAATTATTAGCAGGATACCCAAATCGAATATTTTTATAACAAGAGCTTTATTTGTAAGCACTTTTAAATTATTTTAAATTACTGTACATAATTTAATATTTCAATTATCATGAACATCTTTTATGCCACCATAAATTAAATAAACCATTACAGGGTACAAAATTATCGTTTTGTTTGGGTTTGATAACATGAGATGTTTCAAAATTGAGAAAAATATCTTCCATTTTTTATCCAAACATACTCAATTCGATACATCGATTTACTCATTTTTGAGTATTTCATATTTTACAATGAATGTTTGAGCAATCATATGCATCAAAAGAAGTTTATTAATTTCTTGAAGCGTTCATTCAACTAGTCAAAATCTTAAAATAGCAACTTTTGCACATGAATATTCAACAGCAAAGCTGGCTAGTTGTGTTTAAATAGCATTTTCCGTAAATTATTCAAATCCTAGTTCGTCAACGTAATTACCGAGAAAATTCTGGTTAGTGTTTAATTACCTGCGCCTTAAATGAGGCAATTAACTGCTTATTACTGTTAACGACGCGATATTAAAGTCATTTAGTAAATCAATTCACTAACTGGATAACTCATACTGTTATAAAATGCAACTAAGCATTACAAAGTTTTCCTAAACGCTTTTTACAGGTCCCTCATATTAATGCGAAAAGTTCTTTCGCAACTATATTATTCGAATGAGATATAACATATTTCGATCATTTACAGACTGTTTACAGATCCAGGTATATATTTTATTATTATACTCCATACAATCCGTCGGAAATAGCGATTTTTCATAGTTGTGTTGTACATCGTTGTTCATGCAACGACGGGTAATTCACATCCAGGTTACCCGGCGATTCTCAAGCAGCTGATACACAACACAATAACGAAAAATGCTGATTTTATATAATATTATGATCGAGATTAACTTTTTTACTCACAAGGAAGATCTCCATACGGGCATATTCAGAAAAATCTGAAAAAAATTACAGAGTGTTCTTCTCATGTGGATATATATATTTATTAAAAAAAATTTGGCGGAACCTCCATAGAACGTTTGTAAAAAAAATAATGAAAATTTCGTTTATTTGGCGATTTATCATCGGTTGGCGATAAAATGAAATTTCGAAAAATACTTTTTTATGTCGAATATTCTTTAAGATAAAAATATTTCATATTGAATTTGTTAAAATTAATGTAATGTAAATAACTTTAATTTTGTCAGTTTTGGTTTGATTTAACAATAGTTTTGTCATATATATATATATATATATTTATTTATTTATTTATAATGAAAGTTAAATATCAAATTTTATGAATTAAAACAAAATTAAAATAAATTAAAATTGTTTTAATATCTCAAAATTAAGTCCAATTGAGCACTCTCGATTCAATTTTGTTGCTATGGCAACGACGAATTCTTTGATATTGAAAAGAATAACTGGTAAATGAATTTTGCCTTTATTTTGGAATACGTTTAAATATGTGACAATATTTTTTTTATATGAAGTTGTTTTTAAAGTAATACAAGGGGCATTCCACGTCAAATCAGGCAGAAAAATATCAATATGTAACCCACCATCACAGATTTTAATGAAACTGCGTGTGTTTGTTCTTACTATTAAGATATGATGACCAGTAATTTTTTTTGCTCCTTGGTGAAATAGTTTCTGAGAAAAAAATTGTCAAAATTTTGAAAAACTGCCGTCAGTTGGCATTCTTGATAGCTCGGTTTTCAAATGTAGCATGTCATATATATAATCATATTTCAATATCTACTCTACAAATCATCTTCAAATAATTTATGCACAATATTTAGGGTACGCAGCTTATGAAAAAAATATATTGTTACGCTTATAACATTTTAAGTGTGTCTAAAAAAATATTTAAACTTTGAAGTCGTGAATTTTTTATGAAAAATAATGCATTAACAAAAAAAGCATTATCAACAAAAGGCGGTATTTTTATTAAATTTATTTTTGATGGGAGATATACTTAAAGGTGTCCTTTACCTGATTCTGAAATAAAAATAGTGGGATTTTGGGTGTTTTTGGTAGTATTTCCTATTTAAAAATATTTTGAGGTGCATTTCATATCAAATCAAGCAGAGTCATTCCATGTCAGTTCCCCTAAGCCATTTAATCACTGTCACAAATTTCAATGAAATTGGGTTTGTTTATAGCTTATTTTAAGACGTAATCACCTTTAATTTTCTTGATCCTAAATAAAATATTTTTAAGATAAAAAATATCAAAATTTTGAAAAATTGTTTTAAATTTTTTTAATGACAGTTCGATATTCAAAGACTGCATTAAAAAAAAAAAAAAATTCAATATAAAATTACTAAATAGGTTTCAAATAATGTATATGTGACAAATAATGTAGGCTGATTATTATTTCTTGTTTTTTATGATGTTTAAACACTAAGAGTGTCTTTTATCTTATGAATTTTTAAAATCAAGAATTTTGTCAAAATTAATGTGTTAATCTAAAATTTATTATTAACCGAAGGCAGGGTGTTATTGCTTTTTTTTAATTGTACGTAAAAATATCTTTTAAATGATTATAAAATAAAAATAGTGAACATATGAGAAAAAATTATCAAAATTTTGGAAAAATGCCACGAGTTGCCATTAATGATTCTTCAATTTTCAAAGGCCTCATTTTATATATAAAATCATATATCAATAACTAATAAAGAAATCTTCTTCAAATAATTTAAGCAAGGTAAATAAAGTATGTAGATTATGAAAAAAATATTGCTGTAATGTTAAAAAATATTTAAATGTGTCTAAAAAATTGTATAATCTTTGAAATCAAAAATATTTTACAAAAAATGATGAAATTATTAAAAAATCTTTATCAATCAGAGGCGGAGTTTCTATGACTATTTTTTTAATTTTAAATTGTACATAATACTACATTATAACTGGATCTGAAATAAAAATAGTGGGATTTTGGTTGGTTTTAGTAGTATTTAAATCATATTTAAAATTATCAATATTTTCAAATGTAAAACCTATCCAATGTATCATCCCTGGAAATATTTTTATTTATACATTTATTTTATTTTTCAAATTATCTTTTATGTTCGTTTCTTAAGGGAAAAAAATAAACAATATTGTTTTTTAGTAAAACTTCTAGGGCGAAGAGCAATTATCCCTTTCCAAAAAAGAGAAAAATCACTAGCTCCTCACCGCCCAATAGAAATTTTCAAAATGACAGTCCTAATCTTTAAACTCATATTTGGCTGTTAATATTGAAAATTTAGCATTGAGTTGCTAATATTGAAAAAAAATACCAAATTTCACTCTTTTGAAGAAAATTTTGACGTATTGTGCTTTAAATATATGCAAAAAATGCATAATCCATTATATTTATATCTTTCAAATAACTATATCTAAAAAAATATTTAAAACTTAATGAGTTGCACTTTTGTAACTTTATTCAGTTTCTAATGATATGTACCGTAATTTCGGATGTATAGCCCGCAGATCAAACAATTCAGTTTGGACCCAGAAATTTTATTCAGTATTTGAAGACCAATATTTACTGTGATCTAAGAAGTTACATTTTATTTTTAAAAATTTTTGGGTCGAAACACGATAGTTTGATCCGCGGGCTATACACCGGAAATCACGGTAATTTGATTTATTTCATCACAATATTGCTGAAAGATGGATTTTCAACATATATATGTGTGTATATATATCCCTGTTCTCAAACAAATTATTTAAAAATTATTCATTTATGTTTAATAAAGCCTATATATATTGTTTATACACTTATAGAAAATACATATAGTAAATTTTATGATATTATGTCAATAATATCTAAAAGTAAAGAACTTATCTTATAGTATGTAACGAAAAATTTAACATCTGGTGTAATGACAACAAAATTTTATAATTGTTTTACTTAATTTGGATGAATGAAAAAAGCTTACATGTTTATATTTTATTGAAGTACAGGTGAAAATGTCACAAAGACATTCCTACCTCAACAACTACTGAGTATGTCACATTCACACTACAGATGATTTTTTTTTCTTTTTGATCTTTCGGGTTTGATTTCAGATGATAATGAATTAATTAGTTTTGTTAGAAGTGTCACTGCAGTCAGCATATTAGGCTCACTATTTTTTTTTTATATAATTTGTTTTGATTGACTCGATGAACAACAAAGGGACCATTTCATGACTTTTCAATTAAAAGCTGATTTATAAATTCATGTTGTTTAGTTATTATTATCGTCTTAAGATAATAAGTTGATACTAAAATTTTTAAATGCAGTTTATTTATTATTTGAACAGTTGAAAGCATTTTTCAATAAGAGTGGGCTGTTGATTTTAAGTCGGCTGTTGAGCAATGTAGTGTTGGTAAAGGAACTGATACTATTTAATTTAAATTTTATTGCTATAAATAATATTTGTTATTTTATTATTGTATGTATTATATTTAAGCAACAGTAGAAATACACGATAACGTAGTCATTTTAGTACATCTTAGCATGAAAAGCTTCAATATTTATCATTAAACATTCACATTTTATGAAAATTTTGTTAAAATTGCTCATATTTTAACTATTTTTATTTTATAACTATTGAAAAGATATTTTTACGTACAATTAAAAAAAGTAATAACAGCCTGCCTTTGGTTAATAATAAATTTTTGATTAACACATTTTTCACAAAATTCTTGATTTTAAGAATTCACAAGATTAAACACACTCTTAGCATTTAAACATGACAAACAACAATAAATAATAATCTGCCTACATTGTTTGTCACATATACATTATTTGAAACTTATTTAGTGATTTTATATTGAAATGACTTTTTTTTATGCAGTCTTTGAATATAGATCTGTCATTAAAAACATTTTTTAAAAAATTTAGATATTTTTTTTATCTTAAAAAATATTTTACTACTAATCACCTTTAATTTCCTTGACCCTGTCTTAAAATGAGCTATGAACATACCCAGTTTCATTGAAATTTGTGACAGTGAATTAAATGTCTTAGGCGAACTGACATGGAATGACTCTGCTTGGTTTGATTTGAAATACGCCTCAAAATATTTTTAAATATGAAATACTACTAAAAACACCCAAAATCCCACTACTTTTATTTCAGAATCAGGTAAAGGACACCTTTAAGTATATCCCCCACAAAAAATAAATTTAATAAAAATACCGCCTTTTGTTAATAATGCTATTTTAGTTAATGCATTATTTTTCATAAAAAAATCACGACTTCAAAGATTAAACATTTTTTTAGACACACTTAAAATGTTATATAAGCGTAACAGTATTTTTTTTCATAAAATACGTACCCTATATATTATGCATAAATTATTTGAAGATGATTTGTGGAATAGATATTGAAATATGATCATATTTATGTCATGCTACATTTGAAAATCGAGCAGTCAAGAATGCCAACTGATGGCAGTTTTTCAAAATTTTGACAATTTTTTTCTCAGAAACTATTTGACCAAGGAGTAAAAAAAAATACTGGGAATCATATCTTAATAAAAGGAACAAACACACGCAGTTTCATCAAAATCTGTGATGGTGGGTTACATGCCTGCCTGAACTGACATGGAATGACCCACAATTAAATAACAAGCAACATAAATATGTAATACGAAAAAATGTATTTATTAAACTCTCTCATTGTTTATGTTTAAATTCATTAAATACTTTTTACACGCATTCTAAAAATCAATTAACAAACAATTTTAAGGTGCATTAAAATCGTTTGCTTTTGGCGATGAAAAGTATTGCTCCCCAAATCGCGTGACGCTTTCGTCTTTTCGCTCCAAATACTCGAAAATATTTTATTTTTTTACAGACTTTCTACTGTAATTCCGCCGCTAAATTTGACTTATCCTTTATTACATACATAAGTAGTTTAATTGGTATTTTTTTTTTTCAAAATATTCTGGGTATTCCCAGTAAGGAGACCTTCCTTGTCAGATTAGTAAAATGAGGCAAATACTTAAGATGAAAATTAAAGTTGGAGTAGTATTGAATTAATAACACTGAAGGATTATCACGTGTAACAACTTTTTGAAATATTAACATGTATGGGAACGAAGAAAGTTTTGTGATTGGCGCCTCCAACTAGTTTAATTTTATGTCAATTAAGTTGTTTGCACTGTTAAAATAAGAAAACACCAGTCAAGTGCGAGTATTACTCACGCACAGAGGGTTCCGTACAATAAATATATGAAGTAGAAGCCGGCCATTGCATTACACAAATATATCATTAAAAGTTGTTATCTGGACTATAAAAGCCGATGGCGCTTAGAATACGCCACCAGTGTCTGTATGTATGCCCAAACCATCCGTGTCTTTAAAGTTTAATATCTCGGATAATTACCGGCAATTTTTTTCGAAAATCATTATCAAGAATACTTTTATACTGCGACGAGAGGTACCTCCAGAGCTCCTCAACTGCTTTTGCTGAACGCTCGCAAATCGAAATTTGTGTGTAACGGAAAAATTGTGATTTTCTCAAAAACTATGTGACCTAGGATAATCGCCATAGCTTTCCTGCATGGTTTAAATACTACAAACTACCCTATTTTTTTTTTTTTTCACTAGGGGGTTCGGCCCCCTACGAGCTACGCTCGCCAACCCCCGTCCAGAAACCGCAGACTCTAAATGCACGCTAATTTGATCGGCTTTAAAAATATTTCGAAAGATTGAATTACAATTTAAAAAACAGTGGCGATCTCCCTATAAACGAATTTCTATTCATTTCTCTTTGATTGGGGAATTTTAACGCAAAATCCGCTGCGTTATTACTTGATTATCCCGTCGACCCATTTCGCCAAATTATATATATCGCCAAACCACTCGCCAAATTATACAAATTGGCATAATTTTTATTTTAAATAACGAAAGAACAAATAAATTAGTACAACATTAATAAAAATACAAATAAAACGTCGAAATAAAAATAACTTGATGACGTAGACACGTGTAACAACATTTCAAAATAAGCTAATATAAAAGGAATTAAGTAGAATCTTTGTATCCTGGTATTTTTTAACAAAGCGAAAAGAAAGTTCTTTTAAATGAGACATTTTAAATTAATCGTTTTTAATCTGACGTAATTTTTACCAAGCTATTCTTTCTCTATTAAATATTCACGTGAAAATACCAGTTGAAAAGTATCCTCTCAAAATATCAAATAAATGTCTAGCGCAATTTTTAAATTTAAACCGTTTTGCAATATTATTTTGCGTTCATTTTATGTAATAACTGTAATGTGACGTAAATATGACGTAATTTCTCCTATTTAATACTTCTAACGCATGTTAATAAATTTATTATTTTACAAATTCCTTTCTCTCTTAAAATTCACGTGTAATTATAGTTTTTATGACTTAATTTTTAATAAGTTCCTGCTTTTTGCACATAATTATTTAATTCTAATTCCAAATGGTTTTTTTCTGTTTATAATAGTCACGTGTAAACAAATTTTTAATTTATTTACACGTATAAATATTTTTTTTTTTTTGAAGCAAACATTATTGCTTCCTCTGTTTATACAGTTGGCAACAGTTTAAATTAATATCACTTTCTAAAATCTGTAAAAAATATCTCTAGAAATGCTGAAAATTTGAATTTAAAATAGAAATAAAACCTCAAAAAATGAGTCAAAATAAAAAAATTAATGCAATCTGCACTCCGGCAAATTCTAACGCATAAAATGATCTAAAAATGATTACACTGCCATGTACAGTTTTTGCTGCTATAAAACTTTTTTAGTGGAACGATTTTGTCCAACTTTAGCATTAAATATCTCTTAAAATAATTCTTCGATTTGAAAACTGTCTGCTTCAGCGTGTTTATCAAACATTTCTGTATAAAACCACCGATTTTTATATTTTTGTATGCATTATTTTTCTTAATATTAACGAAGAAAGACCTCCAGTCACAGAAAATTCAAAACCGGCGGCGGCGGCGGCGGCGGTGACAGCGGTAGTTACTTTTTTTTAGAATAGAGAGATAATTTTAGTTTGAGTTGATTCGAAAATAGAGGAGGGGGGGGGGGACATATTTTTGCATTACATTTTCGATAATACCTCTGAAAATATGATACCTGAAATTAAAAGAAATGTATTTTTGAGTTTGGCTTCCGAAAGCTTTTACACGATATACAAAGGAAAGATCTTTTTTTCAAGTAACTTAATTAGCCCCTCTACATTTTTCCTAAATATATTTGTGAATGATTAATAATCTATAAATATGTGGGTCAATAGCTTTTATTATTTTTAGCCAAATTGAACTTTCCATGTCCCATAGTTTACGAGTAAAATGGCTGTGACAGACAGAAACTGGCATGATCTTATAATGATTCCGTTTTTACTTTTTAAGCACGGAACCCTAAAAAATGGCGAAAAGGGACATTTTTATCATTTTCTGTACATTTTTTTCTCCCTTTATAACATAAACCTAATTTCTGCTTCAAAAATTTAATATTTCCTTATGTTATAACTGAAAATTTTAAAGGAAACTTAATTTTGTATTGATTTTTACCCGACTGCCAAGAAGAGTTATGTGTTTCACGCGTATCTGGGTATGTGGATTTCTTTATACCCTCGAAACATCCCAACGGCTGGATGGATTTCAATGAATGAGGTCTCTATCAATTCGTCTTAACCGTCCGATGGTTATAGGCTAGGTTTTGTTTCTATAAATTTAAAATGGCGATAGAGACGAAAAAAAAATTTTACGCACCCTATTGAGTGGCATATCATTGGATAGGTCTTTCAAAATGAAGACGATGTTTCGTTGACTATGTTACAGTCAAAAACTCCTTTTAAATATTACACGACCTGGAAGTTGTTTAGGTAGGATCTCTAGCTTTACTGCAACTCTAACCTTCATAGACATCTATAGACCTCATCAAAACAGTGTTTATAGATAGGAACTAACAATTAAACACAACTTAAAAGTGACCAATACAAGTAAATAAAAAAATATGTAAGTAATGTAAAAAATAGTTTTACATTGATGAAAAATAATTTATTAGTTCGATTTTTGCGCAGACGGGTTTTTTGATGTTTTAAATTTAATTTTTACTTGTTAAATTCGATATTCATAGTTGGAAACATTGCCCTGTAAAACATTTATCACTTAGCTATGCTTATTCAAGTTGCTTTAATCTTAACATACCAACATTAGTAACAGCTATCAAGCAGCAAAGACTCCTTTTATGCAAATAACATTTAACAAAAATTGATACTCAAGTCATATTCTCTCGACTCAATTACGGAGAAAGTCCCTCGTATAATGTTTAACTACCTGTGCCTAAAATAAGGAAATTAACTGCTTCTTATTACTACCAACGACGCGTTATTAAATTTACTTAGTGGATTAATTCACTAACTGTGAAATTTAAACTGCTATAAAATGCATTTAAACATTGCAAAGTTTTGCTAAATCGTTTCATTCTGGTCTCTCACATTAATGCGATTCAATTTTGTTCAAAATATATATTTTTAACACCACATATAGCATTTTCCATTTATGTAGAATGTAACTAAATGTTATCGTTTTTCTTTTAAAACAATATATATTTATATATATATATTATTAAATATATGTATATATATATAAGTACAGAAAATTAATTAAATTTAGTTTTACAAAGTGATTCAAAATTTATGCAACAAATTTTAAGAGTTGGTATAGCTCATTAAAATAGTTTTTTTTTTTCCCCCATATAAGAAGCCAGAGTCATAATCTATACTTCTGAGCCAAAATTACAGGCTGTGCTACTTTAAGCTGAATCCTGATTCCCGTTCATAACTTTAACAATAATGAAGGTTTTGTAACAAAATTTTCAATGTGAAATGTGACATCAGAAGAAACTCTAAAAATGGCCACTATTCGCGTCCAAAAAATACTGAGAAAAATAACGACAATTCGGAGTGTAGTTAACACTAAACAAAGTCAGTAACCTAAGCACAGTGCACTTCCAGAATTTCCCATAATGCTGTCGCATGCCTTACAAAACAAATGCATTCCAGTGAAAATTTCCATAAAATATCATTATTATTTCTGGCTTGTCTTGGTAACTGAATAACTAGATTAAAACCCTGTTTTCCAACAAAATGTTCTCTTTGATATGTATTATCATCCTTACACATTTTTACTAATAGTTTTGACGCATAGTTTTGAATTCCATCGAAACTAACTTGCAATAGTATCTGGTTCTTAAAGTATGGTTTAAGTACCTTTGTTTGAAATGGAGCCAATTAACTCCGTCTTGCCTACAACGACGCCTTATTGAATTCTTTTAGTATATTAACTCCGTAACTGCATAATTCAAACTACTATAAAACGTAAGTAAGCATTACAAAGTTTTGCTAAATGCTCTTCACTGATTTTTCAAACTAATGGAATAAATTCTGTCGAAAACATTTTCTCTGAATATCATATACAATATTTTAACTTACTTTCTATATACAGAGAATGCTAATAAACTTTGTAATTTCCAATTTAGAAGAAAAAAAATGTATTTATTCAGTAATGTAATTAAATTTCATTGTTAAATTCACAAAAAAAAAAAAAAAAAAAAAAAAAAAAAAAAAAAACCGTGCATTAAGGCTGTTCTCAAGTTCCCTGCTCAACAAAGCGAAACTTTCTGAAACATTTTCTGAATCTTTTTTAAACGTAAAGGCATAAAATTTTCAGGCCTGACTATTGAAGCTATTTCGAATTTTTTGATAAATAAATTACTTATCAAGATATAAGTGATTCTGGTCACGTGACGTCGAGTTTTCTGCCTTTTTCGAGTTGCCGCGCAGGGAATTTGGTGCAAAACGCACAATTTGTCAGTATTTTCTGAAAGATATTTTACGTCTACCAAAAAATGGAAAATATCTTTCGATCACACAGTTTCGGAATAATAACACCTGCTAATTTCATGCGTTTCCGAACAAAAATGAATTAAAAAATATGTCAGAAATTAATTAGCCTTTTTGGGTTTGAGAAAAAGCCTTAAGGATAATTATGGTTAATTTTGCATATTTTCACATTTTTTGTTTCTCTCTATACTACATTTTCTCGGTCTTACTACAATATTTTTGTCAATATCTCAAATATAATTTTGAAATAAAAATTGTTTGATTCTAAAAATTACATCTGGTGTGCACATGGAGTAAATTCGCCGTGCAACGTTTAGTTATTTTAGTAGTTATTTGCATAATATTTATATCTGTAGTAATTGATATTTAAAAATTGTGTGGGTGCTTTAAGTTATGTATGTATTACGTAATCTGTATGTTTGTCTGCGAGACAGAGAGTATTCGTGTATATATATATATGTTGCATTATTAGATCTTCCTTTACGATTTCCCTGTTCTATTCTAAATTACTGCTCTATATTCACTAATTCCTTATTCTTAAATAATCTCTATCGTTAACTCTGTTAAATTCCCTTTAATTTAATATCTAGTTTACCCAATTTACTTAAATATTACGCTTTTAGTATTCTTAAATTAAATTTTCCATTTCGGATTATTTCTGGGTTTCGAATGTTCTTTTTAGTAGCCCATTTTTTTCCCTTCCGAGAATTTTCTTTCCCCACGCTTACTTCCGGGGTTTCCTTTTTACTATCAAATCCATCCGCTCATCTGTCAGTCCTCTTTCCAATGACGTATAATGGCGTGATATACTTAATTCTTAACTGGTTCGAAGAGCGTGCTACGTCATATTTGTGTTACTACGCTCGGTGATTAAAAAGCGGCTACACGCGATACTCCGGCAGAATTTGTTCGAATTTCTATTTGTACACTTTCCACCTGGCTGAGTGTTTGACGCTATGAAGTTTCTAAAGATTTACCTTCCCTAATTGATTGAATCTAGTATTTGTTCGAGAGTAACGATCGATGGATGTTGAGAATATAAGGTGATAACTCATCGAAATTATCTATGGCACTGCCCAGTATTCTAGTGAGAACTGCTTATTGATGCTGTTTAATAAAAATCTGTGACCATAAAATGCTTCGTTCCTTGTCTTCCGGGGAAATTACTAGTGGAAACCTCCATTGTTCTGACCATCTGCCACTCGACTGCAAAAATCTTAAGTGTGGAGCGTATGATGATGACTGCTAAGATTAATCTACTAAACGGAACGGTGAAAGTGTCGCCCTTTGTTTACTTACTTGCATCAATCTACTAAACGGAACGGTGAAGGTGTAGCCCTTCGTTTACTTACTTGCATCAGTCTACAAAAAATAATACGAATGCCACTTTTCATCTATTGTCAAGGCGCTATTGCTGCTCTTATTCTTACTGGCATAAACGATGATCGAATACATCTATTTGCTCAATTATCTACAAAGTTTCACCTTTTCACAATTACGGCTAATTATTTAACATAAAGCCTGCAGGATTTCAACATAAATCCCAATTACTTAACATATATATGAGTATTATTTTCATCTTTTTTAACACTTTCCAACATAGCTGAACAGTGTTTATGACTTCGGTTTGTCTGCCTGCAGTCTGTCCATGCTCTATCTAACTTGAATAAATATAGTCCGATTGCCATAAAATTCATAATGTTACTAGGTATCACTATGGCATGTTCGGTATTAAAAATGAAGTGTGTAGCATTTACGGCTCATTTACAGGGACACTCAAGGGAATTCCATTATTGTCTATGGGGAAAAAATCGTTTCCAGTGTTTTTAGGTGCGTTCGTAATTATATAAATACGTAGCACCTATAGTCGTCGTTTGGTCCATCTGTCTGTCCGTCCGTCCGCATATAACAGAGGAAAAACTACCCAACCGAATGATCTGAAATTTTAAATATATAATTGTTTCAAAATTTTGTCGAGACATTTCAAATTTTATGAAAATTGGATGTATAGTTTAGTTACAGGGACAGTCAAAAGTTTTTCATTAGATTACGGCCAATGGGAAAAAATTATTTCAAGTGGATTTTAATGAGGTTACAGCCTTCGAACAGAATGAAATTCATATGCACTATGAAGTGCACTAAAATATACATTCAGTACAATATGCAGTGCAAAACATATTTATAAAACTAGTTATAGTACGAACGCACACTGTAAAAACCTGTTGGCATAGTTTAGTATTCTAACAGGAACGTTTCGTATAACATCGGATATCTGGGAGATATTTTCAGTTTCTGAAACCATCATAAACATTTCCGTATTTTTGGATTTAGTTTTCACGGTGGAATGAAAAATGAATCTGCTGGAATTATGCTCGAATCAGAAACCTCTTCGTTAGTATCGTGCAGCAAATGTCTCGATAATTTCAGAAACGTTTCGCAAAAAATGTTTCAGTGCACCTCATTTGCAACTTGTTTTGCAACAACTTGACATTATTCTAGTTGACACAAGTTCTAACTTGACACTATTTTAAACATACTGAAATTTATATATGTCACTGAGGTGTATTACACGGCACTTACTATAGAATACGGTGTACATAGGATTTATGGTTCATTTACAGGGACACACAAAAGAATTTGGCTGCAGCATACTGGATCATACACAGGGTTGCATAAAAAGATTCGGATATTTTTCAGATTAGTGATGGTAATAGAAGAAATTGCGTTTTCGTATGCGTTATACGTTTTCCCAAGGATAGGCCTTCACCTTGTTTATTTAGACATCATACTTCACCTTAATAAACTCCAAAGTTTTGTTATAGTGTTCTAAATGTGTTGGATAGTTTCATAATCTATACTGGACGCATGATTTTTCTTTTTTTTTTAACACTTTCCAACAAAGTTGAAAAGTGTTTATGCATTCGGTTTGTCTGCCGGTCTGTCCGTCTGTCCACGCTCTAACGCCCGTAAACATACTCGGATTTTCATGCGATTGATAAACCATATTTAGGGTCACTTAACCATGTTTGATATTGCATATGAAGTATGTTGGATTAATAGTTCATTGACAGGGCCACCCAAAAGGGTTTTCAAATGTGTTATGTGTTTCCATATGGTTGAACTAGACATAATATTTTAACTTATTAAACTATGAAGTTTTGTTATATTATTCTGAAAGTGTAGGGAAGTGTTTCATAATCTATGCTTGACGCATGATTTTTCTTTCTTGTTTTAATCTTAATTTTGCTCTGATTTTATGCATCTGTTTTATTCGTTCACTAGTAAATTTTATCTATTTTATTTTTATTTATGCACTCCGCATAACTATAAATATGCATGTATTAATTATTTCAGGGTATAGAAGTTCAGACACTTGATCTGGCAGTAGATTCTGAAGGCACAAGTTTTGTATCGGTCGATCAATTTCACAATATCTATAGGTGGGCAGTTCGATATCTTATGTGGAAAACAAAATCTCTGGTAATAAAATTTTTCATCTATACTTTTTTTAATTTCTGTATTTTAAAATACAAGGTGGCCATAATTAAAGTGACAGTACTCAGAGTGTTCTGTAGCGCGATCTAATTGAGAGAATGACGCCAAATTTTGTAAGAAGATTAAACAAGGCGGAAGACGAAGGATTCCGCGAAAAATAATTTAGTTCCGAAAGTCACCGCTAGGGGAATATGTGGCGCTGTGTAACAAAAAAGAGAATATTAAAAAATGCAGATACAACTAAAATCGTTAAATAAGCTAAATAAAAGGTAATTTTATTTCAGTATTGACTCTGCATTTTTTTAAACTCTCTTTTCTGTTACACAGCGCCACATATTCCCCTAGCGGTGACTTTCGGAACTAATTTTTTTTCGCGGAATCCTTCGTCCTCCGTCTTGTTTAATCTTCTTTAAAAATTTGGCGTCATTCTCTCAATTAGATCGCGCTACAGAACACTCTGAGTACTGTCACTTTAATTATGACCACCTTGTAGATATGAAAAATGGAATGCGCAGCACCTCTAAATATATCTACGGTTTCACCGTTATCAGAAGAGGGAATCTCACTCCATCATACCTCTCCCCTACTTAGCAATCACTCAGCAAGAGAACTTTCCATATCACAGGCTTTTGTGGCATGTAAACGGTACTGTTTCAATAGTCAGATAGGATAATATTTTATTGACACAATTCTTTAAAAAAAATCTTAAAATATGATATACTAATCAGTTAAAAGACTAGCCTGTCGAAGGCATCTCTGAGCTAAATCATAGAACTAGCGTTTCAGATTCTTCTATTTGGCGCTTGGTGCGAAAACTTTTATTTGTTTTACTACGAGTATGTATCAATAAGTTTTTGCCCTCACATAGAAATAATTGAGTGAAATTTATGAAACTGCTACATTTTATGAGTCCTTTTCTATATAGTCAGTGTGCACAGTAACACATTTTTGCAACCGGTATTTCAAAGAGAGGGGGAGGATGTATTCTAAAAGGCGCGATAGTAGACCCAAAAAGGGGCATTTTTCTAACTTTTACCGACACATGTGACACATTGTTGGAAAGGCTTGTGACCACTTATTCATGCTATGCACCTCCCGAGCCCCTCCCCGCAAATATGCCCTCCGGGGGCACTTTTCTAAATTTTGCGGCCATCATTCATGTCCCCGGGGGCAAATTTGGGGGAATGGGATCGGAAGGCGCATAGCATGAACAAGTGGTCACAGGCCTTTCCAACAATGTCACATGCGTGGGTCGGCAAAAGTTAGAAAAATGCCCACTTTGGGTGTGCTATTAAGCTGGAATACATCCTCCCTCCTCTCTTTGAAATACCGTTTGCAGAAATGTGTTACTGTACACGGAGACTATACAGAAAAGGACTCATACAATGTAGCAATTTCATAAATTTCACTCAATTATTTCTATGTGAGGGCAAACACTTATTGATACACCCTCGTATCTATTGCCAATGTAATAGTACTGTGTTATCCCAAAAATAACATTTTGTCTGAAAATAAGCCTTAGCGTCATATTTCAGGCTCCTCGTAAGAAGAATCCTACTCCAAAAATAAGGCCGTATAACTCTCTTAATATAGTGTATTTCTTAATGATAATATTTCTTATTATCCTAGCTTTAGAAAAAACTTGGTATACTCCCAAAAAAATAGCGTTTATTCGAAGGTTTAAACTGCTGTCTTTTCTTTTCCTTTTTTTTCAGTTTTTGTAACTATAGTCGTGAAATAAGCAATTTCTGGAGTAGCCCGGGAGAGGATAACCTTACTCCTCCCAGGAGCATCGAAGTGTTCTCCCCGGAAGATGCAGATTTCGGATTTTATGTCTATTGGACTGGAAGTGAAATTCGGTGCAATAGTTTTTGAAAAAAAAATCGTTTTTATAAAAATATTTTTATGTGATAAAATATCTATATAATAAAAGCCTAAGTCATGTGACTGTCATCAATAGTTCCGGGATACCCGCTTCACTTTTTATAAGCCAAGCGGCCAATTTAGTACTTTAATGTTAGCCAGGCACAGGTGATAAGTCGCCAAATATTGTATAGATTATTATTATTATAGCATTTGGCTGCCATCAACCGTTTGCAACAGGATAAAACTGCATAAAAGTTACAATATTAGAAAGTATATAGATTATTATTATTATAGCATTTGGCTGCCATCAACCGTTTGCAACAGGATAAAACTGCATAAAAGTTACAATTTTAGAAAGATCGTATTGAAAAAATTATAATGTTTGAGAGATTAGCTACATTCAAATATCTATTTATTCTTCAATTGAAATGAGATTGACAGTCCAATATCTGTTTCCACCAAAGTCAACACAAAAGATTCGTTCTTCATTGAGCGAAAAAAATATTAATTGATGGAGGTAATCATTCACACAGCAAGCTCTCCAACAATGAATTTTGTGCAAAAATAATTCACGCCTTTAAGCCAATCAAAGGTCAGAGTATCATTCTGTTAGGTAAACTGCTATACAATTCAAATTCTTTCACGCTATTTTCTTCAAAAACAAACCCAACTCATGTAATAATATTTAATGAATGACATTTCAAATCGCATAGTCAAATAATTTGTTATTTATGTAATATCCGTGCCAGGAGGATAGATCATCGTAGATGATTGTTAATAGCCAATCATATTTATCTTTGTCAATATCGCATTCAAAACAGTGATTTAATATATTTTTATTAAATAAGAGCATTAAAAATGGTAACTAATATTGAAGCAATCTAAAATTACACAAAACAATAATTAAAAATGCTAACTAATATTGAAGCAATCTAAAATTACACAAAACAATAATTAAACACTTAACAAAAATGAATGATCTTGACGTCACATTCACTTGAAGTCAGATTCGTTCACGTGTTTGTTACGTCATGAAGGGATTTTTAATTCGACATTTATCTGTATTTTTAATGATTTTTTACAGATTTATTAGTTTTTCTCTAATTAAAACATCAATTACGTCATTAAACGGGGACGTCATGATATTAAAAGAGTACAAACATTCAAAAAATGTGATGATGCATTAGTACAATAGACCAGTTTCAACCATTTTAACTGAAGGTGTCCCTTTATTTTATTGGGCGTTTGGCGAATAGTTTTGCGAGTTTTTTTTTTCCATAGGAAGTGATCGACGGGATAATGGAGAACAACTCTAAAAAGGCATTATTAACAATATTGTCTTAATGTAAGTGTGGGTATTATTAAAGTCTTTTCACAAAAAAAAAATTCATTGACTAAATCCTATTAGCTAAAATACGCCATTTTGCTAGGAACTCAATTACGGAAGATTACTTAATATAGGTTTTAAAATCTTCTCATTAGTGAACGTATTGCAACTGATAAGCAAACGAACAAGAAGCATGAATGTCTAAGTGAACTAAGCCGTTTTCCGAAAAAAAAAAAAAACACAACTCAACTAAAAATATCGAAATCCTGCGATGATCGCGAAGTGTTCTTGAGTTCTCTATCAGAATCTCTCAATTTTGGCGAAGAATTAAGCATATAAGTTAAATTATGAACAGGGGCGGACTGGCGTAGTTTGCCCCACCCCGCTAGACTTAGGCATTGGCTCACTTAGCAATAATCCCATTGTTACAATGGCCCTTTGCTCTAACTCGGGGTGGGGAAGGGGGGCGAAGGTTAACTTGCTTAATTTTGATTTATTTTTTGAATATGTAAACTTTAAACAATTAAAAGGTATACATATAATAAATGAAAACGTTTTAAATTTCTTATGCATAAGAAATCTGTTCAGATATTTGTATTCTTTGTATTAAAAAAAATTGTTTAGTCCAATTATGGATCAATTGCGCTGTCAGCATATGCCAAAGACATTGTTTGAATAATGATGGCTACTTGTAAAGGGGCTCCAAAAGCGAATCGATCACAGCTTATCCTAACCTATGCACATTGACAACACTTAGGAACATCCATCCTTCACCCGAAATTTGAATCCAGGACCCTTTGCATGGAAGGCTAACATGCTAACCACTATGCTGTCAATAAAACCTTAGACTTGTCTGTACACTACATCGTAAATTTTATACTAGAAAGTGTCAGCATTGACCAGAAAGAGTTAGTTCTATTAAAATTGACACGCATACATTGATTAATTTGTCATTTTAAATATCATTGTATTCATTTATACATTTTATTTTGTTATTTGAAATTATCAACATATATACATTTTGTACATTGATTAATGTTTATTTAAAATATCAATAAAGTATCTGGAAATTGAATCAATTTATTTATACCTCACTACTAACTAATTAGAATGTCAGAGTCAGATATCTGGACGCTTCTTTTGAATTTGAGGAAACTCTCTCTATTATATTATAACAATCATAATCAAAAGATCATTCAACACTGAATCAAATAAAATCTTCTAACGGTTCTTGTCCTAGAGATAAACACAAGCAGTTCTTTATAATTTTAAGCGTTGAAAACACTTATTCATAAGACACTTGAGTGCATGATAAAATTAATATGTATTTATAAACTATGTACAATGGATAAATACGATCATAGGCATTCAACTTGCACAATAATTCTAATGCACAAGCTAAGAATTTTTTACATTTTTTATTAACTTTACAGCGATTTTCATCATCTTTAAGGAGTTCTTCTGAATTGCTCGTTTCTTTTCTGTACACTGCTGAAAATTTGCTACATCGAGATTGTTGCTACAATAGTGACTGATTATAATCAGCATAGTGCAGGGAAAATTGCAGCAACTCTTTTCAGACGAAGTTTTGGTCGGGAGGGTCTTACTTTTAGAGGTTTATGCCACTTGTTTGTGGATTGCAGTTAAATTCCCCTATCGGCAGGGCTGTAATCTAAAACCTTTTTGTAGGCTAGCCTGTTCGGTTGAACCTGACACAGTCTTTTTTTTACTTTCGCCAAGTCAAACAGAGTACTAAGAGCTTCTTCAGCAAATTCATTTAAAAATTTAATCTCACTGAAGCGGCAAGGATCGAACCAGGAAATGTCTTTCATGAGCAAGTCATTTCCAGTAAATCGCGTTCTCAACTGCTGAATATCTTTGTCTAAGATGATATTATAAACATTTACCTTAAATATTTCTGATGGTGATCTGATAATACTTCTTGCCTCATTGTGATAATGTTCACCACATAGACGTTTCGATATAGATATTCTCTTTTCCAGTGGGAAACTCAATTTCAATGGTTACTCCTTTTCTATTAGTTGTTTCTCAAGGTTCTGGAGATCTATTTTGTGTAGCAGATTGGTTTTCAGGGTTTGGATTTTGTTAGTAGCAGTTACGTAGCCAGGCCGCTTATCTGCAGATACTTCGATGTGGACGTAAATACATTGGATAGGTTGCTTAAAATGGTTGATATTAATATATACTAAAACTCGCAGCAATTATCAATTAGTGACATGTGATGGGAAATTGTCATTTCGGCGATACCTTGTAGTCACTTAAGCAATGTTGAAAATTTATGTTGATCTTTAAAAGGTTTTTAAGACTTCTCAAACATGCTATTAAGTAGTCGATCCTTACTCCACCACCTAGTAGCGTTTTCTTTTTGTAATCGGCGAAGAAGTTTATTTCCACCTACAGGCTGATTATTCACTGAAGTCCATACTTTCATTCGCTTATATCCTCTGAGCTAAACACGGTTGTAGCTTACATTGAGTCCAAGAAGTCCGTTGTCAATTAGCAACATTCTTTTGCATCTTTTAGGACGAAATTTAGCATATCACTGCACATGCTGTATATTTGGATTGTCCTTTTTAGGTTGTGACAGCAAACCTTTATATCTCCCACTCATATTTGCTGTGCCATTGAAAGAAGTGCCAATTATTTGCGAAGAAAGGAGTTTAAACTTTTTAAGTTCTTCTTTTACTTTGGGATAGAGAGTTTCCCCTGTTGTTTTGGGAGCATCAACCAATTTTTAAAGCTAACCTTCCCTTTACCATGCTGCGTGAATTCAACGAATACAACTTGCCAACTGAGTCGTTACCGATATATCTTGTGTGAAATCTACTTCAATATTGAATGAAACTGACTGTTTTACTTCATAGGCAATGTTTATTTGGATCTGAATGGAGAGATGAGCAGTTAACTTACTTATAAATGACTTGGACAGGAATGAAATCAACGAACTTCTTCCATGCGAATTAGGATTTTCATTTTGTTCTTCTATCTGCTCTATTCTAGTCTTCTTCATACTCTCTGAAGATCTTCTTTCTTGGCTTCTCTTGATAGCCTTGCTAAACCACGATAACCGTGCAAAATTTCAATATATTTACATAGCAGCGTTACCAATTCTAAAAAATTGCAGTGCTTAACGTCACAATTATTCAAATCTACCGGGGACTCCTCTCATTTTTCTCTATAAGCTAGTCCTTGCTTTCCAAGATCATTAATCTGTAGATCATCCCTATATATGTAAGCTAATCCTTGTCTACCTTTTGTTACTACGCAAATGTCCGCAGGCAAACCATCCCATTGAACAACTTCCCACCTTTCACTTACTATATTCCTCATCCGCAAGAAAAGTGACACATATTGGCAAAAGTAAATTTCACAGGAGAGGCAAAAGAAAATTTACATGATTTTACTGTAAAAAGAAATTACAGCACTTAGCTCTGCATGCAGGAGTAAAAGTGTAAAAGCCTTAAGAATAAAGACATAAATGAAGTTTGGAAGTTTGAATAATATTACCTGCCCACACAACCCACCGCCCCTTATGTGGTCACGAATGGACATAGAGCGTAATAAAGCGATTTTCCGTATAACTACACTTATGAAACTTTTTCTGTATCAAGACGCACCTATGACAGATCCATCTGTGGAATAAAACGCAAAATGAATTTTTGCACGATGTGTCACTTTTCTTGCGGTTGAGCGAGATGTGCTTTTTACTTTATCCACTATCTTTCGGTTTCTATACAAAATGAGTAATTTGAACAGGATCTTCCAAAGATTTCAGATGGGAGAGAGAAAAGAGAAATCAGACTAACCTGATCAAAGTAAAAAAAAACACGCTTCACGAAAAAGGAAAAATGAGTGTTTAGTTTTATTGAAAAGAAACAAAACTCAAACAATTTATTATTTTTTGGCCCATTACACCCGTTTGGCCCACCCCGCGATCGCGGGGTAGCGGGGTGGGTCAGTCCGCCCCTGATTATGAACAAAACTAACATGTTGCAATGCATAGCATACATTTAAGGGAGACCAAATTGGTCGCCAGAGGCGGCTAGTCAGTATTTATAATGTGATAATTGGTGAACGGTACTTTTTGATAGGCAGCCACATCTGGAACTAGTCGTTGGGGGCCACCGTAATACTTACCCATCATGGATATAGATAATATAAAATGTGAAAATAAAACATGTGATATTTGCTAAGCATTGTATCATGTTACTTTTATTCATAATTTAATTTATTTGGACTTACTTAAATATAATTAATATAACCCCTTAAGCTAATATTACTTTTTGTTGCATTAAAATATCTCAATTTGTTAATTTTCTGTAAGCAAGTAAACGCTATTGATTTACAATGGAAGTCTATGGGAATTTAGCGAAATATTAGAGATACCGGCAATTTGGTGTCACTTTTGGCGGCTCATTTTGGCGATATACCGCCAAGTTGGCGATAAACTTGGCGGTATTTGGCGACAGAACAGGCTCCCCCTATAGTAAACCCCCTTATAGGTATGGAGAGGTATTAAATGCTTGACATTTACGATAAGCCATTATTGGCATTTAATCTTATAGTTTGGCGATAGATTTTTGGTCGGCGGGATAATCGAGTAGTACCGAATTGCGTAAAAGAAACATCCTTATAACCAGGGCTGCGGAGTCGGAGTCGGAGTCGATGTGATTTTTCGGTGAAAAGAGTCGGAGTCGCTAAAAATATGCCGACTCCGACTCCAAACTTTTTGTTGAACAGTTTGAAGTGAAATAAAAAATAAAACCAAATAAGCTTAGTTTTAAATTTATGAACTGAATTATTATTTTATTTTTTAACTCTATACATTAATAATTATTTAGTTATTTTTCATTTTATTGACATGTTAATGAGACAATACGATTGGCCGACAGGACGATTAGCCGACAACACTATTAGCCGACAGGACATTTAACCAACAGGAGGATTAGCCGACACTTAGGTTAAGTTAGGTCACAGATTACGTTTAGGTAACAATTAGGTTACGTTTAGGTTACAGTTACGTTACAATTAGGTTATGGTTATGTTACGGTTAGATTACGGATAGGTTACGGTTAGATTACGAATAGGTTACAGCTAGATTACGGTTAGATTATAATAAGGTAACGGCGAGAGCTAGTTAACCGCCAGGTTACAGTTAGGTTACGGTTAGGTTACACTTAGGTTATGGTTACATCACAGTTAGGATACGGTTACGTTATAATTAGGTTAAGCTTAGGTTACCGTCATGTTACGTTTATTTTACAGGTAGGTCACGGTTAGGCTACGAATAGGTTACAGTTAAGTTACGGTTAGGTTAGGGTAGCTTATAATTAGGTTACCATTACGTTTAGGTTATAATTAGGCTCAATTATCCGACAGAACATTTCGCCGGCAGGTCAAACAGACGACACGATCTTTAGCCGACAAGTCAAACAGACGACACGATCTTTAGCCGACACATACATTTTGCCGAAAGAATTTAGAAGACACGGTGATATGGGTCGGTGATATACAAACAATGTCAACTTCAATAACTCGGCAAATACTAAGGCAAAAGGTCGGATGTGATTTTTTTGCCTACATCAGTCATTAAATTGATTCATTTAAAAAAACGAAAAAAATTTTTAATGTGGCGTCTAATATATTTTTACTTTCTTCTATCTTTACAAGAAGAAAGTATTGGTTTCATGAAAAATTTCGTATTCCGGTTTTCGACAGATTTACACGTTTTAGAGGTCAGAGAACCCGAAAAACATGTTTTTACAAAATGTCTGTCTGTGAGTCTGTCTGTCCGTCTGTCTGTGTGTCTGTGTGTGACACAAATTTTGTGGGCGCTCTATCTCAAGAACTAATGCACGGAATTTAATAAAAATTCATATTCAGTTAGTCCCTGATACAAATTGATGCTGATTAGTTTTTGGTGCAAATCGCTCAACAGGTGGCGCTGTTATGCTGCATTTTTTATGATTTCCGAAATGGCTCTATCTCAAGAACTAATGCACGGATTTTCATGAAACTTCAGATTCAGATAGTCCTTGATATGACTTGATGCTGATTACGTGATGGTGTAAATCGCTCAACAGGTGGCACTGCTATGCTGCATTTTTTACGATTTCCGCAATGGCTCTATCTCAAGAACTAATGCACGGATTTTCATCAAGCTTCAGATTTAGTTAGTCCTTGATATGACTTGATGCTGATTACGTGTTGGTGTAAATCGCTCAATAGGTGGCGCTGCTGTGCTGCAATTTGCACGATTCCCGCAATAGCTCTATCTCAAAAACTAATGCACGAATTTTCATCTAACTTCAGATTTACACTGGTTATCAAAAATTAAGGAAAAGTCACAAAATGCTAATTTTCAAATACTCGAACACTCAAAAGGAAATAATATAATTCAAGTAATTACTATCTCTACAACACAGCTAGTCCATATAACATCTCATTCATGTCACACATGGTCACAAATGTCACAGTCACTACGGTGAAGCAAAAAAATAGGAAATTCCATACATCTCATTATGAGTCTCAGATGATCACTATATGTGACTCCACTGAGACGTCACTGTGACTGCTGCTTTGGGACGAGTCACCATGTGACTTTACAATGTAGTTACATTGTGACTCTCATGTGACTGTCATTTGTAGACTCAATTTCAAAGTCATCGTGAACGCTGCATTGTGATAAGTTACCAAATAATGTCACATTAAAGTCACATGATGACTTTCAGGTGACAGAGAGACTACTGTGAAGTCACCATTGTGCTCTTTTGGGAAAAGTCTCCATGTGACTATAATATGATATTATTTGGTGACATCATAATGCAACGTTCATGATGACTATGAAATTGAGTCTCAAAATGACAGTCACATGAGAGTCACAATTTAACTACATTGTAAAGTCACCTGGTGACTCGTCACAAACCAGCAGTCACATTGACTTCTCAGTGGAGTCACATATAGTGATCATTTGAGACTCATAATGAGATGTATGGAATTTCCTATTTTTTTGCTTCACCGTAGTGACTGTGACACTTGTGACCATGTGTGACATAAATGAGATGTTATATGGGCTAGCTGTGTTGTAGAGATATTAATTACTCGAATTATATTATTTCCTTTTGAGTGTTCGCGTATTTGAAAATTAGCATTTGGTGACTTTTCCTTAATTTTTGATAACCAGTGTAGTTAGATGTTAACACAAGTTGTTGCTGATTAGGTTTTGGTGTTAATCGTACAATAGGTGGTGCTGCTATGCTGACATTTTCATGATTTTTGCAATAGCTCTATCTCAAAAACTAATGCACGGATTTTCCCCAAACTTCAGATTCAGTTAGACTTTGACGTAAGTGGTTGCTTGGCAGTTTTGTTTAACATAGGTTTTGGTGTAAAGTACCCAATAGGTGGCGCTGCTAGGCTGAATTTTTCTGGATTTACACGATTTCGGAGATAGCCATGTCTCAAGAACTAATGCACGGAAATTCATATCTATAGAATCCTCATGATGGGCATAAATTGCCATTATATTTTGGTAGTGGAATAGCAAATTTTCATGTATTAACATGCATGAGATAGAAGAAAGTTTTGGGATTGGTATATCCGACTAGTTGTTTTCGATTTTAATTTTTTTGCGGTACGAATTGGTCCTATCAAAAACTTGTGAATATAAAAGTTGTAGATAATATTCAGGAGATGTATAATAAAATTAATTGAATTTGATATCTTGAGAATTGACGAAGTTATGAATTTTTTTCTCCCAAAAACCCTATTTTTGCGCCCTTTGAGCCCATTTTTACTTTCTTCTATCTTTACAAGAAGAAAGTATTGGATTCGTGAAAAATTTCTACTTCCGGTTTTCGACGGATTTATACGTTTTAGAATGCCCAGAACACGATTTGATGGTTTTTAGAAAATGTCTGTCTGTGAGTCTGTCTGTCACTCTGTCACTCTGTGAGTCTGTAAGTGACAAAATTTTTGTGGGCGCTCTATCTCAAGAACTAATGCACGGAATTTCACAAAACTTTATATTTAGTTAGACCTTGATATAAACTGGACCTGATTAGTTTTTGGTGAAAATCACCCAACAGGTGACGCTGCTATGCGACATTTTTCACGATTTCTGCAATAGCTATATCTCAAGAACTACTTAACGGATTTTCATGAAACGTCAGATTCAGTTTGTCCAAGATATAGTTTGGTGCTGATTACTTTTTTGTGAAAATCGCCTAACAGGTGGCGCTGCTATGCTGCATTATTCATGATTATCGCAATAGCTCTAACTCAAGAAAAAATGCACGAATTTTCATCAAACATCAGATTCAGTTAGTCCCTGATATAAATTAGTGCTGTTTAATTTTTCGTGTAAATCGCCTAACCGGTGGTGCTGCTGTGCTGCATTTTTCACGATTCCCGCAAGAGCTGTATCTCAAGAACTATTGCACGGATTTTCATCAAACTTCAGATTTAGTTAGTCCTTGGCATGAATTGACGTATAAATTAGTGCTGTTTAATTTTTGGTGCAAATCGCTCAACAGGTGGCGCTGCTATGCTGTATTTTTTGTGATTTCCCCAATAGCTTTATCTCAAGAACTAATGCTTGGATTTTCAACAAACTTCAGATTCAGGTATACCTTGATATCATTTAGTGCTGATTATTTTTGGTTAAATCGCTCAACAGGTGGCGCTGCTATGCTATATTTTTCAGAATTTCCGCTATAGATCTTAAGAACTAATGCGCGAATTTTCATCCAACTTTAAATTTAGATATAGTTTGATATGAATTGGTGCTAAATCGTTGTTATTTCTTGTATTTATTTAAATGATTTAATTGACGTGATTTATATAGAAGAAAGTTTTGTGATGGCCACAACATACTAGTTTTAAATGCATTTCACGGAAACAGACCTGTATATATTACATTGATTAAATTTGTCTTTAAAGTATGAATTAATGTCTGAAATTGGTATATAAACTGTAAATTATAAATACAGGCATTACAATCTCAAACGTAGATAACTACAATTTTATAATATGACCATAATTACTCGGCACTTTAAGAGTAATATTCCTTTCATCTAATACATCATTCTTCAAGTAAGGAGAAAATTATTATTTCAAAAAACTGGTGTCAACCGAACAATTTAATTTTTTTTAAAGCGCTAAACTCTCTATAATGCTTGGCAGGAAATCCTGCCAGTCGGATTATATGGGTTATATAGCTATATATCTATAAATAGGGTAGAAGTGCCAGTAATGGATACCCTTAAGGAATTTCTCTAAAAATTGTTTTTTAAGTAATAGTTATGTGTATTATATTCCAGTTTTTTCAATATTATATTAATTTATCAACAATATTTAACCGTTCCCATAGTCTCATTTCCCAATATGAATCAAAATTTAAATGTAAATAGCAGAAATATATCAAAAGACCTAAAATGCCAGTAATGGACACCCTTTGTTCCAGTAATGGACACCCCATAAAAAGTAATAAATGTAATTGTTTTTATTACTGTATTTAAAACTAATCTAACGAAATTTTCGGCCGAAAATAGAAATATTACCGAAATTCGGTTTCGGTCTTTCTTAATCTTAATTACTATTTAATTTTGAACACTTTTTCAATTTGCATTATCTATATGTCTCCAACAGGTAAAAAATTAAAGCACATTTCAATCTTTTTGAGAAACCCTGTGTGTATGCCGGAGTCGGAGTCGAAGAGTCGGAGTCGGAGTCGATTGTTTCAGAAATCCAGGAGTCGGAGTCGGAGTCGGAGTCGGTCATTTTACCGACTCCGCAGCCCTGCTTATAACTCGAAAAATTATAATCCTATTAACTAACAGTTTACTGCGTCGGATTAAGCGTCTTATTTCCATTTAAAATATATCTTTGAATTGAAATTTGAATGAAATACAGGGTCATGAAAAATCGAAGAGTGTGAAAAATAGGATTACAAATATCTCGGCAACTAATTATCGGATAGACTTAATTCTTTATGCGAAATTTATGTTTTTTTATTGTCTTTTATATTCACTCCTTCAAATAAACAATTTCGAAAATTTTTGTATACCTTTTATCAGAACGAATATTTCAAGAGTCCGAAAAAAATAGTTCCGGTTAATCGAGATTACTGATATTTAATAGGCTTCTTTCCATTATTACTCCCTAAGTACACACCGAATTTCAAGTCTCTATCTCAATTTGTTCGGGAGATCGTTTACAGACACACACACATACAGAAGGACGGACAAATTTTTTTTTCTAAATATATGTTTTTCGGAATCTCCAGTGTCTGAAACGTGTAAATCCGTCAAAAAAAATTTCCGATTTTTAAAACGATTACAAGACTTACCCTATACTACGTATGATGGGTAAGTAAAAAAAATTAGCGAAATTGGTTGAAAGGCATGCTGTCCATGCTTATCCGGTTATGCTATTTTACATATTATTCCTAGGTCTAAGAACGTTGAATGATAATCGTTTATACAGTTTGACCTCGTTATCCCGACACCCGGTTTTCACGTCACTCCGCTTATTACGTCCGGTTTTCAAAGTCCCGATTTTCTGTATATGATTTTAATGTAAATAAACTCCGGATTTCACGTCGTTGAATAATTTTCAACTCCGGATATCCCGACGGTTTATGAAAATTGTCCTTTTTTCATAATCCGTCTTATAAGAACGTAAATTAAGCGGTCCGAAACGTCTTAGCCAAAGTGTCTAAAATACCCTTTGAGATAAATGAGAAATTTTACTTCGACCATTTATCTGAATAAATAAACTTGCACACTATGAATGACCCACTTGAGCTCCAGATAGACGTATTTAGTCTACTCGCCGTCTTTTTGCTCTGGTCGGGCAACGCTTTCTTGTGGTAGCACGCCGCTTTTCGTCCGGCTAAAACCGAAGCACTGCATTGAATTGAAACGATCAGAAATTATGTAACATCCATTTCTGAAACAACAGATATTGATTACAATTCATTGTATAATATTGAAACAAGAATTGTCGGAAGCACATATAGGGATAAGCAAGCCTTAATTCCTCAATATTTCATGTAAGAATAAAAACAAGTCACCATAAATCTGCTTTTTATTCTTTTCAATTTTGTTTTTGTGATTATTTTGTTTAATTATAATGTTTGTTGCTTAAAACTGCAAGAACAATTATGAATTAAAAATACAGCTTTTTATAAACATATTTTTCTCCAACTCCGGCTACCGCGACACTCCGCTTATGACGACACTTTTTTCTAGTCCTTAGAGTGTCGGGATAACGAGGTTCAGCTGTATTTATAAAGATGGTTGTCATCTATGTTTTGCAACATTTTTCATATTATTCGATTTTTACGATCATACGATTATTAAAAATAACTCGAGTGTAAATAATTTTGATTTTCAAATTAACTAACTCGTCTCACCCATCACAAAGGCGTTAGTATACTTAACTTATATATTGCTTTTGTATGTTAAAATCAGCCTTCGAGACCGATTGGCACAAAAGCAAAGATTATATTAAAAAACAACACCCAAAAGTCGCTGTGTTTTTTTATTAGCCCCCGATATGCTATTTCTTTCTCCCAGCGATTAAAATATCGTCTCTAAAAAATAATCTTCCGTTGTCTAAACAGCCGTAAAACAAAGCAGATGTACCACTGTACGGTTAAATACTCTATTACAATTTTTTAAACTTCTAAGCATCACACATTTTCAATTTTTATACCGACGTAATGGAACAAAAAAAAGTACTTTTAAATGCAATTTGTTTGAAAGCTAAAAATAGTTGGAAAATAGTAATTATATTTTTTGTTGCCATTTTTCCATAACAACTGAAAAAAAAATGTAATTAAAATACGTGCTATTTTGAAAAAATATAAATGAATGATTTCTAATAAAACATGGAGCTATTATAAACTACATATATTTAATTTTAAGGTACTACTTAGTTAACCCATCGACCAATTTCGCCAAATAACAAAAGAACAAATAAATTAGTATAACATTAATAAAAATACAAACAATACGTTGAAATAAAAATCACTTGATGACGTAAACACGTGTAACTTGTTTAAAGTTAAGTGAATGTGACATTTACGATCAACCATTATTGGCATTCGATCTTATAGTTTGGCGATAGGTTTTTGATCGACGGGATAACTAAATAGTACCAATTTTAATTATCTGTATTAATATTAAAAAAACATGAAGGCATATGAACCATTAGATAGCCGTTTTTTTTTTGTCGAGTTTCTTGAATGACGACATCTCTTTTTTGGGATTTGTGTATTTACTTTTCTTTTCTTGTTTTTAATTATATAAATTGTTTTGTTCTATAGCTATTAATTAAGCTTTTTTTTAATTTCTTGTTATTTCCTTTTTAAAATAATAGATAATAATTTAAAAATATATATGCAACTGGTATTCGAAAACGAGGTTTTTGCCAAATTGGCGTTCGTAAAAAATGGCGCCAAACCTGGGGCGTATATGACTTCTGTGTCTGATTTTCTATATTTAGATGTTAAATTTACTTAAATCAAAGCTTATTTTGGTACTCTTCGGTTAGCCGGACGCCAATGTTACATATACATATATATATACATACATATATGTATATGTACATATATATTTATATACATATATTGTATATATATACACACACATATATATATGTATATATAACACTGGCGCCAAGCTAATCGAAAAGTACCCTTATGGTTGTAATTGTTAATGGTACTTCTTAGTTATTCCTTCGACCAATTTCGCCAAATTATATAAATCGCCAAATTATACACATTGACATAATTTTTATTTTAAATAACGAAAGAACTAATAAATTAGTAAAACATTAATAAAAAGGCAAATAAAACGTCCAATTAATGGTTTATATTAGATTAATGGCATTTAATCTTACAATTAATTAATTAATGGCAACCATTATTGGCATTTAATCTTACAATTTAGATAACTAAGAAGTACCTTTTTAACATTACTTTAATTTTCTTTTTTTAAATGTCAATAGAATCACTTAGAAACCGCCATGGGAACAGATGTCATATTCGCCCCATATTGGTGCGATTTTTTTCTGTCGCCAATATCATATAGGCAACAGGTACTTAACTTGCGTCAAAGTGTCGTTATTTTGTTTGATGTGGTAACCCAGATTATGTTGTTTATGCTGTTGATGTTTTCGCCAAATTGGCAACCGAAAAAAATCGCGCCAATATGGGGCGAATATGACATCTGTACCCCGCCATGTTGGTTTGTTTATCTCTGAGTTTCAGATCGGCGATCATTTACATAAATGATATTTCTGCGTGTTTTGGGGAAAAATCGCCAAGTTCAATCTGCGGCCCTATAACACATTTGGTCCTACAATTTTTATGGAAAGACTATGCATAGATTAATGCTGCAATGTGTAATTTAATGCACATTCATGCCATGTTATTTGCGATTATCAAGACTACTGAGAATTTGGTACAAACAGCATTCAATAATTTAAAAGAAGAGCTCTTAACTAATTTAAAGAAAACGAAATACATAAATAAAAAACCGCCGTTTTATTCTGAATACTGATTCACAGGATCAAATTTTTACCGATCTTCTAATCTCATATGAACAAAATAAATACATAATTACTTCAAAAAGCTGAATGTTAAGTAATTTTGATTATATTATCTTCTTTGCATCTCTCAGTGCTTTTCTTTTGTTTTTCTCACAAGGGATTTGTTGTCACCATTGAAAATCTCCTTCAGTTCGTTATCATTTTGAAGTCCTTTCAAAATATCCTTCGGAGTAATAGTGAATGGTTCATCTGGCGCAACATTTTCTTTTGCGGCATTTCCGGATACTTCGATTATTTCAGTTGCAATATACTGCATAACACCTGTCAAAAATACTGCTGCTTGACGTTCAACTTTTCCACTGAAGCCGTCTTTGAGAATGTCTTCCATTGTTTCAATTTCGAAATATCTTCCGTTAGTGACAGCTTGCGACGCGGTTTCTGCCGTCTTGCGTTTTGTGCCTTGATTTCTTCGTGATGGTGTTGAACTATTTCCTGATCGTTTTTTGCTTCGACTTCTTCTTGCTGGTGCCATGATTTTTAAATTAAATTTATTTTTTTCCAATGATAAATTTTGAAGAGAACTACAATGAAAATTTGGAAAATTGCGAAGCATATATAATTTTACCGAACGAAGAAAAAAAAAATTGAAGTGTATGTTCAGTATACGCACGCACGTTTGTATAATTTCTTTTCTGATTAAATCATGGAGAAAGGAAAATAGCCGTGTATAAATGCGTAGAATAAAAAATTAAATCGTAAAACTTATTAAAAATATAATTTCTTTTACATTGTAACTGAACGTAGTCGTGTCGTTGAGAAGCTAAACACCTAAAATTAATCCACCAATCATAAAAAAAAAAAAAATTAAATGATAGCATGAAAACTAAGGGATTATATAAAAATTATTTTGTTTTGGTGACACTGAGATTAATTCCGCAACATTCCAAAATAAAAACCACGAAATTTACGTCATTTTTGAACAATTATAATAAAGTTTCCCTTTTTCAATTCCTACTATTAGTTCACACTCTCCCTATATATATCTTGTTCAAATTTTCAATCGTTAATAAAATACTTATTATTCATCCAATCAAGTTCAAATAAATTTTTTTTAACTTGTAGTGGATAACACTTGATGCTAATACAGTTTTTTCAAATATTAATTCATTAATTAAATTTTAATTAATTAATTTTAGTTTTATATGGGAGACAAAATGGCGGCCATTGGCTATTGAGCAGCATTTAATGCATCTCCATATCTATAAGGGCGGTTACCATAGGGGGGACCCTGTTCTGTCGCCAAATACTGCCAAGTGTATCGCCAAATTTGGCGACCAAAAGGAGTCGCCAACTTGGCGATATCTCTAATATTTCGCATAGTCTTCCCATATTCCAATAATTCCCATAGTCTTCCATTGTAAACCAATAGGATTTACTTGCTTATAGAAAATCAACAAATTGAGATATTTTAATGCAAAAAAAATAATATTAACTTAAGGGGTTATATTAAATTTTTCTTTGATGACCTAAGTAGGAATTGACTTTAAAAAAAAATTTATATTACTTTTTTCATAAATTAAATTGACCGCTTGCTGTTACGCATGACGTCACCTTCTCCAGTGTAAGCATTATCAATTATTTAGATTACGGCCTGTATTTAGTCTTCATTAATAAAAAATTTGCAACTAGTGTTGCCAGGTGTCCCGATTTACGCGGAACGCTGCGATTTTCAGGGACTCAAATACCTGTACCGTGTAACCACTGAGCGGGACGCATTTAAACTCTGTTTACTCGATTAAAAACCACAGAGAAGTTTCCGGCCTCTTAATTGGTTGGTTTCTTTTATGCGATTTGTTTTAGCGCTATTATAAAAACGGAAAACACTGACTTAGAAACAACTGCTCATTAACAGTTTTTCTTCTCATTTTTTTGAAATGTTTGTTTTTGCGGAAGTTAAACTTCCGACTTCATATTTTAATGAAATCGAATCAATTTCCCAAAATTTAATTTCAGTTCGCAGTAATGTTCAAAATTTAGCAGAGTGCAATAAATGGGTGAAAGAATTCGGAAATTTGAATAATAGAAAATCGAATTAAAGATCATCAAAGCCTTGTGTACAAAGGTAAACTCTGTCAAGCAAAAAAAGGAAACATTCCTTGTCAAAAAACGTTAAATTAAACCAGCCAAATGCAAATAGATGTTAGATTTCGCTGTTATGAGCATATATTTACTAGTAAACGTGCCTCAATTTTATTTTATTCTGAATGCATTTTGTTTAAAATTAATTTTACCTTCTAATATTTTTTATTTTTATTAAATTGCTTCATGTGAAAACTATTTTGTTATTTAATAAAAAAATTATTTATTTCCCTAATTAGTTGCAGATTTAAATAATAATGATAATAAATAATAATGATAAATAATAAGAGCAGTTTAAAGTGCACATAAAAAATATACGTTTTATCCCCGTTTTCGTCTGTTAAAATATACGATTTGAAACCCCCTTCTCATTTAAGCTTACGGGAAGATTTAAACAAAAAAAATCGATTTTATCTGTTAAAAACCAATTTTAAGAACCCTTTATCCAGATAAGAGAGAAAATTAACAACTTTAACTTTTTTGTTGCGTTTTTTATTTACAAAACTAATACTTTTACAAGTTATGAAGATTTTTTGGGGGGATATTTGCGTCTTATAGCATATCTTAAGTTCATTCCCCAACTCTTCGTTAAATTAAATTAAAAAATATGCATGTTCGTACTCCCAGCTTTTCTTAATGTTAAAATGTTTTTGAACAGCTCAAAGGTAAAAATCATCAAAACAGAATGAAAAAGTATAATCATAGTATGATGCATATATGTACAGAACATAATTTTTTTAGTTTTTAAATAAGAATTTTTTTAGTTCCTTTCCCACCTAAAAATTAAGAATATTTCGTTTAACTTGTCAAAATAAAAATGGGAACGAAAGTTTATTTTTTTTTTATTATTTTTATTTTTTTTTTGTATATAAAAAATACAACTAAGAATTTTATCGATAAAATAAAATAAATCACAAAGTTACTAAATGGTGTATACAGAATGTTGTAAAGTTAAAAACTAAACAAACGTAAACACCGTAAATGTAACACCGTAAACACCGATTTTTAATATTTAACTTTAATGTTTGTTTAGTTCATAACTTTACAACATTCTGTATTCAGCATTTAGGAACCTTGTGATTTATTTTATTTTCACGATAAAATTTTCAGTAATATTTTTCATGATGTAATTGTCCAGATTATTTATTAGAAAAAAAAAACTTTCATTCCCTATTGTATAAAATACTAGAATTTTAAAAACTTTTTACATGTATGAATGTATATATTTCGTAAAATATATGCATACAGCGCAAAACGTTTTCGAAGCTGATGTCTAAAATCAGATTTAACAAAAGACACAAAAGACAAACGTTGACTAAAAAAACAAGCTTAAGTTTAGTATAAGAAAAGCAGATGGCGCCATTACATATTTTTATAATGTGTTTCATTTAATTCCTGTTTTCTAATGTAATAACATTTTGCGGAAATCTGAATTAATTATACTTTGATAAGTGCTGAGTTAGATTAAAATGTTTAATGTTAAATAATGATTCACTTATATACAAAAAAAAAAAAAATAATAATAATTATAGAATGGTATATTACTACTGACGTCATTAGAAATTCCAGTTTCTAAAGACCTTAAGCATCATAAAAGACGACAGAGAAACTAACCAATCAGGATGCCGGAAACTTCTATGTGGTCTCTAATCGAGTAAACAGAGTTAAAATGCGAGCGGGACGCAGAAAGTCCCGATTTTCGAGGATGCACAAATTCTGTTAATTTTTGTTTTGGTTCCATGCTATTCGTTAGTCTACAACGAATGAACTTAATGTTGGAATTCTCGACAAAGTTGTGCCCCCCCCCCCCCCAAATTTTCCAAGTGGTTTGTTCGGATTTGATATCGTTCCAAACGGGTTTTTTTTTCTCCTTTTCGGTCGTAAAGGCACTCTCTTTTACCTGTAATAGTGTTATTATACGTAAAAATTGCAAGCGACAAAAATCGCCTGCGACTGTCCTATTTCCCGCCTATGAAAGCCACTTTTTACGTTTTCCAAACATTTCATTGGTTGTTCGGGAAAAGGCTTTTGCATCGTCAGATTTCCAAGCATTTAATTGGCTGTTACTGGCGACTCGCTTCGTTTCAGGCGTCAAAGACTCGCCGACAGAAGAAAGTTGCTTGCTTTTGAAGCGACTCCCCTGGAGCCATAGGAATAACATGGAGACGCCTGGAATTTGAAGCGACTTTGACCCCTCGTGTAATAACACCATTGTAGCGGTTATATGTTTGTGATTTTTTAAAGTATGTTATAATAACCAAGTTTCCAACAAATGCTGGAAGTATATGTATATATCTTTATTATTTAAGCTGAATGAATTCAATGATTTTATGCATTCAAGCTGAATGAATAACTTCAACTGTTATTTTAAACTGAGCTACTTTGTCAATGTGCTTTATATTTGACGCCACACCGAAGACCTTAAACACTGCGTTTTATTACTCTGCTCTATTTCTATCATTTAATATAGTAAAGAATATGAAGACAGAACTTGTCTATGCACAGATGTCATATACGCACCACGTTGGCGCGATGTTTTTCTGACGCCAATATCATATACGCACCGGGGTACTTAACTGGCGCCAAAGTGTTGTTATTTTGCTTGATATGGCAACCCGAAAGTTGTTTTTTTATTAATAAATTGTTTATTTTCTTTTTATTTCTTTTTTTTAAATTATACAAATTGTAATGTTCTATAGTTATTAATTAAACTTTTTATAATTTATGGTTATTCCTTTTTTTTTAAATATGTAACTGCTATTCGAAAACGAGGTTTTCGCCAAATTGGCGTCAGAAAAAAATCTCGCGCCAACGTGGTATGTATATGACATATGTGCCCCTGTCTATAGAGGACGAAATTTATCGTTCTCTTGAAGAGAATACCTTACAAATGTACCTGCCTATCCGGAAGACTGTCTAAAACGGATTTTTTGCAGTTCATCCCAGCAAACACATACCTTTCGGCACATGATAGGACAGCAGCCGGCAGTGTCGGCATCGGCCCAGTAGTTTCGGTGAAGTGTCGGCAACTGAAGCTTAAGAATCTGATTTTTCGTATGCCAGTTACCGTAATCGGTCCCCTTATGGTTACATATCGGCAAGTGACGCAGGACCGATATATGATTTCTGATAGTGGCCCGATTAGATTTGCCAACATCGGTCCGAATTCGGAATCTTTAGTCTTAGCCGACATTTTTTCTTTTTCTTAATTTTGTGTGAGTTTAAGTTTTGATAAGAGTGAGAGTTTTAGAGGAGAGTTTTTTAAGAGTTTCATATAAAATTATAACAGTGATAAACAGAAAAATTGTCAAAAATAGCCTGTGTTTTTTAATTTATTTTAAAAAGGACTTATAATTATTTGAATCATCAAAAGATTTTTTAAAATCGCTTCTGAAAATTATTATTCATTATAAACTTAATTGTAGAAATTAAAAAAAATACTTCATAAGTTAATTCAACTTATTTTCTAATTATATAATCATTTTAAAAGTAATAGCTAAGTTTCTTATTTTATTTGAAAAAACAAATTATTAAAAAGTTTTTAAAATTATTTTACAAGCTATAAAGATATTGAAAAATCTACCCATCTTTTTAGCATTAAAATTTAAAAGAAAGATTCAGAAATCTCCTCCTTCTAAAAAATTATTTACCAAACGAAAAAAAAAGTTAAATTAATATTTCTATTTTATTTTAAGATTAAAAAATGCTGATAAGTAAAAGAATATTGCTACATTGTCATTAAAAATATATTCTACATTAACTCAACAAATGACATAAAATGAATTCTTATTCTAATTAAAAGAGACTCATTTCCAATTTATTATTTACTAGCAAACGCTCTTTGCTCGCGTAATAGTTGAAATATTCCAAGTGATATTTGAACGTCTAATTTTTATTAGAAGAAATTATACTTTTAGGAATAATTCAAAAATTACTAATTAAGCCACAGTTTGCCTAAACTTCATTATTATACTGCATTAGGCAGAAATGAGACTTAAATTAATAAGAACAACTAAAAATAATTCTAAATAAATGATAATTTATAAACTATTTTGAAGGTTTTTATGTTCATTTCATATCCTCATTTCAGTATTCGTTTGGAGTTTTGAATTTTTTGGAAACCATCTTCTTAGTAAGCATTTACCTCTTAAAATTAACCATCATGTCAAATTCCAAACTTCTTGTTTAACGCTCTACCACCTCTCTGGTGGTGCTCGCACCAACATAAAATGCCTATGTTGAAACAGAGACTGTCACCATTAATTTGCCTATATTAATTTTGAAATCGGTTTGGTATTTTCTAATATTCCATAGAAAAGGTAATTTAGAAAGTTTTTAGAGAATTTTTTAAAACGTTTGTTGTTCCTGCCAACGCCAGGTGGTACTGGCACTGGCCTGGCATAAAATATATCCTGTGTGGGATCACAGACTGTCACTATTGATTCGCGACCATCACTTTTGAAATCGGTTTATTATTTCCTGAGATTGCATAGAAGTCATAATTCAGGACTTTTAGTACGCTTTTCGATCCAGGGGCGCCATGTCAGAACTTTCTTGGGGGGGGGGGGGGGGCAAACATTTTTTAAGGGATTCTATATAGCTAAGGGTAGGATCCAGGGGGTCTACTCCCCCCCCCCCTCGTATGAGAAACGTTTACTGACTTATGCTTACAATAACAGCAAAAAACTTCGAATACGGAAACTCAGAACCAGTGAATATTTCGTTTTAAACAGGTTTCCGTCTTAGAAAGTAAAATTTTAATATATTGGACATGATTTTTTTTTTCTTTTTAGACAGGATTCTATTATAGACAGGTTTCACTTTTACAAGTATCCTCACTGACTGTTAAACCATCCGCTCTATAGTACAGCTCTGAAAAGAGATGTATTAGAGTAAAACTTGTGAAAACGAAACCTGTCTATAACACAATTCTTTCTAGAAGGGGAAAAATATCAAATTTCGTTGAAAAAACATCATACAATTATACTTGCTAAGCGGAGACCTGTTTAAATGGAGCTTTTTTGTAGTCCCTTTCGAAATTTTACTTACAAGGGCGCCATTTCATGAGTTTCCTGACGAAGAAGAAGGAAAATTTCACAACTTGCAGAACTGCACAAATCACACAGAAAGAAAATCCCACACAATAAAAAATGCTCTACGTAATTTTGTCTCCATAACTTATTTCACAAGCATGTGATTATTTCTCAACTTTTTTAAATTTTCGTGAAAGTCAGCGACTTTTCTTTCTTTCAAAATCCGCAAAATCAATTCGGCAATGGGTCGCAGATAAAAATCGCGAATCTTGGAAAATTTTAAAAAAAAAGCCTCCAAATTGGTTGCTTAAAAAATCTCTAATTTCTTCAAGCGACCGTGGAAAATAGCGCTAATTTCATCAGAGATCGCGAAAAGAAATACAGAATTTGTCAAATGATTGCACAAACAGAAATCTTAAATTTCGTAAAAGGATTGCGAAGAAAATCGCGAATTTCGTAAAAGGATTGCGCGAAAAATCGCGAATTTCGTCAAAAGATTGCGCAAAAAAATCACGAAAATTTAGTCGAACAATCGCACAATAAAATCGAGGAGAAATTCGACAAACGATCGCGTAATAAGATTCAAAATTTTGTCTAACTCTCGCGCAAAAAAATCACAAACAATTATTAGTCATGGCAGAAACAAAATCACGAATTTCAGTAAATGATAGTGATAAGGAATCGTGAATTTTGTCAAAAAAATCGCGAAAACAAATATCGAATTTCGTCAATTGGTCGCGGAAAAATATCGTGATTTTCGGCAAGTGCTCGCACGAAAAAAATCCATTTCGTATAACGCTTGTAGAAAAAAATCGTGAATTCCGTGAATCGATCGCGGAAAAAATCGCAAATTTCGTCAGATGATCGCGAAAAAAAAATCATGAAATTCAATCAGTCATGAGATAATCACCCAAGGAATGTCATGAATAGGTCACGAAATTTGCAAATTTTGTGATCTATAAGCATAAGAAAATTTTCTTTAGTGATTTTCTGCAAGTAAAGGTAAAGCGTTAATTGTTTCGGATTGTGTGTTCACTATTATGAGATGGTTTCATATTAATCCTATTTTTCAAAGAAAAAGAAGTTTTTCTAAATATTTTTCAGATAAAAAAAAACTACATATTTGAACATTAATGAATACTATGTATATATCTTCATTTTTCTACAGAAAAGGTAAAATCTATAATTAATATTCATATAAAATTCACAAATAAATGCACAGGAATTACTTTCATGTGCATGCATATAATTTAAAATTATTTAAAATACATTAGAAAAACCCAGAACGTTTTCAGTCATCACAAGACCGTCATCAGTGGGATTTAAATGTTATTATTTTCATTACGCTTATTCAAGAATTGGCTCGAAGAAAATCCTTGTGATTGTTGTGTCAATGATTTTGACGAGTTTTTCCATGATCAATTTGCACACAGCTGAGAAGCAAATGATAAAAGAAATTCTCACATGTATTTTTAAAATTAACCAAAGTACTCATTAAAGATATGTCTCACCTTGAGGTAGTTCGAATAGCAAGGCTTTAGGAATTTTTTTTTATAATTATTAATTTCTATGCATAAGCATTTATTTAATGCATATGTTTTCATTCCAATCAAATCTGATAAGTTATTTTAGAGTTTCAGCAATATTCTAATGTTTGTTTGAGTCTGACATTTGATTAGAGATGCACCGAATATTCGGTATCTATTCGGTATTCGGCCATACTACCGAATATTCGGTTAGACCGAATATCAAATTATTCGGTTTGCCGAATATTCGGCTTGGCCGAATATCAAATTATTCGGCATACCGAATATTCGGTTTGACCGAATGTCAAACTATTCGCCCAAACCTAATACTTAAAAAACCTCTTAAATATTTTTTAAAACGTTACACAACTTCTACTTTTAATTGTCAATTAATAAAGTTATTCAGAATAATTAGAATCTTTAAATAAAAGAAAATGATTTTATATTATTTATTTGTTGTTTTAAAAATGTCACTTAATGTCATTTGTTCATGGGAATTATTAAATGTAGAAATGCAAGTTACTGAGCATTGTCTGGTAAATAATCCGTTTCTTGCTTTTTCGCAAACAGAGTGTTTCTAAACAAAATGGAAGAAAATTTCAGGGATAATAATAGGCATCAAAACATGCAATTTTTTGTCCAGTAAATCAGGATCGCAATTCACTTATTCACTCAAAAATACAGTGTATCCCCAAGTCAAACTTTAATTTTCTTTTGTTACTTTAACAATAATGAAGGTATTGTAACTATATTGTCAACAGAGTTACTTTAATTTCTGTGAAATATGATACCATGACGAGAAGTGCTGGAAATAGCAACCATTCATATCTAAACAGTACTGAGCTAGACATTATTTTATTAAGAATGCATCTAATAATACTTATACTGTACCACTGGCCAAAATCCAGTCTCTTCCAAGGATATCATCACATTATATACAAGCAGATGCAAATTTCGCTAAAATATCTTCATTTTTATACAGTTATAAATGAAAATTCTGCTACGGCTTGTACACCTTTCATTTTTGATGAAAGAAGTGGAATGATATGTCACTTCTTGTTCAATATAAGAGAATTCTTTTCACTTGTTTGAATTAATTGAAGAAGGTATGGAATTTAAATTTTCTTATCTAAAAATTTTTTAAAACATCCTCTTCTTAAATAATAACTCGAAACATACTTTTTTTAGTACAAAATTTACTTATAAAAATAGAATTGTTTGTCAAAATGGAAGTATCTGTGCTAAATATTATATAAAATTGTTTAAAATTTAACTTTTTAACAATTAACACTGAGATATAAAAGTATTTGGCCAGCCGAATAGGCCTAACAGTTACTATTCGGCTGGTCGAATATTCGGTTTACCTGCAGGCCAAATATTCGGCATTCGGTATTCGGCCAAAATCACTATTCGGTGTATCCCTGCATTTGATGGTTGATAAATTATCTGAAATGTCAAATTCCTTGGGGGGGGCTATTGCCCCCCCAGCACCCCTCAAATGGCGCCCCTGTTTCGATCATTCCCTTCGCTTCACCTCTTTTAAATTTTGAATTTATTTTCGACAGTTCTTAGAGGGCATTTATATTTTAGCAAACATGCTGTTAGGAATTGAAGTGAAATGAAACTAGTGGCACGCGCTGTGCGTGATATTTGTAATGTAAATTTATTGATGGTGCGTAGTTAATAGGAGTATTCCATGAATGTATGTGGTGAACTGATGAATTCTCTTGTAGTAAAATGAAATATGTTTTGAATGTCGGAATTAAATGCTTATTTATACTATAAATGGCTCTTTGTATGAGTTTGAACCCGGATTCTAATTCATTAACGCCCAGCATCGTGTAGATGCAACTCGCAAGAAGAATATCAGAAGGTTAGTATTACATTTTAAGCTAAGCCTCTTTAGAACTCTTAACATATTGGTACTCTCGGCGGGACAGGCATTTTTGAATTTTGAATTTATTTGAATGAAGAGATGAATTTGAATAATTTAAAAACGCAAAGAAAAGGACTAAGAACTACTTTTACTGTCACAGTTAATAAAATTGAGGTTGAATTATCTAAAGAGATAAATGAATTCAAAGATTTCTCAGTTTTAAAAACTCAACTCATGGACAAGTTTCAGAGGTTAGGCACATGTCAAGGTCAAATTTCGGAAATGTTGTTGCAAGAGGAAGACGAAAAATTGTTCACTGAAGACTTTGAAAGTGCAGAAGCATATAGAGAGAAATATATAGAAGTATGCTCGCACATTGATGAGAAAATTGAATTATCTTCATCTCCAAGTGAAAGTGAAAGAAGAAAATTTAAACTACCGAAAATTGAGCTGAAAAGATTTAATGGCGAACCAAAGGAATATTTATCTTTCTGGAGTCAGTTCAAAAAAATAAATGAAGATGCCTCTATTGCTGATGAGGATAAGATGCAATATTTATTGCAATGCATGGAACCGCAATCAAAGGCAGAGCGATTAGTGAAGAGCTATCCGGCAACTGCTGAAAACTATCCAAAAGCTATTGAACAATTAAAAGAAAGATTTGGCCGAGATGACCTACTTGTTCAGATTTACGTAAGAGAACTGTTAACCCTCGTAATGAGAAATGCTACAGCTGGGAAAATGAAAGTTGATTTGGCTTCTTTATATGATGAATTGGAAAGTAAACTCCGAGCCTTGGAAAGCCTTGGTCGAACACAAGAGAAATACGGAGATTTCCTGACACCTTTAGTTGAAAGTTATTTGCCTGAAGAAATTCTTTTAACTTGGGAAAGAAGCCGAAGTCATAATGCATCTACCAGTAAGAATTCCCGAACTTTAGAGGAACTGGTGGACTTTCTTCGCCAAGAAGTTCAGGGAAATGAAATCGTTTCTCTAGCAAGGAAAGGTTTCGGACAAATGAATATCGGCAAAAGAGACCCTATATCTGAAAGTGTAAAGAAATCTGACTTAGCTACCGCATCGGCGTTAGTGAGTATGGAAAATATAGGTAAAAAAAATAATTGTATCTTTTGTGAAAAATTTTATCAAAGTGAAAGGTGCTTTAGCGCTGAAAAAATGTCTTTAGGTGATAAACAAAAATTATTGTTAAAAAAAGGTGCCTGTTTTTCATGCTTACAAAAAGTGGGTCATTTAAGTAGAAATTGTAATATTAAATCTAAGTTAAAGTGTACCCTTTGTAACAAACCTCATTTTGAAATAATGTGCCCACAGCAATCTAGAAAAAATGATCAAAATGAAACTCTTAAGTCAGAGAATTCTCTTTCTAATTGTAATAGTAATGAAGTTGTTTTTATGCAGACACTTGGCGTGCGTATTCGGTCGCACGGTCGCCAAAGGGTTGTACGCGCACTTTTAGATACTGCGAGCCAAAGTAGCTATATTAGCGAGAGAGTAACGAAATTATTAAAAATGCGTCCTCTGAGAAAGGAAACAATTATTCACGCATTGTTCGGGGGGAGTGAAACCAAGCCCAAACCACATGATGTGTTTTCCGTAGAAATTAGTGAACTAGAAGGAGATAACGCGTTTAGTTGTGAAGTATTTTCCGAAAGAAAGATTTGTGGATTTGTCCCTAAAATTAAAGATTATAGGATTTTAAATGAGCTGAAAAAAGACAGATTAATCTAACGGATCACTTTTGTAAGGAAACCGAAATTGATGTTTTGATAGGGGCAGATTTGATAGGGAGATTAGTAACAGGTAATTTAGTTCAATTGAATTGCGATTTGACTGCTATAGAAACCAAGCTGGGTTGGACTGTAATGGGAAAACAAATTTCTAGTCAGAAACATAATATTTTGACAACATTGTCTATACATGTTAGAAATATTCCTTTGAATGAATTATGGGAACTTGAAACAATAGGAATTTCTGACCCCATTCCGAGTTTTGAAAGGAAAGAAAATTTTGATTTAAGCGATTTTGAAAATAAAATGAAAATTCTTCCCGATGGCAGATATGAAGTAGAGCTTCCATGGAAGTGTGATTCTAAGAACTTGACAGATAACAAAATTTTAGCTTGGAAGAGACATGAAAAAATTATTAATAAATTGAAATGCGGGGGATTTTTCGCTGAATATCAGGAAGTATTTAGGGAATGGGAAAAATTAAATATTATTGAGCGTGTCCCAGAAAATGAATTAAATAATAAATGTCATTATTTACCGCATAGGCCCGTAATCAGGTTAGATAAGGAAACTACAAAGGTACGCCCTGTATTTGACGCGTCTGGTTCTGAAAGAGGAAAACCCTCCTTAAATGAATGTCTATATAAAGGAATTAATCCCATTGAAGTAATACCTGATATTCTTGACCGTTTTAGAACATATCCTATCGGTATAAGTGCAGATATAGAAAAAGCTTATTTAATGTTATCTGTTATGCCTAGAGATAGAGATTTTCTTAGATTTTATTTCCCATGTAATGAAGGGCAATTGATTTATAGACATTGTAGAGTTATATTTGGTGTATCTTCCATCTCTTATTTATTAAGTGCATCTATTAGAAAATAGCCCCCCTGAATATAAAGAAACTGCTGAAAAATTGAAATGTTCGTTTTATGTAGATAATTGTGTATCAGGGGTTTTTAACATTGATGAAGCTGAAACATTTATTGAAAATGCAAAATTGTTAATGTCTAAAGGATGTTTTAATTTGCGTTGTTTTGAAAGCAATGTAGCTTGCAAGAATGTCGATAAGAGTTCTGGGGATACTTCTATTTTAGGCATTATTTGGAATTTAAATAATGATTCCTTAAAATGTTGTTTAGATTTAGAAGCAGTAACGTGCGAAAGGAAAATTACTAAGAGGTTAATCTTGAGCATTGTACAAAGGATTTTTGATCCTATCGGCTTATTGTCACCAACTACATTGCTTCCAAAACTATTATTGCAAGATTCATGGAAACAGAAAATTCCATGGGATCATGAATTGCCTTATAATATTGTAAATGTATTTTTGAAATGGCTAAAGAATATCGATGTGTTAAAGGAAGTAGCTATACCTCGCTACTTGGAGATTAATACTTCATCTGAACTCCATGTTTTTGTTGATGCAAGCAAAGGGGCATATGCGGCGTGCGTCTTCGCTAGATCAATAATTGGTTCTGAAGTAAAGGTTATACTTGTTAGAGCGAAGTCTAGGGTTGCTCCTCTCAACACTTTGAGTATGCCGCGTTTAGAACTAATGGCTTGTTGTATAGGTGCTCGACTCGCGAATTCTGTCATCAAAGCTATCAATATGACAAATCTGAAAATGACATTTTGGTCAGATTCTACTACTGTACTTTGGTGGATAAAAGAACATGGAAATTGGTCGATTTTTGTGAGCAACAGGGTTAAAGAGATTCGGCAATTGACCAGAACGGAATCATGGAAGCACGTTCCTGGAAGTTTAAACATAGCTGATATACTATCGCGTGGGTGCTCTCCACAACGAATGCTTAGTTCGAGTTGGTGGGAAAGTCCTAAGTGGTTAAAGGAAAATCCTGGGTGTTAGCCAATGGGCGCGATTGACTGTCAACCTAGCGAAGTAGATTTAGAAAGAAAGAAAGTTAGAATTATGAATGTTGATCTAGCTAAAGACGCACCCCATTGGCTCTTAAATAATATATCTAATTATGACAAAATGATAAGAATATTTGCTTTTTTTTTTAGATTTGTAAATAATTGTCGTAAGATTTCTGATAAATGTCAAGATTTGAATCTTTCTCAAAATGAAATTCAGAATTCGGAAAATCACCTAATCAGTTTAGTCCAAAGGTATTATTTGTACAATAAAATGTCTGTGCATAATATTGTTACATTCGTAGATAATAATGGAGTTTTAAGGGTAAAAACTAAAATAACTGAAAGAAATGATCAAGAATCATTTTTGTATCCAATATTATTGCCAAATAAGTGTGAATTTACTAAACTGTTGATTAGATCTGTACACCAAAGGAATTGTCATGCGGGAATAAGAATAATGCAGTCTTTAATAAGAGAAAGATTTTGGATTATTAGAGCTAGAAGAGCCATCAAAAATGTGTTATTTGATTGTATTCCATGCAAACGCTTTAAAGCAAAATCCTTGTCAAGCGAACCGACGCCTTTACCACCAGATCGCGTGACGGATTGCGCTGTATTTGAAATTATAGGAGTAGACTTAGCAGGGCCTCTATTCCTGAAAACTGGCGAGAAAGTTTGGATAGCGTTATTTACTTGTGCAGTTTATCGTGCACTTCACCTTGAACTAGTTAACTCGCTATCTTCTGATGCATTTCTTCTAGCACTGAGGCGTTTTATAGCTAGACGCGGTAGACCTAGTACTATTTATTGTGATAATGGAACGAATTTTAAGGGAGCTTCCAATGAACTTTCGAAATTAAATTGGGATAAAATTTTAAGAGAAACTATGACGCATAAAATTGTTTGGAAATTTATACCTCCCACCGCAGCTTGGTGGGGAGGCTGGTGGGAAAGGTTGGTTCGTATTGTAAAAGAATTGTTAATACGTACTCTTGGTAGATCAGTATTGACTTATGAAGAATTGAATACATTTGTATGTGATTGTGAATCTGTAATTAATTGTATACCTCTAACCTATATCTCTGAGGACCCACTAGAGCTAGTTCCTCTTAGACCCGCTATGTTTCTTACTGAAAACAAATGTTTTAGCAATTCAGATATTATCGAATTAGATTCTCGAAGTTTAAGGAGAAGGGCGAATTATAGAGCTAAACTTCTTACCGATTTTAGGCAACGCTTTAGAAAGGAGTACCTCAGTGAATTAGTCCAAAAACATACTGAAAAACACACACGTGAGCCTCGATTGGGGTAAGTAGTCTTGATTGGGGATGATAATAAAAAGCGTTTATTTTGGCCTTCAGGGAAAGTGATTCAGTTGATTCCTGGACGGGATAGTAAAATCCGTACTGTTAAGTTAAAAACGCAGCACGGCACGGTTTTACGTACGGTGCAGCGCATCTTCCCTTTGGAAATATATTCGAATGATACGAATGAAATCGCATTTAAAAAGTTGGGTGAAGAGAAATCTAGCTCTAGTGAATGTATTAATGATAAAAATGTATCTTTTCCTGATAATGTCATAATTAAGAAATATACCTCTTCTGGAAGATGTGTAAGAGCTCCGAAGAAATTAGATCTTTTTAATAACAATTGTTATGTATTTGAAACTCTCCCCAAGTTTCAAAGGGGGGGAGGATGTTAGGAATTGAAGTGAAATGAAACTAGTGGCACGCGCTGTGCGTGATATTTGTAATGTAAATTTATTGATGATGCGTAGTTAATAGGAGTATTCCATGAATGTATGTGAACTGATGAATTCTCTTGTAGTAAAATGAAATATGTTTTGATTGTCGGAATTAAATGTTTATTTATACCATAAATGGCTCTTTGTATGAGTTTGAACCCGGATTCTAATTCATTAACGACCAGCATCGTGTAGATGCAACTCGCAAGAAGAATATCAGAAGGTTAGTATTACATTTTAAGCTAAGCCTCTTTAGAACTCTTAACAGATGCCATATTTAAAGTTTCTAGCCTCTTCAGTATCATAGAAATCGCAATTTAGAACGTTTTCTGCTCCTGCAACCCTCAGGTGGTAGTGACACCGACATGAAATAGAGTGTATGTTGTAGCAAAAGCTGTCACCCTCAATTTCCAACCATTAGTTTTGAAATCGGTTTGGAACTTTCTGAGATTGTGTAAAAATCGCAATTTAGAACGCTTTCGCGCATTTTCACCTATTTTAAATTTCGATTTTTTATAGCATATGTTCTTAGAGATCAGTTATATCTAATAAATAACTACTATGCCAAATTTCATGTACTTAGGACCTTCAGTAACAGAAAAATCGCAATTTAGAACTTTTTTTGCACCTTCTCCCTCTTTGTGGTAGTGGCGTGACACCCACATAAAATATAGCCTATCTTGGAGCAAAGGGCTGTCACCATCATTTTCACACCATTATCTTTTAAACCGGTTAGGTACAGTCGTGGACAAAAAAAAGTAAACATCCCCTACTAACTCCTCAACAAACTATCGTAGAAGAAAGTTACTGTTACCGAACGATTGGAAGTAAAGTCTACTTTTAAATGATGCATATAAAATTTGCTTAGGGAGCCATCTACATATTAAAACGAACCCAAACTTGATTTTTTTTTTTACAATGGCAATACCCAATTTTAACAAGAAATTTCAAATTTTCGGTTCAAACTATGTCTAGACACCAAAATTCAAGTCATTTCAATGATAAGTTTTTGAACTATAAACATTCAAAATTTACTGCTTCTAATGTTAAATTATATTTTCGCATTTTTATTAATGTGTCCTGAAATTATACTCCTAATGTGTATTTTTTGTGTAGCTATAATACTAAAGTACTCAAACATAAATACGTTGAATTTGCAATTTTTATAATTTTATGATATGAATTATGAAATATGAAATTAATATTCGAAAAAATTATGAATTGCAACCTACATTTTTTTGGGGTGGATTTAGATTTATTAAATCCTACTTTATGGAAATCCAAAATTTCACATTTTTCTTCCAAGTAGTTTTCAAATTATGCTTAAAAAACGGCAAAATGATGGTTTAAGATGGTCTATGGTAGAAGTGATTAGATATTTTGAACTTTCTTATGCTATCACGTAATCTAGCAGTCTTCAATGACTGCTTGAGCGACGCTTAAGATGCCTTGATCAAGAAGGGGGCTCTCTCAGTCAACAATCGAGTACTGAACTTCAATTTGGATACGGCACCTAAAATACGCTCTTTTTAAAATAATTAATTTCTCGGAAACTTATTGTACGAATGGCATAAAAATTTGATTTAAGGCTAACTGAAGGGTGTAGATTTCATTTATGCTGTCAGAATTGTGTACTGCTATTGAAAAAACAAAGTTATGGTTCGTTTTAATATGTAGATGGCCACCTAAACAATTTTTTTATACATCATTTAAAAGCAGACTTTATTACTAATCGTGTGGTACCAATAATTTTCTTCTACGATATTTTTTTGCAGAGTTAGTAAGAGATGTTTACTTTTTTTTTCCACGACTGTACTTCCTGAGATTGCGTAGAAATCGCAATTTAGAACGTTTTTTGCTCCTGCAACCCCTTTGAGGTAGTGACACCGACATAAAATATAGCCTATGTTGGAGCAAGGGGTGTCACCATCATTTTGAAACCATTATTTTTGAAATCGGTTTAGTACTTCCTGAGATTGCGTAAAATCGCCATTTAGAACTTTTTTTAGAACTCTTTTCACGCATTTTAACCCATTTTAAATTTCGATTTTTTAAAGAAATGTTCTTAGAGATAATTTATATCTAATAAATAACTACCATACCAAATCTCATGCATCTGGGCTCTTCAGTAACATAAAAATCGCAATTTAGAACGTTTTTTTGCTCCTGCACCCCCTTTGGGGGGTTGTGGCACCGGCATAAAATATAGCTTATGTTGGAGCAAGGGCTGTTACCATCATTTTGAAACCATTATTTTTGAAATCGGTTAGGTACTTCCTGAGATTGCGTAAAAATTGCCTTTTAGAACCTTTTTTAGAACTTTTTTCGCGCATTTTCACCCTCTTTTTAATTTCGATTTTTTTATGAAATGTCCTTAGAGATCATTTATATCTTATAAGTGACTGCCATTCCAAATTTCATGTTACTAGGCCCTTCAGTAACAAAAAAATCACATTTTTTGAACGTTTATTGCTCAGGCACACCCTTTGGGTTAGCGGCATCGACTTAAGGTATAGCCTATGTTCGAAGGTGGACTAACACCATCATTTCGATACCATTACTTTTGAAATCGGTTCGGTAGTTCCAGAGATTACCTCCTACAAACAAAGAAACAATTTTTACTTCTTTATAACATTAGTATAGATGAATGCTATGCACATCATATTCAATAGTAAGCATCTTACAGAGCACCTCGAAGATATATATCAATTTAAATATGTTTGAAATAGTGTAACATGAGCAAAATATAACGCAAACGATTTTTCTCCATAGACCGTAATGTAATGTAATTCTTTTTAGCGTCCCTGTAACTGATCGAAAAAGGCTATCCATACCATATTATACCAAGCATCTTGTAGTGCACTCCATAGATATGCATATAAATTTTAATGCGTTTGAAATTATGAAACATCATTAAAACTACCTCAAACCATCTTTCCCCATAGGCAGTAATGTAATGGAATTCTTTTGAATGTCCCTGTAGCGGAATTATCACTGCTACACGCTTCATTTTCAATACCGAACCTGCCATAGTGAATATCAATAACACTAGAATAATTTAGATGAATATCGCGAAGTAAAAATATTATAAAACATGTATATCTGAGATGAGCTACAAGATGTTTACTGTAGAATATGGTGTGTATAACATTTATCATTCATTTACAGGAACACTCAAAAGAATTCCGTTAAATTACGGTGTATTCGGAAAAATCGCTTGCGGTGTATTTTAATGATATTACACTATTTCAAACATATTGAACTTGATATATATATACCGGGTGTCCCAAAAAGGACTGACTGATTTTAAAATTCAATAACTTGCAAACGGTGACAGATATTTAAAAAATTCTTGCAGGAGGGTTATGCATAAGGTCAAAAGTTTTATTACAGGGATTTTCGATTTTAGTTCGAATTACAAACAATAGATGGCGCTGTAAGCAATAGTCGCTAAATACAGGCTCGATTTCTGGTCCTTTCTCTTGTTCCATGCTGAAAAAGGAGATGGAAATGTATTATCCGGGCCACGAAGTACCAAAAATCGAGCCTGAATTCAGCGTCTATTGATCGCAGCGCCATCTATTGTTTGTAATTCGAACTAAAATTGAAAATCACTGTAAAAAAACTTTTGTCCTTAAGCATAACCCTCCTGCAAGAATTTTTTAAATATCTGTCACCGTTTGCAAGTTATTGAATTTTAAAATCAGTCAGTCCTTTTTGGGACACCCGGTATATATATATATCGTTGCGATGCACTGTAAGATGCTTTCTATAGAATACAATGTGCATAGCATTCATTGTTCATTTACAGTGGCACACAAAAAGAACCCGCGCTTACAGTACTGACTGGGAAGAATAATTGCTGAAAGTACGATTTTAAATACAATTTTTTTTTTTGCATATTACTAATGGTTATAACTTCTGTAGGTCATATACAGAGATGCACAAAACACCTCCAGTACATTTCCGTTTATTGATGGAAATTGCTGGAAGGGAATTTTCAGCCGTGCCATGCGTTTCCTAACTAAACTAAATTTTAGTATGCTATGTTATACAGTGTGGTTCAGAACTATGTGTCAAAAATGTAAAGGCAGGTAGAGAGGACCTAAATAAGCAGATTTCGTATAGGATTGTGGGTGCAGAAATGCAGCGTTGAGGCAGTAGAGGGCGCTGTTAAATTCGGTAGATGAAAGCGTTTCGCTATCTTGAATCGTCATTTCCTCACGGATTTCGAGCAACATGCACCGTTACACCAATGCGGAGCTTGCCGACATGCATTTTATGTATGGGACTAATAAGGAAATGGTTCATATCCAACAGCTTTTGAGCTTGTCGAAGGGCTATCCTCTACTGTGCGTAATACTACTTCTTCGACTGCAGGAATTCTGCGATATCTTACAGTGCCCTTCCCACGTCTGGAAGCATAAAACGATACACTTGCACACAACTTCTAATGAAGACGCTCAAATGTTCGGGGACCCGGCAGAATCCTACGCGGGAATCGTTCAATCTAAATCCTTTGAGCAGGCAATCCATTTACTTGCGCAATCCCATATATGAAATGCATGTCGGCAAGCTCCGTATTGGTGTAATAATCCATGTTGCTCTAAACCCGTGCGGGAGATGACGATTCAAGCCAATCAAAGCCGCCTCAAGACTACAAGCCAGACACGCCCTTCATCCCCCCACATGTGACGTCACAGCCTGGGGCTGGCTAACTGCCAACGCGCCAGCCCCGAACATTTGAATTTTGTATCTTACTATTTTATGTGCACGTGCGTTTTACTTAGCCTAATAACATATTTTTTTCAAGGTAAGTTTTATTTTCAAATCATATTTATATGCTATCAGCACAAGTTTTATTTCTTGTGTTCAAAATCTTTTATTTTTAATTTCTTTGAAATAAACTAACTAGCAAATCCTAGTACGATTCTATCAATAATACCGTATCTCAAAACGAAACGATATTATTGTAGTTCTGTTTCTTTCCACATAGAGCAATAATTTAAAATGGCAAACATCCCTAAATCGTGTCAAGACTTATATCATTTAGTTTGTATCTTGTCACACCATTCTCTCTTTATAATTTGTTCTGTTTTCTCTAATTCATTAGAGTGACCTTTAATTAACGCCCATTTATTAAAAGACACTTGTCGTGTGAATAGTAACTCGGGTTATTTTGTATGCAGAATTAGTTGGACTTTAATTTGAAAACAAATGTATGTATTTATATATATATATATATCTATTCATATTTAAAAATTTAAATATTCTAGAAATTTTCATAAAAGTCGCTGGGAATACATAGCATTTTTATCTTGTTTACTTATTTTAAAGCACACCCCGATCGATATACTTGTATCAATTTATTGTTGTTTTTTAATCTTAAACGTTTGCTATTTTAATAAAAATTCTTTTTATAATTTTTTGTTAAATTATAAATGCTTATGTACTGTGTAAATAGAGCTATGGGGATAATGTTTTTGAATCTCTCTATTTTTGCCACAACTGTAAACAATTTATTTACAAGACTAGAGGAAGGGTTGTTAGTACCCTTATGCAAAACAGTAGTCCCCCCCCCCCCCAAAACACACGCACCTTCTTCGCAAAAATCCTATGTGTTTTCATATACATTTTAATGTTTAATTAAAAATAACAATAAATAAAATTATTCTATAATTATAAATTTACTTTTAGATCTAGTCAGGAAATACTTTTCATCTCATAAAAATTGTTTATTTTAAGCTTAAAAGATGTGAACAAACATTTAAGAACCCACACAACATTATTTTGGAAATGAAATATTTTCGTGGAAGGTTTTCGTGTTTTTCGATGTTTTTTTTATCAGCTATTACCTAAACATTCGAGGAAAAGGAACATAAATTAGGACTATTTTAATTCCAATTGATGAAAGTTTTTTCTTTCTTTCTTTTATTTTTCTCTTCATATGTTAATACATTAAAAAAAAAATCTATTGCTTGTACCTTGCATAATATATCAAACGAATACAAAAGTAAATAATAATTTTCTGTTTCATGAACTTGTGTTGTTTTAGTATTATGACAGTTTTATGTTTTTTAATTTAATGGATTTTATGTGAAAATTACCCATTTCTGATAAGTAAAGTTTACAGTACGAAAATTTATTTATAAGAATTACTTAATTTCATGTATACTTTAATTTTACTATTTATTATATGCATATTTCAAATCACTTAATATTTAATAGGATATTTACTGTATAATTTCAAGCCCAATTAAAAATAAAAATAGAACACAACTTGAATTTGTTTTCATTTAACATTCACTTTTCTTCCGCTTTAATTTAATTTTTAAATGTGGGTTTTGATTGGCACACTTATTGTTATTTATTTATTTTGAAATAATTGAAAGCAAAATAATTCAATTTATGTGTTTAAACTGCAAATTTATATATACATATATATATATATATATATGTAATAATGTATAATGTCTTGTTTTTGAATATATACCAAATAGATAATTGATATTGTTTCTAAATTTCAAAGTAGAATAAATAATAAAAACTGTCTACTAAAATAAATTTAATACTTGGGATTTTTTTTTTCATTAACGAACGAATTTTCTTTAACGTATCTTTAATTCTGATGCACATTTTCATTGACACAGTGATATTGTTTCATAAATATTGTTTTTGTGTTATCGTTATTATTGTTTCGAGTGATCGAAACTGATTAAAAAGCACTTAATTAGCTTCTTTAAATTATAAGTTTTTATTTTTTTTCCCATATGCTGTGATAATAAGTTGAAATATGGAGGAAAGAATTAATGTTTTAAATAACGCATGTGCTCTCCACGACTGATCTAAGCCCCGCGTCGTGACGTCATAAAACCTTGTGTTTGGCTTGTAGTCTTGAGGCGGCTTTGAGCCAATGAAGAGCATTCATCCGCCACATTCAACAGCGCCCTCTATTGCATCAACACTGCATTTCCGAACCCATATTCCTACATGAAATCTACTTATTTAGGTCCCCTGTACATGCCTTTACATTTTTGACATATAGTTCTGAACCAGCTTGTATAAAAAAATCTATAGGCCTGCACAAAAGAATTCGGATATTTTCCGACTATCTATATTATAAAGGACAAACATATCTGTGCGTAACGCATACGTCATTTTGCGAATGGCAACACTTTGAAATTTGAAATAAAATTTTGGTTTTGTAATTTTCTCTATTGGAAATTTTTATACTTCTAAACATCGCACATTTTAAATTTTTACACCGCCGTATAACGAAAAAAATTCTCTTTTAAATGCAATTTGTTTGAAAGCTGTATCTCATTTTAATTTTAAGATATTAATTTTTTTGTAGTTTTTATTACTTTTTTTTGTAATCGTGACAGCTGAAGTACTACATTTCTGTTGAAACTAAAGAGGGAAAAAATGAAAATAGTAGACTGCTGTATCTTTTAGATGCCATTTTCTCATAAAAACCGAAAAAAATTGAAATTAAAATACGTGCTATGTCAAAAATATCGTCTGTTATAAAACCCCGTGAGTTTTGGCTTTATTTCGTTGTTATTTATCAATTAAATGATTTTCCCGTGCCGGCTCCATTGCGAAATATTAATAAACAATTTGCACATAAAAAAAAGTTCAGAATTTCTCTCCCGCTAATTTTCTACAAAGAAATTAAAGCTTCATCAATAAATAAATAAATGAATAATATATAAAAAAGCACGAATTTAACATATATGTAGTCGAACAATTTAAATTTTTAGAGACGAATTGGGAAAAATATGTGCTTTTAAATGTAATTTGTATGAAATAGAGTTGCTAGGCAACTGTTAAAGTAAAAGAGAAAAAATAATCTATGTATTGAAAACACAGATAGCTTTTTCAGACATCTTCCTTGAAATTTCTACTGTACCAATTTTGCTAATAATTCTTTTTTTAAATGAAAGCTGTTCATTTGTAGATGTCCTCGCACTGGCTATTTTTCTAAATATTTTCACTTTTATATTTTTAATTTAATTTGAAAAGATTTTTTGAAATTTCATCAAAATGGTAGCAATCGTATTATTTCCACTGTTGCAGAAAAAAAGAAATATTGGGCTTCATTTATCCTTATTGATACCATTTACTCATTACAATTAAAAATAACTTTATTTTAAGTCTGAACAGAAAATGACGTCACTATTTAAAAAACATTTTCGCTCATAAACTAATGTTACAATATATTTTCATTCGGCTGATACAGAATTTGAGACACTTGGCGTAATGCTTCAGTAAGTGCCATATTTAAAAGAAAACAATCATTTTCTTTGATAAAACTATATATTTTTACACGAATACATCTAAAATACATCAGTTTCTGGAATTTGTACTCTGCGGTACTGAAATTAGACCCTCAAGCCAAAAGAATACATTTTCACATGCAAAGTCTTAGCTGACAAACGGAACTTCACGTTTGAAAATCTATCTAAAGGAAAAATATGTCCGTGCGTACGGCTAGCGTCATTTTGAGAATGGCAACGCTTGACGATTAAATGTCGGATTTGCAATTTTTGCTACTGCAATTTTTTTAATTTCTAAACATCGCGCATCTTCAATTTTTACACCCGTTATATAGGGAAAAAAATCTACTTTCAAATGCAATTTTCTTGAAAACTTTATCTTAATTGATTTATTTATTATGTCTTTTTAAATAATTTTTAAGAATAATGTTTTTTAATCTATATCCACTGAGTACAGGTTCCATTATGGAATAAGCCATTTGCACTTAAAATAATATAAATAATTCAGCATTTGTCCCTGACTAATTTTTAATAGCAAAATTAAAACTTCATCAATCTATTATATTAAAAAGTGACTGTCCATTTGTATTTCACAGCTGTTCCTCCTAGAATATGGAATGTTGGGTGATCAAATTAACGCCAGTTATCCGCATGGGTCTGAGGATGTTAACAGTGGTCGTAGAATTTAAAAATTTGTTTAGCTTTCGAGATATAAATTTTTACGTTGTTTTGATGACATTTCTGTAATGATGGAAACTAAAATTGCTCCATTTTTGTGGATAAAAGAGAGAAAAGGGAAAATGACAAGGATTATTAGGTATCATTGTTTGAAATCCTTTTTAAATTGAAATTAACGTATATTTGAATACATAGTGAAAAAATGATTGTAGTTTTCAAGAAAATTTCACGAAATACGAACTCACACATATTCAAGCTTCAGGAATCCGTTTATTTTAGAAACACAAATTCGACTCTCGACTGGAACATTGAGATAAATTCTGTTGACGTCAAAAGAAAAAAAAACATCGTACGTTATTTTCAGTTAATTTAAAGTCGTAAAGTACATTTTCAACCATTGCCTTAAGATGGCTAATAAAACATTTCAGAAGCGAACATTAAAAATGCGAAAAAGGGAGAAAAAAAAAAGAAAAAAGTTTTAGCGAGAAAAAAAATAATTCTTTAAATATTTATTTTAGTTCATAAATATAAAATGCTTCTGAATAAATTCGTCCAAACAAATTCATTTTTGTATAAGTTGACTCAAATGACATCATTTCTACGAACTCCGAAATTCGAAGCAAAATCTTGGAAGAGCGAAAATCTCTAGGCAAATAAAGTTATGGAATATGTGCATTTTTATTGGGAAAGTTTTGACTTAAATTGTAAATATAACTTATTATTTGAAATATTGTATTTAATAAAATTAATATTGCAATGGCTTTCTAAATTTACAATAAAGTTAAGATTTGATTTTTCGCAAAAAGATCGATTGTCTCATGCAATTCAAAAGCAACACAACGGGTTGCTACGCAACTAGTATATGGTAATAGCTGAAATTAGGTTTTCGAATGTGTTATGCGTTTTCCAAATTGCTTACTTAGACCACCTTTTTAAACAGTGGTTTTGTTATAGTATTCGGAAAGCGTTTCATAATCTATGCTTGACGAATGATTTTTAGTTCTTCTTTTAATTTAATGTAAATCTCATTTTTTCTAATTCAGATTATTATTTTACAGCTAGTAAGTTGCGGCTGTTTCCTCCCTGTAGGTTTCAAGAGGCTAAAATGTAATCACTTTCAAAAGAAATAGCCCAGTCAAATTAGATTTTTTTTCTGGACATAATTATGAGAGTTTTGAAACTTGGTAATATTGTTTGGAAGGCTCTACTAATGAACATATTAAAAGTCCTGATGGATGGGGGGTGAGCGCGAGGGGGAGGGGGTAAAAGAAGGTACCATTTTTCGGTTTTTCGTTAATATCTCATAATCTATAAGTCCTACGAAAAAATTTCTAGTGTAAAAGTTAAAGAGAATTAAATTCTCTACAAAAAAGGTTGTATACATTTTTCTCTAGAAGCCATAGTTAACGAGATAATCGCATTGAAAAATGAAGAAATTTTCCGAAAGTCACACCAGTGCCAGAGCGGGTCAATAGCACTTGCATTGCATCTATTTAACTTAAATTTAAATGACCGTTAATACATTTTGTGGTCAGGTGAATGGAAGCCTGAACAATAACTTCAACAAATAACATTTTTCTTAACTATAGATTATGTTATATAGATTATATGTTCCGTAATCGGGTTTGAAGTCATTTTAAAAAGCATGGATTAACGCCAATTTAATTTCCTTGTGTAACTTTTGTTTGGTATACTTTTTTTTTACATAGATTATAGACATGTTGAGCCTTCAATCCGTCAGGACCAAAGAGGAATACGACAAATTTGTTCGATAGAGCTATTTCACGATTGGACGCAGCGACAAGTTTTGGACAGGCGTTTGGTTTGACATAACCATTGAGCAAAAACTAATATCTATGAAATGCTCTGTTAGGATCACACATGGACGAGGAATAAGTGGGGTTTGGGCGCCACAGCTACCTTTCATATTTGTACCGACCTGGAAGAATTCTGTGGTTTAACTATTTCTTCTGGTGAACAACATAAGGATTTTCGTGAAGCTCGGATGAATAGAGATGTTGCGGATATCTCCAAACTTTCAACTTGATTTGAAAATCACCCTCCCCCCTTTCCTCAGATAGATATAATTATATCAATATCTTCTGGCGTTATTGGAGATGAAACTATCACCTGCTTCAAAACTTTGGAAATCGGGAGTAAAAAGATGATTCAAGTGTCTAGCAAATGTTACTTAAGGCTTAACATTTTTGCCTACAACCAGTTGTACACTGAATGAGGTTTAGTATTGCCCGCAGGGTCAACAGGATCGGTTGTTGTGATAGGCACTAACATATGAACGAGCGTACATTTCCAACTCCAAATCTCAGGAGACAGTTTATTTCCCTGCCACAGCTGTATCTGTAAGCATATATTTTTACCTGAAGAGCTTAAGCCTATGAGAAGAACAAGCATATCCACATCCTGTCCAACAACAGTAACGTTGTCACTTTCACTCAATGCATCTATAGCAATCTGAACAGTCAGAGTGGCGGCATTATTAGGACTTTGCTGTCATGAGACTCCTTTGTCATTTAAATCAGAGGATAGAATGGGAATTAACATTGTCTTATTGTTCTTATTTCAGAGAAACTGATTTTGGGGAACTCTGATGACAGTATGTTCTTCAAAATATATGTCAACTGAAGTTTTCACTGAGCACCTTCTATTTTGTTCAGCTACTTTATTACTGTTTACAGTGTCAGTATATCCATCGAAAACAATTCTGAGTCCCTTTCCACAATAGTGTTTCTTAACGTACTTTATTTAGGTCTTACAAATTCCTGTATCGTTGATCCCTTCTTCCACACCACCTCATATAACAGGAAGTCATCATCCACAACTATTGTTTGTTGTTGGTATAGTATCTCACCTGATTGCTCAAATATTTGACACAAAGCACTTTTCTTTGTCTTGCACATTCCTCAATCATTGAAAAGAGAGCGAGGATAAGGAGTCGATTCATATTGTAGATAATTTGCTAAATCATCATTACAACGTTTGCTCAAGGAAATCCGTTGGAATATAACTAGAGGATCCACAGTTTTAGTAGTATCATGAAATTTTATTGAATTGTGCATACGGTTGAGTGATTGTGCTATACCTTTCCGAGTTAGTTTCTCATCTGAGTAACATTTGCTAGACACCTGAATAATCTTTTTACTCCCGATTTCCAAAGTTTTGAAGCAGGTGATAGTTTCATCTCCAATAACCCCAGAAGATATTGATATAATTACACCTATCTGAGGAAAGGGCGGGGGATTTTCAAACCAAGTTGAATGTTTGGAAATATCCGCAACATCTCTATTCATCCGAGCTTCACGAAAATCCTTAGGTTGTTCACCAGAAGAAATAGTTAAACCACAGAATTCTTCCATGGCGGTACAAATATGAAGAGCTTATTCCTCGTCCATGTGTGAGCCCTACAGAGCATTTCATAGATAGCATTAGTTTTTGTTCAATGGTTATGTCAAACCAAACTCCTGTCCAAAACATGTCGCTGCGTCGAATCGTGAAATAGCTCTATCGAACAAACTTTTCGTATTCCTCTTTGGTCCTGACGGATTTAAGGGTCAACATGTCTATAATCTATGTAAAAAAAAGTGTACCAAATAAAAGTTACAGAAGGAAATTAAATTGGCGTTAATCCATGCTTTTTAAAATGACTTCAAACCCGATTACGGAACATATAATCTATATAACATAATCTATAGTTAAGAAAAATGTCACTTGTTGAAGTTATTGTTCAGTCTTCCATTCACCTGACCACAAAATGTATTAACGGTCATTTAAATTTAAGTTAAATAGATGCAATGCAAGTGTTATTGACCCGCTCTCTGGCACTGGTGTGACTTTCGGAAAATTTCTTCATTTTTGAATGCGATTATCTCATTAACTATGGATTCTAGAGAAAAATGTATATAACCTATTTTGTAGCGAATTTAATTCTCTTTAACTTTTGTACTAGAAATTTTTCCGTAGGACTTATAGATTATGAGCTATTAAAAAAACCCCGAAAAATGGTACCTTCTTTTATCCCCTCCCCCTCGCGCTCACCCCCCATCCATCAGGACTTTTAATATGTTCATTAGTTGACCCTACCAAACAATATTACCAAGTTTCGAAACTCTCATAATTATGTCCCAAAATGACCCAAAATCTGCCTAATTTGACTGGACTATAAACGTAAATTTTCATTTATACAATTGACAGGTTTTACTGCAATTGCGTCAAATGATTCAATTTTAACTAAACCGTTTAGGACTTTATACCTTAAGTCTTTTTTCAAATCCAAGGGGGCAACTTTATGACATTATTTTTAATTCATTTTTGTTCAGAAACGCATGAAATTGGCAGGAATGTAAAAGATTTTTCAGAAAATACCATCAAAGTAGGCATTTTGAACCGACTTTCCGGACAAGCGGAGAAAAAGCAGCCAAAGGAGGAGAAAAACAGGTTGTCATGTGACCCAAATTCGCTTGTTATAACTCGATAAATAATTTATTTATCTAAAAAAACGAAAGCTCATTTCGATTTCAAATCGCTTCAATAGTCAGCCCTGCCAATTTTGTGTCTTTACGTTTAACAAGTAATATATAAAAAAAAATTTAAGTCAATTCCTACTTAGGTCATCAAAGAAAAATTTAATATAATCCCTAAGCTAATATTAGTTTTTGTTTCATTAAAATATCTGAATTTGTTGATTTTCTATAAGCAAGTAAACCCTATTGGTTTACAATGGAAGTCTGTGGGGATTTGGTGAAATATTAGAGATATCGCCAAGTTGGCGTCACTTTTGGCGACTCATTTTAGTCGCCAAATTTGGCGACATATCACCAAGTTGGCGATAAACTTGGCGGTATTTGGCGACAGAACAGGGTCCCTCCTATGGTAACGCCCCCCCGTTATAAGTATGGAGATGCATTAAATGCTGTTCGATAACCAATGGCCGCCATCTTATCTCCCATATAAAACTAGAATTAATTAATTTAATTTAATTAATGAATTAATATTTGAAAAAACTGTATTAACATCAAGTGTCATCCACTACAAGTTTAAAAAAATTTATTTGAACTTGATTGGATGAGTAATAAGTATTTTATTAACGATTGAAAATTTGAACAAGATATATATAGGGAGAGTGTGAACTAATAGCAGGAATTGAAAAAAAAATGACGTAGGAAATGTGTCAGAAAATTTCGGGCTTGTTGAGCAGTGCACGTGAGAATCGCCTTAAATAAATATCTTCTTGTTTTCAGTTTTGGCATTTTTACTAACTTCCTTGAATTTTTAATATTTTTTCCTTCTCGTTTTTGTAATTTTAAGCATGAAAAGCACATTTCGTGATTGTAACGGTAACATTCTCTGATTGTTATTATAACTATTCAATAGAACATATAGCAATAGCAATAGCTATTTTTTAAAGTTCATTATCAAAGCCGGCTTTTGATTTCAATCTTCCATTTAATCTATTCCATACTTCCATAGTGTGCTGAAAATAGCGAAAATTTGATGCTGTATTTTGTAAATAATGACGGAAAAGGATTTAAAGAGAGCTGCTCAACGCATCAAAAGAGAGTTAATGGAAATTGTAAAGAACGAAGAACTTTCAAATAATGGCATTTCAGTCGAAACAATTAATGATAATTTTTTGGAATTACAAGTACAAATGCTGGGACCAGCAGACACACCCTATGAAGGAGGAACTTACATTTTAGACGTGAAAGTCCCAAGTGCCTACCCGTTCAAGCCCCCTGAAGTCCGATTCTCTTCTAAAATATGGCACCCGAACATAAGTTCCGTTACTGGCGCTACCTGTTTAAATATTTTGACGGACGATTGGATCCCATGTGTCAGATTGAGAACAGCTCTGCTTTCTTTGCAAGCATTGTTATCTGCAGCTGAACCCGATGATCCACAAGATTCAGTTGTGGCCAGGCAGTACACAGAAAATCGAGAACTGTTTAATCTAACAGCTAAACACTGGGCCAAAGTGTATGCTGGAGCTCCAGGATCTAACTCGGAGTTTGAAGACAAGATCAGAAGTCTTGGGAAGATGGGAATAGATGAAGAGGGAGCCCTCATAGCATTATCTTCAAATTTTTGGGATGTAGAGAAGGCTGTGGATTTTATATTCCGTTAGAACAATGTTCTTCCGCCATGTCTTTCAACAATTTAAATTTAATTTACACTTGTAAGAATCAATTGTGAGAATTAATTAATTGTAATAAATCCATGCTGAATGTTAATATAATAATTTTTTAATGAGTATATCATAATAGATCAAGATAATAATATTTTATACTACTTGATTATCCCGTCGACCAATTTCGCCAAATTATACAAATTGACATAATTTTTATGATAAATAATGAAAGAACAAATAAATTAGCAAAACATTAATAAAAATACAAATAAAACGTCGTATTAAATCATTTGATTACGTAACAAACACGTGTAACATGTTTAATGTCAAGTGAATGGGACATTTACGATCAGCCATTATTGGCATTTAATCTTATAGTTTGGCGGTAGTTTTTTGGTCGACGAGATAATCAAGTAGTACCTAATTTTTAAGTTTTTGATAAACAAAGCGACTATCGTCTTCACAAATATAACGTTATTCGGCACTACTTAGTTATCCCGTCGACCAATTTCGCCAAATTATATAAATTGCCAAACCACTCGCCAAATTATACAAATTGACATAATTTTTATTTTAAATAACGAAAGAACAAATAAGTTAGTATAACATTAATAAAAATACAAATAAAACGTCGAAATAAAAAGCACTTGATGACGTAAACACGTGTAATTTGCTTAAAGTCAAGTGAATGCGACATTTACGATCAACCATTTTTGGCATTTAATCTTATAGTTTGGCGATAGATTTTTGGTCGACGGGATAACTAAGTAGTACCCGTTATTCCTACCGAAACTCGTTATTATTTTTATTTACTTACTAGGGGGGTTCTGCCCCCTGCAAGCTACGCTCGCGAACCCCCGTTCAGACACTGTAGAATCTAAAAGCACGCTAATCTGATCGGTTTTAAAAAGATTAGAGAAGATTGAATTATACTGAAAAAACCTGTAGCGATCTCCCTGTAAACGGGTTTCCATTCACTTCCCTTTGATTGCAAAAATTTAAGGTAGAATCAGTTGCTGTTAAGACATCCAATGGCTGTTTTCGTGTTTGGTTAAAGAAGATCAGTTAAACATTTGAAAAGAAGCTAAAATAAAATGAATTAAGTGAACAGAGTCTTCGTCTCTCGATATTTTTTAACAGCGTTATAAAAGATTGACAGAATACGATTACTAAAATTTGCTGCTTTAACCCCTTCAAGGGCGGTGGTTCATTTTTGGACCACTTAATTTTAATTCTTAAATGCCACATTAGCATCAGAATATTGGGATGAAAATTTCCTTTTTATTAAGTAAGTGAACAAAAACATTTTTGTATTTCGAAATTTGTTTGTAAATTCTGGTGCCATTCACTGATTTCAAGATTTTACGAATAGAAGTGCCTTGTCCGTGAAAGGGTTAAACGCATATTAATGTATTTATTATTTTAAAGTTTCCTTTCCCTTTTAATATTCACGTGTAAATACAATTTTCAGGACATAATTTTCAATATTTTCCTGCCTTTAACACGTACTCATTTAATAGTAATTTTAAAGTTTTTTTTTTTTCTGTTTTTAATAGTCACGTGAAAATAAAATTTTAATCGTTAGGAAATATTATTCTTTGCGCTGTTTTTAAAATTGAAAACAATCTCTATAATAATATCCTAAGTCATGTGACTATCATCAATAGCTCCAGGCGGATCCCTTCGCTTTTTATATTCCAGGCGGCCATTTTGGTACTTTAATGTTAGCCAGCCACAGGTGTGATAAGTCGCCGAATATTATCCTATCCCCATTATTCTACAGATGTCATATTCGGCCCATATTGGCGCGATTTTTTTCGGTCGCCAATATCATATAGGCAACAGGTACTTAACTTGCGCCAAAGTGTCGTTATTTTGCTTGATGTGGTAACCCGGATTATGTTGTTTATGCTGTTGATGTTTTCGTCAAATTGGCAACCGAAAAAAATCGCGCCAATATGGGGCGAATATGACATCTGTACCCCCATTATTTCGTTTATATTATAATAGTCCAAGTCATGTAATTGCCATAAACAACGGGCTGATTCCTTTTCATAAGAAAGGTTTCCATTTTGATTAAAGAATCAAAATTATTTTTTCAAATAAAACTACATAAAAGTTCCCATGATCACAAAGAATTCCTGGTACTTTTATGTTAGCCGGGTGAAAATCTCGCCAATAGCTTTTTTTCTAACTCGTCAGTTAGCATTTTTTTACTTGGTTATCCCGTCGACCAAAAATCTGTCCACAAACTATAAGATTAAATGCCAATAATGGTTGATCGTAAATGTCACATTCACTTGACTTTAAAGAAGTTACACATGTTCACGCCATCAAGTGATTTTTATTTCGACGTTTTATTTGTATTTTTATTAATGTTATACTAATTTATTTGTTCTTTTGTTATTTAAAAAAAAAAATATGTCAATTTGTATAATTTGGCGAAATTGGTTGACGGGAGAAGTAATAACATTAAAACGTTGCTTTGAAGTGGAAATTAAATCTCATGATTTGTTGCATTGTCACATACGCACCGGGTTTGGCGTGATTTTTTTTTTTTTTTTTTTTTTTACGACAATTTGGCGAAAACCTCGTTTTCAAATACCTGTTACATGTGTATTTTTAAATTATTTTCTGTTATTTTTAAAATGAAATAACAATAAATAAAAAAAAAATTAATTAATAATTATAGAACAAAACAATTTATAATATTTTTTGTAAATAAAAAGAAAATAAATTCAAATAAACATTTATTAATAAATAAGCAACAATAGCTGTGTTACCATGTCAGGCAAAATAACGCAATTTTGGCGCCAGTTAGGTACCCCTTTGCGTATATGACATCTGTGTCTAATATCTTTCTTTTCGTTTCGTTTAAAAAAAAGAATGAAGTAAAAACCATTTATTTTAAAGGTTTCAATTTTAAATGAAAGTTTTGTATTAAATAAAATGATAATGAAATACAAATTGAATTCTGAATAAAAGTAACATGATGCATTTCTTAGCATACATTTAAGGGAGGCCAAACTCGTCGCCAAATTAATTTAAAATAAACTTTTCTAAAATATGAAAAAAAAATATCTATTATGATTAAAATTTGAGTTGCCATCATTAGAAAAAAGTATTTAAAATTAGAAAAAAAAATTAATATTTCGAAAGCTAATTCGAATTTTAAAATTCTAATACCAGTTTTGAGATCTGTGGATCAATACGGATTTTTGGTGTTAATTTCATCGCAAAGTATTCCATATTTTAGGAGAAATCGCCGTGAAACGTAATTAGTTGTTTAATCAGTCGTTTCATAGAATCGTTACATAAATTCGTTTCAATTCGATTCATTGGGATTTTATATATATAGGGTAGATTTGTTTTTGAGTATTATTCGAAACACGTACCTATACTGGGAAATTTCCTTTATTTAATATTTTAAATGAGATGAATGAAAGGCGTGTATTTTAAATATATCTGATATATGTAGCTTAAATTTATGTGTTTTAAATGAAAGTTAGTATTTTAAATGAGATGAGCGATGGGTTTATATTTTAAATGAAATGATGACGATGGAGCAATATTTGGCGATTTATTACCTACGTCTGACTAAAATAAAAGTACCAAAAAGGCCACTTGGTATATAAAAGGCGAAACGGTCAGCCCGAAACTGTTGATGACAGTCACATGACTTAGGCTGTTATTAAGAGACTAGCCGCCTCTGGCGGCCAGTTTGGTCGCCTTTAAATCATGCTAAGCGTTGAAACATATGTTACTTTTATTTACAATTTATTTGCTTAAACCTCCGACAAATCGGAAGATTCTGACAGAGAAATCAAGAATTCTTTACGATCATGGCAGCATTTCGTATCTTGTTTGTTGTTATTGTTATGTCTTATTTGTATTTGGCATCAATATTTCATTATCTTTTGGATTCCGGTTTTGGCAACAGTTTATTCGATTCAATGAATTAAATAAAGTATGTTGTGTTTTGTAATGATGCCCTTTCATTTCATATATTAAATACATAATAAATTGACGACGAGATAAACCATGACGGAAATAAACGAATTAATACGAACTCTAAATGATTTTCTAATGCAACATCGCCACCGCCGCCGGAGAGAAATGAAAATCATTCAAATATCAAAGGTATTCTTCAAAATCAAAATCTTCATTTTGAATGTTACGATGAAACCTGTGAGACTTTTGATGAGTACGTTCAACGGCTAGAAAATTACTATCAACTAAAAGGACTTACAGATCCTTCTCCAGAAACTACGGAAGCAAAGAAGATGATTCTTATTAACTGTTTGGGTTCAAAATATTATCATCTATTGTCTAATATCACCGCACCTGATTTACCCGCTTCAAAACCTGGTAGTAGATAACAAACCAATGGTGACCCTCTTACACCCAGAAAAGAAGCTCCCCATACTATCTGCTACAAGGATGCTTCGTTATGCACATTTTTTATCAAATTTTGATTATGAAATCGAATATCGCAAGTCAACTGAACATGTCAATGTAGTTTATTTATCTCGAAATCCTTTACCTATTAGTGATCAAGAAATACGAACTATTGATGATGAATATCTTTTTCAAGAAAATGTATTACGCCATATCTCTACCGAGACTGTGACCGCTTCTACTATAAAACGAGAAACAGCTCTTGATGAAGGACTTTCAAGTATTAAAGAAAATGTTTTGAATGGAAATGTTCGTGATCCAGAGTTAACCTTACAAGAAGGTATTTTATTTAGAGGCCAGCGAGTGATCATTCCCAAGAAACTCCAACCCGCCGTTCTCCAGGAACTTCATTCTACGCACGTAGGAATAGTAAAAATGAAAGCACTTGCTAGAAATTATTGCTATTGGAGGAATATTGATTCAGATATCGAAAATTTGGTCAAGAGTTGCAAAGAATGCTGTGACGTTAAGAAAAATCCACAAAAAGCTCCTAAACATAACTGGGATGCGCCTACAAAAAATTGGCAGCGAGTTCATATGGATTATGCCGGACCACTAATGGGACACTTTTTTCTATTGGTGATCGATGTTAAATCAAAGTGGCCTGAGATTTATTCAATGAAGAAATCTCCAGATACTACATCAACTATTCATTATCTTAGAGAAATATTTAGTCGATATGGATTGCCTGAAATTTTGGTAAGTGATAATGCATCTATTTTTAAATCAAAAGAATTTATAGATTTTTGCCTCAGGAATGGTATTCGACAAAGATTTATAGCTCCTGGTCATCCAGCAACTAACGGTCAAGCAGAGAGATATTGCCAGACTTTAAAAACAAAATTGAAATGCATGCGATTCCAGTCGGGTACTCTTCAAGAAAAGTTATGCGAATTATTATTTCGCTACAGAGCTACTCCACTTTCCTGCGGGAAAACACCTTCTGAATTAATGTTGGGGAGAAATCTTAGAACGAAACTAGATCTTCTTAAACCTGAAACGAAAAAATATTTTAAAAATAAAGCTCCTCAGCCATACTTCGACAAGTCTTTTCGAGTAGGTTCTCGAGTGCAATGTAGAAACTACACCAACTCAGTTTTATGGAAATATGGAACTGTAGTTGAACGCCTGGGACAAGTTCACTACCTTATTGAATTGGACGACGTTTATGTCATCAAACGGCATTTTAATCAACTTCGTGCATGCGAAGTTCCAATTCAGAATCCACGTATCCTGACACCATCTCCTGTTCCTCGGAAACGACCATCCGTAACTTTCAGCAATGATGTGCAGCAAAGAGAAATTCCCGTAAGACCCGAAACGTGTGCATCAAATGATAACGAGGAAATTCAAATTAATCCAGATGCAGAACAAGTTAATTCCAGAATAAGTAATCCAGATGTCAAACCTAATGCTAGCTTAAATACGACTCTTAAACTTCAACCACGCACAGATTCCACTTCACCACAACTACCTAATACAGGGTTGCGACGTTCGACCCGTATACGAAAACCTTTACAGAGACTGAATCTTTGATGAGTATCAACAGAGAACAGATTGTCTCATTGCCAGCTTGCAAATTTTTTGTATTACTCAATGTTATATTATTTTTCAAAATTATGTACTTTCCAGGTATGCCTCTTCCATTAGTGGAGGAGAATTGTTATGTCTTATTTGTATTTGGCATCAATATTTCATTATCTTTTGGATTCCGGTTTTGGCAACAGTCTATTCGATTCCATGAATTAAATAAAGTATGTTGTGTTTTGTAATGATGCCCTTTCATTTCATATATTAAATACATAATAGTTATGTACTTCATCTTTCTTGACAAAAACCGCTTTACTCACTTAGTCATTTATGTTTCTTGTCCGCTTGTCATATTTACGTATTATCCGGGCCATGAGGTAGATCCCCAAAAATGTTTGTCAATTGAAATCTTGTTTATCGTTGCCAATCACGTTCAAAATAGTAATTTAACATTATTTAATACGAGTTGGAACCCGTCGAAATTCGACGAACTAAAATGTTAGAAAGGAACTGTCAGGTCGAATTTATTATAAACCTACAAAAATAATTACAATAGAAAATTCATCTAACATTGGTTGTCTCACTTTTAAAACAAATAATATTTTAACCTAAAATTACCAAAATATTATTTCCACAAACTTCAACTCCTTAAATTATTGAAAAAATAAACTGTATTAGAATACGTAATCAAGATGAGTAATTATGATGAATTTATCGATTGAGGCTTTTATGTTTGTTTTTATGGGATGAAAAATCTGTAAAAAGGATTTCGGTTTGTCACATCATAATATTTCCCCCCATGAAATCTAAATTGTACGTTATTTTCACATTCCCATAATTTACATACGTACCACTCAAATTCACAATTTGAAAGTATTTTAACGCGCAATAGATTATAAATGAATGTATTTCCAAACTTAAAGTCACGTTTTTCCGATACAACTTTTCATGTGAACATTCGCACAAATTTTAATGTAATCTCAATATCTGCGAAAATAAAAAAAATTCAGAAAATTGCCTTTAGTTGTCATAGTATTGGCAATTTAGTAAAGGTCAAATATTTAGTTTTATCTAAATAAATGATCGTTTTGTTTTAAATATGACATAATTTTTACTCACTGAATCATTTTGCCTGGCGTCTCAAACTCAGTATCAACGTAATGTAAAAATATTGAAATGTAATGGATTTACGAAGAAGAATGCGTGGTTTTTTTTTTTTTTTTTTTTTTTTTTTTTTTTTTTTTTTTAATGTATGACATCATTTTCTGTTCAAATATGATAAAAAAGCTACTTTTATTTGTAATGTGAAAATGGCATCAATACGGATATAATCAGTAAAAATAATAAACCATGACTATTTTCCCTTTACTTTCAATATAAATGGAGTACTTCAGTTGCCACAATTAAAAAATTTGTATAAAAAACTACAAAAAAATTAATATCTCGAAAATAAATTGAGATACAGATTTCAAACAAATTGCATTTAAAAGAGCATTTTTTTCCTTATACGACGGTGTTAAAATTTAAAATGGGCAATGTTTAGAAGTTTAAAAATTTGCCGTAGATATAATTTCAAAACCAAAATTTTATTTCAAATTTCAAAGTGTTGCCATTCGCAAAATGACGTATGCGTTACGCACAGATATGTTTGTCCTTTATAATATAGATATAACATTGTTATGTGAAATTAGTGACAAATTCACTAATGCTGATCAACTGCGGTGACCAGTTTGGTTTTCCTTAAATGCATTGCAACATGTTACTTTTATTCATAATTTAATTTAGTTGTTTAATCATTCTCTAAATCGGAAGATTCTGATCAAGAAATGTTTACGATTATTGTATAGCATTTCGTATATTTTTGTTGTTGTTATGCATTAATATTTCTTGACAAAAATCGCTCAGCACATTCAGTCTTAGTCCTTTATATCCGTTTGCTTATCGGTTGCAATGCATTCACTAATGCGAAGATTTAAAAACCTATTAAGTAATGTCTTCCGTGATCGCGTCCACTGCCAATTGGCGTATCTTAGCTAATAGGATTTGCACGATAGATTTCTTTTTATGAAAATCCTTTAATGACATCCACACTTGCCTTAAACCATACTGTTGCTGATTTTTTGGCACAGATGTCATATTCGCCCCATATTGGCGCGATTTTTTTCTGTCGCCAATATCATATAGGCAACAGTTACTTAACTTGCGCCAAAGTGTCGTTATTTTGCTTGATGTGGTAACCCGGATTATGTTGTTTATGCTATTGATGTTTTCGCCAAATTGGCAACCGAAAAAATCGCGCCAATATGGGGCGAATATGACATCTGTACCGATTTTTTTTTGGGATACTTCTCTATTTTCCCGTCGATCCCTTTCTATTAAAAAACAATAATATAATAAAAATGGGTACTTCTTAGTTATCCCGTCGACCAAATTACTGTCGCCAAATTGTAAGATTAATACCAATAATGGCCAATAAAACCATTAATTCGACGTTTTATTTGTATTTTTATTAAGGTTTTATTAATTTATTTGTCCTTTCGTTATTTAAAATAAATATTATGTCAATGTGTATAATATGGCAAGTGGTTTGGCGATTTATATAATTTGGCGAAATTGGTCGACGGTATAACTAAGAAGTACCTAAAAATGTATGGCACAATTCTAAACCTAAAATTAATTTCGTTGGTTTATAGACGAATGACATCACGAACAAAGTTGCATTTTGTCTCGCTGTTTGACAGCTATAAAAATCACAAACGGGTTAATCCTTTTTAATCTTTTTAATTGCTCTCTGGAAAACTCCCTTTACGAATAATTACCTTCGTGGATTAATATTTTTAATAGCTCACGGTGAACGAATCTCTATTGTTTAGTTACTTTGATGGTATGAGATATTCAGCTGTCAGCCTAATTTTAACTGAATTTATCTCAGAATATATCCATATCTGAATGTAATTTATCACTCAAGCATGAATTATTTTGGTTAAACCGCAGAATTAACGACTGCTTGGCGTATGACTTGGCAGCGATGCGATAAATACGCCAATTCTATCAATCTAAATATTCGGACGGATTTTATTTATTTATTTATTTATTGAATAACAAACATACGACTTGTGTGCTTGACATGAGAGCCCGCTCATAAGTCGGAAACAAGATAGCACAAGGAAATATTACAATACAAGAGAAATACACCCTGTGAGTTCCACACAAAGTGTGTGTGCAATGGAACCAGCGGGAATCGAACCCACAAACTCTTACGCACAAGCGATTAAATATTCGGATACAACGTAAACAAATGTAAACAAATAATGTAGCCAAATAATATAAACAATAATATAACCAATAATGTTAACAATATTATGAACAAATATATAAAGAAATAATTAAAAAGTCTTCAGTTTGGCGATTTTTTAAAATCACGCCAAGCAGTCGTTAATTCTCTAGTCGCACCATTATTTTTGAACATTTTTTCTAAAAATTTAACTTTTATACAATTTTATTGGGAAAAATAATTAGCTTAGATGTCATATACGCACCGGGTTTGGCAGGATCTTTTTTTGACACTAATTTGGCGAAAAACTCATTGTCAAATACCAGTATATTTTAAAATTGTCTTGTATTATTTTAAAAAAGGAAATAACAATAAATAAATAAAAATTCCTTAATAACTATAGAACAAAGCAATTTATATCCTTCTATATATAAAAAAAAAAGTTTTGATTTGGAAATGGACCAATGAAAATCTGCGTAGATATTCTGGGTAGATCGCATCCAATTTGAATGCTTAAGCATGGCCTTTGATCGTTAATATTAAAAAAACTGTTGCATACAAAAATATGAAAATCGGTGGTATTATAGAGAAACGTTTGATAAACAAGCTGATGCAGACAGTTTTCAAATCGAAGAATTATTTTAAGAGATATTTAATGCTAAAGTTGGACAAAATCGTTTCATTAAAAAAGTTTTATTGGAGCAAAAACTATGCATGAGAATTTAATCATTTTTAGATCATTTTATACGTTATAAGTTCCCGGTGTGCAAATTGCCTTTATTTTTCTTATTTGACTCATTTTTTCAGGTTTTATTTCAATTTTAAATTCAAATTTTCAGCATTTCGTGAGATATTTTTTACAAATTTTAGAAAATGTTATTAATTTAAACTGTTGCCAGTTGTATAAACAACGCAAACAATAATGTTTACTTCAAATTAAAAATTTATTTACACGTGACTATTACAAACAGAAAAAAAACTTTAAAATTAAAATTAAATGATTACATGTTAAAAGCAGGAAAATTACGTCATAAGAACCATAGGCACAGATGTCATATACGCGCATATTGGCGCAATTTTTTTCGGACGCCAATTTGGCGAAACATTAATAGCATAAACAACAACATCCGGGTTACCATATCAAGCAAAATAACGACACTTTCGCACCAGTTAAGTACCCGTTGCATCTGTGGGTATATGACATCTGTGCCGAACCATATTTGCACTTGAATTTTAAAAGAGAAACAAAATCTTAAGATAAAAAAAAATCATTATTATGCGTTAAAACTTGTAATTTGAGGAAATTACGTCATATTTAAAATGGCAAAAAATATAGCAAAACAATTTAAATTCAAAAATATATTTGCGCGAGATATTTTGAGATAATCTTTTCAGCTATTATCGTGAATTCTAAGACAACGCAAATAATATTTCCTTCTAACAACAAAAGTATTTTCACGTGAATATTAATAAGAGAAATAAAACTTTGGTGTAAATTACGTCAGATTTGAAACGATACATTTAAAATGAATTATTTAAAAGAACTATCTTATAGCGCTGTTAAAAATTACCGGGAGACAATGACACTGTTTACTTAATTCATTTTACATTAGCTTATTTTCAAATGTTTAACTAATTTTTTTTAGTTAAATACGAAAACAGCCATTATATCTCTTAACAGCAGAAGATTTGGCCTTAAAAATCCCCAATCCAAGGAAAACGAATGGAAACCCGTTTACAGAGAGATCGCTGATGTTTTTTAAAATTTTAATTCAATATTTTTAAAGCCGATCAAATTAGCGTGCTTTTTGTATTTTGGTGTGCCTGAATGGGGGTTGGCGAGCGTAGCTCGTAGGGGGCAGAGCCCCCTAGTAATTTTAAAAGAAAATAAAAGTAAATAAACAATTTATTAATAAATAAACAATAATAGCCGGGTTAATATGTCAAGGAAAATGAAGGTATTTTGGCGCCAATTAGGTACCCTGGTGCGTAAAAGACGTCTGTGCCAAACAATTTTCATTAAAAATGGCCGCTTGGCATATATGAAAAGAGAAGTGGTCAGCCCGTTTTTAGGTGCGTTCGTAATTATATAAATACGTAGCACCTATAGTCGTCGCTCAGTCCGTCCGTCTGTCCGTCCGTCTGTCCGTCTGTCCGTCCGTCTGTCCGTCCGTCTGTCCGTCTGTCCGTCTGTCCGCATGTAACAGAGCAAAAACTACCCAACCGAATAGTCTGAAATTTCAAATATGTGATTGTTGCAAAATTTTGTCGAGCCATTTCAAATTTCATGAAAATCGGATGTATAGTTTAATTACAGGGACAGTCAAAAGTTTTTCTTTACATTACGGCCAATGGGAAAAATTATTGCAAGTGGATTTTAATGATATTAGAGCCTTCCGAATGATCTGAAATTTTAAAGATATAATTGTTGCAAAATTTTGTCGAGCCATTTCAAATTTTAGGAAAATCGGATGTATAGTTTAATTACAGGGACAGCCAAAAGTTTTTCTTTACATTACGGCCAATGGGAAAAATTATTGCAAGTGCATTTTAATGATATTACAGCCTTCCGAATGGTCTGAAATTTTAAAGATATAATTGTTGCAAAATTTTGTTGAGCTATTTCAAATTTTAGGAAAATCGGATGTATAGTTTAATTACAGGGACAGTCAAAAGTGTTCCGAAAATATTATTGGAAGTGCATTTTAATGATGTATCAGACTATGCACGTTATGAAGTGCAAAAAATTATACATTCAGTACAATATGGGGTGCAAAAAATAATTTTAAAACTAGTTATAGTACGAACGCACCTCATTTGCCACGTTTGACGAGCAATTTCCAACTTGTTTATAACAGTCACATGACTTAGGCTTTTATTATTAGAGATCAAAGACGTGTATTTTAAATGTATCGGCACTTGCGTATTATCCGGGCCATGAGATAGATTGCCAAAAATGGTTGCCAATTCCCCATCTTGTTTATCGTTGCCACTCTATTTGGCGATTTAATCATCTGCGTCCAGCTAACATAAAAGTAGCAAAAAGGTCACTTGGCATATTAAAAGTGAAGCGGTCAGCCCGGAACTGTTGATGACAGTCACATGACTTCGGCTATTATTATATAGATTTTTCAATTTCATGGCGATGCGACTATATTGATGCCAAAAATAATTTTGGTCAGCTAGAATCGGTAAATTCTCTCACCGTGCGGCGGTGAACGTAAACCACGTTATACGGAAATAGAGGTCTGTCTCTTCTCACTGCAAGTCTATGTGCTACAGTGCGAAGTTCTTGGGGAGCTTCAGAGTTGACAGCAACTTACGCCCTGACTTCAGTTGAATGTCTTATTAGAAACGAGCCATTGGGAAATATAAAGTCTAACCGTAGTTTATAAATTACGTAAATAATTTATGTCTAAATTAATGATTAATACTATGTAAAAAGAAAAGTAGTAGAATAGCAAAATGAGAGAATAATTAAAAATTATAAGTCATAAATTTTATGTTATAGTAAATAACCGGTCAAGGCTGAGTATTACTCGTGTATAGAGGGTTCCGTACACTAAATATATGAAGTAGTAACTGGGCATTGCATTACACAAATATATATGATTAAAAGTTGTTATATAGGCTTTAAAAGCCGATGGTGCATAGAGTTACTCCGCCCGTATCTTTATGTATGTCCAAACCGTCCATGTCTTTAAGGGTTAGGCAGCCTAAGAGAGACTGCTCAGGGCCGGCTAGGCCTGCCCCTTAGAGCTTAACGTCTCTCCCGGTATGTTCCCCGACACGTTGGCAGCTAATTACTGATAATATTTTTCGAAAATTATTATCAATAATCCTTTTATACTTCTGCGATGATAGATACCTCCAGCGCTCCTCAACTCCTTTGCTGAACGCCCGAAAAACGAAATTTGTGTATTGTGCGTAACGGAAAAATGCGATTTTCTGAAAGACTATGTGACCTAGGGTAATCGCTATAGTTTTCCTGGAAGGTCTAAATTAACTTTTACAACACCTAATTTTTTTATAATTTCAGTTTCACTAGATTCTGAAATAGAGGGGGAGGTATCATATTTTTTCATTACATATTCTCTCTGAATATCTCTGAATATCTCATGATATCTCTGAAAATATAATACCTAAAATTAAAAGAAATATATTTTTGAGTTCGGCATTACGAACGGTTTTACACGAAACCCCACACGATATAAAAAAAAAGATTTTTTTTTTTTCAAGTAACTTAATTAGCCTCTCTACGTTTTCCCTAAATATATTTCTGAATGGTTAATAATCTATAAATATGTGGGCTAGTATACTTTATTACTTTAACCAATTTGAACTTTCCACGTTCTATAGTTTACGATTAAAATGGCTGTGACAGACAGATAGACACAGGCGTAATCTTATAATGGTTCCATTTTAGGTAGATTTCGTATGAAATACTACCTATTGGGATCGTTCCTATGTTGGAATTTCTGAAAAATTTTTGCAGATCTACACCGATCATGACTCCTAGAACCCAAAACCACCCTCAGTAAAAAACTTTATATATACATATATATATATATATATATGTATGTGTGTGTGTGTGTGTGTATATGTATATGTATCTATCTATCTATATATATATCACTTTCTTCTGGACACGATAACTTTCGTAATTCTGCACCAATCTGATACAAAACTGATCCAAATTGATACATAAAATCAAAGGGCATAAAATCTCGGTCAAGTTCGTTAATGGGCAAAATTGGACCAAGGGGATGGAAATAGGGAGGGGTTTTGTGAAAACCGAAACCCCCCCCCCCATAACTTCTTAATTTTTGTACATATCAAATCAGTTTAAAGTTTTTATTACTTCTAAAAATAGGGCCAAAATTTTATGTATCACAGATTTTTGATAAAGTTAAAAATGGGCTCAAGGGGTGCAGAAAATAGGGTTTTTGGGAGAAAAAAATTCATAACTTCGTCAATTCTCAAGATATCAATTCCAATTAATTTTATTATAAATCTCCTTAATATTATCTACAACTTTTATATTCACAAGTTTTTGATAGGACCAATTCGTACCGCAAAAAAAATTAAAAACGAAAACAAAAAGGGGGTTTGAAGAAGTAAAGAATCCATAACTCCGTCAATCAAAAGATATAAAATCCCCATGAATTTATCATATATCTTCTTAATATTGTCTACAACATCTATATAGACAAGTTTTGGATAGGACCCATTCTTACAGCAAAAACAAATTAAAAATACATAGCGGTTGAAGAAAAAAATCATCTAAGTAAGTGTGTATTCAAATCCAAACTGCGTATTTTCTTACTCATTTTACAATTCATTTTTGCTCTCAAAGGCTTCTAATTGGTACGTTTTCTTACTCAGAAACTATATAATGTACCGTAATGGTCGATTTTTTGATAGAGGCAGAATATATTTTTAAAAATGCTGTTAAAGTGAGCATTTTGAACCGAATTTCCCGAAGCGGATTGTGTTGGAAAAATCATTGCATTAAGGATGCACTCAAATCCAAACTGCTTATTTTCTGACTCATTTTTAAATTCATTTTTGCTCTCAAATGCATTTAATTGGTAGATTCGCTTATTCAGAAACTATATAATGTACCGCAATGATCGATTTTTTGATAGAGGCAGAATATATTTCAAAAAAATATGTCAAAGTGGGCATTTTGAACGGAATTTCCCGAAGCAATTGTGTTATCACTTTCTTCTGGACACGATAACTTCCGCAATTCTACACAAATCTCTTCCAAACTGATACATAAAATCAAGGGACATAAAATCTCGGTCAAGTTCGTTAAGGGGCAAAAGCGGACAAAGGGGATGGAAATAGGGAGGGGTTTTGTGAAAACCGAAAAACCCCATAACTTCTTAATTTTTGTACATATCAAATCAGTTTAAAGTTTTTATTACTTCTAAAAATAGCGCCAAAAATTCATGCATCACAGATTTTTGATAAAATTTAAAATAGGCTCAAGGGGCGCAAAAAATAGGGTTTTAGGGAGAAAAAAATTCCTTACTTCGTCAATTCTCAAGATATCAAATCCAATAATTTTATTATACATCTCCTTAATATTATCTACAACTTTTATATTCACAAGTTTTTGATAGGACCAATTCGTACCGAAAAAAAAACGAAAAAAAAAAAAAAAAAAGAAGGTTGAAGAAGAAAATTTTTCATAACTCCGTCAATTCACAAGATATAAAATCTCCATGAATTTATCATATATCTTCTTAATATTGTCGTCAACATTTATATAGACAAGTTTTTGATAGGGCCAATTCTTAAAGCAAAAACAAATTAAAAACACATAGCGGTTGAAGAAAAAAATCATCTTATTAAGGGTGCATTCAAATCCAAACTGTCTATTATCTTGCTCATTTTTAAATTTATTTTTGCTCTCAAACGCATCCAATTGCTAGATTCTCTTATTCAGAAACTATATAATGTACAGTAATGATCGATTTTTTGATAGAGGCAGAATGTATTTCAAAAAATGATGTCAAAGTGGGCATTTTGAAGAGAATTTCCCGAAGCGATTGTGTTAGAAACGAAAAATATTGCCCTACTGAGAAAATAATGGTTTATTAATCAAGTTTTAATTAATTGAAAGAAAAATAAAAACACAGGTCGCTTATAAATCTTTTCAAAAATCACGTCAGCATGTTTCATATTTTTTTTTTATTAAAAATTAATCTGAAAATGTGCCAGAAAATTTCGAGTTGTTGAGTATGGAAAAATATTTTTTTAATATCGCCTTAACATGATTCTGATAAAACCAGCTATTTTATAAAAAAGGAAATATAAACTCGTCAAAAGCAGACAGATAAAACTGTTAAAGTGGATTTATATCTAATAATGATTTAGTTTTTGTTGGTGAAATTAGTATACTTAACTTCGAAATCTACCTCTGCCTGTAGGCCGGGCCGGCAGGGATTTTTTGCTTTTCAAGTATGGAACCCTATAAATTGAGTAACAAAAATGCCAGGTCGGAGCTCCCTTTGGAGTTTTATGACGATGTTCTTGAAAAAGATCATATGACTATAATTGAATAAATGTAATTTTTTTTCTTGTACATATTTGTTCATGAGTACATGAATAAACATAGGTCGTTGTTAATGAATAAATATAAATTGTTGTTCATGAAAAAAAGGCATTTGTTGAATATAAGCTGCACTGCATCTTTTAGACAAAAAAAATTCATAAGACCTGATATTCCTGAAAATAACATCCCCGTCTTATTTTCAGGATGACTAACGTAATAACTAACGGCGCCAGTGAAGTACTTATCTAACTTGGCATCTATTCCACGGGCACTACCTGCACCACCTTTGCTGTATAGCATTTCTTAAAGCTAATAATATCTAAATTGCCTTTTCATTAATTAAATTTTAACTGGTATAGCATTTTACATAATAGGCAATATAGCTAAAGCATTTTGCTGTAAAATAATGTGTGTTTTGTTTAAAATAGCATTCTAGTAGCACTTTGCACATTATTTCAATTTAATTTCCATATAAATAGGTTGATCTGTGCTGTGTGGGGTTTCATCCTGATGGAAAAGCTATAACTGCTGGTGGAACCAATGGAAAACTTCTTGTCATGCATGCGGATGGTGGTCTAGTCGTGGCTACAATATCCGTTGCCGATGTTGGCTTAAAAGCTTTAGGGTACGATCCTGGTAAGTATAAAAAGCACGGCAAAATATCCCAGACGGTACGCGCTATAGGCAAAGGGTATATGCTGTAGTTTTACTTGAGAAACAGAGTGTATACGGAGTTTCCTTTAAAAATCCATAAGATATACGGTGTATATTGCCGCACACCCTCCACTATAGTTCTGTGTTCAGTTTCATTTCGGGATAAGAAGTTATAGCTTCTCTCAGGTCCAAAAATTTGAAAAGATAAGATTATAAAATTTTCTCATGTACGAGATTCGTATTTACAATAATTTCACATTTAAATTGTAATAGTTACTTATAATATCTATCTTCAAATAGTTTTGCAATTTAATGACCAATTTCTAATATTTTAGCGATAGTCTATATTACCCGTTTTTAACACTTTCGAACATAGTTGAAAAGAATTCATGAATTCAGTTTGTCTGTCCCTCTGTCCATGCTCTAACTCGCGTACATGTAATCTGGTTACCATGTAATTAATATATAATGTATGTTATTGAGGTTTACCATGGCATTTTCGGTCTCGAAAATAAACTGTGCAGCATTTATAGGTAGTTTACAGGTGCACTCATTGCAGGGAGAAGATAGGAGATTTAATAATTTTAAAACACATAAAGAGATAAGATTAGGATAAGTTGATTTTTAAAGACATGAATGTAAAAGAAATAAGAATTAAAAATTACCTTGTACGGGAGTATTCGTGGAAGTGGAGAGGGAGTCACCATAATCAAAAAGTTCCTCTTGTTTAATCATTTTAAATCCTTAGGAAAAATAAATTTTATTGTTTTGTTGTTATTTTTCAAAATTATTAGAGACAAAGAAAGTTTTTTTAATTAAATTTCAATATGCAAAGTGAGATAATGGCACTCTCCTGTTCCCTTTAGCTGAAACCCTTGTGGAGATTAAATATTCTTATTTATTCCACAGGTGGATCTATGTTAGCGATTGGTTGTGAAGATGGAAACATATATGTGTGTGAAGCACGAAACCAAGGATATTTGTATAAAATGCAGAAAGTCCTTAGAGTAAGTATTGAAATTCTCATCAATATTCAAACTTAATTATTTTACATAGAAACTAACTAATATAGTATGAGCATAGTGATAACAATAAATGTAACAATTATTCAAATATCAGTTCTTCCTTATCTATACTACAAAGCAAAAGCATGTCCAACACTAACATTGACATCTCCAACGATTGTGGCAACAACATGGAGTATCATTACTTTCGTTTTTATTGCGCGTATATCCGTTTCTAAATATCACACATTTTCTTCATTACCGAATAGGGAAAAATTATATTTTTAAATGCAATTTCTGTCAAAATTGTAACTCAATTTACTAATGTCTTAGGATTTTTTAACAATTTTCAAGCATTCGTTTCTTAATCTATCTCACCAATAAACATTCATTTGCTACCAATAATCTAAAGTAACATTTCCAGTAATATAATTAATATGTAACATAAGGTGAAAGTGGCAACGTTACAAGAATAGCAATGGATTGTCCAAGTTTGGAGAGAGTTCTTTCTTCAGCTTCATCGCCTAATTCATTTTTTTCCATTTCTTAAAGCGAAAAAAATATTTGATCTAATTTCTTTGAATTTTTGTACATAGATAGATTATAAGCAAGGTTAGACTACTGACTGCTTATACATATTTTAAATCAAAAAAGTGTCTGTGAATAACACTGGCATCATATTATTGCCGGTGGCAAAGACCAAATCCATAAATTTTGATTTTACTGCGAGTGTTTAGCTTCTAAATATCGCATAGAGAAACAGAATGACTTTAAAATGCAATTGGTTTAAAACCTGTACATCAATTCAGAAATATTTTGTAGTTTTTACAACAATTTTACAGCATGATTTTTTTTTTTTTTACTACGCTAAAGAGGCGAAGGGCATAAAATTCTATTACCGCAGATTAATCCGTTTGCACCTAAAATAATGTAAACAAGCAGGAAGCAGGAATTCTACTTTTCCAGAATTTAGTGTCGTCCTGATGGAAAAAAAAAAAGAAAAAGCTATTATTATTATTACAAGGTGGAATCCGTCGAATTTTGACGAAAAATTTTTTTAAGAAGGAACTGTTTCATTAATTTATAATAAACCTACAAAATTAGTTACAATTTAAAAAAATGCATCTTATATTGGTTACTCTAATTCTCAAACAATTATTATTTTAACCTTTTTATAAAGACACTCTAAATTTTTGTAAAATTTTGCTTTTTATCAGTGTGTGATTTCAATTGTGTTATTTTCAAAAGTGAAGCATTTCCACCTGTGAGGAATTTCAAAGCCGCTGGAGTGAAAAGGATGCACTTCTACAAAACTTTTTTCAGATTTTAGACTTAAAATACACGCTTTTATTTTATATAAAATGACGTCATTTGCATCCGCTGAAAAATTCCACATTTACGATCCAGTCTTAAACAACATCAATAGAAAAGTATGCATATGACGTCACTATCGCGGAATAACACAAACCCAGAAAAAAGTGATGCAGCAAACTCGGCAAAGAAAAAAAGCGTCTATCTAATGTTTCATATGACTTCATTTGTTTGTAACATTAATATGGATTCTTAAAATTAAATATAGTTTATAATAGCTCCATGTTTTATTAGAAATCATTCATTTATATTTTTTCAAAATAGCACGTATTTTAATTAAAATTTTTTTTCAGTTGTTATGGCAACAAAAAGATATAGTAATTTACACTTTTCCAACTATTTTCCCTTTACTTTCTACAGAAATGGAGTACTTCAGTTGCCACCATTGCAGACAGGGCATTAAAAACTACGAAAAAGTTAATACCTCAAAAATAAACTGAGATGCAGTTTTTCAAACAAATTGCAGTTAAAAGTACTTTTTCCTCCTAAACAAATGTGTAAAAATTGAAACTGTACGATGCTTAGAAGTTAAAAAAATTGCAGTAGAGATTATCAGTATTTAACCATACAATGATGCATCTGCTTCGTTTTACGGCTGACTTATGTGACGTAACGTTATTTTTAGAGACGATATTTTAATTGTTGCCTGAAAGAAATAGCATATCGGGTCGGGGCTAATAATTCAGTATTTGTTTATTTCCATGTAACATTCCATAACTAAATTGCGAATGAAATTAAAACTTCACAAATCAATAAATAAGTAAATAAAACACGAATTTAACAGACATTTAATTGAACTACGCACTTAAACACTGAAATAATCAGAATAAAAAAGGTTGCTGTAAATAGTTAAATCTTTAGTGATTAATCGCTGATACGCGCTTAATACGAAATTACCAAAAAATGCTTTTTATTGTTGTTCTTGGGCAATCTAAGAAAACAAAATAAACAGAAAAAATCTATTATTGTTTTCAATTAAGCGATTTTCGCCTACATTCTGTACACGGTCAGTATCTGGATTATCTCTAACCCTTTCCGGCGCAGTGGGATCACCTAATTTTAATTACAAACTTACAAACGGCACCAAGAATATTTTAATAAAATTTAGCTTTTACAGTGAAATTTTAAAGTATAACTATTTCTTAATTTCTAAAAAAGTCGTTTGTAAATTCCAGTATCAGTCAATCATTTCGTCATTTTACGAACAGAATTTTTCTGTGCCGGAAAGGGTTAATCCGGGTTTGATCATTTAAACAGCTTTTGATAAATTACAAAATTTTATTATTTGGATACATAATTGATACCTTTGCTATATAAAGGCTTTTTCGTGTAGTTGGTGTGGAGTCTAAAAGATATATTAAATGTAAAGAAATCTAATATTTTTAATTAAAATCGATATCAATCTGTGTTATGTAACAACGGATAATATCGCTCACCCGCAATAAAAGTGACACATCTCGACAAAAGTAAATTTTACAGGAGAGGCAAATGAGGGAAGTTTCGCATTTTTTTAATGTAACATAAAATGATAGTACTTAACTGTGCATGCAGCTGTAAAAGAGTACAAAAAATGCGTAAAACCCTTAAGAATCGAAACATAAAAAAGATAGGGTGGATTTAGTAAATTTATACCCCCACCCTAATAAATGTAACCCCTTGATGAGTTGTGACACTTTTCTTGTTGCACAATTTGCCAAGTTCCAGTCGCCTTTCAAAATAGTACGTGCAAAAATGTGAATTTTTAACATATTTCAACAAAGTTGAAAAGTGTTTATGAATTCGGTTTGTCTGTCTGTCTGATCGTCTGTCTGCCTACCTGTTTGTCTGTCTATCCGTCTGTGCTCTAACTCGCGTAAATATAGTCCGATTGCCATGAAATTCTTAGATATTATTGGGTATCACTATGGAATGTTTTCTATTGTAAATGAAGTCTATAGCATTTACGGTTCATTTACAGAAACACTCAAAAGAATTCCGGGGCATGGGGTTACATTACGGTGCATGGGGGAAGATCGTTTTCGGTGCATTTTAATGACATCACACTATTTTAAACATACTGAAATTTATATATTGCACTGAGGTGTACTACGGCATTTACTGTAGAAAATGGCGTGCATAGAAGTTATCGTTCATTTACAGGGACACACAAAAGAATTTGGCTGACGAAAAAATTTAACTATTGAAGTCCATGAACAATAATTGCTCGAAGAGCGTTTGCAGTTGTGGTACACGTTTTTATATTGAACTATTTTTTTAAATATTACTTGGTGTGGATATATTCTATAGGTTATATGCAGGGCTGCACAAAAGTTCTCAAGTTCATTTCCGTGTATTCACGAAAATGGCTGAATGGAAATTTTCAACTGTGCTATGCGTTTCACTGAACTAATTTTTAGAATACTGTGTAGTATACATACAAATCAATAGATCATATACAGGGCTGCACAAAAAAACTGATATTTTTCCGACTTGATTGTAATAGCAGCAATTGAGTTTTTAAATGCGGTAAGAATTTTTCAAATTGCTTATTTAGACATGATATTTCACCTTAATAAACTGTGAAGTTTTGTTACAGAAAACTGATTGTGTTGGAAAGTGTTACATAATCTATGCTGGACGTATGATTTTTCGCTCTTGTTTTAAATCACAGCGTTTTAACTTTAATATATTATTATTAATTATCAAAAATATTAGTTTGCATCAATATAAGAATCAATCACAGATTCATAACAAGGTTTCTAGGAAACTAAATTAAAAGAAAAAGCATATTTCAAAAATTTTATAATTATTATACAACTATAAATAAGTATGCAAGAACTGATTATAAAATTAATAAATCACATAGACGTAATTACGTCATTAGAATATTTTCTATAACAATGGAAAAATAGAAGAAGAAGGTAAGTATCTTCATTGTGAATGTTATAATGTAGGAAAAAAAGGGGCATAACTTTGAGGAATAACGCTTGAAAGCACTCTTGTTTCTTTCGTTTACTCAAAGGAAAGTTTTTCGAATACGCTTTATGTAAAGGTAAAAACTCTTTTTTACTTCTAGCTTTAAATTCAAACTCAGAAAAATCGCCCTGGTCATAAGAATATTTTACGTTGAATGAAAAAGGTATTGATTTATCAAACCTTAAAATTTTTGTTCTTGAAAACTGAAGAACGTTACCTTCATTTTCTTTCAGATAATTAATAAGCACACCCCATTTCACCACTCAATTGTTTTAAACCTAAAAAATCAGAATGAACTAACTCATTCACTGAAAAATGACGACCCGGGGCCTCGGTGGCCGAGCGGTTAAGACACCGCGCTGCCAGCCGCCAAGCATTGAGAGCGGCAGAGGTCTGCGAGTTCGACTCTCGCTGGCTCCATTGCACACTCTTTGTGGAGCTCCCGGATGTAATTTCTCTGTGTTGTAAATTTCATTATGCTATCTCGTCCCTGTATATTGACGATGACTTATAAGCGGACCTAGATGTCAAGCACATAAGTCAGATGTATGTGCTAATAACAATCCTTCTATATATAAAAAAAAGTTTTGATTTGGAAATGGACCAATGAAAATCTGCGTAGATATTCCGGGTAGATCCACATCCAATTTGAATGCTTAAGCATGGCCTTTCATCGTTAATATTAAAAAAACTGTTGCATACAAAAATATGAAAATCTGTGGTATTATAGAGAAATGTTTTATAAACACGCTGATGCAGACAGTTTTCAAATCGAAGAATTATTTTAAGAGATATTTAATGCTAAAGTTGGACAAAATCGTTCCGTTAAAAAAGTTTTATTGGAGCAAAACCTATACATGAGAATTTAATCATTTTTAGATCATTTTATACGTTATAAGTTCCCGGTGTGCAGGTTGTATTTACTTTTCTTATTTGACTCATTTTTTGAGGTTTTATTTCGATTTTAAATTCAAATTTTTAGCATTTCAAGAGATATTTTTTACAAATTTTAGAAAATGTTATTAATTTAAACTGTTGCCAGTTGTATAAACAGCGCAAACAATGTTTACTTCAAATTAAAAATTTATTCTACACGTGACTATTATAAACAGAAAATATAAAAAGCAGGAACTCATTGAAAATTACGTCATAAAAACTATAATTACACGTGAATTTTAAAAGAGACAGAATATTGTAAAATAATAAATTCATAAACATGCGTTAGAAGTCTTAAATAAAAGAATTTACGCCACATTTACGTCACATTACGCTTATTATATAAAATGAACAAAAAATAATATTGCAAAACAGTTTAAATTTAAAAATTGCTCGAGACATTTATTTGATATTTTAAGATGATCATAATATTTCATTTCTAACAAAAGTATTTTTACGGAATATTAAAAAGAAAAGTTTGGTGAAAATTACGTCAGATTATAATTCTCAGATTCAAATTATAATTCAATCTTCCGAAATCTTTTTAAAGCCGATCAAATTATCAAGCTGTTAAGCTGCGTACACACTATCCTTCTAACTGTAATCAGTGTCGGCTTCGTTTGTTCTTGCCACGCGGTGTCTTTGATTTTTAACGACTTTAGCAGGAAAGGGACTGATGTCCAGCAAAAGAGGAACCTTTCCTTCAAGTAGAGTCGAGCTCCTTATCTCCTGACCCATTGTTGATTCCCCTCATTCTTTTGTCAATAAACCGCAGATGGGTTTAGAATAAAAGCTTTTCCAAGAATACTGGACAAGCAGGCAAAATACGCGTGAGTACGCAGCCTTAGAGTCTGCGGTGTCTGAACGGGGGTTGACGAGCGTAGCTCGTAGGGGGCAGAGCCCCCTAGTAAACAACAACAAAATGACGACCCATCTTTTTGGATTTCTAATCAATGCCACGTATTGTCGAGGGATGTAAATTTGGCTGTATTTTTTTTATTTATTTTTCTATTACTGAATGGACAGCATCGCCTTTATTTTACATGTGTCCACAGATGAAGAATTTTATTGTTATTTTATAGATTATTAGTGTCTTAACACCAGGCATGAATAATGAAATAATATATTTATTTTTATTTTGTCCGTCGCAGTTATCACAGTTAAAAGTTAATTCCACATTTTCACCTTCAATACGTGAAGCAATGTCTTGTAAATACATCCACAAATAAATACCTATTTTATTCGCTACGCGTTGACCCTCATATTCATTCCAAAAATGACATTCGACAACATCACTACCTACCTGACAAATTGTAAAGTTGTAACTATTAATCCGTGGTCTAACTATTAATCAATTGACTATATATTAAACACCAACAGAGCGATATTTCGCCACATAAGGAAATTTTCATATATTTTATTTACTAAGGTTATAAAGAGCTTTATAAATTGCTCGAGTATGAGCTTATGGAAAACTTTTTGCGAGATGTGTCGTTTCTCTTGTTTTATCACTGCGCATTTCCTGTAATGGAAAAGTGACACATGGTGTAATACAGAGGTTTTCCGTATAACGACACGAATAATAATTTGCCTATAGCAAGACGAACCTATGATACACCTATTTATGGAATAAAACACAAAAGAATTTTTGCGAGATGTGTCACTTTTCTTGCGGGTGAGCGATATGTTCTATAATTCGGGTATCCCTGTTTGGAATACTCAAAATCACCTTAGTGGCTAATAACCGGAAGATGCTTTGTTTGATGTAACAAAAACAGCACTTTATTTGGATCGATACAAAAGATTATGGATTTATTTTCTATCAATATTAATAAATGTACTTTTTTTGCGTTACAGAACGAGTGGCCTATTTTACAAATTGATTGGTCTTCAGATGGTGAATGGCTGCAAAGTGCATACAGAAAGAATGACTTTTGCGAAGTAACGCTGTGTAAGCATCCTTATTAATATAAAATATATATATTAATCTGGTAGAATTTATTATGATATTGATTTATGACATACGAAGCGTTTATATTTAAAGAAACAAAAAGTTTTAATTAAAGATAATTTATGAAGATAAAATTCCTAATTAAATTATTTATGAAATATAGTAAAAGATTACTATACAAAGTGGATCAAGTAGAGGTCTGCACGGGCCCGGCCCGCGGGCCGGGCTGGCGGAATGAAGGCGAATTTTCCAACGGGCCGGGCCGGCAGAATTAGGACATTTTTTTCAACGGGCCGGGCCGACAGACAAAATAAACGGACCGGGCCGGGCCGACAAAAAAATTGAACGGGCCTGCAGGGCCGGGCCGATAAAAAAAAAATTAATCTGGCTTATCGGCCCGATATAAGAATTCAAGCGAAGCAGATAAAATACGAGCCATTTTCAATGAATATGATTTTCTCGAGAAGTATAAATGTGCGTCTCAATACAGATATGTAACATGTCCATCGTAGAGATCGGCATCGTACAGTTACAAGATGTCTGATTACGGGTTTAATTTTTTTTCAGCAGACTCGTACCGGGACGGAACTGGTCTTAATCGATCTCAGGATGTGTAGGACAGGCATTATGTTTTGTAAAAGTATTAATAGTGATAATGAACTTCTGTTAACAGTATCTTTGGAAATATACCTTAAGGGGTTCTCATATTCACTGCTCAACAATGCGAAACTTTCAAACACATTTTCTGACTCATTTTTAACTATAAAGGCATAAAATTCACAGGCCTGACTATTGAAGGCATTTGGAAACGAATAGCTTTCTCCATATTTGATAAATTACTTACAGAGATAACAGAGATTCTTGTCATGTGACTGTACGTTTTTCTCCTTTCCTGTGCTATCGCTTTCGGAAATTCGATTCATAACGCTAACTTTGGCAGTATTTTCAGAGAAAGCTATATTTCTTTTATCTATGAAAAAGACGGCATTTACATAGTTTCTGACTAAGAATACCTGCCAATCTTACGCGTTTCCGAAAAGAAATGAATTCTCAAATGTGTCGAAATGTAGTTTCTTTCGATTTGAGAAAAGCCTTAAAAATGAGAGAAATATTTTCGCAAATCTACTTTTTATCATACAGCTTCAGAAGGTATCATGTTTTTAATCCTTTATTCTGAACTACATTAACTTTTTAATGAATCCTTATTGGAATTTCGAAATGTCTGTAGAGACGATGACTAAAATACTGTGTAATCGTTAATATTTACTATTGTGTGTTGTCTGCTTTGCGAATACACAGTAATCTAAAATATACTGTAAAATTTTCCCATAAATATGTACGTAGTATTCATTAAAAGAATCTTAATTGTATGTCGAGAAAAAACGGATTTTTTTTTTTTTTTTTTTTTTTTTTGTAGAAATTGAATCGGGCCGGGCCGGGCCTGTTTTCACTAATTTTTGTACGGGGCGGGCCGAGAACTGTAAAAATGCAAACGGGCCGGGCCGGGCTCGGGCCGAACTTTCAATTTTTACACCGGGCCGGGCCCGGGCCCGGAAATTCTGGCCCGTGCAGACCTCTAGGGTCAAGAAACCTTGACACACTTTGAAATTCAGTAACAATGGAAATTATCCGCTGATCTGAGTTCGAGGCTATAAAAATCACATGACTGGGGAAAACAAACCGGTGTGTTTCCGTAGTAAAGTATAGTGAATTTTTTTTAACTGTCTGAAACTGTGAATATACTTTGTTCACAATGTGCCGAAGTATTGTGCTGCATATAGCTGTTACAACAGTTCGATTAATTCGTTCATAGACCAAAAAAAAAAAAAAAAAAAAGTATCTATTTCCATAAGTTTATGCGAATACCAAAGACAAAAGTTCCGTAATCCGATTTTGCAGCGAATTCGCATATTTTAGTCAGCATCGGTTAGCGCAAATTTAATTTCGCATATTTTAGTCAGCATCGGTTAGCGCAAATTTAATTTAATTTTTGTAACCAGGGTTTCTTGTGTGTATGTGTGTGCAGCGAACATTTTCATTGGAATTTAAAATTTTTATTCCACTTTTATACAGCCGCAATTTTTAAAATTAAATGTATAAGCCATGTTTATATAATTTAAACTTGAATATAAAAATTTGCCTCCATACCTACTCTCATACACTTGAAACAACATTATTGCAAACATCGCACGTTTATTACATCTTGGCGTTACATCACATTGTTTGACGAGAAAAATTGGATCGAAAGCGTGAATTAACAAGTAATATGTATCGCAAGTACAGTTATTTTTACAGTTACATCTGCTAATATCTCCTGTAATTCACATGATAGGGAAGTGTGACGTCAGGCGGATATTGTCCATTAACGTAATTAGAATACGAGACTGCGATTCGTGCGAAAATGCTTCTCTTGATAGAAAGTATTTTTATTTAAGCAAATAAAGAAATAGTTAGAAATTTTTTCCATAGATGGCACAGTACTATCAAATCTGCAAAAGGAAATTAAAAACTCCAGGTAAGATGTTACAGACTAATTGTTTGTATAATTTACTACCCTGTTTCAATGTATGAAATGAAAGTGAGTACCGCTTGGATTTAATTCGAGCACCAAAGAGCGCACACCTTGAAATATTGTAGTAGATTGTACAAAATAAATTATCGGTAATTGTTTGAATATTTGATGTTTCTTTGAAACTGTGTAGGTACAGCGTCATTCATGGGCAATTTTTTGAACTAACGTTTTGCTTAAGCACAACTTCAGTCGTGAGAAGCATTTTCGTTCAAACCGCGCACTCTCGTATGCAAATGACTTAACTTTTTATTGAATTTTTAAATGCGTCAAGTGCTTTTTTGTTACACTCTTATATTCATATATTTGCGATATTATTAATTATATTTAATTACTTTGTACCAATTACTTGTTACTTTTCAACGGCCCTGTAAGTGTCTGTTTTTCTTTACTTTTTTTTTTTTTTTAATATAATAAAATGTCTTGCTATTTCTTTTGTAGGGAGAGTTTCAGATTCCAAAATACTGAAATCTGCTCATGCAAAAAATAAAGATTGGCCCGAACACACATGTAACTTGTCGCATAATGTGATAGGTAAGCAGCATTTCATTCCATTCCTCACACAACACAATTATTAATTGCAGCATTTATAATTTGGGTGGCTACAAAGGTAATAGGGTTGCCATTCAGTTCACATTGGAGCGAGCTGCACAATTTTACTATGGCAACATTGCTGGTCCTCCAGCTGATACCCCTCGCTGCGGTGCGCCAGATGATTGGGCGGTTTCGTTCTCTGTACCACCTGATCTATCATGTATACCAAAATCATCAGCTCTAAAATTAGTTTGAAATTTGTGACGCTAAACTGCCGGACTATTAGGAAACAGATAGTTGAAAGGTTAAATAAACTTTACATTGTTAAGAACTGATCGTTTTACAAAATATTATATCGAATACTAGATTCCTTTTAACATAATTATTCAAAATGGTAAATAATTCATGTGAGCAATTTTACAATTGAGCAAAAAATGTCCGGGACAGGATTCGAACCGGGGATGTCTTGGCTGAAGCTGCCAACGCCCTGCCAACTCAGCTATCCCGGACGAATCTGGAGGACCTAATTCACCCAGCTAGCCTTATTGAACATAGCATCTGGTCTGATATATGAATCAGCTCAACAGAGTAAATCGCCGGTTATGGAACTCCAGTAAACGCAGGTTAAGTAATTACACCAGATTAATTTTAACGCACAGCTGATTCATATATCAGACCAGACGCATTAATCAATAAGGTTAGCTGGGTGAATTAGGACCCCCAGATTCGTCCGGGATAGCTCAGTTGGCCAGTCAAGACATCACTCGTTTGAATCCTGGCCCGGACATTTTTTCACCCAGTTAGAAAACTGCATCTCTTTATATCGAATAATCTCAACACTAAGGTCTGAAAAATATTTGTTGCTTGGCGAAGACCAAAGGAATTCTATTTAAAAAAATTTCTGTACAATTTGTGAAGAAAAAAAAAAGAACGAACGATAGTCATAACTCTAAAAGTCACAAAGTAAAGGTGTTTGCACCAAAATGCCTTGTTTATGATATTCTGTAATCCTGCTATAGAGAATTTTTTCGAAAGGCCTATAATATATAAATATCTTTATACGAATTTTGAGAATGTCAATACGAAACCTTGTATTTCCTTATTTCATTCAATTTGTCATGCCTCATTGAATTTTAAAGTAAGTTCAAGTTTAGCTTCTTCTGAAATAAACCACAGACAATTTTAAAGGGCTTTATTACGAATTAAAACGGATCTTTTCTGTTTTTATTCCTTTATTAATTAGAACAATTTACCACTGTTCGTTTTATTATTATTTTTTTTTAGGCGCGTTCGTAATTTTATAAATGCGTAGCATCTATAGTCGCCGTCAGGTCCGTCCGTCTGCCTGTCCGCATATAACAACGCACAAACTACCCAACCGAATGGTTTGAAATTTAATATATAAAATCGTTGCAGAATTTGGGCGAGACATTTCAAACTTTATGAAAATCGAACAAAACTTAAAAAGATATTAATAAAGATTTTATTCATTCTATTAAATCCTATCATACGTACATGATAGGTAATGATTCTAGGTTGCCATGGTGATAACGTCCCATTTAAGATGGAGTCCTATTATTTCCGTATATTACTGAATTTAATACATATAATCGTAATAAATTTTGCATTCATGCATAAGAGTGCAACAGTTATTGCACCAAGATCTGAACATTTATAAAACTAGTAATAGTACATTTGCCACGTTTGACGTACAATTTCCGGCTTGTTATATATACAAAACGTACTGTTGAAACCCACAGGATAGCCATGAACTTATCTAGAGTCCTGCATGGGTCGAATTTTACCCAACCCGAACCCAAAGGTTCCATTGAAGTCAACCCAAAAACTGACCCAAACCAGACAAAATAAATTTTTCGCCGATTCGAAATTCGACTCGAAACCGCACGCATTCAACCTGGAACCTTAATGCTTAAACCCGAACACAACACGATACTCGGAAGGGAAGAAAATTAGTGCTATGTTTAAATACATTTAAGGAAAAAGTCTACAATCGTGTCTCGATTATAGATTTGATCTTTTATGAAGAAAAATGATCTATTCATTTATATTAAGATGTGTAATTTTTTCATCTGGAAGCATACTTTGGTCTTTTTTTTCGAAAATTCGGGTATACCTGAACAGCAAAAACTGATCCATCCTTTGCAGAAAAAAATTACAGCCAGCCTGACCCGCGAGGCCGGGCGCATCCGATGCAGGATACTACGGCCCATCCCTAGGAGACAAAATAAATTACACATCAAAGCAAACAATTTTTGACATGGAAACTGGATCGAAACCGAAATGTTAAAATATACAGCTTTATATAGATAGAAGCTGTTATAGAATAGCTTTTCCATAATGGAGTTTCCTTCACTTTAAAATATCATCTAAATTATCGCCGATTTTTTTTAAATTTAATTATGCCATTAGCAGAATAAATTGTATATATATTATTTCTGATGTCAGCATCTCTTTTTCTATGCACATACAAAACGCATAACAATGAATGAGGTATTATTCAAAAGTTTTGATCAGACTTTTAAATATGATAACAAAATTAGCTATTTGCATTGAAAATGTCACAGTTTGGTACAGTTTCTGTATGAACACGACCCCATAAGCTTACTTTATTTCCACAGAAATTTAAAGAAGAGATAATTTCCAGACAAATGGCTACTTCTGTTTGTTTTTTGTGTCTGTTTGTTTGTTTTCTGTAACAGTTTGGACAAAATTTATAGGGTGTTCTTTTTGGGGGGATTGACTGTACATTACATGCAGTTGATATAAATATACAAAATCCGCATTTTTCCAGGTATTTGGAAACGAATCAAAGATGCTTTCTATCTAAGCAGCCATAGAAAAGGTTCCAAGCTAGCAACCGGAGCACAAGATGGATACATAAGGATTTTTCCATATCCTTATGGAGAAAACGACAAAGTAAACACTTTTCACGTAATTCACCTTAACTACAAAAATTTATTTTTAGGTTTTAAATTGTTGTCATGAAACATTATTCATTTATTTCTATTTCATAAAATCTAAAAGTAAATAATATATGTGAGTAGCATTATACTCGTTCTCCCGGGGGGGTGGGGGGGGGGTAAATGACATATTCAAAAGGTATATTTCAATTGATAAACGAAATTGCATTATAAGGCGCATCCCACACTGAAACGACAAGCGACATGTAGCGCAAAAACCGGTCGAAACAAAGAACGAAGTCGTTTCAAACCTGTTTTAAACAAGTTTTTCCAGCGAATTCAAGCGACATGTCTTATGTGTCGCCTTAGTGTGGGATGCGTCTAAGAGCAATAAAATAATGAAATAAAATAAAAATGTATTATTATGTTGTGCTCTTCTCGCATATTTTATCATTGCTTTATCGTATATTTCTTTACAAGTGCCACTTTAGTTACTAATATAATTTCTTTTTGACTATTTCTTCTTCTACTAATAAAATTACAATTTAAAGCTGATTCAAAATGAAACCCAAGAGGTTGCATAAAAAAGATGTAATTTTTACATATTTTTATTATTATGATTTTCCTCATTTTATCAATATTTTTTTTCCTAAAATTTCTTTTATCTACTTGTATTTTCGATTTTACTATTCTGTTGATGTATTTTAATAATATTTTTTGTATATTTATCCTGTGTTTTCCTAATCCGTTCTTCGAAACGGTGTTTTACTAAACACATTCCTCTCTCTTTCTTGCGTGTGTCTATATATGTATCTTGGAAAATATAACAGATGATCTATTTTTTAAATTACTATTTAATACTCATTAAAGAGCGACAAAATACTTGACATACGAATATTTTCCATATTTTTAGCCCCCTATAAACTCTCTTCAGTTGTTTACAGTTGTCTTCCATACAGTTTTTAGTTTTATTTACTGAACACAGATAGAAACATTTGCTTTATTTCAATAAGGATTCTTCAAAACTTTGTTTTACTCATCGAAAATAATAGGAATAATTTAAAACACCGTCTAGAAAACGTTTTAATTTGTTTCATACATTACAGAAAGGCTGGAGAAAAACTTAAAAATTCGATGGCATTTGTTATAAATTAGTTTAAATTTTATTATAAATAAACTGCCTTCTGAATTTTTATAGCCTTCGAACAGAATGCTTTTCTTTTCTTTTTTTTTTTTTTTTTTTTTTTTTTTTTTTTTTTGAAACAGGATGCATTTCGTAATTTATCCAATTTTAAAAACATTATATAAACTAGGGGATCGTACCCGGGCTTCCCCGGTTAAGAATATAGGTGAAAACATTCTTTTTAATTGAAAACTAATAATTTTTTTTATATGCAATAATTTTTTTACATTGCCCACTTACATTAAAAAAGCATTTTTCATATGGAAAATACGAATTATATAATCAAAGAAATTTTTGAAATTTATCAAAAGCGATATTTTCTTAGTAGCCGCATGCTAAGAGTTATTTGACCAAGATTTTGCTACTTATGGCATCCTTTTATGTTCTGATAATTTCAGAGCTTATAAAGGTATGTGAAATTTGCGTTTTATTTATATTATTTTACTTATTTATTCATAAGGAAGTTTTTTTTTAACAGATATTAGCCGTAAGAAAATGATGAACTCTTTATTTTGTTTTAAGGGCAAACGGATTAATTTTTCGTAATCGAGCTCCGCGCGATATAGATAAATGAAAAAATATTTCATGCTTTAAAATTGTTTTTAAAACCATAGACAATCAGGAAACTGAATTGAACTTTGCAAACAAATTCCATATGAAAAAAAACCCTACTTGGTGATCTAAAAATTTTAATTGAACGATTACAAATATGTTAGATTTGTGTTTTTTCATTATTATTCTTTTATTTGTTTATAAAAGAAGTATTAATTTCGTTAATTTGTCTTTCACAAATATGTTAGATTGGTGGGTTTTTTAATATTATTCTTTTATTTGTTTATAAAGGAAGTATTAATTTCGTTAGGCAAAAATGGTCAGACACAAATGCTAAAAAATGTTTGCTTTATGTGCAAAATGTTTATTATAATTATGTATTGAAATCGGCACGTGATAAGATAAACTTAAAAAAAATCATGCTTAAAAATTATTTTAGAAAATATAATACATCAGTCAATTAAGATACAGTTTTTAAACAAATTGAATTTGAAAGTAAATTTTTCCCCCATGCGATGAAAATTGAAAATGTACGATGGTCAAAAGATTAAAAAAATGCAGTAACGAAAATTTCAAGACCGAAATTTGATCGTAAAGTGGTGCCATTTGCAAAATGACGTCAGCGTTACGCAGATATACGTTTGGGTTTGTTCTTTATAATATAGATACTTAATAAGTAAAATATAAAAAAGATCAGTTATTAGGATATGGTTATCAATTTAGGCTCTTATGCTTGGTATTCCGGAATGAAAAACAAACAAAATTTGCATACGCACTTCTCATATCCATATTCATCATTTAAAAAAAATTGTATTTTTGTTTGATCATTTAAAAATCATTTTAACTCAAAACCTGAAGTCACGATTGTCAGCAACATATTTTATGTGAACAGACGCAATCTTTACTTGAGATTCTAATCTCAATTCCGGAGAGTAAAAATTTCCGTAATTTACGGTTTTTAGATGCATTTGTGTTAAAATGTTTAATTTTATCTAAGAAAATGATCGTTTTCTTTTAAATATGACTTCATTTTCACTTAAATAAACATTTTGCCTAGTGTCTGGAACTTAGTATCAGCACAAATGCAGAAGAAAAAACAATATAGAAAATTTATGAGGAAAAATGCGTGTTTTCAAAATCAGTATGTCATTTTCCGTTATTATGCCCCTAATATAATATTCTGCTCCTAATGGGATTTTGCGACACTAAACCGTACACAACAATTTTTATCAACAATTTTGAATTTTTATCAGAAAATAGCATGAATAAAAATAAAAATACCTTATTATTTCTCTCTTGTCTGCAGTAATGAAAGCTATCTAATTTTCACCGCATTTTGAAGAAATTTCATAAAATGCTTTTAAAATTAAAATATAAAAGTGGGGATATTAAAAAAAACAGATAGTGCGATCACATTTACAAATGAAGAGCTTTCAGTTAAAATATATATATATATATTAGTAAAACTGGTTCAGCAGAAAAATCAGGTCAGATGATTAAAAAATACACTTGTGTATTAAATATATAGATTATATAAAATAAGGAAAAATTAAATTAAGCAAATTATGTTATTTTTGTAAAATTATAGTAGAATGTCTTAAAGAATAGCATTAAAATTTTATTGTTCGAGAGAATTTTGGACAAAACTTCAGGAACATGATATTATTGTAAACCATGAATTATTTGTTTGCTTGTCTAATTCGGCGAAGCAAATCCATCCAGGCGAGAATCATCAATTTCTGTAATATAAATCGCTATTATTTGCATGTCACCTCTCTTTTATAAAGACACTCTAAATTTTTGTAAAACATTGCGTTTTATCAGTGCATGATTTCGATTACATTATTTTCAAAAGTGAAGCATTTGCACCTGTGAAGAATTTCAAAGCAACTGGGCTGTGAAGATGACGCACTTCTACAAAACATAATTCAGGTTTAAGAATTAAAATACACGCTTTCTTATAAAATGATGTCGTTTGCATCCACTAAAGCAATCCACTTTTACAATTCAGTCTTAAACTTCGTCTATAGAAAAGTATGCATATGACGTCATTATCACGGAATAACAGACAATATTCTTGACATAGCCCATATTTCATTTTTAACTTTTTTTTCAGGTTTTATGAGAAAATGGCAACAAAAGATACAGTATCTCCTATTTTCGACTATTTTCCGTTTACTTTCAATGACTTTCAATAGAAATGGGTTACTTTTGTTGTCACAATAAGAAAAATGGTATTAAAAACTACAAAAAAATTAATATCTCAAAAATAAATTGAGATACAGCTTTCAAACAAATTGCATTTAAAAGAGCATTTTTTCCTTATACGACGGTGTAAAAATTTAAAATGTGCGATATTTAGAAGTTTAAAAATTTGCAGTAGAGAGAATTGCAAAACCAAAATTTTATTTCAAATTTCAAAGTGTTGCCATTCGTAAAATGACGTATGCGTTACGCACAGATATGTTTGTCCTTTATAATATAGATAGGTATTTTGACAACAGATAGCAGCACTAAAACACGACAGCCTAGTTACTGTTATGATTTTTGATGGACTGAGATTGAAAATTAAAAATACCAGCCAGAAAGCATTCTATTTCAAGTTTAATCATTAGCAGAAAGTAAGGAACTTTTCAAAATTCGAAAAAATTTGGTATACATATATTTATCAATAAACTGCCTTTTCTATAAAACCGGTGTATTTCGTAGTTTCCCCAATATTAGACACGTAAATTGACTTTTAGACAACAGATGGCAGCACTATTGAGTAAAAATAGTCGGAGAATGCCTTCTTTACCATAACTAATTTCAGTTTCAACTTCGAGTTATTTCCACAGACTTCTCATCTACTATCTTTCCTCAGAGGTTATTTCTATAGTTTGTTGAATAATTGTATTTACCACAGGGTATATCAAAAAGTGTTAAATCATAAATCAGAGATAAAGCATTTATCTCTGGAAAAGTCTGTCTAATATGAAGTGTGACCACCGTGCACTGCTATACAAGCTTCACAACGAGCTCTCATACTATTTATGAGGGGTCAATAAATGTTTGTGGCAACAAAGCCCATTCTTCCAAAAGCGCGGCTTTTAACTCCTGGCGGGTCCTGGGAGGGGGGTTACGCTGTGCAATGACTCTTCCTAGACCATCCCAAACATGTTGAATATAGACCATGGGACGAGTGGCGAAATTGTTCAAGTCCGTTTACCAACTCCGGGAACTAAGAAATTTTGCATGCAATACAATTATACAATACTTATTAACTAAAAAACGCAAAGTTCACCAAAAAATATTTGCACATTAATTTTTTATACCAATTTAAAGTGGTACCCTAAAGCTGACATTATAAAGGTAATGTTCAGTGTTTTGGTTAGTATTTTCACTTTTAAATAAGAATGAAGATAAAATTTATTGAACTGTCATCATTTACTAATAAATATTAAATACTGACAATAAAATATTATCTTTAATATTAGTATTGTATTTAATATTTGCTGTTTAAGAAGTTGAGTATTTTTTAATATATTTTACACGAATGTAGCTTAAATAATAGATTAAATGAAACTTGAAAGTTAAAATAATAGAATTAAAATACTCTACATTCAGAATGTATATTTTAACCCTAATGAAGTAATAAATATAAAATTTAAGGATTTGCCCTCATATGTCGACACCTATATCAATTGTTGTAAAGAGCAATTTTGACTATTAAACTCGACATTCCCTTTAACTATTAAATTTTTGAGGTAAAAACATTTCTAATAAAACTAACAATTTTTTTTAGTACTTCTAATAAAACGATAAAAGGTTTAAGTAACACAAGGCTCTTTTTAACATAAAATTAAATATTCAAAAATTGCTCAACTAAAGCTGCTACCTTTTCTGATACTAGCAGGCAGCTTTTCCAAAAAACTAAATTGGAAACTGGGATCTTGAAAGATACAAGCAACATTCTTGCTCACATAATTGTAATGGGGCAAACATCATAACCTGACATAAAAAAATGTCATGACATATAATTTAACTGCCTATCCCCCACCTATAGCAAACCCTGATTGTTCTATCGTAAAAACAAATAACGCAGCATTGACTCATTCTGTGCTGAAATCAGTGGATCAGTATCAAATTCCGAGTGAGATCCCTGAAAATAATGCCTTAATTTTGGACGGTATGGGAGTTTTGCAACAAATGCAGAATATATCCAAATACTTTTGGAGATCTTGCTTTACAAGTATTGGAATATATTATTGGTATGGGTGTTAGCTACAAATATAAAGCAATTCAATTTGTAACTGACACATATCCTATTTTCAACATTTAGTGCGGCGAGTGACAAAGGATGGCTACAGGAGGTGAAACTGTTATTAAAATATGAAGTTCAGCGAAAAAAAAAAAAAAAAAAACCTCATCAGTTAAATTTTCTAGCAAATGGGTCAAATAAGGCAGCTTTGGTTGAATTTCTTTTTGAAAAATGGTCCTCAGTAGATCCCCCAATTCTGAAAAGTGTATTGTTGATTGTTGCACATGGGGGAAAAGTGTCATATCATAAGCGGTGAAAACAGTCATCTGATAGTAAGTGATATGCCCGAACTGCATTCTGATCACCAGGAAGCAGATACAAGAATGCTGTTGCATGTAGAAAATGCTTCGATATGTTTCATACATGTTATTATTAAAAGTTCGGACACATGTTTTCATCCTCTCACTTTGTATGAGTAGATTTTTAACAACAGAATTATATTTGCTTCTGGGTACTGCGAGTAATTTAGAATTTCATAATGTTTTATCTATCGCTACTATTTTAGGTCCAGACATTTGTGATAGTTTAATAGGCCTTCGCAGTTTTACAGATTGCCACAGTTGTAGTGCCTTTAAAGACACGGACAAAATTAAAGCATTGACTATAATGAATAGTAAAATTGACTATAATGAAAAGCAAAATTGTTTATATTGATGCATTTAATGGGTTTGGAACTTCTTGGACTTTATCAAGTGCTCTTATTCAAACCCTTGAACTATTTGTTTGCGAACTTTATGGCCAACCTACTAAAACCTCAGTAAATGATTCAAGATACACATTGTTCAAACTGAAGTTTAAAATTGATGTTGCTTTAGCACCAAATTATGATGCTTTAGTATGCCATAATTTGCATAATATGCCATAATTTTGTATGCCATAAAAGGGCAAACTATCAAGCAAATATTCATCGTCGGTGTTTCCAAAACATAATGAGTGTCCCTAATCCTGCTGAACATGGATGGATCATTAATGGGATAAATATAAGGATTTGTTGGAACATAATTCTTTGTATTCCATATAGTTTACTAAAAAACATTTTGTGCAAGTGCCAGAAGACCGTTTGTTTATCAAGTAAATGCTCATGCAAATCAAATGGAATTTCTTGCTACGAATTATGTTCATGTACTAATTGGAAAATTCCAATGAACAAAATTAATTTTTCAGTGATACTTTTGAAGTTGATTCAGACATATGAAGATATTGATAGTTTGCATAATGTAGATGATATTTTCTAAAAAATGTACCAAAATAAATAATATTATACATAAAACATGCCTAAAGTAAAGTTTTTATTTAAGACAAGCATTTAAGCATGAAACAATGTGATCTTATTGATGGACTTCCTAGTTGCGTGGCAACTTAACATCCAGTTGAAGAGGTGATCGTGTTGCAAGGGCATTAGGGAGCCTTAAAAAATGAATGTTTAAACGTGACTGGTAGCCACAATGAGAGAAATCACTAGAAAAGTTAAGAAAATAATAACTTAAAGTAAGAACTTGAAGTACTAAAAGTTTAACAATGCAAGAGAAAAAAAAGAAAATTTAGATAAAAAAAAGAGAAAGAAATTCCATTAGTTCCAAAAAGGACAGGCGAAAAAGCTACCAAGGGATATCCCATCTAAAATAAAATCCCTGCCGGCCCGGCCTACAGGCAGAGGTAGATTTCGAAGTCAAATATACTAATTTCACAAACAAAAACTAAATCATGATTATAGATAAATCAACTTTAACAATTTTATCTGGCCGCTCTTGACGAGTTTTTATTTCATTTTCATATAATAGCTGGTTTTATCAGAATCATGTTATGGCGGTATTCAAAAAAATACTTTTCCATGCTCAACAACTCGAAATTTTCTGGCATAATTCCAGATTCATTTTTAATTAAAAAAAAATATGAAACTTGCTGACGTGATTTTTGAAGAGCGACCTGTGTTTTTATTTTTTGTTCAATTAATTAAAACTTGATATATAAACAATTATTTTCTCAGAAGGACAATATTTTTCGTTTCTAACACAATCGCTTCGGGAAATTCCGTTCAAAATGCCCTTTTTGACATCATTTTTTGAAATATATTCTGCCTCTATCTAAAAATTGATTATTACGGTACATTATATAGTTTCTGAATAAGTGAATCTACCAATTAAATGCGTTTGAGAGCAAAAATGAATTTAAAAACCAGTCAGAAAATAAGCAGTTTGGATTTAAGCGCATCCTAAATACAATGATTTTTCCAACACAATCCGCTTCGGTAAATTCGGTTCAAAATGCCCTTTTTAACAGCATTTAAAAAAATATATTCTGCCCCTATCAGAAAATCGACCATTACGGTACATTATATAGTTTCTGAGTAAGAAAACGTACCAATTGGAAGTCTTTGAGAGCAAAAATGAATTGTAAAATGAGTCAGAAAATAAGCAGTTTGGATTTGAATACACCCTTACTAAGATCCTTTTTTACTTCAACCGGTATGTATTTTTAATTTGTTTTTGCTCTAAGAATTGGTCCTATCCAAAACTTGTCTATATAGATGTTGTAGACAATATTAAGAAGATATATGATAAATTCATGGGGATTTTATTGTATTAGTTATGGATTTTTTTCTTCTTCAAACCCCCTTTTTGTTTTCGTTTTTAATTTTTTTTGCGGTACGAATTGGTCCTATCAAAAACTTGTGAATATAAAATTTGTAGATAATGTTAAGGAGATTCATGATAAAATTAATTGGATTTGATATCTTGAGAATTGACGAAGTTATGGATTTTTTTCTTCTTCAAACGCCCTTTTTGTTTTCGTGTTTAATTTTTTTTTGCGGTACGAATTGCTCCTATCAAAAACTTGTGAATATAAAAGTTTTAGATAATGTTAAGGAGATTTATAATAAAATTAATTGAATTTGATATCTTGAGAATTGACGAAGTTATGAATTTTTTTCTCCCAAAAACCCTATTTTTTGCGCCCCTTGAGCCCATTTTTAATTTTATCAAAAATCTATGATACATAAATTTTTGGCCCTATTTTTAGAAGTAATAAAAACTTTAAACTGATTTGATATGTACAAAAATTAAGAGGTTATGGGGGGTTTTCTGTTTTCACAAAACCCCTCCCTATTTCCCTCCCCTTGGTCCGATTTTGCCCATTAACGAACTTGACCGAGATTTTATGCCCATTGATTTTATGTATCAGTTTGGAAGAGATTGGTGCAGAATTACGAAAGTTATCGTGTCCAGAAGAAAGTGATATAGATAGATAGATAGATAGATAGATAGATAGATAGATAAAGTTTTTTACTGATGGTGGTTTTGGGTTCTAGGGGTCATGATCGGTGTAGATCTGCAAAAATTTTTCAAAAATTCCAACATAGGAACGATCCCAATAGGTAGTATTTCATACGAAATCTACCTAAAAGGGGACTCTTTTCAGTGACCATACATTAAGTTTAAGTTGGTTAAAAATGCTATTTATATAGCAGATAAGCAGTATTATATTTAAGCATTACCAATTTTCTAAAATCATTTAGATATTGTTTGTCTAATTTTTCCTGTAACTTCTTAAGCATTTTATTAAGAGGTTAGTGCATTATATCAAAGTCTCTTTACTGTTATTATGTTGCTTAAAGAGCCTTGTGTTACTTAAACCTTTTATTTATTAATTAGAAGTATTCGAAAAAAATTGTTAGTTGTATTAGAAATGTTTTTACCTCAAAAGTTTAATAGTTAAAGGGAATGTCAAGTTTAAGATTCAAAATTGCTCTTTTCAACAGATGATATAGGTGTCGACATATGAGGGCAAATCCTTAAATTTTATATTTATTACTTCATTAGGTGTTAAAACATACGTTCTGAAAGTATAGAGTATTTTTATTTTATTATTTTAACTTTCAAGTTTCATTTAACCTATTATTTAAGCTACATTCGTGTAAAATATATTAAAAAATATTCAACTTCTTAAACAGCAAATATTAAATACAATACTAATATTAAAGAAAATATTTTATTGTCAGTATTTAATATTTATTAGTAAATGATGACAATTCAATAAATTTTATCTTCATTCTTATTTAAAAGGGAAAATACTAACCAAAACACTGAACATTACCTTTATAATGTCAGCTTTAGGGTACCACTTTAAATTGGTATAAAAAATTAATGTACAAATATTTTTTGGTGAACTTTGCGTTTTTTAGTTAATAAGTATTGTATAATTGTTTTGCATGCAAAATTTCTTAGTTCCCGGAGTTGGTAAATGAAAACTGGTTTTTAGCCACTTTTGATGCTTCGTCCCATGGCCTAATATGATTGAGGTCTGGAGACCTCGAGGGGCAATTCATACGGCGAATATCCTCTTCAAGAAAATCATCAACAATGTGAGCTCTATGTGGCTTTGCATTATCGTCCATAAACATGAAATCCAGCCCTACAGCATCCCGGAACAACATCACATAGGTTTCAAGAACCTCATCTCTATAGCATGTGCATTGACAGAACCCGCATCGAAGACGTGAAGTGGTGTATGACTGCCAAACATTATGCCGCCCAGGGGCGCGCCGACCCAGTGTGCAAAGTGTGCAGCGCACACAGGCGCCGAAGTAGTAAAGGCGCCAAAGATTTCAGTTGAGGAGAAAATACTAAAAAAAAAAAAATCCTTAATTTACTTAAACTAAATGTATTGCATTTTCTTGACATCTGAATTATTTTTTGTAGATTTACCTGAGACAAACTTTCTTATAGATATTTAATTCTTTTTGTTATTATTATGTATTTATTTCTTTTTATTCTACTTCTGAGCCTCCTAATAAGTGATTTAGACGTAGACATCTCAAACCTTTCAATAAAGAGAGGCGCATCTCGTGTAGTTGCAGACATTGAAAGGCGCCATAATTCATATGGCCGAAAACATGCAACACCATTATCTCACTGTAGTAGTGGTAAAGCAAAATACAATTTTATTCCCACAGGGGCTAAATTCCACTTTTTTTTTTAATAGCAAGCTTTTCCTTACCGCCGAATTTCTGTCATAAAATTACTATTCGGAAAATTATACAATTACTTCGAAAAACTAATCAGAAAATTAATATTCGGAAATACTGGTAAAAATTTCCTCTGTGGTAATCAGGCCATGAATAGTGGTAGAAGGTGAAGGGGTCTGTAAGCGAACGGGCCAAAAATCTTAATCACTAAATAACAAATTAATAACATTAAATAATTAACACTGAATAACGATCACTGGTAACAATTAAAAGAACCCCGTTCAAATATTATTGATTTTTTAGAAAGTATACTTTGAAGTGGATTCGCCGGAGATGCATTGGGCAGCCCTGAATTAGAGCGGCAATCCCAGGCCCGGGCTCCAGTGGCGTAGCCAAAGGGAGGGGGGGGGACCCCCGCCCCCCGAAAGTAGACATGGTTTACTGAATCATGGATACAAATACAACAGTAAAAACTGCTAAGACAGAATCACAAAGGATCTATAAAAAATTCCGCTTTAGAGAGGTGTTCGTCTTAGAAGGTATAATTCAAAGGTATGTCTTTTTTTCGGAACTATGAACTTTTCCGTTTTAGGCAGGTTTCCGTTATAAACACGTTCCGTTTCCGCAGTATCGCTTAAAACTGCTAAAACGTACTCACTTCCCAAACTTTTTTCTTTCACGTACTCTTTTCTTAGGTTCTTCATTTCGGAGTACCCCCATTTCTCATAAACACGTCCCCCTTCCACCCCCCCCCCCCCTCCACTCAAGGAGATAACGTAAACATGCTTTTTTCCATTAGTAATCTTCTTATCACAACCATATAATAAATCGATGCAAATTACATTGATATTCCTAACATTTTTGTGACTTCCGCCATTACCGATATTATTTTCACATACCCCAGCAGACCCGCCTCGTACCCCCAGGGGTACGCTACCGCAGGTTGGAAACCGCTGCTATAACACCACCTCTGAAGAGCATAAATCTATTACAGGAAAATCTGTGAAGATGAGCTATCTCAAATGAAAACAATTCAAGGTTCGACGAAAACAACACTATATATTTGTACTTGCTAACGTTTGAAACCTATCTGAAATGAAACTTGTTCCAATTGTGAATCCTTCTTGGCAGGTTTTCTGAAAACACGGAATCCTCTCATAAAAAAAAAAAAAAAAATTAATATCCCGAGACGGAAAGATAACTATACAAGTATACCTGCTATTCCGTTTACACAAATTTACTATAACTAGATTAAACGTAAAACTTCTTTATCTTGGACTTCGATGGGGTTCTGTTGTCGACACTTATGGGAAAGAACAAGTTTATACGAACGCAATAACGATACATTGGTTGAGTTTCGTGACCCTTATCTTTGTTCACATTATAACGGACAATATTAACAATTACTTTAAATCTGCTGCCTGCAATTAATAAAAGTAACTTTATTTTTGGACTGGTTTTATGTTACGACTTTCAAAATACACTGGCGAGAAAGGAACAACCATAAAAAGGTGCTTTATGTTAATTCTATTAAGGGAACTTCCAGAAAGGTAATTCAGTGTCAACGTTATCACGTAGTCCAATGGGATTAACATTCGCTACAGAAATATATGCAAATTTTTCAGCCTCAGCCCGTTCTTTCGGTTCACGTGTGAAAAGGAGCGCACGTGGGTAATTTGAAGTCTAATTTTAAGGATTGTACGTGTAATTAGGTAAAACTTTGCTTCTAATAGGTGGGATATGTCGTCCAGAAGACATTTGACCGATTTTGAGAAATTGCGTGCGATAGGGAGAATGGAAGCAGGACAGACACTCTTAGGGTTCTGTAAAGACTTATAAATAGCCAAAAGCGTCATGTCAAGAATCTGTAAACGGTTTAAAGACACCGGTATAATGTCCACAGACAACCAGGTCAAGGTAGGAAACGCACCACAATAGGCTCTCAGGACTGTAATTTGCCAACGATTGCTAAAAGAAATAGGCAATTGACGTCAGTTTAGATTGCAGGGTGTTTGCTGCAGCAACAAGAACTCGACGACTATCCTGGTTTACTGTGAGTGACAGACTGCATGCAAGGAAATATATGATTTGTGTTCCACTAACTCCGGCAGCGAAATGCGCCCGGTTAAAGTGGTGCAGATATCATCGTCATTGGAGCACCATGGATTGGAGCCGAGTTCTCTTTACCGATGAATCCAGATTTTGTTGAGAGAGTTACTACAGACGTGTTACCATATGGAGGGAGAAAATCACATACAATAAGGCTGCAAACATCCGTGAAAGGCAAAGGTCGTGGAATCGTGGTATGGACGGACATCATTTTGAATGACCGCAGTGACGGGCACATTTTTACCAGTGCAACTGTGAATGCTGAAATATACAGGGATGAGATTCTTGACTCTCCTGTCAAGTTGTTTAAGGGTTCAGTCGGAAGATTCGGAATTTTATGATTATTAATGGTCTAGAAGGGTGCTACCCCCTTCCACGGAACTCTTAAGTATCCCTTCCAGAGCTGCGTAAATCCGACCCGTCCGAAGCTTACTGCTGAACTTGGAGAATGTTCTAAAACTGTTTTGAACCATCTAAAATAAATTGGCAGGGAAGTACAAAAACAGAGACCACCATGAACCATTTTTTACACATTCTAATACTTCCAAAATTGTGCTAATCCATCACAAATAAACTTATTACAAAAATTTAACTTCCTCAAAGACGACCAAATATCGGAAACAATTATTAGATCGAATATGGTATCAAAAGTGGCGAGACATGAAACATGGAAATCCAAAAGAATTATGGCTGAATAAGACAATTGTAACAAAACTGCTTTTTCCAGCATGAACTATATTTGATGTGTGTGCTTCTTACATTACAAGTTTCTGTAGCTGAAAATACAAGATCTTTTTCTTAAAGTTAAAATCTTCCCACATAGCATTTTTAGTTTTCAGAAAATTTGCAACAGTTTTGCTTCGAAAACCTGCAAAGTTGCAGTAAGCTCAGCATGCTAAGGCTGAAAGTTCATAACAAGACTGCAGCAAGATAACGCAAACGCCGAAGTCACCACACTTTGAACTTGCAGCTAACTTGTCGTGCAAGTTAAATTCATACTGTATCAAATTTATTGCAAACTAACGGCAAACAAATAATCAAAAATGCTGCAGACTTACTGCAATGTAATAATCTTTCCATGTCACACTATAAGTTTAACCCCTTCGAAGGGGTCCATAGAGCTGATCAAGTCTATTGATGCGAACGCGCCGTCAGAAGGTGCATGCATCGGTTTTATCACCACAAGCAAGTTTAGGTAATATTTGTACTTCATTTCGAGCATTTTTTGGTATTTAATAAGTATAGCGCTTAGAAAAAGCGGTGCCTACCGAATAAAATTTCTGCAATTTCTGTGTATGTGCTGATTGTCTATTCTCTCAACAGAGGGATTTTTTGCTTTCGTCACTTTCGTGAATTAAAGACAGTCTTGCATTAGTTTCACAACAAACTACTCATGCAAGTGGGTGATGGTATACCTTGCGGGAGATTTGTTGCGCATTTCTCAATTCAAATTTGTCACGGCAAGATAATATCAGAAATAATAAATTTGCCGCTAATGTTCATGCTATCTGAGTTATCTCAAAAACTCCCATGGGGAGCGCGGCGGATCGCATGAATGGCTCATGCGATTGACACTTATGTGAAATCATTATCCAATATCTATTACAACACAAGTTCTTAATTCTTGCCATTGAATTAAGAACTTGTGTTGTAATAGATATTGGATAATGATTTCACATAAGTGTCAATCGCATGAGCCATTCATGCGATCCGCCGCGCTCCCCATGGGAGTTTTTGAGATAACTCAGATAGCATGAACATTAGCGGCAAATTTATTATTTCTGATATTATCTTGCCGTGACAAATTTGAATTGAGAAATGCGCAACAAATCTCCCGCAAGGTATACCATGACCCACTTGCATGAGTAGTTTGTTGTGAAACTAATGCAAGACAATATGAAACTTGATTTAACCCATTTGCTGACAAAACTATAAAGTAATAATTTTCAAATTTTTTGTTAAAAGTCGTTTGCTACCACAAATTCAGAAATGTAAATTTCGCTTTACTAATACAGCGAAATTTCTGCCAATAAATGAGGCAATTTTTTTAATTCTAAAATAGTGGTGACAAAGTAATTAATACATTAAAGACACGAGTATACTCGTGGATGACAGCAAATGGGTTAATTAAATTTATCTCTTCAGTATGCTCTCAGATTTTTACATCATAATGAATCTTTTTCATTGGTAAATATTAATGTAACTTCAATGTATTATTAGTTGCAGTTATAGAGATCGGCCTTACATTTTTTATCCATGCTTTTTTTTTAAATTAAGAAATTAAATAAGGATATACATAAATTCTTAAAGTTACTCGAAATACTTCTATTACGCATACACAGTCAAGACAAGACTCAAAGGGACTGGTAAAAAACTCCATTTTAGACAGGCTTCCATAGAAAGAAGTGTAATTAATCATGTTTGTAAGATACACAACCTCAATAAGATCTATTGTTCGTTTCGCAGGGATTCTGAAACACTTTCGTTTGAGACAGGATTCCGTTATAGAAAGATTCCACTTTCACAGGTTTCACTATGTTTCACTAAAGAACAATAAAAATCCCCTTTCAGACAGGTTTTCAGCAAATTTAATTGTATCGTAATTCATATTAAGACCATATAACTCTTCCGTTAAAGACAGGATTCTGTTATAGACAATTACTATTTTGACAAGTTTTATTCTATTCATATGACATAAATAAGTATATTTATATAAATACACAAAACTTGTAAAAATGGAACCTGCCTATAACGGAATTCTGTCTTAAACAGAAATGTTCCGTGCTATGGGAAAGAACACTATACAAATACACCTAATAACACAAATACCTGTGTAAAACGGAATTTTCCAGCAATATTTACGATTTCATCATAACAGGTTTTACTATATATATATGGTATATAACCTGAAGGAAAAATTTTGGACCCCCCCCCCCCCCCCCCGAAACGAAATTCTGGCTACGCCACTGCCGGCTCGACCCGTTTATATTTTTGTATTCGCGACCCAGCCTGTACAAAAATCAGTGAAAACAGGCCCCGCCCGACTCAATTTCTACACCCCCTCCCCTCTCCTCTTTTATTAACGTATAGTTAAAATCCTTTTAAAGAATACTGCATACATATTTATGAAGAAATATGTATCCTCAAGACAGAAAGTATACACAACAGACCATTAATGATTATTTAGACTCTTAGACTTTTCAGCATTGAAATAAAGATTCATTAAAAAAATTAATGTAGTTTAGAATAAGAGAAAACAAAAAGAGGGTTAAAAACATCATAACTTTTGAAGCTGTATAATAAAAAGTAGATTTTTGAAGATATTTCTTTGTAATTTATTAAGGTATATTTGCAATGATTCTGTTAACAGAAGTTCATTATCGCTATTACTATTTTTACAAAACACATTGCCTTCCCGACACGTACTGGGAACAATTAAGTCCAATTCCGGCACCGCTCGACTATGTAGAAACAAAATGCAAGTATCAACCTGACCCGGCCTGAGTCTGCTGAAAAAATTAAGCCCGGTCTCAGACACGATGTAGCAGTCGGATGCTGATCTCTATGTTGGATATGTTATATTTCTGTATTGATGTTGTCAAACTCGCATCGGCTTGTGTAGCACTATTATAATAGGAACAAAAATCGTGTGTGTGTGTAAATTTTATCTTAAAAAGGGCTCTAACAATTTTGACTAAATTTTGCACCCAACCGTTTTCGGGCATGAAAAGGCCATTGGGCTGGGTCACATATTCGAGAAAATTCGATTAGTGGGTCATTATGGGTCAGAGCCAAATTAACTATATCTAAAAAACGGCTCAATCGATTTTAGCTAAATTTATCCAATCGTTTTCGGGTACGAAAAGACTATTGGGCTAGGTCACATGCTCGAGAAATTTCCATTAGTGGGTCATTTTGGGGTCACTGCGGGTCAAGCTAATTTTATCTGAAAAACGGCTCTAACGATTTTCACTAAACTCTACATTCTACAGTTTTGGATTACGAGAAGACCATTGGGTTAAGTCGTTCGAAACTATCATGTATTGGAGAAAAATTGTGTGTTTTTTCGGACCATAGACCTCCGAGCAGAACAAGTACTTTAATCTGTACTATCTTTTACTCTGGACTTATCATCATGGCGGAAACAGAATTTTTGTTAAGGTAGGAGAGGATGGTGAAAATGAGCTAAATTTGGCCATAAATGTTTAAAAATTCTTACTTTTTCAAAGACTGAGAGGGGCGGTCTTTCTCAGCAGCCCCTTCGTACCCTCGTGGCTAATCACATACTGAATAAATAACTGTGATGATTGCAAGATTTTTCCTTTTAATTCAGAACATAAAATTGGAAGTATTGAAATATGAGCATTTATAAGCATTGCATATAACCGTAGACGCTTCAGAGACTAGAATGGCAAAAAAAGTTCAATTTAGACATAAATAAGTTAGGAGCTACAATGATCGCTGTAATATGAACGGAAAAATACAGATTTTTTTAAAAAAGAGTTTTAAATTCCCGAGCTATGCCCTACTAACCGACTCGCCCCGCATGGCAAATGATAATAACCTTAAATGCCCTAAAATCAAACGTTGAATGATTTTATATTTTTAAACGAACGTTCTTCCAAACGAGCTAGAGATGGGAAGGGGGACGCAATGTCTTCAGCAGCATATACACCGGACGTGCAACGCACTGTACGGTTTGTTTTGATTTTATATTTTTAAGCAAAAAAAAAAAATCCAAACCAGCCTAATATTGTCAGCAGCACTGTTTCCGGCAGGGTACAACCTCGAATTTGCATGATTTTTCATTTTTAGATGAAATTCCATCCAAACGAAGCTCGAATTGGAGGCCCCGCTGCCTTCTACCATAGCATACGCCGGAGGTGTTATCCACGCTCCGGTCTGATTTTTCAAGCAAACCTCGAACTTGAGTTTAATTTCTGGCATTTAGATATATAAAAGTTTCAATTCTGACCAAAAATTCTTGATAAAACATAAATAATATAAAATACGCAGCATCTCCTTACCTTTTTAAAACGCGAAACGATTATTCAAAGCACATATGTCTGAGACGGGACACGATACCTATTGAGAAAACTTGCACTGAGAGAAAAAATATTTCTGGCGAATCCTTGAAATGACTTCAAGATATTTTTGTTTTGAAATAGTAAATATTAATATTTTTTCACACCGGAGATATCGTTAGATTCGGAAAAATACCAAGAATGTATTAATAGGATTTTTTGAAAATGTAGAAAAACGGAAAAACTTGAAACGAGGCCAAATAAAAAGGTTTTTTGAAATAGTACCGAAAGATACCGTTGGAATCGGAAAGGTAAGACGATTTTTTTTCTTTCTATTATCTTTTTTTGTAACTCTACGGGGACCTGGCCATCGCAATTTCAAAATGCAGTAAAAATCGAACTCTAAGCTTTCGTTAGTGTGAAGAACAGCTTAATGTCTTTAGAAATGCAAAGGCATAATTGCTTTGATGAAAGAAAGCTCGCTATTTTACGATTATCATTATGGCTTTTAATTATATTTCGGTTAATTATCAACAAATTAAAAATCTGAGTTCTCAGGTGCATTTGGACCTGCCATCATCTATCCTTATCCAAACTTTCATACCTCTATGTGCGGTAGATTTTCTTAGCCATCGGCAACATATGCAGAGTAAAGACAAGCGTTTTTCTTTTATTAATATAGATATGACAAACAACTTTCTTTTATTAGTTATTGATGCAATTTTTTGTTATCGTATTGTATTGTATTATTTTTCTCTGGTCTAATAAAATTTTACCGTTTAATGCAGGATTCTGATACAGACAGGTTTTATTTTCACTGGCTTAACCGTGTTTCGAATTTTATTTACATAGCTGCCAACCTTCCTTATTTTTTCAAGTAATTTAAACATGTTTGGAACCAGAAACTTTTTTTAATAAATGAAATAAAATATGAATCCTGTAGAAACAAGACACATTTTAAAAACTTTATTTGATCTGGAATAAAATTCCAGCAGGATGGTAACTATGCATTTACAGATACTCATAGATTTTTTTAATATAAAGTTTTACTTTCGAAGTGAGGGGAGGGGGGGGGTATAGGTGCCAACTGAAGTTCTGAACACAGGCGCTGGATACTGCTGGCGCGCCCCTGATGTCGCCCCAGACAAGGATTCCTTTGCCACCAAATCTGTTGAGTTATTTTACGTAGGAGGGATGATAGCGAGCTCCACATTCTCTTCAGATGAAGATACCCTGCATCTTAATTCACAATTAAAATCTTTTCCATATTGTTATGTTGCTATATTCTTTCTCCCATTGCAATATACCTCTGTGCCAAATTAAGTGGCAACACTGTGAATATTTCACCAGTTTTCACAAATTTTATGTTTGTGATCTTAATTTTGGGCATGAGTGTATTATAATGATTTACTAATGCATACTAATGATTATGTAATTGAAGAGCTCGGATGATAAAGGTGGTATGTGACAAAAAAAATTGAGTTAATCATATAATTAAAGATAAACAATAGTCCTCTACCATCTGTTCAATTACTATTTAATAAAAACCTAATGCTCACAGAGATTTTAATTGATAAGAAGGCATTTGACAATAAATGCAAATAAAGATTTGGAACTTTACAGCTCATTTTCTCAAAACAATGGTAGTGTCACTTACCATCTTTATTATCTGAGCTCTTCAATTATTAATTTTAGCAATGTTAGCAGTTTAATATTAAATGTCATTATTATTAATATTATTTTTTTAAGTATAGCTAATTATTTAAAGTTACATTTCTGGGTTATTATTCAGTTTTTATAGTGGGTGGTCAAAATCTGTCAGCCTATTCTATAATTTTATCATATCCAGCAGGTACCTTGGCAACAGTGATTGGAAGAAATTTTTCAAGATTTTCATTTGTCAGTGAAGACTTCTACTTATTAGCCCCTGATATGCTATTTCATTCAGCCAGCAATTAAAATGTCGTCTCTAAAAAATAAGGTTACATTATTTAAGCCATAAAACAAAGCAGATGTATCATTGTACAGTTAAATAAGGATAATTTCTACGGCAATTTTTTAAACTACTACTCGCACATTTTTAATTTTTATACCGTCAAATAGGGGGAAAAAAGTACTTTTAAATCAATTTGTTTGTAGTTTTAAACACTATTTCTTTAGAGTTGGTAACTGAAGTACTCCATTTCTGTAGAAAGTAAAGGAAAAATAGTAGATTATTACATCTTTTTGTTGCTATTTTCCCATAACAACTGAAAAAAAAAATGCAATTAAAATTAGTGCTATTTTGAAAAATTATAAATGAATGATTTCTGATAAAACATGGTGTGAAGGCATTTGATTCGCCTTACAATGGTGGTTTCGGGTTCGCTGATGAAAAGGAAAAACTCCAGTATTACGTACAGAAATAGATGTTTTTATTTAGATCTAAGCAACAGCACAATCATAATGGAGAATATATTTGTATCCAGCTGTATATGTAAATACATGGAGAGGTGCTCCGTAACGTTAAAAAAAATACAAGCGGCCCTTTTTTGGGACCTTACAGCAAGCGAGAGAGAAAGCCAAGTGCTTACTTTCGCTCACTGATTCACATGACTTGGTGTAGCACATTATCGCCAATTTACAAAGGCTTTTGGTGATGGAATGAAGCGAGACAAAACACTGGCGGGAGGATTAACGGAATATAATATAGCACCCCTTCTAGCCATAATTCACCATGATGTAAAAGAACCCTTCTTTTTTCATGAGAAACAGCTACATAAAATCTGGATTTTGTTTATTTTAACACCAATGAATTAGCTTGCTTAACTGTAACTGTGAAATTTTAACGGATGTATGGGAAAATGCAGAGGAAATTACTTTTAGACAAAGAGCGTTAACAGACAGTAATTAATTTTGTGAGAATAGAATTTTGATAACTGGAAATTGAAATCATAAATCTGTGTATTTGAACATATTGAATTAAGTTCATTGGGAAAGGAGAGGAAAAAAAAAACACCTGTAGATAGAACTACGTATTGTTTTAAGAAATGAATTAATTTAATGATTTCACTTCCATAAAAGGGGGGGGGAGGGGAGAAAGAGCAATTTTTTAAAAGTAATAGAGTTATGTTTAAAGTAGATTTTGAGTAAAGGAGGGCTGGAAACCTATATGTGCAGAGAAAACTGCCACACATGAAGCTATTATAAACTATATTTAATTTTAAGTATCTGTATAAATGTACACATATGAACCATTAGATAGATTTTTTTTGTAGAGTTTCTTGAATGACGACATCGCTTTTTGCTGAATTTGTGTATTATTCTGCAATAGTGACGTCATGAATACTTTTCTGTAGATGTTGTTTAAAGACTGGAGAGTAAATGTGGAATTATATAAAATAAAAGCATGTGTTTTAAGTGTTAAAACTGAAATGTGTTTTGTATTATCTGTATTTATATATATATATACATATATATATATATATACATATATATATATATATATTTAATCTAGGGGTGACACTAAATTCTGAAAAAGCAAAATTCTTATTTTCTAGTGTTTTTCTTTTCTATTTAACCAGACTGGGCCACAGCAACATGTGGCCGGGGAAAACTAGTTTTTTATTACTTTTAATCATTTAAATGCTATTTCATCAGGGTTCATACTCTATTTGAATAACAAAATTCCCTGACTTTTCCAGGTTTTCCAGGCCATATTTCCTACAATTCCCTGACCAAAATTCACAACATTTTTAGAAATACGAATTACAATTCAAGATCTTAATGATTAAACTTACATCTGAAAATTAAAATAACATATAAAATTGAAACTAAAATTCTATATCATTTGACATTCACAATATATATATATATAAAACAAGTGAAACTAAAATACAGCTCAGATGAATTCAAAGTAACTTTTTATTTACATAACTGAATTTACACATATTAAATATTTAACTTTTTTTAGACTTCTACTATCATGTCATTTATTTGTGTTGTTTCAAAAGCAGTTTGTTGTGTAAAAGTTTCAATTTTTTGTCTTTTAACATTTTAACTTCAGCTACAGCATTCTTTTATCTGTTTTGTCTTGCTTCATAATTTTCCTTCTTTTTCTTATATTCATGATATCTCATCCTACCTTAACAAGGCTCAACATTTCTTTCACTTAAGTACCGACTATTTGGCGACAAATTTGTATAGCTAAAACATCTTTATGTTAAAAATGTGAATATAGCAAAAATTCTCCTTTTAAGGGAAAAATCGGAACTGTTTTGCAGACACACCGTGAACTCTGGAGAATGTTGACACATGATAGTGCATTAAAAAAAAAAAAATCCCTGACTTTTCCAGGTTTTAGAAAAAAATTTTAATTTTCCCTGACAATTTCCTGTTTTCCAGTTGCATAGGAACCCTGTTCACATACATACATTAAACAAAAGAGGCTCAAAATCTTTTTAGCACAAGATTCTAAATTTGGAACAAATTCTACAGCTAAGTTCCAAAAATCTGTATAATATAAAATCCAAAAAATCTCTATTTACTTGTAGGGTCGCAAGAAATGAACTAGAGGGTCACACAGCAAGTACCACTGCACTAGAATATTCAAAATTCACTGACATTGGAGACTTTACAACTAAAATCATCTTTGCGTCATCACATTTTGAGCAAAGCATTTTTGGCTTCGCAGAAGACTGCATGTGATGAAAATTGATAAGGAGACATTAATTTGAAACAAAAATTAAAACAACACTAAAAATCATTTCATCTAAAAATTAAGGAACTGATAGTAATAACCCTTCTTTTTGACTTTATCCAAACATACAATACTCCAAATCTGTGTTGACTCCCATTCATTAAAGCAGAAACAGGTTGATCTCATTTCAATTTCCGTTGGTCAATTATATTTGATTCCTACTGAAGTGTTACAGGGTGTTCCAGACCAAGTTTGACAGACTACAAGACAAACTTTGAGAGGCAATAGACCTAATTACAATAAACAATTGAGGCATTGTACATGTTAGGGGTAAGCTTACAATAGGTCAAAAAATTTATTTATTAAACATAATATGGAAGACTAATAGGTGCAATCTTTTATGAGACTCTAGGAGCTTGCCCTTATATTCAGAATGAAAGAAACTGATGATAATGATAAATGTGTTGTGTATATCTAAACTAAAATGTTATTCTCACATGCAAAAGCCTTTAATATTTAGCTTAACAAATTGTAAGTAATATTTACAATTTATAAAATGTTGTACGAAGCTATTATAAACACTAATTCAGTTTTTAGATTTAAAATTTGATTTCTAATAATCTAGCAACTTTTATTATTGTTTAAATTTTAAACTTTATAGTACAAAGCTTTTTTCTGCAAAGCTAATTCTGATTATTTTATTAATCTCTTCGGATATGGTACATATCTTTACATTTACTATTATAACTTCATTCATGTTTAGTAACAAAGTAAAAATAATGTTCATTTAAAGCTTTATACATTATTTCTGAAACTTATTTCAAATATGCATTCCATTCTTTAAATTCAAAAATAAAGGTTACTTGTAAAAACCAAAATTTATGACAAAAAAAGAAAAAAAATGCAAGAAAGTTATTGTTATGTCTGTTCAATCTTGTTATAATGTAACATTTTCTAAACGTCTTCAATAATTCTTCTAAAACCTACTGTCAAATTGATAGTGAGTGTTTATTATTCTATATATTGTAAAACTTCCATAATGGACACTCCTGAATAGCAGACACCTCTATTTAGAGGATGTTTCTTCAATTCCCAACACCTATATATTTGTACATTTTTGCCTCTCAATAGCAGACAAATTCTATACTCCCAAGGTGTCTGTTATTCAGAGGTTTTACTGTATAATTCAAATCATATGCTATCAATAGTATTAATTTTTATCAGAAATAATTAAAATTAATTATTTTAAAAGAAATACTTTTTTTTTCATAAGTATCATATAAAGTTCTTTTTAAAAAGGAACAAATTTAAGAGATGTCAGAACTTAGTGAAAAAATATTTTTCATCAAACACTGATCGTGTGATCAAAACTAAAGCATAATGCATAAGAAAGAGCAGTATTTTCATTAATATTCTTGAATAATAATTTACAAAAATGCTAAGAAAACAAGAGAATTTACAAAATAAACATTATTTAGAGCTAATTACAAAAGATGCACAAGAAAGTTAACACAATATTATAATTATTTACCTTTTTTTATAATAAATCTTTCACTTTAGTTTTAACACAGCATAAAACAAAATATATTTCTTTCTATTACCACTAAAATTTCTTTTATTAATTTTTAAACATCTTGTGCAGAGCAGGAAAAATAATCAGAACGATAGGCTAAATACAAGAGATTTATTTAACAATTTTTGGTACTCTGAAATTGCAAACTTGTAAATTGAATAAAAATCATTTTGTAAACTGCAACTTATTATTGCAACTCATTAATGCAACAACAATAATAAGATATACTTACAAATTATTATTAACCCTCTATTGCCCACTACAAGAAACTGCTATGGAAAAAATTATTTGTTTGTCTTATTTATGCTGTTGTGGGTCAAATAAAATAAAAATATTAAAAAAATTGAGATTTTGTTATATTTTAAAGAATTTCTGTATGGTATCATTTATGCTACCATGGGCAGATTAGGATGAAAAATGAAGAATTTTATCACATTTAAAATTTATTTAATTTTTTGAAAAATCTGTTATTTTTACATGTGGTAGGCCTTAAAACAGTTTCTTTCTTTGTTTATACATAGGAATACGTCAGATTTTCGACATCTTATTGAAGAAAATGTCCCTCTTGAATAAATATGGCATCTTTGGCTTTTTTGTTCATATGTAGGCCAATGATGCACGTCATCAGTTCTTGTTTGCTAAAAGTGAATAAAATATATACTTCCAATATTCAAATTTAAACTAAGATATACATATTATGAACATATACATTTTAGCTGTAAAAATATTTTTCAGTATGTAAATTTTACCTTTGGTGGTTCCTCTTTTCGAGGTTTTTTCTTAGGCTGCTGAACTTTTGGACTCTCGAGAGATGGACTACCTAACTTCTTCTTACCAACAGTGAGTGATAAGGCTTGTAGATAATTCGTTCAAAAAAGAGCGAAGCCAAGAGTGTTTCATTTTGAGTTGGCTACAATGTCTCCGACAAAGATACCATGCATTCCCGTTTGCCATTGTGACTGTGTGCCAAAATATGCACAAGTACTACCTATTTGATTTGAACGTGTACTTATATTTAAATGACATCATATCATTCAAGTCAGCCCCACCCATATTTGGATTGTACAGAGGAATGACTGCCGGGCAAGGTACTAGTACCTCTTTATTTGACATTTTACTCTCCTATTTACAAAAGCTAAATGATTAACTCCTACAGTGTTCGATAATAAAGTACAGCATCTGTTGTCGAACCATTTCACTGCTATAACATCAAAATTGTCTGTAAATGCTACCGAGTAGTCAATGGATCCTCTTCCTTCTTTCTCTCATTTCTTTCTCATTGCTTAATTTACACTTCAACAATCTGTTTTCTTACACAATCCCTATGAAGCCTATTCTTTTTTTCAACTGTTCTCTTACCAGGTTAATTCTGGAGAAGAAATTGTCTGCAAAAATTGTAGTTTTCTCTGGGGCTTGCAGTGTGCTGCATAGTTGTAAAACAACATCTGCCCCTAATCCTAATTTCTAACCAGTTTGTTCCCCATAATGTCCTTTAGACTGTTCAGTATAGACGTCAAAATCGTAGCAAATACCGGATTGTCCACAACTAGAGCATAATTTCAATCAACATTTACTATGAGGCTTTTTTGTCATGTATTGTTTCATGTGGACTCTCCCACGAAATGGGAGCATTATTTCATCAAACGAGTGTTTACATTCTTCTGGAATTGATAGCATGTTATTCCTCAACATATATAACCACGGGTGCAATTTCCAACATTTATCAAGTTGCACAGTATAATCAACACTTAAATTATCAACAAAATCTATATAACTTATAATCTTTTCAAATCTGTTTCGAGACATGATTCTAGCAACTTGTTCATACCTTAATCCATCTTCCCAGTATCCTCTAATATGTGGTATTTGAACAACCCATTCGAATCTACATACCTAAAAATTGCTACATTTCATATTCTGTCAACATAATTGAATTCCCTGTTACTTGAACACTGTTCAAATTTGTTTCTGATACCAATAACTTGATCATATCGGGTGATATAAACATTTTTACATATAAACATCTCCAAATATTTTTAAAAAATGTAATGGAGATGGAAGAGGCTCTACTGGATCCGGAAAGTCGTCGTCATCGGCAAGAGTAAAAAGATTTGGTTCTTTTTTCTTCCATACGATTCTTTGATTAAGATTCTTATATACTTTCTTTAGAGTACTTTCGCCAATATTCAAAAATTTTCTATTTTTTCTTCATTTAAGTTATTCGCCTCTTCAGATCCTTCATCATCTGATCTTTCCTCACAGTCAACATCATGCCTTTCAGAGGGCAAATACTCATCGTCACTATCACTTTCAGGTAATCCTGACAAGTCACTTTTCACAAACATGCATGGTAGCAGATTTGCTACCTTCATTTTAATTACTCATTTTACCATTAAAAAACAAACTTACATTGAACTATTTTGTGCAGAGAATAGCAGTAAGTCTTTTTATAACTATATATCGGGTGTAATTAGTTTTATCGCAATAAAATGTTTGAAAAAATTAGCAAAAACTGACCACTGTAAATGCCGTTTTACCATTTTTATCACACATGCTTCTTCAAACTAATTTTTTTCTAATTTACTGCTGTCATCTGCATTCAAATGCCATACCAAATATTACCTAAAGGTGCAGTTATTGCTATAATGACAGGGAATTGCTATAATGACTTAAAATACACATTATTTATGAAATTCCGTGCTAAAAATTAAAGCTAAACTTATGGTAGCAAATATGCTACCATGGGCAGTAGAAAGTTAAAGTGTTGTATAAAAACAAATTCCGCTATATGCTAGTTCAGAATTGAAATATGGGGACATTCATCTGAAAACCAGTTAAGCAGTCTTATTATCAATTCACTGGCTTCAGAATCTTTACAGAAAAAAGGCTTGACATATGCATTCCTAAACACATGCATAGTAAAACTTGATGCTAACATCCAGGATTTAAAATATAAACATTTAGATTTTTATGTAAAATCATTGCTTCCAAGGGATTCCGATAAATCTGCCTCTTTTCAAACTCTAATCTTTGACCTTGATAAAATCCAATTGATCTAATACCATATTTACTCGCATAATTTGTAACCTTGTGTATTTTACATGCTCTGTACTTTTGAAAGAAAATTTTGATAAAAAACAAAGATTCACATAATTTTTGCATCAAGATTATGAGATAATAAAACTGCATGTATCCCCATAGCTTTTTTTTTTTTTTTTAAATATACTGTTTGGCTGAGAAAAGAGAGACCTGGGAACCAGTCTTGGCTTGGCCCTGTTGCCAGGGTAACTAGTCAGTCACAAGCAACATGGGGAAAAAAAAATTTAACGTTTTCTTCGGGGGGACCCTCTTAAAAGTTGCCAATTAGTTAGAAAATGAAATTGGCAAAGTTTCATCTCAAATAAATAATATTAACCCGTGCCTCATCGAGGTTGAATTATTGAAAATTTGCAATTTTTGGCAAAAAATTGTCGTTTTTCTTTCCTTACGTGAAAAATATTTGTCTTAGAAACCTGATTCTTGTTTTATTTCATAGAAACTGTTGTTGCCTTGAACTTTTACTCTCATGAAAACTTATATTTAATGAACATTTAGTATTTTTTAGGACATCTAGTGAACCATACCCTGAAACTCTGCATTATTGAAACATAGGTAAAAAATGACAAATTAAAAATTTTATTACTTTTGATAATTTTTTTGTATCATTTTTATTAATAGGCAAAAATAAGTGAACAATTTTTGTAACTTTAAAAATATTTCATGAATTATAATTGATTATTAATTATCTAGTTCTGTGTCTAGTAAGAAAGAGCTTCTCGATTTGTGTTGCAGTTGAACCTCTGAATTTCTCTTTTTATTACAAGGCTGTTTTTGTTATCTGTTATGGTTATCTATTTTGAGAATTGACGAAACATTCCGTAAAACCCCTCCCCCCTTGTGATATGATGGCAGAAATGTAAGATTTTTTAAATTGGCCACATGTCTCATCAAATCATCGAAATTAAGCAGCTAAGTAATTGTTAAGTTTTATGTATTTTATTTTATAATATTCGCAATATGAACTGAACACCAGAGAAGCTGCTAGACTTAGAATACATCCACTAGCTAACCACCGACATCGACTCTGCAAATAACTGTTTCGTAAACAAAAAACTGAGCTCATCAAAAACAGATTTTAAAATTCCCGTTTAGAGAAAACTGTTGTTCACTGGGGTGGAAAACTGCTTCACCATTTTTTGAATAAAGAAAATGTAGAGTGGATAAAAGTTTTAATTAGTTGTGGGGATGAAGAACAGTTACTACGAGTTCCTCAACTTGAAAATCGTATCGGAATAATTCAGGCGAAAGCTGTATTTTCAGCAGTTTAAGAGTGGTAGGAAGTTGGTAAAATTCAGGCAATATTTTTTGATACAACTGCAGTAAACACAGGTCGCCTCAGAGTTAACCTGCATTTTTCTGTAGCAATTGTTAAAGGAAAAGTCTTCTGTATTTACCATGCCGCCAGCATAATTTAGAAAGCTGTTCTTGATTGTAAAATGGACACAATCACTGCCCCTCAGCCAGATATTTATAAAAACCCAATTCTGATTGGGTGGTCTAAATTAAACCAGAGTAAGTATACAAATGTTACTGAAGATGAAATACTAGGTATAAATAGTTAATTCAGATTGAAATTTCAAATTTTCTTACAGAAACTCTTAAAAATTAACAGCTCAGGGTTGATTATAAAGAGTTTATCCAACTTTGTTTAATTTTTATAGAACTCCTTCCTGCAAAAGACTTTTTTTCAAAGCACCTGGTACTTTTAATCATGTCAGATGGAGGGAGGCACAGGCCATTCATTCTCTTAAAATATATTATTTCAGGGATCATCTTTCATTAACAAATTTAGAAAAAGAAGGTATCAGAGATCTTTTCTTATTTTTAATCAATATTTATGCAAAAGCATGCTTCAATACTTCCACTGCCACTTTAGCCCCCAATTCAAGACCTGCAAAAAATAAAATCACTTGTTCACTACAGAAAAATTGATAAATAGGTTACAGACAAAGTACTTGCTAAAATGACAAACCGCCTTTAGTATCTTAACTCGGATCAAGTTGCATTTTCATTTTTAGATAATACTTTGGTAAAAAAAGTCAACATAAGCCACCTTATCTAAACCATTACCACTTCAATCCTTTCCGGCGCAGTGTCCCATGCCGGGACCACCTAATTTTAATTCCAAACTTACAAACGGCACGAAGAATATTTTAATAAAATTTTGCTTTTACAATGAAAGGTTAAAGTAATGTGATTTTAATTTCTAAAAATGTCGTTTGTAAATTCCGGGGTAGACAATCATTTCATCCTTTTACGAACAGAATTTTTCTGTGCCGGAAAGGGTTAACGTGACAGTTGTAAGGGAAAATAATTTATTTTCTTTATTATGCCTCCTTTCTTGTAACACAACTTTAATAATAAAATGCAATTGAGCATTATTTGCTCTCATTTCTATACTTCCTTTGCCCTCCCTTTTTTTAAAAAATTCTTTCAGTTTAAAATTCGATTTTTTTCCTTTTCTTTGGAATTTTTTTTAATCAAACACTTTATTGGACTTCACAAAACGAAACAAAGAAAAACAAAAGGTGGAAAGCAGATGAAATGGAATGTTACAAATTTTTTTTTTTTTCGCTTTTTCATAAAAAGTCAATTTTTAGGATTCAGGTGAAGTCTGGTCCTGAAAAATGCGCATATTTTAAAATCTATACATTTTTAGAAAAAAATGGTGTGTGGTTCTTCAAAGCAAAACTTTTTTTTATAAAATGAGACCTGCATTATGTTTCTAAGTTCAATTGTATTCATTTCATGAAGGAAAAACAGCATTTTTTTGCGAAAAATCACGTTTTTTTCAAACTTAAACCTCAATGAGGCACAGGTTAATATTATCCAAATGAGCTGAAACTTAGCCAATCTCACTTTCTAGTCAATTGGCAACTTTTTGGGGGGTCCCCCCCGAAAAAATTCGAAAACTGATTTTTTGTGACCACCCTAGTCAGTCAACATCATTTTAGAGAAATTAGGCATTTTCTTTTCACCCATTCAATTGGTCATTCCGAGAATTATCATTGTCTTTATTGTCCTTCTACTCCTATGAACGAAGTTCCTTCCCTACAAGTTTTGGAATTTTCGAAAACTAAGAAACCTACTCAGGGTTTTTCTTGTCTGAGTCACACAGTATTATTTTGATTATTTATGTATTTTTTTTCCTTGCGATCTCTTTTCTTCAGTTGCAGCACAATTGCATGCAGATACTATTAAACTGATAAAGCAATATCATCAATACTGTGATACATAAGTGATGATTTGTTTATACAGAAAGTTTCTTATTCATAGTAGAGCTTCTTGTTGAATATACAATAAAAGGGCAAATGGTGGAGTAGTAAATGAAACATTTATTTTATGTTAGCATAAATAGTAATATCTGCTATGAAAAAGTAATAAAAGTTAATTTGATCATGAATCTGGGAGATACATTTCATAGAAGATGTTAAGGCGTTTTCCTGCTTCAAACCATAAAAGAAGTTTTCTGAATTTTGTTATAGAATGTTCAAGAAACAATATGAGCAAAATATATATATATATATAATATTATATTGTTACCATTAATTAAGAACTTTTGAAATGTTATACATTTTGTCTAATCTTAATTAATTATTTATTAAAATGTTATATTCATCTTATAGAAACTAATTTTTATTTTTATTCTAAGTTGCCCTATTAGAAAAATTAATGCTATAAAAAACTTGCATATATTTCATATTTTTTACATTTAGAATTGAAGAAATAGTGAAAAAAATGTACAAAATACATGAGTAAATATAGTAATTTTAAATAAGAAATAAAGGCACAGCTACACATTTTCACCAATCTGACGAAATGGGTGATTCTTTGATGCTCAATTGGTTATCCAGATCACATCTGGTCTCAACCATTCTGGATATATGATTCTGTACTGTATATTGTAATAATGGATGTGCATCTTTAATAAAATCAAATATTTTTGAGATATTAATCTGCATTATTTCTACTTTTATAGGATGACCCAGAAGAATGGAGGCAAAGTTCACAGGCAGTTAATTTAGTACGATTTTTAAAGAAAAATACACTTGTTGCAACATCTGGTTCTGCTATTTTTATCTGGAATTTAAAACGATAGTAGAAAAACTTAAAATAAATATGTCTTCTGTTTTTAAACACAAAAATTTTATGTATTTGGAATATGCATTTTAATACTTTGACAACTTATATATATTAATTTATTCACAGAATAAAAACTCTAAAATCACAAGTTTTATTAATAAATAATATTATACAGCTCATTTTAAAATGATTTAAACATTAGTATAATCTTGTTTACAAAATAAATGCAGATATAAGTTTTATCCATGAGTAAAAGAAAAAAAAATGCTAAACCATGTATAAACACTTTGAAGGGGAAAAAACAGAAAAAAAAAACATGCAAAATATCAAATACATAAATAACTTCAGACATTCCTTTCATGAGGTTCTTTGTATGGATAGTCAATGTATTCAAAAATATCTTTTTCTGATGTGACTGGTAGAGGTTCACCAGGAGTACCTGTAGCAGTTAAAAAAAAAGGAAGTAAAGGCACAATTTAGTAATTTATAACAGAAATTCTATAATATAACTTAATAAATTTTTTGACTTAACTCCATTTAGCTTTATATAATTTTTTTAAAATCAATAAACAAATTATATTAATAAAAACAAAAAATTCAGAAATAACTATTTATCTCCGCCCTCTCCACACATGTATTTACGACTTTTAGCCCTCTATCACATCTATGATCATGAAAATTATCAAATAAACATTTCAATGGAAAATACATTTCCATTTTTATAGGGATCCATGTATATACTGGAAGTTACTGTAAACTAATAAGTTAATATAAGAACCATAATACATATCCAGTCTTTTTACACCTCACCTCAGTCCCCCACCCTCAAAAAAAAAAAAAAAAAAAAAAAAGAAAGAGCAAATTATAATCAGGAATCTGACTTTTTTTCATAGGGTGCTGTATTGGGGGAATTGTGAAGTTTTCCTTAAATTTGTGAAAATTCCAGTCATAATTTTGGGAATTTGGAATTATCGATATATTCAGGCTCTATCCTTCATAGATATAAAAGCTACATAATATGCTCTTTGATGAGTTCAGCTGTTTTGTTACAGGTCAGATTTAATTTTTAAATAATTAAATTTGTGAAAAGTTCAATTTGAAGGTGGAAAAATGCTGTGAAAATTCTAGAAAAGAGACAAAGAATTTTGAGAAGGGTCCTGTTTTGGGATAAAAAGTTTTGTGAAGGGTCCTGTTTTGGGATAAAAAAAATTTGTGAAGCATCCTGTTTTAAGATAATTTTTTTTTTTTTTTTTTTTTTTTTTTTTTGTGATGAATGCTTTAAAGGACCTAAAATTTTCCCAAACATATCACTGATAATATATTTAAACATAGTTATCTTTCAAAAATTTCTACTAGACGAACACTGGAAGCATTGTTGACAACCCCTGATACAAAAGATATATAACTATCAATATCCTATTTTGCTTTGTTTTTAATTATTAGACTACAATGTAAAACATGTTGTAAGTACAAATAAATATACTGAATTTCATAATCTTTAAACTCTAAATAAATAACAAATAAGCTTATTTTATACTGCATAATACTTTAAACAAACTAACAAGTTAATGTAAGAATCATAATACATATGCAGTAACAAATTTGAGTGAGAAAAAAAAAAAATCTATAAAAGCTTACATTTTACATTACCCCCCCCCAGTCCCCCCCCCCCTAAAAAAAAGTTTGTTCTAGTTTAGGTTTTTTTTAGCATTTTATAGATAGTCATTAGTTCCTGCTCAGTTACACAATTTTGTTGCTTTAAGAATTCAAGGTATTTCTTTCCCAAATTTAAACCCTCAACCTCATCAAACTAAATTTTCTCAGAATTATCCATGTCATCATCATCATCAGAATTGCTTTTGGCTGAATTCAAAACGATACTTCACTAGATACTTTCAGATACTTCACCAGAAAAAAATATTGAAAAACAACTTAAATGATGAATAAAAACGTCTCACACATGATTCGATACAGATAAACAGATAGCAGAGTCAACATCACTGAAATTCCCAGATATTTCTCAAACCAATCAACACACATGAGATGAAAACGTCCTGAATCGATCATTCGCATTGGAATGACATCATCATTCTTTCCCAACTTCATTCTTTTAGCACCACGGAGGAAAGATGTTTACATCTGCAAACCTGTGCGGATTTCGGACTCTGGCAAATTTTAGGTCGGCAGATTTGTGGTGCTCTACTGTATTTAAATTAAACATAGTTGTCTTAATACAAAAATTTCTACTAGACAAACACTGGAAGAATTGTTGACAACCCCTGACACAAAAGATAGATAATTATAAATATCCTGTTTTGATTTGTTTTTGATTACAATGTAAAACTTGACGTAAGTAAAAATAAATATGCATAATTCATAATCTTTAAACTCTAAAAAAATAACAAATAAGCTTATTGTATACTGCATAATACTTTAAACATATCACAAAAATTTTACAATTTTTAGAACTTCTAAAAATGTTACTTTTGTCTCAAACTAATAAAAATATAGTTTGTTAAAAAGTAAGTTAATTTTTAAAAAGATGGTTTCTTCTGCAAGAATTAATAGACTCACTAAGTTAAGAAAATAACTCATAATAAAATTGAAGGGTTTACTGGAAAAAGGAGGTAGCTCTACTTTTGACATTTTTAAGGAGTCCTCTTTCTTGTCAAAAGAAAAGTCGTTCAGAATAGATATTTTGCGGTATTATTAGTGGTAAATCATTCATAAGGTGTGTGGACTAATGCATAAGAAAAGAATATACTTTTGATGAAACTTTAAAATGTAAATATTTAAAGACTTTTTTAATTTCGCAAAAAAGGAAAAATGGAGTATCTCCTTTTTACAGCAAATCCTTCAATTACAATTAATATCCCCTCTATTTGGATGAAAATAAAAACAAAATTTAAATAGTTTCAGAATCCAAACAGAAAGCATTTTTCTGTGATCTAACAAATAAATATCATAGCATCACTTTTTATCCGACTGCCAAGAAGGATTATGTGTTTGACATGTATCTGGGTATGTATGTGGGCATGTGGATTTTATTTATACCTTCGAAACATCCCAACGGCTGGATGGATTTTAATGAATGAGGTCTCTATCGATTCGTCTTAACCGCCCGATGGTCATAGGCTAGGTTTAGTTTTCATGAATTCAAATTGGCGACCGTAAAATACAAAATGGCGGTAGAGACGAAAAAAATTACGCATCATATTGAATGGCATATCATTGAATAGGTCTTTCAAAATGAAGACGATGTTTCTTATCCTATTTTACAATCAGAAGCTCCATTTAAATATTACACAACCTGAAAGTTGTGTAGGTAGGATCTCTAGCTTAACTGTAACTCTAACCTTTATAGACATCTGTAGGCCTCATCAAAACAGTGTTTATAGATAAGAACTAACAACTAAACACAACTTAAAAGTCATCAATACAAGTAAATAAAATAACAATATGTGTATTAATTAAACAAAACTAAAAAGAGGGAAACAAGGTGACGTAGGAAAATAGTAGGATGTGTAATGGAAATCCTTTTTTACTTAAGTAATTGCAGTTGGAGGCAAACATGTAGGTAGCAGGAGCCGCAGTACATACCTAAACATGAATCTGATGCCTCCATAAAAAAGGAATTCCATTACACACTCTACTATTTTCCTACGCTACCTTGTTTCCCTCTTTTTAGTTTGCTTTTTACGCAGTTGGGGTTTTTTAATTTGTCTTTTTTTTTTTTTTAAGTGGTCAGACTGCTTTATTCAACACTATCATAACTTAATATTTAAAAATAAAAAATCCTCAACAGGTCTTAACACACCATCAATATACAATAACCATATCATATTATTTATGTAACTTCATCCATTAATGGTAATACATATGCAGTACCTTCTATATCTGCATATAAGTCAACCTTCCTACTTTGAGAGGAAGAAATGGGAAAAAGTTAAAAACTTTTTCCTACATTGAAAGAAAGTGTCAAAAACTCAAGTTTAAGTCACCACTCTTTCCTGTTCATAAATGCTGTCAGAAACAAAAACTTTCCAAAAAGATTTGGAAACAAAATTTAAATAGATGAATATACATAAAATAATAAATTCAATCAACATAAAAATGTGGTCATTCGACTCTTTCAAATTCAATTACATGAAAGATTCAGCAAACAGTTTAGCAAAGTTTTTTTTTTAAGCTATGGATACATCAACAAATATTTCCTTACTTTCATCAATGTGAAATTTATGTAAATCACTTTGATTGCCATTTAAAATCCATGACATTAATCATCCTCTATGCTGCTAAGTTAATTGCTAATGATTTTTTAAATGATCTGATGATGTTTTCTGTTGTTGTAATGGTTCCATGTATTTTTTGTTCATTGCACAACAAATATAACATTTGGCTTCTTTAGATTTCTGCTTTTAGTTTCAGATGAGAATGTTTAACTGGTCCAATTGGCCCAGAATTTTTGGACATTGCATTTCAAAAATCTGAAGAGGTAATATCTGAGGGCTGAACAACAATTTTAAAACTCCCAGGGATGAGAACAAAAATTACTTTTTTTATTATTACTGCAGCACTATGCTAAGCAGCAAATAAATACCACAACAAATTTTTCAAAGTTGCTTCTTTGTTCCAGATATTTTTTAGCCAATTCTTAACACTGGCCCTGTTCGTTCAAATTTTTTTGCAAGCACGAACAAAACCATGATATTGGAATACAGCATTATTTTTAAAGAATGCTTTGCCTAAAAATTATTACTGAAGTTGAAATATTTATACTGTGACATTAAAAGACATATTATTGTGTATTATTTCAATATCTTTGCTATATTGCATGTAATATCTTAACATTAGAATTCTTAAACATTTTTATTTACATTTAGAATGATTCCGTTGAAGAAAATAAGTATTTCAAATTTAGGATTTTTTTGCTCTCACATATGTTAACCTTTCATTTTGTCACTTTTTTGTCCTAAAATTTTCCAACTTATACACAAGCATATATGGTAAATTTTATTGGCAAATTCATTTTACAAAAGGATTTATACACAGTATCTGTAAAAAGTTAAAAAGATAATTAGTATGGAACACATAAATAATCAGAGAGTATTAAATGGATATAAAAAGGGAGGGAACTTTACATAAATTTCATTGGTCATCAACATAAAATAAATGAGAGTTTAACAAGTTACTTATTTCTATCTATTGGAGTTTAACTAATTTTGATGATATGTAGAGTAAAGGCTCCTTTGTTCAGCTACAGGAGACAATGAGATATGCTTTTTAAGTAGTTAGTTCATTTTGGGTTCAAAATGAAATATAATTTTCCAATGTGCAGCCACCTTTTCATCAGCCATCAGCAAACCATGGTTAGTAATCACCGTGTGTGTGTGTGTGGGGGGGGGTATCCTAATTCAAAAATTTTGAGTGGAGGGTACGAATAAAATTTTAATGATAAACATGGATTGTAACTAATAAAGTACACTAAAAGGTCTTGTAAATATTAAAAACATTATTAAATTCTTAAAGATATGTTTCTTTTAAAGTCCCTGAAAAACAATTTAAAAAAATTCTAAAATTAGAAAATACATCAGGCAAAAATCTTGAAGGCAGGATAAATTTTTATACACAATAACCCTGTGATCAGCTATTTACATTGGGTTGTTACAAGGCTGACTACCGGAGCTTTTATCTTTGAACAGAAATATCCTTAATTTTAATAAGCAAAAAAAAAAAAGACAAACATTAGTGCAGACAATGAATTCTGCAAATTTAAAATTAGCATTGATAAATAAAAATTTTAAAACAAAAATAACAAAAGAAAATGTTATAGATAAGTTTTTAAAGAATATTACCTCTTGAACCAATTGGCCGAATGCAATATTCATTTATAGTAAAACCTTTTTCTACAGCATGAGCCCTCATCTGCTGATTAAACAAATTGCTTCCGGTGAAATACAGAATTGAACAAAAATACTGATCATATGGGCAAAGCCTAAGAAATATTTAAAAATACAACATATGTAATAAAAAAGTTTTAAAAACATAATTAAAAATAATGTACGTACTACAAAACATAACATGAAACTGTGAAAAAATCATGTGAATAAATGGGAAATCATGAAAATATCATGTGTATCTAATTTTACAGAGAAATGCAACACTGCATAAACTAAATTTAAAGATAATTAATTTACTTTTTTGTGGTTTTAAGTTAATTTAAAGAGGTTTTTGCTGTAATCAAGGATTTTCAACTTTACAAAAATAAATTATTTCTAAAATTCCAAATTCATAGTGAATTTGTTATTAGATTTCATGTTGTGAGAAAAGATGAATATATTTACACATTTAAAGTAAAATACATTGCTCATCTTTAAAAACAATGTACGTTGCTTGACAATTGCTAAAGAACAACTGGTTTCTTTCAAGGTAGTGTTCCCGACAGCTGAACAATCACAGTAAAATTAAATGCAGAGGGCATAGTAGGGCAGGACCATTTATCAACATAAAAGGCAGTGCACAAAAGCTCTTTATTTATTCAAAAGTTCATGCAGGTAGGTGTTTGATAAAAGTAGGTTGTTGAAGTTGTTGCTGTGAAATTTCTTATGGTATGGCAATAGTTAAGTGCAAAATGTCTGCAAGACATCATTTGAGTGCTTGCAATTGTGGGCGAGCAGTTGGAAGGCTCGAAGCAGGTCAAAGTGTCACAACTGTGACTTTAGTAACGAGAATGTGAAAAAGTATCATCTCGTAACTAAAAAAGGCCGCTGAAGGTGGAAATGAAAATGCAATGCAAAATCATGCTGGTGGTCGTAGAAGGAATACCACATCTCAAGAAGATAGATATGTATCCCTAGTGGCAAAAAGAAACAGAAATCTCACTCTTATTCAGATAGTTGCAGACCGTGCAACCGCTACCGGTACATGTGTATCTGCCAGAACCATTTCTCGACAATTAAATCAGGCTGGTTTGTATGCACAGAAGCCCATTCAATGCATCCCACTTAAACCACGCCATTGTCAAGAAAGATTGTGTTGATGTAAGGAATATTGATTGGGATGTGGACAGCGGTCCAGAGTGATGTTTTTCGACGAATCCCACTTCATTGTGACAAATGATTCTGGCCATCAGTTAGCGAGAAAGAGAGGGGAACATGTCAAGCACCACATAATGTTCATGAACATGATCTGTATTGCCAAGACATGATAGTGTGGGCAGGCATTATGAACAATGGGAGAATACCGCTTCACATCTTTGAACAAGGTATCATTACATCACAGCAATATTGCAGAGAGATTATTCTGGATATGTTCCTCTATTTAGAGATGCAGTAGGTTCAGATTTTCTGTTTATGGATGACAATGCATGCCCAAACAGGACTACTAAATTATCTAAATTATCTAAAACACATTAGAAACTGATAATATTGAACATATGGAATGGCCTGTTTACTTTCCAGACTTAAATCCTATAGAGCATGCCTGGGATGCTCTTAGCAGATATGTTTCTCAAAGAACTCACCCTCCCTGAACCATGCTGAAAAACGCAATGAGAGAGGAGTGGGACAAGAATCCCTGAGGACTCTTCAATAGTTTAGTAGACAGCATGAATAACAGATGCAAAATGTGCACTAGTGTCCAAGGAGGGCATATTCCTTACTGAGAGACTGATTCTCTCATCCTTCCATCTGGAAAGAACTTCTTTTTGTGACTCCGAAATTTTTCAAAGGAGACATTTATTTATTTTTTTGTTATCCCGCTTTTCTATATGATGTGATCTCTACCATTTTGCATGATAAATATAACACTTCATCTTTATTACATATGTACTTAGTTTCATTTCTTCTATCATTGCTTATGATTATTTATTTCAAAAAATGTCTGTTACTTAGCAATTGTCAAGTAATGTATATGTGAAAACACTTTATTTATACATGTACAACAAACAGTAGCTTGGCTTCAAAAAAAGATAGTTTTATATTTTTTATTTTATTTTATTATTTATTTACGCTGTCATTCACCTCTTCTTAAGTGTAATAAGCATTAAAAAATTATAAAATCCTGAAAAAAAAAAATTAGAATAGTAATTCTGCAAATTCTGCATACAGTAATTTAAAGAATAATAACTTCATAAACAATATGGGAAAAATAAATTACTAAAAAACACCAATGTAGACTAACTTTTATCTTGTCTAAGAAAGTTCACTTTCTAAAAATATACTTTCAAGAAATAAATATTTTAACTTTGATTTGTTATGATAAATAAATAATGTCATTGGGCTGCTCAAAAAGAAGTGATGAACATTTATTGTTACTGTTTGTAATCAAGAATAAAAAATATCCAAACCCTTATATTTTATAGTTTATTTATTAATGCTATATTAACCACTTACCAGTATCACCTGAACTCAGATCAGGCAACAATATAGCAATAGAGCGATAGCCAAGCAAACAACATTTGCAATTATTGAAATACAGTCAAGGATCCATAATTCGCACACCCATAATCTGCAATTTTCTATAATTCGCATTGCTTAATGAATGTAAACAATTAAACAAATTTACAAATTCTTGATCCAAAAATGATTTTTTAAAAGAAATATCTGAAAATTTTAAATATAAAAGTGAATATAATCAATTTTTTAATACAAGAATTTGAAAAATGCATTTTTTGAGGTAGCATATTAAATTAATTATTATATTTCATATTTTTCTTTTCATATTACACTGAATATGGAATTAAGATAGTGTCCAGAAAAATTAATTATTATATTTCATATTTTTTTTTTCATGTTATACTGAATGTGGAATTAAAATAGTGTCCAGAAATAAGAAAATGGCGTATAATCCATAATACTCCATAATCCGCAACATTCCATAATCTGCACAACCTTTGGTCCCAACTTGTGCGGATTAAAGAACTTTGCCTGTACAATTTTATTTTTGCATCATTTGATTCCTTTATGTGAAGGTCGAACTGAATTCATTTAACATTCGAATAGACAATTAAATATATAATTCACTATTTTATGTCATTCTTGCTATACTTGGGAGAAGAGAAAATATTGCTACACTGTTAAGAGGTTAATCAGATTTAGTTAAAGAATTTGCTGATTTGACATTCTAAAAACTAGATACACAACCTACTTGTGTATGTGCATATACACAATAAATCGGTGTTTTTCAACCTTTTCTACACTATTTCTCACCCAAAAAAGGATAACTTGCAATGGTGCCTCCCTCATCCTTCCCGACATACACATGGCACCAATATAAAAACTCTATTTTTCTCCTACCACCTCGTTTGGTTTAACTGACAAAAACTCCATCGACTCAAGCTTTCCCTACAGATGCTTCATGCCTCCCAAGAGAGACGCGACTCACCGTTTGATAAACACTGCAATAAATAATGTAATAAATGTGTACATACTATCATTTTAGTTTTGTTTTTTCCAAAATTTAAATATCAGAGTTCTACTAATAAAGTGGTTTATTCTAGTACCAATTTGTTTAACCACAACAGTATATAATATATATGTCTGTCTATAACATAAAATTTATTGCCTAATCACAATCCGCCAATCAGAAGCATGCTTCCACAAGTGAAAATGGTGTCATATATAGAAGAAAAATTGCATTAGCATTCATAAAACTCAAATATATTTTATAGATTGCTTTTATGATACCTTAATTTCAGGATGATGGAATATTTTCAGTGACGAAGATGACCTCATTCTCAAAGAGAACAGATATTTTTTATTTATGAAAAATACAATACTTTACAATGGCTGTGTCACCATGACATCATATTCACTGACATTTATTTCTGCACATAAAGAGATTAAACCCCCTACTAGTAATTTAAAGATCTTTGAAATGCGTTGAATAAAAGATTTTTTAAAGTACAATAGACTCCCAATTATCTGACTTCTGAAATAAAATTAGACATTACTTTGGCAAGGATGTGGATACCTAAGATAATTATAATCCTCTTACATCCCATGTGCCATTGCAGGAGAGGGCTAAAACAGAGAAGCAATCGGACATCAAAGTCTTTTTCAAGACCTAAAAATTCTAAATTATGATTCTTTTATCTCAGGCTTAACTTTTCACATTTGTGTACTCATTTATCAATGAACAGTAGTTTAAATCACCTTATTTTTTTTTCTTTTATTAGGCCTATGTCCTATGTTTAGTTTATTTTAAAACTCTACATACTGCATTGATACTGTACAGCAGACATGTCAAACTCGTTTACAATGGAGGGCCAAAAATTAAGCACTGTACACAAACCTGTGGGCCGCATTGAAAAAAGGACATAAAAAGAAAATTTGTTTTATCCCCATAATATTCAGAAAGAATTTTGTATATGTACACAATAAAACTATGTTAAACAAAAAAACAAAAAAAATTTAATAAGCAAAATTTCAAAGCTACCTACTGAAAAAAATAATGAAAATTTTAATATAAATATTTTTTAAGCAAAAGTTTTAATCTTTCTGAATTTCTATTATTCTGTAAATTGAAAATAAGTAGGATGTACAAAAGAGTGCTGCCAAACATAGGTAAAAATACATTTGAGTTTAGATAAAATTATAAAGAAGTTTAACCACACATCTGGCATTTACAAATTTAAATAGCAATCAAAATGATACAAAAAATGTATTTTTAAATGTATTCCCCTGATCTTTGCACTTTTCTTTTAATTTTGTAATTGTTCTTTTTTATAAAACCAACTGTTGTAGGAATATAAACTTATTCAGTCAAAATTTTTACAATTGAATCAAAAATATCATCTAAGTTTAATGTACCGAGAATAGAAATAATTTCCAGAAGCTCCTGACTTATTTTTTTAATTGCACGTCATATTTGTGAGTAAAAACTGCCAACTGAGTGGAATTTTATACATCTGTATTTTCAGGAATTACTATATAATAGGCAACAAATATTGATACTATAGATTTCTTTTGATTTATTAAAATTTCTGGCTATATCGTGAATCTTTCTAGCAATGACACATATTTTAACTTGTATTATTTTCAAATTTCCTTAATTGCTCTGCACACATCACATCTTCTAACTTGTAGTGAATGATTTTGAATTGCGTGAAATTGAATGCAATAGTTTTTTTCTTTCTTTCGTTTCAGCAGATGCATTGCGTTTGCCAACGCTTCATAACTACACTATTTTTAATGAAGTGTCGGTTTCATTATTTAAAATTTTATCTTTCCGAAATTTTTCTAGATTATTTAGCAGTATATTCTTTGCAAACTCTAACAGAGTTTCTACATGTCAAACTAGAGGTCTGCATGGGCCCGGGCTTGGCCCGAGGCCCGTACCCGGCCCGGCCCGCGGAATGAAGGTGAATTTTCAAACGGGCCGGGCTGGGCTGGCAGAATTAGGACAATTTTTTCAACAGGCCGGGCTGGGCCGGCAAAAAAATTAATCGGGCCTGTCGGCCCGATATAAGAATTTAAGCGAAGCAGATAAAATACGAGCCATTTTCAATTAATATGATTTTCTCGAGAAGTATAAATGTGCGTCATGAGGCGATGCGAGTTTAACAACATCATTTCAGAAATGTAACATGTCCATCGTAGAGATCGACAGCGTACAGTTACAAGATGTCTGATTCCGAGTGTAATTTTTTTTCAGAAGACTAGTGCCGGAACGTAACTGGTCTTAATCGATCTCAGGATGTGTAGAACAGTCATTGTGTTTTGTAGTATTAATAGTGATAATGAACTTCTCTTAACAGTATCTTTGGAAATATACCTTAAGGTGGTTCTCATATTCATTGCTCAACAATGCGAAGCTTTCAGACACATTTTCTGACAAAATTTTTAACTATAAAGGCATAAAATTGACAGGCCTGCCTATTGAAGGCATTTGGAAACGAATAGCTTTTTCCATATTTGATAAATTACTTACAGAGGTAACAGAGATTCCTGTCACGTGACTGTACGTTTTCCCCCCTTTCCTGTGCTATCGCTTCCGGAAATTCAATTCAAAACGCTAACTTTGACAGTATTTTCAGAAAGATATATTGCTTTTATCTATGAAAAAAACGACATTTACATAGCTTCTGAATAAGAATACCTGCCAATCTTATGCGTTTCCGAAAAGAAAAGAATTCATAAATGTGTCGAAATGTAGCTCCTTTGGATTTGAGAAAAGCCTTAAAAATGAGAGAAATATTTTCACAAATTTACTTTTTATTATACAGCTTCAAAAATTATTATGTTTTTAATCCTTTATTCTGAACTACATTAATCTTTTAATGAATCCTTATTTCCATTTTGAAATGTCTGTAGACACGATGACTAAAACACTGTAAGTAATCGTTAATGTTTACTATTGTGTGCTCTCTGTTTTGCGAACATCATAGTAATGTAAAATATACTGTAAAATGTTCCCATAAATATGTATGTAGTATTCATTAAAAGAATCTTAATTGTATGTTGAGAAAAAACGGATTTTTTTTTTTTTTTTTTGTAGTAATTGTGTCGGGCCGGGCCGAGAACTGTAAAAATGAAAACGGGCCGGGCTCGGGCCGAACTTCCAATTTTTACACTGGGCCGGGCCGGGGCAGGCCCGGGCCTGGAAATTCCGGCCCGTGCAGACCTCTATGTCAAACATAAAATTTCAGTTTTTATTTGTATACAAAACTGTATGTAAATTAAGTATTGTCTACCTGTGATGTCATCTTCAATTACTTGTGTTTTTCACACTGATAGAGAGGTTGAATTTATTGATATTCTTTAGAATATTATACATAGGATATAAAAACTAATACAATATATAGTACTTTTAATCAGTATTCTTAGTTTTTTTTTTCTTTCATTCATCTACAAAATTTCACTTAGATTCTCAATAAGTGAAAATTTACATTGAATATGAGACCTTTGCAGACCTCCCAGCAGAGGTGCTGTGATTTACAGTTTAAGAACTGCTGCCTTAGTACATAAAAAAAGTAACACAGTTGTTTCTATTTTTCCATTTGTCCAGATAACAAATTTGTGTTTGAGAACTTTGATTGGTGGGGGGGGGGGGGGGGGGGGGAATTAGTACAATTTAATAATTTTAGCAGTTAAACATCATACAGGATAAATCTTAGTAAGCATTCATTATAATCTTATATAAAGTTTTTTTTTTTCCCCCAACCAAATATGCAAGGAAAATCTGTTTTATAAAATTGAACAAATATTTAATTTATATATTTTAAAATTATATATATGTTATGGGTACAGCAAAAGTCCAAAATTGCCATTTCCTGAATTTGCAGGGGAAATCGCAAAATGGCAAATTTTGCTTAAATTGACAGACCAATATCTGATTGTTTTCTTAAATCGGGATTTGGTCAGCAAGTTCAAAATGGCATGGGATGATTGATCAAAGTCGAAAGAAAAAAGTCATGGGTTGTACAGTTTCATGCATTATATTGTTATCTATAGATTTAAAATAGAAGCCATGTATTTATTTATTTTTTTTTTTTCCCATTCGTTTTGGGTTGTCTACAGAACCAATTTAAATATTTATTTATTTTTTTTAACTGAAAACTGTTCATACGCAGAGGAGTCAGCACTACTTTTTATACTATTTTCATTCCTATATTTTATTTTCAATTAAGATTTTTTTTTTTTTTTAATTTTTTCTAAATGGTAGCAATTTGATTACTTCCACTGTTGCAGAGTAAAAGAAATAAAGGGAATTAGTATATCTTTATTGATGCCATTTTCTTATTACAACTAAAAAGAGAATATATTTCAATTTGAATAAATAGTGTTTAATACCATCAAGCAGTCAAGGACCTTAAAAGTGAAATATCATTTATCAACAAAAGTATGCACTTAAAAACATGAAACTGTAACATTTTCCTACAACTGCATCAAAATGGCATTTTCAGAGAATTTTCTTTCCACTAGCTCCGAAATTAGAAGTCACATTTTAAATGGAAGAAAATACTTTAACTTCTGAAAATGATATTTTTAAAAAGAATTCAAAAATGCACATTTTCATTCAAAAACTGGAATGTTTTACTACAACTGTGTTTAAAAGACTTAATTTACGCTGGCTTTTCATTTTTCCTATACTGGCATTAGACACAAAGTACTTTTAATATCCCCCTTACATTACAAAGGGTTCAAAGTGCAGAAAGGCAATATGTTTATATCAGTGACAATGACATTATGTTTAAGTGAAAGTTATGTTAAGTGATTTTTTTCCATAAAACTTTTACATTTTAGTACTGCTGAAAGTCTTTTTTTTTTTTTTTTTTTTTTCCATTTCCACCTTGTATTGAGCTTGAGATTGCAAGGCTCTAAAGCTATACTGGCAAAATGAAAGATGAGTGAAAAATTATGTCATGTTGACGCAATTATAGAAATTGTTTATTTCAGTGTTATGAATGAAAATGAATATTTATGACATCATTTTACTTTAGTAAAAGGGTTCTACTATTTTGCATTTAATGCCTTTTATCTCAGAATGGGCAGAAATGTTTCACAATGTGACAATGATGCCATATTTAAGGAAGTGGGCATTTTCATTGATGAAACTGAAATGAATGAATTAATTTTCTCAATGAATGCATTTAAATGATGTAAGTTTTTACTCTTTCTGGTTTTTGTTACTCAGTTGGTACTGAGATCAGGATATAAAAACCAAGTTGTTTATGGTGAATAAAAATCACTTTGTATACAAAGTTTTTGCTGGTAAACATGAAGTCAATTAACAAACTATGGGTACTGAGAACTTCATTTTAGCCAAGGAACCTATTATCATCATTGCCGTAATAGTGGTTTATGAACACATAACACACAAAGCCTCTTTATAGTGATTGACCTCTTTTGAGGACCTCTGTTATAATGATTACCATATTAAAAAACTATGGGTGCAGGGTACATATGACTCAGATATGATAAATACAAAAATTTATGCATCACTATGACTATGTAATATTTAAAAACCAATGTAAATAAAAGGGATGTAAAAGAATAAAATTAATAACTAAGGAAAAAGATATAAAATATTTGAGAGTAAGCACACACAGATTTCGAGCGAATAAAAGAGCAATGATGGTGCAAAATGAACAAGATGAGTGTAATTTGAGGGTTTAGTCAGTGTAGAATTAAAGCAAAAATGCAGTGATAAATTTCTGTATTAAGAGAAAATGAAATTTAAAAAACAGTTAAATATAAGTTTAATGAAATATCAAGAAAAATTTACAGATTATGTGATACCGGGTGTCCCAAAAAAGACTGACTGATTTTAAAATTCAATAACTTGTAAACGGTGACATATATTTAAAAAATTCTTGCAGGAGGGTTATGCATAAGGTCAAAAGTTTTTTTACAGTGATTTTCAATTTTAGTTCGAATTACAAACAATAGATGGCGCTGCGATCGATAGACGCTAAATTCAGGCTCACTTCGTGACCCGGATAATACATTTCCATCTCTTTTTTCCGCATAGAACAAGAAAAAGGACCAAAAATCGAGCCTGTATTTAGCGACTATTGCTTACAGCGCCATCTATTTTTTATAATTTGAACTAAAATCGAAAATCACTGTAATAAAACTTTTGACCTTATGCATAAACCTCCTGCAAGAATTTTTTAAATATCTGTCACCGTTTGCAAGTTATTGAATTTTAAAATCAGTCAGTCCTTTTTGGGACACCCGGTATAAAGAATACTCTATATGTATTTATCTAATTGCAATTCTTTTGTACTATTCATTATTAGATATTTTAAGTAAAAAACAGCAGTTACTGCAACTATTGAATTTTGGAAAACATTTCACTGCAAAATTTTAATCTCAAAAGTAGATAACACAAATATTGTGTTTAAAACTCAATCAAAAAATAATATATTTTTTATTAATGATCAATAAAATATACCTAATATCAATTCTTCGAAATGGATACCCTTCTTTCAAACGACATACTCCCTGTGAAAAGCCAAACAGAAAAATTAAATATAAGTACATTTTAAACCACTTTTTTGTAAATTGAAAATTTAAAGGGACTTATAATATAGACAAATGAGTGAAATGCAGTTCATGAAAGAATAAATATTTATTTTATTAAAACTATGTCTAAATAATTAGATATTTACTAATCTATATCAAAGCATAAATATGCTTGAATTTCCATGGAATTATAATATCTTATTAAGGTTTATTTCTGTATGTTCTTTACTAAAAATAAAGTACATAGCATTTATAATTAATTTACAGGAATACTCAAAAGAGTTTGGATATATTAAGAATAGCGGTGGCTCATGGATTAAGATGACAAAATACTGTCATCTAAAATTTAACAGATGAAGAAAAATCTGAATTTCAAAGCAATTTTTTATACGGTAAATGACATAAAACTACTTGTGGAATGACCTACAACGTAAAACTGAAATTAATTTGAAGAAAAGGCTTAACAGGAATAACATCTATTTTAATGAAATGTGTTTAAAATTAAAATTGTATTACATAAAAAATGTATAATGGAACACAGTGAAGTAAAAACCTTAAACATATTTATATAGAGTATACATAGCCTACGTTCATATTACAGCATTGTATTTTTTGGAAAATAATTACATTTTTACAATTATGCAATGACTAGAAAAATATTAATAATAAAACTATAACCAAATATATTGATCCGCTTAATACTTTGTTTGTACCCCCACACTTTTTATAAAGCACCCTTTGTTATTTGTTCACACCTTTGCCAAGATAATGCTGATTAAAAACTGAATACACATGAGGCAATAAATAAAAAATACAAAATAATCATAAATAAATAAAAGATTTTAAAACTTCTATTTAAGAAATAACTAAAGAATTATTTAAAACCAAGAAAACATAATATCAGAATACAGTAAATAGCCAAAACATGGCATTAAAAGAAAGAAAGCTTAATTGAATATTTTGAAAAGTTACCATAAATTTTGTACTTCCAAGTGACAAATGATCTGTAATCAATCCACATTTTTCTAATTTATGGACAACTTCATTTAATAACTCTGGCTAAGAAATAATAATATATATATGTACTACATGAACAAATAAAAATATAGTTGTTAAAAAAGGAATATTGAATTAATTACAATATTATTATAACTCACTTTTTTGCCATCATTTGCCAAGAATTCAGGATGAGTAACTAAAATATCAATATCACCACTTTCAGCAGCACCTATTTTAAAAAAAAAATAAAATAAATAAATAAACTAAACATATAACTTCGAAAATAAATGGAAAACTTCAATATAAATAAATGAAAATTATTGCAATAAAGACTAATAATTTTTAAATTATGAAGTGGCATAGTGTACATCTTTAGATATAATCAATAAAATACTGACCACAATAAAGACTAATAATTTTTAAATTATGAAGTGGCATAATTGTACATCTTTAGATATAATCAATAAAATGACAAAAAATAAAGAAGAAAAATATTAACAATGATAGGCAGTCTGATGAGAATAAGCAACAATGAGAAATACATAACAAGAAAAAGCAAGTGTCAGGCCTAAATTGTAAAACACTTTCCAACATATCCAGTATATTGTAATAAAACTTTAGTGTTAAATAAGGTGAATGTATATATAAATGATATAGTAAATAATTATGTTCAATATTTAAATACACAATTTAGAAAAGGCATAATGCAATTTAAAACCCAATTTTTCAATTACCGTCCATAGTTGAAAGAGTAATTGAATTCTTTTGTGGAGCTAGTATATGATCTATAGATTTGTATATATAGCACACAGAATTCCAAAATTCAGTTCAGATAAAAAAAAAAAAAAATGCATAACTCAGATGAAAATTTCCCTTTAGCAGTTTCCACCAATAGTTGTAAATATACTCTAAATCTTTTGTACAGTCCTGTATATTATCTGCAGACATTTATACACACCACATATCAAGCTAAAATTAAATTAGGTAAAAAACAAATAACAAGTCAAAATGTATTTCCTGTAATTATTATCCACAGACAGCAATTTATTTAGTTCTTTGAATAGTTCTGTATATGAACTTATTTGCATTCTATGGACATATTTTAGTACAATAAATAATATAGTTAAGTAAAAAAAGTACAATTAAAAACTACCCTAAAGCAATCATGCCCATAGACAGTAATACTTTCACTTTCTTTTGTGCAGCCCTGTATATGATCTGTAAAATTTATACGCATCCCATAAGGGGCTGTACATATATAAAATTATCAACTTTTCGGAAATTGTGGACCCCTTCCCCCATTACGATATCATACATTATCACTGTTCGAACACCCCCTCCCCTAATAATAGTGTTAACATTGTCTAAAAATTATTTTTATTTTTACAATTTGTTTCTTTCTTTTTCTTTTTATACGTTTGCAATAATATACAGATATGGTTATACATTTATTATTTGCATACTTCACTGATTTAAATGAAGAGAAGAAGTTAATAAAATATCACTATAATATGTGAAATAACATTATATCAAATAACACTTTAAAGAAATACTTACTATTTAAAAGTATTTAATAATACCTTTTTTTTACATAATGCATTTAATAGTAATATTGTCTTTTTGCATTTGCAGACCTGCCAACCTTTGAGAATGAGAAATCGTAGCACACAAAATTCAAATTAATCTGGAGGTTGGTTTTTCGTGTTTCGCGGCTATTTTTTGACATTCATAAAAGGAATAAGGTTTTGTCTTTCAGCTCACTATAGTAAATTTTTTCCTTTGAAAATTATTATACGATTTCTGCAGCTTCTTCCCGTTTCACAGCTTTTTTTTTTTTACATTTGTGAAAGGAGCCCAGCTCCAATTTCCTCGGTAGTTTACCGAAATTCGTGATTTTTAGTGCAATCTTTTGATGAAATTTGCAATTTCTTTCTGAACTCTTAACGAAATTAGTGATTTTATTCAGCGAACAATTGAAGATAATCACTGTTTGTTTCTGAGATCTTTGATGAAATACCCGGTATTTTTCCAGGATCGTTTGAAGAAATTCTCAAATTTTTTCTTGACCGATTCACGAAATGATTCAAGGAAATTCCATAAAAAAAAAAAATCACGGACCAATAAATTTTAGAATATACTCGCAGAAGAATCATAGGTGTGTGGTAGAATTTGCAGGGGGAAATTCTGCTCAGCATTTTTCATTATGCAGGACCTTCCTTTTCTGTTTGCAAATCGCACACTTCCGCACAATATTTCAAACTCTGCCCCTCAAGAAACTCTTAAAATGACGCCCCTGTTTCTAAGGAAGGAAATTCTTGTATAAATATTTACAGACGCACGATTCACATGTGGTTAATATCTATTAAGAGAGTTTTATGTTAAGAAAATTGTTTTGCAGCCCAGATTTTTTTTTTCTCTTTAACCTTTTTTGATGTCCAAATGTTCGGACTGATAACAAATTTTTTAAAACTTTCGGAATCGAATACTTTAAAATTTAAGAAATTTCGGAACAGAATCACTCTTTAAAAATATGCGAAGCGGACTAAAAATCACAACTGAAAAACAAATGAGTTTGTGTGTTTTTTTTTCTTCAAAAAATCGTAGTTTATAGGTACAAATCGTAGCAACTACGATTTTTTCGTAGCAGTTGGCAGGTCTGCATTTGCCCCCTGAATCGGGGTAAGCAGAACTTCTTATACACAAAACAGGTGCACAACTTTCTTTTCAAAGCTGGTTTATCTAACAACAAATTTTGTATGCATACGGCAGAAGAATAAGAATGGTGAACATTGGGATATTAAATATCTTGGAATGAAATGATTTTATATCATTTAATCGTTTTAAATAACGGTATCAAAAGACAACCCTTCCATCTCCCACACAGAGATATGATATCAAGTGCCAGGTCTTCCTTTCCCCTAAAGCGATAACGTTATACATATACAGCCCCTAATAAGCAAAAATTAACTTAAATTTAAAAAGTCCTTCCGGCCAGTGCCGGGAGGAAGAGGTAGCTTTCATATTCCTTATTTTTAAAAAGCCAACTTATATCATTCAAACACACGAAGCTCAATTTAGTGGAAACCAAATATAGGAGATTCAATACTAATTTTTATCAATATAATGAATGAGAATTTCGCGAAATTAGTCAGCTTTATCCAAGCTGCTTTTCTTTAAAGTAACTTATATTTGGCTGCCAAATTCGGCGATTTCTTAAAGTGCCTGCCATTTTAAGACAACATGGTGGATGAGGCTAACCAGTGAACTTGGTCTAGACCTTAGTAATTGCTGTGCACAGGCTCACTCACATTGGAATTGGTTGATATATATGAGTGATGTCGCATGCAAAAAATCAGATTTTTCAAAATGTCACCCACAATAGAAATTGAAACTGCTATATCTGAGCCATTTTTTAAGGTAATGACAAACGAAAAATGCTCCTGAATCCTTAAATCAAGGTCAAATACTTAAGAAAGAAACCTTTTTCAATTTCTAATTTTTTTGCACCTCACTTTAAATATATATATTTTTTTTAATTTAATGGCTGCCATTTTGAAACAAGATGGCTGATGAATCTGACCAGCGAACTTGGTCGAGGTATTGATGTATACTATCCACATGCCTTCTTACATCGAAATAGGCAAATACGTGTGTTATCACATGACAAATACAAGATCGTTTCAAAATGTTAGCCATGCTAGAAATTCAAAGTGCTATAATTCAAACATTTTTTAAGATATAGACGAAACAAAAAATTCTCCGGAATCTTTGTAGCAAGCTCAAACACATAAGAAAAAGATCTTTTTCAATTTATAATTTTTTTGTGCCTCATTTTAAATTTTAAATTTAATTTATTTTTAAATGGCAACCCTTTTGAAACAAGATGGCGAATGAAGCTGGCCAACGAACTCGGTTGAGACATAGGTATGTACTATGTACAGACCAAGTTACATCCAAATCAGTTCATAAATACGCCTGTTATCGCGTGACAAAAATCAGGTCGTTTTAAAATGTCAGCCACAACAGAAATTCAAAATGCTATTACTCAGCCATTTTTTTTGATATAGATGAAACAAAAACTGTTCCGGAATCTTTGTATTAAGGTCAAACACATACGAAAAAAATCTTATTCATTTTCCAAATTTTTGGTATCTCATTTTAATTTTTTTATTTTTTAAATTTTTTAAATGGCCGCCATTTTGAAACAAGATGGCGGATGAAGCTGGCCAACGAACTCGGTCGAGATATTTGTATGTACTATGTACACACCAAGGTACATCCAAATCGGTTCATAAATATGCCTTTTATCTCGTGACAAAATTCAGGACGTTTCAAAATGTCAGCCACGCTAGAAATTCAAAATACTGCAACTCAGCCATTTTTTAAGATATAGACAAAACAAAAACTGCTCCGAAATCTTTGTATATAGGTCAAATACATAAGAAAAAAATATTTTTCCATTTTCAATTTTTTGGTACCACATTTCAAATTTTAAATTTTTTTTAAAAATTTAAATGGCCGCCATTTTGAAACAAAATGGCGGATTAAGCTGGCCAACGAACTCGGTTGAGACATTGGTATGTACTATGTACACACCGAATTACATCCAAATCGGTTCGTAAATACGCCTTTTATCGCATGACAAAATTCAGGACGTTTCAAAATGCCAGCCACGCTAGAAATTCAAAATGCTATAACTCAGCCATTTTTTAAGATATAGACGAAACAAAAACTGCTCCAGAATCTTTGTATAAAGGTCAAATACATAAGAAAAAATATTTTTCCATTATTAATTTTTTTGGTACCACATTTCAAATTTTAAATTTTTTTAAAAATTTTAAATGGCCGCCATTTTGAAACAAAACGGCAGATGAAGCTGGCCAACGAACTCGGTCGAGACATTAGTATGTACTATGTACACACTAGGTCTGGGACTTAAATCGATTTAAAGCTTACATCGGAAATCCGATTTAACCACTGGTCTTAAATCGATTTAAGCTAAAATCGGAAATCGCGATTTAGCCATTATCTTAAATCGCGATTTAGCCATTGTCTTAAATCGTGATTTAGCCATTGGCTTTAAATCGATTTAAAACAAAATACTGATTCTGAGCTAACATCGGAAAACCGATTTATCTACTTTGATGTATCTACCACTTACATGCCAAGCTGGTGTTAAATCGATTTAGGACGATCCGATTTAAGCAAACATCGCAAACCTCCATGCTTTCCGATTTAAGAAAAAGACGATTTAATGAAAACAAGGCAAGCTGGTGTTAAATCGATTTAGCAGGATCCAATTTAAGAAAAGGCGATTTAAGAAAACAATGATTTAAGTGAGAATTGATATTTATTTATTCATTTCGTAAACAAGATTCAGAGTTTACGAGATTGGAATGTGTATTTTTCAGAAATTAAGAACTTATATAGTGGAAAGTTGAAAGGAAAAAGTAATGTTTAAATCTTAAAATCCAAATTCATCAAATTTCAATTTATATGCTAATGCAATCTTTTGATGATAAATTAAGTTTTCACATATTTGAGTAATATTGCAATACGTATTTTTTATTTTCCAATATTCTGTAATTAATTAAAATGTTTTAAAGTAGAATCCTGCATTGTTTCAAAAGATTGTTTTCCTGAAATTCATTCAGCATTTATATGATTAAAAATAATAATAATAAAGTTTTATATTTAAAATCCAAACTCATCGACTTGCAGTTTATACTTTTAAGCATTCTTATAATGAAAAATTCATTTTTTACATGTTTTAGTAATATTTTAACATTTATTTTTTATTTACTATTATTTTGTAATTAATGAAATTATTTTAAAGGTATAGTCATGCATTGTTTTGTGTATCATTATTTGGCCGTGATCCACATGAAATATTTTTCTTTTACTACTAATATTTTTTCCTGAAATTGGTTGAGTATTTATGGCTGGAAAAAAAAAAGAATAAAGTTTCATATTTAAAATCCAAATTCATCGAATTTCAGTTTTTATTTTTATGCATTCTTTTAATGAAACATTCATTTTTCACATGTTTGGGTAATATTTTAATACATATTCTTTATTTTTTATTATTCTGTAATTAATTAAAATATTTTAAAATAGTCATGCATCAGATTTGACATCAGATTTCAATGCCAGTCACATGGATTGAGTATCTTGCTGAAATTGATTCACTATTTATATCCAAATTCATCCATTTTTAGTTTATATTTTTATGCATTATTTTCATGAAAAATTAATTTTGATATGTTTAGGTATTATGGGAATATTTTAGTTTTAATTTATTATTATTTTGTAATTAATTAAAAATACTTTAATAAAGTTCTGTAATGAGTCAAGTAACTTTATTTTTACAGCAGAATGAGGGAGGGCTGGAGGAGGCATTCATTAGATTTTTCTGCAGATCTGCGATTTTTTGCTTTTTTGACATTTTGTTATCATTAAAAAGAGATATATTTTAAGATTATATTTTATTCCTAATCTTAAAGGATGGCAATAACCATGAAAAAAATCAGCAATTTCAGTGATGTGCTCCAAGGGTTACACTTTCAATCCTTCTCCATCCGCTATATAAATGTCAGCATTTATGTTAAACAAATCTTATTTTAATCTAAAAGTTAAAAAGATATAGAATTGCACCTTATTTCTCATATCTCCCCCCCCCCCCCCATACACACACACTTTTTTTTACTGCTTTTCTCATCATGGTAAATGAATAGTTAAATTCATCATTGAAGTCTTTTAATATGCTTCTGTTTTACCTCAGTAACTTTTTAAATCTGTGTCTGTAAAGAAAAAAAAAAAAAAAAAAAAGTGTATGTAGGCTGTTAGCAATAAAGTGCTATTTGAGTGGGCTAGGGGAAGCCCCACGCCCCTTAAGGAATTTAGATTGTAGCATGCATAACAAGTCATAAAAGAAAATGATTTTTGTCTATTACTTCTTATAGAATGAGTTTATAAAATGTATTACAATAGGTCACTAATTTTTAAAATGGAAAAAAAAAAAAAAAACTAGTGTTTTGGGACATTCAAAGCTTTTTAATGTGTAAAATATACCTCTTTTCAAAATTATTTGACAAATTAAAAGCCAAGTATACTAAATAATACAGGAGGGGGAGGGGGGGCACATAAAGATTGTATTTTGTTACTAAAAATTAAAAAATAGGCTTCCATATTCTAAAATGTAAAATCAGTGTTAAATCGCGATTTAGCATTAAATCGCGATGTTGGATGGATGATAAATCGATTTAAGAAATTTCTACATCGCCCAGTCCTAGTACACACTGAATTACATCGAAATCGGTTCATAATTACGAGAGTTAGAGGGTGACATAGGTCAGATATATATATATATATCAATTTTGAACGGAGGGTGGTTTCGGGGTCTGGGGGTCATGATCGATGAAAATATACCAAAATTTTTTTAAATCGCTTTCCTCCGAACGGCTGCAATAGGTAGCTTTTTGTAATGAAAGCTACCTAAAATGTGCTTCTAGCAATTATTGCTTATAGACAGTCTTTTGGGGGTGAGGGGGTAGGGATGTCCCCTGTAAATGAAAGATAAATTCTATGCACACCATATTTTACAGTAAGCTTTTTGTAGTACACCTCAGTAATGTATGTCAATTTCATTGTTTAAAATAATGTAACATCATGAAAATACACAGCTTAAATTTTTCCCCTTTGACCATTATGTAATGCAATTCTTTTGTGTGACCCTGAAAATGAACTGACTATTGCTTTTCACACCATGTACCACAGAAAGCACGTTTTAGTGCACCTCAGAAATTCATATCAATTTCATTGTTTGAAAGAGTAACATGATTAAAATTTATTGCAAACAATTATAATATTTTTCTTACACAATTTGTGACTGAAAAGTAAAAATATAAAATGCAATAATTATGTTAATCTTATGTAATTTAACAAACAAAATAAATCTGTTTTTTGTTTTTTATAACACAACTATTGCATTTGTTATTTTTATATTTTGCCAAATCATCAACCTATAATTTAGAAAACACCAGAATTGCTAAAAAAACATTTAAATCACTTCAGTAGTTCCCGAGAAAAAAGTATGTTCATGTCAGCTGTTTCACATGTGATTTCTTTGTTTGCAAAATTACATATTTTTTACTTTTATTTCTCGCCAAACGATCAATATATAATTTAATTTAATGATAAAAGTATTAAAAAAATGTTGGAATTGCTACAGTAGATTTCAGGAAAAGGTACATTAATCAGCTGTTTACTTCAAGTACAGGATAAATTCATGGGAAAATATACCATTTTCATGGATTCTTTTCATTTTTTTTTTCATATAATTTATAAGTGATATCAAAATAAAATAATGTAATCATTTTGACAGAGAATTTTTAATAAATTGTCATCCCTTTAAGTTACTTTGACATTACACACAAACTTTTGAAATTATGCTATGAAAAGAGTAATATCTGCCTGAGACAACAGCATCAAATGCCTTTACTTAAGCAATAAAAGATAACACAACAGTCTAAACTTAAATTGCTCAAAAAATCTATAAGAATAGACTAAATAATTAATTTTAATATATAAATTAATAAGTAATAAAAAAATTATATTTTTTTTCATTTTCATTTACTTATTTTTCATATCATAATGAAATTTGAATAGCTAAAGTAAATTTTCATAATATCTAGATTTCTATATAACAAAACAAAATGCAAAAGAAGTTTCAATCTAAGTTAGAATTTAAATTTTAAAAAAATTGGGGAATGTTTGAAAGTAAAATAATTGAAACGGTTTTATTCTGTTAGCCGGGTGCCAGTGATAAGACACCAAGTATTGTTTTGTTTGATGTTATTTGAAATGTGACCTTTCCCATGATTTATTTCACACTAGTTTTCCGCCATGATTGTAATGTTGTTGTATCATTGGAATATGTTTGTATTATTGTGCTTCATTTTATAATTATGAAAATTTAGGATTTGAGGAAAAAAGAGCAAGAAGCTGTAAATTTTTGTACTACAAAAATTAAAGAGGAGGGATTAAGTCATTTCAAGGTTAACCATAAACATAATTTAGTAGATTCACACTTAAAATATTGCAAGACTTTGGGGTAGCACAAAATGACATAATAAAAAACATTGTGGTACCATCTGGGATCATTTAGAGTGTTATTTAGCTGAGTTTATGTGGAGAAGGACAACTGAGAATCTCCTTTCACAGATTTTAAGTGATATAAAAAAATTTGGGGATCTTCACTAACCTGAGTTACTGTTTCATACGTTTATTATAAAATAAATTCTTTGTAGTTTATGTTATGTTTCATTTAAAAATTTCTGTTAATATATTTTAAATTTTTTTAAAGTAAGTTTTTGAAGATATTATAATACACTATTGAAATACTGGTATATAAAATAAGGATACTTTTACGTCACTGAGGCCAATATTGGAATGCATTTAGATATATATAAGGTCGTTCACACTTTATGGAAATGATTTTGTAATTTATTTTTTCACTTCTATTTTGAGATAAAAATTCGGCAACTTTAGAATAATCGTCTGCTACTGTTATCTTTTGATTAAAATGTAAAATAAAAGATTTATTTTGAAAATGGATCCTAAAATGGATGGATAACTCAAAGGTTATGTAACTGCACTTTGCGAGAAGAAATATTTGTATCAATAAATTATAAAGCTGTGTAAATATCACGATTATTGCATTTAAAAAAAAAATATTTAAAATATATTAAATTTGAAAAGAAAAAAAGTCTAAGTGAAAATAAAAATGAAAACATGACCACGAAATCTCCTCCAAAGACTGTTTCAACACAGGAAAATATCAAGAAAATGAAGTTTCTGATCCTAAAAGAAAATCTGCCGATTCAAAGATCCATTGTATCAAAACTAGGAATGCCTTCTGGCACTGTAAGTAAAATCCTTCATAAAGATTTGAAATTAAAACAGATGTTTAAACCTAAAGTTAATCTGCTTTTGCCAAAGCATATTTCTGAAAGAAAAACAAATACTAGTAAATTAATTGAAAAACACCTTGCTGCTAAAAAATGGAAATTTTTAACACTCAATGAGATATGGATATATTTAAGTGATTGTAATAAAAAAATGATCAATTTTCTATTGCTCAACTAATGGTAATGACCGTATGAAATGGTTTCATCAGTGTAAAGAAAAGTTGCCAAAGGGATTCATGATAGTTGCAGGCTTGTGTTACAACGGTAAATTAAAATAAAAAAAGTCTCAAGTAAAGCCAAAATTAATTCGCCCTACTATCAGCTGAATATTTTAGAACCAATTTTTGAAGAAGAAATTCCAGCTTTATATAGAAAGGACATTCATAAAGTTGAGCTTCATATGAACAAAGCCTCTAGTCACACGTCTACATAAACTGCCATTTATTTAGCAAAGAAAGAATCAGAAACAGGATTAAAGTGCATCCCATTTAATGAAATACTTGTAAAATTACTTGAAGCTTCTCTGATGGACTTTTGTGCTTTTAGTTTATTTAAGAGAGCCTTAGGAAAACAGCACACAAGAACACTGAATGGACTTTGGAAACGGGTCCAAGAGGAATGGGGTAAGATTGACATGACAGTACTACAAAAAAGTTTGCTTTCATGGAAAATTCAAGCTAGAGCTATTGTCAAGAACTATGGCTATTAGATAGAAGAAATCACCGCAAAAAATACTTTATTCAAACATAAAACTTAACTATCAAATCCTTTCCATAAAAAACGAATGACCTTCTGTATTATAGTGATCTCAGTTTTAATGAATTTCATGCATTTTAGAGACTGCTGCAAAATGAATTTTATGAATCCAGTGTTTTTTTTTTTCTTTTTTTTTTTGTTTAATGGGCATGTAGCGCTCATACATTAGTTAGTCATTGGAGTTTTAACAAATTTCCTAAATTTTAGAGACTGCTGCACAGCAAATTTCATGCATCTAGTTTTTTTTTTTTTTTTTTTTTTTTTTTTTTTTTTTTTTTTTATGTGTGTGTAGTGCTCATACATTGGTTAGTGATTGGGGTTTCAACAAATTTTATAAATTTTAGAGAATGCTGCACAACAAATTTCATGCATCCAGTGATTTTCTTTTTTTTTTTTTTTTCTTATTTAATGGGCCTGTACCACTCATAGATCAGTTAGTGATTGAGGTAGGTTTTAATGAATTTCATACATTTTAGAGGCTGTTGCATAAGAATTTGGTGAGAAAAATTGGTTGGCGAGATTTTGGCAATCAGTGGTGCCTTGCTAACAGTAAAGTACATTGAATCTATCCAAAATAATTTTTAGCATCTTCAAAACATATGTTAAGTAAAAAGAAAAAAAAATGGCAATAAGTTTCTAAACCTAAAATTTATGGCTGAAATGAATTATTCCTCTCTATCCACTAGATGATGCAATAGGAAAGAAGGTCATAGATAATCAGGGTTCCCACTGCATTTTGACAAACCTTAGCAATTTGGCTAATCAGCAAAGTAAAACTGTAGTCAAATGAAAATAATATTAGTTATAGATTTGTTGTGAAACACGGATTTTAAAATCATTCTTTTATCTCTAAAGTATCCCTTTTTCTTTTTAAATGTGTGTTGTAATTTTTTTTTTTATTATTGTTTTTTAGATCAGTTACTAATCTAAATTCAACTATTGAGTAATACACGTGAATTTTTGATACTTTGTAATGACAAAGGAAAAATTCTAGCCTGATTTATCTCTAAATAGTGTTGTAAAACAAAATCCGAATTAACATTCAGGAAAGTGTATTAATATACAGGGTGATTCATAAAAGATGGGCAGAACTTTAAGGGGTTATAGTACACTTAAAGACAAATAATATTAAATAGGAGACTAAGGGTCCCAGACGTATTCCCAAGCAGATAGGGGGCATTAAAGTTTAGGGTCCGAAATTTCAAATGATTATAAAACATGGAAAAATTGGTCGATTCGTTTGCGGTTTTTGCAAAAAATTTTCTTTATGCCAGTATTTTCTTGAAATAAAATTTTAAAGTTCAATTTCAAAAAATGCCGATAGGGGGCGCTTTAGACTTTGGAGTAACAAACAACTATTTTTTAACGTTATTTTTTGTATTTCTTTAAATGATTTCGAAAGCTTAGACTTAAACTTAAATTTTGATCTAAAAATCTGAGTCCTAACGAGTAGTTAAGTAGCATAAACTGAAATTTGAAATTTGAAACCCTTCTCCCCCCAGAACAAAAATCAGTTATTCCCGATCTTTGTGTCGTAGATTAGGCTCTAACTACTGCCGCGTTTTGCTAAAATTATTCTTTATGTCAGTATTTTCTTGAAAATAAATTTTAAAGAAAATTTTCAAAAAATTCCGATAGAGGGCGCTTTAGACTTTGGAGTAACGAACAACTATTTTATACCGTTATTTTTTGTGTCTCATTAAATGCTTTCTAAAGCTTAGACTTAAATTTTCAGCCCAAAATCTGAATCGTTAGACGTGGTTAAGTTTCTGGGGAGAGGGGTTTGAAATTTCTACTCCTGAGCACAGTTCAGTTTACCATGTCCACACATTGTGTGCTGTGATACGAGGTAAAAAGACACAAATTAGGATTATGTTACCAAAGCATATTTATTAACATGTAATTACAATAAATGTTCAAAATTGTGACCACCAGAGGTTATGCACGCAGAACAACGGCGAAGAATGGAACGGCGAACATTCGCGAAAACATCAGGCTTTTCGAGCACTTCCCCTACAGCGGCGGAAAGTCTGGCGACCAGTTCCTCGGGGGATTCAATGGGTGTCTCATACATAAGAGCCTTCAATCGTCCCCAAAAAAAGAAATCGAGGGGTGAAAGATCTGGCGAGCGAGCAGGCCAAGCAACAGGACCACCTCGACCAATCCATCTGTTCGGAAATGTGATGTCCAGATAGTTGCGGACGTCTCGTACGTAATGGGCTGGCGCTCCATCGTGCTGGAACCACATGACCCGCCGGATGCGTGGAGGAACAACGTTTAACAGGTCTGGCAGCACATGTTGCAGAAATGTGAGGTATGTTTTACCGTTGAGGCGTTCAGGAAGAAGGTACGGTCCGATTAGGTGGTCTCCGAGGATTCCTGCCCAAACATTGATGGAAAAGCGTCTCTGATGAGCATGTGGATACGTAGCATGTGGATTGACATCCGCCCATACATGTGCATTGTGTGTGTTAAATGTACCTTCACGTGTGAAGGTACATTCATCGGTGAAAAGCACAGTTCGTCCAAAATGTGGATTTAGCGCGTTCTGCTGCAGAAACCAGCGGGCGAATTCAATACGATTTGGATAATCCCCTGGAGACAGTTTCTGGACTCGTTGCACATGAAACGGGAGCAAATGTTCATCCTTCAGTACCCTCCAAGTCATGGACTGTGAGGTATCCACCTGCCTAGCCACTGTTCGTGTACTTGTACTTGGCTGCGCCGCTACTACATCCAGAATGGCTTCTGCAACAACTACTGATTCGTCCTTTTTTGCACGACCTGCATTCGACCGGGAAGCGAGAAATGATCCCGTCTCACACAACTGTCTGTGCAAGTGCTCGAAAGTTTTGCGGTTAGGCAACCGCCTGTTGGGAAATCGCTCTCCGTACATTCGTTGTGCCTCTGCACCATTTCCATCTGCCGCTCCGTAAATTAAATGCATCTCAGCCTTTTCCTTATTCGTGAAGGGCACCATCTTCCGATTCATTACTACAGCGACTTACACTTGACTCACCGTTCAGTGGTTTTTATGCCTGAATCGTGTCGAAATTTTGCATACGTGTTCTTCTTCTTCCCCATTTGACATTTGCATACTTTCTGTTTCCTTCTTCACCCGGTGACTAGCGTCAGGAATGGAGCTTTAACGTTTGCATGAGCGACGTTTCCAACTGTGCCAGTGCCTTTATGAGTGAATTCCGACTATGCAGTCCTTGACGAAAGTTGTATTTTTGCCTCGTATCACAGCACCGAATCGTTGGGCATGGTTAAGTAGTGCAAACTGAACTATGTCCAGAAGTTGAAATTTGAACCCCCTCCCCTCGCTACTGAACCACTCTCAGCGATTCAGATTTTGAGCTGAAAATTTAAGTTTAAGTCTAAGCTTTAGAAAGCATTTAATGAGACACAAAAAATAACGGTATAAAATAGTTGTTCGTTACTCCAAAGTCTAAAGCGCCCTCTATCGGAATTTTTTGAAAATTTTCTTTAAAATTTATTTTCAAGAAAATACTGACATAAAGAATAATTTTAGCAAAACGCGGCAGTAGTTAGAGCCTAATCTACGACACAAAGATCGGGAATAACTGATTTTTGTTCTGGGGGGAGAAGGGTTTCAAATTTCAAATTTCAGTTTATGCTACTTAACTACTCGTTAGGACTCAGATTTTTAGATCAAAATTTAAGTTTAAGTCTAAGCTTTCGAAATCATTTAAAGAAATACAAAAAATAACGTTAAAAAATAGTTGTTTGTTACTCCCAAAGTCTAAAGTGCCCCCTATCGGCATTTTTTGAAATTGAACTTTAAAATTTTATTTCAAGAAAATACTGGCATAAAGAAAATTTTTTGCAAAAACCGCAAACGAATCGACCAATTTTTCCATGTTTTATAATCATTTGAAATTTCGGACCCTAAACTTTAATGCCCCCTATCTCCTTGGGAATACGTCTGGGACCCTTAGTCTCCTATTTAATATTATTTGTCTTTAAGTGTACTATAACCCCTTAAAGTTCTGCCCATCTTTTATGAATCACCCTGTATATATTTATGTGTGTGTGTGTACATATGAATGTTATGTAAAAATTAAAATACAGTAATCCCTTAACATTCATAAGGGTTAGGTTCCCGAAAACATCCGTGAATGTCAAAATCGCGAATGTTGAGACTAACTTCAAGTGCATAAAAGCGGGTTAGGTTTTATGATATTTTTTCAATGAAAAAAGCAATAGAAACATAAAAAGTTTTTTTTTATTCAACATTAAAAAGTGTATGCTGTAAATGAATTTCATAAATTATAAACATATTGTACAAAGTTTATTTGCTAGTTGATGGCTAAAAATTTTTTTTAGTGATATGCGATTGTTTAGCAGAACAGATTTTTTGTTTATGAATATCCATAAAGGAAAGTTGCAGCCTCGATTTCTCTTTTGTGTTTAAGACCCTTCACAACTGAAGGATTGGTTTCTATTGCTTTCTTAATAAGATGTTGTTGAAGTTTTAAAATTTCACACCAACAATTTTTGCCAAAAATATTTCACCTGCAATAATTTTTTTTAATTTTAGAAATTTTATTAATTAAAAAAAAAATCTACATGAAAAAGAAATAAAATGTTATCCTGCAGTCTTATAATTCTAGCACTGTACAGTACAATGCAGGTATCCAGTATCATGTTAATTTATGGAATTGGTAAAACAAAGTAAGTTTACTTCGTAACAAAAAATATTCTTTACAAAACAAAATTCGCGAATAACCAAGTTAAGTATTCGAGAATGTTGAAATAGTCTTCATTTTTCATTTCGTGAATAATTAAAACTCGTGAATATTAAGGGATTACTGTACAAATAAGTTATCTGTCTATTCTAAAAAAAGTAACTAACACTGCTATCGCTGACAAAATTGAATTTATGTGACCAAGGATCTTTCTTGGATTATATTAAACTATTGAACATAAAAAATGAAAACTGGTAGTTTAATAGAAAAAAAAAATGTATGATAAACTGGCTGAAGCAGATAGTTTAGATTGTGGTGTGTAGTATCCAATCATTTTTTAAATTTCTCTAATTTTTTTATTTATTTTTTTTTTTTTTTTTACAAAATATCATTATCTGAATAGAGATTTATTTCATATGTTGGGGAAGTCTTTTTTTTTTTATCTACTATGGCCAAATTTTAAAAAAAGCACAAATAATAATATTTCAAACATATTTCAATTGAAAAATATGTTTACACATAAACATTAAAAAAACAAAGAAATTCTTAAAAATAATTAATTATTATAGGAAAAAAATATTAAATGAGAAAAATTACATCATATTTAAAAAGCCCAAATAATAACATTGCCAAACACTTTTCAATTGAAAAATATATTTGCATATGAATATTAAAAGAATAAGATAACTTTAAGCTAATTAAATTATTATGTGTAAAAAACATTGTAATACATTGCAAAAACATTGGTTGAGTCATATGGGGCATATTGTCGGGATAACCCTGACATATTCACGTGTTAGGTGGGGGAAAAGAAAGATATATAAAACAGAACACGAAAATTGGACTACCAGCATATGTTTTTAGGTTTGCATGTACTGCGTGGGGTCGCAAGAAAATGGAATTTCTAGAATGCGAAAGAGCTGCCGTTCGGTTGGGCAATAATCTTGTCTAAAACATTCACAAGTTAGACTTGAAGAAATAGAGTTTCAAGATAAGGGTATTGAAGTTTTCCCATCTGGCGATGTTTTCATCAACAGTCTAATAAATATGTCCACTGAGGGATTTGCAAATCAGTATATTTTAGTGAGCAGCTATAAAAATGTCTCATGTTAGTAACATGGGTTTCAGATTACGCCATAAAAAGGAATTAAGGTATTAAGGGAGTTTGAGACCACATGTCGTGTTAGCGTTACTATAAAATTATAATGTTATGCAAGTGGAAGTAAGCGCCAGTGGATAGGTTAAGAAACATATAGAAAGAATTTGCCCCTTAGAAATTTTCATAGGATGAGATGATTTTTAAGAGGGTGTAACGGAGCCGATGTCGTAAGGTGGTGTGGTAGCGGGCAACTTCAACGGCCAAGGCTTATTTAAAGTCGAAGAAATATTTTATTGCATTACAAACAATTATATAATATTTTCTGGATTATATAAGTCTTATTTACAACATTTTTCATATGAGGGTTCGAGTTCAGCTGATAATAATATATTTATAGAATCAAGTCCAGTCCTCGAATAATAGATCGCTTTCAGTGTAGTCAGTCTCTTACTTATCCAATGTCCACTATTTTCGAAGATAGAGCTCACGATGCTCGACAGGAATGTCGCACTTTTGTAGGTGTTTAACCGAGGTTTAGGAACCTCCGCTCTTCAACTCCGTGGTGGAGATATTTTAACAGCCACACCTGGCTTTCGCTTTTCTGTGCTTCGGAGTATGCCCCGATGCCGTCGACCCGTGAGAGGTTTCCACTCTGCATGACCAGAAACACCTTGAAGTCTCAACTTCAACAGAAGGGAAAATTAAGCTCCCGAGAATGCTCTCGCATCCTCTTTTATCAGTTTCGTTTTTCCGTCTAGGACCAAAGCCACTCCCATTAGCCACTCACCATCCGTGGGCCATGATCTCATAGGCCAGCCCTTTCTCTATAGGCTGCCGTCAGAAACTTTCGCGTCCGGCTTCATCTCTGGTTTCACTTTCTACTTTCCCACGGGAGCGAGGCCCTCGTGAACATCAAAAGAATATTTTTCTCGCTAGATAAAAGAGTTCCTTTCACCCTAGTGTCATCTGCGAAGATTGATAGAAATTGAGGTATTTGTTTCATCTCTAGCGACCTTTTCTAGGACTCTGAAGAAATTTGGAGGCTAGGTGAAAATACATTAGCTTCCCTATGCTGGCTTTTGCCTTGTAAATTGAGAGTTTCAATGTGAGATATCGTCGAATTCTCACAACACCCCTCCCTCAAATCATATTTCGGCTACCAGACGTAATATGCTGTAAGGGAAATGGTTAGCTCATACATTTCAAGTGGCTCATATTTAATTATATCAATTCCTAAAAAAAAACCTTTTCCTGCATTTTATACTTAGCTTGCAAATGCTGGACACATTTGGTTACGAAATTTCTCTTTAACAGACAAAACACATTTATATTTTACACGATTACATTTACACACAAAAAAGAAAATTAATATATACATATATTTAAGTTGAGTTTGATTCACACAATTCTTTACTAAATCCTTAACTGCTAAAACATGTCACTTGAAAGTTTATCTCTGAATTTAGCATAGTGTTTGGGCCGCGAAGTTTTACGTGTCAAAACGTTTCTATTCTCCACGCCTTTTTCATTAGGTTTCGGTATGTTTACTCTATAGACTTGAGACTTTTCGCGTCTACTTGGGACGTTTGTAAAAAGATTAGTCGCGGAACTTTTATGATCGATTCCCCCCCGATTCATTCTTCTCGTACCCCTTTCATACGACTTATGTCTGGTGGAACCTAATCCTGCATCTCCTGACACTGCATTTCTTTTTAACGTATCTTTATCGCGCCTAGATTTCCTGTTGTTCCTGGTCTGCCCAATTCTTACCGGCTTATCTCTTTGATCGCCCGTTAAAGCTATACCTATAAGGGAGTCATTTGACTTCTCAAAATCCCCACAATTGCAATACGTCTTCTTTATTTTTGACCTTCTCGCTTCGCTTAACGACTCGTCCTCATCTTGTTCTCTTTTAAGCCTTTCTCTCCCAACCTTGCTTAATCCTACGCTTAAATTTCCCTCTCGATCGGGTAACAAAAGGTCCCCTCCGTCTACTTTAAAATTCCCATTCATCTTCCTTGAGCAACGTTCATTCTCGCTAGAATTTCCTCCCGTATTCACGTCAATCATTTCTGACCGGGGGTTTCTCTTTTTCGACTGGTTCCCTTGCGTCAGATCGGACCGCTGTTGTTTCAGTTTCGGATTGGCATCACTTACGGTTTTTCCGGTGTATAAAGTCTCAGCCTTCCCCTTCTTAATTTTATCGATTAATGTTTGAGTTTCGTTTCCTAATATATAATACGACAAGTCTGATTTGTTCTCTGCTACTATGGCCCTCGTTTTTATATTCCCCACTCCTTCAATTTCTAAGACAACGTGGGCGGTCGGTAAACGAAGCGTATCGTTCGTCAACGGCTGCCTAACTCTTACAGCACCACCGTCTAACTGATTGGGCTTAATTAATTGACTAGGGGTCACATCATACCTAGTTCCGGAATCTCTTAACGTCGTGCATTCTTTTCCGTTATGGCTAAGATATGGTTTGAAACTTTCCTCAAAATTCGTACCTACGCAAATGTGATGAACGCTAGTAATAGGTTCTAAGTTCCTTTTGTTTTCCGGACAATTGGCTTTTAAATGCCCAATTTTGGAACAAATAAAACACTTATTCCAATTTTTACGTTCGAAGATCCTTTCTCTTTCGTTTTCCGTGTTTTTCTCTCTCCAATTAGTTTTGGTTTCCGAATGCCAATCTCTCATTTCTTCTTCATTTTCCGTTTTTTCCATTCTCCTATCCCGCGAATTTCCTTCAAATTTTGGTTTCGTATTCCACGATTTTCTTGACACTCCTTTTATCGCCTCGTATTCGTCTAGTGCCGTAGCGAGCGCCAAGGGATCTTTATAATTCGCCCACGAATCAATAAAATGCTCTTTTAAATCGACCGACGCGCGTCGTTTGATCTGATCAGTGATCAACAAGTCTTTTAATTCAGAAAATTGCGTAATCCCCAAACCGTTAATCCATCCTTCAAGAAAACTATTCAATTCGAATATGAGATCTCTCCACGGGTTTCCTGGATTACGCATATGTTTATTCAATTTTTGACGGTACGCTTCCGCACTCAGCCTGTACCGGGCTAATAAAAGCGATTTAACATGTTCGAAATTGTCAATTTTTTGAGCTGGTTCGCGTAAGATTAATTCTGCAAGTTCCGCCGGCAATAATGCTAACAAGTGCGTGACGTATTCCTCTTGCTCTATTCCGGACCTATTCGCCTGTCGCTCGAACAAATTCAGGAATAATGTTATGTTGGATCGTTCAGGATCGAAACGATGCATAATAGTTTTAAGAGGTAATCTAATGGATCTTTCGGAACCGCTGCTTACCGTAGAATTTCGCCTTTCTGAACTCTGCGTTAATTTTAGCTGTTCTAAAGTAAACGCCCTTTCCTTATCTTTTTCTCTCTCTTCCCTAACTCTATCTTCTCTCTCTCTTTCCTCTCTCTCTCTCTCTCTTTCCTCTCTCTCTCTTTCCTCTCTCTCTCTCTCTTTTTTTCCCTCTCTTTCTCTTTTTCTGCCGTGATGCGTTCTTCCCTATCCTTCACGATGTACCCTGCCTGTACTAACGTCAGTTCCTCGTCGTATTTTTCTGCTGCTTCAATTTTTTCGATTATCATTGCCATATTGTCTTGTTCATCTATTTCCACCCCCAAAACTTCCGCGAGATTCTGTAAATCCGCTTTCCTGCAGTACTTCAGTGAATTTAACTTCGACATGACTACGGTGTGTTGAAATAATACAAACGGAAACTATTTGTTTTGTTTATCAATTTAGAAGTATATGAACCTTACACCTCACAATAAATATTTTACCCCTAATCACACAATATAAATAAACATTTCAAATGCATAACCAATACGTAAAAATTATTTTATGATTTTTCAAAGGATTTGCAGAATTTCTATATTCTCGTGCCAAACGTAAAGCAAAAACTAAAATTCAAAATTTTAAAGCTTTAGAGTCCCTATACACACAATATGAAAACAATAAGTAATTTTTCAAATACTATAGGCAAACTACATTCCCAGTATTTCTCAAGAACTGAACACTCTCTGCAACCTTTATCAAAATGCATCTATACTATTTAGGGTAAAAGTTTAATTTACTCTGTTTGTCATTTAGCAATCCAGCATGCATCAAAAATTCTCTTTATACAATCACTCATCAAAATATATTTCTTACACATTACTCTTACATTATATATTCGTCATATAAGAAAAAAAAAATTTTACTGGGAATTTTTTTTTTTTTTTTTTTTTTTTTTTGAGTAGTTATGAATTTAGCCTATCTAATCCTTTCTGCATTCCAAATATTACAAATACTGATAAAGATAACATAACATATAAATTTGCATTAAACGTTAGTTTTCAATTAACTACACATTATTGATTTGTCATAATCTTAGTATTTTCATTTACCTCAAAATAAAAAAGTTTCTCATATTTTTATTTAAACAACATTTTAACATCCTATCGGTATGATAAATAATAGTTTAAGAGCCACTCAAAATGAAATGAGCTTACCTGTTGCAGTTGTTGCTTGAAGTATCTTGTCTGGGGAACGGTCCGTTATGGCACTCCGCGGGTGTCGTCCACTGTAGCTCAAGGGCTCGTATCGGGCGTGTTGCGTCCCACTGTTTGTCGTCCAAGGTCCACCCTGCACTGTCTCGAAGCACTGTCTAGTTGATCTAGATGAACTGTCTCATTGCCGTTGTTCTGGATGAACTGTCCTTCTGTCTTCCTCGGAACTGTAGTTTCGATTCTTTCGGCTGCCTCTCGAGTTGTCGTCAGAAACTCCGGGTATTCGCCGTCTGTTTCCTCCTGGGCTTTCCTCTAATAACAATTATTCTTGCTGAAAATCTTCTAGCTGCCACCAAGTTGTAACGGAGCCGATGTCGTAAGGTGGTGTGGTAGCGGGCAACTTCAACGGCCAAGGCTTATTTAAAGTCGAAGAAATATTTTATTGCATTACAAACAATTATATAATATTTTCTGGATTATATAAGTCTTATTTACAACATTTTTCATATGAGGGTTCGAGTTCAGCTGATAATAATATATTTATAGAATCAAGTCCAGTCCTCGAATAATAGATCGCTTTCAGTGTAGTCAGTCTCTTACTTATCCAATGTCCACTATTTTCGAAGATAGAGCTCACGATGCTCGACAGGAATGTCGCACTTTTGTAGGTGTTTAACCGAGGTTTAGGAACCTCCGCTCTTCAACTCCGTGGTGGAGATATTTTAACAGCCACACCTGGCTTTCGCTTTTCTGTGCTTCGGAGTATGCCCCGATGCCGTCGACCCGTGAGAGGTTTCCACTCTGCACGACCAGAAACACCTTGAAGTCTCAACTTCAACAGAAGGGAAAATTAAGCTCCCGAGAATGCTCTCGCATCCTCTTTTATCAGTTTCGTTTTTCCGTCTAGGACCAAAGCCACTCCCATTAGCCACTCACCATCCGTGGGCCATGATCTCATAGGCCAGCCCTTTCTCTATAGGCTGCCGTCAGAAACTTTCGCGTCCGGCTTCATCTCTGGTTTCACTTTCTACTTTCCCACGGGAACGAGGCCCTCGTGAACATCAAAAGAATATTTTTCTCGCTAGATAAAAGAGTTCCTTTCACCCTAGTGTCATCTGCGAAGATTGATAGAAATTGAGGTATTTGTTTCATCTCTAGCGACCTTTTCTAGGACTCTGAAGAAATTTGGAGGCTAGGTGAAAATACATTAGCTTCCCTATGCTGGCTTTTGCCTTGTAAATTGAGAGTTTCAATGTGAGATATCGTCGAATTCTCACAAGGGGTTTAAGCATACAAAAAAAATAAGGAAGATATGAATTGAGAAGGGAGAGGAGAAGGAGTTTAGATTTTGGAAGAAAAACATCCCTTTCCAGAGATGAAGTTTTAGCTCCGAGAGAAACTAACTTGTGCCTTTTAAGAAGGGAGAAATTTTTGTATTCTCCCGGCTCATGTAAAAGAATGCGGGTTTGCTCATAAGCGGCTGCATGGTGTAAATAAATAGTTTTATTGATGTGATGGTGCAAAATATGGATAAAACGATAGTGCAAAATATGGATAAAACGAAAGGAATAAGCGATGCTTCTCAGGAAATTAAAAGGTGAGTGGGATTAATCTATATTCTTTCGGGCAATCAATAACTTATAGTGAAGTTCTATTTTGTAAATAAACATGAGTCAGGCATCCTTAGAGTCCCCATGAAGGTTCAAACTATAATTTATACAAATGTTCTATGTATTGTTTATTATTAATGTTTATATACCTAGGGAAAATTTGCTCCAGGCATAATGTTAATGCTTTATCATTTTGATTAATTAATAAATTAGTGTTTCACCCTCAATGTTTCCAGAAGCTATTTATTTTATACATCCGACTCTTGAACCTGGGAAATAAAGTAAAAACTAAACTAAGAACCTAACTAGTTGTTGGACAATATATTAATAACTGACCTTTTATTTCTTGACTTGCACACTTTATTTTGTTACAAATAGGATATCGCTGGAACTAGCACTAGCACAAACAATAACAAATAACACTAACAAATATCAACAATTTTTAAATGGTTTCATTTCCACTTTTACGACTGCCAGTAGACAAAGTCGTTCTCATTGCTCATAGCTCTCCTTCTAAGGGGAAGAAATTTCATGTTCTGATCAGTTTTTCCTCTTTCTAAAAAAGAGAGCACTGCTAGAGCAGAGAAGGCATGCGTGAACGTCACAAACATTAAATGGGGGGGAGGGGGAGTACATCATATTTAAAACGATATAAAATATCATATTTAAAATGATTTTCTTATAACCTCTAAAAAGAAAACTTTTCTTCTTTATAAAATTTACAAAATTTGAGAACTTTAAAATTCTATAAAATTTGATGTAGAAACAAACATTTTTTACTTAACCATTTTACATATGCTAATTTTTAAATGTGTGAAAGGTCTTTCTTAATTAATCAATCACGGAATAACGCACCAGCTGTTGCAACAGTAGTGGACACGGCCTGAAGAACTAAGAAATCCCCCAGTCAAAGGGAAATGAATGGCAACCAAGGTATTCCATAATTTGGAATAAATCAGATAGTATACACAATGTCACTCAATGAATTACTGTGCACTTCCAGAAATACATGCGATGCCATTATATTTCACAAAGAGCAAAAGGAAATGAAAATTTTGTTAAAATATCTTCATTAGTCTTAAATTTATGAACAAAAATGCAGGATGAGCTTGGATAAGATACTTAGAATGTATAGGACTCTTCAAACAGTAAGTGGTACAAAAAATTGCGATAATCTTTCCTGCTACACTCTGTATAGATACAAGTTTTCAACCTTCTGACAGTCTAGCAAAAAATAAAATTGTAATGTTTTTTTCTCCATATTTTGTTTTAAATGCTAAAAAAAAAGGATGATTTTTCCAACATTATATAAAAAAACTTAATTACAAACATGTAAATATAATCCTTGAGAGTATCAATCATTGTTAATGTATTAAAAATGCATTAACTTAATAAAATTATATTAAATAATCCTTATATTGCATTGAAACCTGGAGCTTAGTGAACATATTAACACGGGCTTGTCTGTGAGAGAGTTAAAAAAATTAATGTTCAAATTATGTGCAACAACATATAAAAATCACAGATAAGTTTAATGTTTGCAATAATAACTTAAAGCTAGTTACCACGTCTATAACTCCCACAAATTGTGACAATGTACTTTTTATCAATTTGGTTGCAGGCATCAACAATTTTTTTCTGAAAATGATAAAAAATAATTTTATATCATTAAAAAAAAAAAAAAAAAAAAAAAAAAATACTTGAAGCATATAAAGATGTAAATAGATAAATGTATCTAAAATTCCCATTTTAAGAATGTTATAAAAAAATATGTTTTGTCTGTTTACAAATGTGTATCTTTCTAAACTAAACAATTACTTTTGTTCCAGCGGCCCATTCATTCATAATCATGTGCTTCTGAACTAATAATCTATACAATAAATGAAATATTAAAAAAATATTACTTTCCACATTGTTGTAATTGACGTGGAACTTACAGAGTTAAAATCACTTTTCAGAAATAAAATTATTTCATGTTTCTGGTTAACAAATGCAATGACATTAAATAAGCTTTTATTGATTTAACATAATCAAACTGATTGGTAAAAATATTATGTGAGTAGTGATTTTTTGATGGTGAAAATGTGTTTATGTAGGGACTCAAATCCAAAACCTTTGGCTTTAATTGTTAATGTTATTCCAATTGAGCTATCTGGACATCATCCCAATCAACAATTCACTCAGACAACCATTTGTAATGACATCTAGCCTGTTATTTGAAACAGCTCAACAGAATAAACGGCAAGTAAAAGAACTTTAATAAACTATGGATACGGATATATTTTCTTATTTTAAAACAATCAAACTGCTTGGTAATAAATCATAAGAGTAGTAATTTTTTTTAACTAAGTTCAAATGTGTCTAAGTTGGGACTTAAACCCAGGACTTTTGGCATTAATGTTCTACCAATTGAACTAACTGGATGCCATCCCAGTTAACACAATTCACTCAGACAACCATTTGGTAATGACATTTTGGTCTGTTATTTGAAACAGCTTAACAAACAGAATAAACTGTAGATAAAGTAACTCCAATAAACTATGGATACATAATTATACTTTTTTTTTTTTTTTTTTAAACAATCAAAATGACTCGTGAATAAATCATACAAGTTGTACTTTTTTGTGTTGGATGTAATGTCACCCAGATAGCTTAATTGGAAGAGTATTGACAATTAAAGTTAAAGATTCTGTGTTCGAGTTTCAACCTAGACACATTTTTACTAAGTTAACTACTAAAAAATTAATATTTGTATGATTTGCGCGATTGTGTTAAATAAAATAATAAAACTGTTAATTATATATCTGTAGTTTATTGCAGTTTTTTACCTATGGTTTATTCTGTAAAGCTGTTTCAAATAACAGATCAGATGTCATTGCCAAATAGTTATCTGAGTGAAATGCGTTGGTTGGGATGCTGTCCAAATAGCTTAATTAAAAAAGCATCAACAATTACAACTAAAGCTCCTAGTTTTGAGTAGATGGTTTAGACATATTTTCACTCTGTTGGAAAGATTACTACTTGCCATTAGTGTCATTTGAAGGAGGCTAGGGGGGCAGTTGTCTTCTCCCCCCCCCCCCCCAAGGAATTTGATAATATAGAATATATTAGTCATCAGAGGGCAGAAAAAATAATCAGGAATAGCACAAAAGCTAAAGTAACTTCCCAGATTTGACTAAAACAGAAACACTATCATTAAATAACCACTTTAAGAACAGAAATTAATAATTATCAATAATATTTGCTGAAGCCTTGGTATCTTTGCAACATTTTAAAAGTGGAACTCATTTATCATTAATACTTTGGCTTCTTTTTAAAATATATGTGAGGATAAAACCAGGGCTGGCTATACTGATTGCTTCTAATTAGGCACCATGCTAGACTGTAATCTACTCTCAGCTGTTTAAGCACACACCAACAGCAACACTTTGCAACAAATCATATACAGTACAGAACCATTTATCTGGAATGGTTGGGTTCAGATGTATTCCAGATAACTGGTTTCTCTGGATAACAGGTAGAGCATTAAATCAACATATATTTGATCAGATTTGTAGAATATATGTGGCTATGACAGTGTTTTGATCTCAAATTAATTATCAGACTATTCAGAAAGAATCAGGTCTAAACAAGATCAGACATTAATCAAAGTTTAAAAGAAGACAATTTATAGAAATACCTTAAAAACAAAAACTTCCCTTTTTCCTATGCATAAAAATCAAAATGCCCAATATAAAACTTAATATGCTTCCATTTGAAATCTTAGTTGTTGGAATTAAGTTATATCATGCATGTTGTATCTAATGTTTAAAGCAATATACATGTCAAACTGGGACTGTATGGCTCACTTTTCTAAAATAAGTCAATTTGAAATATCATTCTGGATAAGTGGTTTCCGGATAAATGGTTCCATACTGTATATATGTAACATCACATTTCATGCTTCACGGAGAATAGCAGCAGTTTGTGTAACAAAATTGCACTTTGCAAGATTTTGTGATTTTAAGACTGATTTTTATGATTTCTTCCAAAATAAAATTTTAAAAAACTAATAAGAATTATTAGAAACACCGTATAATAGAAATTGTCTTGATTTGCAGAGATTTGTAAGAAAAGTTGAAGGTACTTTTCGGTTAGCCAGGCACCAGTGTTATATATATACATATATATACACATACATACATATATGTATATATACATATATGCATATGTTGTATATATACACACATATACCGGGTGTCCCAAAAAGGACTGACTGATTTTAAAATTCAATAACTTGCAAACGGTGACAGATATTAAAAAAATTCTTGCAGGAGGGTTATGCATAAGGTCAAAAGTTTTATTACAGTGATTTTCAATTTTAGTTCGATTTACAAATAATAGATGGCGCTGTAAGCAATAGTCGCTAAATTCAGGCTCGATTTTTGGTACTTCGTGGCCCGGATAATACATTTCCATCTCCTTTTTCTGCATGGAACAAGATAAAGGACCAACAATCGAGCCTGTATTTAGCGACTATTGCTTACAGCGCCATCTATTGTTTGTAAATCGAACTAAAATTGAAAATCACTGTAATAAAACTTTTGACCTTATGCATAACCCTCCTGCAAGAATTTTTTTAATATCTGTCACCGTTTGCAAGTTATTGAATTTTAAAATCAGTCAGTCCTTTTTGGGACACCCGGTATATATGTATATAAATATGTATACATAATACTGGCGACCGGCTAACCGAAAAATACCAAGTTGAATCCACTAAAGCAAGATCAACTGCAAAAAAAAACACACAATCATTATAAAAAATATATAATAATATAATGGATCAAACTGTTTCACAATAAATGATGCTAAGTATTTTGCAGTAACTCTCAATCGTATTACAGACAACAGTTACCAGGAGCAAATGTCGATGGTATGTAGCTAATGATGAAAAATCAAATGTCCCATCCAATATATGTGAATATTTTGTCAAGGTTTTTGAGGTAGGAAATACTGGTAGGATATACAGGTGAAAATTTATATAACATGAACTTGACACAACACATTATAATTAGATATCGAAAATATTCATAGACAAGGATATGATAATGGTGGCAATATACACCTCAGGAGTGCAACAACCTCTACAAAGCAGTGCGAGAACCTCATTTAAATCACATATGAATGTCAGAACGAAAGCTTAGTTTTGAGAGACATGGCCAAGACATGTTCATATGCAAAGACTTTTTTGGGATGCTGCAGTGTATTTGCAATCTTCATTTCAGCATGAAAACTCTGATAATGCTCAAGCAAAAATTAATGTTCAATGGTTAGTTAGTCAAATGATAAGTTACAAATTTCTAGCCTCACTAATTTCCTGACACTCCTTGCTTTATCAAGTATATCATATGAATAAACAACTTAAGAATGACACTGTGGATGTTGCTACAGGCTTTACTTTTATTCCAAAAGTTTTGTAACTGGTGAAAGACACATACCAAAGACCTAGACGTTGAGCCTGTATTCAAGATTTGGAGTAAGTACTGATGCAAAAAGAAAACTAATTTATTATAAAATTAGCAGTCTACGTCTGCTGCGCCGATCCATTTTCCTAAACAAAATGGTGAAGTTGACCTTGTATTTTAAAACGATATGGACCTTCATATGCAATGTCCTTATAAAAATGTCGTTGAATCTTTGGCAAGTCCAAATGCAGCCTTTTGAGTGTAATGCTTAATCAAGTAGTAAATAAAGCAATAGTGTCGAAATCAGTCAAGGTAGTTCAGTTATAAAAGTTTTATAGGATCAAAAACTATGCATCGCAATTCAACCATCTTTTTCAAGCACATAATTGACTAGATTGTGATGTACATAGTTCTTTTTTTTATTTGCCAATTTTTTTTTATTTTTTTTTAAATTTTTTATTCCAAATTTCAATATTTGAATAGCGATTTAATCTGTATTTTCAAATAACCATTTTTATCTACTGTTGCCAGATTTTAGAAAGCCCCCAAAGTATATTTCTAAACACTGTATTTTTAATTCAGATGACAAGTGCCAATTAAAAAAGAAATAAAAGTTTAGAATAATTAAATTATTGTATGAAAGAAGCATTTGATGATGAATATTATGCCATATTTAAAACAATTTTCTTACAGCATCTCAAAGAAAACTCTTTTCTAGTTGTTATAATAGCCCGGCAAGCAACAACATTTTATTTACTTAACCATTTTAAACAAGCTGGCTTTCAAATATATAACGGATCTTGCTTAATCAATCCTGAAAACAGTCACCAGCTGTTGTGACAGCAGTGGATGGGACCTTGGGAACAACAAAAGTATCCCAGTGAAAGGGAAATTAATGGCAACAGATTATGGAAGATTGCCATTAATTGTGATAATATCTTTCAATATTCTATTATCAGGTAATCTTTTTTGAGCAAATTAGTGTGTTTTTAGAGCCTGCATGATCTGACGAGTGTAGCTCATATGGGACAGAGATCCTAGTTCATTTTTTAAATGTCCATACCTCCAATGCTTGCATTTCTTCTCGAGGAATTTTCTTTTCAAAGTCTTCAAAATATCTGTAATAAATCATTAAATACTTTTCAGTGAGCATAGAAACATTAACAAAGAGAGAAACGCTATTAAATTTTAATATAATCAATACATTAAAAAAATAATAAAATAACATTTACAGTGTTGTCACTGTGAGATTTCTTAAATTATTCTTTAGAAAAAATCAAAAACTATTTTTGAAAAAAATTTGGTAATATTACACTACTCAATGTCAAAGCCATAAGAAGCATATACAGATACAACTCTACAAAATTAGAATTTTTTAAATAATTGACTAAAATTAAAGATTTTGTTCTGAACTCAGAATAATTAAAATTATATCTAAGTTCTGTTTAAGCATGGCATTTTAAATTATGTTTTAATGTTTTTCAACAAAGAAATAAAGATAATATAATTATACTAACTTCAGGCCCAACTTCTGGTGATTGTTTAATTTGTCAACATTCTTGCGCAGATCTAAAAAGAAAAACAATAAATTAAAGGCCTAAATACTTCATAGTAGAGGTCTTCAACCTAAGGCCTGTGGACTACAAGTGACCAACCATGTCATTTCAAATAATTAAAAAAAGAACTTCTGCAAAATTGAATGAAGATTTTCGAAGCATCTTAGTATGCCAAATCTAAAGATGTGTACAATATGGAAGGGAGGGGGGGCTACATAGCTACTTTGCGAGCTGTTTTACCTTGTTTACAAATAATACAGCACAGGGTTGTTTGGTTTAAACCACGCTGGTTTAAACCAAATGGGTTTTTTTTCATCTGTTTTTTTTCTCTTTTTCTCTAATGTTTTCATTTATTTTACACATTATTGAAAAATGCAAAATCAAACTTATGCAGAAGCTACAAGCAAAACTTTAGAAAAATGATGAATTAATAAATTTATAAAGTGACAAAACATTTTTAATCGATCAAACTTTTCTTATAAGCTTTAAATCTACATGGCAGACTAACTAATTTTTCTAAAATTCGCTGGGAAGATAAAAACAAGTAGTTTTTTTTCTTTGTGTTTTTAAGCCTTTTATTTTTAAAAATAGCCAAAATGGCAGATTTGAGCTAAAAATACAGTTTTACTACTTAGATTGCTTGATTAGTTAAGATTTACTAAGGATTACATTATGCCTCAATGATGACATAATCATAAGTAATTCTCTCTATTGGTTACCCTTTGTTCTGTATGCTAATGAATGATTGACTGTGAGTTTTCTTTGCTGTATCATGGCTATTGGGTCTTTTAAGGGTTAAGCCTATGTTTTCCTTGCATTCCTATATTAGGATTGGGGTTTTGCATTATGATTTTATTCTGTTACCAGTAGGCTTGGCATAGTTTAAATCAATTGGTTAACCAACTGGTTCTTTAGAAAAAATCTAATATAATATTTTCTCATTTTTGTAATTTAAGTGTATCAAACTATTGCATATAAATAATTTCTGCTTTTAACAGTCTTATCCCAGCAGTCACCATGAGACATAGTGAGTCTAGGTTATATTTGTATGCATGTAGAATGCAAATTGCATGTGTTGATGAACATATCTGAAGCTCTAAAGAGAAAATTTAAAACGTGAATTTAGCAAAGATAAAATAGATTAAAAATATTCAATATTTTGAATAAAATATTTTCCTTTGAGAAAACACAGATTATTTACAGTTAATAACATAAAATGACCTTTAAGATTTCAATCAAGCTATAAAAGAAAATTTTCTTGATTGGGGAAATTATCTTTTAAGGTTGTTCTCAACTGCTCTACTCAACAAGTGCAAAACACTTTGACACATTTACAAATTCATTTTTTAACGGAAAGATATAAAATTGGAAGGTGCAATATGGAAGCGATTTTATCTTTGCTAAATTCAATTTAAAACATGTGAATTTGGCAAAGATAAAATAGATTAAAAATATTCAATATTTTGAATAAAATATTTTCCTTTGAGAAAATACAGATTATTTACAATTAATAACATAAAATGACCTTTAAGATTTCAGTCAAGGTGTAAAAGAAAATTTTCTTGATTTGGGAAATTATCTTTTAAGGCTATGGAAGTGATTTGCAATTGAACTGGGTTTTCAATTTTTGATAAATAAATTACCTCTTGAGTTATAAGCAGTTTTGATCACATGACAAAGATGTTTTTAATGTTCCTTGAGTTTAACCTTCCTTGAGTGGTTATTCTTCTTTCGCATGGAAATTCAATTCAAAATGCCCACTTTAACAATATTTTCTGAAAGATCTATTGTGCTTACAAAAAAAACGAAAAGCACAGTTCCATTACATAGTTTCTAAACAACAGCATCTGCTAGTTTCATGCATTTCCGAACAAAAATAAATGAAAACTTATGTCATAAAGTTGCCCTTTCAGATTTGAGAACAGCCTTAAGAATAAAAAAGAAACTCAATATATAAAGTCGAATAAGAAGACATTGAAAAATTGGGTGCTAGCAAAGCACCTGTTTACTTTTAACTAAAATATGCAATAAGATATATTTAAATCATCTATTGTATAATCGAATCCACTATTTAGATCTGACAAAAAAATGGGGGAAAAATCAAGATAAGGTTTCCTTGAGACATAATAGAAAAAAGTCTCATAAAGTCTCATACCTAAAAAGATATATTAACAATTTTTAGTTTAGACATTTCAAAGTAATACATATTATAGCATAGCTTAGAAAAAAAAATCCTATGTATTAAGTCTGATGGCTGTTTAAATGTTTTAGTTGATGACAGCTTTTATAAAACTACTGTCCATTTTAAGATCAATGTTTTCAGTAGTCTAAAAAGCTGGTAAATAGATATTTCTGTTTATTTTACTGCCGTCTCTTTTTTTTTTTTTTTTTTTTTTTTTTTAACCTGTCAGTTTCTGAGGAGAAGTGTCAAATGACAATACACAATACTTCTTGAAACGTGTAAAGACTCTACTGCTAAATTCAAATCATTCCAGGAATTCTTTATAAAAAGCTCTACTTTCAATAAAAGATAATAATTCTTCATGTAGTGTTTGTTCTAACAGAAAATCAGATATCTCAGATTGCAAATATTTCAAAGAAATTATTTTGAATAGCCATGGGAAAATATATTATATATATAGAACCACACCATATATTTTTTTTATAGTACTAGTAATCAAAAGATTGTTTATCAAGATTTTCAAGGTATCAATGTTTCACTATGTAGAGCAATTTTATTCATCGAACATAAGACATAGCTTTTACTAAAGATGTTTGAATTTCAAATGATTTCAATTTTCTACATAATTGATTGTAATCATTTAATAAATGAAGTTATATTACTTATGTATCCAACAATGCGTATTTTTATCAATAAATATGCATGTATATGTAATAGGAAAAAATATTTAAAAACCTGGTTTAGACCAAAAAAAACCTGGTTTAAACCAAAAAAACCGGGGGTTTTGGTTTTTTTGAAAAATGTTTTTTTTACCAACCCTGATACAGCAGGATGACTGATGACCACGTCTCATTCTAGATTAAACATTTGGATTGGGTCGGGTCAGGCACAGCAAGGAAAAAGCTAAAAATTATTCATTTTAAAAATTGGACAAGTTTCATTGTTATGGAGTGAAATTGAAATCAATGTACAAAACGCAAAAAAAGAATAATATATATCCAAGCCTAATTTGATTCAATAAATTTAAATATGGTGCCAAAAGTGAGTTTTAATATTTAAAAGAAAAAAAGTTGATATAATTTTTAATATATAGACGGCTTCCAAGCTTTAATCTATATGTAAAATTTAATAGAGATTTTATTATCAATAGATTGCAATCAGTATCATTTTCATATGATGATTTGTGGTAGAAAGAGAAGTATTTGGGAGGATGGGAGGTGGATTTTTTTTTTTTTTTTTTTTTTTTTAACGAATGAACCATGTATCAATATGACAGTGTGGTAAACATAATGTGCTAGCATTTTTAGCACTTTTAAGAGAGGCTGCTACCCCATGAATTATTATCGTTATTATTGTTAAGATTAGTATTACTACTATACTACTATTAAATGAGGTAGGTAATTGTATAGAATTGGTTATGACAAAATTCAATATTATGTACAAATATATAAATAAACAAAAGGTTTTTTATAATTAAAAAAAAATGGGAAATTTTCTATTCTTAAGCAGCTATATGATCCTCCCCTGACTTTGAAACCAACACAGGCATAACTTGCTCTTGCTAACACTATTTAATGGGTCAATGGGCAGCCTGCAGAGCTTTAAGAATTTGCTAAAGTGGCCCTCAAGCATGAAAGGGTGAAGATCCCTACTTTACAGTACTTCAAAAACACTAAGTAAATGTCATACTCTTCTCAAGAGAGTAACAAAAATATTAAAATAAAAAAATTACCTTTGTAAAAGTTTTTTTTTTTTTTTTTTTTTTTTTTTTTAAGTATTTTTAGAAGGAAAAAGTTCATAGTTATAATAAAGAAATCTTACATTACAAGAGGATTTGACAGTGAAAAAAATTTGGACAGAAAGAGATCCGAGGCAGCGTCTGTAAATTTTGAACAAAGCTAATTACTGTCATCATTGAATCAATTCATACAAACAGGTGTTCTTAAATTTTAATAAAATACATAATTTAAATTTTATAAATGCATTAAATACTTTGCAGAATTTCACGAACATAAAATAAATGCCCCCCCCCCCCCCCCCACTTCTCATAATAGTAACAAAAATGCTAAAAAGAGAAGGATAAACAGACAATTTTTAAAAGTATTCTTAGAATTTTAGAAGGGAAAAGTTTATACATTGTTTTAAAATTATATTCTAATTTTTAGAAAAAGGATATTCCATATTTTAGAAAAGGGGCAAAATTATCTCTTACACACACACATATATATATACATACACACAAGATCACTTGTTCACAAAAAGATAAATAAATAAAAATAAAACCTAAAGTTTCATACAAATTAAAGTAATAGATTAAACCAAGATGAAAATTATTTTGAAGAATTTAATTTACTCAGCCATTAATGGATCAATTCTTTTTTGACTTGCTTCTACCTTTATAAGAAGAAAGTATTGGATTCATGAAAATTTTCAAATTTCAGTTTTCAACGGATTTACACATTTTAGGGGTCAGATATCCTGAAAAACATGTTTTTACAAAATGTCTGTATGTGACACAAATTTTGTGGGCACTCTATCTCAAGAATTAATAAACGGAAAATATATAAAACTTTAGATTCAGTTAGTCCCTAATATAAATTGGTGCTGATTACTTTTTGGTGTAAATCGCCCAGCAGGTGGTGCTGCTATGCTGCATTATTCATGATTCCCACAACAGCTATGTCTCAAGAACTAAAGCACAGATTTTCAAAAAACTTCAGATTCAGTTAGTGCTTGATATAATATGGTGCTGATAACTTTTTGGGTAAATCGCCTAATAGGTGGCACTGCTATGCTGCATTATTCATGATTATCTATATCAAGAACTAATACACGAATTTTCATCAAACTTCAGATTCAGTTAGTCTCTGATATAAATTAGTGCTGTTTAATTTTTGGTGTAAATCATCCAACAGGTGGCGCTAGTATGCTGTATTTTTCACGATTTCCACAATAGCTGTATCTCAAGAACTAATGCATGAATTTTCAGCAAACTTTAGATTCAGTTAATGCCTGATATAAATTGATCCTGATAAGTTTTTGCCATAAATTACCCAACAGGTGCCACTGCTATACAGAACTTTTCACGATTTCCACAATAGCTCTATCTCAAAAACTAATGCACGGATTTTCATCAAACTTCAAATTCAATTAGAAGTTGGTATAAGTTGTAGCTGATTAGATTTTGGTGTAAATCACCTAACCGGTGGCACTGCTATGCTGCATTTTTCAGGAAGTATTAACATTTATGAGATAGAAGAAAGTTTTGTGATTGCCACATCCGACTAGTTATTATTATTATCATAATAATAATAATTAAAATTGTCACTATTCATAATTTGATTATAATCAGGGATGTAGTGGAGGGTATATGGAGGTATATGCCATATACATTCTGAATTTTAAAAGGAGTTTCGTATACCATCTGTTTCTCAATAAAAGCTTTAGTGTACACTGTATTACTGTTGCTATGATTGTCCATGATTCTAGCATATACCCTCTGATTTTTTTACGACTACAACACTGATTATAATTCCAATGAATTAAAATGGGGCATTGTGAAATTGCCGGAAATTATTTTATTGAACTGAAAACACCAAAATACCAGACATTCAAATACCAAAATTCAAAACATTGGAAATCTACTTTACAATCTATGCAAAATACTATGATAACTACTAACTAATTTACAAATATACCAAGTTGTCGTAAGATACAATTTCTAAAAATGTCTATAAAACTTAAAGTAATTTTTGCTTTACTGCTTTATAAAAAAATTTATAATGTGTTTATTATTTTGTTTTGATACACTTTTTCAAATATAGATTTTTTCTTTTAAACAAGAAACAGAAAATATGGCAATGAATTATATTTAACAGCATATAGTTAATAAAACAAATTGTTTATAACACATAATACATATAAAATACCTTCTATAGTAGTTATTCCTTCTTTAACCAGCTTTTGAGCTGCTACTGGACTGTTAAAAGTAAATAGCATACATTAAAAAGAATTTATTGATGTATCACAAAAGGTTTGTTACAAAATTCAAAACGTAAATTTACCCAATGCCAGAAACACGAGCAAGTAAATTGATAGCCATATTAGTATCATCAGCTCTAATCTGAAAAGAGGAGAAAAAAAAATAATATATAAAATGTACTACATATATCCAAAGAACATTGAAATAAAGAACAATGAAAATCTATTGAATCAATGATACAATCTACAAAGTTTCATTGATGTTGGTAAAAAAAAATAAAAATGCATCTGGGAAAAGATCAAAAGGCTTAGGCTTTCTGTTGTAAAATTTATAAGAAAAGAAAGATTTTGAATGTTGCACTAAATAAATTTAACATTTTTGGTTCAGATAAAAAGATGCAAAGAAGAGCAAAATAAGAAACCTAAATGAATATACAATTGACTTTCAACAACGAAACCTGAGGATTTAATATTATGGTATTGGGCTGAACATTAGTATAAATTAGTTTTGTTGATCCGATGTTGCAAACCTTTTTGCTATCACAAGCACATTTTCTAACTTTTTTTGTGGGTATGTATAAATGCAGTAGAAAGTAGATAACACTGATATGGTTAAATCAATGAATCTGATAATCAAACTTTTAAAAATTCCCTGCAAATGGTAACATGTTTTAACAAAGCTCACATATAGCAAATTGCCATACCCTTTACAGCTTCATTAAAAGCAGTTCCCACTGAAATTTTTAACGCACATGTGTGTGTAGTTTACACACCAGTAAACATATATGATCGAACACATATAAATATTGTATATATATACAGTACAGAACCATTTATCCAGAATGGTTGGGGTCGGATGTATTCTGGATAACTGGTTGGGCATTAAATCAACATCTATTTGATCAGATTTGTAGAATATATGTGGCTACGACAGTGTTTTGATCTCAAATCAATTATTAAAATCAAAATGCCCAATATATAACTAAATATGCTGCCATTTCAAATCTTAGTTTTTGGAATCAAGTTATATCATGCATGTTGTAATTTTTAAAGCAATATACATATCAAACTGGGACTGTATGGCTCATTTTTCTGAAATAAGTCAATTGGAAATATTATTCTGGATAACTGGTTTTCTGGTTAACTAACTTCCAGGTAAATAATGGTTCCATACTGTATACTCTGTTTGCGGAAAGCAGAGAACAAAAGTAAACAAATGGGTTGCAAAAACATCGCCAAGGAGCTACACTTTTGGCCTAAATCCCTAGTTTGCCGAAATTTATTTTTTCTTTTGATTTATTAATTTTTACAAAATCCGGAAGCCTCCGGACCTCGGCGATTCCGAATTTCAGCTCATTGTCAGTTTATTTGTAAAAAAAAATTATTCTAACCCCCCCCCCCTCCCCTTTACAAGAGAAAGTGATATCACGAAGGACTTTTCATGAATTTACATTTCTTTTTCAATTTTTTTTCAAGAATCAAGACTATATTCATTTAGGCTTAGGAAACTTTTTTTTTTAAATACTGGTATCTAAGCAAAATTTCTCAAGGCTTCAATGTATTAAAAAAAAGAGCATATCTGCGCAAGATTCATAGTCCATATGGTGCTTAATTTTAAAATTGATTTTTCTAATCAAACATGTTTAAAACACCGGGCAACGCATTAGGTATTTCAGCTAGTCTAAAAACACAGTGTAATGAATCCAGGCAAACCCATCCATCTTACAAGTTGGTAATAAGATAAAGTTATGTTAAGCTTAATTTCGATTTCTATGAAATGAATTGTGATAATTACTGTTTTAAATGAAAGCAGTTTATTTGTAGATGCACCCACAGTAGCTATTTTTTAAATTATTTAATTTTTTTAATTTAAAAGTTTTTAATTAAATTTCTTCACAATGATAGTAATTGGGTTATTTCCATTGTTAGAGAAAAGGGAAATAATGGAAATTACTAAAAATATGAGATCATAGTAAAAAAGAAATGAGTTTTTCTCTGATAAAACTAAATATTTTAGAGCGAATGTATCAAAAAGAATACATTTCTGGATTTCGCTGATACTGAGATTAGAGCCTTGAGTCCAGGGTACAAATGTTCACATGCATAGTTGTATCAAAAGAGATATCAAGTTCTGAAATATATTTATTAATAATCTATTGCACCTTAAAAAAAATTTTAAATGATGAATATGAAAGTACACATGTAAATTTTGAGATGGTGAAAATAATGTTACGTTTAGATTTCATAGAAAAAAAATTATGATTCTGTGAAAGTCTCACAATTCTTGCTGATTTTTCATTAAGTAATAGGTACAAAAGATCAAAGCTTCAATTGATTACTTATTCATTTGAAGTAGTGTTAACTATTTAATATAAAGTGCAATTAATAATTTTAATAAATGTTAAATATCACTAGTATTTATAAAGTTTTAGATAATTATTACAATATTAATGAATATAACATTATTGTATGATACTACCTAATGAAACTACAAATTTGCAGTTTTTATAATTTCTGTAATTACTAACTAATAATTATAATTTTATTAATTAAAGTGTACAAACATAGATTATGTTAGCAATTAGTGGTTTAATTGTTTTGGAAACCTAAAACTCTTGGTAGCTATTCCGTATCTGAACGCTGGGGAAAAAAATCATAAAATCCGATTTAAATCAAAAAAATCTGATTTAAATCAAAAAAATCCGATATTTTTGATTTTTTAAAAAAATCATGATTTTTTTACACCCTAATTATGAGTCATTTTGTTTTTTCTGGGCAGCATTTTAATACCATATTCAGTATAACATACTATAAATATGAAATCTAATAAATTTTATATGCTATCTCAAAAAATGCAATATTTTAAGTTCTTTTGTTAAAAAAATTATATATTTAAAGAATAATTGATAATTTGATATATTTTGCAAATTAAGCTTTTTTTTTTTTTTTTTTTTTTTTTTTTCCAAGAGCATTTTCAGCTAGTAGAAATGAATAAAAAGAAGAAATTATGCACAAAGTTAATAAATAAATAATAATAATAATAATAAAATTACAGACAATTATATTAATGGAAAAGTATAAAAAAAATTATTACAGATATTGATGAACAGAATGATAAAGTAAAAAAAAAAATGGGGGAGGGGGGAGGAATATTTTGATATTAAAAGAAAAGGAACACTGTTTCAATCTTATTGCCCAATGCAGTAAATTTTGTTCTTTGTGATTTTTTAATAATTCGCGATTTTCTAGGCGAGTTTTAGCATCTTTTCGCATTCTAAAGCTATCGCTATTTATATTATCCTTGTGCTGATTACATCATTACTGATTGAGTTTCTCAATTTTTTTTTCTGCAACTATTTGACGACATTTGTGATTTTTTACAGTGATCGTTTCACAAAAAAATTCACAAGTTTTTTTAAAGAACGTTCGACGCATTTTTTTCGTGATAAATTGCCAAAATTCGTGATACTTTTCCGCGACCAATCGACAAAAGTCGTGATTTTTTTTTAGATCATTTTACGACAATCATGATTTTCTTCCGCAATCATTTGACGAAATTCACGATTTATATCTTCTGCGATCGATTGACATAATTCATGATTTTTTTCCACGACGGATTGACAAAATTTGTCACGGCCTTCCGCGATCTTTTAACAAAATTCGCATAATCTTAATTCGCTATATGTTTCTGCAAGTTTTTGACGAAGTTCTCTTTTTTCTGCGATCCATTGACGCCACCATTTGTCAAAGTTAGCGATATTTTTCAATAACTGATCGGGAAAATTCACGATATTTTTCCACAATTGATTGATCAAATTTGAGATTATTTTTCCTTGACCATTTGTCGAAGATTGTGATATTTTTCAGCGACAGATTAGCAAAATTCACAATATTTATTTTGGCTAAGTTATGCAGATTATAGAAAATTGCAGATAATGGGTGTGCGGTTTATCTATCCTTGACAGATACATAAAAAAAAGTTTAGTTCAAAAACCCTCAATGTGTTCATTCGCAAAATGAAATGTTTACTGCATTGCTAAAAAATATTTACAATTTCATGCCTGCAATTTAAACTGAGTTTTAACTTAATATTTTAATGTGTAATATTTATTTCAAGTATATATTTGTACTGATTTAATAAAACAGTTCACAAAAGTCTGTGATTTTCAAATGTTATATTTTTTAAATGCTCGCTTTCATACCAATAATGCTATTATTTTTTTAAATCTTTCATTACATGTGAATTTCCTTTTGCACCAATTATTACACTTGGCGACAATGGTGCTGGTATAATGGAAAAGTATCCAGGAAAGTTTTTCCGTATTGTTGAGGAATAGCATATATAAATATTTTTATATTTCTTACAGTACAAGTCAGTAAAAGCTATTTGTACAGATATTGCATTCAATCTATATCTGTTTCCATTTACTAATTAAGATAGATCACTAATTTCTTCTCTATTTTGTCATCTTATTTACATCTTACATCAGATTACAAATTTTTTGTTCAAACCTTAGAGGTTCATGAATTAATCAGGACCTGAATTTAACACTTCAGCTTAGTTTTTCTTACTGTTGATGAATAATATGAATACTTTTATACATTTTCAAGTTTTAAGTAAAAACCACGATTACTTCCCAACATCCTAGAGCGGGCATTTATACTAGTTATAAAATAATATAGTAGTGATGGGAGCAAAGTGATCTACTCATTTTAATTTTAATTTGTTTAATATATAAGAACTTAATTCATTGGCCTCAAAATATTCAGTAATATTTTTTATACCTTTTCCTATCTCTAAATTATAAATGACTTTGCACACATTAATGTTGATTTTTCATGTGATTTATAGTTAATTATTTCAGAAAGCTTTATTGTATATGTGGGATAGTAAATATCCTCAACAATGCAATTTAACAAACTCAAGAGTTTAATTAATCAATATACAGCAGACTCCCTTAAATCCGCGAACGCCTAAAATCCGCGTATTTTTTCGGATGTAAACAATGAAATTTACAGTTAAATTGCAGGAAAAAAATTCAAGATGGCTCCGAAATCAGCGACTACCGCAATGATTTTTTTACTAAATTTTTTGTTTATCATTCTCTTTTGGCTATTACAGCTGATTTATTACTAAATAAATTTACATTACTTTTGATTTTGATATAAATTAGCATATCTATATCAAAAATTCCAGGGTTGTGGCGGTAAGAAGATGATCGTTTAAGTGGTTAAAGTACACGTTGTGAAGTTCTTTTAATAAATTACTATTGATCGTTAAAGAAGTAATAAAACTGGAAACGTCTTACTTGAAATGTAGACAATGAAGAGGCAATTTGATGAAAACAAATAATATTCTTTATTTCGGTCGTTAGTAGCAGTAGAAGGTTAAAAAAATACATGCTTCTGGTCACCATTTTAAAATAGAAGAACTAATCTTTTAAGAAGAAAAATAGCAGCCAACATGGAATAAATCCATGGGATTCCTTTTAACGAGAGCAGCACAACTTTAAAGGATTAAACTTTGAAAAAAAAAAACATCCACGAAAATAAAATATCAAACTCATTCGGCCAAAAAGAACGGCACGGCATTCGAACGGCCGGCCAGCGGGCTGGCGCTCCGCTAAAAATACGTTAAGAGACTACATCTTTTGCAGACAACATCAAACCAAATTCTGAATTTAAAATTAACGAGTTTTAGTTTTTAAATGATGAATACGGGGTTGACAAAGTAATTAAAAGGCAGAATTTAAATTGATTAGCTAAATTAACATTTACGGGAAATTAATGAAAATCGAATTACAAGCTGCAGAATTAAAAAAAGTTTCACTGATTGGAAAACGAAACAAAACGATTCTCCTGTCAGCGATCGGCGTCAAAAGAGGGCGGAGCATAATTTCAATGACGTCATCATAATGCAAACTGTCTCCATCGATACGAGAGCTCCAAGATATGTTCCTAAAATACGGAGTGCGCATGCGCTAGCTGCCGATTCGCTCCCAACGCAGATATGAATATCGGCGGTGAAAAATGAACTTGCCTTACGGTGAGAGATAAACGCGTCAACATCGCGGCGTAAAGATTGGGTTCAAATGGATATCGATGCAAAAAAAAGGCTGAAAGGGAATAAAATTAAACCAAATTTAAACACTGTGAGAAGTATTCTCACATTACCTCCCTTCACCGAGAAAATTTTGTAAGACCAGGAGATGTAAAAGGCAAAATTGATCAAAAACCTTTTACAGAAAATGGGATGACAAAATTTTGAACTGCCAAAGCGAAAAAAATCATTAAAGTCGAACAATAAAATTTAAAGTTAAGGTGATGAAAACAAATAATATTCTTTATTTCGGTCGTTAGTAGCAGTAGAAGGTTAAAAAAATACATGCTTCTGGTCACCATTTTAAAATAGAAGAACTAATCTTTTAAGAAGAAAAATAGCAGCCAACATGGAATAAATCCATGGGATTCCTTTTAACGAGAGCAGCACAACTTTAAAGGATTAAACTTTGAAAAAAAAAAACATCCACGAAAATAAAATATCAAACTCATTCGGCCAAAAAGAACGGCACGGCATTCGAACGGCCGGCCAGCGGGCTGGCGCTCCGCTAAAAATACGTTAAGAGACTACATCTTTTGCAGACAACATCAAACCAAATTCTGAATTTAAAATTAACGAGTTTTAGTTTTTAAATGATGAATACGGGGTTGACAAAGTAATTAAAAGGCAGAATTTAAATTGATTAGCTAAATTAACATTTACGGGAAATTAATGAAAATCGAATTACAAGCTGCAGAATTAAAAAAAGTTTCACTGATTGGAAAACGAAACAAAACGATTCTCCTGTCAGCGATCGGCGTCAAAAGAGGGCGGAGCATAATTTCAATGACGTCATCATAATGCAAACTGTCTCCATCGATACGAGAGCTCCAAGATATGTTCCTAAAATACGGAGTGCGCATGCGCTAGCTGCCGATTCGCTCCCAACGCAGATATGAATATCGGCGGTGAAAAATGAACTTGCCTTACGGTGAGAGATAAACGCGTCAACATCGCGGCGTAAAGATTGGGTTCAAATGGATATCGATGCAAAAAAAAGGCTGAAAGGGAATAAAATTAAACCAAATTTAAACACTGTGAGAAGTATTCTCACAAGGGTTCGAAATGGAAAAATCCATTAACTGGAACGCTATTTTAAAATTATTGTTCGCGGATTTTTTTTTTTTTTTTTTTAAATTATAGACAAATTTATTTCTAAACATACAAAGCAGTATAAGAAAAGCATTTAATACTCTAAATAACAATGAAAAAAGTTTCAGTGAGCACAATAAGCTATATATACTGATAATAGCATTAACACTGTTCTCCTTGCTATCACTAGATGGCAGCATAGGACTTTTGTAATCGAATTGAATCGATTTCATTCCTAATAATTTAATATTTTTCTAAATTTTTATTTTACATAATTATTTTAATAATGACTTACTTTTAAACTAATAAATTATTTTAATATTTTAATTATTTTAATGTTTCTCTTTATTGCAAGCATTCATTATAATTTCCCTAGCTTAACTACCAATCAAATTGAATGTTTCAAAAATGTAAACAAAACAATGACCAGAAATCCGCAAAATTCTAAAATCCGCACAACCTCTGGTCCCAAGCTGTGCGGATTTGAGGGAGCCTACTGTATATGAAAAAAAATAATAACACCAGAAATGTGAAGAAACCACAAGACATGAAGCAATATTCTTGTGTATAAAAGATTAAAAAATAAAAGTCCCAAGAGAGGCTGTTGGTGTTCCATAGTTTTTATCTCAACATGAAGGTTGAAGATCCGTTAGATGCCAAATAAAAGGTTTAAATAAGAATTCTAGGTGAATTGCTGTATTTATGTTTACAAGTGTATCCCATTATTGATTTGGTGTAATCTACGAAGTATGAAATTTGTTCATAAATTTAATAAATGTTGCATAAAATTAAAAAGCTGATAAGTGAATTCATTTGCAGTTATAAGCCAAGTGAATATTTAAGTAATAAAAATGAAATCCTACACACACATATATATTATATACATATAAAGTGATCTACTAGTCAACAGTTGAGTTAGGAGACAGGGGCTGATGAACCAGACTAGGGATTGACGAAACAGCAATTTTGCCGAATACCGAAGCTTCGGTCGAAGTGTATACTGAAGCTTTGGTATTCGGCAACCGAATACTTGAAACTTTTTAATATGCATATTTGCATATATTAGTTTTTTTTAATAAGTTTTAATTGAAATTAAATTCTCAATAATTTAATTCAGTTAAATTTTTATTCTTAAATCTAATTACACAAAAAAATTTAATGACTTCTTTCCAATCACAAATTCATTAACCCATCACTTATTTTTTATTATTTTATCACTAGTCAATACCCAAAAATAACTTATGAAAGTATTAAACTATACAGGGTATTATTAAGGATAAGGATTGTCAGAAAAATAAAAGTTCATTCAAATACAAAGAAACAATGTTGTCATTAAGCTGATTTACTGATTGTCTAATTATAAACATATTGAATAGGAATGTTCTCAAAACATAAAAGGTATATCAATTTGTGCATTTAACTATTTTCTGTCAAATTATTGATAGAATATTTATATTTTGATTAATATTTTAATGCTGCAGTGATGAAGAAAAGAAATTTGAGCAATTTTGATATAATGGTTATAAAAGCTATAGGATAGGCATAGGGATATACTTATATGATGTGTGTATTTTCTTTAATATACACCTTAGATATGCAGATATGAACTCTGATATACTTATTTGATGTGTATATTAAAGAAAATAAACATTAAATAAATTTAAATTTAAAAAAAACTAACGTAGAAGTAAATAAAATTAAATGATAAGGGAAAGATATGCATCTTCCTTACTTATTTTTTCTCTGTTGTAGACAGTTGTTTTGATTTCACCCCTATGTAGACTATTTTAGGAAGTAAAAAGGTTTTTTTTTAATTAAAAATGGCGTTTGACTTGTTTTTTGTAATGCAGCTGAACTCTCAACTCATGCACATAATATTGAAACTCATTGTTTAGCCTATTCTACTGCTAAGTAAAAGAGAATTCTTCTACTTCTAAGAAAATACTTATCTGCAATTATTCGGCCGAATATTTGGTTTACATGCCGAAACACCGAATACCGAATCAACTATTCGGTATTCGGTCAATCCCTAATCCAGACCAGGAGTTACTCAAGAATTTCCAGTGAACATATCTGGATCAGGAAGAATAATGACAATATTATTTTTTTACATCAGTGTAGTAGATTTGTCTACAGTTACTGGAAGCATGAATTTTGTAATATAATCATTGCTATTTTTTTAATATTATATTAAATAATAATATTTTAATATTATATTAAATAATAATATTTTAATATTATATTAAATAATAATATTTTAATATTATATTAAATAATAATATTTTAATATTATATTAAATAATAATATTTTAATATTATATTAAATAATAATATTTTAATATTATTATGTTAACAATGTAATATTTTTTTAAGCCTTAAATTAATGGATTATGTCTTTTTTGAATGTGAAACTTCATAATGAGATAGTTTCATACTTTGATATTTTCTTTTGTTTTATCAGTGATTAAGCTAGTACCTGGAGGAACCTTTGATTATTTTTATTTTGCTTGACTATCCAAACCAAAAGCATTACTTTTTACCTTTTTTTTTTTTTTTTTGCTTAAAATTCACTAAATTCAAGAATTAATGCACACATAAGATCCCTTGTATCGACAAACAATCATAAGAATTTAAAATAGATATATTATTTTATTGGTTTTGAGTAGAATAAAAGTTAAATTTTTTGACACTCCATTCCATTACAATAAGAATGACAGTACATAGAGTTACATTTATAAAACTCTAACCTTTTCAAGTTTCTCAAGTTTTCCTGTTTTTATATACTCATCCAATTTATCAGCAATCTTCTGGCCAACACCTTTCTAAAATAAATAGATTAAGCTTAATTTTAACAACATTAACAAAGTAAATATCTTTTTCAGATTAATAAAAGAAAATGCTTACCAACTTACTAGCTTCTTTGCCACAGGTAATTTTTACAGGATGCTGAGCAAGAGAACTAGCAGCAGTTCGATAGGCATTGTACTTGTGAATGTTGCGGCTTACATTCTTCTCATATTCTGCAAGTTCTAATTAAAAAAGACAATTGTTACCTTGTTTAGCAGTTCACAGTGTGATATATTTTTTTAAACAAACTTTGTGCAGTTTCCTCATTCTTGCTCCCCATCCAAAAAATATGAGCCTATTTGCTCCTGACTCAAGGAGAAAAAAAAAAAAAAAAAAAAAAAAAAAAAGTGTCCTTACTGCATTTTGAAAAATTTGCTGATATAGTAAAAACTGACTTATTGTTGTTTTTTGATTTTCAAATATTAAAATTGTCTTTAGAGAAAATGAAAAAGTGTTGCAAGAATCTAAAAAATTACTTTCAGAGATTTCAAAATGTTCCCCTATGAATCTAAAAAGGGACCTTAAGAGCTTAAAATGTATTCTTATGAGCCTGAAAACACACTCTTATTCTTACTTTACAAAGCTAAAAGTTTCCTTTCAAAACTAAAAAGAGTGCTTTTTTCTTGTCAGCAACACCCTGTCCATTTTTAAATCTGATAGAAAATCTGCTTTATGCATTATTTCTGCTGAGATCTCCTTATCTATGCAAAAACTAAATTAATACATATCAATATAGTAAGTATCATTTGAAAGATTCTTTTTTAAATTCAATTTGATGAATTTAGATATTGTTTTGCTTTAATAAATATTTGGTACTTTTCAGTTAGCCAGGCACCAGTGTTATATGTACATATATATAAATGTATGTTCCCAGTGGCAGAAAGTTTTGTAGCTGTCTGCGATAAGCTCTTAAAATTTCATAATCTGTCTGCAAATTTTGCATATCATTTTAAATGAATAAATAATAAATTAAACTAGGAATTTTTTATCATTCTATTTAAAACATGGTAAGCATGATGCATTCTCATTAATTTTGCTTATAACACTTTATCATCTAACTTCTTGTAGAATTTCTAATGTGTGAAGGATAAGCAGAACCACACATAGGCAATAACGATGCTTTTAAAGTTTTTTCTAAAACCCTTGAATGAAATCTGCGGCCTTTTGAAGAAATTATTTTTTTTTTGTAATTCTTTGGTGAAATTCACGTTTTTTCCATGGCTTTTTGACGAATTTATCGTTTTTTCCGCAATTTTTGGACGAAATGTGTTTTTTTTTTTTTTTTTTTTTTTTTTTGTGATCCCTTGACAAAATTCGAATTTTTCTTTTCTGCGTGCTTTTGAGGAAATTATTTCTTTTTGTAATTATTCGGTGAAATTCACATTTTATCCATGGCTTTTTGACAAATTTCGTGTTTTTCCCGCAATTTTTGGACGAAATTTGCAGGTTCTTTTTGTTTTTTTTTTTCGCGTTTTTTTCCACAATCCTATGACGAAATTCGCATTTGTTCCGCGATCCTTTGCCGAAGCTTGAGTTTATGTCACGATCCTTTGACGAAATTTGCGTTTGTTTCACGATCCTTTTTCGAAATTCGCGCTTTTTACGCGATCTTTTGCCAAAATTCGCGCTTTTTATGCAATCTTTTGCCGAAATTCGCACTTTTTAAGCGATCTTTTGCCAAATTTCGCGCTTTTTACAGGATCTTTTGCCGAAATTCACTGTTTTTTGTCAAAATTCATGTTTTTTACCCGATCTTTTGCTGAAATTCAAGCTTTTAACGCGATCTTTTGCTGAAATTCACGCCATTAACATGATCTTTTGCCGAAATTTGTGCTTTTGACGCGATCTTTTGCCGAAATTCACACTTTTTATGCAATCTTTTACCGAAATTAATGTCTTTAACGTGATTTTTTGCCAAAATTCACATTTTTTACACAATCTTCTACCGAAATTCACGCTTATTTGCCGAAATTCACGCTTTCTATGCGATTTTTTGACGAAATTCGCACTTTTATGCTATATTTTGCCGAAATTCGCATTTTTATGCGATCTTTTGCCGAAATTCGTGCTTTTTATGCGATCTTTTGCCGAAATTTCCGCTTTTTACCATCCTTTGCCAAAATTCACGCCTTTTACCCGATCTTTGGCCAAAATTAAAGCTTTTAACGCGATCTTTTGCTGAAATTCACATCTTTTGCCGAAATTCATGCCATTAACACGATCTTTTGCCGAAATTTACGCTTTTTACGCGATCTTTTGCCGAAATTCGCGCTTTTTACGTGATCTTTTGCTAAAATTCACGATTTTTACCCGATCTTTTGCCAAAATTCGCACTTGCTCTTACGAGATCTTTTGCCGAAATTAATGCTTTTAACTCGATCTTTTGCCAAAATTCTCACTTTTTACGCGCTTTTTTGCCGAAATTCGCACTTTTTACGTGATTTTTTGCCGAAATTCGCACTTTTTACGGGGGAAAAATTGTTTGAAAGTTGCAGACAATTTTTTAAATTGACTTCATTAGTGCAGACAATAATTGTTCGCAAAAGATTTTTTGTGTCCGCGACTATGTCGCGGTGTTTCTGCCACTGGGTGTATGTATGTATACATATATATATGTATGTGTATATACAATATGTGTATATATATGCATATTTACATATATGTATGTATATAAATATGTATATATAACACTGGTGCCCAGCTAGCCGAAAAGTACCAAATATTTTATCACCTAAAAATTCAGTCCCTATTGCCTAAGGAGCCAAACTGATATTTTAAAAATGAAATGCACTACATTTTCATATATAAAACAAACATTTCAGTGTGGCTGCATCTAACAGAATTTCCCCGATATCTTACTTTGCATGTATTAAGGGTGTGCACAAATCCAAACTGCTTATTTTCTGATTCATTTTTGTTCTGAAATGCATCAGATTGGCAAATTCTGTTATTCAGAAACTATATATTGTGCTGTACTTGTCGATTTTTTGATAAAGGCCGAATACATTGCAACAAAATGCTGTCAAAACTGGCATTTTGACTTTTGAGCCTAATTTCCTGAAGCGAGAGAGATAGGGATGAAAATAATAATCATACTAAGAAAATAATTGTTTATAAATAAAGTTCTAATTAATTGAGCAAAAAACGAAAACACCCAGCCACTTATATATCACTTCAAAAATCACGTCAGCAAGTTTTATGTTTTTATTTTTTAAAGTGAGTCTGAAAATGTGTCAGAAATTTTCGAGCTGTTGAGGTGGAAAACTATTTTTTTGAGTACACCGTTAAGAGTAAGGCACTATGATTTATTGAGAATCCAACATGATCTAATAAATATGCAGGGGTAGGGAAATGCATCATTTTACTGCCATTGGCGAGTGAATTTTTAGGTAGTTTTTGAAAACTGCAAACTATAGAGATATGCCGAAAACTTTTTTTTTATTAGTTAGCTATATTTTTCAACTTTCCTAATTATTGCAATGTAAACATGGTACTAAGTTCTATTTTATATTAAACTTTCATCTCTTGTTTATTTTATTTTTTTTAATTTATAGGGAAGAAAAATATGAAAATGCATTATAGTAATAGTAACCAACTATTTTTGAGTTGCGTAATTTTGTCATAAAAATTTTCAACTGTAGATTGCATTTTACTGGCTGGTTAAATAAATCCTTGGCTGGTAAGATTTTCTAGAAATTCCCCACCCCTGTAAATATGTAATTATTCCTGTATATACACACTCGTATGTAATGCATATCCTGTTTTTAACAGAAAGAACCAAAACAAACAAATACACTTTGCGTATAATGTGTAACATGATTTTAATAGCAAAAAATCCAAATTTGAAAAAAAAAAATCATAGAAATCTTGGCTTATAATTTTCTGGAACAGATGTCATATTCGCCCCATATTGGCGCGATTTTTTTCTGTCGCCAATATCATATAGGCAACAGGTACTTAACTTGCGCCAAAGTGCTTGATGTGGTAACCCGGATTATGTTGTTTATGCTGTTGATGTTTTCGCCAAATTGACAACCGAAAAAAATCGCGCCAATATGGGGCGAATATGACATCTGTACCAATTTTCTTTATTTCTTATCTCGAACATAAGTTACTATATTCACTCACATAATACTTTGCCCCCTTACTGAAATACCATAAATTTAAAGTTTGTATAATGTTCAAGGTTCTCTTATTGGAAGCTTTATTTTAAAGTATTTATTGTTACCAAACATTTGCTCTTAAAGTACAAACTACAGCATGTAAAAGTGCAATAATTTTACTGTAGTAATCGGAATAATTTTTAGACAAAAGTAAACTTTTGCTACAAAAAAAGTTTTTTTTATACAGTTCAGATTTTTTTATCTACCTATTATTCGGAACCCTTGGGACCGAAGGCTTTGCGGATTTAAGGTCCTCCCGAAATTCGGAATCTCGTTTGGGAACGATGCAAAATTGGCGATTGAGAACCATTTTTGGCGATTTATCTACCTGGCCCAGGCAATACGTAAATACCAAAATAATTAATAAGCAGTAAAAAGCTATAGAAAATACTGGCATTACATTTCAATAATAAAACATAACTTGTCCAAAAATTTCAATTATTAAAATATATAATACATTAAAGTTAAGTTACCCAATAAAAATGAACAATATTCGCTGTTTGGACCTTCTGAAGCTTGAGATTTTCTTTTACTCATAGCTAAAACATAATCATTAAAGTAAAATGTTAAGAAAACAAATGGTTTGCAGTTTCAAGAATTCAATTAACTGCTAAATAATTTAAAATTTCCAGCAGAAATCTTTAATTTTTTACGAATTTGCCTCCGTCTTCACGGTTGTCTTTTTCGTCTGCCATTATGTAAACAAATCTCATTGTTGCCAATTTTAAAAATACTAATTTTTGTTTAGTTTTTTCAATGCTATTTCTGATCGTAAATACAAAAATAGGTTTCTAAAACAGAAGATATTCCTCATAATAAAAACCAGTTCAAATAGCGATAAATTGTATGGTTTCCTTCCGTGTAATATGTTAATATAAAACAATTTTTAATTAAAGCGGAAGTAAGAACACGAAACCGGAAGTTAGTAAATGACGGCCACGCAATCCGTAACTAGTTAATGTTTACAGTTTACATTTTAACAATTTTCTTCTAAGACAGCTAAATATGGAATATTTTAAAAGCTTAAAGTCCGTTTTAGGTGCTCCTCAAGATGATCAACAACCCACTGCAGCTGAAACAGTATGTATTTTATATAAAAGAAATTCCTTTCTGACATATTTCTCACTTTATATTATATTTATTATTACATTAATTCTTATATATATTGAATTTCTCTGGTGTTTCTAGTTATCAAACATTCAAAGTTGTCCAATATTATTATCTAATCATCTAAAATAATTGGTATTATTCTAATATTTATGATTTTTGAAGCCGGCGTTTACAAATGAGCTCATGTAAACAACGTATATTTCATGTGTCTCATTTTCTGCCTTCGTTTAGTTGAACATTCTGATGATAAAACATACATCGTTATAGCTGTGCGCAGTTTTATTTATTTTTTCTTTTTCTGTAAAAATTTCTATTTTGGTTTACGTTTCCCTTTGCGTGGGACTTTTTTGTTCATGCAGAATTATTCCAAAAAGTGTTTTATTTAGATCATGTATCACATCTTATATATTGTGTATTTTAAATGTATGGTGCCTTTGATTCGTGGAATAGGTTGTGTTTGCAATTTTTCTGTTAAAAGTTTGTGTTTGTGACCCTTCTCTATTTATATAGTACATAAAGCATCAATCTATTTCAGTGGTTCCCAACCTTTTGGACTCGCAGTGCCCTTTTAAGAATGAAATTCCATGATGGAGTTCCTTAATCATACCATACCCTCAGAGCCGTCCTTAGTGGTTGTGCGATAGGTGCAGCAGTACAGCACTCTTGCCTGAGTGATGAAAAAACATGAAACTTTTAATATTTTTTTTTTATATAAATATTTAAATAATTAGTATTTGTTGAGTTATTCCCCCCCCCCTTTTTTTTGCATAAGATTTTATCTGTTGAACGTATGTTGTGTGTCTAAGCATGCAGTAACTATTTAAAATGCAACAAGTGTGGCATAAGAAAAGCTGTGAGTTGCACGGGCCAAAATTTCCAGGCCTAGCTCAGCCTGATCCTATCCATGTGAAGACCTTGGCATAAATTCAAAATAATACTCATCCTGGTTTGTGTAAAATGTTGATGAACTCGGCTATTACATGCAATCATATCAGGCTTAAAACATGCCAATATTTCTTAAACAACATTATTTTAAAATTAAAAGTCTTTCATAAGAATATTGGGTACTTCTTAGTTATCTCGTCGACCAATTTTGCCAAATTATATAAATCGCCAAATTATACACATTGACATAATTTTTATTTTAAATAACGAAAGAACAAATAAATTAGTAGTATAACATTAATAAATCTCTATATAATAAAAGGCAGTGTAACGCATCCGGGGCGAATCCATCAATCTTACCAGTCTCCGAGGAAGAGACTCAAGGGTGAAAGGTTCCATTCTCCCATTGGTTGAGAAGAAACAAGAATCCTGCGATTACTTCTCAAGGTTACAAGTCCTGATAATTCAGCAGTGATAGACACTTCTTTCTAACAAATCAGAAGGCACATCGCATTTCACCACCAAAATAAATCGCCAAGTGTCACTTGAGATTATTTCAAGTATTAAGTAGCAATCATATTAAATTTTCTTTGCAACATGTAAGGAATTTTAATTTATTTCTCATATAAAGAGATTCACAGAAAACAATGATATGGTATTTTTTAAAATATCCTTTTTTTCCCTGGAAAAAATTGATAAAACTGACTTTCTTTTAAAAAAGTAATCAATTTAAATATTTTAGACTTATTATTTTGTAACTTATTTTTAAATTACATTTTACTTATATTTTCCTTTTCTGTATACAGGTGTATCTAAATTAAAAAAAAAAAAAAATCCATATTTTAAAAGTAAAATTTAATATTTATATGAATAGTAAAATTAATAATTTTTGATTTATAGCTTTGCCTCAGGAGGACAGAAGCTTAGAGGATTAGATGTCTCCCCCTCCCCAAAATAATATCCTGGCATTTTGTAACTTATTTTTAAATTACACATTACTTATATTTTACTTTTCTATAATACAGGTGTATGTAAATTTAAACATTAAAAAAAAAAAAAAAATCCCATATTTTAAAAGTAAAAAAATAATATTTATACAAAAAGTAAAATTAATAATTTTTGATTTATAGCCTTGCATCAGGAGGACAGAAGCTTAGTTGATTAGAAGGTTGGGATTCAACCCAAGATATTTATTTATTAATCAATATACATATAAAAAAAAAATTGGGGGGTGGGGAATAAATGATAAAATACAATTTCAAAGTGTTATTAAAAAAATAGTATTATTTCAATAGTTGCAGCAGACTGTTTTAATTATGCACTTTTACTGCATATTTATTAAATTTTTGTTTTATTAAGAAATCTTAATTTTGTTATAGTATATTAGCCGGAAAACCTGGTTTACCCAGAAATATTGTAAATGCTAATTGTGTGTTTATTAGATAGCCGAACTTTGCTCATCTAAACGCTTCCATATTGTCAATTATTTTTTTATCAGTTTTTCAAATTTTAAGTGAAAAACACAATTTTTCCCCATTGTCCTAGCAGAGTTGTGTAATATAGACGCGCACGCTGTGCGCGGAAAATTTTCCGCAAAATTCGGAACTTTGCGGAAAATTTTTTTTGTAAAAAAAAACATAATTTGTCTTTTACCGAGATATTAAAAACATTTACCAATTTTATGTACGATTTACTTATTGTTTGCCAGGAGTGATTCTTTTCCGAATTTTCCGAAAATTTATAAAAAAAAAAATCGGCCATCAGCCTGAAAATTAAGGCATAAAAAAATATCACTTAAAAATATTGCGAATTTCAACAAATGGTCGGCAAAAAAAAAACAACTTCATCAATCGTTCGCAAAAAAAAAATCACCACTTTTGTTAAAGCATCGCGGAAAAAACACGAATTTCTTCAAAGGATCCTGGAAAAAAAAATTCGAAAAAGAATTGCAGAAAAAACGCAAATTTTGCCAAAGGAGCGCTGGAAAAAAACGAATTTCGTAAAATCATAGCGGAAAAAGCCCGCATTTTGTCAAAGGATCGTGAAAAAAAACGCAAATTTTGTAAAAGAATCACGGAAAAAAATGAATTTCGTCAAAGGATCGTGAAAGAAACACGAATTTCGTCAAAGGGCCTCGAGAAAATCCCGGATTTCGTCAAAAGATCGCGAAAAAAATCCACTAATTTCGTCAAAAGACTGCTGAAAAAATGCAAATTTTGTCGAAGGATCGCAAAAAAAAAAAGAGAATTTTGTCAAAGAATCGCAGAAAAAAAACAAATTTCATAAAAGGAGCACAGGAAAGAAAACGAATTTCGTAAAAGCATAAAGGGAAAATCCCGAATTTTGTCAAAGGATCACGAAAAAACGCACATTCCGTAAAAGAATCGCTGAAAAAACTAATTTCGTCGAAGAATCGAGGAAAAAGACAAATTTCGTCAAAGGGCCGCGGAAAAACCGCAAATTACGTCAAAGGATCGCGAAAAAAACACTAATTTCGTGAAAAGATTGCTGAAAAAATGCGAATTTTGTCAAAAGATCGCAAAAAAATATGCGAATTTCGTCAAAAGATCGCAAAAATACGCGAATTTCGTCAAGAGATCGCGAAAAATAGGTAAACTTAGACAAAAGATCGCGAAAAATAAGCAAATTTCTTTAAAAGATTGCGAAAGGCAGTTGAATTTCGGTAAAAGATCGCAAAAAAAAAGAGCCAAATTTTGATAAGAGATCGTGAAATCACATGAATTTTGTCAACGGATCGCGAAAAACAAGCTAATTTGGAGAAATGGTTGAAGATATTTTGTTTATTTTATTTTATGATTTGCTAAATTTAGGTCCCTAAAGGTTCCTTTTTATGCGAAATATATGGTCTTTTTTGGTCCCTTTTTTTGGGAAAAAAAATGGTCCCCTTTTACCCTTTTTTACTACAAAAGTTGTGGGAGTCCTGTATGTTGTATTCATAGGCTTTTCTTTGATTTGTTAAAGTTATTGCTCTAAAATAATATTTTTTAAAGCCAAATAAACTGATTTTTTTTTCTTCCTGATGCTAATTTTTCATTATTGCAATCTGTACCCAATTGTTGTTTAGAATGCTCAGAGTTAGCAAAATGTGTGGAGAAATTTTATCTGAGTAATTATTCTTTCAAATGTGAAAATATTTTCACGATAGCAATCATTTTAATTTTTAGGAGTTTATTAGCATTAGAATTTCAGTCTGCTCTAACAGAATTTTAATTTTATTGCTACAAAAATGGATTTTACTGCTCCAAAATCAGATTTTTGCTGTTCCAAAATGGCTTTAGTGCACTTTCATCCCTGCATCAGTCTCTTTAATGATGATACCTATGAATAGACCTCTCCCTATAAAATGTGATTCAGTTGTTTCAGAAGCAATGCCGTATTATTTCTGTGAACAGAGTGACTGGCATTTTGTGCGAAGAGTTTACAATATTAAGGATTGGATTGTTTCTAAATGCATTGAAAAAATAATTAAGAATTCACCTTTTCTTATCATGGATTTTTAGCTTTATTGTTTTTTTTTAACTAAAATAATTATTCTTTAATTAATATCATCAAAATAATATAACACATTTTTTTTTTAATTTATTAAACATTAGATTAATTTGCAGAAAGTTTTTGATCCAATATTTGCGTGCACAGAAAGTTTTTGGTTTTATACAAGCCTGCGTCCTAGGATGGGCATTTACACTAGTATACAAATAAAACGTCGAATTAATGGTTTTATTGACCATTATTGGCATTTAATCTTACAATTAATTAATTAATGGCAAACCATTATTGGCATTTAATCTTGCAATTTGGCGACAGTAATTTGGTCGACAGGATAACTAAGAAGTACCGAATATTGGGTACTACTTAGTTATCCCATCGACCAATTTTGCTAAATTATATAAATCTCCAAACTACTCGCCAAATTATACAAATTGACATAATTTTTAGTTTAAATAACGAAAGAACAAATAAATTAGTATAAAATTAATACAAATAAAATGTCGAAATAAAAATCAATTGATGATATAAACACGTGTAACTTACTTAAAGTCAAGTGACTTTGACATTTACGATCAACCGTTATTGCCATTTAATCTCATAGTTTGGCGATAGATTTTTGATTGACAGGATAACTAAGTAACCAAATATTGCATGTACATATTTATGTAAAAGATTTAAAGAGCAACATTTTTCAAGTTATTTTTCAAAAATCTATATTTAGGGAAGAACAATATTAATAATCACGAGACAAATGTGCAAATATATTATGTTTATACAACTAGGGGGTCTCTGCCCCCCTGCTCGCTATGCTCACCAACCCCTCACGTATTCACTTCTTGATTCCAATCGGTATCGCGAAGCAATCCCTATTTTCTAGCCAACCCCAAGCGTAATTGTTTCGCGTTTCCATTCTGGATCGTTTCGCGGTCCCTTAAGAGATTCCTTATTTTCTATGCATCAATTTTTAGATTACACTTGGTAAAAACGTGCTCGTCGCTAATTTGTAGTTACAGTAAATAATTTTATCGCATAAATCTCCTCTCCTCTGAAATTTTCACTTTGTCACCTTTTTTCCACCAACATATAGGTCTAATTATTATACATATAGGATTACGAATATTGTAAATTGTTAGTGTTTGTGCCTAAAAATAATGTAAATAGTTCAGTTAAGCTCTATTCATAAGCTAATATTAGTTTTTGTTGCATTGAAATATCTCAATTTGTTGATTTTCTGCAAGCAAGTAAACCCAATTGTATTTCAATGGGAGTCTATGGAAATTTGTCGAAATACTGGAAATTGCGTCAAGTTGGAATCACTTTTGGCGACTAATTTTGGTTGCCAAATTTGGCGATATATCACCAAGTTGGCGACGTTTGGCGACAGAGCCGGGTACCCTCCCCCCTTATAGCGTCAGAAAGCTCTAACCTATCAGATGAGTTTTGCGGTATCTACGCAGATTTTCATTGGTCCATTTCCAAAGCATTACTTTTTTTTATATATAGAAGGCTACATTGGTAGAATTCAGTTGGTTCACACCAGTTCAGTAGTACCGTTACCTATTTTTTTCTTAGGTTCATCAAACCATTTGTTAAAATTGCACTTGTAATATGTAAAACACAAATTTATATTCCTTTCTCTCTTGTCTCTTCTAATGTTCATCTGTGCTACCTACCAGACCCCAATCATGACTAGTTGGGGCCCTGGGCAAAGATAAATTAGGGAGCCCTATTCTAATCATTGCAACATTATTCAAATAGAACTGATGGTCAGTCATATCTCATATGTGTAATGCAATACATAAACAATATTTTCGCTCCTTGGATTTTAAATAGAAGAAAATTCTTAGCTCTGTCAATTCTAAATTAAGTGTACCTTAATTAATAAAAATACTCTTTTTTTTCTTAGTACAGAACAAAACTCTTTTATATAACTTTAATGACTCGTAATATTATTTTAAGATGAATTTAATAACTTCAACTTATGGAAGAGTTGGAATTGAAAAAAAAAAGTAAATATTTTATAATTTAATATCTGGATTTGGGAGCCCCTTGAAGTCTGGGACCTCTGGGGAAAGTCCTGATTTGCCCATGTGATAATAAGGGCCTGTGTGCTACAATATATTCTAAGCATAACTTTATGACATGTTCTTATTTGTTTCAACTTTCCGTTTTGTCCAAAATTACTGTTAAAAAATAAGTACGCTGGTGTTCCGTAGAGTGTTTTTATAGGAGAGTAGTGACATGTGCACACAGCGAATGATCAGATTAAAAAATTTTGACCAAACTATGATAACTTACGTTACTGAACCTAGCAAAAGTCAATAAATACAGAAACTACTAGTTTAGTAGTTCACTTATGAAAGAATATTACAAAAGGTTGTTTGCACTTTATAAAAATGATTGGGTCTTCCATATCAAATCAACCTGACCTCCTCAGAATTTTATGATACTAGCTCATCTGTTAGGTTTATAGAGAAATGAATAAATACCCAATAATAAACCTCTATCTCAATTTGTTTATGAGATAATTAGCTTTAAAGATGGACAAAAAACGTAAATTTTTGCATTTCATGCAATAGAAAATTAGTCATAATTTGTTCCCTAATTGTCACAAGGACTTACTTTTTGTGTCTTTGGAAAGTGTTTGAATTGGGCTTTCATATGATATATCACGTGAACATACTTTTTGAATTTTTAATTTCAAGGTCAAACATTTTGACCTTTGATATCTCAAAATCGGACATTTTAACTTTTTTGAAAAAAATTGATGTTTCTCTTACACTTGTTTACTATAATATCTGAGCATATCATTTTGGGACAGCCATGGGATCCTGAGTTATAAATTAAATTCAAATTGCTGTTTTAATTTCCGTACAAAAGTCGCCAATTTAGGTGACTTACATACATACTATATATTTACATATATATATTACTGACAATCTTTTTTATTTTAAATTCTACAAACATGTTTATTTTCTTGGGGATCGGGGGTTAAGATGAGTCTCAGGCTGTCATATTTGCTGTATTTCAAGTAAAAAATATAGTTTATCCATAATGTAAAAAACAGTACTTATGTTATAAGTACTGTTAAGTTATTTATTTAATAGTTTATGTAGTATATAAGCTCTATTAAATGAAATTCAGCTGAATCTTCTATTGTCTTTAGAAGGAAATTTGCTATAAAATTTATAAAAAGGATTTTAATAAAGATTATTTTAAATATTAATAAAAATGTCTCATTATGTGTTTCTTAATGTTATTAAATGAATGTTTAACTCTTGGTAATTACAAATAATGTGTCAGATCTGAAATAAATCTGAAAAAATCTTATTTTGAAAATAAAAATCTTATAATTTATTTTAAAATTTTAATTTGAAATTTAAGAAAATATTTTAAAAATGAGACTAAAACCAGCTTTTAAACTCAACTGGTTACTTGTTACAATAAGTTAAAAAAAAAAAAAAATCACTAGGAATTTTTAACCAAAATTAGAATTTTCAACTGATTGTAATAAAAGTCTCCTTAGAGTGCAAACTTAAAATATTTTGAAAAAAAAAAAGCTAATTAAACTACTCATGCACATTATAAAGGACCAATCAAATTTAGCAGCGGAATCCCAGTAGAAAGCCTGTAAAAAAGAGAAATAGTTTCAAATATTTGGTGCGAAAAGACGAACAGGTCACATGATTTGATAAGCAACAATTTTCCTCGCCAAATGCAAGCAATTTTAATGCTTTTTGAAATTGCTAATTAAACGAGTGTTTAAATGTGCAGTACGTTTAATGAATTTAAACTTAAATGATGAATCTATAATTTTTTCTATTAGCTTATATAATATATACTAGTTGCGTGCAGAAGTTATTTAATTTTACACTGTTTCACTGGCTGGATAAGTTTTAAGTGTATTTTGAAAGTAACTGTTCAATTAAGAAATCTCTCCTTGTACAATTTGATATTGAATAAATCGTTGTTTCCATGGCAACAATACTATTCTCTTGGTTGTCTGCAACACTAACAATATTAAAGTCAAATACAGTGGAACCCGGTTAAGACGCGTTTCAAGGGAGTGGACAAAAGTCGCGTATTAAGCGGGATCGCGTATTAAACGTGATTTGTTTAATGTTGCAGAAACTGTGCTTACTTACACATCTAATCGTCTAAATGAACTTTAGGGCTTTCGGTTAGATGTTTACGGTTGAAAATTTTATCTTTTAGGTATATTTAGATTGAAATTTAATTGTATTAAACTTTAACTCATTATTATTTTTTTTAGGAGCGACTAAGAATAACTGCTGAAAATAAAAATAAAATGAATTTAAACGGCTTTAATGTAGATTAATTCGTTACAACCAAAAATAAAAAAAATAATTTCAAGCTAGACTAATTTACAACCAAAAATAAAAAAAATTAATTTCAAGCTAGCCTATTTTTAGGTAGATTTCGTATGAAATACTACCTATTGCGGTCGTTCCTATGTTGGAATTTCTGAAAAATTTTCGCAGATCTACACCGATCATGACCCCTAGAGCCCAAAACCACCCTCAGTAAAAAACTTTATCTATCTATCTATCTATGTATCTATCTATATATATCACTTTCTTCTGGACACGATAACTTCCACAATTCTGCACCAATCTCTTCCAAACTGATACATAAAATCAAGGGGTATAAAATCTCTGTCAAGTTCGTTAATGGGCAAAATCGGACCAAGGGGATGGAAATAGGGAGGGGTTTTTTGAAAACCGAAAACTCCCCATAACTTCTTAATTTTTGTACATATCAAATCAGTTTAAAGTTTTTATTACTTCTAAAAATAGGTCCAAAAATTTATGTATCGCAGATTTTTGATAAAGTTAAAAATGGGCTCAAGGGGTGCAAAAAATAGGGTTTTTGGGAGAAAAAAATTCATAACTTCGTCAATTCTCAAGATATCAAATCCAATTAATTTTATCATGAATTTCCTTAACATTATCTACAACTTTTATATTCACAAGTTTTTGATAGGACCCATTCGTACCGCAAAAAAAATTAAAAACGAAAACAAAAAGGGCGTTTGAAGAAGAAAAAAATCCATAACTCCGTCAATTCAAAAAATATAAAATCCCCGTGAATTTATCATATATCTTCTTAATATTGTCTACAACATCTATATAGACAAGTTTTGGATAGGACCAATTCTTACAGCAAAAACAAATTAAAAATACATAGCGGTTGAAGAAAAAAATTATCTTAGTAAGGGTGTATTCAAATCCAAACTGCTTATTTTCTGACTCATTTTACAATTCATTTTTGCTCTCAAAGGCTTCCAATTAGTAGCTTTTCTTACACGGAAACTATATAATGTACTGTAATGGTCAATTTTTTGATAGAGGTAGAATATATTTTAAAACATGCTGTCAAAGTGGACCTTTTGAACCGAATTTCCCGATGCGGATTGTGTTGGAAAAATCATCGTATTAAGGCAGCATTCAAATCCAAACTGCTTATTTTCTGACTCATTTTTAAATTCATTTTTGCTCTCAAACGCATCCAGTTGGTAGATTCGCTTATTCAGAAACTATATAATGTACCGTAATGATCGATTTTTTGACAGAGACAGAATATATTTCAAAAAATGATGTCAAAGTGGGCATTTTGAACGGAATTTCCTGGAGCGATTGTATTTAGAAACGAAAAATATTGTCTTACTGAGAAAATAATTGTTTATATATCAAGTTTTCATTAATTGAACGAAAATTAAAAACACAGGTCGCTTATAAATTTCTTCAAAAATCACGTCAACAAGTTTCATATTTTTCCTATTAAAAATGAATCTGGAGTTATGCCAGAAAATTTCAAGTTGTTGAGCATGGAAAAGTATTTTTTTGAATACCGCCCTAACATGATTCTGATAAAACCAGTTATTATATAAAAATGAAATAAAAACTCGTCAAAAGAGGCCAGATAAAATTGTTAAAGTGGGTTTTATCTCTAATCATGATTTGGTTTTTGTTTGTGAAATTAGTATACTTAACTTCGAAATCTACCTCCGCCTGTAGGCCGGGCCGGCAGAGATTTTTTTTTATTTTTTTATTTATTTATTTTTTTTTTTTTTGATGTAAAAAATTTAAAATATTAAACTTTTGAAAGCACAACCCAGTTGTTAAAATCATATTTAGTACTTGTGATAATGAGTGCCATTATAATCTATCCTTTTCATTATAAAAGAAAATTATCTTTATTAATCTTTTTGTAAAATATATTGTTAGCATAGAAAAAAGAAAAGAAAACATAAAATAATTAAACAACCTCAGTCGTATTTATTTAATCTTTACGAGTTTTTTTTTTCTTACCCGACTGCCAAGAAAGGTTATGTGTTTCACGCGTATATCTGGGTAAGTGGATTTCTTTATACCCTCGAAACATCCGAACGGCTGGATGGATTTTAATGAATGAAGTCTCTATCGATTCGTATTAACCGTCCGATAGTTATAGGCTAGGTTTTGTTTTTATAAAATAAAAAATGGCGGTAGAGATGAAAAAAAAATTTACGCTCCATATTGAATGGCATAACATTGGATAGGTCTTTAAAAATGAAGACGATGTTTCACTGACTATTTTACAGTCAGAAGCTCCGTTTAAATATTACACAACCTCGAAGTTGTGTAGGTAGGATCTCTAGCTTTACTACAACTATAACCTTCATAGACATCTATAGGCCTCATCATAACAGTGTTTATAGATAGGAACTAACAATTAAACACAACTTAAAAGTAATCAATACAAGTAAATAAAAAAATAGGTAAGTGATATAAAAATAGCTTCAGATTGACGAGAAATAATTAATTTGTTCGCTTTTTACGCAGTCAGGTTTTTTAAATTTATTTTTATTTACCTTTAATATGCATTATAAAACACATTAGGTATATAACTTACATTTAAAACCTCACTAACAATAGGTATAATCATCTTTAATCCTAATTTTATGACATATCTGAGTACCCTGAATTCGTCTTTCTCTACCATGAAAACATACACGAAGCGAAAAACATAGAAAGTTAGGACGCGGGATCAAAGAATTCCAGTGTTTCTAATTGAGTGGGTTTTTTAAAGTTCAAATATCTACCGCTATTTCCGATTAGTAATGTTCGCCTTAGTTAATCTGTTATTAAATAAAGTAAATATTACTATTTGAAGTCGCTGTTTTTCAATTTAATATAAAAAATCTGATAAATTGTCAATACTGGAAAGCAGACAAGGAATTCGCATCTTGATCAATGAATTCGCGTCTTAAGCGTGATTTTTTGCCTTAAAAGTTATTTAATTTTACACTGTTTCACTGGCTGGATAAGTTTTAAGTGTATTTTGAAAGTAACTGTTCAATTAAGAAATCTCTCCTTGTACAATTTGATATTGAATAAATCGTTGTTTCCATGGCAACAATACTATTCTCTTGGTTGTCTGCAACACTAACAATATTAAAGTCAAATATGTGATAAATTGCCAAATAAGCAAAATTTTCATCTTTTTTTTTTAAGGATGTTATGTTGAGGTTCCGTCAAAAAAAAAATTCTAAACATATATATCCTCATGAGAAGAATTGAGATTTTTCTGAGTATGCACTAATGGAGACCTTCCTAGTAAGTTTGTACCTTGTATTGTAAACCCAGACATCTAATTTTTAAATTTTTAATCAAACCATGATACTATTAATTATACCTCAAATTTCCTTGAAACAAAGAAGATAGGTTGTCTGTGTTGATTTAATGTGGAATGACTCAGAAATTTGTGTGCTAAGATACATAGATTTACTTACTCCATAGCTTAAACTTCCCCCCCTCCCCCCCCACACACACACCACAAGAAAAGAAAAAAAATATTTTGTGAACTTTACAATAAAAAAAGATTTTTATCATTAGTACTTACTTGTACATATAAGTTATTCTTTACAATTTATACGTTAGTCACCTAAATTTGCGACTTTTGTAATGGAAAATTAAAACAGCACTTTACATTTTAATTTATAACTCAGGATCCCATGGCTGTCCCAAAATGATACGCTCAGATATTATAGTAAACAAATGTAAGAGAAATGTCAATTTTTTTTTCAAAAAAATTAAAATGTCCGATTTTGAGATATGAAAGGTCAAAGGTCAAAATGTTTGACCTTGAAATTAAAAATTCAAAAAGTATGTTCATGTGATATATCATATGAAAGCCCAATTCAAACACTTTCCAAAGACACAAAAAGTAAGTCCTTGTGACTATTAGGGAACAAATTACGACTAATTTTCTATTGCATGAAATGCAAAAATTCACATTTTTTGTCCATCTTTAAAGCTAATTATCTCAGAAACCAAATGAGATAGGGGTTTATCTCTGGGTATTTATTCATTTCTCTATGAACCTAACAGTTGAGCTTAATATCATAAAATTCTGAGGAGGTCAGGTAGAAAATGTCACTTTTTTGTGTTGATTTGACATGGAATGACCCGATTTTCACAGTTAGTTTTTATGCATAAATGCCTTATTCTTTGCAACAATTTGATTCTGTTCAATTATCTTGGATTTTGGCAATAGCTTTACTTTGAAATGTCCATGATAGTGAAAGTGATAGTACATTTTCCGTAACAGTCATGCCAATTTTCTCCCTCACCTATTGGAAAACTTTCTAAAGTCATAGTTGCCAATCTTCCACTAATCTTCTATAATATGTTGATTAATTTGACCCAGGTTAACCACCTTTTGAACCAGAACATTTATTTGATGAATCTCATTTTGTTTGGTTTCCGGTTTCTATGTATAACTTATATAATTTTTCATTATTATTATTCTGGTTAGAAATGTCACGTATTAAACATGGGTCCAATTAACCCACATATTACAGAAGATTAGTTGGAGATTGGCATCTATGCAAAGTCTTTTCAAGATTTGCGGATGGTGTGTTTCTAATGCTCACTTTAACAAGAAAAATGTTGGAGAAGGGGGCGTGAAGTAAGTTTACATATATTTCTTCAAATGGGATGCAACTTATTTCTGTTCGTGATTTGTTTTCTTTGCTAAATATGAATGATTGGAGGCTTTGTCCGTATGAAGTTTCACTTGACTGATGTCTTTTCTATATAAAGTTGCTATTCGTTCTTCAAAAATGGGATCTAAAATATTTTACTGATAACAAAGTGAATTTACCTTTACTTGATACTTTTTTTAGCTTTAATTTATCATTCTTCATAACAAAATCCAGCAGCAATCATAAATACTTTTGGAAACTTTTCTTTACATTCATGAACCCATTTCATTGAATTTTTTCTTCATTAATTGATAAAAAAATAACTCTTTTTTTTTTTTTTTTTTTTTTGGCAAAAATCATTTAAACAAATCCATGTTTCATACAGTTTTACCACAAATTCCCATTTATCACCAGCTACGTGTTTGTTAAAGCGACTGTTACAAACATTGACATTCACAAACATTGAAAAGACTTCAGAAAGTTTCCCAAGAGGTGTGGGAGAAAATTGACTGTCCTAATGAAAAATCTGCTATGAGAAAAATTTCGCGTCGGAACTTATAGCCAAGAATCAAGGCTATCTGATATAGTTAAATTGTCGCAAAGACATACGTGCAGAAATTAACAAATAACTTCAATAAAATGGGAATGACCTGTATTTTTTTTTAAATACTGTCTTCCCAACAATGAGAGCCAGAAATCAAACTGCTACAATGATCCACATAACCTGAATTATCAAGAAATTTGCTTAAGCAGTCATGTACATATAGAAATTGTAACCAAATTTTGAATTTTTTAATATACTTAATTGTGACATTGTATTTAGATTCTTCAGTAAAGCCTACCATCATATACCAAATGGGACGTCATTTGATCTAGTAGTTTAGAAATTATGCAGGTGTCAAGTTTTTAACTCCTAATGTTAAATTTATTTTTAATCGTTGCCAAACAGATTCTAGTGCAGGTAGTTTTTTAAGCCTTATTCAAAACCTACTTGGCAAAATGAGCTGTAATTTTGGATTTGCATATTTGAAGCTTTATTGATTAAGATATTTTTAATTAATTTCCAGAAAAAATACGAATTGTAACATAAATTTTTTAACAGAAATCATCTTCCAGAAACTTCAAATCCAAAATTTCTTTTCATTCCACTGAGTAGTTTCTGTGTTATTCTTTAAAAACTACCTACATTTATAATCCATGAGGGTCATTCCACGTGAAATCAACTAATTTAAAGAAAAAGTGTTGCACCATAGTCACAGATTTTTTTAAAATTTTTATCATAGACAGACACAGTAATGAAACCCTCAAACCTGAAATTTAAAAATAATTTTCGCAATATTGGCTGAGATACAGCCATTTGAAAATTGGTCATTTTTACCAAATGACGGCCATCTTTGAATCTTATCAATGTCTGTAAATGGCCATAACTTGACAACTAATGGCTCAAATTCTATGTTTCTGATACCAATTTGAAACTATTTGTACAAAGAATGCATATTTCAGATCAAAATAATAGTAATTTTTTATTTCTTTACTTTTTATTATGTGCAAACTGAAAATATCACCCCAAAAAAGGGCTGACTATAATGGCCCATAAAAAAAATGAATCATCACGAATTTTTCTGAAACTTGGTAGAAACATTGCTCCATTTGTGTGCTTTAAATAAAAAAAAAAATTGGAGAGGTAAAATTTGTTGTTTTAAAATAAATGGTTTTTTACACATAGGGTGTCTTAACCAAATAATGATCATTTTAGAATCTGTCAGTATTCCTAATTTCAGAAATAATGGTTAAAATAAAATTTTCTAACATCTGAATTAATGTGCTGTGTGTATATTATATAATTAAATAAAGAAATATCAATTTGCAGCTATTTATACTAAATATTCATATATTGTATTAAAATACTAGTAAATTTTCATTTCTACAGTACTTTTTATTTCATTTAAAATACGAGAATATAATTCTCAAAAAATATTTACACAAATATTAAATCCCTTACTATAATAGACTACATTAAAAAAAAAAAAAAAAGCCACATAATATTTTCCCCTGAAATGTTGGAGAAATACTAGCTGTAAATTACAGTTGAATTTATTCAATTGTGTAATTTAAATAAAATATAAAATAAAATAAAAAATATATAAATGAGTTAATTGAGTTCACATTTGATGATTTTAGTTCACACTGAGTTCAAATAACAAAAATCTAGATACAGTGAGACAAAAAAAAATTAATATAATACAAATCCAGGGCAAAACATGTGATGAGAAATAAACCTAAGTTTAAACTTACACATGGAACAAATCTAGACAAAATAAAAACAAAATATTTACTTACATGCATATAACTTTATAATATAATACCTAGTTTTTTTCTTCAGATTTAAACTAACAAGGTTTTTAATCAGTTTTATAAGTAAGTTCAGTTATACTAAATATACTGAAATAAAAGTTACATAAACTGACATATTTACATCTGAACATTTAATGCATTCTGAATGATTTAAATATATATATATATACATACAGTAGAAGTTTTCTACTGTAAAGGATTACATACTAATATTAAACTTTATAAGTAGAAAATCTGTAAAGTGAGGAGTAAAAATTTGCCCACATAAATTTAATTTTTTAAGTGGGAAAAGGTCTTAAATAGGTTCTACATATAGGGGAGAGTGGGGAGGAATGGGACACTTTTTACAAAAGTGAGAAAATCATTTTTGTTTGACACAAAAATAAAAATTTCGATTTTTAGAATACAAAATGGAACACTTTCTAATGTCCTTGAACAATATAAAAACATAATTTTCAGAAACAATTTTATAATTAAAGAAATTGTAAATTTCAAAATGTGGCCCATATCCCCCCCCCCCCCCCACACACACACACACACTAACAGGGAGATATGGGACTATAAAACAATCTATACAGCAGCGACAACTTTTCAAAAATATTGGGTGGGCTCAAAAAATTTTGAGTAAAATAGTGTGTATGTATGTGCAGAGAGAGAGAGGGGGGAGGAGCGATTGACTAAAGATGATAATTCGAAATTAAATTATGTTTTTTCTGAGCAAATTTTTAAATTATTATAATTTAATTATAATTTTATAATTTTTTTTATTAAATTATGTTTTTATAAGTCCTTCCTTACAACTACATTGATATTTATTTTAAACAACATTGGAATTGTTTACTATTGAAAGTGCAAAGAACTAAATGTCAAGAAAAACATACTTTTAAGCCGCCAAGAGCTTTATCATTTCAAGACATCAAAACTGATGGTAAAGTATGTAGGAAATTTGTTTTCATGAGAAATTTAACTATACATCGGCTGAAGGGGTTTTCAGTGCTCCTGTAAGTCTAATTGATGTCCTTTCTATTTTTAAAACAAAACTATTTTGAGAACATTAATAAAAGTAAATTTCATTTCAGCGATCAGTTAACTAAAAAATTAAATTACGGATTAAATCATTGAAATTGGGTGGGCGGAGAGATCAAATTATTGGGTGGGCTCGCGTCCCATGGGCCCATATAAGTTGGCGCCACTGAATCTATATATATAAAAGCCGTTCTCTGTGTGTATGTCCTTTATATAAATCTTCAATTTTAGACCGATTTGCACAAAACTCGATGTACATATACGTTTTAGAACGTGGAAAAGATCACTGTCTACTTTAAAAAATTATCAGACCACTATTTATCCCTTTTTTCTACCACTTCCATAATTTAACATTATAGAAATATCTCTTTTTAAATCTTTTTTAATTCAAACGTTTCTTTCCTGTTGCCAAACCCTAAAAAATGGCACAATAATGTGAAAAAAATAAGGATGATGCGTGTATTTTGTTTCTATTTGCCAATAAAAATTCAGATTTTCTTGCTATATTTTTGCGTGTTTGATATTGACGTCATTCTAAACAGAAAATTTATATTTTTTTTTATATAAAATAAAAACTTTAACTATAAGAGCAGAAAAATAACATAGCACCTCAATTTGAATGTTTTTTTTAAAAATTAAAACATCTATTTTAATACAAACAGTCAAATTTCATGAAAACAATTTAAGAAAAAGAAAAAAAAGGCTAGATATGACATCACATTCTATCAAATCTTTTCAATGCGTAATCAAACTCATTGTAAAGATATGGCTCCTATATTTTGCTTACTACTTCGATTGTATACTACAGCCATATCTTATAGCTATACGTTATCGCTAAGTGTTGTATTGGTTTAGATTCAGTGCTAACCTTTTCTGTGATTTATAGCAAAAAGAGAGCGGTTATTTACATTTTCAAAAAAAATCTTGACAGATGTCTTGATTTAAAATTTATGGAAAATGACATAATTTCATCTAATCATTGTAGATTTAATTTCAATAAAATTTCAAATTTTCCAAATAAAATTTTAGTAACTACTACCTCATTTCGATGTATTTTTTTGCATTTTCCCCCGTATTGTGAAGATATTGTATACTTCTCTTACGCGCGTCAAAGAAAACATGTATTTTACTTTTAAAAGTTTAAAAAAATTACCACAATGTGTCAAAAGAACATCCTTTTTCTGAATTTAAATTTTGCGAGTTCCAAAATTAAAACTAAAAATGTGAGTTTTTTCATAAACTTCAAGTTAAGGCTGTTTGTTCTCAAATCCAAAGGAGCTATTTTCTGACATATTTTTTAATTAATTTTTGTTTGGAAACGCATGGAATTGACAGGAGTTCTTATTTAGAAACTATGTAATCGAAAGATAGTTTCCATTTGTTGGTAAAGGTATAAGATCTTTCAGTTGGTGTTTTAAACTGAATTTCGGACGCAACAGTGCAATAAAGGATAATAACTGGCCGTCACGCAACCACAATTGCTCATAACTCGATAAGTAATTTATTTATGAAAAAAGGAAAAACTCATTTCAATTCCAAATCGCTTTAATAGTCAGGCCTACAAATTTTAAGCCTTTACGTTTAATGAGTCAGAAAGTTTTGCGTTGTTGAGCAGGGAACTGGAGAAGCACCTTAAGCATTATTGCAGGTTAGTATTTTGTAATCAAGTTGCATGCCAGATATTCGCTTAAAACATAAGTCATTCTATATTGTTTTAAACAAAGGTGCATGCCATAATAGGTGTCAGGCACACTCATTAAAATAAGAATACCCTAGTGCACAGCCCCATTACTGAAGATAAACCCGCCAATATACTTAGAGATAAAAATAGTTCTGCATTTTTCATTCAGCTAATAAGACTAATGCTTCATAATTGGGTTCACATGATTATATAACTTTCCCCTATAATTCTATGACTAAGCAACGGAAAACAATATGTTATGCACTGAAATCTTCCCTAAAAAACTAATAGTGCAAGTCGCATAGAAATCCGTTCTAAAGAATTCAAGTTATATGTACCCGGAACGAAATTCCCATTTGAATTTTATATACTTATCAGGTTATTTTGAGTAGTTGGGTTTGATATCTCTTAAATTCGTGTTTTATTTTATTTTATTTTTGGCGTTTTAATTTCGTTTGCCAATTTAGTTATTGAATATTACGCGAACGCAAACAAATTCTGAATTATTTACAATGTTTTTGAACAATTGAGTTAATTTTTTGTATTTGGGTTGCAAGCATATTTAAAAAATATGCATGCTTAAAAATTATTTTAAAACCCATAAAAAATTCGTAAATTGAGATAAACATTACAAACAAATATTACTGAAAGTACTTTTGTTTTCTATAATACGTTGGAACAATCGAATGTACAATGTTTAGACGTTAAACTGCAGTAAAAGGGAAATTTGTTGTGTTAGGTTGTTGCACCGAAAATATGATACCAGCGTTACTAATACAGTCGTGGCCATAAGTTTAGGACCACCACTGAAAATTATGATCCAGACAATAAATTGAATACTCACTCGTTAGTAAAATTATAAACTCCGTTTATTACATGAATATTACATTTCTACGCATATAAATTAGATTCATTAAACACAAATTTTACAGAAAAATCAATATTTTGTTGGTCTGCCATTAGCTTTTATTACATCATGCAAACGTTTTGGCATGCTCTCTACCAGACTTTGGCAGTATGGAGTTGGTAATTCTTTCACCCAAACTTCCTTAATTGCTTTTTCCAGTTCCTTAACACTTGTTGGCAGTTTCTCAGAGACCTTGTGCTTTAAGAGAGTCTATAAGTTTTCAATTGGATTCAAATCGGGACTATTTCCAGGTCAGTCAAGGATTTGAATTTTCTTTGTCTTCAAGAACTGAGTAACAATTTTAGAGCGATGACATGGTGCACCATCATGCATAAAAATTGTGCATTTATGAACGGTCATGTGTAATTCTAACTTTTCCTTCAACAAATCCAAGTATTTTTTTCCATTCATAGTGATTCCTGGTGGTAAGAAGAACAATGCAGCCGTTCCGTTCATTTACATTCCAACCCAAATCATGACACTTTGGGAGTGTTTAACAGTCTATAAAGTGTAAGGTTCATCGAATCGCTTTCCAGGAGGTCTACGGACATAGTACGTGTGTGTAGAGAACTGCTGCATTGTAGATTCGTCCGAAAAAATACCAGGTGCCACTGACGAATTGTCCATTTGGCATGTTTCTTGGCAAAGTCCAAGCGCTTAGCTCTCATGGCCGCTGTTAACCTGGGTTTTTTCGCAGGTTTATGGGATTTTAAATGAAAGTCGTCGACTTATTGTTCTACGATTGACATCCGCACCTTTTGCAAGCAGTGCTGACCGTATTTTGTTTGCGGAACTCATTGGAGGACGAACTGCTACTCTCCTAATGACATGGTGTGGTTTTACGATGTCGACCACACCTTTTGGCCTCAACATAAGCCCCTGTTTCTTTAATTTTCTTGATCGCATTGTGAACTGCATTCTTACTACGTCTTACTAGTTCACTAATTAGTTGTTCAGAATAACCTTCATTATGAAGAATAACAATTTGTGCAAGCTGAGCTTCAGAAACTGATGATTTTCGACCCATTTTCATAGGTTTTCAAAACTTGTAAAACAAGCAACAATTTTGTCTGCGACGCTTATTACTCAAAGATCAAACAAAAAGAGAATACAGTACTCCACTGCCAGACGGAATGATGTCATCTGACGCAATCGATTTGATTTATGACATTAGCAGTGGTTTCAATTGTCAAAACACTAGTTTCTGAACGGTGGTCCTAAACTTTTGGCCACGACTGTAGATATGTCTTTTCTTTATACTATTAATTTAAGTGTAAACAGGTTCATCTTTCGTAATTGGGTTGTACTCAACTTTAAAAATATCCATGCTTAAAAATTACTTTAAAATCCATTAAAATCAGAAAACTGAGGTACAGTTTTCAAACAAATTTCATTTGAGAGAACTTTTTCCTATTCGACATTGTAAAAAATGAAATTGTGTGATGTTTAAAAGTTAGAAAAATTGCAGTAAAGGCACATTTTATGGGTTACTACAATTTATGGGCACTGACATAGTGTTTTTACTTTATAATGTAGATAATACCATACAAACGAGAATTTCACTAAGTGCTGCGTGATTTGGAGGAATTTCGTTATTTCGTATTGTCAGGAAAATCACATATTTTTCTCTTATACCCGCCAAAGAAAACGTGCATTCTGTTATTAAAGCTCAGGGATTTTACTATGGTTGCAAGACAATAACGCCATGTTTTTTGATTGTCTTTATAACGATTTGTGGATGGGAGTGCACAAATTTCAGTTATTATGATTGCCGTATTATTTCATTTTAATTTATTTTACCTGGAAGTCTTCTTATAATTGACACGGGCGAAGCCGGGTAGTTCTGCTAGTGTATTATAAGAAGCAAATAGTCTTAGTGTCAGGTATATTTACAATATAACAAAGATTGTAGGTTGATAATGTCTGTGCTACAATATCAAATTCCAGTGTCTTCATCACTGGAAGGATAATTCAGGATTGTTAATCAGAAATGATATTAAGAAATCATCTATTCAATTTATTTATATTTTGAAGTAAATGAATATATTTTCAATGTTATAATTAATATACTATCCTTTAAAAATATTTGCATATTAGCAATTTACACTCATCTTATTAAAAAGTATAGTCCCAATCCCCCCCTTTGCTGGCATGTCCCATTCCTCTCTCTACCTTCTTTTATATTAAACTTCTTGTATAAACAGAAATACTGCTTTTAGGCATAGTTTAAATTATGGATAATATACAGTATAATGTTCCATAAGTAGGGAAATTATTACACCTATGCATAAACAAATCATTAGTATACAGAAAGCATAAAAAGTATATGAAGCAAATTTACTTTTGATTCTTGAAGTAATCTTTTTCTTTATACAATTGCAAGCTTATGTAGATCAGCTACTTTTTCAACTGAAGATTGGGCTACCATTGCTTCACCTAATCTGTGATTGATGAAATATTTAGAATGATACCTAAAGAGAAAAACCTACTGTCCCATTTGACCCCACTCTCCCCTATATGTAAAGTAAATCCTCATTTATATGTATTGCATTTATCTGTTTTTTATAATTAATTATACATTATATTCCTTAAATTATTTGTTCTTATCTTTTTCAGTGTAAAATTTTTTTAATTGTATACATTTTTTGTTGGGGTGAGGGAGGGGATTCCTACGAAATTAGTACAAATGAGGTTTTCAATATACTTTTACATTAATTCAGATATTAGAAAATTTTATTTTAACCTTTATTTCTTAAATTAGGAATACTTACAGATTCTAAAATGATCATTATTTGGTTAATGACACCCTATGCGTAAAAAAGCATTTATTTTAAAACAACAAATTTTACCTCTCCAATTTTTTTTTTATTTAAAGCACACAAATGGAGCAATGTTTCTACCAAGTTTCAGAAAAATTCGTAATGATTCATTTTTTTTATGGGCCATTATAGTCAGCCCTTTTTTTGGGTGATATTTTCAGTTTGCACATAATAAAAAATAAAGAAATGAAAATTTACTATTGTTTTGATGTGAAATATGCATTCTTCGTACAAATAGCTCCAAATTGGTACCAGAAACGTAGAATTTGAGCCATTAATTGTCAAGTTATGGCCATTTACAGACATTGATAAGATTCCAAGATGGCCGCCATTTGGTAAAAATGACCAATTTTCAAATGGCTACATCTCAGCCAATATTGCGAAAATTATTTTTAAATTTCAGATTTGTGGGTTTCACTACTATGTCTGTCTATGATAAAAATTTTAAAAAAATCTGTGACTATGGTGCAACACCCATTGGTTGAATTCATGTGGACCCATGAACATTTTACATAAAAATTTGAAATTACCTTTTTTTTTGCTTTTTAACCAAAATCTTACTGGCATAAACATACATAAGATACAAATAAATGTAAATATATTGCTTAAAGGTGCGTCAAATTTAATATCCTTTAAAAACAAATTAAAGTCATTTTAAAAAACACATTTTTGCAAAATTCGAAATCTTTTCACAAATGCGCCCAAAAAAACTAGTATACTTGTATCAAGCAGACTGTTCAATCCTTTGATACATAATCGCATCAAAATTCTAACCATTGAGCCAGTCATGATCTTTCACTACATAAATATGACGATGAATTTCAGCTGCTGACACAATACTGTGAAAAAAAGAAGGCATCGTGATTTCACTGTGAGCATTATTGCAGCCCATTACCAGGCTTTTGCATTGCGGTCTTCTCTAGTTTTGTCATTTCTGATTTGTTAATGAGCCCAACTATTCAGTGTGCTTGCAACGTTGATAACCTTTGCTGGATATCTAAATTTTGTATGTGCAAAATAACAGCTGTAAACTATAAAACTGCTTTTATCATTCCCATAGTAAATAAACTATGGGAATGATAAACTGATTTTTGCACTTCAGTCTATAAAATAAGTGGAGTTTTGATGTTGCTGTTTGAAAAATTTTGTGCATAATTATGTTTACAGCACAAATAGTAACATAGAATAATGTAAAATTGTAAGCATTGTTTAATTGTTAAATATATTTTTTTCCATTTTTATATCATGTTTAAGTTTTTATATTTATGAAATGTTTCAGATTGAAAAACTTGTAGATAGAGTCCAAACATCTACTCTTCTTGATGATCGAAGAGATGCTTGTCGAGCTCTAAAAGCATTATCTACTGTAAGTTTTATTACTTTTATCATTCTTGTTTTAATCCAGTTTTGTACTAGTGTATTCGCCGACGTGCACTTGGCTTTGTCATCTGCAATAGTAACAATATTTGCCATGTCCTGGGAAATACATTGAATACTTTTTTTTTATGTGTTGTAAATACCTGAAATCTTTTCTGCAGTCTATAATTTTTCCCCACAAATTATATATTCATTAAAGTGCTGATTATCCGAATCTACCTGAATTGGACCCAGTTCAAATATGCAAAAGTTCAAATGAAAGCACACTGCATCCAAACTGTAACTTTAAACATGAAAATATATTGGACCACTGCTCTGAAATATTGAAGTTGCAATAGGAGTTTCAAATGTTAACACTGTCAAAATTCCTAGGTTACAAATGTCTCATAAGATAAAGTTTCGATTTTCTGTCACAAGAAAATTGTATCTTTTATTTTGATGTTCATTGTTATTGAAGTGGATTTCGACTGCCCTCTTTCCTTTTAGCATCACCAACATATCCTAATATCCATGAAGCCAGTTAACGACTTCTGGTAACCATCGAGAGATTACAAAAGGATTACTTTGAATGTTTTTTCCCCGATGAAAGTGACTTCCCTGTTTATCAGCCCTCATGTTAGAAGAAAGAAGGAAATGGCAATTTTGTAGGCTTTTAAATCTGTTCATGGTCAATTCAGGAGATAAGCTCTGTTTACTGGATAAAGTTCCTTATGTATTCAATGTAACAATAGACCTTCTTTTTAATGTGGTTACTTTTATAACAAACAATAAAAGAAAAATATATTAAGTAACATTTAAATGTGAACATGTCCATCAAAATTCTTTTGTGTGACTATAAACACAGACTTATGCAAATATAGACTTCAAAAATTCTAATACAATATCAATTTTAATGTTGGTTTAAATAAAACAAATACATAAACTTGCATTTCAATAAGCTTTTGTTTTCCTTAAATGCATTTTTTATTTCCTTATATTGATACAGGTGTATGATGATCTAGATTAGGGTCAGGTTTGACCTAACCAAACACAAAAGTTCTGTTTGAAGTTAACTCGAAATCGGATTTTAAAAACAACCCCAGCCCATATGAGTTTTGTTGAAAAACTCTTTGTTTTTGTTTTAACCCTAGAGTTTTTTTTTTAAACCCAGCCTGTGTGGGGTTTTTTTGCTTTTATTTTTAAAAAAGGATTTTCTTTTTACCTTTCTCAACAAAAAAAATTTCATTGACATGAAAACTGACCTGAACCTGACACATTTGTTTTGCTAACCCAAAACCTGAAAGGTAAGAAAATTACTCCCTTTTTAATAAATTTTCCCCCTGATATAAACATTTTCTTTTGTGTTCAAACATAAGTAAATATTTTTTTGAAAAACTGAGTTAACCCAAACCATAATCTAAAAGAGTCAAAACCCAGCCCACAATGAAACAAGTATGAAAAATCATGCATCCAGCATATTATGAAATACTTTCCAACACATTCAAAGTACTGTAACAAAACTTTACAGTCTATTAAGGTGAAAGTTGATGTCTAAATAAACAAAGGATGACCACCCCAGGAATTCAGCTTTCGATTTAGAGTAAAAGTGCAAGGAACAGATATATATTCCCGCTGCTGCCATCTTTGATTTTTTCTTGGCGTGAAAACCCCTTTTCTGCCAAGCAATAAATGTTGCCACAGAACTGATTTATGCACATGTTAGGCTTAACAAAAATAAAATGTAAACATGAAAAACACAGGAAACTCCTTAAATCAGCAATTAGTAAATGTAAGTATGAACGCTATGTGTTCATAAACCAAAATATATATATATATCACTGGACTCAGCAAACTACTTCTACAGCAATCTGAAAAATTCACGAAACTCGTTAAAGTGGCAATTAGTAAATGAACATATGAACATGTAGCGTTCATAAACCGAAAAAAAAAAATCACTGGATTCAGCAAACTACTTCCGCAGCAATTTGAAGAATGCACAAAACTCGTTAAAGCGTCAGTTAGTAAATGCACATATGTTGCTGTGCAACAATCTCAAAAATGTACGCAATGCATGAGAAATATACAATAAACGGCTAATATAAAACATTACAACAAAATCTGCATAAAATTATTAACATACCTTAACAGACATCTCCTTTCTTGAAAGCTCAAGTACAAAATACCTGCTACCATCACCTTCATTTCACAAAATAGGCCTATGACTATAAACTCTAAACAAACCTCCTTTTTCCTTCAAAATTTCATGATATTTCTTAATTACATGAGCAACAGCGGGTAACAGACTACAGAAGTCATAGTCACACATATAAATTCATCAAAATCAAATTCAATCAAAATCACAACATAAAAACAGTGTCACACGAGCTAAATAAACGACTGAAGTTATTTCAAAACACAATCTTGCGGGGAAAACGGAGTTGCCAGAACCCGTCACTCGTCGGGGTTGCCATATCGATAAAGATCATCAACATCGGCAACAAAAAATCACCAAGAAATCTCAAAACATCCAAGATGTCGACTGTGGGAATACACGACATCTAAGCCAACTGCAATCCCGTGTTTAGAATATGCACAATGCATTTGAAAACCTAATTTCTTCAGTTACCATCCATAGTCGGATAAATTTCAAATTTTTTTGTGTGGCCCTGTATATGAATGATCTATATATTTGTATGTATAAAAAAGTCCTGGTATAAAAAAGTTAATTCAATTAAACTCGTAGTGCAGTTGAAAATTTCCATTCAGCAATTTCCGTCTTTAAATGGAAATGTACTTGAGATCATTTTTGCAGCTGCATATATGATCTATAGAATTTATATGCACCAAGTAATATGCAATAATAATAACAATAATAATTAAATTTTAAAATGTGTACCGCAACTGAAAACGTGATCCTAGCAATTATTGTTTATTGCCAATACTGCAGCCAAATTCGTTTCTGTGCCCCTGTAAATGAACAATAAATTATATTCACACCACATTATACTGTAAGTGCTTTGTAGTACACCTCAGTGAAATATATCAATTTCAATATTTTAAAAATAGTGTGATATCATTAAAATACACCACAAAAGATTTTTCCCCATAGACCGCAATGTAATGGAATTCTTTTGAGCGTCCCTGTAAATGAACCTAAGTGTGTCAACATTTAGTGAACACTTTATTTTCAATACCGAATATGCCATAGTAAACCCTAATAACATACATTAACACGTTGAATGCCACGTCAGTCATCAGTGACTGACACTGATCTTTCCATTTAGGCTGCATCAGTCATCGGTGACCGACATGTATAGATTCTGTCTTATTTCATGGCCTAAGACAGACAAAATAGACTTGGCATTCAACATGTTAATGACGTCACAATCCGAGCATATTTATGACAGTTAGAGCACAGAAAAGATCGCAGACAGACAAACTGAATGCATAAGGGTCATTCCCAAAAAAAGTGTAAAAACTATGTCCAAGAAGTTAATAATTTTTATTTAAATAATAATATGCTTTTGAAAAATAGCTGTGATTATTTCTTAATCTTCATTTTATTGTTCTTAGTTGAAAATATTTTGCAAGTTTAAAAATGAATTACAATAATTTACAAAAAATAATGTTTATAAACTTGGCAGAGAAAACAAGCTGTCCCATGCTTAAATTTAAAACATTTGAATATGTTTATAATGAACTGGTTGTTAGCTATAATAATAAGTTATATCCTATATAATGGAACATTTAATTAGAAAAATTACTAACAAAACACATTTTTTAATTTATTTTTATTTTTAGAGATATAAATTTTTATGTGTGTGTCCCAAATTTTATTCAACTCCATTAAGTCCACTCTGTTACATGGAGTTTTAACATAAAAAATGAAAATATATCAAAGTGGGGAATAGTACTGAACTCTCTAAAGGGCATGTGTTCACTTTGTCAGTCAAATTAGATTGAATCTCCATGAACAAAAAATAAGATGGCTTTTATATCTATGAACTGCCGAAATGTAAATAGTAAATGTCCACTCTGTTACATCTTTTTTTAAGATCTAATAACTACATTTTAACCCAATAAACCATTAGGAAGAAGATCATTATGAATAGCTGTTAAATACTCCTTAGTTTTTTTACTGAGCATGAAATTTTAAGCTACAATTCTACTTTTTGAGTTAGTTGTCCACTCTGTTACATATACTGTGTAACAGAGTGGACCAGTATTGTAACAGGGTAGACAAAATGAAACAGACATGCTATTTCTTTTACTAAAAAAATATTTTACTATTAAAATTTATATTTTTACTTTTAAAAGTATTATATACATTTAATCTAACATTCAAATATCAAATATAATTTTTTAGATAATGGCAAAAGATACTGATACAGAACATCAATGTCATTAACGACGACGTCAAAAATTAGACGCTCAGAGAGAGTAAGAAATTTTTTTTTAATGACAGAAAAGCTATTGCAGATACAAAAACAATCCACAATGTAAAACAAAATTAAATTTAAAAAAAATATAGAGATGATGTAAGCAGGACAACAGCTGGGAGAAATGGAACAGTGACTAAAAAGTAGGATAAAAAGCTGAAAACTATTTACTTAATATACTTTATAACCTCCATAAAAGGTATATAAGAGAGGAGGGAGAAAAAATTAGCTATCAGACATTTTCTAGATATCGTTTCTTTAATGTTGTATTCCCCCCCCCCCCCAAAAAAAAAAGACAAATACTTGTTTATGTTTACAGTATTGTAATATGCACACAAATCTATTGCTTTATTTAAGAAAGGAATAATTGACTGTGCAGATTCAGAAAAATCAGCTAAGGATATGTCTGCAAGTCAACGCAAAAATTTTGCATGTATGATGAGTGTAAAAATTGTACCAATACAGAGGAGGGTATTGGACTATAATATGATTTTGGAATGGCCAGAGTGGATCAGGAAAAAAGAATAAATTCTTAAGACTTGATGAACAAGAAATGTTAAAACAATAACAAAGATAGTGAAGGAGACAAAGATGAATCAAATTGGTGAGCTTGTTAATGTGTTTAAAAAAAATATCAAACTTTTCAAAAAACATATCTTTAACATTCAATGCCGAACGTGCCTGAAGAACTTGGGAGAAGATGAAGCTGCATTTCATCTAGATTTCAGTGAGAACTTCAAAAGTAAATTGGACGAGGAATTAAGAGTTACCATTTTAGAGGCTCTCGAAAGCAAGTATGCTTACATACGAGGTTCGGTACATGAAATCGCAGGAGAAACCAATGACATTTTGTTCTATTTCATCTAAAGGTAAAAATAAGCACTCGACGATTAAACTTTAAAAACTGGCGATTAAAAATATGGAAAGAACCGGTTAAATTCAGGATTTTCTGATTTGATCTTCCCCATTCCCTTTTTTCCCCTACACCTCGGACGTTTCTGATTTCATATTGCACTGGCAATTCGACAATCTTTTTATTCTCATACCTGCGAGTCGGTGGATAAACATACCTATTTTATTATATTGTCAGATCTTAATCCTAGACAAATTATTTAAAAAAAGGTACTTATGTAGTTAGCTACATAAGCATGTTGTATATAACTTTGCTGCTAACTTATTTTAAAAATTAAAATAGATGGGAAATTAGTATCTCAAGTTTATTCAAAATGATATAAATAAAAATATTTTATTTAGTATATAAATTATTTGTTTACTGTAAACTCATTATATATATTTTAAACTAAATATTCAGGGACATAAATGTACTTACTGGCTACTAAAGAAATTATTCTCACTAGCCAGTAACTGGTTACTATAAAACAAAACCTACCGGCAAGTGGATACTGAGCAAAATTCCTTATTTTCATCCTTAGTCTCATCTTCTTTAGCGCATGGCGTAGCAGTCATTTGGGCCCACTTGGAATGAGTATTGAAAATGACTAGCGATAATTACAAGATCAACATAGTTCACTTTTTTTTTCAGATAGACCTTTTAACCAGTACAAACGCCCCCCAAAAATTTCTACCTATTTAATAAACATGTTCATAAATTTAAATTTCAGTAGAGCACGCAGAATTGTTTTGAGTCAGGCAATGGCACAGCAGCCGCTAATGAGGATAAGAGAAATGCTAAAGAGCATGACAGATGTTAATGATTTTTTTAGGCAACTAAATGACATCACCAATGTGAAATTGTATCTTATTTCAGAGATAGATGAGTAGAGCTATTCCAAATAAAATTCCCATCCTTAAAGGGACACTGTCTGTTCAGCAGTTGGTAACAACAGGTAATGGATTATTTAAGTACATGTATCTTGTTTTTGCTGAAAAAACAGTAAACTTTGTCCATGCTTTAAAGATACGTAATACAACTGTCAAATAACATCCAACCTTGCTTCTCATAAAAATATTCACAAAATACTCGAAGCATCAGATGTTTATTCTTCTGACTCAAATGGAACCTTCACAAACGAAGTGTGTGAAGTGAAAGTTGATGATTCCATGCAAAAAGTTTTGCCGGATAATATAAAAACTGGGAAATACATGTTGGCTGCATTTAAAACAGATGAAGCTATGTGTAATTTGAAATACATGTATGTTGCAGTTATTCAAGAAGTAGAAGATGAAAATAGAGAAGTAAAAGTAATGTATTTAAAGACTATTAAGGACTGTGAGAGGTTATTTTGAGCTGATGAAAACAATATTTCATACATTCGTTTAGAAGAAATCATAACAATTCTTCCTGAACTCAAATGAAGTTGTAGGGTGGTCATCTGTACTATGAATTTCCAAATAACGTAGATGTATTCCAGAAAGCGCAAGTTTCATGTAAATCTTCTTAGATGGCAAATAAAAAAATCTTCTTAGATGGCAAATAAAATATTAGGTGGAAGATAAGGATATTTTTATTCATTTATAGTATATAATACTGCTGATATTTTCCCAAGAAAATACAGTTGTCCACTCTGTTACAAAGCTGTCCACTCTGTTACAGAGAAGTTCACTCTGTTACATTACAGATTTTTTGCATTCTGGGATAAAATTGATTAAATAATGGGAAGTAAAAGTATCCTCCTATTATTTTAAAAACTGTACTACATGTTTTAACATATAAAAATAATATTTTCTAAATTAGCACAACACTTAAATAAACTTTTATCCAGTATTATTCCAAAATTTGTAACAGAGTAGGCTGCAATATCATTAAAAAACATACGATTTAAGATTTTTTGTAATTTTTTTATATATACAAGAAGTATACAATACTTGCAAAGATATAAAGTCAAAAAGCTTAAATTGCACTGAATAATTTACACAGGAAAACAAAGTTTATTCATGTAACAGAGTGGACAAAATCTTTCATTTCTCATCACAAAACCTTATAAAAAATATAATATAAATTTTTTTACAAAGTTAAAATTTATAGCATGATAAAGTTCAGAGTCTTGGCTGTCACTGAAGCATGAAGTTATTGTGAAAATATAATTTTAGAAAAAAAAGTTTCAAAAGATCAAATTTACATTTTTTTTGGGAATGACCCATAAACACTTTTCAACTATGTTGGAAAGTGTTTAAAATTAGTGGGGACCTTACCAGAATTGTTGGTCATATTTGTATAGTATTGGGTTATCCAACCTGATTCATGACTCTCATCCAGCTATAGCTGGTGTTTGATTTTATCCTTTGTTTAATACTAACTACTGAATTTCTGGACTAATAATATTAATGCCTTGTGTTTTCATTATATAGAAATTTAGACTAGAAATAGGAGCCCAAGCAATGGATGCTCTCATCAGGGTATTAGAATGTGATAGATCTGATAATGAAATTATGGGGTATGCACTGGAAGCAATAAGTAATGTCATAAATGCTCCTAGAGATGATGAAAGTAAGTATGTTTTTATTATGTTTGCGTCAATTTTATCTAGATCTCAAATCATTTTATTGTCTAATATTTTTAATCTCTTTGTTTCAGCTCAAGATTTTATGTCTGAAGATAACTTAGGGTTGCAGTTTACCGAAATATTTATAAAAAAACCTGAAAATGTATCATTATTGTTGGAGTTGATTGAGGTACCATTTGTTGTATAATTATTTATATGTATTCAAAAAAAATTTCTAAATGGTTGATTACAAAATTTTCAATATTATTTTTGTTATTATGTCTTATCCGTGGTTTTACACTCTTTTATTTGACTTGACTTGGTTTTTGTATGTGGATTTTTTAATCAATTTTTCACTCACTTCCTGATATGCTAGAATTATAAAAAATTATGTACATAAGTGTGTTTCCAATGACAACACAACAAAAATTGTTTAATATTTTTTATAACTTAATTATAAATTAATATTAAAGCCTGTTTTCCTCATTGCAAAGATTCCTTATTAAGAATTATATCCTAGATAACAAATATTTCAAAGAAATTTTTTTCAATAGCCATGGGAAAGTATATTAATGGAACTACATCATATATGTATTTATTAGTAATAGTAATCAAAAGATTGTTTATTAAGATTTTCAAGGTATCAATGTTTCACTATGTAGAGCATTTTACTCTTAGAACATCCGACATAGCTCTTACTAATAATGTTTAAATTTTAAATGATTTCAATTTTCTATGTAACTGACTGTAGTTATTTAATTTAAATTATTTTTAAATAAAGTTATGTTACTTATACATCCAACAATGTCTGCTTTTATAAATAAATGTGCATGTATATGTAATGGGAAAAGATATTTTTAAAAACCTGGTTTGAACCAAATAAACCTCTTTTTTTTTCCTTTTTTTAAACCCAGTTTTTTGCCAACTCTGATAGTCGAATAAATATCCAAATTTTTCCGCTGGTGTTAAATCATCAAATAATCTTTACGGTTATTACTGCTTACAAGGTACAAAAACAAGAAGTTAATTATGAGCTTAACCACTCTCACCAAAACAGGCCAACTAGCTCTAAAGCTGCTGCAAGATATTTTAAACACTTAAAAGTAGAAAATATAAATAAAGAATAATATTATTTTTTAAAATACTCTTTTTCAAATTAATAGTTTAATATTAATTACATTATGATTATATGTGAGGAAATAATTTAGAAATCCTGAATAGATTGTTCGAGTGTATAGCATACATGGGGCTACTTGTATCTTCAAATACACTTGCACCTGGGCCCATTGACTACAGATTTAACTTTTCCCCCTGAGTTTTCAGCAGTGTTAAGATAATGGTTAGTTGGTTTTGAGGTTACGGTCCATTTAACTTAAACTTTAGGCCAACTATTTTTTCCACAAGAAAATACGTTTGAGAAAAAAAATGCATGAGTAAGTTATATTTTAGAAATGATCAATACTAATACCTTAAACAGTATTTGTGACAAGTTTAAACAAAATGTTTATGCAAGAAAAACATACTTTTAAAAGTATAAGTATTTAGTTTCCGGTTAAGTCATTTTTAATGCAAGATATGTAAATGGTTGTTCTTCATAAACTTCTACTTGGTAAAATACTTCTTAACTAAGGAAGACATAGAAAAAGATTACTTGCAATAACTTGAAAATGTGTCCAATGGTGTTGAAAATTTGGAGATGCAAAATGAAAAGAGTTCATTCCAATTGCTTTTATTAATACTGTAGATGTACAGGATCAACAAAACTTCCTGGCTAACACTTTGGTGTTGGAACACAAAACATAACAGATTTATCACAAAGCATAGCACATAACATTATCTTTACTTATTTTCCAGACTCATGTATGTCACAAAAGTTACTTATTAGTTTAACGCATTCAGCGAAAAGAGTATGCAGGAAAAACATTATATCATTCTTTTTACTGCATCGGATATTTCCACAAAAATTCCCACTGGCATAAAAGAAAATTAACATATCGCTCAGCACCATGCTGCTAGAATAAAGTTTATGTACTTTAACTTAAATGTAGCTATTAGACTATTAAAGTTCAATAAAAATCTGCACTTCATAGAAATGAAACACTTACGACATAAATAACTGCAAAACATACATTACTACATTTTGACATTATGAAAGTTTGCTGCTTTACCGCATTTCATAATAGCTTTTACCAAGATTCAATACATGCTTACCCAGCATTGCATAACAACTTCATCCACCTAGAACAAGTTCATCAAATGAAGCTATGAAAGATGCACATACATTGCTGATACTGTCAGGTATTTCAACTGACAGCACAAGCATGTGAGCCAATCAGAAGCAACTACACATTTTGCATATGTCTTCTGTAAAGAACATTTTTAAATGCATGATTAATTTTAAGATCAAATGTCAAGTTGTGGCTAAACACCTGAAAAACCTAAATAAAGTACTTTTAAATATATATAGAAAACTATATGTAAGAGAAACGACACATTCACCTTAATACTTTAAGTTAAAACATGAATACATTAAAATGATTCTCAGTTTTTGTTACTAAAATAGGTGCTAAAAATACAATTAACAGGTTTTAAAACATTAAAACCAATAATCAGATAGTAAAAACTTCCCAAGCGCTTTTGACCAAGCCCTGGTCATCATCAATGGGGTGAAAAATGAGAAGAAGACCTTCAGAATGCATACCGGTATAAGTAACGCAGGGCGATTCCAAAAAACTGTAAAAAGGAAATAGAAAAGAAATAGAAATAGAAAAAAATGAATCTTTGCCTTTCCTAGATGTTGAACTCATCAAGAATAAATTAACAGACAACATAGATAGGAGGGTTTATAAGAAACCATGTAGATCCAACAATACAATATCTTATAATAGTACAGTTCCAGCTAATTACAAAAAAGCAGCCTACAGATTTTACGCAAAGAGAGCATTCGAAGTATGTACTGATGCCTATATACAGGAGGAATTAACTAAGATCAAAACAATCGCAGCTGAAAACGGTTACCCGAGAAAATTTATCAATAAAGTAATTAATGAGTTTAAAAGCAGGAATTGTATAAAAAAAGAGTACGCATTTTTCAAAATTTTGTAGTGTTGATTACGTTCCTCAACTTTATGAGAGAATTAGGTATGCATTAAAAAAATATGATACAGCAATAATAGCTAAACCTCCAGCTAAACTGCAAAATCTAGTTCACAGAAAAGTTGATCCAGTTAATTCATATGACAAAGCAGGAATTTATATGATCCCATTCAGATATAAAAATAATAATAGAACTTTTACATACATTGGAATGACAACCAGAAGGCTACAGGAAAGGTTGAAAGAACATATGGCTGATATAGGAAAGGGGAAACCATCTACAGCTTTAGCTCGATTAAATTTAGAAGCTGATATTGACATCCTTTTTAGTAAAGCAGGGATACAAATCAATACACATACAAATCAATTTAACACATGTATTTTGAGAGAGTCTATAGAAATTTTAACAAGAGGTAGAAACACTTGTAATGATGCATTGTCCTGTCATATTCCGAGCATTTGGTTTGGTCTACTTGGAGTCAATGGAATCTTTGGATTGGAATGATCAATGTAGCAATGTATGGACTCATCCGTCTCCCTCACCCCCCCACCCCCTACCCTCCCTTTTTATAGTTTTTTGGAATCGCCCTGCATTACTTATACCGGTATGCATTCTGAAGGTCTTCTTCTCATTTTTCACCCCATTGATGAGGACCAGGGCTTGGTCGAAAGCGTTCGGGAAGTTTTTAGCACCTATTTTAGTAATAAAAACTGAGAATCATTTTAATGTATTCATGTTTTAACTTAAAGTACTTTTAAATTAAATAGGTGAAATATAAAAATTACTGAAGTTAAATTTTGTAAAGGTTTGAGTTGTGATTGTAAAGAAAATGGCTCAATATGAGCTGCAGCATCTGAGCAACTCAACTTACACATACAAACCAAAACAAGTGGCTGAAACATGATGGTGATAAGCTAAACAAGAAACACTAAGAAAACTAAGGCGGTGAATCTGGAAAATAAAAAGTAGGAATGAAAAATAAAAGAAATAAGTTAGAAGGGATGGAAAAGAAAGAAATAATAGTCCTACATAGATATTTTAAATATTTTCTTTTCCTGTTGCCATATCTTGTCTGACCAGAATCGGCATGTGCTATTTTGCAATATTCATTAATGTGTTTAATTAATATCTTGATTAGCTAACAAAAAATATAAAATGTGTTTCTCAGGTGCATTTAGACTTGCATTCATCTATCCTCATCCAAATTTTCAGACCTGTACATGTGGTAGATTTTCCTAGCCATTACAGACACACACACACAAACAAGGACAAACATTTTTCTTTTGTTAGTATAGATAAGCAAAATAAATTTCTTTAGATAGAAAAAAAAAAAGATTCTTATTTTCTCATTCGGCTTTTGCAAATAAATGTATAACAACAAAGCGGAGCTAAAGGAAAATAAAAGAATGGTAATGTGTGATCATCATCTATTGTGAGATAATGTACAGGGAAAAAAAATAATTTGTATCAAATTGTTGATCGTAGCAATTGCTACTTCTGTAGAAATTGAAAGAATATTTTCTACTTTTGAACTTGTACACAACAAATAAAGAAATCTGTTGAGGATGAAAAGACAGCAAAACTTTTTTTAAAAATTCAAATCACTAAATGTCAGCAATGCCCGCTGATTGGTGGTATATATTAATATTTTAGATAGTTAATGTAGAAAGCAAATTTGACTGATCAGTCATATGATTATATTTATGCTCTTTATACACTTTCTCCGTTGGTGTTACCTATCACCAGAGGTACATTTTTTTTTATCCCCTACATACATTTTATTGTGAATTTTTCAGCTCCTATCCATCCATCTCTTACCTTTTTTCATAATTGTGCTGTTATAGTTTTTCTCCTTCAGACTATCACCTTTTCTCCAGCAAAGGGCGCTGTTAATCTTTTCCTCTTTCTGTGATTTTTTGCCTTTTTTTCCATCCTTTTCTTAAGGTACTGGCCTGCTTGGCCAGACTGAATGAGCTAATATGATTGAGAAAGTATGAATTTAACCATTGTGAAAGGAAGTCTGATGCCTTTCCCTCCCTGGCGAAACTGAATGCTAAATCTGTATTCTTGATGTAGCTTTACTAGATATGTCCCAATGGAAAAATGCTAAAAGAAAGTCTATGGGGGGAAATATGACATAAACCGATTGTATTTGACTAACTTCAATATCCATGATTTATCCATCACAGACGATTCTTGATAAGATTGGATTGGATACGCATAGCAGTTGGTTGAGTGGAGTTGTTGAGAAAAAATTGTCATGACTGGAAACAGTCAAGATGTCCATACAATCCAGAGGATTGATTGAAACATCTCATCATTGCCCAGCACTAATGTAATCTAGATAGAATAAATTTTTAACCTTCCTATTCTCCTGAGATTAGGATAAATTTGATAAATAAACAGTTGAATTCTATTAAAAAAAATAATAAATAAAACCTTATATTTACTAAAATTTACTTTGTGTTTGTAAAATGTGATCCTGTACTGTATTATTTTATTTCAGCATGTATGAGTCATTTAAAGGTATGTAGTGTAAGTCACTAATTTTTAAAAAATGAATCAAGTGCTTGAAGAGTATTTAGATCTATCAATCTATATACTATATAAGAATATCATTATAAGTGATAGTTCCACAAAATTTGCTTATACATAGCACTCAAAGATATTTTACCCCATAGAAAATAATTGAATTGCATTCAGAAAATCCTTGTTTGTAAACCTTTAAGAAAATGTGACTTAACACTACTTTGCTTTTAAATGCCTCATATTTGTGTATATTTGTTTAAATCTTTTAAATAAATTTCAAAGCTTTTGTAAATGATTTTTCTTTTTACAATTCTCTTACAGGAATATGATTTTAAAGTTCGCTGGCCGATAGTTAGACTTCTTGTTGGTCTTCTTCAACATAAGCCAAAAGAACTGCAGGAATGTGTTCTTGTAAGTCCTATGGGTGTATCAAGACTCATGGATCTGTTATCGGATACAAGAGAAATCATCAGAAATGAGGTGAGTACATTAAACAATAAATCAGTCTATCTAACTCCATGAAACAAATGTATCAATCCTTCTACCAATAACCAGGGATCTCTCTAAAGGAAAATTGTATTTTTTTTTTCCACAAAATTCAATGCCAGAAAAAAGACTCTTCACAAAATCTCAGTATGAGAATGGCTGGTTTCTAGTTGATTTTACCTTAATGGAATCTGCTAGTAAGTGAAATTTGTTCTTTTAATACTTGTAAAAATTTTGATTTTAATTCTATCCTCTCATGCTTCCTCATTGCGCAACAAGCTGAAGTAAACTATAAAAGAATTTCCCTTTTTTTTCTTTTCTTTTTTTTTTGGGGGGGGGGGGGGGGTAGGGCTGCTAATTATGTTTGAAACTGCTTTATTCACAAAAATAAGATCCTGCGATAATTTTATTTTTTACAGACACTTGGTTACACTTTGCTCAAAATTAACACGAGATGTTGTGGCCTGCACTATGCTAGCCTGTGACATCATTCCTAATAACAACAGCAACAAAATATCTTTCATAAAACTGAAAAATGGCTGAACTTTGAAACTTTTTACATAGATAGAGTATAACCAACAATAGAACATAGGATGTTTTTTATTTTGCTTAAACATGCAGTATTTCAAAATTTCATTATTTGAATACAAAATTAATTTATATCATTCTTTAAATATATCTTTTTTTTTTTCTTATTGCCATAGTTTAAGAAGAAATTAAGATTTTTTTTTTTTTTAATTTTTAACAATCAGTTGATTTTTTACCCTTAATATGTGGTTTACACATGTGTAAGAGATGTCATACCCTACAGAGAATCAAGGTTGTAATGGATAGCTGCCTGGGTACCCGCCCAGCTACCCACCTGGGCTGGGTTTTTTACAACCTTAAGGATTGTAGTGGGTAGCTGCACGGGTACCCATCAAGCACCCGTCTGGGCTGGGTTTTTTACAACCCTACAGAGAATCTGCATTATCATATATAAAGTATGAATTTTAAATTTGCGACCAATTTAACCTCAAACAAACTTTATTTGAAATAATATGTGTTTCTTTATTTATGTACATCTTTTTTTTATTTGTGAAAATTTGAAGTTTAACTGCTTTGAATATATTTTAAATTTTTAAAAAAATAATTCAACTTATGCATAACTGTTATAAGTATATTTTCTAGCTTTAAAAAAATATTTTTTCTCCTCTAGACTTTATTACTGCTTGAATTATTAACAAAAAGTAACTCCAACATTCAGAAGATTGTTGCATTTGAAAATGCATTTGACATTCTGCTGAAAATAATTTCTGAAGAAGGATTCAGTGATGGAGGTATTTTTTCTACCTATTTTGCCATCCTTCTTTATGTTGTACTATTATATTCTGTTTTATTCTAGCTTCATTTCTACTTATTATTTGTCCTTATGAATTTCTGTTATTTGGATCATTACTGACCTAAAATGTATCAGAGTTTCTGGAAAATAATAATACCGTATTTATTCATGTACTTTGTATCCTCATATAACACGCACACCTCAACATCTAAACCTTATTTAGAGAAAAAATATTTAACTAACAATGTAAAAAAAGAAGTTAGGATCTTTATTGGAAATCACAAGCCGTACTTCATCCTCTGCATCCAGTCAAAATTCATATTTTGTTTTAATGACAACTAATTTTGAAATGCTTCACAGAAGATGGTCGATGCAAAGTGAATCAAAATATTTATTGCCTTTTTCTTCAAATCGGCATATTAGTCTCCAGTTCATATCCAACATTTTTGGCAAGTCAGAGACTGCACAGTGTTTCTTCGCTTGAAACATCAATTAATTCTTTTTTTTTTTCCTTTAAAGGAATAATATATTTAAAAATATCAAATGAAAATTAATCCCTTATCCAACTTCATTCATTATCTGGGAACTTTTCGAAAAGCTTTCTCCAAATTTTATCATATGACGGAAAGTGATGTTTTTAAATAACAAGGAATCTATGTTACATTTTTAATAAATTCTGAAAAGTCTGAGAATGTCTATGACATGTCTATGTTGTTTTTGCTCACTTCTCCTTGCCAAAGTATCAGTGTATTCTCAAAAGCTTCAATTTTACTGCTCGGTGTTAAAATGTTTGTACTCTCTCTCTATAGACTTAAATTTAAATCATTAAATTTTTTTTTAAACATCAACCATGCAACTGAGTTTTCCGAGCCAATGTTCCTTAATTAATAAACTTGCCAACATATGTTTCTTTTTTACCAAAGAAAGTTAAACTTCATTTTTCAATTACATTTAATAAAAACCTTTGAGACCAAGTTTCAATTACCATAAAAGGTGCTAACAAACATGAAATATATATTTCGGCCCTCCCTGAACCATTTTCAATTTCTTACTGATTCAGACTTGCTTTCCGCTGGGCCTCTTTTCGGATCCCCTTTCCTCTTCTTCGCATATTCGTGTATTTTTTTAATCATCTCTCTCTAACCTTGCTCCACTAGCACATGTTCCATGCGGTTGATTGCATTGCTCTCGTTTACAATCTCCACAACCTCCCCTTTTGGGCATGGTTAAAGTTCTCGTAATTTGCTAACTTTTTGGTGCAGTGGAATTCGATTGCCAGCCTCTCTTCCGCATTGAGCCTTGCCAAAGCCGTTGTTACTCTTCCTTTCTTTATATCCTCCCTGTCCCTGTGCTCTTTTACTCTTTTTTCTTTTCTTCACTTCGTTACTCCAATATAACATTTTTCATCCCACTTTTGTTTTTTAGGTTGATTCTGTATATGTCCGAAGTTTTCATATCCTCTATTTGGTCTTTTTTGTTTCTTATTCTCTGAAAGATATTCCTATTGGGCTTTATTGGTATATTGATGTTATATTTCATTGCTTCTTTTTTTAAGCACATTAGCTGCTCCTTTATCATAGGATATAGCTTGCCAAGCTATACCCTATGATAAAGGAGCAGCTAATGTGCTTAAAAAAGAAGCTATGAAATATAGCATCAATATATCAATAAAGCCCAATAGGAATATCTTTCAGAGAATAAGAAACGAAAAAGACCGAATACCGTATTTCCCTGCATTAGCTGGCATGCCGGAAAAAAATTAAGGTACACCAGCATGCCGAAAAAAATCGTATTTACCGGCATGCCGGAAAATATGAGGTTTCGCTACTAGAGGATGGGCGACTGATTTATTTTGGTTTTTCTAACAACATTTTTCATTTTAAGGAAAAAACATCAATAATTTTTCTCTCTGTCTCTGTCTATATATATGACGACGACTATATATATGATATGTGATTTGATCTGCCGCAGCAGAAAACTTATGTCTTTAAAGGCATGGAATTCATATTATGCAGAACGACTGGTAAGAAAAAATACGATATACAGTTATATTGAGTGCAATGGCCAATGGAACAAAATTGAAACCAATTTTAATTTTTAAAGACTTAAAAAATATTCCAATGTCAGATTTCCCAAAGGATGTTGTAGTCACTGTGACCATAAAGGTTCTATCTATAGTGACTTGATGAATATATATAAGCAAAAAGTTTGGTGTAATCGCCCTAATTGTTTTTTTAAACTGAAATCTATATAACTATTAAACAGTGCAAAACCCCACCTAAAAATGACTGTTAAATACAGTTTTAAACAATATTATAAAACAGAGCTTGTAATAATTCTTGGAGGTTTGACACCATTGTTACAGCCTGCGGATGTGCATTGGAATAAGACTTTCAAAGCATAAATTAGGTGTTTTTGGAGTGATAGGCTAAGAAATGGAGAACAGGAATTCGCGAAGTCTGGTAAACATCAATCTGCTTCGTATCTTACTATAGCTCTCTGGGTAAAGGCAGTATGGGAAAAAGTTCCAGAGACTTAATTGAACATAATTTATAGCTTTTTAATAATTAATTTAATTAAACATATTTCCAGCTTGTCTAATCTAGTCATACCTAGCTCATTTTGTTCATATGATTTTTTACTATCGATTTACAAAAAAAAATTTAAATTCCGCGATGATGGGACTTTTGATGTCACCGGCTCCTGGACTATTAGCATTTACGCACACACACACTCCACTCTTTTGTCATTTCTGTGCATTGAAGAAATGACAAAAGAAACAGTGTGAAAAATATGTTAGTAAATATGGTATGTTTTATTTTCTTCTGAACCAATTGCTTACATCATTCATAAATTTATACATTTAATGAAAAAAATTGTAAAATTAGGTGACTTTTTTCTTCTTTTAAACTAAAATCAATATTTCAATTTATAGGTGTGATTGTTGGAGACTGTTTGAGGGTTATGTTAACTCTTTTAAAGAATAACACTTCTAATCAGACTTTCTTCAAAGAAGGTTCTTATATAAAACACTTAGCTCCTTTTTTTAATCTTCAAGAACTGTGTGAAAGAGGATGGACTGAACAGAAGGCTATTAATACTCTTACTATGCTACAAGTAAGTTTGTTTTGATTTATATATATATATATATATATATATATATAAATTTTCAAATTTTGTGCTTTTTTCTTATCTGGGTGCAAACAATAATTCACAAGTAGTATTTTAGTGCTATCACTGACATTTTAAGTATTTCCGACAAAGCTCTGTGATTATCAGGATTCTAACATACTATGGTTAAATTTGGGACTTGCCTACTTTTTGACACTTTTTAATAAAAACAGTGTGATTGAGAAATGGAATGCCTATAGTATAATTTACGGCAAAATTATCTTTGCATATTGTGCTTACTTTCACCTGAGGAAAATTTCTGATTTTGAAAATTAAAATCTATTAAAATTAATCTAAATTAAGAGCTATTAAAAAAATAAAAATAAAATAAAATCAATTTAAGCAGTTCTGATCTTTACTAACAAAATCTAGTATAGTAACTGAACAGAATTAATTTCCGCGCCTCTAACTGAATAAAAATAAAAGCAACCAATTTTTTCAAAATTTGTAATAGACTCCTAATTCTGCCTCCCCTTTTTAAATTTACAATTCATACCTTATTTGAAGTACGGGAACATTTGGGAAAAAAGGCAGGTAACTTTTGTAATGAAATATAATTATTTCTTCTGGTGCTCTTCAAGTTGCTGTTTTTCCTCTTTTGATTTTTTTAGTAACTCCTTGTGGGGAAATCCTGTTCACAAAAAAAAAAAAAAAAAAAAAAAAAAAGGAAGTAGTATCAGATTGAAAAGTTGCATTGTAGGAATTTATCTGATAAATTTTTAACTTGTCAGTTTTGGTTGACCATTTTATTGCGGAATTTACTGGCGATGAATTAAGAATTTAGGAATAAAAGTATTGAAAACATGTTAACCTCTCTTAGCCTAACGATGAGCCTCTCATGCCATGAAAAGTTTGAATATGAGAAAGATGCTTCAATCTGCATCTATCAATCATGCATTGTTGAAAAACACACCTTGATGCATCAAATTAATACTGTAGTACCCCGGCTTACGTCCCCTCGACTTACATAACCTGCATTTATGTCGTCTGGCCTGGAAAAATGTCTTTAATTAAGATGCATTTTGAGCTTTTTTGAAGATTTTTGGTTGTATGAAGGGAAACTTGCGAGCGACTGTCATGTGATAGTGACAAATAAAAAATAAAAAAAATCACTAGAAAAAATTTAGAAAACTCACTCTGCTGTTAAAAAGAGCTTCTAAGAGAAAAAAAGAAAAAAGTTTGTTTCAAATTTCATTGCATGATTTTTCACTTCCTCAAATGCTGGAACAGGGCAGCGTTTGAAGAACAATAAATTGTAAGCTAAACAGCTTATTGATTTATTCCAAATTCTTATATTTGAAACATATTTTCTTGCAAATGATAAATGTATGTAACGTAATCTCTAAATGCAGTAGAATATTTTAGTTAGATTTTGAAAAATTTTTATTACTTATCCTTTTTTGCTTATCTAAATGTACCTTGACTTACGTCATTTTCGACTTACATTGCTAGTCTTGGAATGAATTGCTGACGTAAGTCGAAGTATTACTATATTCTGATTTTGAATAAAAACCAGAACAAATTTCTCCTCAAACTATTATTGAAAAATACTGCACCAAAAGACAGCATTTCCTTTTCATCTCACTGCCAGTACTCAATTGAAAAGTGCAGATGTATTTCATAAGCTTTTTTAAAGGTAGCTGCAATATACACAAAAGATAAAATGAGGGGATTGAATTTAGGTGACATAATGGATTTTGGACATTTTACTCTATTAGAAGTCACAAATTGATTACCCAAAAAATATTGAGTGAATATATATGCACTGTAATATATAAAATTCTTGGTACTTTTCCAATATAGTGGCCTTGGCGTGCTTTTTAAAGCTTGGCATAATTTAGGCTTCAGAAAAGGAGATTTGATACCAAAGGATATAAACAGCTATGAAAACAAATTTAATAAACTTTTAAGTTTATTTATGTATGAATTTATATAATCTATAAACGTTTTACTTATATATATATTATTGATATTTTTTATATACAATTTTCTTCTGTTTGTATATAAAAATAGTTAAATGGCTTCTTTACATTAAATAAATTATATAAATATTGAAAAATTGTTTGGGTATATGAAACAATGAATAGGTTGCTAGAAAATATATTGCCAAATTTAATTCTCTCGTCAAGGCCATTTTCTCTATCTCGTCAAGGCCCCTATACTGGAAAAGTACTAAATTCTTTTTATATGTGATAGTAATTTTTCTAAATTTTAAAAAATTAAGTTTGTAAGCAATTTTCTATTTATATATGTATATATTTTAAAAGTATGCTTTTATTTATTCAGTAAGTAAAATAAACTAGAGTCATAATGTTTTTTAATTCTTGGCTTAATATTTTTAATTCTGTTAGTTATATTTTAAGAATGTGTATTTTTAGATTATCAGAGTGTTAGTATCACCAAATAATCCTCAACAAATTACATCCTCGGCTCAGAAAGCTATGTTTCAATGTGGTAAGTTGAATATTTATATATGGATTTCCGTAAAGAAAGTTATTTCAAAATTACAAAAAAAAAAGCAAAAAAAACAAAAACTATCTGACTGATTTGTACGTTTTATAGCTTAATGGCAGGTTAAAAATATAAATTATCACTTCTGATGCTCTCCATGGGTTAATATTTAATGCAAACAAAAATTCCAGTTATGGAATTGATATTCATGTAAATAATCAATCAAGTGCAAGTTTTACTCATGCATAAAGGGTTCTGTACAATTAAGACCTTTTACAAAGTTTAAACTTGACATTGTGCCAAGAACACTTTGAAAGGAGGTTGCAAATTTGCAACGCTGTCTTGGTCCGTACCACTGTTTTGTAGATAGGTTTTTAATTAAGATTTCAGCTAATTACCGACAATTTTTATCTCCTTAGATGTAATCCTTGGATGATTCTATGTGGATAAGTAATTCAAGTGCCCCTCAACTCCCCTGCTGAGTGCCCACAAAGTAAAGTTTCTGTGTAATGGGAAAATGTGGTTTTCTCAAAAACTATGTGGCCCACAATAATCACTATAGTTTTCCTGCAAGGTTTGAATAAATTACCACTACCTCTAATTTTTTCAGAATTTTAGTCATAGTAGATTCAGGCCCCACCAGTGGCTGAGAGGTTCTGCTCTCGAAGCTGGTAGACGCGAGGTGCTGCGTTCGAACCCAATCGCACCCGTCGGCCTAACCGTTTCGGAGTTTTCGTGGTTTTCTTCGAAACCTTGAATTTTCCATGCGTAAATACAGGTTAGGTTCCCTTAAAAAGACCCCCATGGAGGGCGCTCCCTTTAGGGCCTATATCCCTTGAGTAGATAATCGGCCGTCAATTATCAACCCAACCCATAGTAGATTCAGGGGATGGGGACATATTTTTGCAGTACATTTTCAATGATATCTCTGAAAATACGATATCTAAAATTAGAACAAATATATTTTTGAGTTCGTTGTTACAAGATCTTTCAAACAATACCCCACACAATGTATCCATAATGGTTCCATTTTTACTTTTTAAGTACTGAACCCTAAAAGTATAATAATTTTTTATACAATTTTGTCAAATGTTGTAACTAAAATTGTACAAGTTTTTTTTCATTTATTTATTTATTTTTGAGTGAGCTTTTCATGACATATTAAAAAAGTTTGTTTTCCTTTAACTGATGTTGAGTTGAGAGTTGAAATAAAAATTATTTGAGTAAATCATAAGGCTCTTCATTGTTGATTCTTAATTTTCATATATTCTTTGTGTACAAATAATTGCTGCTACTTCATATTTTCTGTGACAATTATCGAATTTACTGCTGTTGCATTTTTTACTTCATTTTCTCTGCTGGAATCCAAAGATGGAAAACCATTCCATAGTAGACATGCCAGAAGAGGTCATGTAGTATGAAGTCTAACCGAACATAGAGTGAGATTGCATTTAAACATGAGACACACATCCTGCAAAGGTAAAAGCCCAGAGTTCAAGAACCAACAAATGAGAATGAATCACTCAAACATTATTTAGTGCAATGTGCAGTGGACAATCTCTGCAATCTTTGTAATGTTTTCCATATCAATAATGAGGTGACTATAGAACATTTCGATTCCTGCTGTCATAACAACCTCATTTCCCTATGAAATCCTACCTCAAATTATCATCTTAAAGAATTCGTCCTTAATAGCCAAAATTTGGTCCAACACATGAGAAAACATAATAGCACAATGGCATTTGCATGGTTTTTAGCGATGTGAGAGGACAGTTCATGTAAAGATTCACATTGCTTTAAAATACAATGTCAAATACACTGATAAATTTTGGATTTGCTTTCACACAACGGTGAAGATTTTTCATATGGACAACTATATTTTCTATGGCAGCAACTAATTGTAGGCTTTCTTGCCAAAAAAGTAATGAATTAACAAAATTAGTATTGATAGCTTTTCAGAATGAGTATTTTAGCGAGCCCCAATATATCCAAGGCTATCAGACTGCAACCGAATCTATGAGCCCCTTATCAATGGGAGAACGCCTTACCCTGTGATTCATTGACAATGTATAAAAAAAACAACCATTGGAGAAATTGTTGGAGTTTTGAGATCTGTTGATGGGAAGCCACCAGGGACTTTTTCATCAATAGACATTTTTGCTCCCTACAAACAAAATAGCCCAAAGTTACTTCCATTCTTAGTCCTCACTCTAATACAATGGTTTACCCTTTACTGTTGCCAAATCATGACTCAGGATGGGATTAAAATATGCCCACAAAGACAAATGAAATGTAACCATTTATTTATATAGCAATTCACATGCTACAGACTAGCAGTTTTCACAACTCCACTAATTTAAGAAACTATTTTGAGAACACATTTTTGATATATTCATTAGAGTTGAGAGAAGTTTATATATTCAAATTATGTTTTATACAAATTAAGCATTTCAAAAAAAATTATGATGTGCAAGAGAGTTTTATTTTAAAAACAATTCCTTTAGCTAAACCATAATGGGATGAAAATCAATGAAGAATCCCTTCTAGTCCCTCAGTGAAACAATGCCAGACACCATTTAACAGGTGACTAGATTGTGAGACATTTTTCAATATATTTGGCCAGATGTCCCAACAGACGCCTACTTAATGAATATTTGTGTATTCATATAAACTATGTACCAAAAAGACTGCTATAATTTTAAATTGTTTAGATACAAATATGCAATTTTAAAACTTGTTCGCTAAGAAAAAATTAACTGTTCAAATTTCAAAATTAGTGGGGGATTTTTTAGTGCAAATTTCTGCTTGCTGGAATTGTGTTGTGCGATTTCTCTTTGTGGTGTATTTGAAAAACAAGGCAGCTTTTTTACAGATTCATCACTTCCTAAAAACCTGACAGACTTGATGCGAGAAATTATTTAGACTGTTGGAATCATTACATCAAACATGCTCTCCAGAAAATAGGAAGAGCTTGACTTTTTTTTTTTATAAATTAAGGCACTTCTTAAAATTGTCTAATTCTAGTTATTTTGAGCTCCATTCTAATTTAAGTATTTGTAGCTTTTAAAATTTGATTTGTTTATGTATGAAAATATATTAATAAAATAGTGCAATTAACTAAATAGTGTACATATATGTAATTCCTACTTGCATAAAACTTTTTTTTTCTGAAACATTTACTGGCTATTTATCTTTTAGGGATTCTAAAATTTTCTTTGAATTTAAGAAAGATATTCTAAAATATGTATTCAACTTGTTTTGTAAAGGTCTAATAACTATGTCTGAAAATAATTTATTCTGTAATTAGGTGCTGGCTTTGAATAACTTATTCACATTTAATTGTTACGTTCTTTAGGAAGTTGAATATTAAATTCATCTATTGTAGAAAATATGCTTCATCCTTTTTTTTCTCCTGTTGTGTATGTGTCTGAGAATACTACTAGCTTATTCTTTCATTTATTTATTTTTTTTAACTATTTGTGTATTGAATATTTATAAATATGAATATTGATTTGATTTTTAAAAAATCTGTAATGTAAGATGTTGATGAATATTAATTTTTGCACTGTCAAAACATACTTAGCAATTAAAAAAGAAAAAATGAGTTAGAAAATTGCTGCTGTTAAGTCTGACTTTTTTGCATTTTAATTTATAAACAATGTGTCATCTTATCTTATAAATTAAAATCTAAAACTATTAAGCTAATACCGTACTATATTTTGTGTTTTATTGTGCAGACAAAAGGTTTATTTTTTTAAATATTTATTGTTTTTATAAAAGACAAATCAAGCATTTCCATTTAGTGATTTTTGCTTTCTTGTATGTGTATATATTTTAAAGCAGGGTTGGCACGGTTTTAACCATGGTTTAAACCACGGTTTAAACCAATTGGTTTTTTTGTCAAAAAAACCATTTGGTTTTTTTTTTTTTTTTTTTGAAAAATCTAATATAATATTTTATCTTTTTTGTAATTTAATTGTTTTAAATTGTAGATAGAATTAATTTCTACTTTTAATACTTCATCTCAGCAGTCAACATGAGACATAATGAGCCTAGGTCATGTTTCTATGCATGTAGAATGAAAATTAGCATGTGCTGATGAACATATCTGGTACCCTAAAGATTTTTCTTAAAACATGTGATATTAGAAAAGATAAAATAGATAAAGAATATTCAATATTTAGCATAAAATATTATCATTTAAAAAATGCAGATTATTTACAGCAATTAATAACAAAATACAATGATCTTTAAGATTTTGGTTAAGTTGTAACAGAAAATTTTCTGGATTGGGATTGGGGAAGATTACTCTTAAAGAGTTTGAAAGAGTAACAAGATATCAAATTGAATAACACAGCTTGCAAAAATTGAGTGCTAGTTATAGCATTTCAATAATACCAATCAATCTTTTCTGTTAGTTGCCGAATCTAATGGCCAAAAATGTTGACTTGGACACTTGGAGTTATCACTCAGAAAACAAAATAACTAGAAGTATTTGGATATTAAAAAAAAAATAATAATAACCACAGAATAATATATTATATTCATGAAACTGCATCAAATGTTTATTGTTTGATTATTATATTATTAATCAAAAGGATTATTCATACGATTTTCAAGGTATCAATGTTTCACTGTGTAGAGCAGTTTACTTTGAACATAAAACATAGCTGTTACTAATGTTTAAATTAGAAATTATTTCAATTTTCTATATAATTGACTGTTCAATTATTTAATTTAAATAGTTTCAAAAGTTATATTATTTATATAATATCCAAAAATGTTTATTTTATCAACAGATATGCATCTGTATGCAATGGGAAATTATATTTTTAAAAACCCGGTTTAAACCAAAAAAACCTGGTTTAAACCAAATAAACCGGTTTTTTTGGTTTTTTACAAAAAAATCCAGTTTTTTTCCAACCCTGTTTTAAAGTATTGAATTTGTAAAAAAAAATTGACTTCTGTTTCTTGATGGATTTATATGTTTTGAGATGTCCTTAATATGATTTAATTATTTTCGGAAAACATGTCTATTTGTGTGTGTTACACAAATTTTATGACCTCTCTAATTCAAGAACATATTGCTAAATAAGTGGTATTGCTATGCTGTATATATTTCATAACTTCCATGATAGCTATACCTCAAAAATTAATGCATGGAATGTCACCAAACTTCACATCACCTTAGCATAAATTGTTCTGATTAGGTTTTGTTGTGTATTGTCCAACTGGTGATGTTATGCTGTGTTTTATCATGACTACCTTGAAAGTTATATCTCAGCATCTTTGGGATGGAATTTCACCAAATTTATTAAGCAAAATACTTATTATCAAAAACTATGCTGATTCAATTTGGGCTTTGGTCAGTGCTACTATCCTATTCTTGAGGAAAATTTCATAATTTGGTCCATAAATAGTTGAGGTAATTTAGGAAGCATGATTTGCCATATAATTAACTCCATTATTATAACTATCATTCATTTTGCAATCACATTATTGTCAGAATCACTCATTTTTGATGCTAACTTATGGCTGTGGACTTGATTATGGAATATTAGCCCTATGCTTTTTGCAATGAATATTATAGCTGTATTTTATTTTCTGTTGTATAGAAATTCACCAAATTTTATATCTGAGGTTATTAATTAAAATATATATGTAGGATTTAATATTTTACCTACTTAAATATTAACTTTGCTTATAGCTACAAATGTATTCACCTATCAACTTTTCAGTTATATATGACATTTATTATTCATACGAACAAATATAGATCATGGCAAGTCAATAACATTAATAATATAATACACAATTTGCACATTCGTAAACATAAATACAAGAAATCGCCTAGATGTCTTACTTAAACCTTTCATTCAGTCATTGACAGATTTTCAACCTTCATGTTAATATAAAAACTGTGGAACGCCACCCACCTATCTTGGTATTTTTATTTAAATCTTTCCTACACGAGCAGTTGTCCCATATCTTGCGCTTTCTTCAAACTCCTCTTGTTGTGCTTTTTATTTCATATAATATTGTATATTGATCGTTTAAACTCTTGAGTTTGTTAAGTTGCATTGTTTAGAATATTTATAATCCCACATATATGTTCATCCAAGTTTGAATTTGAATGTGCAATGGAGCAGGCCTGCCCAACCATTGAGTAAGTAGGGGTGCACATCAGTTGTTGCTAAACAACATCATTGGTAAACAACAAAGGGGGTCAGTGCCATTATTCACATTAATTCATGCATGCAACAATATTATCTCACTATAGTAATGATTATGTACATATTGGTCTATACGATACATATCTATCCTTACAGTATTGCCATAAGGATTAATTATGCAAGTTTTCCATTTAAACTGACAGTACAATAATTGACAGTAAAACACGGCATAGTAAATTTAGCATTGCATTTTTCTGAGGGGGGGGGGGGGGGCAATCTAAAAATTTTTGCAGGATCGCTCCATGCCGCCACATTTGGCAGCCCTGTAATAGAAGACACAGTTGTGTGGTGCTTTTTTGTTATTCACTGATTATTGTAACTTCATGTTAAATTCGTTTAAGTGTACTATACTTCAAATTCATAATCGTTGGTATTTAACTTTACTGTTTAAATTAATGTATTAAAAGGATATAGAAGAAAGTTTTGTTATGACGGCAACATAATGATTTCTATTTCTATTATTTTATTGAGTATATATAATAATTAACTACTACTCAGTTTTTCGAATTTCGTTTACAAAATTGATTTTATAACTGTCTTTCTGTAATTGCCAAAACCAGGGATCGACAAACTTTTTTGACCTTCAACCCTTTCAACAATTTATTAATCTTTATCAATCTTGATTATCTAGTCGATAAGACATGCACTATGTTACTATTTTCTAGTTGAAAAAAAAAAACAAACATTGGTTGGTGTGTAATAGTGCTATTTAAGTTAATATATTAGAATAATATAGAAGAAAGTTTTGTGGTGGCCACAACACACTAGTTGATAAATGAATTACATCTTGAGTTTTAAGAAATTGTTGTCATATGACTGCAGTTTTTTTAATTTCCCGCACTGTCATGTCCGTAAATTTGGTACAAAATGTTAACTTAGGCAGCTTTTTCTGAGGGATCTTCTTTCTGCCTTTACCGAAAAGTGTAAAAACTGTTTGATTACATAGTTTTTGAATAAGCACACCTGCCAATTTCATGCATTTGCAAATAAAAATGAATTCAAAAATGTGTTAAAAAGTAGCTAGTTTGGATTTCAGAACATTATTATTATTTTTTTTTTCTTAGGATTGAATTGACATGACTGAAATTGGATTTGAACATGTATGAGCCTTGAAATGCAAACAAAAATTAGCAGTGAATTCAGACATTTTTCTCAGAGAGGAATTTTGAACTCCAGGGGTGGGTGGTTATTATAGAGTTACAAGGAGGTGGGGGATTACACTTTTGGATTGTTAATAAATAGAAAATCTGAAAACTTCTGGGAATATGCTTTTATGCCCCGAAGAGGACAGTCCTTTGCCCACTCACCTTGGGCCACCCTTTCATCACTGAAAATGTGTTTACCACTTTTAGATAGGTCCAGTTACTTTCATAGTAATTTAAAATGACATTTTTAAATAGCATCTTAGTTTCAAGATCAACTGATAATTCAATGTTTATCCTGAAAATCACATTCAGTATTTTCAACTTTTGTAGAAAATAGTGAAACAATAATCCAATCTGGAATTTGCATGTTCTCTAAATCTTTAAAGCAAACTTATAAATCATTGCAAAAGTTTCGGAGATGCTTTGTGTTATTTCCAAATCTTTGTCTTGTTTCTAATGACCATAATAACTAGAAATAAAAGATGAATACAAGAGAATCTTCTTGTAACAGTGAAGTTTTAAACATGACCAGTTTAGCTTGGAAGTTTTTATTTCACCAATTTCTTTTTCACTGGTTATCAAAAATTAAGGAAAAGTCACAAAATGCTAATCTTCAAATACGCGAACACTCAAAAGGAAATAATATAATTCGAGTAATTACTATCTCTACAACACAGCTAGTCCATATAACATCTCATTCATGTCACACATGGTCACAAGATTCACAGTCACTACAGTGAAGCAAAAAAATAGGAAATTCCATACATCTCATTATGAGTCTCAAATGATCACTATATGTGACTTCACTGAGACGTCACTGTGACTGCTGCTTTGTGATGAGTCACCATGTGACTTTACAATGTAGTTAAATTGTGACTCTCATGTGACTGTCATTTTAAGACTCAATTTCAAAGTCATCGTGGACGCTGCATTGTTATAAGTTACCAAATAATGTCACATTAAAGTCAAGTGATGACTTTTAGGTGACAGAGAGACTACTGTGAAGTCACCATTGTGCTCTTTTGGGAAAAGTCTCCATGTGACTATAATATGATATTATTTGGTGACTTATCATAATGCAACGTTCATGATGACTATGAAATTGAGTCTCAAAATGTCAGTCACATGAGAGTCACAATTTAACTACATTGTAAAGTCACCTGGTGACTCGTCACAAAGCAGCAGTCACATTGACTTCTCATTGGAGTCACATATAGTGATCATTTGAGACTCATAACGAGATGTATGGAATTTCTTATTTTTTTGCTTCACCGTAGTGACTGTGACACTTGCGACCATGTGTGACATGAATGAGATGTTATATGGGCTAGCTGTGTGGTAGAGATAGTAATTACTCGAATTATATTATTTCCTTTTGAGTGTTCGCGTATTTGAAAATTAGCATTTTGTGACTTTTCCTTAATTTTTGATAACCAGTGTATTTTCTTCACACATCCAACACCAACATCAACTGTGGCATAACATTATAACGTCAGAGTAGAATTATGACAAGCATTTCTGCTTCTTCATTTTTTACTTAATAGTTGATTCATAATCAACTTTTTCTCATTGACCACCGATGTTGAACAACCCCTTTTAATGGAGTATTGAACCCTTTCGCAACACTGGTCTAAACTGTTAACAATATTTAAGCCATCTGCTGTTAAAAAAAAAAAACACTGGATTTGTTGTCTCTGTCAGTAAAAATGTGTTATATCTCTTTAATTATATATGTTTAAGTAGTTAATGCTATTTCATTAAATAAAATAAACAAACAATAAAAAATATTTGTTAACTATGTTTTATAGGTTTACTCGAACAACTTTGTCCAATATTAATGGCATCAGGTGTACCTGCTGATGTTTTGACTGAGGTAGGGGCAATCATGTTGTGATAACTATCTAATTTATATATTACTTAGTATTTATGGATCTTTTATTTTTACGTGCTTGTTCAAATTTTCAATTATTTTGCATGCAGTTAACTATAAGAACCCACTTTATTACTCAGAGAAAAGTTGCTATAATAGAAGATTCAGACCTGCCAACTGCTACGAAAAAATCATAGTTGCTACGATTTGGACCTATCAACTACGATGCTACGAAAATCGGTCTTAAACTACGATTTTTATCAAAAAACAAAAACGCATTTTTTGTTTCTAGTTGCGATTTTTATCCCGCACAGCATATTTTTCAGGAGTGATTCTGTTGCGAAATTTCAAAGTATCCATTTCCGAAAGTTTTAAAAAATTGGCCATTAGTCCAAAAATTCGGATATTAAAAAATGCTCATGGGAAAAAAAAAATCTGGGCTGCAAAACAAACTTCTTAACATAAAACACTCTCTTTATGTATATTAACCACGAGTGAATCGTGTTTCTGTAAATATTTATACAGGAATTCGCTTCCTTAGAAACAAAGTGCCATTTTAAGAATTTCTGGAAAAGAGGAGGGGGGAGGGGTTCTTTGAAGGACAAGGTTCGAAATAGTGTGCAAAATCGCACGATTTGCGATAAACCACCGCGAATTTCGACAAATGATCGTATAAAAAAAAATCAATTTCGTCAACTGGTCGCCGAAGAAAATAAATTTCGTCAAAGGATCGTGGTAAAAAGTAGTACTGATTTCAGGGGGTGGCCCGGGGGGAGGGAATGCCCCCCCCCCCCCCGGAAGATTTCAGATTTTGTGTTTCAATGGTGTGAATTTTGTCAAAATATCGCAGAAAGAAAACGCGAATTTCGTCGAAAGATCAGTAAGAAAACGCAAATTTTCACCGAAAGGTCGCAGAAAGAAAACACTAATTTCGTCAAAAGGATCACAGAAAAAAATACAAAATTCGACAAAGGATCGTGGTGAAAAATGCGAATTTTGTCAAAAGTTCATGGTAAAAAGTACGGATTTCAACAAAGAATCGTTATAGAAAAATGTGAATTACGATTGCGGAAAAATTGTTAATATCCTGAAATGATCACAGGAAAAAATTCCGAATTTCGTCAAAATTTACTGCACCGGGCTAAAAAATTGGAACCAGGCTCCTTTTACAAATGTAAAAACGCTGCGAAACGAAAAGAAACTCTAAAAATCGTATAAAAATTTTCAAATGAAAAAATTTACTATATTGAGTTGAAAGACTGAAACCTTATTCCTTTTACGTATGTCAAAAGATGGCCGTGTAACACGAAAAACCAACCTCCGGATTAATTTAAATTTTGTGTGCTACGATTTCTCATTTTCAAAGGTTGGCAGGTCTGAAGATTATATATATTCTTTTTTTTCCATGCACATTACATCAAAATTAAGAACTTTAACAAATTGATTGTAAATCATAATATGAATATATTGTATTTAATTTTAATTTAATCTGTAAATGTTGAGATGGAAAAGTAATTTTTTTTTTAAATATCAGTGTTAAATTGCACAGATTTATATGCTGAAGATTCAAATTGTGAAAGATAATAAAAATTCATTTTTCAAAGAAATTTAATCAAAGAAAATATTTTTAAATCATGTTGTGTGTTTCTGATCAAAATATCTCACTAGGCTTAGTCAACACAGTGTGGTCTTAGAGATCACGTCCCCCCTTTTATGGGTTAAATGAATCCACTGTATAAAAAAATAAAAATATTTCTAAACTAAATATGTACTGCAATTGAAATTTCTGAAACTTTATATTTATGATATTTATTCAGTTATAAAAATCAGAAATCTCAGAGAAATTTAATGTACATTGGCAATATTTATTTCCTAAGGAAATAATCGGAAATCTTTGTTTTGTATACAACAGTTATGACATAAGTGAAGAATATTATTTTGCAGAAAATGAAGAAAAGGGGAGAAAAAATGTGGATAATAGTCAGCCACTCAGAATTAAGCTCTAATTCTTCTTTTTTCTTTTTTGATTTAACCTCCTTTTACCAGGTAGAGAAATATATATATATATATATATAGATATATATTTTTATTTATTTTTTTTTTTCAGAATATTCAATCCTCATAAAAGTAAGAACTAAAAGATCTTTTTAAAACACCATAAAAAATTTTCAAATGAGCTAGGCCTTTCGAAATAATTTAGTCTTTCTTGCTCAGTCTGTCTCAATCTTGCTGCTGCTTTCATAGCAAAAGCACATGTTCTTTTGAAAGGCCTAGCACATTTGAAACTTTTTTTTATGGTGTTTTAAGAAGATTTTTTAGTTCTTACTATTTCACACCAATTTCACTTATATTTCTCATAAAAGTATTTTAATGGCAAAGTCCTGTTGCAATAATTCCATTGTTCCCAAAACAGATGTAGACAATACTTATAATGCTACAGCCCTTTTCATCGATGAGAGGAAAAAAGAATCGGTAGGAAATGTGACGATAATAAGTTATCGTAGAAGGGATCAGGTACATTGCGAAGTTCCTTTAATATAAATATTGTGAGATTGTTAAAGAAATATAATAAAAATGGAACTATCTTACTTTATATAACTTACTTTAGAGAATTCATCGAGCCTAAACAACTTAAATTCAGGCCAGAGCAGAGTAAACGCAGTGTAGACAGTCATTACCAGCTGATTATATATTGAAGACACATCAACTTTTTACAGTTTTATTTAAAATCACAAAAGCAGACATCATTACTTCGATGTCAAAAAACTTAAGACATTAAAAATTAAAAAACAAAGTAACTAAGATAGACATACTGTAAACGGCTTAAACTTACATAATCTTTTAAAAAGAAAAAACAGAGCCACCTCTCATATCATGACCACACAATATATACATTCAGTTAAACCGTTACATCATACCGCACATTTGCCGAAAAATTTGCATAAAGCGAGATGCTGGAAATAATCAGTATAAAAAAAAAACTCCCTGCATTCAGCTGTACATGAAGACTTCGTAGAATGTGAAGTGACTGACAAAAGAGCGGAGAAACCGGCAGTATGTGGATGCAAATGATTTCTGCTTGTAACTCGGGACGAGGTATTGGCAGGAGGATTAAAAAATATGTTAACACACTCTTAACTTGCAAAAAATGCGCATGCCTGCCTGTCAATATGTAGACAGTGAAGCGGCAAACTTTGAAGAAATAAGAATCTCTTTATTTTTCATAAATTAGTTGAGGAAGGTTAGCAAGGAATTCTTGCTTCTGGTCACCATGTCGAAATAAAAGAACGGAATCTCTTATAAAAAGATAATGTAAAAAAATTCGTTGAAAGATTCCATTGGATTTTTAGATGAGAGCAGCACAGCTTTATCTAAATTAATTTGAGCATGATCACATATCCACATCACTAATGTACGACCCATAGTATGGTAACATACGCTTTCGGCAAAAACTATTTTAGTCTCATTCGAACGGCAGGCGAATTTCCACGTTCTGATAACACTGCATTGAAATACTATATCTTTTCAGGACAACATCAAACTAAATTCTGATTTTAAAACTAAACGGTTTTTCTTATAAATGACGAGTACGGGATTGACAGAGTAATTAAACAGCAGTTTTAAATTGATTAGATAAATTAAAAGTTATGACAAATTGATGAAAATCAAATTACAAGCTGTAGATTTAAAAAGCTTGTCACTGATTCGAAAAGCAAAACTAACGCACACCTCTTATAAAACGCATAATTAATATGTCACGGACGGGAGAGAGAAGCGCTTCAGTGACGTCATCATAATACATGCCAACTTCAGAGAGAGATGTACTACAAATTCGTGGAGTGGCGTGCATGCGCAATATTGCCGATTCACTCCAAAGCCGAGAGAAAGAAATTGCTGGGAGTGACCGATAAAAGGTAAACAGACTCGCATTACAGTGAGAGATAAAAATAAACATTTGCGGTCAAGCGCAAAGAATGAAACTAAATAGATATTGATGCAGAAAAAATAGCTGAAAGGAATAAAAATAGACTAAATGTAAATACTGTGAGAAGTATTCTCACAGGAAAGAGGAAATTTTTTTGCCTCATTTTTGAAAGATTCATTCTTTTCTCATTCTTTTCTTACACCTAAGTAATCTGAAACAAATATTGGTAAAAAAGCTGAAAATGTAATTATATTGGAATATGTAGTCTATTTTGCCATTATAGTACAGTAGAACCTCGACTATCCGAAGTAATTGGGACGGACCCTCTTTCGGAAAATCGAAATTTTCGGATAATCGAGAATGCTTCAATTTTAAGATTAAGGAGAAATATATGCAATATTTCGTATCATGGTAATAAGTGCTTAATAAAAATAAAGTAATAGTAAAATAGAAACAAGAATAAATTACCTGGATTTTAATTTTGAAATTAAATACCTTTTACATGTATCACAAGGCTTTGAAAAAATGTTTTGCTTATCGCAGTTTCGATTGCCTTTGCTTTGAAGCTCTATCACAGAGTTTTTTAATATTATTAGTTCACCAGTATCACAAGTCTTTCTGCTGCTCCAGCCATCCCAAACCTTTTGCAAAACATTCAAAAGCTTCAGAATCGCTAATTTGTTTGTTTTCTTCGTTTGTTCCACACTGCAGCTTATGAAGCTCAAGTTAAATTCAAAGAAACTCTAAGAAAGGGGATTGAAAATATTTATATGTACTCGTAGCTCGGAAAGGACCGCTTGCATACAAGGAATATGGTAGTAAAAAAAAAGCTTTAAAACGGATTTTAGTTAATCGAGAGTTTCGGTTAAAAGAGTTTTGGATAAAAGAGGTTTTACTGTAGATATAAAATAACATTATGTGAGTTGGTAAATATTTTTGATTTTCTACAATGGTCATTATTACGGAGAGATTGCTATTAAGGACAGACATTATAGCAATTGTACTGTGCTTGTGAAGGGGTTTCGAAAGCAACAAGAATTTCTAAAAATGTCAGGAAAGTTTGGGGAATTCCCTGTAAAGTCATTTTCCTAATCTCAATTAAAAAAAAAAAAAGCTTTGACAAAAGATTGGTTTTGTTTAAAAGCAGATATAAATTATTCTGCATAATCACATTTAAAATCTGTAAATTGCTATTTTGAACTATCTCAAAAATTCATAAAAAAATAAACAGCTATACTTTCTCAGCTTAATTTTCTAGAAGGTTGAATTTACTCAAAAACCAACTCAAACTTAAATATTTTTTTTTTTTATGGTAACTTAATACTTTGAGTTATTTCCTAAATATAATTTTAGAGTATAAGGTGTATTAAAGTTTATACATATAAATAAATTAATTAATATAAACAAATTAATGTTTGTTGTGTGCATAATGTTTCTGTGTGTTTCTATTCCCTTGCTGATTAACACCAAATATACAGAATTTCATTGTGAAGAGAGTAGTGTATGTGTTTATGCATCCACATATAAACTTTTAAAGAAAATTCTTGCAGTTGATATTATTTTTGCCTAAATGTATCCTTTTCTTTTCAGTCTATTAACACAGTAGCTGAATTAATTAGAGGAAATCATAGTAATCAAGAATATTTTTCATCTGTCTGTGTACCTACTAATCCCCCTAGGTGAATAATTTTCACTATAACCATAATATTATATGTTATATGTTAGAAGCTATGATTATATTTTATTTACATTTATTTATTTATTTTATTTTTGTAGGCCTGCTATAGCAATACTCCTGTTATGTATGGTTAATGACAAGCAACCTTTTTACTTGAGATGTGCTGTTTTATATTGTTTCCAGTGTTTTTTATATAGAAATGAACTAGGTCAAGCACAGATTGTGCAAACTTTACTTCCTTCTACAACTGATAGTATGTATTTGAATATTATGTATTACTTAAATAAAAAAAAATAAACGTGTCATTGCATAAAACTCTTTTGCTGTAAAACTTATTGATACGAATTTTATACTTAAATTCAAGAATTTTTTTTTTTCATATTTGTATATTTATATGGCTTCTACCCCAAGTATTTTAATTTAATTTGAGATTTATAAATTACAAAATTTTGTGTTTGTATTTTGATACTTTTGCATGCTATATAATTATGCAATGAATTCAGCAAAAGCATTACAAATGTGCATAATGCAGAATATTTGTTAAACAAAGGGGACAAAGAAAAATAGTTGGTACTTACCTCCAGCTGTAAAAAACAGTTCTTGAGGGGAAAAAAAAGAATAATAGTTTCAAAAGTATTACGTAATTTTATTAAGTCCATAGCACAACATAAAGGGGGAGGCAAAATAATAAAGAAAAGATCTCAATGTACTTTTATTTAAAAGAAGGGCATTGTAGCTAAAAACTTATAAAGTCTCCCCCCTCCTAAGAAAAAAAAAACTGTCTACGAGTTTGAATTTCTCAACTGTTTTACTGTTTAATACTATCCATGTAGAAAAATGAAGACATTGATTGTTATCGTAAACAGTGTCAGTGAATGAAAAAGGTCAATCTAAATTAAAATACACATATATAGTGAAATATAACGACAATCTTTGAAACAAAACTATCATACAATGAAATTGAAACTATGCTATAACCACAATCACAAACAGCATTTTGTATTTACATTTTTTTAAGGTTTTTATTTTTATTTTTTTTCACAAAGGTTTGGGAGGGGGTGGTTTTTTCTTGCACTCCTCCTGGATAACTACAAAAATATTAAAGCATTTCAATATCCTCAAGCTTCAGATAAGCTATATTTTACTTTAAATTATCTTTTTTATTGTTAATTATAGATTACATGTCATAGTTATATTCTTTGCAAACTTCAGACAGGTATAAAATATCACTAGCATCTCAAAGCTACCTTTAACAAAGTAATGTCTGTTTTCTCATATTAATCCTCTTACTTACCTGAACTTTATATGGGGCTCTTAAACTTAAATTATAAAAAACAGTTGTTTCAAATCAGTGGCTTTTTATTTCATGTGATACATTTTAAACATCCAGGAAAAAAAACAACTATCTAGAATAGCATCGTAAGTGTACCGTATATATATATATATATATGTTACGAAACAATTTAATAGGTTACGTCGAGATATCATGTAGTGCTTTTTATTACATATTACTGGATTCATACCACATTTTAATCAGCCGTTGGTGATGTTGTAAGCAATCCTACCACTTAGCACAAGCATTGCTAGTAAAGGTGTCAACTCTGTGAAAATTTAGCAGCTGTAGAGCGATGTTAATATTTGTAGAGTCCAATCAAACACTTATTATTTCATTATGAAAACAAGGTAGGTTAGGCCGCGTGAGTGGTGAAAACAGGCGTATGAAGAAATCGGGGGTTTTCCCAATTAAACACATGGAAACGTAGTCATAGGAAAACTGTTTATTCTATCAGAACATACCAACACTAAACAATTCCCGCAGGATGAGAAATCAGAGCATTCCACTCGAGCATAAACTAGTTACTCATGCTAAATAGATGTTAATTCACGAAATGAATATTCTACATGGCTAAGGACACCGGGTAACAGGTTATGTAAACAATCAAACAGCACAAAAATCTCTCGTTCTGAACTCATGCTCTTGCTATTTATTAGAATGAGCGGAGGACTTCCGATTGAAATGGAAACTTCAGGCTAAACCAACCAAAATCATGAACGAGCCTCGAAGTGAAACTGGGATCCGACACTCAGCCAATGGAGAGCGATCAAGAAACGTCACAGGAAAAAATCCCGGCGCCGCTAATGGAATGATTTCGATGTGAAAAGGCTGATGCCTCGCGGGCGGGAAAATGAGATGAAATAGAATAAAAATGTAAAAATGGCTTTGATAAACATTCGAAAAATAAATAACTGCGTTCAGAACTTTACAGTTTGGTAGACGATAAAAATTAATGAAGGGATTAAAAGTTTAGATTACGTTTTGGAATAAATCTATTATTAAGATACGCATTTTAAAATTATAGGAATTTAACTAGAAATAAATAACAGAGCGTATTAAAAAAAAAAGGAAATAATGAATAGGCCGGCAATTTAGAATAATTTAAAAGAATAGTAAAAGTAAAAATTTTTATATAACAATATCCCCCCTCCCTAAAAACCGGTGAACTGGTGGCTCCGTGACCCACAAGTTCATTGGGGAAAAGCATGAACTCGGATTACAATAGTGTTACCCGGTAGTCTGAAATTTTTCTTCAATTCTGTCAAAAACCAAATCAATAAGTTACTGCTTAAACGCGAAACTGTGGGAATTGTTTTTTAAAATTACAAAGATAATATAAATATTTCTCCAACATGGAGTAAATTATATTCTAAATAATCTCCCCTTGTTTTACTAACAACTTATTACATACAATATTAACAGATATTGACAATATTAGAATTGTTTAGGAGTTTTCTTAGGAATTTACATTCTTTCCACATCACGATTAAACATTAGTTTAATCTCTATAACTTAAACTCCATAACATAGAAATTTTCCATACAATTCACAAGTCATATAAATAAAAGGAAAAACATGAATATAATAAATTTAAAATTTATGTACAAAAATTTCAACTGAGTATCATTCTCCTACAGTTTTTTAACTGGGGTGATATATTGTCCTGATACTATGCTATAGTCCATTGAAATTCAATTATTGCTCATTTGTGACACAAGAAAAACTGTCAAAAAATCTAATGCCATATGCACTCTATAGTATTGTATTGTTATGATAATAGCGGTACCATTCTATTACCATTTTTCCATAAATTCTCTAGTAAGTATTTTACTTTCATTATGTCCAGATGTTATCACAATATTTAATTTATGAGTATTCTCAGATATCTCATATATTGACTTCATTAATTCATAACACTTATTTTTCTTTATTACCTCTCTTTTATCTCAATATTCAATAATAAATTATCTATACTTTCTATCATACAAGGTCTAGCAATAGTAAATTTAATTCAATAATAATAATAACTCAAATTTTCATCAATAATTTCAAAGTCATAATTTAATTCATCACTTCAGTAAATAATAATAAGAGATTATTGCACTCAATGATATTGGCTGGGTAAAAAGTTACATAGCATAAAAAGTAATCTCCTATCAATACAGATTCAATAAGAAATGAAATTATACCAAGTCAAAATAAAAATTTAAAAAAATTCTGAAATTCTCCAGCAATATCATTGAAACAAAATCTTAACAGGTGTTTTTCGATATGTGTCGAAATATTTCGTTCATTTCCTACATGGTTACGCAATCAGTAAAAAAAAAAAAATAAATAAATAAGCAAGAGAAAAACAAGTTGGATTTGAAATCCAGGACACTTGCATAATCAACAATTATTCGCATAAATTCTATAATGTTTTAGTATTAATAATTATAGTTCAGTAATTGATATATATATATATATATATATTTTTTTAAATCTAGTTAACATTTATTCATAGTTTACATATAACTTTAAAATTTATTTAATATTCTAATCTAATTCAATTCAATATAAGAAATCTTCAACTCAAATCAATTCATTTACACCCACATAAACAACTAATTCAAGTAAAAACTTCAGCAGTAATGTTCTCATGGCCTTCGAGAACGCACTGTTATATAGAAAAGAATTGATTGATTAATTAATTTATTTCATTACTTTTTACTTAATTTTATGACTATTCTAAATTTGATATTAAGTCAGGGCTTTAATATTAGTTTGCTGTGAATTCTCATGGGATAATTTTAATTGATCTGGTGAAAAGTAGGGGCGCAATTTAGATACATGGACAACATCCGTATTTCTATTTTGGCTTTGCCTATCAATTCGAACATTTACAGGAGATAATTTGTTAAGAATTTGATAGGGAAGCAAGTTTTTACTGGTCCTTAAGAATAATTAAAATTATATTACTTTCTAGTGTAAAATTTAAACTTAAAAACAATAAGATAATTTTCAGCAATAAAAATTTAATAAATAATTCAAATTTCAAGTTAGACCCTTTTGAGCAATACTCTTTAAACATAGTAATATCTCAATAAAAATATTTAGAAATTTAAGGGTTTTTTTTTTTTTTTTTTTTTTTTTTTTTTTTATAACTATATTGAAGGTTTCCTTTTAGAAGTGTAGAGTAGAGTAGGTCAACATTATCCTACGCCGGCTTCTTGTTACGAAACAATTTAATAGGTTACGTCGAGATATCATGTAGTGCTTTTTATTACATATTACTGGATTCATACCACATTTTAATCAGCCGTTGGTGATGTTGTAAGCAATCCTACCACTTAGCACAAGCATTGCTAGTGTAGGTGTCAAGTCTGTGAAAATTTAGCAGCTGTAGAGCGATGTTAATATTTGTAGAGTCCAATCAAACACTTATTATTTCATTATGTAAACAAGGTAGGTTAGGCCACGTGAGCAGTGAAAATAGGCGTATGAAGAAATTGGGGTTTTCCCAATTAAACACATGGAAACGTAGTCATAGGAAAACTGTTTATTCCATCAGAACATACCAATACTAAACAATTCCCGCAGCATGAGAAATCAGAGCATTCCACTCGAGCATAAACTAGTTACTCATGCTAAATAGATGTTAATTCACGAAATGAATATTCTACATGGCTAAGGACACTGGGTAACAGGTTATGTAAACAATCAAACAGCACAAAAATCTCTCGTTCTGAGCTCATGCTCTCGCTATTTATTAGAATGAGTGGAGGAATTCCGATTGAAATGGAAACTTCAAGCTAAACCAATCAAAATCATGAACGAGCCTCGAAGTGAAACTGGAATCAGACACTCAGCCAATGGAGAGCGATCAAGAAACGTCACAGGAAAGAATCCCGGCGCCGCTAATGGAATGATTTCGATGTGAAAATGAGATGAAATAGAATAAAAGTGTAAAAATGGCTCTGATAAACATTCGAAAAATAAATAACTGCGTTCAGAACTTTACAGTTTGGTAGACGATAAAAATTAATGAAGAGATTAAAAGTTTAGATTACGTTTTGGAATAAATCTATTATTAAGATACGCGTTTTAAAATTATAGGAATTTAACTAGAAATAAATAACAGAGCGTATTTAAAAAAAAGGAAATAATGAATAGGCCGGCAATTTAGAATAATTTAAAAGAATAGTAAAAGTAAAAATTTTTATATAACATATATATATATTAAAGAGAAGGGGAAAAAATGTAAAAATAGTTTAAGTGCTCTACAATATTTTATAGAAAATATATTTCAAAAGTCAACTTTAATTTTAGAAGCAAAAAACATTTTCATATTTTCAATTTTTAACTTTATTAGGATTATTATTGTTATTTGTGACCATCTTCTTTAACTTTATTTTTAAAGAAGGAGAGTTACTTCAATTTTTGTTATAAATTTAACTTAGGAAAACTATTAAGTAAAATTATTTCTGCCTATTTATTTCTTTTTAATATATATTTTGAAATATTTCTACAAAAATAAAAATGAATGAATCTGTATTTTAAAAAGTTCTTTCTGTTTTTTTTTTCCTTTTTCTAACAGTTATTAAAAAATAATTTCTTTAATTTTAGTGCCAACTACAGAAACAGTGGGTCATTTATTATGTAGCGGACTTTTTAGTATGGACACTCTTTCTAAGTGGTTTGCAGCTGTTGCTCTTTCTCATGCACTTGTTGACAATCCTACACAAAAAGAGCAACTCTTAAGAGTCCAGCTAGCTACTAGAATGGGATCACCTGCAATATCTTTAATGAATCAATGTTCTCAAATGTTGCAACAGGTGACAACATTTTATAATCATCTTTCTAAATTACTTGTCATTAAAGGGTAATGCCTACTTATAATGCTTAAAAAATTCCAGTTTTTTTTTTTAAACTGTGTATCAGAATGGAAATTATTTTGAAGGTATTTATTATATCAATCTTTAACATCATAATCTTTTTTAAAAAATTAAAAATCTAAATGATGCCAAAATTGTAGCCCTTCACGACTTGCTTGAACAAGTCCTCCCCAAATAAACCTGGAACAATTTTCTTTTTCTGTTAATCTACATCAAATTTGTAAGAGAAGTACACAGGATCCTTTAAAAAATATTGATGTTTGTAAAATTGGCAAAAATTTGACTTTGTACATTGTTTATAAATGAAAATATTTGATCAGTCGTTGTACTCCTCTAGAAAAAAGTATTGAAAATATATGGTTAAAATTTAAAGGCAAAAACTGTTAAAGTTATGCTGCAAGAAAATTTTTTAGCATCACCATTTAGCCACTGCTGCAATACTACCATTTTAATATTTAATAAAAAAAGAAAGAAAGAATGGGGCAAATGCAGACATTCTTTTAAGTAATTGTCGAATCCACATTAATGGTTTCCAAAAACTTGGAATTTTCTACATTTTTATTCTAAAACTAAATAAATAAAGACATAGATTCAATTTATTTTGCATTTTCATTTCGTAATCTTCTTCCAAATTATTATTACTTTTACACAAAGTAGAAAATTTCAACAGTTTCTCAATAGAGATGTGGAACTCCTTTCACCAAATTAAAACTTGTTAATTTTTAAGTTGAATTTGCTGAGTCTGAGAATTGTTGAATCTGAGATAGTTTAAGTATTTCATTTAGAGCCAGGGCATTTAAGAAAATGTTAATGCTGGGGCATTAAGTCTAAAACCAAATATCGACTCACTTTAATACAGGTTTCATTCTAATTCTTTGAGACATAATAAAGTGGGAAAACATTCTATCTTCTTTTAATACTGTACATTCTTGGTGGAATAATTTTTAGCACGTTTTCAGAAACTTAATATATATTTTTGCATATTTATTATTTTATTAGAATATTACTTTATAGTGGTGTTTATTATTTAATTTAATATTTGATAAGTTGTGCAGTAAAATAATTTTTATCCTTTAATTTTTTATCCGTTATTTGTTTATTTTAATGTCACTTTCCTCTTTGCATTTTTCAGGGTGGCAAGCTACAGACAAGATTAGGTCTTTTAATGCTGATGAGCACATGGTTAGCAAACTGCCAAATAGCTGTGATGCAATTTCTTAGTGTGCCTACAAATATTCCTTTTGTATCCTTTTATATAGCTAATTATTTATAGTATATTAAATAATTTTTTTACTTTCTTCTATCTTTACAAGAAGAAAGTATTGGATTCATGAAAATTTTCGAATTCCGGTTTTCGACGGATTTACACGTTTTAGGGGTCAGAGATTCCAAAAAACATGTTTTTACAAAATGTCTGTCTGTGACTCTGTGAGTCTGTCTGTCTGTCTGTCTGTCTGTCTGTGTGTATGTGACACAAATTTTGTGGGCGCTCTATCTCAAGAACTAATGCACGGAATTTAATAAAATTTGATATTCAGTTAGTGCCTAATACAAATTGATGCTGATTAGTTTTCGGTGTAAATCGCTCAACAGGTGGCGCTGCAATGCTGCATTTTTCACGATTTTCGCAATAGCTCTATCTCAAGAACTAATGCACGGATTTTGATCAAACTTCAGATTTAGTTAGTCCTTAATATGAATTGATGATGATTACGTTTTGGTGTAAATCGCCCAACAGGTGGCGCTGTTATGATGAATTTTGCAGGATTTACACGATTTCCCCAATAGCTCTATCTTAAGAACTAACGCACGGATTTTCATCAAACTTCAGATTAAGTTAGTCCTTGATATGACTGGCTACTGATTAGGTGTTGGTGTAAATCGCCGAACAGGTGGCGCTTCTCTGCTGCCTTTTCCACGATTGCCTCAATAGCTCTATCAATAGAACTAATGGACCAATTTTCATCTAACTTCAGATTTAGTTGTATGTTGACACAAGTTGTTGTTAATTAGGTTTTGGTGTTAATCACCCAATAGGTGGCGCTGCTATGCAGAAATTTTCACGATTTTCGCTATTGCTCTATCTCAAAAACTAATGTACAGATTTTCTCCAAACTTCAGATTCAGTCAGACGTTGACATAAATTGTTGCTGATTAGGATTTGGTATAAATCACCCAATAGGTGGCGCTGCAAGGCAGCATTTTGCTGAATTTAGACGATTTCAGCTATAGTCATATCTCAAGAACTAAGCACGGAATTTCATATCGTTAGAATCCTCATGAGATGCATAGATTGCCATTTAATTTTGGCAGTGTGATAGCGAATTTTGAAGTATTAGCATGTATGAGATAGAAGAAAGTTTTGGGATTGGTACATCCGACTAGTTATGTAATGCTGAATGTGCGTTTAGTGTATTATGTTAGCTTCATTACAGCGATAGTATATTACATATTCATTACTTATAAAGTAGCACAACTCAAAAAAGGCCTTTCGACATGTGCCGAGAGGAAAAGGTAGCTTTCATATTCCTTGTTTTTGTTTTTTTTAATATAGCTTATTTTACTCAAACACACAAAGCTAAAATCGATTAGGTGATTCTATGAAATTCCTTATTTCTTGATTTTAAAATTTTACTCAAATTTTAAGAAGCTAAAATGCAACGAGCCTGATAAAAGAATATTTGTCATTACTGAATTTGGTTGAGAATTGTGCCAGATTAGTAAGCTATAGCCAAAGTTGGCATCATTTATGGTTGCTTAGTTTTGGTTGTCAAATTTGGCAATATTTCGCCAAGTATCGCCAAGCTTGGCGATAATTTGAAGCTAACGTTCACTAAAATTCATAAATTAATACCTGATTTTCTTTAATTGTTGTCTTGTTTCAAAATGTCAACCACCCTAGAATTTCAAACTGCTATATCTCAACCATTTTTTAAGTTAGAGACGAAACAAAAAATACTCCGGAATACTTGTATCAAGGTCTAACACTTAAACATAAAATAAATTTGGATTTCTAAATTTTTTGTGTGATTTTTTTTTTAGTATTAAATATTTAAATGGCCGCCATTTTGAAACAAGATGGCAGATGAAGTTGGCTAACAAACTTGCTCGAGACATTTGTATGTACTATACACACAATAAATCTCATACAAATTGGATTATAAATACGAGAGTTATCGCATGACAAAAATCAGATATATATATATATTACATATATAATAGCAGTAAGTTTATAACACTTCCGGAGTGAACTCATACGGATCCCGATAATGTTTCGTTAAAATCAACCATTTTATTTTAATTTTCAGAGATTTAATTTTTTTCAATAAAGCTGCATAAGATTAACCTTTTTAAAAAGATTGTGAAAAACAAAAACAACTTGAGTGGTGAGCTACATTGAAATATGCATGTCTTTTGGTATATTTTGCGTTCAAAATCGTATCATCCTGCTATCAGCGATGGTAAACAGTATGCTATTCATTCCTTTGAGATCCATTAAAATATAGACCATGGATGCAATAATTTTGCTCAATGGCAATATAAAGCATACAAAACTAAAAATATTTTACTGCTTTTTGCAGTCATTTCGCAAACACTTTGTTTCCAAATCATATATATTCATAAAATATAGACCGTGCAATCCGAACTAACTGCATTAAACTTTCTTTTAAAAAAGCCAATTTAAGGCATGCGAAGGTGTGTATTAAATGCAATATTGTTAGCATTTTTATATTCAGGCTGTTTTAATTTTTTGTTCACAGCTGTGAATGACTCTTGAGAATGACTCCATTGGTATTCCTAAAAAATATTCTTTCAAGTGGCATCATGAATGAATGGTTACTGTTTAAAGTTGATTTTAATTTTATAACATGTTCTTTTTTACCATTAGTTAACAAATTTATTACAAATTAAAGTCTTACAGTTTTGATTTTTTTTCTTTTTCGATTTATAAGAAATTAAATGTTATGGATTTTTTTAAATGCAATGAACGAAAACAAAAGTCCCATCGCAAGAAGACGGCGAAGGAAATGGGCTGTTTTATAATTATTTTACCCCACCTGACCCTATTAGTCAGATAAGATAAAATTTATTACTTCATAATTCGTTTTATAATGCAATGCTATGCTATATCATTCTTTTAAGAATGCAAACACGTCATTCTGGCACATTTTTTAAATAATTAAAAGACCATTTTAAGACATGGAATGATATCTCCCATTCCCAATTGGAAATTTTTTCACTATAAAAGGGGTAACTTAAAAGATTAAAACCGGATTTCTTTTACGAATGTTGAAAAATTCCCACAAAATAGGAAAAAAGAATAAAATTCATAAATCGCCATGGGAATTCTGAATAAACTTTGTTGAAAAGAATGGCATATACAAGGGAATATATAAGGGTCATGACCCCCTCTGAATGAAGAAAGTTTCTATAGTACAACATTATACTACATTCGACAATACAAATATTTCTGTCACGCACAAAATCGCTTAAAATGGAAATGTATGAAATTTGTAGGCATTAATCTTTAAGCAATAAGAAATGGAAATGTATTATTCCATTTTCTTATGTACGTTGTACTAGTTGCTCACACATGATCATCTTTTTATAACTGTTGAGTTCTGAAAAACGGCTTTGACAACATTTCCTGAAAAATCTCTTTCTTTATAAGAAAATTAAAAGATTATATTACTTAGTATCTGAATAGAATTTGCAAATTTTATGCATTTATGAATCAAAATAGCTTCGTTGATGTATCGTAAACAGCCAATTTGGAGTTGTGGACAAAGTTAAAATACAAAAATTGCCCTTCAAAACAAAGAGACATGACCCTTCCCTAAATAGAGGGCTGGATCGACCTTGATCGAAAAGAGGATAAAATTTATTATATTGGGCTAAAAGATTGAAACTGGATTTCTTTTACTAATGTGGAAAGATTCCAGCAAAATATTAAAAATTTCATAAAACATTCTGAAAATTTCAAAAATTGCAGTGGTCAAAATTTACTATATTGAGCTAAAAGATTTAAACAGGATTCCTTTTACCAATGTTGAAAAATCGCCACAAAATGTACAAAACTGTAAAAAATGCAGAGGACAAAATTTACTATTGTGAGCTAAAACATTGTAACCAGAATTCTTTCACGAATGTAAAATAAAATCGCCATGAAACATGAAAAAAGGCTGAAAATATTATTAAATATCACTAAAAATTCAAAAATCGCAGGGGAAAAAAAATACCATATTAGGCTAAAAGTTGGAAACCAAATTTCTTTTATGAGTATTTTTTTTAAATCTCATTTAAACACAAAAAAAAAACTCTAAAAATTGCTGTACAGATTCCAAATAGACTTTAAGGAAAAGATAACACAATTTTCTATATTAGTCTGTAACGTTTTACTAATGTGGAAAAATTACTGCAAAATTCAAAAAGCATTAACAATCACATAGAAAATTAAATTTAAAAAACCTGATAGAAAAATTCGATAACTGGATAGGTGCATAGCTTCAGATATACAATTACCTTCTTGCCAAATGTTATAGCTCTGTGTACTGCAGCCTCTGCAGCACACAGATAGACACATGCACATAAACTTCTATCTGTTACAGATAGATTATGCATGGAAATTAGAAATATATTTTGTAAAATATCATTTTGCAGTGCATGATTACAGCTAAATTTAGCCAGTTTTGAATCATAATCAGTAGTATATTCAAGGAAAAGATCCTTGGGTCTATACCGCTTTCAAAATAATAATAATATTTAAAACATTGTTTTTTTGTTTTGTTTTTAAAGCACCTTATTTAATTTTATATCATTGTATATAAATAAGGGGTTTTTTTAAACTATAGTTCTTGAAACTAAAAAATTGTGATAGATTCTGAGATATAAAAAGTCCATTTTCTTAAAACTTTTAGCCTTAGATACCTATAGCCATTTTATTTATCAACTGTTTGACCTGACAGTCATTGCCTGTGCCCATTTATTATATCTAAAATCAGTGTTGAATGATTTCATATTGTTCAATGAAAATCATTACAAACAAACCTAATGTTGGGAGCCCTAGTCCCTTTCGCAGTGCACACCATCAAATTTGTGTAATTTTATATTTATTCAGTATCCAAATTGACATCTGTTATATCTGTAGACTATTCCTCATTCTGTAGGATGGTTGCCTACTTTAACCATGGCCTATCAGATAGTCCTACAACATTACAATTAACCTTACTATCTCATGGTATATCTTTTTTATTATTTTGAAGATTTTTTTTTTAATTCATTGTGACAATGTCCTTAACTTTCGGTAGCTTACTTCTCAAGTTAATTTGGCAGAAGGAGATGAGCATGAAGATTTGGTACAAGGAATTTGTGCTTTTCTCTTGGGCATTTGTGTAGAGTTCAACGATAATTCTCAACCAAGTTTTACAAAGTAAAGAATACTTATTTGCAAATATTGTAGCATTTTTTGACACAATTTTTATTTTTTAAAGCATGTGTACTTATTTTATTTCATTATGTATAATGGTCTGTAAATTTTAACTGCTCCTTAGTTATTTTCTTATTAAGAAAATGTTTTATTTACAAATTTAAAAAAAGTTTTAATACTATGTGATACAAAGTATGACTTAAGACATTTGCTTTTACTTATCATTTTAACTTTGTATTTAATAATAAAAATGTAACCTATTCTTTGATGTAGCTAATATTTCTTAAAGAGAATTTTTGAAAATTCTAAAAAAAAGTTTCTACATTCTATAATGCTTTAATTTATATTGTACAATGCTTTTAGATATTTTCTTCAAACAAATTAGTGAATGTTGATGCATAATATCTTGCTCATGGTTTCTATAGTATGATATTTTCTTTTTCTCTTTTTAATCACTTATTACTCTTTATGTAAAAGGAGAATGAAAGTGCACAAGCTCTTCAATTATTATTATCTAGTGTTCACTTTACAAAAAGCTTGAAAGGATGCAACATCTCACTTTCCCTTTCAATTTCATATAGTACCCTGATTACCATTATTCAATGAAAATGTAATGAAGTCCTCCTTATTCTTGTTCTAAGAAGTTTTTCTCCCTGGGATTGCACTTTTACTCTAAAGCTAAAGCTGAGTACAAGAAGTGTCTTTCTTGAAATCATATTATCAAGGAGTGTACTTCTGTTCTACAGCTCATATTCAAAATATTAGAATAACTGAGAAAAAGTAATAAGAAAAAAATTATTTTTCATTTATTTATTTTTTATACTAAGTAAATGCAATTAAATTTCTTATAAATTAAATCTGGAATGTTTTGTTAAGATTTTAACATTTACAAAATATAAAATACAGTACAATAAATTAGGTATAAGCTTTCTGGAACAAATCAAAATATTAGAATAAAATTTATATTGGTTCGAAATATTAGACTATTTTATTTTACGCAACAATATTACCTTATGAATATGAAGTAAATGGTAGTTAATATTTTGTAGCATCTCCTTGAGCTTTCATAACAGCGTACAATCGATCTTGCATACTATATACAAGGTGTTTACAAACATTTCTATCAATATTAGCCCAAATAGACTTTATACATGCCACTAACTCAGTTTTACTTGAAGGAGGATTTTCTTGGAGTTTTTTCTTCATTATACACCATGAGTTTTCAATGGGATTAAAGTCTGGGGAATTTGGTGGCCAAGGAAGTACCTTAATATTGCATTGGCGAAACCAATTCTTAGTTGACACTGAGGTATGCGGTGACACTAAATCTTGTTAAAAGATGAAATCATCTTCAAATAAATCTTCTGATGATGAATCATGTAATATTCCAAAATTTCTTGATATATCTGAGAGTTAACCTTTTCGTAGACGATGCATAACATTCCAGGTCCTTCTGCACTCATGCAACCCCAAACCATGGCACTAGTAGCAAATTTTGTGGAATGTTTAAGGCATTTTTTATCAAATACTTCTTGCTTCAAACTCGAATACCTTGATTACCATATGAAACACAAAACATACTTTCATCACTAAATAATATATTTTTCTAATCTTCTTCGCTCCATAAACGTCTTGATTTACACATATTCAATCTTATATGTTTTTGTTATGCATTCATGCGAGGTTTTATTTTCTGTACACAATATTCAAACTTAAATTTACGGAGACTTCTTAATGTTTTCGATGTAGAAACTTCAACTCCTTCTTCTTTCCATTTTCAGTGTAAGAATCGCACACTTTTAAAACGGTTTTTCTTAACTATATGCTTACCGTAAAATCCCGTTAATCCGCCCTTCCCGATTAAGCGCCCCCCTCCCACTTTGTAAACAAATTGGAAAATTCAAGAAATCCCAAGAAAGCACCCTCCCCACAAAAAAAATTTGGTGCGCACGTCAAGATCAATTTCAATCCTTTCTTTACTTTTTCTTTTCAACTAAGTCTATTATTCTACTTACCTTTGATTTCATTTATTTCTTTCTGTTTATTCAAATCTCCTTTCGGCGTTTGCACTTACCTTTTGTTTTCATATCGTCGTAAACCTCTGAGGAAGTCGTAAACGCAGTTCAGTTATTTGTTTTACGATTCGATTAAAAATCGATTCCCGTCATCGAACTACCTATCCGTACTTCCATTCTGTACAGCTATGTAACTTCATATTTATAGGTATAATTAATATTTTTCATACCATTAGCCTTGTGAATTATTATTACTAAATATATAAAATAATAGTGATAATAATAACGTACAACCTTTTTTTTTTAGTAACTTTCGGAATTTCATATCGTGTTGGTTTTCTTTCTAAAAAGTTATGGTAGATGGTGCCAAAATAACGCGAAATCGGATTTATTTGTATTATTTCTTTTATTATTATTATTATTAAGTGTTGAATTAGTGATTTAATTTGATATTTGAAGGTGATATACATAATATTTATTTTATATATCACTATTTAAAATGAGTTAATGTAGTGATAAAGTATTTTTTTTTAAATTAATTGTATGTCAGTCTGATTTAAATTTCTCATTATAGCACATTTATTCTTTTTATTAAAAAAATTAGTTTCTTTTGCAATATTTTTCGTGTTATTATGGTGATTTGTATTATTTATTTAGCCTTTATAGATAAGAAATGATGATTAAAAAAAAAAACTTATTTAATGTCCCTAATTTACGACAGATGGCGACACCGCATACAATGTTACTGGTTTTAGAAAAAATTTCAGGACATATTCAAACTCAATTTCTTAGTGTTTTTTAATTATTTTAAATTATTAAGTTCCTTTTATTTTTCTGTTACCATATTAATGACAAATATTAGTGTTGTTATTTATCTTATGACAGATATTAGTGTTATTATTTATCTAAATGCATTCCAGTTTCAAAGCTTTTGAAATCCAGAATTTTCTATAATTTGAAATCACTGTTAATCATAAAGTTATACAGTTTTTCTATTTTGTATATAATTTTTTTTTCCAAATGTTTTTCTTTTCTCACTTTATTAAAATAATGCTTATTTTGCGACGATCGGCCATTACCATCCCCCACCCCACCACCCATAGATATCATTACTACAATTTTAATACCGTGTAAGCCCCCCCTCCCATTTTTTTACGATTTTCCGTCGTGGTTGGTGGGGCGGATTAACGGTATTTTACGGTAAGTTTCCTGTCATCTCTAGCAGATGTTTTTGGTTTTCTGCCGCAATTTCAGCGATTGTTTTGAAATTTTCCATTTTTTTAATTGTGAACAATGTAAAAAATTTGCTATATAACATTGATTTTTACTGTGCCGATACAAATCAACCATACAAAGTTTAATAGATTCAGGAATATCACTCACATGACCCATTTTAAGACGAAAAAGCAACCAAACTGCAAAAATAATACTGATTTTAAATAAAATCGTTGAATTTAATCAATGATGCCACCAGTTATGAATTGGTGAGAATTAAAGGAGAATTAATGTAAAATATTCTAATATTTTGAACCACTTGAATAAATATTCTAATATTTTGACTTTTCAAAATAATTTTTTTTCAATTAATCTTTACAAAAATGATATTAATTTTAAGATAATAAATAAGTTTAACCAACAATAAGTTCTTAATAAAAATATCATTTGCATATTTGCATTAAAAGACATTAAATTACCAAACCCTATTTTCAATTTGTAAAAAAGTAATTATTCTAATATTTTGAATATGAGCTGTATTAGTAGCATTTTTTACTGCATTTATTTAATTTTTTTTTCTCACCTGAGAAATCACTAAGAGTAGTCATGATTTTAACTTCCCAAATACTTTAAAATTATTTTTAAAAAATTAAATTGTCATGATATATACATTTTGTTGATATTATTTTATTTAATGCAAATAGAAAAATCTTTATGCATGTATTAACATGTTCAAATTTGTATTAACAGTCTTACTCTTTGTTTTACACACATGAGAACAAAAAAACTAACAATGTTTTTTGTTTTAAATTTTAACAATTTACAAAATTTTAGGAATGAATGATGTATTTAAAAATACTTTGGAATTCTGCTTATGTATATGCATTATGTATATATGCATTTATGTATATGTTATGCATTATGTAGTATGTAAAGTTTAGTGTTACATGTATTAATTTTAAATTTGGAAAATGTTTTCAAAGTAAAGATTTGTTTATAACATTAGCATTGGTGATGATATGATGATCTAAATTGCTAAATACACATTAACAAACATGTGTAAAGTGAGTCCATTAATTTTGATGAAAATTACCTTTCAAAATGAAATCAAATCTGATAGAAAAAATTTTAAATTAAGAAAATCGTTGAAAATAAAACTTATTGTAAAAAAACAAAGTGGTGAATTAATTAAATGTTGAATAAATATACTTTTAATGCATATTCACATATTACCTAAAGTGGATCGTTCAGCCCCCTACCCCCAGCCATTATTGTCCTATGTAAATTTTAATAGTATGATGTCTTTGCCTGTCTGTTTTTAGGGTTCCGTACTTAAAAAGTAAAAACAGAACCATTATAAGATCACTCCTGTGTCTGTCTGTCTGCCTGTCACAGCTGTTTTACTCATAAACTATGGAATGTAAAAAGTTCAAATTGGGGGAAGTAATAAAGATTATTGACCCACATATTTTCAGATTATTAAACATTCATAAATATATATAGTAAAAATCTAGAGCGCCTAATTAAGTTACTTGAAAAAAAAAACCTCCTTTCTTTGTATATTGTGTGGGGTATCATGTGAAAGCTTTCGTAACGCTGAATTCAAAAATACATTTCTTTTAATTTTAGGTATTATATTTTCAAAGATATGGTCGAAAAGCCAGCGCAAGAATATGTCCCCCCCCCCCCTATCTAATTCCGAATATATTGAAACTAAAATTATGAAAAAATTAGAGGTAGTAGACACTAATTTAAACCTTGCATGAAAATTATAGCGATTACCCTAGGTCACATAGTTTTTGAGAAAATCGCATTTTTCCGTTGCACATAAATTTCGATTTACAGGCATTCAGCAAAAGTGTTGAGCAGCGCTGGAGCTACCTACCATATCATAAGTATAAAACTATTGTTAATAATGATTTTCGAAAAAAATCGTCAGTAGTTAGTCGAAATATTAACCCTTAAAGATACGTGCAGTTTGGACATACATGACAGGGGTGGAGTACTCTATGCACCATCGGCTTTTAAAGTCTAGTTAACAACTTTTAATGATATATATGTGTAACGTAATGCCTAGTAGCAGTATAAAAGCAATAAATGTCAAGCTGTTAAAAACAGGCTATTTTAATTAGAATGAATCGCATAAATACTATGGGATTTGCGACTAGTTTGCATTGAGTTTGCATCTCTCAATACACCTCCCGTATCTTTAAAAGTTAATTAAAACCTTATCTGGAAAAATGCGGCACAGACCAGGGCGGCGTTGCAACTTTGTGACCTCCTTTCAAAGCGCACTTAGTACAATGCTTTGAACAAAGATTTGGTTTTAGCTACACTGTAGAAAGAAAGGTTATTACTACGCTGAATTTAGTTTTATGAAATACCAAATGAAGTTTAAATATGCACTGCTTATATTGTCAGTACAGGATTAAGTTCATCCCAAACACATTAGGATAATATTAAAAAATTTGTTACACAGAAAAGCAGATATATAGAATATACTTGATATTAATTAGTTTCCACATATCTTTGAACTTTCATGATATATCCATTTACACTTTTATAGTTTATACAGTTATACCCAACCCTACGTTGTACAGTTTTTTACAGCCTTACAGTGTTATTTTAGCAACAGTTTTTGTAATAATACAATTAATAATTCATGTATTTATTCTACGGAACCCTCTGTGTGCGAGTAATATTCGCACTTGACCGTTTATTTCGCTTATCACTTCCATGCTCTTAACTTTTATAACTTTATTATAATTGTATCAAAAGATAGTTATAACACTTTTTTATAAACTTTTATTTTCTTTTAAATTTTATATTTCCATTCAATAGAAATCAGGCGTATGGGCAGAGATTTCTTAATGCTTAATTGCATTTTAATGATAGTAAAAGCTTGTTTTTAATTTTATTGGATTTTTTCACCAGTGGAAAGTTATTGTGTACAGAAATTATTGTTTGAATATTGCGTATAGTATTTATTTTAAATTTTAGCCTATACAATGAAATACCGGCCAAAAGATATTTATACCAAAATGGTGCATAGCCAACTACTTTTGGAATTTCAAATTTTAATTCTAGAAATGCCTGAGTTTAAGGGGTTAAATCAAACAAAGAAAAATGAATTTTTACTATTCACTCATATTAAAATTTAGTTAGTTTATACTATTATCAAACGAAATTTCAAAGTTTTTAGTTTGCAGGTTATATGCCATATTTTTATCAAATTTTAATATTTATAGTAAATGTATGTACAATAATAAAAGCTAATATTTTTATCCCTCGATTAATATGCTTAAAATCTATTTCCTTATATTTTTAAAAAGTTTCTTAATTTCTGATTTTTATAAAATATTTACTTATTATTATTCTAAGTAAATGTTTTGTTTACAGAATAAAACATTTTAATTAGATACTACTATGTCTAAGTATAAAATATATATATGTGTGTGCACATATAGCTGAGTTATATAAGTATTATCTTGCACACAGTGCAATATTCTTGAGAAAATATGCAGGGTCGAAACTAAGGGTTGGGCTAGAGGTCTGCACGGGCCGGAATTTCCAGGACCGGGCCCGGCCTGATGAAAAAATTAAAAGTTCAGCTCAGCCCATTTATTTTTTTACAGTTCACTGCCAGGCCCACACAAAAGTCAGCAAAAACGAGACCGGCCCATTGGAAAATCAATTAAATGAGGCCCGACTCAATTTCTACAAAAAATTCTGTTTTTTTCTAAACATACAATTAAGATTCTTTTAAAGAATACTACTGCATGCATATTTATGAGATAATTTTACAGTATATTTTAAAATTATTATGTGTTTGAAAGACAGAATATACACAATAGCAACATTAATGATTACTTAGAGTCTTAGATGTTTCAGCATTCAAATAAAGATTCATTAAAAAATTAATGTAGTTTAGAATAAAAGAAAAAAAGGAGGTTTAAAAACATGATAACTTTTGAAGCTGTATAATAAAAAGCAGATTTGTAAAAATATTTCTCTGCCATTTGATAAGACTTTTCTCAAATCCAAAGGAGCTACTTTCTGACACATTTCTAAATTCATTTCTTTTTGGAAATGCATAAGATTGGCAAATCTTCTTATTCAGAAACTATCTACTAATCGAATAACGTTATCCATTTTTTGATAAAGACTATCTTTGAGAAAATACTGTCAAAGTTAAAGTTTTTAATTAAATTTCCAGAAGTGCAATAGCATGGGGAAGGAGAAAAACCTGCAGCCACATGACAAGAATCTCTTATATCTTGATAAGTAATTTATTTATTAAAAATGGGAAAACGCTATTCGATTCCAAATCCCTTCAATAGTCTGGCTTGTAAATTTTACAGTTAAAAATTAGTCAGAAAATGTGTCAAAGTTTCGCGTTGTAGAGCAGTGAATTTGAGAACACCTTAAGATATATTTACAAAGATTCCATTGACAGAAGTTTGTTATCACTATTAATATTTTTACAAAACATATTGCCTTCCCTACACATCCTGAGAACAATAAAGTCCAGTTCTGGCCTTGCTCGACTACGTAGAAAAAAAATGCAAGCCTGATCTAGGTCCGGAACGAGTCTGTTGAAAAAACTGATCCCATGCTCAGACACCATTTAACTGTCCGATGCCGATTTCTATGATGGACATGTTACATTTCTGTATTGATGTTGTCAAACTAGCATCGGCTCGTGATGCACATTTATACATATTTTTGCTAAAGTCACCTTCATTGAAAATGGCTGCTATTTTATTGGCTCGATTAAGTTTTTATTGTGGGCCTTCCGGCCCGTTTGAATATTTGCCTCCATGTTGCCAGCTAGGCTCGTGCAGACCTCGGGGGGGGGGGGATGTGTCCCGGATGCTAAATGAAGGATTATACCTTTGGAATGGATCATTTTCTTCTGATGGACTGATTGCATTATTATGAAATAGCCATCATAGATGAAGTGTTAGGTGAAGGTGAAGGTGAAAGAGCAGTCGTAAAAAGTTAGAACTCTGATTTTCTGGTCAGAATGGGGGAAAAAATGTCCATAATTTTTTTTGAAAAAGAAATTATGGCCATTTTTTTTTCTTGTTCTGACCAGAAAATCAGAGTTTTTACTTTTTACGACTGCTGTTTCATCTTCACCTAACACTTCATTTATAATGGCTGTTTCATAATAATGGAAGCCATCAGTCCATCAGAAGAAAGTAGCTTGGTTAAAGCGGAAACTCGGTTAAGCGGGACTCGGATAATCGGGACTCTACTGTATATTTCATTTAAAAAATAATCTTTAGACTATTTTTGTTGATGTTCAGATGGGGGTTACGATCCCTGTGGCCTCCTCCTTTGATCCACCAATGTAGATTATGTAGTTCAGTATTTCATATTTTAAAGTTTAAAATAAGTCTGTTATTAAAAAATTAGTAAAATTCTCTTTGTAAATATACTTTGAGGAAGAAGGGGGAGGGGGGGCGCCAAAATCCATATTTACCCTGAGTGCAAAAAAGGCTAGTTTCGGCCCTGAAAATATGCTTCGATTTATAATTTTAAATTAACAAAAAATAAATATATTTAATTCCTAAAAAAAAACAAAATTCTGAGTTGTAGGATTGTTTGAATATTCCAGTAAAATTCTGTTCATGTGGATTTAATAATTTTTAAGATAACAAGGTTAAAAAATATTCCTAACTTTTAACTTTTCAAAGATATTTGAGTTCTTAAAATGTGTTTTAAATTAGTTATATCTTATATGTTGTACAAAATAATTATTTCTTTTCATTTTAGGCATTATTCATGTTATTTGTGAAATATAACTTGTGCTCATGTCTAATCATTATTTTAACAGGGAAGATTTGTGCCAACTGATAGTCAAAAGAATCGGTCTTGATACTTTCATCGATAAGCTTGTAGCAATTACCAAAAATGAACATTACAGTCGTGCTGCTCAAAATCCTCATCTAAAATTTAAAGATCCTTCAGAAGTTTTATTTGACTATGAATTTTGTCGACTTTTTAAATCGTTAGAAGGTAATTTTTTTTTCATTCATTATTAATCTCAAAAAATTTCTTACATTTATAAGATTTATAAGTAAAAAAAAAAAAAACTTATTTGTGCTTCTATAATTTTCAATATTAGTGTTTTCTCAGTCGATATTTTAGAAACTGCCTTATTTAGAAATAACTAATCATACTTTTTATTATTGAAACTTTTCATTAGATGTTAGTTCATTATTAGATGTTTGCTAATTACTAACTCTTAGCTGTTGAAAAGTCACCTATGTATCTTTCACTATTGGGTCTTGCATGCAGGTGTCAGTTAATAACACCTAATATTAATTGTTAAATCCTTAATATTATAGTTGTATTTTAATTATTATAATATAGAAGTAATGTGTATATCAATTGTAAACAATAAGTTAATATTTATTAATAAACATATAGAAACTGATATTATTTATCAGGTAAACAGGTTCTTCCTACATCCTGGTAAAAACCTAACCTAGCCCTGCTTCGCTTTGATGAAAAATAAATCTGTAAATGATCTCCATCATTCTTTAACTTGATTAAATTTCCTCCTTAATGAATCATCCCTGTTCCTGTCGTCTGAGTCAGAGAACTGAAAAATCTGCTTTAAATAGGTATTCCTGAATAGCTTTCTGTTGGTAAATAACTGAAATTTTTGTCTTTTTCATTATTATAAAACTTTCTAAATGTTTCCTTATCATTTAGAGCATTGCTTGTTACTTTGTTAACTGATGTGATTATCTAACATAGCATAAGCAGATATGAATACTACACACATGATGAACACAATATATTTTATATTCTGTGTACTTGATAATTTTATGATTTTCATGATCTGAAAATGCATAACCTGCTCAAATTTGTAAAGTTGATAAATATTTGTTCAAGCATGTATTTGTGATACATTATAACTCCTGTGATTACATATACTGTAGCAGATATGAATACACACATGATTTACATAATGGATTTCTGTGTACTAGATAATTTTGTCATGATTTTCATGATCTGAAAATGCATGATTTGCTCAAACTTGTAAAGTAGATAAATATTTGTTCAAACATATATTTGTGATACATAAATAAGACTCTTTTAAAGTTGTCTTATGAGCATAGTCCTAGCTGAGCACTGACTGATCACCAACAATTCTCTATTAGGTCTTAGACCACCAATGTCTCCTTAGATCTTCTCAGTCTTCTCAGTACTCACCAGTAAGTGGTGCTGCTCTTATTGGGAATCATTGCAGTATAGAATGTGTGTCAGCATTTTAAATACTTTTAGAAATCACATATATATTTGATTATGAATTTCTAAGCCATCTTACTTACATCATATATTTTGTTTTTAGTATATAGTGTTTGAGTATAACTAATGAATAAGAAAGTTCAAATTCTCATTTTTTAAATAATTTTTTGTTGAATAATTAACAAATTATTGTACTGGCAGGTGTAATAATTAAAGCCGTACAACCTAAGCCAAAACTTATGAATGGTCCAGAATCTTCCATGACTCCTGAGCAGCAAGAATTACTCAAACAGTACAAAGATCTTATAAGAGAACAAGTATGTATTTTTTTAAGTTGTTTATTTTGCTTATTCTATTATGTTTTATTGACTAATATTTTTATCAATAAAACTTTTCCGTTTGTATTTTATCATAATAGCTCCATTCCATTTGCTTTATTAAAAAAATATATAGCATACATTTTTAGTTCCTAATTATGAATAAAATTTTCTTTTCATAAATAATAGTGTATTGTATAATATGTAGTAATATGAAAGTTTATTCCAAAGCTTATATCTATACTTTGATAGAAAAAAGATCGCTATATACAAATTGCTTTACAATAATAAGTGTATTTTTTTTTTAAAATGCCAGTGCGATCTCTTTAATTAATTTTGTAAAAATCCTCATTCTTTTATAATTGCTGTTCTTTAATTATCATCATTGTTTTTTCAATGTTCATCAATTCATAATAGTCATAGAAAACACAGAAAATAAATACAGTAGAAGATCTTTATAACGCAAACCTAAAAACACAAAGTTGTGCATTATATAGAATATTGCGTTATATGGATCACATTTCACACATCTTTAAATTTACCTTATAAATATACCCAAATATGTCTGAGACAAAATGCATTATACTGCATTCCTTGTCACCAGAAGTTATCCAGATTATAAATTTTTGCATGATATAGATCATTCTACACATTGTTAAATATACTTTGTAAACATGGTCCAAATATACCTTTTCCCAAATAATTCATTATATTATCTACTCATTTTTTAAAATGTTTTGTGCAATAATAGCAATTTTTTTTAATTAAAAAGTTCTAAATTAAAGGGATAAAATTGAATTAATGTATGAAATTTAGTTTTCTAGAGCGTAGCAATCTTTTACAATGTCGGAATTATGGTGCTTTTTAACTGCAAAATTTATTGTTTACATCTGAGAAGTTGTGTGTTATATGGAGAATTACCTTATATAGAATTGCATTATAAAAATCTTCTACTGTATAACAGGAAAAAAAATCCGACCCTTCTCCTTTTACTATATTTATATTACAGAATATATATGTGTACTTTATTGTGTAAGAAAAAATTTTTTTCAGTAATCTTTCATAGAGATTTTTTTAAACTAGAACAATAAATAATTTTTCCACCTCAAAATATTAAAACCGGATATTCATATTAGCGTTTTTTTCTATCAAGGTCAGATGTATCAGTTTTTAGAATCGACTAACAAAGGTGACTTCAAACATTTTCTCATTTTAAAACTCAAAATTTTATCAAAGTCTTGGTTTTAATGATACATTAGTCATTAAAGTTCATCTTATAACTTTTCCAAAATTTAGATAAAAAATTGTGGCTCTGCGGTTTAGCATTTGCTTACAATCCTTGGAATCCAGGCCTGATTCCAGCTTGAGCCATTTTGTTTAACTATTTAATCTTTAATGAATTTTAGTATTCATCTAATTTAAGCACATTTATGAATTAATTAAAATTCAATTTATTTATTTATTTTAATCTTCTGGGTGTTTTTTCTATAGAAAAAAAATTATGTATCAAATACCGATATTTGAATAGAAAAATTAGGGATATAAACCCTACAACATATTTCAATTTCATCAAAGTTCTATGGTCACCTATTTGGTGGTATCTTTCTAAATTGAAGCCACATGCTAATGAGAGATAAATTAACAAGATTTAATGGTCTTTATTCTTACTAATACTATCATTTATATATATATACAGGGTGTGCCATAAATTCGTGCAAACTTTAAAAATCCATAATTAAAGAAATAATGGTCGGAAAAATTTTTGGTTTGCGCGAGTATGATCAGACAAATTTTGGATTTTTTTCCCATGAATAATAAAAAATGATTCCAAGAATAACCAATAGAGGGCGCTCACATGCCATATTGAGACGTTTTATGCAAATCAGACAAACACAAACAGACATTGAAAGAAATCACAATAACATGACACTGTGCATTAACTTTTATGGTACTAAAAAATGCTCAACATGACCACCACCACAAGGTATTAGGCAAGTGAGGCGTGTCAATACGCCTGTAACAGCTGAGTGTAGCATGTCGGCATCGATGCCACCGACGGTCAGTCGAATGGCATCTTTCAATTCCGCCAAAGTGGCTGGGGAGCACCGATAAACACGAGACTTTAAGTATCCCCACAACCAAAAATCTGCTGGGGTCAAGTCTGGAGATCGTGGGGGCCATTCAAACTTACAACCTCGACTTATCACTCGGTCTTCAATGAAAGTGTCTAACAGGAATGCCTTGACTTCACGTGCAAAGTGGGGCGGGGCACCATCCTGCATGAAGGTGACGGAAGGTAACGCATGTCTTTCCTGCAATGCAGGCACAACTTGGTTACGCAAAAGCGTAAGATACCGTTCTGCAATGACTGTACACGTTTTCCAGCCGGATTCAGGACAAGACTCTTCAAAAAAGAAAGGACCCAGAATGAAAGCTGCGGTGAAACCACACCAAACAGTCACACGAGGAGAATGCATTGGCTTGGTCTGATACTCCCGAGGGTTTGACGTCGCCCAGATACGACTGTTTTGCGTATTGACGTCGCCATGGAGTGAAAAATGTGCTTCATCCGTCCACATGACATTCAGCAACCATTGTGGGTCACGATCCATTTGTGCCAGTGCCCATGTAGCAAACTTTAGTCTTTTATCTGTATCTGCCGGTAATAACTGGGGAAGTGTCTGTATCTTGTACGGATACAGATCCAAGATTCCGTGCAGAATACGTCGAATCGACGATTCCGGAATTCCCGTTATTCTACCAGCTTCACGAGCACTGCTACTTCCCGTTGATGTCTCGGCTGCCATTTCTTCCATGGCACTTTTTACAGCATGGACGCGATCCGCATTCAAGGATGGTCTGCCACTACGTGGACGATCCTCCAAACTCCCCGTTTCCTCAAAACGTCGTACTAAATTGAGTATTCCATTCAACGAAATAGGGCTTTTTTGCGCCTTTAGTCCTTTCTCCGTGCGAAACTTCCTCAATGCAATAGTAGTGGATTCCCCATTCTTGTAGAACAGTTTGACCAGCAGCGCTCGATCTGGTAACGATAGCATGCTGCCGAGATCGAATGACGAATCCATTTCCATCCAGGTGTTTTATTGCTAGCCTGATTTGCATAAAACGTCTCAATATGGCATGTGAGCGCCCTCTATTGGTTATTCTTGGAATCATTTTTTATTATTCATGGAAAAAAAATCCAAAATCCGTCTGATCATACTCGCGCAAACCAAAAATTTTTCCGACCATTATTTCTTTAATTATGGATTTTTAAAGTTTGCACGAATTTATGGCGCACCCTGTATATATTTAATATGAGCTCTTTATCAATCTTACATTTTCAGAACTTAAAAACATTTTTGAAAAGGTTTCCTTATTTTTTTTCTTTGTTATAATCATTGTTATTTACTTTGACATTTTCATTTTAAAAACATTAACAAAAATTCTGTATGTTATTATTAAACTATTAAAACAACATAGCACTAAAAAAAAATAATCACATTTTGAAAAGTTTCATTGGCTTGTATTGTCACAGACATTAGTGATAAAGTTCCTGTAATTACACTCTTTTATTTAACTTATCTTAGTTTTTGTATGTAGAGATGAAATTTCATAATCGATTTTTAACCCACTGCTTGATATGCTATAATTATAAAATTTATTTTGCAGGTATGTTTCCAGTGACAATACAACATTTTAATATTTTTAAAACTTAATTATAAATTAATTTTAAGGCATTTTTCCATTAGCTGGCCACAAGTGAATCAACTAAAATGCCAAATATTCTCTGTGGTTACAATTGTATATCAGTTATAACAACAATATATTTAATTATGCACCAAAATAGACCACCTTATTGTGAAACTGCAACAACAACGTATTTTAAACACACTAAGTAGAAAATATAAATAAAAGATAAAGAGAAATATATATATGTTTTACAAAATATTTTTTAATCAATTTATAGTTCCACATTAATGTCATTATGATTATATGTTGAGAAATAAATTTAGAAATCCTCAATATGTAATTTTAAATAATGTTTCATTTTTTTTTTCTTCCCTGTTGCCATATCTTAAAAAATAAATAGAACAAAAATTATAACTTTTAAAATAAATTTAATTGTTCACACTTTTTACAAAGAATTAAACAAATATGATGAATTTTCTATAATAGCGTTCATTGCCCATACCAAATTAATGTTTTTAATGGAAATTTTTGGGAAAATGAAAGTTTTGGTGAAAAAACATGAATCACAGCCATTAAATTAGGTATGATTTTCAAGATAAACATTAAATGATTATAAAAGTCCTTTCTTACTTTTGTACTTATTATCAAATAATTTTATTTTCTGTTAATAAATGCAATTGAAGTAAAAGGATAATTTCTTTTGTTTAGTCATGCTGTATGTTCATATTAATAATTTTCATGTAGAAAATCTTTGAACTAGAGATTGTTCTTCATCTGTTCATTTTTTGAAAATTTTCATTTTCCAAAAAAAGAGTAATGTTTTTCATAAACATATTACAGATTTTATTTGTTTTTATAAATGTACATTTTGAAATGTATTTTTAAAAAAATGTGCTTGGAATTATTTCTAACCTTTTTTTTTTTTTTTAATGTTAATAACGTAAAAAAAAAAATGTACATTATGTTGTGTAATTGTTAAATTAAAAACAACGTTTTAGTATATCTACACGATTATTTATACAGCTTACATAAGATAGAAAAAAAAAAGGGGGGGGGGGGAGAAGAATCTCTTTTGATGCATATTTTAAATGTATAATTTATTTAATATGCTTCTTGAAATGTATTTAAAACATATTTGATGTTAAAATATCAATATTAATCCTATCTGCATTAGAAAATTTACTTATGGAATAGACATAATTTGTAGCTACAAATAAAAAAAAAAAAAAAAAAAAAAAAAGCAGTGAAGATTAATATAAAAATGTATTTATTTAAGACACATTAATTACATATATGGTATAGAACCATTTATTTAGGAATCAATTTAGTAGAACTCCAGTTATCTAGAATCATTTTTTCAATAGACTGACTTCAGAATTTCCCCAGAGAAAATTTCCATACAGTGCCAGTTTGACATGTGCATTGCTTGCAGTGGTGTAGTCGTAAAAAAAGCAGCGGGCATACGCTCTAAGCAGAGGTTATACGCTCATGGCAAAGGGTATACCCTACAGTGTATATACTATGGCTTTTTTGAGAAACAGAGGGTATACGGTGTTCCTTAAAAAAATCCAGAGGGTATACGGCGTATACCACCGTATACCCTCCACTACATCCCTGATTGCTTGTACATTACCAAATGCATGACATAGTTTGCTGCCAAAATCTAGGATTTGAAATGGAAGCATTTAGATATAGGACTTTTGATTTTTATGCAGAATTGCTTTCAGAGGATTAACATAAATTGCCCTCTTTCGAACTCTGTTAAATCTTGTATTTGAATTGGATCTTATTCTAATCTGATTAATGTAATCATTAATTTTAAGTCAAACACAGTGACACAGCTGTATATACAGAGTGTTTCTACAATCATGGGACAAACTTTAAGGGAAGGTAAAGTACACATAAAAAAGCAATTTTAGTATAGTAGTGTGGGATCAGAAATGAAAAGTTATAACAAAAAACAAGAAATGTGGAGGAAAGGGAAACGAGCATTTTATTGACATAACAATTACAGTAAGAGCTCAAAAGTGCCACTGACAGCATCTAGCAAGTGATTGGCATACCTTTTTGCAGATTCCAAGTGTTTCATGATTATTTTCAGCAACGACTGAAAGTTTTACATTGAGGTCCTCATCAGAGTCAGCTGGTGTCCCCTGTATGAGGGTACGCCAATCACTCACTAGACGCTGCCAGGTATGTATTCATTTCCAACCCACATTGCTATATCAAGATTGCCTCTCTATGTGTACTTTACCTCCCCTTAAAGTTTATCCCATGATCGTTGAAACACCCCCTATATATTCTACAATTCTGATCAAATGGGTATTACTATGATGTCTAACTAATTATCTAGAATGCATCTGTTCCTCCCAACTATTTTGGATAAATGATTCTATACTGTATTAAGGAAATTTTAGGTAATCAGAATAGCAAAGTAAAAAATTAATAAACTTTATATTAAAAACTTTTTTTTTTTTTTTATGAATAACTTGTCCTTGATTATTTTATGCTTTAAAATCTTCTTGATTTATTTTTAATGAGTAAAAAACTTTCATTGTGTATGTTTTGTGTTTTCTACTTAATTATTTAAAATATTCAATATAGGATATACAGATACATGAATTACATAGCCAAATTGAAGAAATGAGGAGTGATTATGAGAGTTCAAAAGCACAAGTTGAGGACATGTCAAGTACAATTCAACAATTAAAGGACCAAAATGCTCTCTTAAAAGCACAAAGATGTAAGTATTTTAACTTATTTATTTTTATATGTATTTTCAAATTAATGTCACGAAATGACATTATTTTTTCTCTTATCAATAAATTTATTATGATATGATTTTTTTTAAGTAAAATTGAAAATGTAAAGTATTTTTAGGAAGTGTTCTTTTATTTACTTAAAAACCATATTCCTAGCTTTGGTAATAAGAAAACATCCAATCTTTGCAGTAATGGCTATATGTCTAATGTCAATCCTTAAATAATCCCAAAAATTATTAATGTATACATAAAATAATTAAAAATATTAAGCATTAATATTATTTTTATTGCATATGTTTCTATGTAATCAGTTTTGTGGAGCTAATGTAAGTTACGAAAACATAAATGATGTTTTTTGTTAAACAAACACCACTTTGCACCAACCTCAAATATTGGTACTAAAGTTAATTAAGACATCAAATGTAGCTATTAGAAAATGGACATTCAGAAGTTAATTATATATAAGAATGGTAAGCTAATAATATATGCATAGTTTAATGAAAACAATATATATATATATATATATTTTTTTTTAATGCGAAATACAATATAAATTTCCTAAGCAAAACAAATGTTGCATTACACAACTAGCATAAAGTTGACTTTTTTTATTTAGCATTTCTGGAGATATCTTTCTTTTTCATGTGACCTTATAGATTCCGTTAAGTATATATGAGTATATTTCCCAGAGTTTTTGCAGAACTCTGCAGAAGTAAATAAATCAAAGAGCAATAAATAATGGAATGCAGGAATCTTGAACCCCCAAATTTCTGTATATATGACTCAATGACTCTTTTTTGGAAGGGTGGAAGGAGGGGGGGCTTTAATTTAGTGTATCAATATTCAGAATGTATAATTATAAATGATTTTATGAAAAATTATTACAAAATTACTTTTGTTTCGGAAAAATTTAATCGCAGAATCATTTGCAGATGTCCGAGTTGAGCAAACCATATTAAACGTTACAAAGTAAAATAAAAACAAACTCATAGAAAAACAATATTTTCACATGGGTTTAATAAAAAGGTGTTATATTTGCCAACATGAAATAAACTGTTTACTGCATTTGGTGCTTTAGTGCAAAATTATGATTGAAGTTTGCCTAACGGGAAAGTAGCAAATTGATTTTAATGGTTCATTAATTTATTACAAAAAAATATAAAGATTAGAGGAGGTTGGGATCAAGGTTTGTATAATATATATTATAATAATAATAATAATAATAATAATAATCTGTGGATATTGCTAAGTGACTTCTCTCACTATAGGATTTAATAAGTATTCCATGATGTTATTAAATTTATTGTTTTTATGATGCATCATTTATATCAAAATACGATTTATGTATAAATATTAAAAAATAAAATAATATCTAAGTATCATATAATAAAATTATTTACGATACTTAGTTTCTAATTTAAAGTTATATAGTTTAATTATAAATATTATCAGTGTTGAATTCAGAGGAGGACCCAAGGGGGACACTCCCCCCCCCCCCCCTTCCCAAAAGATTTGAGATTTTATTTAATTATATAAGCAAAAATATTACGTCTGAATTCCATCTTTAAAATATTTACATTAAAATCACAGACAATACATTAAACAATTAAAATTATTACATAAAAACATATTAAAATTGGGACGTTTCGGATCATCACGATCCCTCCTCAGCCAATTATAAACGTTAAGTCAATACTATCAATAGTTACAAGAAAAACACAACAGAAAGTCATCAATTTCAGGTTACAGTTAAAATAAAATAGAATACTCGGCCGGCACAGATGCAGCTTCGTTAATTGCTAAATCCTTGGTTTTAGTATGCCAGGCCTCTAAAAACACTCTCCCTGCGTAATTGTTGCAGCCGGATCGGATCACAAAAGCTTTATTAAAATCTGAAAAATGGTCGGTTGCAATAGTATGCTGAACGATCTTTGAATTCAAATTTCTACATTTAAATGCCTGTTTATGCTCTTTAAGCCGTATTTCAAGTGTGCTGCTAGATTCACCAATATAAACCGCTTCACACTGCTCACACGGAATTCCGTAAACGATGTCTTTAAACTGCAGGATGGAATATCTATGTTTAAAATTACATAACAGATTCTTAAGAGGATTTTGGAGAATGAAAGATGTATGAATACCAACTGATTTCAAATAATGCGAAATCTTTTCAGAAATGCAGCTATAATAAGGAATGCTTGCATAAACATTTGATTTTGTATGCTGGAAAGGTGGAGGGGTATTCATGTCTGCCCAGAGAATTTCTCTGAGAATTCGAAGGCACAATCTTAATGCGTAACCATTTAGCTGTAAATCAATTAAGATTTTTTGTTTTTCTATGTTGAAAAGATCCTCAGTACTGCAATAACGCAAAGCTCTAGCAAACAAGGTTCTGATAACTGCAATTTTATGGGATTTGGGGGATTCTGAATTAAAATTTAAATACTGTCCAGTGAATGTTGGTTTTCTATAGACTGTGGTTACAAGGGTTTGGGAAGTGGAACCAGAACTTCTACGAATCAAAATATCTAAAAAGGGGAGCTGTTGGTCAGTTTCTTACTCAATTGTAAATTGTATAGAACCACAAATTGAATTTGAATGCGATAAAATAACTGGGAGGTCATGAAACTCAGCAATGAGGAAAACATCATCCACGTACCTACGCCAAAATTTAATTAAACAACCAGTAATATGAAAAATCTTTGTTTCTATATATTGCATAACGATTTCAGCAAGAATAACAGATAATGGTGACCCCATTGGAGTACCATTTATTTGCCTATAATACTTTTCATTAAAAATAAAGCAATTCGATGACATACGAAACTGAAAAAGTGTCAAAAATTTGCTTTTATCAATAACAGAATTCAAATTTACATTGTCAACAGGCCAGATTTCATCAATAACTGTATATGCATACTCAATTGGAATTGAAGTAAAAAGACTAACGACATCAAATGAGGCCATCACACAATCAAGAGGGAACTCAAAATTTTTAAGGTCGTTAAGAAAAGTGAGGGGAGATTTCAAACTGTATGGAGAATTTAAAGATAATGACTTTAAAAGGGACGAAAGATATTTTGAAAGATTATAGACGGGCGAACGTGTAAAATCAATAATCGGACGTAAAGGAATACCCTCTTTGTGAATTTTCGGTAGCCCATAAAAATTAGTGACAGTACCTGTATAACAACGAAGATATATAGCAGTGGGTTAAGACAGTTTATTGGACTTGAATAACTCAGAAATCAAATTGTTAAGGTTTCTCTGTGCAGTAAAGTGCAATTTTCAGTGCAACATCAAGTACGAACTAAAGTTACAAAATTAATGTTGAAGAGTGATTATAAGCAACCTACTAATTTTGAATATTACAGTAAATTAATTAAAAATATTTCGGCTGATAAGTCGATTGTTATCGCAAAAGCTGATAAGGGCCGTGTTACAGTGGTGCTTAATAAGGTTGATTATATTGATAAATCAATGGAACTTTTGAATAATACTCTTACTTATTTACCTGTTAATAAAGACTTAAAGACTGCAATACAGTGAAACCTTAACAATTTGATTTCTGAGTTATCCAAGTCCAATAAACTGTCTGAACCCACTGCTAAATATCTTCGTTGTTATACTGGTACTGTCACTAATTTTTATGGGCTACCAAAAATTCACAAAGAGGGTATTCCTTTACGTCCAATTATTGATTTTATGTGTTCGCCCGTCTATAATCTTTCAAAATATCTTTCGTCCCTTTTAAAGCCATTATCTTTAAATTCTCCATACAGTTTGAAATCCCCCTCACTTTTCTTAACGACCTTAAAAATTTTGAGTTCCCTCACGATTGTGTGATGGCCTCATTTGATGTCGTTAGTCTTTTTACTTCAATTCCAATTGAGTATGCTTATACAGTTATTGATGAAATCTGGCCTGTTGACAATGTAAATTTGAATTATGTTATTGATAAAAGCACATTTTTGACACTTTTTCAGTTTTGTGTGTCATCGAATTGCTTTATTTTTAATGAAAAGTATTATAGGCAAATAAATGGTACTCCAATGGGGTCACCATTATCTGTTATTCTTGCTGAAATCGTTATGCAATATATAGAAACAAAGATTTTTCATATTACTGGTTGTTTAATTAAATTTTGGCTTAGGTACGTGGATGATGTTTTCCTCATTGCTGAGTTTCATGACCTCCCAGTTATTTTATCGCATTCAAATTCAATTTGTGGTTCTATACAATTTACAATTGAGTATGAAACTGACCAACAGCTCCCCTTTTTAGATATTTTGATTCGTAGAAGTTCTGGTTCCACTTCCCAAACCCTTGTAACCACAGTTTATAGAAAACCAACATTCACTGGACAGTATTTAAATTTTAATTCAGAATCCCCCAAATCACATAAAATTGCAGTTGTCAGAACCTTGTTTGCTAGAGCTTTGCGTCATTGCAGTACTGAGGATCTTTTCAACATAGAAAAACAAAAAATCTTAATTGATTTACAGCTAAATGGTTACCTACTAAGATTGTGCCTTCGAATTCTCAGAGAAATTCTCTGTGCAGACATGAATACCCCTCCACCTTTCCAGCGTACAAAATCAAATATTTACGCAAGCATTCCTTATTATAGCTGCATTTCTGAAAAGATTTCGCATTATTTGAAATCAGTTGGTATTCATACATCTTTCATTCCCCAAAATCCTCTTAAGAATCTGTTATGTAATTTTAAACATAGATATTCCATCCTGCAGTTTAAAGACATCGTTTACGGAATTCCGTGTGAGCAGTGTGAAGCGGTTTATATTGGTGAATCTAGCAGGACACTTGAAATACGGCTTAAAGAGCATAAACAGGCATTTAAATGTAGAAATTTGAATTCAAAGATCGTTCAGCATACTATTGCAACCGACCATTTTCCAGATTTTAATAAAGCTTTTGTGATCCGATCCGGCTGCAACAATTACGAAGGGAGAATGTTTTTAGAGGCCTGGCATACTAAAACCAAGGATTTAGCGATTAACGAAGCTGCATCTGTGCCGGCCGAGTATTCTATTTTATTTTAACTGTAACCTGAAATTCATGACTTTCTGTTGTGTTTTTCTTGTAACCATTGATAGTATTGACTTAACGTTTGTAATTGGCTGAGGAGGGATCGTGATGATCCGAAACGTCCCAATTTTAATATGTTTTTATGTAATAATTTTAATTGTTTAATGTATTGTCTGTGATTTTAATGTAAATATTTTGAAATTTTATGTTTTCAATGGTCAAAAAGTGCAATTTCCCCCCGGTACTCTGTGATGTCCCCCCCCCCCAACCCCCAAGCCGCAGAAGTTACTCCCGGAGAAAAGTGTCTGAATATTTATTTTGGAACAAATGCATATAAATTATAGAAGAAGATAAATTTAGTTTTCTTTTTCTATTTTATGTAGTTTTAATTAATAAATATGTAATTTTTTTTTCACTAAAAAATAAATTAACTGTATGTAAATTTTATGTGTGTCTCGTATGTTTAATTGTAACTGAATTGTATATTCATTCTGTTATGTTGGATAGTGTATTTGCATGTTATGAAATAATGTGAATACAATTCCATTTTCTCTCTCTCTCTCCTCTAAATGAATTATTTTTTTTTTCTTTTGTCTCCATTTATTATGAGTTCCAATGCATTATATTGGCAAGTATCAGATTATATTTTGCTCTTATAGGTGCCCGTTATATGAAATAATGCATTTTTAGGTATTCTTGCCAACTGAAGATTAAATAATACGGGTTGCTATATTTGTCGTCATTCCCCTTCATTATATTTTTCTACTACATTTTTTCTATTTGTGATTATTTCCTTTTAATGTCAAATTTATTTGGTATAATCCATATATTAAAATGTTTAGTATTGTCAATATTTTGAGATTTCCTAGTGGGTTCTATATGCCAATTAGCTTTATTTCAATATGCTTTAGTATAACGATTAATGTATAATATTATTGCAGACCATCTTCATTTAGAATTTTGGTTTATTGAACTTGTTAGATAAATTTGAATTCAAATGTATTTTTATATCCCTTTAAGACCAGGAGGTTTTTGGTAGAAATGAAAAGTTTTGGTGGCTTTCCCTAATAGGATCATATTTGATTCAAATTTTTGTTTTAAATATTTGATGTCAGGTGTGATTATGTTCTTTTTCGAAGGGAGGATCCATGCAATTCTGTGGGTGCAAGCTTTAAATCACACAAAAAGAGGAAAATGTTTTTTCTTTTTTTTATGATCTTTTACACAATCATATAAGTCAGGTCTTAAAGAGATAAATATATATAATTATTTTTATTTAATCAGCTGTACAGTTTTAATCGTTCAATTATTTATGGCAATAGATATTTTTCAGGGTGTGGACAGAATCTGGAAATCAGGGAAATATCAGGGAGGTTTATCAATCTGGAAAAGTCAGGGAACTTTGTAAAAATACTTGAAAATCAGGGAAATTTGTCTGTATGCGAAAATATTTGCATTTTCATCTTGCCAATGAGACTGATTCATCTATTTTATATACCATATCTTTTAACATGCTGATTAGTCTTTCCCAATATTTTTAAAAAGATGCACATGGTATGAGTTTTTGATATTTAACACAAATTAAGGTGATCAGTTGTCCTTATTTTTTTGTAGATAGCGCTATATTGAGGCAATTTACCCATTTAAAAAATTTTTAAATGATACATTAGCATAACCTGACCCAGGTGGCCAGCTTAATCCAATTAGCTGTCCTGTCAGATGTAGAATAGAAAAGTCTTAGAATTCAATATTTTTCAAAAAATGAAGAAATTTTCTTGTCACCATATTGGCTACTGTATGAAGTTGTTGGACTAAATTTTAAGTTCAGATTTATAAAACTGTCAACCAATACTTAATGAATATTAGGCAATTTTTATGTTTTTCTCCCAAATAAGATATTAGCAAGCTGGATAAGTGTGCTATGCAAGGAATTGGCATACATGAAAAGATACCGTATGTGTATTGTTAATAATCGAAATCTGATAAAGATAGTCAGGGAAATCATGGAAATATCAGACTACTTTTTTTACCATTTCTGTAGACACCCTGATTTTGCTATACTAGTGTACATTTATTTAGTTAATGTCATCAACTGTAATTTCTTTAATCCAGAATTTAATACTATACTTTCATGCATATAATATTATTTGGATCAGTCGACTATTCTTTGCACCAAAGACAAATTAACAATTTTTTTTTTTTTTAAATTCAAATAATTATTTTGAAATTCAATTTGACATGTTTACTATATTAATAAATAAAATTTCATATATGTTTATCAGCTGTGCTCTTTTTTTTTTTTTTTTTTGTAAAACCATTTTTTGTTTCATTAATCGCTTACCAGTTTTGCCTGTACCTCTTACAGGCAGCGTATTTTCGCCCAGTGTGATTTGCCCGTTCTATGTATGGGCATCTGATTTTCTAGGCTTAGATTTTTGTTCATCCGGTGTTGATCTTTAGTGTCCAACTTTTGATCATAACTGGCATAATTTTGCTCAAAAATTTATATTTTCATTTATCATCTCTATTATTTATCTGTAATTATTTTGTAAAATATATTTCGTTTCAAAATGGCACAAAAATATGATTTTTGCAATAAAAAAATAGGCAATTTTTGAAAGTTTTTAAAAAATTTATTGAACTGGCAAGTGGTTAACGTTTATATTTATCTCCTGTGTTACCAGACCTTGAAAGCTTTGTTTAGTCTCCTATGTTTTGTTACCATGAAAAAACAAAGACATAACAATAATAATGAAATTTTGCAATGATAAAAAGTAAATTAATGGTCTAGCAATTCTTTCTTCAGACAAATAAAACTATAATTAATGGATTTTAAAAATATTTTTTAATGAAAGACATGAGTAGGTGCAAAGAATAGTTAATTGATCCCTTTATGTTTTCTTAGTATTATATATGCTCTTCAAATTGAGATATTTGTAATACTGTTATCTTTTTTACTTTCCATGTGCTTGAACCACTGATAAAAATTATCTCTAACTAATGTTGAATTTTGAAAAGTTTTGATAATTTTAGTTTGTATAAAAGCACAAAGATTTTTTTTTATTATTGCATTTAAAATATTTAAAAGTTGTACCTATTTTTTTTATTTCATACATTTTTTTCTTTTTTTAGTTATAAAAGGTAAGTTTGAAAGAAATTCTATCAATATTCCTTTTATAGTAATAAGTTTATTTTTTTATTTATCTGAATATTTGATTAAATCTTTGACTATTCTGGGTCATTTTTTAGCAGTAACTTTTCAAAAACTAATGGCACTTTTTTAAATCAGTTACGTAGAACTTTGATGATGCACAGCCTATTACAATCTTCATACCACATTCACCCATTTCTGTATCCTGCTTTTTCAATTGTTTTAAAAATCCAGTTTAATCTTATTTCAGCTTTAGTTTTGTTACCTCACCAAATGCAAATAAATATAAAACTTGATAATAAAAAATCAGTTCTGGCTAAGTGTTTGGTGAATGATTATTTTGCTGCTGATTGTTTCAGGAATACTGATAAATGTAACAAAAATTTAATCTTAGAAAAATAAATAAATATAAGGGAAGGATGGAAGTAACCTGATGTCATTCCATTTGTCTTAACAATTCAAATAATATATTCTATACCAAATAAAATCTCAAATGATGAATGTAAGATGCCCAAATTTAGTATGGTTCATCACAATTTGTAAACTATTAAATTAGTTTTCATTGAGTAGAATTTTGCTCTTTTAATTACATAGTGTATCTTTTTTACAAAGTCAGTTTTTAACTTTGCTAAAAAAAATAAAAAACTTTGTAATAATTAATGTATGTGGTTTCGAAAGAAATACATTTATTTTCATCCTTCTTATAAACTGAATTTCTATTACACAAAAATATATAAATGAAATATATATGTTTTTAACACTTTTCAACATAGTAGAAAAGTGTTTATGGATTCACTCTGTCTGTTCATGCTGTAACTCGCGTAAATATAGTCCGATTTCCATGAATGGTTATGTTCGGTATGGATATGTGGTATTGGGTATCACTATGGCATCTTCAATATTGCAAATGAAGTGTGTAGCATTTTTGCTTCATTTACAGGGCCACTCAATAGAAATCCGTTACACTGCCCCCCCAGGGGAATACCTTCTTTAGGTATTTACAGGTTTCGCGACCCCGGGTTCCCGAGCGATCTTTCTCCTTTCCTGTTTTCTTCTTTTTTTAGTTGTCTATCCTTTTTTCTTTGTTTCACACTTTTTAATCTTCTCTTTTTAGTTTGTTATCCCTCTTTGTTCTTGTTCATGTTTTTTACTGACCATTTTGTTCAAATTGCTATTTGTTCTACTAACATTGTTCTTGTTCTTTTGTTTAAAAAAAAAAAAAAAAAAAAAAAAAAAGGTTTAAAATATTGAAAAAAGACAAAAAATACACCTTGTTTCTAAGTTCTCACCTACATCACTTTTTCTTTTTTACAATAGTGGATTTTTTTATTTTCACGTGAGACACTCTGGGTGTTGAGGTTTTTTAATCTCATCGCCTCGTTTCTACCTCTTTAGGCTGATCTCGAGTCCCAGAGTGCAGGGCATCTCCGAATTCCGGTTCCGTGATCGATGGGCGCCGTACTTGTATGGCGGTGGTTAGGAATCCACTGGGCGACTGGTGTCCTTTCGACGTAAGGGCGATGTAGGTTGGACAGAGCTGTAAAGGCTTACCTACGACAACCGAGTTCCACTGTGAAAGAACTAGAGTTTGGAGATGCTATCGAGTTTAATCCAACGTTCGAAAAACGTGGAAGTTTGTTGATAGTTTTCACCCTTTTGAGACCTGCGCCTAAAGTAACGGTAAGAAGAAGGGGCGGTGACCAGGCCCGATGCCTGGCGTTTTTTCAATCCTTTCTAAATATGGCTACAATCTCAGGAAATAAATCATGCGAAGTGGAAGCCCCACACCCAAAAGAGAGTACATGCGAAGTGGAAGCCCCACAACCAAAAGAGAGTACTAATGCGTTGAGTTCTTGCTCAAAAGCTGGTTCTGACCAGGGCCAAAAAAATTCTTGGGGTGATAGAGTTGAGGATTCTTCTTCCAATACGGAATGTAAGAATGTCAACTCTATTTCATGTAATGTTGAAGAGAGATTTTTTGTAGTGAAACGGGTAGAAGGGAGTTTTGACAAAACATCCCCCTTCCTAATTAATAAATCTATCCAAGGTTTGGTTGGTGAACCAAAAACAATAAAAAAACTCCGGACAGGTGAACTATTAATTGAAGTAAGCAATAGTCAACAAGCAGCCAACTTAAAAAAATGTACTCAGTTTGCAAACATTGCAGTCTCTATATCTAAACATAGAACTTTAAACACATCTCGCGGTGTGATCTCTGAATCTGACCTCTTGCATGTCACTGAAGATGAAGTTGTAGAGAATTTAAAAGAACAAAATGTCATTGAAGCTAGAAGAATAAAAATCTACCGTCGAGACGAGCAAATACCAGCTAATCAAATACAAATTCCTACCAAGCACATTATTCTCACATTCAACTCACCGAACCTACCCAAATCAATAAAAGCCGGATATCTGTCATGTTCTGTAAGGCCTTACATCCCAAACCCACTGCGTTGTTTTAAATGTCAACGCTTTGGGCATTCAAAAACCTCATGCCGTGGTAAAATCACCTGTGGTCGGTGCAGTGCAGTAGGCCACGAAAGTGAACACTGCAATGCCCAACCATGTTGTGTAAATTGTAAAAAAGACCACCCATCTTATGCTAAATCATGTGAACAATGGAAAATAGAAAAAGAAATACAAACAATACGCACTAAAGAAAATATATCATACCCTGAAGCCAGAAAAATAGTAGAATCCAGGACACCCAAAGTTGGTGTATCATATGCTGCAGCCCTATCAAAAACCGCCCAAAAAACTCATAAAACTATTGCAACACAAACCGAATTCCCCACTGAAACTAATTGCCAACCTAATCAAAAACAAAACAACCTGTCTAATAATTCTGATAAGACTAGCAGATCAACGCAGTCTGCTGCTCCTAAGTCACCTAAATCTGTTCCTCCTAACATGCCTAGATCTGTTCCTCCTAAATCATCAACAAATCCTACTTTAAAATCATCACAGTCTCTTATTTCTAAACTTCCACTCCATAAAAGAGGTTCTCAAAATACAACTAAAACACCATCCGTGAAACCAAACCGTAAATCTGATGCAGAAAAATTTAACCTACCAATAATTAAAGCCACAGTCTCATCTGATAATACACCCAAGAAGAAAAAGAGTAAAAGATCTAAAAATGAAACACAATCAAAACAGAACGATAAAATGGAAGAGGATGATGCCCTTGCTCTTCACCCAGAACCGGATGAACAATTTAACGATGGAGATAGTATGTCTACTATCTCTGATTAATTTAACGCAGATAATTTTCATCTAGGAGAAAATAGTAAAATCGATCATGACTAATATTATTTCATGGAACTGTCGAGGCTTTCATAATAAATATGACGAAATTCGAAGTATTCTTCATGACCATCAACCACTATATTTAGCATTACAAGAAACCCATCTTAAAATTAATGACAAAGCTAAATTGCGCACCTTCGCCACATACAGAAAAGATTTTACAGGTAGTGATAGGGCCACTGGTGGAGTGGCTCTTTTCATCTCTCGCAATTTACCCCATACTCATATTAACCTAAACACAAACTTACAAGCTGTTGCAGTCCGTGTACATATAAAACGTCTTATTACAGTCTGTACCATCTATTTACCACCCCACCAAATTATTCAGTCAGCACTACTTGATGATCTCCTTCTTCAACTCCCAACTCCTTTCATCATCGTTGGGGATTTTAATGCTCATAGCCAACTGTGGGGGAATTCTGACACTAATCAACGTGGTGATATCATTGAAAAATTAATTTCTGACAATGGCTTATGCCTACTCAATAATGGTGATCATACATATTTTCATGAACCGACACGCACCTTTCATGCCATAGATCTCACTATCTGCTCTCCATCTATCTATCCGTATTGGAATTTCTGGATTTCAAGTGACCTGCACGGCAGTGACCATTTTCCCACTTTCATTTCACAGACCACTCCTGACAGGGATTCTAATCATTATTTTAAACGCTATAACTATGACAGAGCCAATTGGCCAACATTCACAAATCATGCTAAAATCACAAATCATATGGTAGAAGGTGACATAGACGATGCAGTTGATAATATCACCCAGTGTATTATCAATGCTGCAGATATTAGCATACCTAACTCATCATCTACAATGAGACACCGGAAGCCATGGTGGAACAGTGACTGTCAAGCTGCAAAAAAAAGAAACAGAAAGCCTGGGGCATCTTTCGGCGTTATCCCAATAACACTAACTATCTTGCCTACAAAAAAGCAAAGGCTGAAGCTAGAAGAGTGCGCCGTAAAAGCCAACGTGAATCGTGGATTCAATATGTATCTAATATTAACCCAAATACTTCTAGTAAAGTCCTCTGGAAAAAAGTAAAAAATTGTATGGGTCTTTATTCTGAAAACCACATCACAATCTTAAATCATAACAGACAAACAATAGCTTCTCCTAAGAATATTGCTGAAACCATAGCAAATACATTTGCATCTAACTCTGCCTATGACTCATACCCGGAACCTTTTTTATCATACAAAAGACAAACAGAAACTACCCACCTCAATTTTAATTCCCGTAACTTTTATGACTACAATCTCCCTTTTACTCTCTCAGAGCTCATAAAATGTTTGCAAAATAGCCATCTATCAGCTCCAGGTCACGATGGCATCACCTATACCATGCTTAAATATCTCTGCACAACCTCTCTCAATAATTTACTTGCATTTTATAACAGAATTTGGATAGAACAGGTCTTTCCTCAAGCCTGGCGTAACTCTATTATCATTCCTTTTCCTAAACCAGGGAAAGATGCTAGCAATCCCAATAATTACAGGCCAATCACACTCTCTAGCAGTCTTTGCAAATTACTTGAAAAAATGATCAATTGTCGTCTTGTGCATATTTTAGAAAATAACAATAATTGCCTTGCTGCGTTTCAAAGTGGGTTTCGACGAGGTAGGTCAACTATCGATAACCTGATCAATCTTGAAAATCACATACGAACAGCCTTTCTAAAACGCAACCATTTGGTGTCAGTATTTTTTGACATGGCAAAAGCCTACGACAGAACATGGCGATACGGGATCCTTCGTGATCTTTTTAACCTATGCTTTCGCGGGAATCTCCCTATTTTTATTAAGAACTTCCTCGCCATTCGACTTTTTCAAGTTCGAATCGGTGGGGTACTCTCTAGTTTTTATGTACAAGAAGAGGGTGTACCCCAGGGCAGTGTCCTGAGTGTCACCCTCTTTGCTATAAAAATAAATGACATTCTTAGTCAACTGACCCCTTCTGTGAAAGGTGATTTATATGTTGACGACTTCCGAATTATGTGTATGGGACAGGATATTCGTTTTATTGAAAGACAGTTGCAAATTGCAATCACCCATATTCTTAATTGGACTAATAAGAATGGATTTATAATTTCTCATGACAAAACTTCTTGTGTTCACTTCTGTAGACGTAGGGATCTGCATCCAGATCCTGAAATTTTTATTGGACCAACTCAAATTCCTGTTGTGGACAGTGTTCGTTTTCTCGGCCTCCAATTTGATAGTAAGCTAACCTTTTTACCACATATTTTACAATTACGGACAAAATGTGAAAAATCGCTTAACCTACTAAAGGTGCTTTCAAATACTTCCTGGGGAGCAGACCGTACTTCTCTCCTTAAAATCTATCGAGCCGTCATCCGTTCCAAAATTGACTATGCCTGCCAGGTCTATGGTTCCGCACGTAATTCTGTTCTTAAAAAACTTGACACTGTGCACCATAGCGCACTCCGTGTTTGCTCTGGTGCATTTCGTACCTCTCCTGTTTTAAGCCTTTATGTTGACTGCAATGAACCAGCATTACACCACATTCGTGAAAAACTTTCTTTAGAACTTTATTACCGTATCCTTTCACATCCAGGCCATCCTCTTCATTCATACATTCTAAATACAGACAATGATATGCTTTATCAGCATCGGCCATCTTGCATCCCACCTTTTGGTGTCAGAATTAGGAACATTACTGATAATAGCCCACTGAGTAGTATCGAGGTGAGTCCATGTCCATTGCATGTACTCCCTCCTTGGAAACCTCCTAGTATTACATCGCTCCATCCTTTTAAAGGATACGATAGAAACACCTTAGCTCCTGTTGTTTTTCAACAGATATTTGCTGCACACAGATCAAACTTTAATGATTACACTGACATTTACACAGATGGCTCTAAGAGTGGTGATACTGTTGGGTGTGGGATATTTTGTGAAAACAACTCTTTAAGCTATCGCCTTCATTCATCTACTTCTGTCTTTACAGCCGAACTGATTGCAATAGAGAGAGCCATGTTCTACATCTCTCATCATCATAGCTCATCCTTCATCATTTATACCGACTCAAATAGCTCTATTGACGCAATTAAATCATTTAAAAAGCATCCTTATGTTTCATTGATACTTGATTTTTATAATAAATTGAAAAGACGTGGCTATAATATTTTATTTTGCTGGGTACCTGGACACATGGGTATTCCTGGTAATGAGAAAGCGGATGAGGCGGCGAAATGTGCCCTTAATCCGTTGTGCCATAAAGTTCCATTCTCAGACGTAAAACTACTTATCAAATGCTTTATTCATTGTAAATGGCAAGAAAGTTGGAATCTAGAATGCAATAATAAACTGCACCACATCAAACCTACCATCATGACCTGGCCTCCGTGTTATCCAAGGAAAACCGATGTTCTTCTGACCCGTCTGAGAATTGGACATTCTAGAATCACTCATAAACATCTTTTACTTCGGGAGGATGCTCCCATGTGTCCACATTGCCATTTTGATTACCTGACCATTCATCATGTTTTAACTGACTGTCCGGGTCTCCGGCACTTATACAGAATCTATTTTAACTCATCATCCCCAATCTTGACAAACCTCATTGGGGAAACACCTCATGGGGCACTCTTCACTTTTTTAAAACAAGCTGGATTTTACTTTGAAATATGATTTTTGCATCTTTGTTTGGTTTAAAAACAACTTGAATTGTTCTTTTAATTTTTTCTGACATCTGGATGGGAGCCCCATCCAGATTGCACTTCTGCACTTTTTACCTAAAATCTTTTATAGTGCGTTTGTTTAGTTTTTAATTTTCTTCCCTATCTACACTATTCTGACTGCATCTGGATGGGACCCCCATCCAGATTGCTTTTCTGATGATCTTCATTTTTATGTTTTTAGTCTATTCTTGTTTGGCGCAGCATGTCCCTTATGGGATTTTGTGCCATTAAACAATATACAACCAACCAACCAACCGTTACATTGCAGTCTATGGGGAAAAATCATTTGTGGTATATTTTAATGATATTACAATATTTTGAGCATATTGAAATTGATATTTATCACTGAAGTGTACTGCAAGGTTCTTGTTATAGAGCATGGTGAGCATAGAATTTATCGTTCGCTTGTAGGGACACCCAAAAGAATGTGGCTAGAGAAAAAAAAAAAGAACAATAATTGAACTATTGAAACTTACAAACAATAATTGCTGCAAGTGCGTTTTCAGATGTAGTATGCGTTTTTAAATTTAATTATTTTTTAAATATTACTTGGTGTGTATAAATTCTATAGATCATGTACAGGGCTGCACAAAAGTTTTTAACAACATCTGTTGATTGGAGGAAATTGCTGAGTGAAAATTTTTAATTGTACTATGCGTTTAACCGAACTAACTTTTATTATACTATGTAGTATGTATACATATCTGTAGATCATATTTTAATGACTATTCATAGTAATAGCAGTGAAGGTTTGTTATCATATTCTGAATGTGTTGGAAAGTGTTCATAATCTATGCTGTACGCATTGGAAAGTGTTCATTATCTATGCTGTGCGCATGATTTTTCATTCTTGTTTAATTTATATGTTTATATTTATGCTGCAAATCATAAAAATTTGTATTCAGATTAAAATATTTTGATGTAATTTTTTATTTTGTTTTCAGCTGTATCTGGAAACAATTCTAATCAAGAAGTACATCAATTGAGGCAAGAACTTGAACAGTTGCGACTTGAATGCCAAAATAAGCAGCAAGAACTTGATTTAAAAAGGCAGCAAGAAAATGGTTTTAAAAATACAGAAAATGATCAAAATGTAGGTAATATCTTATTATTAGTTTTGTTAAATGTGTAAAAAAAAAACTTTTTAAATTAGCACTTATGTATTTTTTCGATTAATATAGTGATTCAAAATAGAGGTTATGCTGACTATTTTTTTAACTTGGGTTCTTGAACCTTTCAATGCTGAAGGATCAAATTTGTAAATTCTTACAGTTCTGTGGGCCACACGGAATTCAGTTAAACAGCATAAGCAATAAATGCATATAGTATACATAAATTATTGGTTTCAAGACTAGGGATGGGTTGTATATAGTTGTGTTTCAAAATTGCAGAATTCTCATTTTTTTTTTCTTGATTCATAAAGAAACATTTTATTTATTTATACTTGCACACAATGTCTAATTTTAATACCAGAAATTCTATATTGTTATTTGATTTCGTAATAATAGTAGTTGTACATAGGGATAATCTGTTGGTTAGCACTCAAGAGAGCAAACAACTGTGTTTACTACTGTACCATAATGATACATAAGAAAGCATATATTTATGCCATTATGAACATAAAGTAATACTGTCGGTTTCATAAAATCTCAGCTTTTTTATGGCATGAAAAGAGAAAATTCATTTCATCAGATATGGAGAAAACATAAATGTGTTGAATGGCTTTTTCCCTGTTTCTTGATCATGTTTTATCTAAAGAAAAGAATTGTCACAGGCATCAAATTTTAAGCTTTTATTAAAGAAACAACAACAAAAAAAAATTGAACCAGAAAGTTTATTTGATAAATGAAATTTAATAAGTGCCACATTGAAACTAGAAACATTTGATTAAATAAATTTTCTGGTTCAAAACAAGTTTATTTGACATGAAAATAAGCATAAAAGTGGCAGCTATGAATTTACCCTAATAATATGCTTTGGAAATTTTTTGGCATTGGCAAAATGTTTTTGCAAAAATATTTGAAATTACGAAGCAGGCCACTAAAATGTCCCTGGTAGACAGACCATCCGTAGCCCACTGGACATGGGCTAAAGACTCTTATCTGCTATCGGAATTAGTGATTAAATATCTTTAATATTGTTTTGTTTGTATAAATTGATTTATTGATTTTTAGTTTGCATTGTCTTTAAGAATGTAATGTGAAGAATATTTATGTCACTTACCTCCACATTTACTTAATTATTATCATGTGATGTGCTGAAAAATTGCAGTACTATTGAGCCATATGAAATATCACTTTTTGATTCTGTTTAAAATGTAAATGAATGATCCCTGATAGAACAAGAGATTATTGTAAGCTATTTACAAAAACAAAACATTAAATTGGTGATAATAGCAAGCTAACCAAGTTTTGCCTAAAATCCTCTCAAACAATCAAATTTGATTGCCTATATGTCACCATTCTCTTAAAAAGGCATTCTGCTATAATTGAGTCATCTTATAGATTGCAAATCACACAATTTTCAAAATGTAATTTTGCAGTTTTCAATCAACCTACATTGTAAACATGATTATTTGCTTATAATAAGAAATTTAATAAAATTAACACTATAAATCTCTTTTAAGTTTAGAATAAAATTAGATTTCTTTTTTCATCTAGAAATCGAAAGATCTCATACAATACCAATGTAACAAATTTGTGCCAGTTATTATGTATTAAAATACGAAATTTAGTTTTTTTTTTTTTTTAATAAAACTCCTTTTTAACTCGCAGGCTATCAAAGCCTGAGAGCTTATGTTCCCGCCTGTTCTGTATGTATGTACATAACACGATAACTCTTGATAGAAATATCCGATTTGCTTTAAATTTTATTTCTAGGTTCATTTTGATAAGGCGCTTCCCTGATTAGTTTTGGGGTTTCATTGTTTAAGGATAAAGGGGGTTAGTCCCCCCCTTAATTTAGATAAATAGGTTTTTCATGCAGAAATATTCTATTTGCTCCAAATTTGGTATACTGGTTTATTATGTTAAGGAGCTTCCCTGATTAGATTTAGAAGTTCATTACTTAAGTATAAAGGGGAAAAAGGGGTTAGTCCCCCCTTAATTTAGATAAATTGGTTTTTCATGCAGAAATATTCGATTTGCTCCAAATTTGATATACCAGTTTATTATGTTAAGGAGCTTCCCTGATTAGATTTGTAAGTTCATTACTTAAGTATAAAGGAAGAAAGGGGGCTTACCCCCTTACTTTATATAAATGGGTTTTTCATGTAGAATTGTTCGATTTGCTCCAAATTTGGTATACCAGTTTATTATGTTAAGGAGCTGCCTTGATTAGATTTGGGGTTTCATTGTTTTAAGGATAAACGGGGAAAAGTGGGGCTAGTCCCTCCCTTAATTTAGATAAATGGGTTTTTCATGCAGAAATATTCAATTTGCTACAAATTTGGTATACCAGTTTATTATGTTAAGAAACATCCCTGATTAGATTTGGGAGTTCATTACTTAAGTGTAAAGGGGGGTTAGCCTCCCCCCCCCCTTAATTTAGATAAATGGGGTTTTCATGCAAAATTATTTGATTTGCTTCAAATTTGGTATACCGGTTTATTATGTTAAGGAGCTTCCCTGATTAGATTTGGAGGTTCATTAGTTAAGTATAAAAGGAGGAAAGGGGGGCTAGATCCCCCCCCCCTTAATTTAGATAAATGAGTTTTTTATGCAGAGTTATTCGATTTGCTCAAAAGTTGGTATACCGGTATATTATGTTAAGGAGCTGCCTTGATTAGATTTGGATGTTTATTGGTTAAGTATAAAAGGGGGACGGGGGCTAGCCCCCCCCCTTAATTTAGATAAATGGGTTTTTCATGCAGAATTATTCGATTTACTTCAAATTTGATATACCAGTTTATTCCGATATGGCACTTCCTTCATTTGATTTGGAGGTTCATTGGTTAAGTATAAAGGGGGGAAATGGGGCTAATCCCCCTTCATTTATTTTTTGAGGGGCATTATTCTTTGAAATAAGAGAATAATATACAATTAGTGTGAATAGCCTGTGAGCTCATGTCATCAGTTTAACTGGGCACTTTTCTTTTTATTCTTATAATTTACATTTAGAGAAATTTTGCTTGTTTTTTAGGAAGGAAAATTGAATAAAGAATGAAAACATTAGAGCAAAAATTAATATGAAATTTACTCTAATTATTGGTATCTCAGATATAGTTGAAAAATGGTAATGTCAAAAAATTTAATATCATTAGTAATATAACATTTATAAATGTGGCTAGATAGGCATACACACACTCGAATTGTGATACTGCTAGACTTTTAAAATCTTATTGCAGCCTGTTTCTTCCACTTTTATACAAGGTGTTTTTAAAAAAAGTATACACAACTAATAACTTGCATGTTCTTCTTTTCCTTTTAGGTTTAATTAACTTGAAACAACTGAAACCAGATTAAGCTTTGAGCAAAGGATATTTTTTCTAAAATGGTACTGAAATTTTGAAAATGTATCTGAAATGCATAGACATTTTAGGAACTAGTTTTAAACAGATCTCCCTACACAACGTACAATCACAAGGGTTAGAGATAAGTTTGAGGCAAATTGAACTGTTCAAAATATTCATTAGTAATGTTCAGGAAGAGTGTTCATCAACAAACCCTATAAATGAAGAGAGGTTAGTTTGCAATTCCATTGCTTTACATTATTAGCAAATCCGGAACCAGAATGACCATCAGTTTGAATACAGGTGTTAATTTTATGAAGCTTTCATTATTGTAGATCCATTTCACAATTCAAAATGAAGTATGTGTTAACAGAAATGAAGTATGTGTAATTTAGTTTCCATACATTACAATCTATTAAACTGTATGTACATTTTTTTAAGCACTCTGTAATTAGATTCTATACCTTGTTGATGAAATGGTGCATCCTAAAAGTTATCTGAATAATTCTAACTGCTCTATCTTGAACATTTGTAAGCTTTCTTGTATTTTAATGCAATCATGATTTTGTATGTTTTAAAATTAGTACTAGATAGTTGGATTGGGGACTTTGTATTTGAAATTACTGTGATTAATTTTTATTCTGCCTTTTAAGTTAATCAGGTTGTTTCGTGTTATTGTTTTAGGCAGTTGGATTAGCTGATGCAGAACTTTATTCTGAACTTCAAACAAAATTAAAAGATTTGGAGCTTGAAGTTGAGCAGAAGAGAAAAGAAATAGCAAAAATGACAGATGAACTTAATCAGAAAAATTTGCAGATTGAAAACTTGCAAAAAGTATGTATTTTCTAGTACTGAAACAAAACAGTTTCATTTATTGTGACATTTTATTGCAATAACTAACAGAACGATTATAAATTTTTACTCACAGATATTTTTCAGAAAAGATATTAACTGTTCATTTAAATTTTAAATATATTTTCCATTGCAATGTGTTCAACTGAGAGGAATTTTCTTTGTATTAAAAAGAGGTAAAAACTTATTTGAGAAACAAAATGAGTGACCGTCAACTGACTGGACTGCTTTAATTATATAATTTAACAAAGCTAGGAATTAATCACATCTAAAGGAGTCACTAAAGAGACTTGTCACATAGAAAAATATTACTGTGATTTGTTTTTCCTATCCTAAAATATTTTCCCATAATGAAACTTATGTAAATATACATAAAATTTTATTGAGGTTGAAAATTTATCCAGTATGACTTTTTTTTTTTTTTTCCTCATTGAGTTTTCTTAACTTATCCAGTTTAACTTCTAGATAGTTTCAGATTGACCAATGCTACCATGTTCTATATGCTTTTCTGCCTATGAAAAGGAAGCCAGATCCAAGTTTGTTTTTCCTATCCTAAAATATTTTCCATAACGAAGCTTTTGTAAATTATAAATAAAATTTTATTGGGATTGAAAATTTATCCAGTATGACTTTTTTTTTTTTTTTTTTTCCTCATTGAGTTTTCTTAACTGGTCCAGTTTAACTTCTAGATAGTTTCAGATTGACCAATGCTACCATGTTCTATATGCTTTTCTGTCTATGAAAAGGAAGCCAGTTCCAAGTTTGTTTTTCCTATCCTAAAATATTTTCCATAACAAAGCTTTTGTAAATTATAAATAAAATTTTATTGAGGTTGGAAATTTATCCAGTACGTCTTTTTTTTTTTTTTTTCATTGAGTTTTCTTAACTTGTCCAGTTAAAACTTCTAGACAGTTTCAGATTGACCAATGCTACTATGCTCTATATGCTTTTCTGTCTATGAAAAGGGAACCAGTTCCAAGTTCACCATTTCCATTAATGATAGATATTATGCAATTAATTTTGATGCTTAAAATGTGGTTTTAATAATTATTAAAGTTTTACCTAGTAAGTTAATAATGAGTTACTGAACAAAAGTTAAAGATAGAGCAAATTTAAAAGCATAAATAAGCAAAAGGTTAGAATATAAAAATAGGAGTGAATAGGATAAAATATTTCGAAGGGGGATTTGGGATCAAAATTTTATTTTTATTTCATTATTTAAGTCACTTTTTAGAAATAATTTTTAATACAAGTGAATGATTTTAAAAGGCCTATAAGTTTTATTGTGAAGAGTAATTCAATAATAAAGCTAGTACAAAAGAAAATTTAATATTTGAGCCTTCTTCATTGAAAATAAATTTACCTCATTTCTGTTGATGTTGCTTCACCGATGTGTTGACGTTGGTATCAACCAAATTAATGTTTTAAGGAGTTTTCCACGAATGTTTCAAATGTTTTATCGTAAAACATGTTTATCGGGGAGCATAAGTTAAAACAAGAAATCAGCCAACATTTTTAAAAGTTTGTGAGAATTTCGAAATAAATCTGTAACTGAATTCTTCAAGAATTTCATTTAAATAAGTTGCACAATCTATAACAGGCTGCTGTGGCCATTTTGTTTGCTGACATTAAAATCCAGCCTATAATTCTGAAAAAATTTGCTCAGTTTTAAAGAATTCTTGAAATTGTAATCATTTTAGCAAGAAACAAACATTAAAAGATGCTTGCACAAAATTTTGATTTTTAACTGTAGTTATTTTTTATATTTTGACTAAAGATTGACCGAATACTGAATAGTTGATTCAGTATTCGGTGGTTCGGTATGTAAACCGAATATTCGGCTTTGGCCGAATAATTGCAGGTAAGTATTTTCTTAGAAGTAGAAGAATTCTTTTACTTGGCAGTAGAATAGGCTAAACAATGAGTTTTAATATTATGTGCATGAGTTCAGCTGCACTACAAAAAACAAGTCAAAGGCAATTTTTAAATTAAAAAAAACTTTTTCCTTCCTAAAATAGTCTATATAGGTGTGAAATCAAAACAACTGTCTACAACAAAGAAAAACAAAGCAAGGAAAATGCGCATCTTTCCCTTATCATTTAATTTTATTTACTTCTACATTAGTTTTTTTTAATTTAAATTTATTTAATGTGTATTTTCTTTAATATACACATCAAATAAGTATATCAGAGTTCATATCTGTATATCTAAGGTGTATATTAAAGAAAATACACACATCAAATAAGTATACCCCTATGCCTATCCTATAGCTTTTAACCATTATATCAAAATCGCTCAAATTTCTATTCTTCATCACCACAATGTTAAAATATTAATCAAAATATAAATATTCCATCAATAATTTGACCGAAAATAATTAAATGTACAAATTGATATACCTTTTGTATTTTTAGAACATTCCTTTTCAATATGTTTATAATTAGACTTAGACAATCAGTAAATAAGCTTAATGACAACATTGTTTCTTTTTATTTGAATGAACTTTTGTTTTTCTGACAATCCTTAACCTTTAATAATACCATGTATGGTTTAATACTTTCATGGGTTATTTTTGGGGTATTGACTAGTGATAAAATAAAAAATAAGTGATGGGTTAATGAATTTGTGGGTGGAAAGAAGTCATTAAATTTTTTGTGTAATTACATTTAAGAATAAAAATGTAACTGAATTAAATTATTGAGAATTTAATTTCAATTAAAGCTTATTAAAAAATCTAATATATGCAAAAGTGCATATTAAAAAGTTTCAAGTATTCGGATTCGGCAAAATTGCTGCTTCGGTCAATCATTAATTTTGACTAATATTTAATTCAAATTTTTAATCATCCTGGCAGAAATTTTGAAGGGGGATCAAACCCTGGTGATCCCTCCTTTGGCTACGGCCTTGATTGACTGTGTATTTGTGTGTGTGACTTCGTGTGAATATGAGTTATTTCCTGTGTCATTGATATGTTGTTATTCCCTTCTAGGAAAAAGATCAAGCTGTACTAAAACTTCAACAGGAGAAAGGTGAATTAGAAGCGCAATTGCAAAGTAAAGAGCAAGAGCAAGAAGATATGCTAATATTACTAACAGACCAAAGTGAAAAGATCTCTGAATACAAAGAAAGGTTAAGAGCGCTAGGAGAACAAGTGTGTAAAAATATACTCTAAATTTTTATCATCTGTACAGTCATGAAAAAAAAAAAGTAAACATACCTACTAAGTCTGCAACAAATTATTGTAGAAGAAAGTTACTGGTACCAAACGATCGGAAATAAAGTATACTTTTAAATGATGTACATAAAATTTGTTTAGGGGGTCATCTACATATCAAATCGAACCCAAACTTTTTTTTTTTTTTCATAGCAATACCTAAGTTTGACACATAAATAAATTCTACACCCTTCAATTAGCCTAAATCCAAATTTTGATGAAATCCGTACGATTAGTTCCTAAGAAATTAATTATTTTAAAATGAGCATGTTTTAGGGGTCACTTCAATTAATGTATCATTTCTTACCAATATGAATATTTCACTCGCTTAATATGTTTCGACTATTGCCAACCCAAATGTTTCAATAAAATGAGTAAATAAACGGTCAAGTGCAAGTAATACTCGTACTCAGAGGGTTCCATACAATAAATATATGAATTATTAACTGTATTATTAAAAAAAATCATTGCTAAAAGAATAATAAGACTGTAAAAAAAAACTATACAACGTAGAGTTGGGTATAGTTAAAAAGTATAGCGAGAAAAGTATGAATAGTTATACCAAAAAAGTTCAAAGAGATATGAAGCCTAAACAATATCAAATATTTCTATTCTGTATAACCATTTTTTTAATCCTATCCTAATCTACTAATGATGAACTTAATTCGGTACTGACAATAAAAGTAGTGATATTTAAACTTCATTTGGCCTTTTGTAAAACTAAGTTTAGCGTAATAATCTTTTCTTTTTATAGTGTAGCTAAAACAAAACCCTTGTTCAAAGTTTAAACTTGGCATTGTGCTAGGTGTGCTTCGAAAGGAGGTCGTAAAATTGCAATGCCGCCTTGGTCCATGCCACGTTTTTCCAGATAGGTTTTTAATTAATGTTTAAAGACATGGGAGGCCTATTCAGTGCAACTGGTTGCGAATCCCATAGTATTTATGTAATTAATTCTAATTAAATTAGTCTGTTTTTAACAATTTGATGTTTATTGCTTTTATACTGCTACGGGGCATTGCATTACACAAATATATGATTAAAAGTTATCTAGGCTTTAAAAGCCATTGGTACATAGAGCATGTTACCCCTGTCATTATGCATGCCCAAACCATCTATGTTTTTAAGGGTTAATATCACGGCTAATTATCGACAATTTTTTAAAAAAATCATTATCAATAATGCTTTTATACTTCTACTATGATAGGTACCTCTAGTACTCCTCAACACCTTTACTGAATGTCTGCAAATCGGAATTTGTGTGTAACAGAAAATTGCGTTTTTCTCAAAGACTATGTGATCTAGGGTGGGATCGCTATAATTTTCCTGCAAAGTTTACATTAACGTCTACTACCTCTAATTTTTTTATAATTTTAGTTTCTGTAGATTTGGAAATAGATGGGGGGAACATATTTTTGCACTACATTTTTGACGATATCTCTGAAAATATACCTAAAATTAAAAGAAATGTATTTTTGAGTTCAGCGTTACATTAGCTTTCACACGATATACAAAGAAAAGATTTTTTTTTTTTTAAGTAACTTAATTAACTCCTCTACATTTTTACTACCTATATTTGTGAATGTTTAATAATCTGTAAATATGTGGGTCAATAGTCTTTATTACTTCCCCCAATTTGAACTTTCCACAGTTTACGAGTAAAATGGCTGTGACAGACAGATACAGACACAGGAGTGATCTTATAATGGTTCCGTTTTTACTTTTTACATATGGAACCCTAGATTTTTTTTTTTTCAAATTATGCTTTTCTGGATATTATAGACGTCCCCTTATACCATAATTTTGATGTTTTTTACACTTATTTCGAAAACTACTTGGAAGAAAAATTTGAAATTGAGCTTGCATAAAGCAGAACATAATAAATATAAATCTATCAAAAAAATTGTTGGTTGCAATTCATATTTTTTTTAATATTAATTTCATAATTCATATTATAAAGTTTTTAAAATTACAAATTCAATGTATTTATGTTTGGATTTTTTAGTATTATAATGAAGCAAAAAAATTATCACATTAGGATTATAATTACAGGAAATATTAATAAAAATATGAAAATGTAACTTAACATTAGAAGCTCTAAATTTTAAATGTTTATAATTCAAAACTTATCATCCAAATGACTTGAAATTTTGTTTCTAGGCATAGTTTGAACCGAAGATTTAAAATATATTATCAAAATTGGGTGTTTCCATTGAAAAAAATAAAGTTTGGCCTGGTTTTAATTTGTAGATGGCCCCCAAAGCAAATTTTATGTATATCATTTAAAAAGTAGACTGTATTTCCATTCATTTGGTACCAATAGCTTATGATCAATGATTTTTTGTCTAGGAATATTTGGACCAAAGTAAAGTAAATTTAAAGTAAATTTAACAATGCATGAAATGCATTGCAATGCGTGAAATATGTTGTGCAAAGATTTATAATGTGCACAACTCTTGGCCCCGAGGAATGCAATATAAAGGTACTCTACTATATTTTAATGTTTTCGACATATTTGGCCATGTTTACAAGGTGAATGTCATTTATGTAATGCACAACCTCATGTTTTTAGGCTTGCATTATAAAGATCTTCTACTGTATCTCATTTTGTTACCTTGGTAACAAGGATTACTTCAGATTCCTTATAATTATGACCTATAGCTTTTCAACCTTTTTATTTCATGGCACCTTTGAATGCATAGTTATTATACCACATGGTGTTTAATTTATAATAATGTTAAGTGAGATTCCGGGATATGTAAATTGAAACGAAAATTCGAAAAGAAAATCTGATCGAAACAAATTCAATTCACATTCCCAGAAATCACACTATGGCCATACATATAGTGGTTAAGTAGTACGCGTCGTAACTAAGTTAAACTAAATCTGAAAAGTAGAAACAAAATAATTACTCACCCCTCTTTGGCAGAAACTCATATAAATAATAAAATTACTCTTGAAATAAATCAGACAGATTTGATATAAATATTATTTATTGTATGGTAAGAGATATTATACCGGATCCGGGTACAAAACATTACTGAATAGAAAATATCATTTTAAATTAAAGTGAATATCATATTATTGTAGCAGGAATTAATCTATGTATATATTTATAAAGATGTATAGTCTTTAGTCTATCTCACTGTATTGGAAAATTCAGATATATAAAAATAGTTCATATTATGTACAGTCCGTTGATATTCTATTCGAAAACATTAAGATGATGACGATAATGATGTAAGAAAAAGTAGTTTATCATTTATAGGTTTATCTGTAGTGGATAATCATTAAACCAGGTGATCATTTTCATAATCAGTAAATTGATGATCAGTTGTAATATTCCAACACGTATTTCACCAACCGGTAAGATGATATCATTGAGAGAGCATCTAGTGAAATACGAAATTGAGTTAGAAGATGGGTATTATAGGAAACTCAGTTCGAATTGTACTGGACAAACGGGAGTGGTATTTTGAAAGAATATGCCAGCCAGTGGATAAAATCAGGAGAGCATCCATCATATATTTAAATTCAAGCAAAGCGGAAAACATCCTTATTTAAACTGTATAAATTGCGATGAACTATTTTAGCTGAAAATGACGAGATGGAATGAACAGGATGATGTTATAGCGAATTAATCTTAGTTGAAGTTGAGCAAATGAAATGGGCAATTAATGCTGAATTACATGATGAATGGAAGATCACCATCAGTGGGAAAGGAAATGCCCGTTAGGCGCAAGGCCCAACGGCAACCGCTCAAAGAATGCCAATCACCAAATTGGTGTTTTCTCTTCCGACAAAAATAACGAACTGAATCATTTTTTGAAAAGCCTGCGGAAAATTGGAGTATGCTTTCAGCGAAAACAGCCGTAAGATATATAAGAATATAATATAAGAATGATTTATAAGAATGCTCCAAAAGACGAACCATCGAATCGAAGAGGATGATCTATCGAACGTGAACAGGGGGAAAATGTTTTAGCGGCAGAATAATCACCGTGGAATGGCAACACTCTAACGAGCGGGAAAACAAGGAATGTTCGCTACGTGGGAGTTCCTGTGACGTCAAAAGGAATTTCCTGCCTGTTTTGAGATAAGAGAGAAATCCTTTTTAAAAGTTGCTTCTTTTTGGGGTACCAAGTAAATGCAAGGCAATAAAAATAAGGGAAAGTGTAGGAGTTATAATTTCGTTTCTCTGGCAAACGATTTCAGCAATTGTTATGAAAGTTTATCAGAGAAATGGAAAAAGATAATAGAATATAATAAATGTAATTTTAAATGAAATAATTAAAAATAAAGATTTAGGATTTAATATTTAAAACTTAGTAAAATTTGCTGTCAAAATTGAAAGATGGTAAAAGGAAGTAGATTATTAAAATTAACAAAATATACAAAATTAAATTTATGTAAATTTAAGAAGGGGAATGTTATGTAAAGCTTTTACAACATAACAAATAATATAGGGTTTCAAATAGAGGTTGAATTTTAAAGAGGAATTTCTCTCTTTAGTCCAGTTTCAGAGTAGACTGGGGAAGATTTATTAAATAAAGTTCTTAATTATTTATATTATTAAAGTTACATTATATTTACTGTAATCATCACAAAGTTGTAAAATCATCTGTTTTAATAAATCATATTATATGCATTTCACTCTCAGAAATCTGCACAGCCTTTAACCAACAGTTTTGCAGATTTCTGAATTGTATGGATTTCAGATCATTAGTGAAGAGGAAGACAGAAAATCATTAAAGAAAATTTTTACTGGCAGGAAATCATTATTAGCAAATTTCATAACTGATTCAACAGATTCATGTCGAATCGCCTCATGACCGATTGAATTTCTCGATTTTTTTTCCATGACCCTTTGACGAAATTCACAAATTTTGTTTTCATAATGGCAAAATTCACCTTTGATTTAATCTGGTATTTTTTCTCGTGTCATTTGATGAAATTTGCTGTATGTTTCCACAATTTTTGGATAAAGTTCACAATTTTTTTTCCACGATCAATTGCCAAATTTCTGATTTTGCCGAATGGTTGACGAAACTCGTTATATTTTTCAGCAATCTTTCGCCAAATTTGGCACTACTTTTCATGCAACTGATTGCTCAAACTCACAATATTGTGACAAAATTAGATTTTTTTTTTTTTTTCCAGTGACCGATTGTTGAAATTAGCGTGTTGTAAATCCAAACAAAATTATCCATTGTTTCAAATAAAAACACAATAAATTAAAATTTGCATTTTAAAAATGACAAATTGTTAAAACATACTTTTCTCTTTATTGCACATTAACATGTAATGATGTATCTTATATTTTTTTAGAAGAAATTCTGCTTTGTTTGATGAAATTAATCGTAAATTTTATATTAAGAATGTTTCATAATCTAGCCAAGAATCTATTTTTTTTTTTTTTTTTTTCAACACTATTTATCACAGAAATTCTCATGATGTTGAGAAAGAAATATATATTTTAAAAATTATTCTTATATGTTCTTAATAGTATTTTAGAAGAATATCTGCTTTGTAAGATCAAATTAGTGATAAATTTTATATCGAAAAACTATCCAAATCTAGCCAAGAATCTATTTTTGTTCTTAATATTATTCATTGCAGAAATTCACACAAATATAAGGGAGAAGGATTTTTTTATTATTATTATTCGTATATTCACAATTGAAAAATAAAAGCATATTTTAAAAGAAGTATATTACTCTTTTTTTTTTAACTTTTCAGTGTTCATTATTGTAGTTTCACAGGCAGTTAGCATAGTTAATCAATTGAGGTTTTGCATACAATTAACTTCATTGTTAACTTTAATTGCTAAAAGGTGTAAATTAAAGCTTTGAAAACAGTAAAAAATAGGTTTATTTCCTGTTTACATGTTTCAACTCTACCCGAGTCCTTTTCAAAACAAATAAATAAAAATATTCTAAAATTGCACAGTCTATGAAACACCGTCATTCAATTATTCTCATATTCTTTCATATGATGTACTGTATTTTTTTTTTTTTTTTTTTTTTCGTAACCATTGAGTAGTTCAAGCCATAATTTTGGTAAGTTAAATGATGCCGCATCGTTACATATTGAATTTTTTGCGTGTTACAATCTCTGTGGTTTTTCTTATGATGGATGGATAGTATGGACTGGAGTGAAAAATTTATCTTACTTTCATTGAAATTTATTTGGATGGTTTCTTCTTGAGCATAATTTAACTTACCAAAATTATGGCTTGAGCTACTCAATGGTTACGAAAATAAAATAAATATCCAAGTAAAACGAAAAAAAAATAACATGCAAAATATGAAAGGATATGCAGATAATTGAATGATGTAGACTGTGCAATTTTAGAATATTTTTACTTATTTGTTTTGAAAATGACTCGAATAGAGTTTAAGCATGTGAAACCTATTTCAGATTTCCTACGTGACTGGAAAACAGGGAATTGTCAGGGAAAATAACAAGCACTCAAAAAGTCAGGGAAAATTACAAATTTTTTCTAAAATCTGGAAAAGTCAGGGATTTTTTTTTTATGTGTGTGTCAAGATTCTCCCAGGTTCCGAGGTCTGTTCGCAAAAAAAATCCAACTTTTCACTTGCAAGAAGAATTTTCACTAAATTCACATTTTTAACATAAAGATGTTTTAAAAGAAGTATATTACTCTTTAAAATTTCTTAAAAATTTGTGGTGATATCATGAATATCTAAATAAAAAAAAGGGAAATTATGAAGCAAGCAAAAAAGAAACAGAAAAAAGCAAAGCTGTAGTTGAAATTAAAATGTTAAAAGACAAAACAATGAAAGTTATTGAACAAACTGCTTCTGAAATAACATAAATAAATGATATGATAGTAGAAATATATATATATATATAATATGAGTAAATTCAGTTATATGAGTAAAAAGTTACTTTGAATCAATCTCAGTTGCATTTTAGATTTTTTTTTTTTATTATTGTTTTTAATTTATCCTTTTAGATTTTAAATATCAAATGTTATAGGTTTTTTAGTTTCCATTTTATAAGCTATTTTCATTTTCAAAGCAAAGGCAAATTTACATTTTATTCAATTTATTAATATTTCTGTGTATTCTCTTTTTCTGCATAAGTTCATTCATTAAGATCTAGAATTATAATTCGTATTTCTAAAAACATCTTGAATTGTGGTCAGGAAATTGTAGGAAATATCGTCTGGAAAACCTGGAAAAGTCAGGGAATTTTATTGTTCAAATAGAGTATGAACCCTGTATTTTTACTGTTTTTAAAGTTTTACTTTACACACATTAGCAATTAAAGCTAGTATATTATTATAAAGTGTTAATTTGCTATTATTAACTTCATTGTTGTTGTAACATGAGTTGGGCAAATTTGTAATCTCAATTATTCACAGTGAAATTACAAGTTAATTGCATGCAATTGATTATAGTTATAAACATTCAAACTCAGAAATTTCATCAAATAATGGGATCGGGGCGGTTCTGACAACAGTGCTGCAAGAATTTTTTATGGCATGTAACTATAATCCATTACATGCAATTAAATTGTAATTACATTGCAGATAATTGCAATTACAAATTTGACCAACTCTGGTGTAGAGTTGTAACCATAAAGAATATCTGGCGATTTATTTCTTGCGCCTGGCTAACAGAAAAATGCCTTAAAATTGATTTATTAACTAAGTTCTAAAAATATTAAAATGTATTGTCATTGGAACATGTATTGCCACGTATCTGTGTAGATAATTTTTATAATTCTTGCATATGGAAGTAAAAAATCTATTGTGTAAACCAAGTTAAGTTAAATAAAAGATGATAAAAACCAATAAATTTGATCCGACCCCAAAAAAAAAAGGAAAAAAAAATCCATTGTTGAATTTCTTCATTCCAGACCCCCTCCCCCCTCCCCTTCTTATTTCTATTATAATTCATCTTCCTTTTTTTAAATTTTTTAAATTGCCGATCTGATGACATTTAAAATAAAATTACAAAATCTAATATGTTCTTCAACGTTTGTGTACAATAAATTTAAAGTTTGTAAAGCTTATCCAATAAGATTTTTAGCTAATTTATATTTTTCACTATTTCAAATATTTCTACTTCATTTTAAACTCTATTTTTTCCTGAGCAATATTTTACATCTCATCAATATTTTACGTATTTTTTTTCAAAACACTAAGTTAATTTAAATTTGGATATTTTCTTGATCTCCTCACACATTCTTATTAATGATATTCGAGCTTTGAAATTAACTTGGGAAAAGTACTATTTTATTACATCTAACTTCACTAGAAAGTAAACTATATTGTTTAAGCATGTTGCATTCAAAAAATTGATACTTCTGTTACTTAATAGAATTTTGATAGAACATGACTGAAAATGTTTGTGGCACACCAGTTCAAAACCATTGTTGTATAGTGTCAAAGAAGTTCCTTTATTTTATAGTGTTTAAAAATTATTTTATCTTCGAGCGTTGTTATATAATTTTTTGCTTTTATATATTCCTCTATTTTGTTGCTGAGCATTAAAATCATTTTGTTAAAATTATTTTTTTATACTGAAAATTGCTTTGCATTATTGTGTATATTTAAAGAAATTTTTTTAAATAGTAATTAATAAATAAAATAATATAGTGTGGTCACAGACATGGAATATATTGAAATATCAAGGTAAAAATACTTTTGATTTTCATAGTTTACTGATCATGGTAATCTGGAAAACAAATTTGCAAAATAAGTATGACTGATCTGGATGTCTTTCGTTCTCTTTCAGTGACTCATTGAATTTATGTCGCTTTTTCACAGTTCGAAGATTGCCAATTCTTGTAAAATTATTTTTCATCTTGAATATAGCTTCTTGTTGGTTCTAGTGGTGAATTAATGAGTTGGCCGGTTGACCAAAATGCCCTATACCCCTTCCAGATAGTTTAGAATTTTCCAAAGCCCATATGAGAGAAGGAAGTTTATTGAGTTCAGCTCTCATCTTCATATTTTAGAGACCTATATTTATCTACATTATTTTTAATTGCTTCATTTTTTTTTAAAATTATTATTTTAAATATACTATTTTAGAATCGTTATAACATAGTGAATGTATTGTATTAATAATAATATTATATTCACCGTATTGAATACACAATTGCCTATGTAAATTTCTCTATTTTAATGGTGATCTGGAAATATCATGGATTTAAACATAAGATATTTGTGACTTTTCCTGTACATTTTGTAGATAGGAATTCTTAAACTGATATTTATATATTTTTTTAATGTGCTTGGAGACTTAAAATTTGAATAAAACTTTCTCTCATTTCATTATTTAAATGAAAAATGCATAGAATTAATGTTGTCATAGCAAAGAATCTTGGTGTTATCTTCTCCTCCATTATATAAACAATTTTGTTTGTTTAAAAAAAAAAAGAAAATGGGATGGTGTTAACTTTTGCTATTCTCAATATAAATCAGAATTTCACTAGCAAATAATTCAAAATAGATCTGTTTCAAATCTAGTATTAATAATGTTTATTCACATAAAGTCTTATCTAAAATCAGATGTAGCATTGTGTTTGTGAAAGTCTGTTATAATATGCATTACAGAGATGTTATCCAAAAACACTGCCCACTTAAATATCAATAATTTTTATTTCATAATTTGGTTGTAATGCTATAGCATTGAATTGGAACCCTTGTAAGATAGAAATTCAATTGCCGAAACTATCATATCCCATCAAACAAGAAATTAAATTTTATCTACTGAACTTTTAATCTTTGATACCAATGTTTTTATCTTTTAAGTTTAAAGCTTTTTAAAAATCTGAATGTCAAATGCAACTATTTTAGGTATCGTTAAAAGTAACAAAGTTTTCTGTAGATAATATCTCAAGCTGGTATTTGTGAGGTTGAGTTTTTGTTCTACTTCCATGCAAAATAAAAATTTCCTGATTTTTGACATAGATTTTCCCCTCCCCCTTTAAAAAAGACTGTTTTTCAATTCTTCTTTTTTTTTATAGGTATAGTTAATACCAATACCAGAATTGAAGTTTGGATTTGATTATAAAAGACTGGTTCTAGGACACACCTGACTGAATAGATTAATTGTAATCTATTATGATTACCAGTTTTAGATTCTAGGATACAATTATGTATACATTGCAGCTAGCATTTAAAAAAAAATGTTGCATTATGATTACTGAACAAATTATTTATGTTTGCATTTCAATTACGTATTATAAATCCCCTAATCCTTCTTCGTTTGTCTCACCTTCCCAGCAAATGTGGTAAAGACAGTTTGATAGAAAGTTTAGCAGAGTATTTGTAAATGGAAAGTTGTAAAGAGGAGTTTAAATTACTGTAATCCTGTACTAGACAGGAATTATAAACCTTTTTAATATTATATAGCTTTTTGATACAGATTATAGTGTAATTAATATATGACAAAATTATCATTAGATTGTTATAATAATCTTATGGAAATTTGTTGATTATTATTACTTTGCAATTAAAAAAAAGAATGATAACTAAAAATCGGATTAAGACTAATTGGGGGATTCATAGTGTAGTTTTGCCACAAGCCCTTGGAACTGTAATTGTGCTACTGATTGCAACTACTTGCTTTGGCTGTTATAACAGTTGCACATAAATTATAGATTCATTCTTTTGAAATCTATTATTTATTCTATATTGTCACGATACATTTATGAATTTTTTACTTTATGCATGGTGTTTCACATTTTTTCTTTGTTGTTTCTTATGTTTTATTCATTAATATGTTTATCTAGGTTGAAGATGATGATGATACTACATCAGAAGATTTGGGAGAAGTTCTTGGTGATGTAAATGATGAATATAATGATATCAACTTAAAGACTGATTGACCTGCCAGCTTTATTCCATGTTATGGACCAAACATTTCAATTTCTCTTGCATAGAGATATGATCAATGCTGGCACTGACATTTTTCTTGCATCTGAATTAGATTTACTTATTTATAAAGAAGTTGAAATTTTTTTTCTCTTTTTAAAATTACAATAGAATTAAGGTTATCTTTTAAAAATGTTTTGATTTTTTTTTTTTTTTTTGGTTGTTGTTGTTATTAGACATGGGCGCCAGCAGAACAAAGTCCAGGGAAGAGCAAGATTTTTTAATAGACGTACCTGTGTTCCACAGCTTATTTTTAATTTATTTATTTATTTATTTATTTATTCTAAACCATGGCAAAAAACTATTTCTGAAATAGTCTGGGAAAAACACAATTTTTTTAAATAGCTATCACTTTTAAAAGTTTTTTAAATCTGCTTGTTTTAAAATTAAAAAAAGGTTAAACATGAAATACTCTAATTGAAGAAGTTTTTGCCAGAATCCCCAAGGCAATTTTTTAACCTATCAACATAAAAAGCAATTCGGATTATTTAAAAATTTTTAATATTCAAAAATAAGTCTCTACCGACAGATTTCACAATGGGGAATTAAGAGAATTTTTAATTCTATATTTCTTCCTACACGTATTTAAAAACTATCTTAAATTGTTGGTTCAGGGAGCAGGACACTTCTTGGCAAAAAATACTTAGTTACTTTTCCTCTTACTGTTTAATTATTTTAAGTTTTATTAAAAGAATAAATTGTACTTTCTGTTTTTCAAAATTTTCGGAGAAAATTAAAATTTTGTATATTTTAAAATCCAGGTAAAAACAATGACCCTCCCCTGTCTCCACACCTTTCCTTAGCAGTGCTCATGTTATTAGATAAATCTTATATAGATTGATATTTTTCAAGAAGGTTTGCTTTGTTTTCTTTAAAGAATTAAACAATGTTTATTTTTTCTGAAATGTTATAAAAAATATTTTAAATTTAGTTTTTAATAAATGTTAAAATGTGATGCATAAAATTTTTATGTTAAAAATTACATACTATACTTTTCAAAAAGGCTATTGTTTATGCTACCTTATTCGTGTATCAGGATTTAGAAAAAATAAAAGCACAGTCCTAAAACTGCCTAAAATTTTTAATGATACCCGGTGACCTTAAGAAAGTTACTCTTATTATCATTTAAAAAAAAAAACTCTTTAGCACTCCATTAATTAATAACTTTTTTTTTTTTTTTTTTTTTTTTTACATTTTGTAAATTCTATACTGTGTGATATATTGTAAATTTGGAAATTAGAAGTTGTGAATAAACAAGTATGTTTAAAATAGAAGTTTTGATTAAAATTAATGCAGGTTGTTAGACTGTTCATTTTCATCTCAGATATTAATTTGAAAAAAACTTTGTTTTGTGTAATATATATTTTATTACTGTACAGTTTAAATAAACAAATTTTCAAAAAATATATACATACTCTGTTTTTTGACTGAATATATATATATATTTTTTTTTTTTTACCAAAATTGTTATGAATCAAATTTTACAAGTATTCAGTGTTTAAAGGTATGGCAACAGAAAAAAAAAACATTATTTAAACTATCTATTTTGAGATTTCTAAATTGTTTTCTCAATGTATATACATAATTTAATTAATATTAATCAATTGATAATTAACTTCTGAAAATATTATATAGTATTGTCATCAGGAACACACAACTGTATACAATTTCTAGAAAACTGACACATGAGGAAATGGATGAAAAATTAATTATAAAATTTTATTTTTATGTACACAAATCAAGTTAAGTTAAACTAGTAAATCTGCAGATCAAGAGCTTCAATGCCTTTGATTGTTTTCTAATCTCACTTAGCATAAATTTAACAATTTGCAATTTAAATTTGTTAGGTTATATATATATATATATATACTAGAAAGATAGCCCATCAAAAATGGCGGAAAATGACATATAAAGATATATACAACACATGTGCAAGAATATGAGTAGTTTTTCTCGCTTCTTCTGCAGTAATAGACGAAATTAACGCATTTTAAAATGTGGAAATAAGTTGCCAGAAAATGTGTTGCCAATTTTCTTCTACGCCAAGTGAATTTTCTCTATTTAGCCAAGGCAGTTTTTGCTATTTCACAAAGGCTCCTATACTGGAAAAGTACCAAGAATTTAATTTCTGTATCTGGCTATGTAAATCACATTAAAATTGGGTAGGTAGGAGCTCAGATAGTACAGCACCGTCTAGTGGCGGTTATTATATTAGTAGCATCGGGATGAAGATGTAAAGACGTACATTTTCATATATTATATTTTAAATTCTGACTCATAGATTTAAAAAAAAAAAAAAAAAAAACGTAAATGCGTGGAGTTTAAATTAAATTGCGGTGAGCTCGATTATGAATGGTTGATGGGTTTCAATGGGAACTTTTATCAAATTAGCCAGCTATCGCCAAGTTCTCTTCATATATGGCAACTTATTTTTGTCGCCAAATTTGGTAATACAGTACAGGACCTATTATCCGGAATTCTCGGGACCGAAGGCTTTCCGGATTTTGGAATTTTCCGGATTTCGGATCCTCCTGAATTCCATCATAAAATTCACGGGAAAAACACAAATTTCATCAAAAATCGCGAAAAAACAAAACAAATTTCTTCAAAGGATCGAAAAAGCTACCCCGCAATTTCGTCGAAAGATCACAAAAAAATGCAAATTTCGTTAGAAAATCGCAAAATAACGAAATTTCGTAAAAGGGTCGCGAAAAACAAGCAAATTTAGTAAAAGAATCATGGAAAAAAGCGCAAATTTCGTCAAAGTCTCACGAAAAAACGCACATTCTTTCCAAGATTGCAAAAAAACGCAAATTGCGTCAAAATATAGCAAAAAAAAAAAAATTGTCAAAGGATCGAAAAAGATCCCCGCAATTTCGTCAAGAGATCGCAAATTTCGTCAAAATATCGCGAAAAAAACGCAAATTTCGTCAAAAGATCTTGTAAAAACGCGAATTTCGATAAAGTATCGCAAAAAAAACTCATATTTAGGGCTGATAGGGCCCCCTTCCTCTTCTGTAAACTTTCAAAAAATTTGCTGTGAATTTCAGAATTTTTTTTTTGCTCAGAATCACCCCTGATTCTTGTAACACAATTGTGTAGCCATAATATTTTGTCGAAGTGAGAGGGAGGGTGCGAAATATCTGACGATTTTTTTAAAAAACGAATCGTAATATAAATTAATTTTAAACTACAATTTGACAGAAAAAGGATTTTTTCTAATTTCTGGGGGGGAGTTTGGGGGGGGGGGGGACCGTGTTCCCCATCACTGATGTAACATCTATTTTAGTGCTTACACATTGCAACACAATACACCAAAAAAAAAATTAGAAATCTGTAAAATTTTCGAAAAATTTCAGAAATTGCAAAATTTTAGTAAAAATTTACATATTTAGAAAATTTTCAAAATTATTTTTTCTGGATTTCGGGTCCTTCCGGATTTCGGAATTCCGGGTAATGGGTCCTGTACTGTATTTTGCCAAATTCGGATGTATTTTGCCAAGCTGGTCAGAATTTGGTGTTATAGTGGCAACCCTGCAATTATTACTTTTCAACAATTACTCATTGTTGAAGCTGATACCGATATACCTGTAGGAAGCCTAACATGGCCGCGATCAATGAGGTGATCCAACCAGAATTGTGAGGGACACACAGAGACTTGAATTTTATGTAAATAGATATCATCATCATCAACCACAACCATTTCCAATCCCCTGCAGGATGTAGGTCTACCCCGAATTTTTCCAATGTTTCCTGTCTAATACTTTAGTCATCCAATTAACACTGGCTACTTTTCTGATTTCGTCACTCCATCTTACTTGAGGTCGTCTTCTTGGTCATTTTACATCTCTGGTGTACCACTGTTGGGCATTTGTGGTTCATCTATTGTTTTGTCTTCTTGCAATGTGCCCAGCTCATTTCCATTTTAGCCATTTTATTCTTTCAATGATGTCAAAAACTTTTGTCGGGCTTCTTATCAAGGTTATTCTCTTTCTGTCTCTTCAGAATAATATTGTTCTTTTCAAAAGCACTTCATCCATTTTTTATTCTTCTATTGATTTCATTCACGATACTGTTATTTGATGATATTTTCTGTCCAAGATACACATAACTTTGCACTTTGATTTCAGTGTTGTTGTAGATGATTTTTCTTTTTTGATGCAAATGAATTGCACATCACCCTAGTCTTTTCAAATTTATTTTGAATTCCACATTAAAGCTAGCCTCTGCCAAATCTTTTAGCATATTTTTCAATTCTTCAGGGCTATTACTGAAAATTAAAATGTCATCAGCAAACCAGAAATGACTAAAATATTCCAAATTTATTCTAATCCAGCTTCTTGAAAATATTTTCTAAGACAGCAGTAAAAAGCTTAGGTGAAATGATGTCTCCTCTTCTTACCACTCATCCAAGCTTGATCTTCGCTTTTCCTTTGTCCAAACAGATGGTACCTGTTGCTTTCTTGTAAATCTTCTTTATGACATCGATGTAAGATTTGTCTATACCAATGTCCTCCAGATATTCAACTACTGCTGACGTGTAGACTGAATAAAATGCTTTTTCATAATCAATAAAAGCAAGGCAAAGAGGTAACTTATATTCCTTATGTTTTTCTATGAGTTCCTTTACTGTTTGAATATGATCCATTGTGCTAAATCCACTTTGGAATCCTGCATGTTCTCTAGGTTGAGCTGAGTCCAGAGCTGATTCAAGTCTTGCTTTTTACTTTGGTGAAAATTTTATAAATCACTGACAGTAAGCTGATTGAACGGTAGTTTTTAATGTTTTCCTTCTCTCTTTCTTGTAAAGTAGCACCATCGCAGCATTATTCCTGCTTCTGTGATACGGTCAATTGTAATTCCATCTTCACCAAGGCATTTACCTTTTTTCATACATCTAATGGCTTGTAAAACTTCATCCATTTTCACTGGGATTATCTCTTCTGTTTATGTTATCTCGTCGATCACGTAGGTTGATTTTCCTTTGATCTATTTATATAGATCATCATAGAATTTTTCAACAAATTGTACTGTTTCAATATTTATTTTGGTGATTGTTCCATCTGCCTTTTTCAGTACAAAAATACCTTTTCTTCCAACACACAGTTTGCGCTTAGCTGATTTTAAACTTTAGTTTTCCTCCAGAACTTTCTTGACAAGATCACAGTTAAATTTTTTGATATCTTCTGTAACACATTTTCTTACCGTTTTTCATAATTCTGCATATTCAACTCTTGATTTAGGATCGTTTTTCTTCATTTTAAATTCTGTTGTGTTTCTTCATTAATCTTCTTGTTTTTTATGTTATTTTCTTTGTATGCTTTACTTGTGCTTCACCGGCTATCTTCTTTGCAGTTTTTTGTAGAGTATTGGTTAGTTTCTTGTTAGTATCTGGAAACAGTTTTTAATTCCAAATGAAATTCTTCTTTATGTTTCTGAGATTTATAATATAGTGATTTCTTTGAGTGTTGCAAAAGCTTCATTCTTTCCATTTAGTATTTAACAGTAATTTGTATCTAACCAACCTGTGATCGCTTCCTGTATTGAAGTTATTGAGAATGATGCAATCCTGAAAAAGATGCTTTTTGTTTGTCAAGATGTAGTCAATTTCACTTGTTGAGCCATTTGCACAATGCCATGTCCATTTTCTTTGTGGCTTTTTCTTGAAAAATGAATTCATGATATACATCTGTTCACATTCTGCAAACTCAATCAATCTGTTTCCTCTTTTATTATGCATCCCATATCCATGATTTTTTACTGAGAACTCACCTTGTTTTTTTCTCCGATTCTAGCATTCCAGTCTCCCATTATTAATTTTATGTAGCATTTTCACTTTGCATTGAATCTACTTTTTCATAGAAATCCTGAATTTCTTCATCAATATAGCTTATTTTTGGTGCATAAACTTGGGTAATTTGCAGCTTGTATCTTCTGGACATTTGTATTACTAACCTTGCAACTCTCTCTGATGCACTATCATATTCTACGATGTAATTCGTCCACATTTTATGAATCAGAAATCCTACACTGCTTGTTTTTGCATCTTCTGTGCCTCTGTACTATAAATACATATTCTCTGTCAAGATTAATCTTCTCTTCACCTTTTCTTCTTACTTCACATAATCCTAGGATGTCCCAGTTGATTCTTTCTGATTCTCCTTCAAGTTCTTGCAAATGATTTTCCAAAGATAGGGATCATCCATTATATGTAGCCAAGGTCATCAACTTATGGTAGTCAAGACGAGCGCGATGACTCTTAGCATCCCCTGTCTTCGTATCTTTCTGATCGCTGCCGTAACCAGGAGCATGCAGACTGCCGGGAATTAAGGGCCATAATTTGTTTTGTAAATTCATGGTAAAATAGGGGGGGGGGTGGACAAATTCTTCCACGTTGGATATATATATACACACACAGTCAAACTTAATTAATACTAGAAGCAAGGGAATTATAAAATCCCTCATATTAACTTTTACTCGTAATACCCGTGAAGATAATAAAAATCGTAAAAACACATACAAAATTAAACTAATTACTACTATTAAATTATCTAATTATCACAATGCTTAATTTAATTGAATATCATGAAATTAATATAAAATATTCAGTCTTACTTTTGTGAGTGTTATTTTCTTTTGGTGAGTCTGTTCTTCAAACAGAATCATAGTACTGAATGAAGTCAAAGCATCTAAAGAGTTAGTAATTCTGAAAGACATACACTAATGCAACTGATCACTTTTTTTTTTCCTTGGAAAAACTCAGCTAGTCAGAGTAATTTTCAAGTTATTAATTTCACATATCTTTTTCATTTAACAGTGCAATAAGAAATATGGAAAGGATGGTTAGTATGGCCCAGCATTCAGAATTATAGAAATAAATAATAAAAAAAGAAATCTCCTATGCTCCTTCCTTTCCTTGGTTCAGTTGTAAATCTTACAATAGTGCAGTATTTGAAACTGTTTTATTTCTCCTTTGCATTTTCTTGCAGATGGGCAGTGGAGGATTTATTGAAGATTAAATTCAGTCAGATAAAATGCTATTTTTTGCTAGACAATTGTAACATAGAAATATTGCTGAGAGCGAAACGTGTTCAATAAGAAAGCCATTTCTTTTTTATTCTACCTCACTTTTTGCCCAAAATCACATTGAAATGAGTATATATTTTGCTCATATTCATATTAGCCATGATCCTGCTTTTGTATCTTATGAAAATCTCAAAGTAGTTTATATAGTGAACAATTCTTAACATGCAAATTATTAGTTTTAACCATGTTCTCATTTTATAGTACAGTACACTTCCAATAATCCGTCACTCATGTGACAGATGATGTGGCAGCTAATCAAAAGACAATACAAGACCGTTACTAAAATTACATTTCTATTTGTCAGTTTATAAATAAGAACATTTAAACTCTTTTTTTTTTTTTATCTGCTGTGTATTTTCTGTAATAAAAAGCGCAATTGATAAATAAGAAATTGATTTATAAGACAAATTTAGAATTTTACAGAATAAATATGTAGTACCCATTTTCATCCAAAGTAATCCACTTTATATTTTTCTTTGCATTTTGCTTGCGCTTTTACTGCATCAAGATCTTGCATCTCAAATGAATTAATGCACTTATAGAGCGTAGTCTCCACTTCTGTATAATTGACTCTTTAATCATTATTCTCAGATTCATGTCATTCATGTTTCTCTAGATTCAAAACATTTTAAATAATTTTATCATCCGTTAATTCTTTAGAACCAATATCATTCTTATCACAATAAAGCCAGTGTGCGATTTCATCCACAAAACTAATTTTTAAACATGGTACATTTGATACCAAAGTCAATATCTCTGAATCATCACCAGGTGCTTCAGCATCAAGTGTTTCTGTTTAAAAATATATCATGGAAGACGGTAGTATTTCGAGTGACGCAGCCTTAAGCCTAAAATCGTATCGTATCGTATCATAGAATTCGTAGATGGCGGAACTCATATATACAGCTAACTCGACATCAAAGAAAACGCGAAAAGCCGCCTTTTAATAACTCAGCAGATATATGTCTTATTGTTCTGAATTTTCTAGAACCGTCTTATATCTGCCGTCTAATTGTATACTGAAATTTTTGCATTTCTACGTGCAGTATATTTTGAGATCTAAATAGTCATTTTTAAAGTGAAAACGTTGGTATAATATCGAGGAAGTTCCTAATTTGAAAATCTCGAAAACGGTTCTAACGATTATTTTTAAATTGATACATAATATAAATGTGATTAAGGCGAGGTGAATAACACTTTTCTTTTTTCTAGGAAAACTCTCGTTCGTTAAATAATTCGATTTTTTTTTCCTCTCGAAAATGACACGGGCGATTTTTTAAAAATCAAATAAATATGTTTCAGATGAACCAAATAACAATTTACTTGTTTCCAGCAAGACTCTTGTTCGTTTTATAATGCGCATGAAAAATCGGACTATATTTCTTCGCCATTCTATGGAAATTTCACCGAAAATGCATGACACTGTATTCATACACATGCTTTCTTTTTAACCACTTTTGGGGAGAAAAATTTTGTCTTCCCACTGGCTGAGTGGCTAAGGGCCATCGTTTACTGACCTTAGGATAGGCAGTTCGATACTCGCTTGTGCGTGTTTTCAGATGTGAATGTTTTTTTTTTTTTTTTAAGTCTGCTAGTTGACCATTATTCTCAGTTCCTTTGTAATTTTTTTAATTGCTATTAAGTTAAATAAAATTACAATTATAATGACGCCAATTTGATGATGATTATTTCTTGGCAATTTTTCAACAATAAAAATATTACCATAAATTTTATAAATATATTTAATTTCAATCACTTTACAAAAAATATACATTAATAATTATTATTTGAATATAAATCACACGATCAGAAACGTAAAAAAATAATTCATTTCAGCTCTTCTTTTTATAATATCATTTTTTATTATTATGACGGTCAATCAATATATAATCACTGACATCCATATTATTATTATTATTATTATTATTATTATTTTCCTTGCATAAAAGCTATTGTGATGTAATAATTCTTTTATAATAAATAATTTAGTTGAAATGTTTTATTTATAAATATCAATGAAGTTTGATAACCCCGAGACAATTCTTTTTATTTAACTTTGCAATATTTACAGTTTACATAATAAGCATATCAGAATTCTGGTGTCGCCATCTTTTGACGCAATTGCGTAGTATTATAGAGAAATGTTTGATAAAAACGTTGAATAGACAGTTTTTAAATCGAAGAATTATTTTAAGAGATATTTAATGTTAAATCTGGATAAAATTGTCTCATTAAAAAAGTCTCATAGGAAAAAAAATATATATATACATGGGAATTTAATCATTTTCATTCAATTTAATCATTCAATAGAAACTCGAAGTTTGCAGAGTGCATTTATTATTTTTAACTTGCCTAATTTTTTGACGGTTTATTTCAATTTTAAATTAAAATTTTCAGAATTTCCAGAGATATTTTTTACATATTTTAGAAAAGGTTATTTTAAATTGCTGCCAAATGTTAAAACAGCGCAAAGAATAATATATCCTTTAAATTAAAAATTTATTCACACGTGACTATTATAAACAGAAAAAAATCCTTTTAAATTAGAATTAAATGATAACGTGTTAAAAGCAGGAAAATATTAAACATTACGTCATAAAAATTGTTTTTACACATGCTTACTTAAAATGAAAGAAAATTATAAAATAATCAATTATTTTCAAATTAGAATTAAATGATTACGCATTAAAAGAAGGAAAACATTGAAAATTACGTCATAAAAATTATATTTACACGTGAATATTAAAAGAAAAAGAAAATTTTTAAATTATAAATTCATTGATATGTGTTAAAAGTCGTAAATGGAGGAAATTACGTCATATTGGCCAAAGTGGCCAAAACAGTTTACAAAACACATTGCAAAACATATTGCAAAACAGTGTAAATTAAAAAATATATTTATATGAGAGATTTATTTCAAATTTCGAGATGATATTTTTAACTATAGTTTCTAATTTTAAGGTAGCGCAAATAATAATATTATCTTTCTAATAATAAAAATATTTTCAGTTGAATGTTACAAAGAGAAAGGAAAGTTTGGTGAAAATTATGTCAGATTTAAAACGTTACATTTAAAATCTCTTATTTAAAATCATTTTCTTATAGCGTTGTTAAAAAATACCATAAAGCAAAGACTCTGTTGACTTAGTTCCTTTTATATTTGGTAATTTTCAAATGTTTAACTAATCTTATTTAATCAAGCAGGGAAACAGCAACTAACATCAGCTGATTCGGTTTTGAAATCCCTCAGTAAAGGGAAACCCGTTTACAGTAAGATCGCCATTGATTTTTTAATTATACAGAGCACCCTCGATTATCCGAGCTAATTGGGACTGTTAGTAAATCGGAATCGGAAATCTCGGTTAATAGAAACTGTGTGTAAAAACTCGCCGTGCTTGCGAATTTAACATCTCTTTTAAAAAAATATATAGAACGTTTTTTAAATAATAAAAGTAAATATATGTAAAGTTCTGTTTCACAGCTTAACAAATTTAAAAAGAAAATCAACTACCAGTAGTAAATTTTAAAATGCAAATTGAAAAATTTACGAAAGTTCACACAGCCACTGGAAACAAAGCATTGTTCACTATTGACTTCTCAGGGTCCAATGTTTCTTTGGAGTTGAGGGCTTTTGGGGGCAGAAGGGCCTGTATAGCACGGACAGTGAGCTAAAGAGTGTGGTTATTTTTAAGGCTCATTCAAAAGGAAAAAAAAATCAGACTTTGTTATCGGCTCGGTTAACAGAAACCTCGATTAATCGAAGCTCAGTTAATCCAGGTTCTACTATAATTCAATCTTCCGTAATCTTTTTAAAGCAGATCAAATTAATGGTCTTTAGCACAAAGTCACATAGCTGATAACTGCCATGCTTGTTGGCCACCTTTTTTTCAAAAAGTTTGCTTCACCTTATTCAATTAATGAGATATCTCCGATAAAATAAGTCACATTTTCCCGTTCTAAAATACTGGTATCCAAAAATCGTAGCATGTAACTGACACTACAAGTACTCATGGAACTAGACTATTTTAAGTCTGATTTTTATTATAGACTATATGAAATTATTAAAAATATATATTATGATAGGAACTAGCGGGCTTCGTCCGCTATTTACGTTACGGATATAAAAATCATGTTTTTTTTAGGGAAAAAGAAATAAAAACCTATTTGACGATAGGTTTACAAAGACACATTTTGTATTTGTTATATTTCCGGGGATGAGGAGGGGGGGGGGGCTATTTTGATTAAATATCGCAATTAGTCTACATGGCAGATATAATTATGATAGACACTAGCGGGCTTCGCCCCTCTATGGCGCCTTATGGGTCCAGCTTCCATAACTCAGAAACTACCTTTCGGACATCAATGCAACAGATTCCAAACGTTATAATTAACTTAATAATCACCCTATATAGCATTAAAGTAAATTTATGAGTACTGCATACTATTTTTTTATCGTAATTTCTGAAGAGAAAAAATTATTTCGGTTCCATTCTTAGGTACTGGTCTGAAAAATTTTGAAAAAGGGGGGAAGGAGGGGACATGAGACTGCTGTTTGTCAAACAACACAACGGGCTCTGGCTTATTCAACTTGGTTTTTGATAACTTCAATTGGAAGGTGGTTTGTTTAAAAGAGTGCGTTCCCTGCCCCATGAAAATTGGAACTATTGGTGCTACATCTATCTAAGGATTTAATAATTATAAATTAACATTTTGGATTTATTAATTTAAGGATAAAGTGTTTTTAAAGGAATATCAAATGAAACCCTCTGTGCGATCTGCGATTATACTTACCCAGTTGTTTTTATATACAAACTGCTATAAGGAAAATTGTAATAAAATAGTAAAAATTAAATCTGCATTAAATTCCATAAGTATCTTTTTTTTAATCATTTTATCACTAACCTCAAAAAAGTAATGATATCAATGCAAAAACCCTTGACGGGTTAAAAGTTTCTGACGCAGCACTTTATCTTATGCTCTAAGAATTTTAAATATGGAACTTAAAAATACTGATATCAAATTTTGAGTGACGTTATGCTATTTCTTAAAAAATATATTTGTATTTATTTCACCATTTTATTTTTGTTTTATTTATAATCGCATGTGCAAAAGTTATGTTCAACATGAAAAGCTGCATAAAATTTTATTCGCTGTTGCTTTATCATTTACATCTCTCATAAATTCAAAATATGTGTTTTAAAAGATATGATATAAAATTTAAGTGACGCCTTGATGTGACTTTAAAAGGTTTGTTTTTTAAAATTCAATTTAAATTATTTTTGACTTGGTTAAAATATTTTTTTTACATCTACACAATACTTTTAATTTTCCAATTCACTGTTAAATATATCACTTTCATTGAATCTATACTATGCATTGAAATGTATTTATTTCAATAAATTGATTTATCTTTTGTGTCACGCTATTCAAAATTGTGAGTAAGATTTATGTAAATGGTTTCTTTGCGTCATTGTGTCCAAACTACATGAAATGTATGAAAAAGGATAGTTTGACGCAAATAAACCATTTACATAAATCTTACTCACAATTTTGAATAGCGTGACACAAAAGATAAATCAATTTATTGAAATAAATACATTTCAATGCATAGTATAGATTCAATGAAAGTGATATATTTAACAGTGAATTGGAAAATTAAAAGTATTGTGTAGATGTAAAAAAAATATTTTAACCAAGTCAAAAATAATTTAAATTGAATTTTAAAAAACAAACCTTTTAAAGTCACATCAAGGCGTCACTTAAATTTTATATCATATCTTTTAAAACACATATTTTGAATTTATGAGAGATGTAAATGATAAAGCAACAGCGAATAAAATTTTATGCAGCTTTTCATGTTGAACATAACTTTTGCACATGCGATTATAAATAAAACAAAAATAAAATGGTGAAATAAATACAAATATATTTTTTAAGAAATAGCATAACGTCACTCAAAATTTGATATCAGTATTTTTAAGTTCCATATTTAAAATTCTTAGAGCATAAGATAAAGTGCTGCGTCAGAAACTTTTAACCCATCAAGGGTTTTTGCATTGATATATAACTGACGGCTATTCACCAAAATTTGGGAAGAACTTAATTTTTACACTAGAAATGATCTGATAAATCCCCCAAAAATAAAGTTGTTTTACCATGTTTTTGGGGGGCCATTTTTAACACAGCGAGGGAGGTGAGTTCAAAAAATTTTTAAGTAGGTCAAGTGGAAGGTATTGTTTATTATGTATTTTTTAATTCTTAATCAAATGGCACCATCCGTAAGTTAATACAATCATTTTTTTACAAAGTTACAGCAGGTTTTAGGAATACAAAGTCTACAATTATACTTTATGCAGGTAAAATAGGTTTTTACAGTAACAACTGATGGCCATTCATGAAAATTTGGGAACATCATTTTGGCGCTGGAAGTGAAGATCCGATGAGTTCCCAAAAAATAAAATTATTTCATTATGGGATTTGGCAAAATGGAAGCATAATTTTAAATTGGGAGAGAATTCAACCTTTTTAATTATTTCAAGCGAGGGTATCATTTGTTATGTATTTTTAATTCTCAATCAAATGACACGATCCACAAGCCGATACAATCATCCATTATGAAGTTATGGTAGGTTTTATGAATACAAAGTAGAAATTTATACTTTACTATTGAGCACAGCTTTGTTATATTTATTTTACAAAACATGTTCTTTATATCATATCACCGAATATTCGGTATCTATTCGGTATTTGGACATGTAACCGAATATTCGGCTTGGCTGAATATCAAACTATTCGGTCTAATAAATATTCGGCTTGGCCGAATATCAAATTATTTCGCCTACCGAATATTCAGTTTGGTCGAATATCAAAATATGTTTTTCAAGTTATGTTTTATAACTTATGAAACTTATAAGTATATAATATACGTATAAGTTATGTTTTATTGTTAATATTATGTTTTTTAAATATATCTTCTCAAAAACCTTACATAACTTCTACTTTTAACTGTCAACTTATAAAGATATTCAGAATAATCAGAAACAGAATCATATTTAAATAAAAGATAATCTTTTTATATTAGTATTTATTTGCTATTTGTAAAGTATCACTTAAGAAAATTAACCATTAATGATCTACCAATACACGTTCCTGAGCATTGTCTAGTAAATAATCTGTTTCTTGCTTTTTCACATAAAATGGTGTTTCTAAACAAAATAGAAAAACGTTCAGAGTTTTGATAATTGACATCAAGACACACAATTTTTGTCCAGGAAATCAAAATCACAATCCATTTATTCAGTCATAAACACAGTGTATCTGACCTCACTCAAGATCATACATAGATTTTCATTCGTTACTTTTACAATAATACAGATATCAAAACTATATATTTTCAACACACTTGCTTTGATTTCTGTGAAATATGATGAGAAGGGCTGGAAATTGCCACCATTTATATCCCCAGAAGCGGAATTTTCTGTGTCAGTCTGCAGCAAACTAAAATTTATCTGCGACCTAACAATGCTAGTCTAAGCCTACTATCATAAGAAAAAGCAGAAATTCATAAAATAAGCAAAATTTCCATTTATAAAGAAAATATAACAAAAGGATACAACAAATACCATAAATCTAGAGACTTAAAGTAAATTTCCATTATTTTTTAAACCCAGCATTTCTGTTTAAGCTGGTGAATCAATCTGCAAGGTTTAAAACAATCTGCAGTGCCCGCTGCCGTGCTGCACTGTTTCTGCTACTGGGTTCATATCTAAACAACTAGGAGCTAGACATTCCTTTATTCAGAATGCAGTTGACATGATAGTACATATTTTGTGTCACTGGTCAAAATTCAGTCAATTTCAATCATCACATGTACTACAAGCAAAAGTAATATGTAACAAATCTCGGTAAAATATCTTCATTGTTGATAAAGTTGTGAACGAAAATTCCGCTTCAGCTTATAGTTACACACCCTGTATTTTTGATTGAATGTATTGTAATTTTGATGGCAGAAATAGATCGAGATGTTTGTTGAAATATTTTAAGAACCTGTTTGTTTACAATCTCTAAAAATGATTGCATACTCCAGACACTGATCTAGGATGCATTTAAAAACTTCCTTGATAAAGTTAAAGGAGTAGAAAAGTTATTCTTGCTGAGTTGCCAACGTTTCAATAGACTGTATTATTTATTTTTACTTTAGTAAAACAGTTTTATAACTGTCCATGTCTTAAATAACTCGAAGCAGATATTTTTCAGTATGAAGTTTGCTTGTAAAAAGCTCTTGATTATCAAAATGTAAATTTCTATATTAAATATTCTGTAAAATTGTTTTAAAATTGAACATTTTCATGCCTTTAAACTTTGAAATGTGAAAGTATTCGGCCAGCCGAATATTCGGTATTCGGTCGAATAGTTACTGTTCCATTTGGCTGGCTAAATATTCGGTATTCAGTTCGCCTGTAGGCTGTAGGCCGAATATTCGATATTCGGCCAAAATCACTATTCGTTACATCCCTAATATCATGTAATCAAAATCAGGATAATCTGAGTCTTCAAGGGCATTAAAGTTGTCAAAATCCATTTATTCATAATTTTATATTCAGAAAACCATTCATGACTTTATATCCATAAAACCTACCTAACTTTGTACGAATGATCGTATAGATTTGCAAATGGTGTCATTCGATACAGAATTTAAAAATGCATAATAAACGATACCCAATTTCACCTAATTCAAAAAATGTCTTCTTTCCCCAATTTAAAATCCCCTCCAAAAAAAAACATGGTAAAACAGTTTTATTTTTGGGGACTCATCGGATCTTCATTTCTAGGGCCAAAACGATGTTTTTCCCAAATTTTTGTGAATGGCCATCAGTTGTTACTGTAAAAACCTATTTTGTCTGCATAAAGTATAGTTGTCGATTCAACGAACCTGACATACCGCTTAGGCATTATTGATGTTAAATTACTTTGGCAACAGATTACTTTTACTGTAAATGGCCGATAGACATTTCAGCAATTACTGAAAATAAATTGATCCGCTTTTTTCCCCTTGTGCTTCTTTTTCTTAAAACACACATGTATGTAGTTATTCTAATACATATGGTGCATCATCATTTATCTATCTGCTAAAAATTAATCAAACCAGCTGTGTATGTTTGTTCATATTATTCAAGATCTAAAAATCAAATTTGTTACGCATAAGAGAAAAGAACCTTTGTTTAACAAACATTCAAGAACCAGTCTGCTTTGTAAAATTAAAAAATAATAATTGGAGTATTAGAAGAAGAGGTGGGTACTGAGTAAAGGTAGTGAACTTGGGATTAAATGAAGAATTAATGCAATACAGGAAGCAGCAAAATATACAGCAAGAAAAAAAAAATTGTGGTTTCAAATTTGATAAGTACTACTAATAAGGATAAAAGCTAAAAGGTTTCACTATTTAAAAACAAACAGCAGATTATTTAGATGTGTTAAATATAACTACCCTATATTTATATATATGTCCTGATGTAATGATTTTATGAAACTTTTTTTTTAAATACTTAAGGCATTCTCAAGCTCACTGTTCAACAAGCGTGAAACTTTCTGACACAATGACGCACACATTTTTAAACGCAAAGGTATAAAATTGGCAGACCTGACTGTGGAACCGATTTGGAATCAAAATAATTTTTCCATTTTTTAATAAATAAATTACCTATCAAGTTATAAGCATTTTTGAATGTGTGACAAGGTGTTTTTCTCCCTTTGTTGGCTATTTTTTCTGCTTTCATCAGGAAATTTGGTTCAAAATGTCAAATTTTACAGTATTTTCTGAAAGATCTATTTTGTGTAATAAAAAATAGAAACCACCTTTCGATTACATAGTTTCTGAATAACAACACCCGCCAGTTTCATGTGTTTCTGAACAAAAATGAATTAAAACTTATGTCATAAAGTTGCCCCTTTGAATTTGAGAACAGCCTTAATAGAACACTGATGGTAATGTAATTTTAGTATGTTATTATAGTTTTTTTTTTGAAGGTGCGTATGACATTTATTGTTATTGTACAGGGATGCACAAAATAATTCAATTACACTATTGTTTACAGGCAGGCAGTAATTACTTAAAATGCATTTTAGTGCCGGGAGTGTTTTTTGGAACTCTACGAAATTTTTATATGTTACTTAGGCATGTTCTCCATTGAAAGCATGGGGTGTAACATTTATAGTTTTTTTACAGGACAATACAAAAAATTTGGATGCAATACATTTTATTTCCAATTACTGTTTGAAGAGAGATTTTCTATGTCTATTATTTAACTGCTATGCTTCTTGCATCTTTGTGTCTAGAACTGTGTCTTCAACTTTTCAAATGCATTTTAAGCTCACTTCCCATGAATGAATCTTGCACAAATCTTCAGAAAAAATTTCTGGCATTATCAAATTTCTGCAATGATAAAATTTTTCACATTAGTTTTTTTTAATTATTTTTTTAATGCTGGCAGAGTAGTTGGTGCCCTTGGTGGAAAATTGCATAACTAAAATCTTCAAATGGATTTTTTTTTCCTCAGATGCCAACCATATTCCAAATTAAAATTATATAGGGTAATTTAAATATTCTTTATATTAAAAAATTCTTTAGACATTTTAATCATTCTTTTATGTAGATAACGGCCCCTAGCAAGAAATATAATTAACTAAATTAAAATATTTCACTGTACTCAAGATAAAGTAGTACTGATTCAGTAGAATTTTCTTTTACATTTTATATCACCAAATGGGAGAATAGTGTAACCAAATTTAACCGTTCACCTACCAGACAGGTCTAATGGAATTGACAGGAAAAACGAAATTAGTTCAAATACAATAAAATCCAGCTGAATGTAATAAAATTAAGAAATTGGGTTGTAATCTCGTATTTTTACATCTAAATTCGTAAAAATCTAGAAACATTTAAAAAATATATATCGAATAAAAACTGATGAATCTTAACTGCGGTTGGATGCATTATTGTAATTTTTGTATGCTGTTTTTCTTTTTGATAGTCCAAGGGTTAAATAAAATTAATTTTTTTATGTTTCATTTTATGACAGCTATACTGAAGTTAAAAATAGGTAGCACAGATTAAACACAATTTTATTTTGTGTATAATTTTTTTAATAATTTCACTAGGTCCTGCTTTCTATCAAGTGCAAATCAAAGCAGTGAATTTTTAATAATCGTGGACATTGCCAAATTAACGTATTGTAATGGAAATTTTTGGAACTACGTGAACTGCAGTCATGAAATTAGGCGTGGCTTTTTAAGATAAATGTTGAATGCTTATAAAAGGCTGTTTTTATAAAAAATATATTTTTACTTTTATTATAACTAAAAACTGGTATGCATACTAGAACAAATTACAGAAAACCTGTATCCTATGCTATCTTATGGGACAGATTTGATATAGTGACTAAACTATTTTTCTTGAAACTTCTACAGTTGTTATAGACCGGGAGCCCGTGACATCCAAAGCCTGTCATCGCGGAATTGAATTTTTTAATGTAAATCAATAGTAAAAAGTCATACGAACAAAATGAGCTAGGTATGACTAGGTCTGACAAGCCAAAAATAAGTTTAATTAAATTAATTATTAGTAAAAAGCTTTAATGATTTACCGTTTTCGCGGAAAGCAGACACTTCGCCAAAGTCCAGACGCGAAATACAGATGTCACCGGTAAAAATTCAAAGCAAAATAAATGTGAAATTTTATTGCCAGCCACCACCTTAAAATAGGTATGACAGACTTTCCGCTAGAATAAAGTTTGCCATACCAAGTTTTTCTGAATGAACACAAAATTTTCTATTAAGTACTCTAAGAGTGATCAATATTCGTGATGACGGTAAAACATTATAGCTTTTTAATAATAATTAATTAAACATATTTTTGGCTTGTCAAACCTAGTCATACCTAGCTCATTTTGTTCGTATGACTTTTCACTATTGATTTACATAAAAAATTTTCAATTCCGCAATGACCGGGCTTTCGATGTCACCGGCTCCCAGCCGAGTCGAATATCCATTACAGGTACTATATCATAGGCTGTCATGTACAGAAGACAGACAAACTGCAACAATCCAAAATTTCGAAACAGGTAGTCAATGAATAATGCTAAAAAATCAAAGTGCTCCTAAAATTTTTTCACTCATTCAAAAAGATTAACAGTTATTTTAAAACATAATGGCACCAATGTAAAGTCTGAGCAGGTCACTAATGCTCCTAAGAACACCTTTAAAATTTCTACTGGTGCTAACTGTGTGTGCATTGCAATTTTTTCTTTTTTTTTAAACATTTTCTCATCAGACTTAAGAATTTTATAAAAATGATAATTTGTGTAATAGTTTCAATACATATTGCATTGCAATAATCAGATCAGAGTATAAAAAGATATTTTGGCTAAACCCCCCCCCCCAGAAACATTTCAAAGCAATATTTATAAAACGAACAACAGATGGCGGAACCAAATAATTTAAAAAATCAATTTTTATAAAAATATTGATAGCTGTCATTAATTTTAAAAAATATTAAAAAAAGTTCATGCCATATTTTATAAAAAAGCTTTCAGAATTATTGGATGCCCTTAGATCTAGATTAGAAATAGGGATGCACCGAATATTCGGTATCTATTTGGTATTCGGCCATGTTACCGAATATTCGGTTTGGTCGAATAGCAAATTATTCGGTATGCCGAATATCAAAATATTCGGCCGAGCCAAATACTTAAAAAAAAACTTTTTAAACATATTTTTAAAAACCTTATACAACTTCTTCATTTAAGAGTCAACTTATAAAGATATTCAGAATAATTAGAAACAAAATCATATTTAAATAAAAGAGAATGTTTTTACATTATTTATTTGCTGTTTGTTAAGTATTATTTAAGAAAATTAACCAATCACGAGGATTTTCATAGGAATTAATTATGTACAAATGCAAGTTCCTGAACAATGTCCAGTAAATAATCTGTTTCTTGCTAAGATTTTCAGAACAACATTTACAATCTCTGAAAATGATTGCTCACTCCAGACACCGATCTAGGATGCATTAAAAAACTTCCTTGCTTAATCAAAGGGAGTAGAACAATTATTCTTGCTAAGCTGCCACCATATAAAATTTGAATAGATGGTATTATTTATTTACTTTTACTTTAGTCTCTGCCTGACAAAAAAAAATAATATATGATCCTGTACAATTTTCTCACAATTTCTCTTTGATTTTAAAATGTTTCTTTTAGAATTTAAGAAAATTTTATTCATCTGTTTTAATTCTCAGAAGAAGCCAAAAAATTTAAAATTTTATGAATTAAAAAAGTTTTATAACTATCCTCTTCTTAAATAACTCAAAGCAGATTTTTTTCAGCATAAAGTTTACTTGAAAAAAGCTCTTGTTTATTAGAATAAAAGTTTCTGTTTTAAATATTAGTTATATAAAATTGTTTTAAAATGTAACATTTTAGTGCCTTTAAACTTTGAAATATAAAAGTATTCGACAAGCCGAATATTCGGTATTTGGCCTAGCAGTTACTATTCGGCTAGCCAAATATTCGGTATTCGGCCAAAATCACTATTCGGTGCATCCCTAATTAGAAATATATATATAGGGGAGATGGGGGCACATGTGAACAGTTCGCATAAATATATCTTTTTCTCATAATTGGATTAATTCTTATAAATAAAAAGTAGTCAGTATAGTAAACAGAACTTTCTTTTACACATGGAAATTTTTTTTAATCACCTGTATAGTTTTTCTTACATTTTTTATTAGTTTTATAAATTCAAAAAATTGTTCACATGTGCCCCATCAGCGGGGTAGTTGTGAACACTCGTGGGGCACATGTGAACACAAGGAAAAAATATCCTTTGACATGCTTTTTCTCCTGTTATTAATTTGTTATCATAACCATTATTTATATTATCAGTTAAATTCACCATAAATAAAATAAAAAATATTTTTTTTCTACCTTCTGAGTGACATGTTTAAACAAAAGATTTTAAAATGAAACTAAATATATATAAAGCTGTTCTGACACCATACCCAAGAATTATATTAGTTATCAATTTGAAAATTTTACATTTTAAGAATGTTACTGATATCCATCCCAATTCAAATTATCCTATTCATAGCTGTTGTTTGAGAGATGGAAGTAAGCCATCACAGCAAGTTTGAGACAAATGAAAAGAAAAAAAATACAAAGTTGTTTGTCATAATATTCTTTGTATTAACAATGCATAAAAAATATTGTTTTAAACCGTTTACTAAAATAGTACATAACACTTATTGCATTTTAGGAAACATTGAATTTATTTAAATTATAATTGAACTCAAATGAGCTTCTTGCTCTTTGTGTACTTCCTGACAAATGTGGAAGTGGAAGTTTCAATACAATATCACTTTTTTGTATGACAGAAATGTCTACTATTTCAGGGAAATTATATGAATTGGATCTGAGATTCTTTCTGGGGAATTTAACATACATTTTATCATTATCAATTCTTTCTATTCGCACAACAGAGAAAGATTTTGATTTTTGTGAACTGTTCATATCTGCCCCAACTAGTCTGTTCACAAGTGCCCCGCATGGCTGCTAGAGTTAAATTGATAAATAATTAACATTTATCAATTTTAGGGAACAAAACAACTTTATCCAAAATATTCAATAGTAGTCATAGTATATGTTAAAACATTGAAATTCGAATAACTAATTAAATAAATAAACTTTATCACTTACCAAAGTTGAAACCGACATTTTACATTTGACATCTACAAACAGTGTTTTGGCTACTAAAGACAAACAAAATGTCAAAAAGCTTCAAAAAATTTTTACCATACGTCCACAGGTGCTGCCATCTTTGGTAATTTTTTTCAAATAAAAAAACTTATAATAATTATTGAAAAACTGCGATGTTCACATCTGCCCCCTGTTCACATGTGCCCCCATCTCCCCTATATATATATATATAACTGTATATTTGTCACACTGTCACTGCCATGCATATTTTCATGGAAGTTGGGATATAGGGCAACAAAGTCGAATTTGTATATGTTTATTCTAGTTTGAAATGTAATAGAAATAATCAAATAAATTATTTTTATCTTGTGTAAATCAGTAAAAATCTTTTGAACAAATTATCCAGTTTACTATTAATTTTGAAGAAAAACTTTGGACCATTTTAGTCCATTGATACTATTTAGTATAATATTTGTATGCCTACATAACTACACCAGATATTCTAAAAATGTCTAAATCAGATATACAGTTTTAAATATGATACAAAATGAAGAGAAAAAATAAATAGTAAGTTTTTGAGAATTTGATATTTTTAAAATGCAATTTATAAAAGAAACAACATGCTTTATTGGCTGTTAGCCTTTAAAAATAAATTTAAGACGATTACCTTCCAAACTTTAACATCATAATTTACGTGTGCTGCAAAAGTACAAAGGTATCAACAGAAATATTTTATGTTATCATGGCAATCAAAGTTGTTTATGGTCTAAAAATTCATTTACCATAGTTTTATTCTTATACATTCATGAATTTAGTTGCTAGCATTATGAATAAATACAAACAACCTAATGTATTTGCTCAAAGTGTAATTATTAAATTATCAACAAATGAAACCAGCAAACCTATTGAAATTTTATACATATTGAATATGCAATTCAGGAATGACACCCTTTTGAGGTCTCAAATGTGTAAATGTCACTAGTTGTTCAAAATAGGCCATGAAGAAAGTGAAAAAAGGCGATCTAGTATGGAATGGCTCACAAAAAGGTAAAATTGCTCTACTGAAGCAAAAACTGACAAGTTCTCAATTAAAAATGTTATTTTTGGAATATTTTGTACATAATTTTTTTTTCCATGAGTTACATATATATAATGCAATATAATAATGTTAATTTCAGGGGAAGATTAAAACAGCGCATCAGTTCTAAAAATGCTCTGTTCTGATTTGAACGTTCTTCTCTGGGACAATGTAAGACTTCACTCAACAGTTATAAGCAGAAAAAATTTCTCTTCACAACATGCTCAAACCTCCTTATAGTCAAAAACTTATTCTCAGGCTAATATTAGTTTTGATCCAATTAAAGCAGAGTTAGGGCAGAAAGATTTTACTCAGATGAAGATGTCAAAGAATTTTTATGCAATTGGCTCCATGCACATCCTAATTCTATACAAAAATAAACTCTCAATATATGTAGAAAATATGAAAATGCTAAAGAATGCTATAAAAAATTATATTGGTATAATTTGGGTTAGGGATGTAACGAATATTCGGCCACTATTCGGTATTCGGCCCTTTTGCCGAATATTCGGCCGGCCGAATACCTGTGGCCGAATAGTGGGACATTTGACCGAATACCTGTAGCCGAATAGTGGCATATTTGGCCGAATATTTTAAGATATTTGGTTAGATATGTTCAGGAAAATCAAAACGAAATATGATTTTAAATATTTTCGACAAACAATATTAAACTAGTTGGATGTGCCAATCCCAAAACTTTCTTCTATCTTATACATCTTAATATTTCAAAACCTAGTTACACATGTTAATACTTCAATATTATTAGTTCAATACTATACCAATTTTGATTTTCATCTTAAATTTCTGCTCAAGTCAATTAAACGGACTAAAAACGAGTTAATCTATATCATGATATTTGTTAAAATTATTAATTTTTCCTTATTCTGTCGTTATCAGATGTTTGCGAATAGCCGGCTTAGCAGGAAGCGAGTTCCCGCCGCTGCATGAGCCGCCGATGCACAATAGAACTACGAAATATCAAGAAAAGTATACAAAAATCGCTAGCACGGAGCCCCTTTACCGCGCAATATTTCCAAATTCAAGGAGAACCTGTTGGCCAAAGCGAAAAACAAGCACAAACATTTTGGTTCAATTGTATGCATAATTTTATACGCTGTTCGATGGTACAATAATGTAAATGGCAGAGAGATCGGAATTATAGCGCCCCCTTCTTTCGGAATTTTTTCAAGTTCAGTGAGGACTTGTTTGCCATAGCCAGAAACATGCACAAAAAATTTGGTTCAATTATATGGATAACTTCATACACTTTTCGATGGTACAATAATGAAAATGGTACAGACATCGCAATTATAGTGCCCCCTTCCGGCAGAATTTTTCCAAATTCAGGGAGGACCTTCGTGACATGACCAAAAATAAACACATAAAATTTGGTTCAATTCTATGCATAGCTTCATACACTTTCGGGCGGTACAATATTCAAAATGGCACAAAAATTGTACAAAAATCGCTATTACAGCTCCCTCTACGAGCGATTTTTTTACAAATTAAGGGAGGACCTCCTTGCCATAGCCAAGAACTTAAAAATTTTTTTTGGTTCAATTCTATGCATAACTTCATACACTTTTCGATGGTGCAATATTCAAAATCGCACAAAAATCGCTATTACAGCGCCCCCTAACGGTGAAGTTTTTGCAAATTCATGGAAGACCTGCTTGCCATATCCAAAAACTTAAAATAAAAATTTGGTTTAATTCTATGCATAACTTCATACACTTTTGGACGGTACAATATTCAAAATCGCACAAAAATCGCTATTACAGCGCCCTCTGCGAGCGATTTTTTTACAAATTAAGGGAGGACCTCCTTGCCATAGCCAAGAACTTAAAAATTTTTTTTGGTTCAATTCTATGCATAACTTCATACACTTTTCGATGGTGCAATATTCAAAATCGCTATTACAGCGCCCCCTAACGGCGAATTTTTTGCAAATTCATGGAGGACCTGCTTGCCATATCCAAAAACTTAAAATAAAAATTTGGTTTAATTCTATGCATAACTTCATACACTTTTGGACGGTACAATATTCAAAATCGCACAAAAATCGCTATTACAGCGCCCCTTACCAGCGAATTTTTTCCAAATTCAGGGAGGACCTGCTTGCCATAACCAAAAACTTAAAATAAAAATTTGGTTCAATTCTGCAGAACTTCATACACTTTTCGATGGTACAATATTCAAAATCGCACAAAAATCGCTATTACAGCGCCCCCTAACGGCGAATTTTTTGCAAATTCATGGAGGACCTGCTTGCCATATCCAAAAACTTAAAATAAAAATTTGGTTTAATTCTATGCATAACTTCATACACTTTTGGACGGTACAATATTCAGAATCGCACAAAAATCGCTATTACAGCGCCCTCTACGAGCGATTTTTTTACAAATTAAGGGAGGACCTCCTTGCCATAGCCAAGAACTTAAAAATTTTTTTTGGTTCAATTCTATGCATAACTTCATACACTTTTCGATGGTGCAATATTCAAAATCGCACAAAAATCGCTATTACAGCGCCCCATAACGGCGAATTTTTTTCAAATTCATGGAGGATCTGCTTGCCATATCCAAAAACTTAAAATAAAAATTTGGTTTAATTCTATGCATAACTTCATACACTTTTGGACGGTACAATATTCAAAATCGCACAAAAATCGCTATTACAGCGCCCCCTACCGGCGAATTTTTTCCAAATTCAGGGAGGACCTGCTTGCCATAGCCAAAAACTTAAAATAAAAATTTGGTTCAATTCTATGCATAACTTCATACACTTTTCGATGGTACAATATTCAAAATCGCACAAAAAACGCATTTACAGCGCCCCCTACCGGCGAATTTTTTCCAAATTCAGAGAGGACCTGCTTGTCATATCCAAAAACTTAAACTAAAAATTTGGTTCAATTCTATGCATAACTCCATACACTTTTGGATGGTACAATATTCAAAATCGCACAAAAATTGTTATATCAGCGCCCCCTACCGGGGAATTTTTTCCAAATTCCGGGAGGACCTGCTTGCCATAACCAAAAACTTATAATAAAATTTTGGTTTAATTCTATACATAACTTCATACACTTTTTGAAGGTACAATGGCGACAGACAGACGGACAGACGGACAGACGGACGGACGGACAGACGGACAGACGGACACACAGACAGACAGACATTTTCTATAAACATGTTTTTTGGAATCTCTGACCCCTAAAACATGCAAATCCGTCGAAAACCGGAAGTCGAAAAAAATTTCGATTACAATACTTTCTTCTATTGAAGATAGAAGAAAGTAAAAATTATACCTAAATACATTAATTATTATAAGAAAAAGATCTCATTCTGAAATATGGGGTGGAGGAAGTATTATGAGGGGATTGTTAATTGTGAGAGAAAAAAAAGAGAAAAGTATATCTTGGTAGCAGAAAAGAATATATAATATTTTAATGGAATGAATAATTATATTTTAAGAAAATAACCTTTTTTTTTTGACATACAGAGTGTAAATTTACTAAGTTTAAGTTGCATGAAAAAGCATATAAAAAGACAGAGGACACATGCAAGTTCTTACTTTTAGGGGGTGAAAGGGTTTTACTAGAATAAAAAAAGTTTCATTTTTACAGAGGTAATGAGTTCTATTTTAGATAGTATATATATATAAATTACTAGAACTAGCTATGGATTAAATAAAAAATTATGAATTAAATTATTATTTACACTTTTAAAAGTCATATGTTATCTTTAAAGTATTTTTTAAGACATTTAAAGTATAACAAAAAATACATTCAGCTGTTATGATTTTTGAAAACTCAAACAAAAAATTAATTTCAATTAGTCCTTAATTTAATTTTTACTTTCTTCTATCTTCAATAGAAGAAAGTATTGTAATCGAAATTTTTTTCGACTTCCGGTTTTCGACGGATTTGCATGTTTTAGGGGTCAGAGATTCCAAAAAACATGTTTATAGAAAATGTCTGTCTGTCTGTGTGTCCGTCCGTCCGTCTGTCCGTCTGTCTGTCGCCATTGTGCCATCAAAAAGTGTATGAAGTTATGTATAGAATTAAACCAAAATTTTATTAGAAGTTTTAGGCTATGGCAAGCAGGTCCTCCCGGAATTTGGAAAAAATTCGCCGGTAGGGGGCGCTGATATAGCAATTTTTGTGCGATTTTGAATATTGTACCATCCAAAAGTGTATGGAGTTATGCATAGAATTGAACCAAATTTTTATTTTAAGTTTTTGGATATGACAAGCAGGTCCTCCCTGAATTTGGGAAAAATTCGCCGGTAGGGGGCGCTGTAAATGCGATTTTGAATATTGTACCATCGAAAAGTGTATGAAGTTATGCATAGAATTGAACCAAATTTTTATTTTAAGTTTTTGGCTATGGCAAGCAGGTCCTCCCTGAATTTGGAAAAAATTTGCCGGTAGGGGGCGCTGTAATAGCGATTTTGAATATTGTACCATCGAAAAGTGTATGAAGTTACGCATAGAACTGAACACAGACAATTAATAGGTCCCAGACGAATAACTCGGAGCTGTAGATTGCAGCGCCGTCTATTGAGGGTCGGTAAAACACACTCCGCCCTGGTACGATTTGGCGAGTGCGAGGCGTCATCAAGGCAGGAAATCTGGCTATTCGCAACGGAAGACATGCACGTGTTTTCATGCCATCAAATCCCTACAAATGTAAGTTTTTTCAATTATTTATTGTATTATTTCACTTTTAATTAGAATGTTTATAGATTTTTTTTGTACTAGCAATTGTTGTATTTTTTTTTCAGTTCGTATTTTGAAAAGAAGCTCATGTTTTTAAAGTCACGTGTCAAAAGTTTATCTTTTGTTCCCTTCAAATGTAAGTTTTTCAATTATTTATTGTGTTATTTCGCTTTTAATTTGAGTGTTTATAGATTTTTTTGTGCTAGTAATTGTTGTATTTTTGTTCCGTTCATGTTTTTAAATTATACAAATCAGTGTTAAATTCAGACTCTTTTCTCCGGGAGGGATTTTTGTAGCTCCGGGGGGAGACATTATAGAGTTCCGGGGGTGAAATTGCACTTTTTGACCATTGAAAACACAATCTCAAATCTTTCGGGGGGGGGGGGGACATCTCACTGCTCCGGAGGGGGGAGAATGTCCACCCCGGCCAACCCCCTAAATTCAACACTGATACAAATTATTAGCAAACGACAAAGTTGACTTGCAAAAAATTGAATTTTTTATTTAATGTAACACTCTTATTTTATTTATGAATGATTTAAGATCTCTAAGTATGCTTTTTTTTTGTCCTTAATAATTCAATATACTAAACAAAGTTTGCAGTGTAAAGCAATTTTAGGTACTTTTAGTGCATAACAACAAAATTTCTCATTAAAGTGAAGTGTATTGACATTCATCCAGGTTATAAGTGAAATCTGATTTTGAATGTTATGTCTATACACTGTTTCCATTTTTTAAAAATATGGGTTTTTTAAATCAATCAAATTATTAGCAAACGACAAAAATGACTAGCAGATAAATGAAATTTTTATTTAAAATGTAACTCATTTACGAATGATTAAGGATCTCCAAATATGCTTTTTTTAAAGCAAAGTTTGTAATATAGAGCAACGTTTGGCACATTTAGTGCATAGCAACAAAATTTGTTGTAAAAGGAGTATAAGTGAAGTTTTAACATTTATCCAGGTTATATGTAAAATTTTATTTTGAATGTTATGTCTGTACGCTGTTTCCATGTTTTAAGTACAGGTTTTTTAAATAAATCAAATTATTAGCAAACGACAAAAATTGACTAGCAGAAAAATGAAATTTCTATTTAATGTAACTCTCATTTCATTTACGAATGATTAAGGATCTCCAAATATGTTTTTTTTTTAAGCAAAGTTTGTAATATAGAGCAGCGTTTGGCACATTTAGTGCATAGCAACAAAATTTGTTGTAAAAGAAGTATAAGTGTATCCAGGTTATAAGTGAAATTTGATTTTGAATATTATGTCTATACACTGTTTCCATTTTTTAATGTATGTGTGCATATCATGCATTTCCAAACAAAAATGAATTAAAACTTATGTCATAAAGTTGTTCTTTTGGATTTGAGAACAGCCTTAAATATTTCATTTTTCTACAAGTCAACTTTTGTCGTTTGCTAATAATTTGATTAATTTAAAAAACCTGTACTTAAAAAAATGGAAACACTGTACAGACATAATATTCAAAATAAGATTTTACCTATAACCTGGATGAATCTTGAAACTTCACTTATACTTCTTAAATAAAACTTAACTTCTTTTACAACAGATTTTGTTGCTATACACTAAATGTGCCAAACATTGCTCTATATTACAAACTTTGTTTATATTGAAATTATTAAAGAAAAAAAAAAGCATATTTAGATATCCTTAAACATTCGTAAAAGAAATGAGTTATATTAAATAAAATTTTCTGTTTTGTACTAGTCAATTTTTGTTGTATGCTAATCATTTGATTAATTTAAATATTTAAAAAACCTGTACTTAAAAGGCATAATATTCAAAATAAAACTTCACTTATACTTCTTTTACAATAAATTTTGTTGCTATGCGCTAAATGTGCCAAACATTGCTCTATATTAGACTTTGTTTATATTGATGTTATTAAAAAAAAAAAAAAACATATTTAGAGATCCTTAATCATTCCTAAATGAAATGAGTGTTACATTAAATAAAATTTTCTTTCTTCTGCTAGTCAACTTTTGTCATTTGCTAATAATTTGATTAATTTAAAAAACCTGTACTTAAAAATGGAAACAGTGTATCGAAATAATATCCAAAATAAAATTTCACATATAACCTGGGTGAATCTGAAAACTTCACTAATACTTCTTTTACAACAAATTTTGTTGCGATGCGCTAAATGTGCCAAACATTGCTCTTTAATACAAGCTTTATTTATTAAAGGGGAAAAAAAGTATATTTAGATATCCTTTAATCATTTGTAAATGAAATGGGAGTTGCAATACTTTTTTCGATGCAGGTTTTTATTTTTGGGGTCCATTTTGTGAAGAGTAGAAGTTATTTTTGAGAATTTTATTATATTTTTGTGAAAAATAACATTTTGTAATGAAAGTTGAAATCAGGTTACTCAAATTCGAACTAAGAATTTATGAACAAAAACATTCTTTAAATCTCTTTGCTAAAGTTTGTTTTTCGTGACCTGGTTTTATTTACAAATTACACATTTGAAAACAGTTTTTATGAAAAAGAATGTTACGTAGGGGGCCTGTTTTATTAAGTTCATTTTTGTGAAGAGGCCCATTTTATTAAATTTATTTTTATGAGGAGGTCTATTTTATTAAATAGATTTTTGTGAAAGTGTCCTAAATAGGCCCCAAATTTTCCCTGGATCGACCCCTGCAAATTAAATTTCGAACTGAAGTTAGTTTAAAAAATATATATAATGTTTAACAATTATTTATTTGTGATTATTATTTTAAAATATGACTCAATATGCAAGTTTATGTGCGTGTACAAACACACACTCATAGGGCTGTGTTACTCTAAGTTGGCTTCATATACGAATCAGCGATTCTTTTTTTAAAACACAATTACTAGGTACTTTGCCAAAATACTGCTTGGTACACCACTATTGCTTAAATCCCTTGGAGGACGGTGTGATATATTTTATCCTGCTTAATTTTAATGAAGCTTTGTAGTTTGTACCAAACTTTTTGAATGAAATTAGATTATTAATGAATTAAATAATTAAATTAGATGATGAAAAAAAAAGAGTGCAAATTTTCATTGTATTTTTTTTTTTTAACTATATAATGTTTAAATAACGTTACTAAATCTTTGAATTTACAAAGATGGTCTTCAAAAGATGACAAATCAGGGGTCGATGCAGGTTTTTACTCTTCGGGTCCATTTTGTGAACTTTATTATATTTTTGTGAAAAATAACATTTTGTAACGAAAGTTGAAATCCAGTTACTCAAATTCGAACCAAGAATTTATGAACAAAAACCATTCTTTAAATCCCATTTTTGTGAAGGGGCCTGTTTTATTAAGTTCATTTTTGTAAAGGAGCCCATTTTATTAAATTTATTTTTGTGAAGAGGCCTATTTTATTAAATAGATTTTTGTGAAAGGGTCTTAAATAAGCCCCAAATTTCCCTGAATTGACACCTGCAAATTAAATTTCAAACTGAAGTTAGTTTTTAAAAAAATATATTATTTAACAATTATTTATTTTCGATTATTGTTTAAAAATATGACTCAAGATGCAAGTTTATGTGTGTGTACAAACACAGTCGCACAAACACAGATAACACACATGCTGTGTTATTCTAAGCTGGCTTCATATGTGAATCAGAGATTCTTTTTTTACACACAATTACTTGGTACACCACTATTGCTTAAGAGGCTACTTCAGTCAGGCGAAAAGACCCGTTCGCTAATGTTAATCCTATGGAAGGAATTTATAAAGATATCTCGGTTGTATTTCAATATTTTTAAATGATTTCTTTTGCATTGGATAGCTGAGATCGATCTGTATGCAGGCTGTTTTTCACTTTTTCGATTTTCATTACAGATTTTTTTCATGAGGATGTTTTCACTTTCGAAACCGGTTCCGAAAATGAAAATGTCCCCATAAAAAATATCTGTAAACAAAATCGAAAAAGTAAAACACAACCTCTTTGTACAGGCCGATCTCAGCTATCCAATGCAAAAGAAATAATTTAAAAATATTGAAAAGCAACCGAGATATCTTTATAAATTTCTTCCATAGGATTAGCATTAGCGAATGGGTCTTTTCGCTTGACTGAAGTAGCCTCTTAACCCCTTGGAGGGCGATATGATACATTTTATCCCGCTTAATTTTAATGAAGGTTTGTACCAAACTATTTTAAGCTCAGGATGTTCGAGAAACGGTATGGTACAAAGGCTTAGAAGAAGAAAAAACAGCAGAAAAAAACAAACTATATACCAAGTGAATTCATACAGCTCATAGTATGTTTGCATTTCAGTACATGCATTTCACCATCAATAGAGCGGAAATTTTCAAATTTTGGATTTATCCACTTCAAATTACGAAACAAACTTGGAGTACAAAAGGTGTCAAATGTATTTTTAGCTCACAGGCTATCAAAGCCTGAGAGCTAATGTGCCCGCCCGTTCTGTATGTATGTACGTAACGCGATAACTCTTGATAGAAACATCCAATTTGCTTCAAAAATTTTTTCTAAGTACATTGTGATAAAGTGCTTCCCTGATTAGTTTTGGGAGTTCATTGGTTAAGGATAAAGGGAGGAAAACGGGGTTAGTCCAACCCCTTAATTCAGATAAATGGGTTTTTCATGCAGAATCGTTTGATTTGCTCCGAATTTGGTATACAGGTTTATTATGATAAGGAACTTCCCTGATTAGTTTTGGGGATTCATTGGTTAAGGATATAGGGGTTTCTCCCCCCCCCCCCTTAATTCAGATAAATGGGTTTTTCATGCAGAATTATTTGATTTGCTCTGAATTTGATATACTGGTTTATTATGTTAACCCTCCGACTGTCTTGGAAAAGGGCAAAATTGTAATGTTGTTTTCTCTGTATTTTGTTTTAAATGCTAAAAAAATGATTCTTTGAATATTTTATAAAAAAAACTTAATAACGAATATGAATGCAATCCTTGGAAGTATTAATCATTGTTCAATGTATTAAAAGTACATTAAATCAATAGAATTATATTACTTTAAATATTGCTTGTATTGCAGTGAAACCTGGAGCTTAGTGAACGTATTAACACGGGCTTGTCAGTGAGGGGGTTAAGGAACTTCCCTGATTAGTTTTGGGGGTTTATTGGTTAAGGATAAAAGGGGGTTAGCCCACCCCCCTTAATTTAGATAAATGGGTTTTTCATGTAGAATGATTCAATTTGCTCCGAATTTGGTATACCGGTTTATTATGTTAAGGAACTTCCCTGATTAGTTTTGGGGGTTCATTGGTTAAGAATAAAGGAGGGAAAGCCCCACCACCACTATAACAGAAAAAAAACTTCTAAAATAAACAATTTTTTAGTACCTGAAATAATTGAAATCATCTAAATTTTTAATTTATATTTAAAAATAAAAATCTTACTTGGTTAATTGTTTTTACATGTCTTGCATAACTCATTTTTGAATAAAATTTCCTTTTCATACAAAGTGTTTTTTTTTTCATCTCGAAATGGTGTTTTATTATTCTATCACAAGAGTGGGTTTGTATTATCTTCCAAGTTTTTACGGCTTTTTATTTTTTTATTTATGAGACAAATGCATCCCAAGTCAGGGCTGGCTTTATGTCCCATTTTTTAAATACTGTATTTTTTTAAACTATTCCTTAAAAATATTAAATGTAATTTTAAAATTTACAAATGATAGGGAAGACGGGGTACAATGAAACATTACTTGTAAAATCAATCAAATTTGTCATAGAGAGTTGCAGTTTATATACTGGTATACAACTATATGTTCCAATTACTGATGTGATTTGGATACATTCGCACTTCTACAACAGTAGCAATAGAAGATTATTGCTTTTACACCATTGAAAGTAACTTTCTTTACTAAAAGTAATTTTGTTTGTTTTTCCTTGTTGTATGTAATTGTTTTTTTTTATGCATTGTTATCTTTGGGTTGTTGTCTTCATACCTCCAAAACCAAACTAAAAAAAATAAATATTAGAAGTTTGAAAATAAATTTTTACTTGGTAACCTCAGTGCGGGGTACAATGAAACACTTGCAGACGGGGTACAATGAAACATGTTTTATTATAGTAATAAAAGTAGTAAATATAATATATTAGAAGTAAGAGTAGGAAAACAGAAAAAAAAAAAAAGTTTTGTTCTAACCAGGTCAGTAAAAAATGCTCTTGTTAAGCAATTAAAAAATAGAAAGAGAAAAAAAAGCTAAGAAGGGATTGTTTTGAAAACAAACTCTGCCTGCTACAGACTCTGATGATGATCCAGATTTTTTTTCCAGGCCCAGCTGGTCATCGAGGTACTAAGAATGAGATATCCACACACAGCTTGTATAGCACAAGCAGTATCCATATAAATGGAAATATATACTGTTGGAGAAAACATACATTTAACCCTAGATCTACCGGGAATTTTATTCAAGTTTTAATAAAACGTTCTACACCAGAATTTTTATTTAAAACTATTTAACTTATTTATTTACCTTATTTTTGTCTGGTTTATATACTTAGTTTATTTTAAAGAAATTTCTGGTTTGAATGAATATTTTGTATGTACCTGTCGGGTCCAATGGACCCGTCTGGTAGACGGAGGGTTAAATGAAGTCAAATGTGAAGTACTTGATATAAAAAGACTCCAACCCAGTCTTAATATATATATATATATTTAGAAACTTACATTTAAAAAAACAAAAAAAAAAAAACCTCATTGTGTTGAAACTACCATGCAATATTCCTTCAGGAGCAACTGAAATATAAGCAGAAATGCTAATTTTTGAAACTGACTTGAGCCAATTTAATATAAAATGAAAGGTATTTCTTAAACTAATAGAATTTTCTTATTTTTCATCTTAGACTATAATATTTTTATCAAGTTCCTTATTAATCAAGTTTTGTTTTTGTATTTATCTCATTTTTAATAAAATAAACTATACTGGGTGAAAATTGCTTCCATCTTTTGGAGTGTTTCATTGTACCCCGGCATACGGGATACAATGAAACACTGTAAGACATTTACTTTTGGGGCTGTGCATATATAACGTTATCACTTTTTTGTGGCACTTTTGAACCCCCTCCCCCCCCTTACGATATCATACGTTATCATCCCTCGACCCCCCCCCCCCCCCCCCCCCCGTAATGATATCGTTATCAATGTCTAAAAATTCTTTTCATTTTTTAAATTTTTTTCTTTTGCTTGGAGTGATATACAAATATGGTTACATTTATTTTTCGCATACTTCATTGATTCATGTGAAGAGAACTCAATAAAATATCACTTTATATATGAAAAAACTTTTTATCAAATAACACTTAAAAGAAATAGTTACTATTTAAAAGTATTTTATAATAGCTTTTTGTAACATAATACATTCAACAGTAATAATGTTTTCTTGCACTTGACCCTGCACAGAGGGGGGGGGGGGGGGGGGGAGACAGGGCTTTTTATCACCAAAACAGGTGGACAACATTCTTTCTCTTTTATTTATTAGTAAACACAGGTATCATTTGAAACATACTTCGCATATGGTTTCTCAAACAGCGAATTATATATGCATACACATATGACAGAAGAAACAGGAAATTTGGAATTAAATAATTTTATAATCATTTAATGATTTTAGTAATAACTTGTACTTTCATAAAAATAGATAGCACACTAAAAAAAAGATAACATTCTATTTTGATGTAAAGGCTAAGTTATAAATAAAAAGAGAATTTGGTTGGATAAAAAATGATAACGATATCAAAAGACGAACCCCCCTCCCCCCTAGAGATATCTAACGATATCATTTGCCAGACTCCCCCTCCCCCCTAAAATGATAACGTTATATATGCACCGGCCCTTTTGTTATTTTTCAAGCATAAAGATATTGTTTAGAACCTAATAAAAATTTATTTACATGGGGAAAATACAAGATTAAAAATATGCATTAATTATATTTTTGTGCATGCAAAATTTTGGATAGGAAAAAAAAAATTAGTAAATTTTGTTTCATTGTACCCCGTCTTCCCTATACTGAAACTAAAAAACAGATTTAAAAAATTATTGAAAATTTCAATAATTTTTGGATCTTTAAAGACAAAAAGAGGCAAAGAGGGAGACAGTCACTTTGGTTGACTGTGTGTGTGGGGAGGGGGGGGGGGGTTGCATGTCTTTTTTTTTTTCAGTCAAAAGTGCAAATAAATCGCAAAATTTCTTATTTATTTATCACATGCATTCTAAATATTATTTTTTATGTTACAGGTTTTATGAAATATCAAAAAGATCTAGATGTTCAGAGTTTCAGGATGTTGTTAACACAGATGGGAGCTGGATTTAAAGATTCCCACTAATCTTATAATTTAAGCTTCTTTGTTGAGGATTTTATTTTTGGAAAAGATTTAATTTTTTGTAATGTAAATTAGATATGCTTTTATACAATAAATTGAGCAGCAAAACGTAAAATAGTGTTTATTTGCTTGTATATCTCTGTAATTGTTTGTATGATTGTTTTTTATTTCTCTGTAGTTAAGCATAGCTGCCAATATTTAAGTTCTTTTTGTTACCATTATTTACAAATAATAATCTTTTCGATTAAATAAAGCCAAGATTACTATTTTATTTGTAAATGGTTTTAACAGAAAACTAGGCATCCATAATACTTATTCACTACTGAGAGATAAAAAATATGATTTTGTTTTTCAGAAAGAAAATCAGGATGAAAAATTTCTAAATAAGGTAACAGGATTGATATTTGCAACAATAATTTGTAATTTTTTTTCATAAAATGATTAGTTGCCTTTTTGTCATTTATGATTTTTTTTTTTTTTTAATAAGCTGTATAAAAAGTGAGACAAACTTTTAAATGAATTACTTTAGATAGGCAAGTACCTATAAATTTTAAGAAATATGAGTAATTTGAAAGTCTGCATAAATATTTAATAACATAATAATAAAGTAAACTTATGTAACTTTGCATTTTTAATAGTGGTTGTACTTAAGAGTAAAAATTTGAAAGATCTGAAAATATATATACATGATTTTTAGGAAATTTTAAGAAACACAAATATTAATATTGGCAAGTCTCCAGAAAGATATATTAATAAAAGGCAACATCAACGGGGGAAAAAAAAAACTATTAATAATGGTTAGAGAAGTGAATATTTAAAAGAAATTGAAAATATATAACGAAATTGTATAATGCATGCTTTTTTTTTCTCTCCCAAGAGTATTTAATAAAAAAAAAAAAAAAAAGGCTTCTATTTGCAATTTTGTGATTTTAAAAATTACTTATCTTTCTTGTTTATTAGATTTTTAATTTCATACAAATGTTGATAATTCACAAGAAACATCTTTTGTGAAATGAAAATTTTGTGGTGTAATAGAGTAGATAAGAAGAATGAGAAATATTTTTAAAGGCAGAATAATGATTGCCATTTAATTTCAGAATTTTTGTGATGAAGTTGATTATTATTCAGATATTGTGTTAGCATAAAGTTGACGGATTCTTTTCCTTGAGGGATAAAAAATAGGGTTTTGTTTTTCAGACATAAAATAAAGATGTGATATTCCTAATTTGATAAAGGGATTTATCTGCAGCAATAATTTATAATACATTATTAACTTGTTTTCTTCATAAAATATCTTTTTGTTATTTAAGAAAACCTGTTTTTTAAATTAGTTGTTTAAAAAGTGAGACAAACTTTTAAACAAATTTCTGTGGATAGTAAACTATCATCAAATTTTGAGAAATATAAGTAAAAAAATATAAATATTCTAAAGTCTTCATAAAGATTTATAAATACATATATATATTATAATTTTAATAATGGTTATCATAAAGATTTATAATATATGTAGCTTTATAATTTTAATAATGGTTATAGAAGCGAATTTTTTCAAAAATTGAAATGGTATGATAATGAACGAAATCATACAACTTTTTTTTTTTTTTGCCAAATTTTAAGAACACGAGCAAAAAAAAAAATGAATATTTGGAAGTCTGCACAAAGATTTATGAATTTAAAAAACTAATTTTAATAATGGTTTTAAAATTAAAGATATTAAAGAATTGAAAATATATAATGAAGTTATAAAATGGATGACCCTTCCCCCCCCCCCCTTCCCCAAGAGTAAAAGACGAAAAAAAAAACTTCCATTTCAAATTGAAGATTTTAATTGAAAAAATTATACAATTTTAATATTTTCTTTCTAATAGCATATAAATTTACTGATAATTCACATTAAATAAACATTTTTTTATGAAATTAAAATTTTGTGGTCAAAAAAGGTATATAAAAAGAATGAGAGACATTTCATAACAGCAAAATAATAATTGTCTTATTTAATTGTAGAATTTCTGTGATGAAATAGGGTAAAGATTACTATTTGGAGATTTATGCGTTAAAAATAAACTGACAGCCATAATTCTTATTCCACCACTAAAGGATAAAGTTTATTTTGTTTTTCAGAATGAAAATCAAGATGAGAAATTTCAAAATAAGGTAATAGGGACAATAAAAAATACAACATTAATTAAAACTAGAATTGATCTGCAATGTTAATTTAAAATAAAAAAAAATCTTGATTTTTCCTCTTACAAAATTTGTACCTTTTTGTTTTTTAAATTTAAGAAAAAATTTTTCTTAATTAACAATTAACTTTTAAAAGAGTGAGACAACTCTCCATAAATATTTATTGAGAATTAAAAAAAGAAAAAGAAAAAAAAATCCTATGAAACTGTAGAATTTTAATAATAGTTAGAAATGAACATTTTAAAGAATAGAATATATATATTAATGAAATAAATTACACAAGGATATTTTTCCTCACCCTCTCTCAAGGGTAAAAGAAAATATTTTACGTAATTTAACAATTTACGGATATTTCATATTAAGTGAATAGTTTTATGAAGGGGAAAAAGTATCTATTTTTTATTTAATCATTAAAAATTTCAAGAAAAATCATCGCTGAGAGATTTTTGTTTTTTAAAACATTGATTCGAACAGTCAAAAACGCTGTTGCCGACTGCCGATAAAGTCGTCAGCTGCGGTAAATACTAATGTTTACAAACATTCCCTCACCACCCCCTTCCCTTTTTTTTCCCATTCCCTTCTTCAAAAGTCGCCAAAAAAGCGATAAACTGCCAAATACTGCAGTCATATGGCAACCATGCTAGATGTTCTACCGCCCCTCTCTAGACGGCGCTAGTTTCTATGCGAATCCCATGTTAGAAGAAATTTCCATTGCAGCCAATGGGAGTTTCTCATCTGAATAAGATTATAATCTGTGGAACTGAACCAAAAAAAAAATTTAAGTTCTTGGCTATGGCAAGGAGGTCCTCCCTTAATTTGTAAAAAAATCGCTCGTAGAGGACGCTGTAATAGCGATTTTTGTACAATTTTTGTGCCATTTTGAATATTGTACCGTCGAAAAGTGTATGAAGTTATGCATAGAATTGAACCAAATTTTATGCGTTTATTTTTGGTCATGTCACGAAGCTCCTCCCCGAATTTGGAAAAATTCTGCCGGTAGGGGGCACTATAATTGCGATGTCTGTACCATTTTCATCATTGTACCATCCAAAAGTGTATGAAGTTATCCATATAATTGAACCAAATTTTTTGTGCATGTTTCTGGCTATGGCAAACAAGTCCTCCCTGAACTTGAACAAATTCCGAAAGAAGGGGGCGCTATAATTCCGATCTCTGTGCCATTTTCATTATTGTACCATCGAACAGCGTATAAAATTATGCATACAATTGAACCAAAATGTTTGTGCTTGTTTTTGGCTTTTGCCAACAGGTCCTCCTTGAATTTCGAAATATTGCGCGGTAAAGGGGCTCCGTGCTAGCGATTTTTGTATACTTTTCTTGATTGTTCGTAGTTCTATTGTGCATCGGCGGCTCATGCAGCGGCGGGAACTCGCTTCCTGCTAAGCCGGCTATTCGTAAACAGCTGATAACAATAGAATAAGGAAAAATTAATAATTTTAACAAATATCATGATATAGATTAACTCGTTTTTAGTCCGTTTAATTGACTTAAGCAGAAATTTAAGATGAAAATCAAAGTTGGTATAGTATTGAACTAATAATATTGAAGTATTAACATGTGTAACTAGGTTTTGAAATATTAAGATGTATAAGATAGAAGAAAGTTTTGGGATTGGCACATCCAACTAGTTTATTTTAAAATTGAAAAAAAAAATTAAGCAATTAAAATAAAAGTCATTTATATTAAAGTCAGTATTCGGCCGCCGAATATTCGGTATTCGGCCTAAAACTTGGCCGAATATTCGGTATTCGGCCAAATCACTATTCGTTACATCACTAATTTGGGTAAATATTTAAAAAATAATCTATTGAAAATGTCTTTGTATTTGATTCATCCTTGTATATGTCCTTGTATCACTCTTGTACCTATGCATATGCACTCAGGAATTATTGTATTCCATTGTATCAATAGAGTTGGTAATGACTCAAGTATGCTGCAATAGTATAACTATGCATTCAGTATACTGTGTGATAAAAAAGATTGATAACCCTGGTGTAAAGTAATTTTACAAGTATAAGGTTTGAATATAATTTGTGTTGAAAGAAAGAATAAAAATTATTCAAAACCAACATCCATTATCTATTTTTAAAAATCTGCTCTTTACATGAAATTTCAAACAGAATCCTGACTACCATTAAGTGAAATCAGCACACAAGAATTTTTTCTCTGTTTGCCATATTTCCTATTCCTGGAGAGTGGATAAAACAGATTTTATGCAACTTCTAGATGGGCTATCTCATTTTTTTTTTTTTTTTTTTCAAAATGGACTTAGTCTATTATGGTTGTGAGCCCATCATATGATTAAGGAAACTCTCCAGCAAAATAGGCTTTTCCCTTACAGAACAAAATCCCATGATGACCTATGGAGAAATTTAAATACAGGATTACTCGTATATTTATAAAAACTTATACTTTATCAAAATTTGCCTTTCTCCATCAAAAAACCGATACTTTCAAACAAACAGAGTCCTGAGTACCATTAAGTGAAATCAGCGCACAAGAATTTTTTGTGTTTGCCATATTTCCTGTTGCATATGATTAAGGAACACTCCAGCAAAATAGGTTTTTCCCTTAGATTACAAAATCCCATGATGATCTATGGAAAAATTTAAATGCAGGATTACTCTTATATTTATAAAAACTTATACTTTCTCAAAATTTGGCTTTCTCCACCAGAAAATCGAGATCTTATACTTTCAAACAGAATCCTGACTATCATTAAGTAAAATCAGTGCACAAGAATTTTTTCTGTGTTTGCCATATTTCTTATTACATATGATTAAGGTAATTCTCCAGCAAAATAGGTTTTTCCCTTACAGATTACAAAATCCCATGTTGATCTATGGAGAAATTTAAATGCAGGATTATTCATATATTTGTTAAAAACTAATAAACTAACCGAAATTTGGCTTTCTCCATCATAAAATTGGCATCCTCTATACATATGTATTACTTTCTTGAAAATTTCATTTTGCTTTATTTTTTTATATGCTGTAAATTGGGGTACTTGGACTAGAGTCCTGTATTGGATCGGGTTGGTATATCTTTTTGTTGCGGGTCGGGTTCGTGTCAGGTTGACTTTCATTGTTTTATGTTTGTTTGGGTTTGTTCAAAATTGGATTTTGGGTCGGATTCCAGTTAATCTGATTTTTCAAAATAGTGCTTCATGATACTTTTTCAGGTTAAAAATCTATATACAATAAGAGACTCCATAATGGACAATTCCTAACATTTATATATTCATATATCTCTGAATTGTGGACATCTCCCAGTCTACACATGCTTAACATGTGTATGTGTAGATAAACTATCACAAATACATGTATCAGAAACAAAATATTAGAAATATTTTTCATATTCTGACATAAGAAAAAAAATGGTTCTTAAAGAAAGAATAGCCTATGATCACATTTTTTTTATGTACATTTTATTTCTTATGTAGTAAATTGAATATATATTCAAATACGTATTTATTTTCACCTGAAACATAGTTCTGCTCAAACTTTTTGTTAAAATTACAACAAATTGACTTTAAAAAAAAACTTAATATGACCCGTAATAAATATTCTAGGGTGAACCTGAGTTACAGAAATAAAATTAGTCATCCCAATCCAAAAAAGAGAAAAGTAGGGACAACCCGACCCGATGCAGCACTCTACCCAAAGATCCCAAGGTGTTAGTTATTCAGAGGTTTTACTATATTTGAATATTAAAGAATATCGATTTGCCCATTTTTTTTATATAAAACATAAAATTAGTATTAGAGATATAATTGTAGATTATTTTTCGTAATTACATTAAAACATGATTACTTTCCTTTGATTTAGGGTTGGGTTGTGGGCAGTGTTCTCGCTGCCGCTCGCCATCGCACCAAATCGCGACAAAATGTTTCATTTAGCGAGTAAACTAACAATCAGACTCGCCAAATTGCGAGTGCTCAATTTCTGCTCTGTTTGTGTGTGTGCCAATACACTCGAGACTTATCTGCGTTTCTGAACGATTGATGTAGCTTTACATGTTCAATCGCACCGTGCCATTTACATTGCTCTATTTATAGAGATACAGACTCAATATCAATTCAGTTTAGCAGCAGTCAAAGACACAAAAAGGATTATACGATAGGTTTTTGTCAGTTAATCACTGTATGCACCGGTGTCGCTTTGGTAAAAACAAACAAAATTACTCACAACAAGTGCCAAATATTGAAAAGTTTTGCTGGGATGTGGTGTCGAAATTAACCATACTATTTATTAGTTGTACATAGAGTATCATTGGCTGGTCAATTTTTACGATCAGTCGAAATCTCACAGCAATTTTTAGCGTATGTTTTCACAACGGTAAATCAAAGATAGCTGTTTTTAACTTTTATTCAGACTGCTAAAAGAATGTCTGAAATATTTACACATTTAGGAGGCATTTACAGTGTATTTATTTTTAATAGTTTCTGTAGTGGATAGTTGGAATTTCTATTTTTTGAGTAATTACAAAAAATTAGGTTATTTCAGAACATATTCAAAAAAGGGATACAACAAGGGGTTAAAGATAGCAAAATAGATTAGGCATAAAAAACTGAAAAATCTAACATTTACTTTCATTTGGCTACTGTTTTTTAGTTCTTATTCACCACATCGCTAATGTTGGTCAAAAGCCAGCAAGAACACTATTTGTGGGTTGGAAGTATGTTAGGTTGAAGATTTTTTTTTTTTTTTTTTTTTTTTTTTTTTCCAACCTGACATGCACAGGTCTTTTAACTTGGATACAAAACAAATAAAAAAGAAAAGTGCCCAGCTAAACTGATGGCATTGAGCTCACAGACTATTCACACTAATTGTATATTATACTCTTATTTTAAAGAATAATGCCACTCAAAAAAATAAGTGAAGGGGAATTAGCCCCCGCTTCCCCCTTTATACTTAGCCAGTGAACCTCCAAATCTAATCAGGGAAGCTCCTTATCATAATAAACCGGTATACCAAATTTGGAGCAAATCGAATAATCTTACAAAAAAAAAAAACATTTATCTAAATTAAGGGGTGGACTAGCCCCCCTTTATCCTTAACCAATGAATCGCCTAAACGAATCAGGGAAGCTCCTTAACATAATAAACCGGTATACCAACTTCGGAGCAAATCGAATCATTCTGCATGAAAAACCCATTTATCTAAATTAAGAGGTGCGGGCTAACCTCCCTTTTCCCCCTTTACCCTTAACCAATGAACCCCCAAAACTAATCAGGGAAGTTCCTTAACATAATAAACCGGTATACCAAATTCGGAGCAAATCGAATCATTCTGCATGAAAAACACATTTATCTGAATTAAGGGGGGTGGACTAACCCTGTTTTCACCTCTTTATCCTTAACCAATGAACCCCCAAAACTAATCAGGGAAGTTCCTTAACATAATAAACCGGTATACCAAATTCGGAGCAAATCGAATCATTCTGCATGAAAAACCCATTTATCTGAATTAAGGGGGTGGGGGGGGGGGTGGACTAACACAGTTTTCCCCCTTTATCCTTAACCAATGAACTCCCAAAACTAATCAGGGAAGTTCCTTAACATAATAAACCGGTATACCAAATTCGGAGCAAATCGAATGATTCTGCATGAAAAACCTGTTTATCTGAATTAAGGGGGTGGACTAACCCCCCTTTATCCTTAACCAATGAACCCCCAAAACTAATCAGGGATGTTCCTTAACATAATAAACCGGTATACCAAATTCGGAGCAAATCGAATGATTCTGCATGAAAAACACATTTTTCTGAATTAAGGGGGGTGGACTAACCCCGTTGTCCCCCTTTATCCTTAACCAATGAGCTCCCAAAACTAATCAGGGAAGCGCCTTATCACAATGAACCTAGGAAAAAATTTTGAGGCAAATCGGATGTTTCTATCAAGAGTTATCGCGTTACGTACATACATACATACAGAACGGGCGGGCACATTAGCTCTCAGGCTTTGATAGCCTGAATAAACCGGTATACCAAATTCGGAGCAAATCGAATCATTCTGCATGAGAAACACATTTATCTGAATTAAGGGGGGTGGACTAACCCCGTTTTTCACCCTTTATCCTTAACCAATGAACCCCCAAAACTAATCAGGGAAGCGCCTTATCACAATGAACCTAGGAAAAAAATTTGAAGCAAATCGGATGTTTCTATCAAGAGTTATCGTGTTACGTACATACATACGTACGTACGTACATACATACAGAGCGGGCGGGCACATTAGCTCTCAGGCTTTGATAGCCTGTGAGCTAAAAAGTGTTTAAATAAGTAATGTATCTGCTATGCTGAGAGTATTGACTTAATTTACTGATCTACTACCAGGATTTAAAGCATTTTTTAGGGTTCAAATAATGCCAAGTTATATTAATTAATTTTAAAGGATTTTTTTTTTTTTTTTTTTTTTTTAAATTAGTACAAACTAGAGTTTCTTCTACAATCTCATTTTTTGGGGGAAATGTCAAGGTTGTCAAAAATGAAAATTAAACAAGGTTTTTGCTAAAACTTCCTTCTTTCACAAATCACACAATTACTCATTTTAAGGGGGCACACACTTGTAAAATCCAATGGGAAAATTGCTGATACTGAAGTACTTCCTCAGGAACCACTACAGCCGTTTCAATAATTTTTTTAATAGTTTGGGCAGTAGCTAAACTATAAAAAGAACACTAGAGACAGAAAAAAATAAGCAACAGCTATGCAATTTCACAAAAAAAAACTAAAAAAATAAATAAAATCATTGAATAATATATCGAAGGCTAATTATAATATAAAAAATATATAAATAATTTATTGAAATTGTTTCAGTACTTTCCAAGAAAAATGTATGCCAATATCAGCTATTTTCCCTCAAAGGATTTTACAATTGTTGACAGCCCCTTAAAATATTTTTGCTAATCAATATCCTCAGGAAATTAAATTTTAACGGATAGAGAAAAACACTTCTATATTAAATATAATTAAATGTATAGTATTATGTAATCAAATGGAAGGACAAGGTGAAATACAGTGGTAGTTAAAAACTAGTTATTCTGAGTTCTCTTTACAAGAATGAAAAAATTTCCTTAAGGGTGTATTCGAAAAAATGTTTTCCCACCCTCAAGAGCTCGAAATTTTCTGAGACATTTTTAGACTCATTTTTAACAGTAAAAACATGTAACTTGCTGAAGTGATTTTTGAAGAGATGTATAAGAGGCCGTGCGATTTCATTTTTCGCTCAGTTAATTAGAATTTGATTTTTAATCAATTATTTTCTCAGTATGACCATTTTTTTCATCTCCGGCTTCGGAAAATTCGGTTCAAAACGCCAACTTTGACAGCCTTTTTTGCAATATTTTCTGCATTTATCAAAAAATCGACAAGCACGGCACATTATGTAGTTTCTAAATAAGGGAATTTACCAGTTTGATGCGTTTGAGAGCAAAAATGAATTTAAAAATAAATCAGAAAATAAGCAATTTGGATTAGAATACACCCTTAAATGTTGTTGGTAGGATTTTATTAAAGAAGTGCAAAATTACTTTTTTTTAAAAATCTTAAGTATAATTGAAAAATAAAGAAAAAAACACATATTTGAAAACTTAAGGATATTTCTGATGTCTATTAACTATAAAATAGAGTATTTCAAATTTTAATGTGGCCAATATATAGGGACATACAAACTTAAATATTTGTTTAATATTTACATAAAACTTAATTAAATTTATATATGCATCCCTGTTTCAAAATCACAGAAATGCAGTGCTAATGTTGCAGAATGGATGAGATTTCTTCTAAAGATTTTTCAATTTAGAAACTAATATTTTTGGGGAGAGAAAAATTCCATGAAAGTTTTTTATTATTATTATTCAATTATTTAAAACTTATCTGCCTTATTTTTTACCTTGAAGTAGCAATAAATAAATAAATTATTATAAATTGTTGCTCCTCCCCCCCCCCCCCAAACTTTAAAATCTTAATTTTTTTTTCTTATCTATTTGTAACTTTTTGAATAGAATAAAACAAATACTAAACGCATAATTAGTTATCAGTCTCCCTTCGAAATTTTTACTTCCATCCCTTTAGGTTCCAAAGTAGAATTTAAATTCTTTTGACAACTTTTTTTTTTTTTTTTTCCCCTCTCTTTTTTGTCTTTAGTCATTCATAGAAATATTTTAGGGTTATATGTTATATATATGTTAATAACGTTTGTCACAGAAACCATAATAATTTTTTGCTGCAGGGATATGCATCAGCCTTTATGATTCTACCCAAGGTTCTCGCTGTCACTTGCCATTGCACCAACATACCTTTTTTGGCGAGTAAGTAAATGATTAGGCTCATCTAATTGTGAGAGCTCAATTTGTGTGTGTGTATTTCAGTACAGGCTTATTTGCATTATTTGAGTTCTCACTGCAGAACCGTGAATTTAGGAGATACCATAGATTTCATTTGAAGAAACAACCTGCAGCAACTTTATCCTATGACTTGTATCATGCTATACTTTATTATAATAATGTCACTACATTCAGTGGACTGCGAGAAAGGCTTCAGTGTGATGAGCAGAACAAAAACTAAATTGAGAAATCAAATGTACATAAGAAACAGCAATAATGCATTTCAGTATGTGCTAATAGGCCCTAGGCAATAGGCTAATAGACAACAGTAAAATTTTAAAACTGCCTTTGAAGAGGTCTTCAATAAAAAGCCGAAGAATTCTAGAAAAATAAAGTTTTTTGAATGTGACATGTTACTTATATTTTGAGTTTTTTAGAATTCATTGAATGCAGTATCTTAAAATCCTAAGTTAACTTGGGTCGAAAAGCGTTTTTTCATAATATTTTAATCAGTTTCAGAATTTTTTTTTCTTGGTTTTCAAAGACATTTAGAATGTATTTATTTTAAATGATTTTCGTAGCAAATTGTTCAATTTATATATAACTGATCTATAAGCAGTTAAAAAAACTAAACCGGTAGTGTTAGAATCAAATAAGGATCATTGCCTAACAGT